>CM057453.1:1334780500-1336017000 GCA_016271365.2 Neoceratodus forsteri | reverse complement strand
CTTTGAGTCATAGACTCGTTTCAAAAGGTACCACGTCAGAATAAAACATAAACATTCATATAGTACATACACAGAATAAATGTGGGTGTGCAATCATACAGAGTATAAGTACAATGAGCACTGGTTAATGCCTATACATTTGGTAGCTAAAACAGGACAGAGCTATCGACATATTTACCTAATGAGGGGTTAAGACCTATACAATTGTTAGCTAAAACAATTCATGATATGAGTTGGTAGTAAGCTACCTCAGAGAGGCCTTGTCTTATACATAATACAATGCATTCATAGTCCAGTGCACTATATGGTAACCGAGGGAGGTGAGGGCCAAGGTGTGTGTGTGTGCCTCCACGCACATGCCTGACATTGTCTGGGGCTCCAGGGATTAAGGGGAGAAAATGCAGAAAATACGTGAGTTGCAGCTGGATGGTGCCCCCAGGCTGGCTCCGGTGGTTCCGTCGAGGTGAAGTGGGGGTGGTCTCAAATTACCATGGATGCCTGGTGTGGATGGCTGCAACAAGCCACTGGCTCACTGGGGATAGATAAACACCTAACTATATATATATATATATATATATATATATATATATATATATATATATATATAAAAAGAAGCACTTGCAAGAGAGTTTTTTTTTTTTTACCAGTGGAATTTGAACATTTACTCAAAAATTGTTATAGCTCTAAAAAGGTGCAATATTTTTCACCAAACCTTCAAAGGTCACATCCTTGGCACAAGCCCCCTTAAACCTGAAAATTTAATGAAAAAAACTCCACACCATCTATGCTGTAGGTAAGGGAAAAAAATACACAATGTTAAGTATAGTTTGTTTTTTTAGTCCCCATATCTCGAAAACTATACAAGATGCCATCACAAAACTTTTCATGTCTTGAGACTGACAGTCTGACCGTGCATGCTAAATTTTGCGCCATTTCTTCAAATGACACCAAAGTTATTAAGGTGCAAAAACTGGGGTTTAACACTGAACAGCCTACACAACCCTAACTACAGGGGCACTATCATCTATGTTGGTATCTGCACTTATATCTATATACTGTATGCTGTCTCTGTTTGTAATACTGTCTTAAAATACTTCACTAAGCTGATAATTAGCCTTTTGTGACCAATTCTGGTAGCTCAAATTCTGGCCATTTATACATTTCTTTTAATATGGATCAGCAGATATAAATATGTATAAGCATGTCGTTAAAAAACACACAATATATTGTGTGCATGCAGATTTTTGAGGCAGAAATGAATATATACGAGTATAGTTTTACATTGTAAGGGAAGAACTGAGGACTCACCAGAAGTAGATACATGCGTGAAAAAAGTACTGTATGCAATGATGTGGATTGTTGGAAGAAAATGAATTATGTATTAACTGCAGCAGAAATAACTACTTTGACATGCTAGATGAAATATGCATGTGTTGAAATGATTATTATAGCACAGAGGTGATATTATAGTGGCCTGTAAATATGCTTTTGGTTGGCATGTACAGTGTGGCTCATCCCTTTGGTGAGCTGGTGATGTACGGAAGTAACTATAACGTCAAACAAAATTAATAATTACTGTACATTGTTTTAACTATTTTTGCTATGAATTTTGATATAGAACCCTCTCCCCGAAGGGAGCCCTCTTTGGGCAAAGTGTTGGGCTTGGTCAGAGGGTGTTTCATGGTGAAGAGTGAATAAATGGAAGAGAAAATCATTTAGAATATGATTTGTGTGTGGCTGGTTTTTCTTATACTTCTTGCCTATGGACATGCAACCTGGCACAGAGGGGAAATAAAAAAAATCCAATGATGTAACAGACTAGCCAGCACTTCCAACACATCCATGTGAGTGGCGTTATAAGCATGCAGCACCAGTTATAAGCTGAGTCTCTGGGCTTTGGGTGGATGGCATAAAAGAAGTAGCAAACTGGACATGGAAAAACTCTAAACCTTCTTCTGGCCCGGGGCATTTCTGGATGAGGTGGCAGTTGAAGTTGGGTGGGGGGACTGCAATAATGTGTACTAGATGCAGGAAAATATTGAAGGGGATATGGCCCCCTCATTAGTGTCCTAACCTGCCAATACATAGCCTGGCATGTTTAACCTGAGCCCTGGTCACAAGCAATTAAAACTCTTCCTCCATTCTAAGACAGCTGGCCAAATGGCAATATGATGTGACAGATTTCAGAATAGTCAGATGTAATACCATCTCATGCAGCACTGCATGTGGCTATTCAGAGCCTCCCACACCCTCCACACAACAGCATTTGGCTAACATTCTGGGAACTGGGGAGGGGCTTTTACCTGCACAAGCCAGGGCTCATGTTAGACCTGACAGTGCAGGCATCAGTAGGTACAGGTAGTACAGTGGACCATCAAAAGGCCTCCACCAAAAATTAATGAATCACAGAGCCACTGGAGACAGCAGCAGCAGCAGTGTAGTGCTGGTCTCTGGGGGACCACTTGAAGACCCCACACCCAATAACAAAGTGGTGGGCTCCAGAACTGGGTCTCCAGGCTGATCAAAAGTGAGGACACAGGTTCCTTCTGGCCTCTTGAATGCAGAAGATCCAAAGCTGCTGATTCTGTTTTATAAATTCAATTCCACGATTTCTTTGTACTATATGTTATAATTTTGGTCGTGGTTCTTCTGATTTGCCCAATCTGATCGTATCAAAACCACTAGTACCAGAGAATCCATAATACATACCCCCACTTGTCAATACAGAGCACTAATGAAAAAAATTAAAGGGGCATGATTACTGCTAGAAGCCCCGCCCATGATTAGAGCATTAAGTACCAATTTAAATTTTTCAACTCACTGTGTATTTTTCTTTCTGTTCTTTTATCTGGGTGGTCCTGCCATCTCTGGCCCAACACTTCCAAAGTCCCAGCACTCCAGAGGCACCTTATAATGGTTCTGCAGTTGATGCCAGTGGCAGGTTGCAGCCATGGGACATTTAGTTATGGCAAATCTACTCTGAGCTTATTTTAAGCCCTGATTCGCCAATCCCACATAATTCCAAGGCTATACTGGATGTAATTCCAATTGGCTATAAATGATCCTATAATTATCCTTGGCAATACAGCATGACTGGCAACCAGTGAATTGGAGCTTTAAATGTTCTACTGCACCTATAACAATATACAATTCCCATAAAGTTGAAAGTTATTATACAATAAACTATACCAGTAAGTCCCTCAGTTAAACCTCTGTCAGCCCTTACCTGCAGTGAACATCTTGGTAAGTATATTCCTTCCTTGATGAAACTCACTGCTTATTTATTGTGTCATAATCTAACGTTTGGCAATACTGGCTCATGGTGTCCCATTTTGTGGCTTTTGTTCTGCAATTGTTACATGACTATATGATCTTCTCAGTGCGATAATGGGGAACAGTGAAGCAATCGTGAAATGTACAGGAAGGTGAATAGGCTAGTGGTTGGAACACTAAATTGAGAAACAGGAAATCATGAGTTTGAATCCCACCAACAGCGAGAGACTTACTTAGCAACCACGACACCCTTGTGTTTCAGTCATTCCGAACCATGAAATTGGTTAGGAGCAGAACTCCAATGAAAAAGATACCTTAAAAAACTAGAGGCTATGCAATAGGCAGACTCAAAATATAGAACTTATTTTCATGTGAGAGGGCAGGAGCATAATTCACAAGTGACAGAGCCACCAATGAGTTATAAAAGTCCTGTCCCTTCACAGGTGAGAATAAAATGCATTATTTTGAGTTACACAGTTACACATTCAGTTCATATGTCATCAACTTATCAGTTAGAGGTTTTAAGCATACAGTTTTTGTATGAAGATTAAAGTGTTCCTCTGACTGCAACTACTAGCTTGAGTGCTGTGCATGGCTTTTGTGATATCCACATTGCGAAAGCTGCTTTGTGATTGGTACATTTCCATTGCGCTGTACCCTACAGGGCAAGACATCATCTGTGAAATACCCAATTCACAACGAGTCACAAGATATAGAGATAATACTGGTTTGGCAACCATGTGCAACCAGCCTGTGCTGCCACCGAGGGGTTCAGATTACAGAAGGCCTTGAGAGCTTCACTCTTGAGGTCCAATGTAATCTGAATCTTGAGGTGGCAGCACAGGCTGACTGGGCATGGTTTCCCAACCAGTATTTTTTATAGTGTATAAAGATTAAAAAAATTACGTTTTTTTAACCGCTTAAACTGCTGTGTCCCATTCTCATCTGTTCTGCTGTTGTCATGTCTGTTTTCAGTCATTCTCCCACTGTGAATTATAAGTGATAGCTTATATGGAGAAATGGCTGCTTCTTTTCTTTAAAAAAATTAAGTTAATGTCCATGGAAAAGTTTAATTGTTCAAACTTTTGAGGAAAAAGGCAGGAAACTAGCAAAGGTCCACATGACTGTGTTCAGCATTCTGGTATCTGCTGGAAGCGTGGTGTTTCTTTTTTCAGTGCTTCGTTTATTAGAGATGGTCAAGCGGGCACTGTTTTACCTATGTAGAATGCTGTTGTACCACAGAAGGGTACCTTTGACTTTTGCACTGTGTAACAGCAGCGTTCTGCTTAGGATGACTATCCATTCAGAACAAGCTTTCTCTATATACTATAACCTGATATTTTGTGAGTTTGGTATTTATTTATCTAATTGAAAATTGGTAACTGGAGAGGCACACTGAGCCAAGGCTCATCTCTAGGTACAACATGGGAGAAAGTGAACAGGAGAAGCAGAAGTACAATACACAACAAGTCATTTATAGGTATAAGATATCACTTTTTATCTTGCCATTTTGTTGTATAAACAATTCTCAGTTGGGTTATCAAGAATAAATAAATTGTAAAATGAATACAAATAACATAATGTATTAAAATTAGCAGGTATTAACTGCAAAAAATGCTGGCATTTTATTGAGGAATAAACAAAGATGTGCTCTTTCATCTTCATGCAGTATCCTGGAACAAATGAGTGCCACAGTGTGGTATCACTTAGAGCCCATGATCATTTCGTATGTGCAAGCTACCATATTTTATAGAACTCCTACAACAACTAGACTGTCATTTTCCTACTAAAAGCAAAGATAGAAACCTAGCTCTTAACTATTTTACACTGCACATCAATAGAGTATGTGACATTGTTGCCCCCTTAAACTGTTAGGACAGGCAATGCCCAAGTTTGGTTTACCCTTACCATTCAGAGTAAGAAAGATACAGTAAAATCTGCCCTCTAAACGTTCAAAACATAGAAACATAGAAGTTGATGGCAGATAAGGACCTCAAGGCCCATCCAGTCTGCCCATTTCTTTTTCTACCTTATAAATGTGCCATTGGCCTTTGCTCTGTCAGTGGCCTATCTATTCATACACATCTGTATTGCTCCCTTATGCTTATCCCATGCCTGTTTGAAGCCCTGCACTGTATTCATATCCACCACTTCCTGAGGTAGGCCGTTCCATGCATCCACCACCCTTTCTGTGAAAAATAACTTCCTCACATTACCCCTTAATCGGCCTCCCTCTAATCTCATGCTGTGTCCTCTTGTCCTGCTATTTTTCTTATATTGAAAAATGTTAGATATCTGGCAATATGGTGGATGATCTGAGCCAGCCGGAGCATTAACTTATTGATCTTAGTTCAATTCGTTTTATTTTACTGTTTATTTACCATTTATCTTGTTTTCATTCATTTGGTTTAAGTTATTTTCTGTTTTTTAGTAGGTTAGTCAGGGATGAAGAAGTAAGGTAGATTAGTGTTGGAAAAATCTCTGCGAATGTCTGTTGTGTGTTTTTGGCATTCAACTAGTTACTGTCGGGAGTCCCGGTATCTCTTTGACTCCAGTGTGGCAGACTGTGTAGTCAGAGGGTTGGGGAAAGACTCTCTTGGCTGCTACCTGTAATAAATCTGTGGATTTGATAACGGAGGATTTTATGAAGCAGTCGGAAAATGGAGATAATCTGTAACTACTCTTAACTGTAGGAGAGACTGCTGTCCTGAATGAAAAAAACTGTGTGGAAACTTTGTTGAATTGATCTGTTTGAACTTGGATTGCGAGCCGAGAAGGATCTGGGTTATTCACCGTGGAGGACTGGGCGAGCCAAACCGGCGTGCCTGAGATGGATCCCAGGTCTAGCTCTTCCTTCCCCGGGGTGATCTGGTAGTGCTGCCCGAAGGGTGGACACCTATACAGGTCTCCTAGGGCTGTTGGGGTTTGTTTAACCAGTGTTGGGCAGGTTCCTGACGGCCTCAGTGGTGGGGGGAATTTACTGGACGCCAGGGCCGCTTAAAGGTTGGGTGGAGTCAGTCTAATTTGGATTTACTCTTTGGGTCTGATTTTCTCAGGAAATCATCCTGTTTTTGGCAATCTTCCTCTATCTCATCAAAAGGAACTATAACTGGATGTGAATTTGTCTGTTTTGATGCTGCAAGTATTACATGGACTGGCTGCTTTGATATATTTGGATCTGTGCAATTTTAAGATTTAAAACTACAAATTAAGCCTCTGATTATGTGGCAGTAAGCGAGCTCAATTGACCGGTCAAAAACAATTTTGATAGGGAGTGGTGAGAGTTCTCCCTGTCTATCTCAAACTTTTTGTGAAATTGTGGCACATTCCTGATTATTAAATACCCAACACTGATACTGTGAACAGTGTTACTACATCTATAACAAACTGTGACTGTTTTTATGTGATTGGTTTTTAATTATTTTATTGTTTTATTTTTGTTATTTGTATATTAATTCAAATTTTGTTGATTTGGGGTTGGTGTTGTGGGGTTAGAGGGTAATATTGTTATTTATTAGTTAAGCGTGGGTTTTTTATATTTAAGTTGCCCTCCAGTCTGTGAGAGAGTTGGGTAGGGTTTACTATTATAATTTGTTTATTTGTTTTTAAGTATTTGTGATTTTATTGCTTTGGCTATGTACAGATAGGTTTTAAGAATGTGTAGGGAGGGTCCAAGGATGGTCAGGCAGTGTTCCCCCACCAGACTCAGGGAGTTGCACCCCTTCGATTGCCCCTTTTTACCAACAGAGACGTATAAACATGGTCAATCCCTAGGGATTGCTAGGAGGCGGGGGGGCGGGACTGGGCCTGGTGTGGGAATGGAAAGGGGATACGTATTGGGGTGGTAGGGACCAGACGATGCCCTGGGGCAAAATGGTGCCAGGACAAGGGTAATCCCTGTCTTGTTCCCATACCCAAGGGCCCAGAAATTGATACTGGACAGGAGTTAAGGTCTCCCCCAGCATCTCATCCTACCCAGGCGGTGTTGTATAATGCTAGGTCCATCAAAAACAAGACAGCCATTATGGCTGATCTTGTTGAAATGGTGGACCTGGCATGCATCACCGAGACCAGGCTGGATGAAAATGCAGGCCCAGTATTGGCTTCTGCATTTCCAGCTGGGTTCCCGGTGATTCACCGCCCAAGGTTGGATCGTAGGGGTGGGGATGTAGCCATCTTTTTTAAGACCGAACTGGGCCTTGTGGATGTTCCAGTGAGGATCACTAGATCCTTTGAGTGTATCATGGGTGAGGGTGTAGGCTGTAGGATACTCATCATCTACCATCCACCAGGTAATGGGGGCTTATTCCTGCAGGAGACTGTGAACTTCGTTGTCGACATGGTGTTGGAGTCCCCCAGATGGATAATTTTGGGGGACTTCAATGCCTGGGTCGATGATGAACTCTTGCAGTTTGGTCAAAGTCTCCTCCAGCTAATGACAATGCTAGGCCTTACACAGGTAGTTACCTCCTCTACCCATATAGGAGGTCACTTTTCGGATCTACTGTTCCTCCTAGGGATGGAGATCACAGACTTAAGGGTGGAACCAGTTGGTTGGTGTGACGATCATACCATAGGGTTCAGTTTTGGGGCCCCCCCAAATGGACATACCCCTTCGGAGATGGTCCAGTACCGCCTCTTGAGGGGAGTTACCCCAGATGGTCTAACAGTGGTGCTGGACCTATCGGGATTGCTGGGTGAAAGCACAAGTCCAGGGGACCTTGTACTAGAATATAATAAGGCAGTGGGAGATGCCCTGGACTTGATTGCTCCTGTTCATGTTCGACCATTCACTCTTTGCCCAAGGTCTCCTTGGTATGATGGGTCCTTGAAGGAGTTGAGGCGGATTGGTCGAAGTCTGGAGAGAGCATTGTGGAAGTCCAGCCTGAATGCTGATAGGCTTAGATTGATGGAGCATTATAAAGGCTATCAATCAGAAATCACCCGTAAGAAGGCAGAGTTCCTGTCCAGGGAGATTTCTGCTGTGCAGAACCGACCTGCTCAACTCTTAAGAACTGTTGACAGATTGTGCAATCCAGTCTGTCTCTAGTCTGGAAGACCTTTTCCACAAATTAAGTGTGATGAGCTAGCTCAGTTTTTCACAGATAAGATTGCCAGCATCAGGTCTGGAATTGGCCCGGCTCTCTCCATGAGGGGTTGTGGAGGTCGATTAGAGGTGATGAGCACCCGGTCTGTCGGGACGGATTTCAGCTGACAGGAATTCATGGACATTGTGAAGATTGTCCAGACCCTGCGCCCAACCTGTTGTAGTTTGAATCCGGGTCCTACCCCCCTTTTGGTGGGATGTGTAGATGTTATCTGCCTGATCCTAGCTGAAATTGTATGGAGATCCTTAGAGAAGAGAATCTTTCCAGACCCCTTAAAGGAGGCAGTCATTAGACCACTCCTTAAAAAACCCTCCTTCGATCCCTTTGATCTGGCTAACTACAGACCTGTCTCTAACCTTCCCTTTGTGGGGAAGGTTATTGAGAAGATGGTTGCGTTGCAACTGGACAATCATTTGATAACTCACAATGTCTATGACATTCTCCAGTCTGGTTTCAGAAAGAGACATAGCACAGAGACCACCCTTGTTCAGGTATTAAATGACCTCCTAATGGTGAGAGATCGAAAGGTTCGTACCATCTTGGTTCATCTCTATCTCTCCACAGCTTTCGACACTGAGGACCATGAGGTGCTTTTGGAGACCCTGCGGTTCCTTTGAGGACTGTTGGGTACAGTCCTCGAATGGTTTCAATCTTTCCTTGTAGGCAGGTCTCAGGGGGTGGTCACTGGAATCTATTCCTCTGATGCCCTCCCCCTGTCCTGCGGGGTGCCACAGGGCTCCATATTGGCACCGATGTTGTTCGCAGTGTATATGCTGCCATTGGGAGATATCATCCGGCGATACGGCTTGAGTTTTCACTGCTATGCAGATGATATGTCCTTTGTGCCCAGACAGGTTGATGTGATCCCTTTGCTAAATAGTTGTCTAAGATTAAAGATTGGATGAGCTCGAGTTGGCTGAGATTGAATCTGGATAAGACTGAGGTGTTGGTTGTGGATCCGGGTTGCCTGGGGGCAGGTTTTGGTGCTGGGCATGGGTCGGGCCTAAGGCTTGATGGTGTCCAGCTCATGACCTCAGATTAGGTGCGTAATCTGGGTGTTATATTTGACGACGGTCTGACCTGAAGTCTCAGGTGTCAGCTGTGGTCAAATCCTCATTTTACCATCTGAGGAATATTGCCCGGGTGAAAACACCTGATTCTTCCGGGCGACCTTCCAACTTTGGTCCACGCCTTCATTACTACCTATCTGGACTACTGCAATGCCCCTCTACCTAGGGCTGTCTGGGGTTGATATCCACCACCTGCAGCTAGTGCAGAATGCTGCAGCCAGGCTGTTGACTTGTACCTCTAGGACCTGTCACATTACGCCTGTGCTGCGCAATCTGCACTGGCTGCCAGTTCGGTGGCGGATCACCTATAAGGTAGGTTTGCTTACCTTTAAAGCCCTACATGAACAGGGACCTAACTACCTTAAAGATCTCTTGACTCCCTACTCCCCCAATCACCCTCTCCGATCCACCGACGAGGGATTGCTAGAGATTCCCAGGGTTCGTCTTAAAACATCTGGAGCTCGTGCTTTTTCATTTGCAGCACTGACCCTGTGGAATTCTCTACCTCGTAGGTTAAGAGAATGCCTGACCATCAGCAGTTTTAAATTAATGCTGACAATGTATTTATTTCCTTTGGCCTTCCCGGACAAAGTAATGGATTGATTTTAAATAATTGTTATACTATCTGTTTTTATATGGTATTTATATTATGTACAGCGCCTTGATTTTTGAAAGGTGCTTTAAAAATAAAGATTTGCTTGCTTGCTTTCACTTTGTTAATGCCATTAAGGTGTTTGAATGTTTCAATCATATCACTTCTCTCCCTCCTTTGCTCTAGGGTATACATATTGAGCTCCGTTAATCTGTCCTCATATGTTTTCTGATGCAGTCCCTGCACCATTTTGGTTGTCTTTCTCTGGACTGCCTCAATTTGGTTAACGTCTTTGTGAAGGTGCGGCCTCCAGTGCTGCATGCAGTACTCCAGATGGGGCCTAACCACTGTCTTGTAAAGAGGGATTATTACCTCCCTCTTCCAACTTGTGATACCCCTACTAATACACCCCAACATTCCTCTAGCCTTACCTACTGCTTTAGAGGTCTGCTTGGATGATTTCAGGTCATCGGTGATGATGATGCCCAAGTCTCTTTCTTCCCTTGTGACTGCCAGCAACTCCCCTCCTAGCCTATAGGTGGCTTCAGGGTTTCTCTTCCCTATGTGCATGATCTTGCACTTCTTTGCATTGAACCCCAGCTGCCACTCTTCCGACCATTTTGCTAGTTTATCCAGATCTCTTCTCATTCTGCCCACCCCATCTGGATCATCTACTGTGTTGCAGATCTTGGTGTCATCTGCAAACAAACAAACCTTACCCTCCAGTCCATCTGCAATGTCACTGATGAAGATACTGAAGAGGACTGGCCCCAGGACTGATCCCTGAGATACCCCACTTGTGACTTGCATCTCTTTTGACTGTATATCATTTACCACCTCTCTGTTTTCTGCCCGTCAACCAGTTTGCTACCCAGTTGATCAACTTCTGACCCACCCCTAGCCTACCCAGCTTATTAATCAATCTTCTGTGTGGAACAGTGTCGAAAGCTTTGCAGAAGTCAAGGTAGGCGACATCAACTGCTCCCCCTTGGTCCACCACTCTGGTTACTCAGTCAAAGAAATCTATGAGATTAGGTTGACAGGACCTTCCTTTTGTAAACCCATGCTATCTTGGATCCTGTGCGCCTATGGATTCCAGGTGTTGCACTATTCTTTCCTTAAGGAGTGCCTCCATAATCTTGCCCACTGCTGAGGTAAGACTAACTGGTCTGCAGTTCCCTGCCTCCTCCCTGCTACCACTCTTGTGGAGCGGGATCACATGAGCCCTTCTCCAGTCTTCTGGGACCTCTCCTGTGCTCAGAGACTCACTACACAGTTTTGATAAAGGCTCTGCTAGTTCCACCCTTAGCTCCTCTAGTACCCTGGGATGTATGCATCAGGTCGAATTGTCTAGTCCACCCTGAGCTTATCAAGCTCTTGTAGGACCCTTTCTTTTGTGAAGGGACTAGTACACATCTCCCTCCCCCCCCCCCGTGTCCATGGTGCTGAGCTGTGGGCCCTGCTCTTCCTTCTCCCTATGGACATAGCAGGATCAAGCTGGCAATATTCTTATTTTAGTAACATACGGGGTAATTTGTTAATGAAAAGCTTAGCAGAGTACAGCTGAGGGAGTTGTGCTACGAACAGTGGGAGATTTTGATAGTACAGCCTAGCTCCCGGCAGCATACTGAATTTTAAATATAATTCTGGGCACACTTAAGGTTAATTTATTTTAACTGCATTCAACTGCACTGAACAGGAGCACCTCGTTGAGAACAAGTGAAGTGCACCTCCGAGCCGCCAGCAGGTAGTGCAGAAGTTACTGCTGCTCACTCAGGCCGCCAGCTTGGTTCAGGGTCTGCTAAGCAGGAATAACACCAAGCCTGCCAGTCTGGTTAGATGAGACTGGGGCGTTTGGCTTGTGCATGATTTGCCCTACTCGCAATTGCATGTTATGATCTTAAAGTTTGCTTAAGTGTATCTCTGTGGTGCTATACTGATGAGTTGCTGTGGTTAATCCTCATGATTATTGTCATTTTGTTCACTGTGCTGGCAAGTTATAAACCTTTAGTACATGGTAACGCTGTTGTCTGTTAATATAAGGAACTACTCTTGGTTTTCCTGTCTATTTTTCCTTAACTCTGCTGTTGTCCTGCTCTCTACCTCCTACCCTTTTCTACTTTCCTTTCCTGCCCTGTGGGCCTCTAGCCCCAAGTTTAACTGCAGCCGTTGATGTTCGTGCCTAGTACTGTAACCGCGCTTCTCTCTGTAACTCCCTGTCTTGATGCCCTTCTTTCTTATCGCTCCTTGCTATCCTGTCCTTACAACCCCCGCATTAACCTGATACCTTTCCCCGCCCCTAGCTACATCACTCCCCTTTTGTTTTCAGCACTCATCCACCTATTTATTTATTTCCACAGCCTGTCTCTATCCCCAGGGATTTCTGCCCAGGAGCTGCACAGGGGCTGTCTGACTGCCAGACCTAAAGGTACAGAACAATAGAATCAACGACTTGCTGCATCTGTAATTTTAAACTTGGCGCCTTTTTGATCATTGCCCATTGGAACTCTCCCATGTTGTTCACCATCAGAGCTCTCCTCTCCCTATGGACATAGCAGGATCAAGCTGCTAATATTCTTATTTTAACAACATATGGAGCAATTTGTTAATGAAAAGCTTATCGGAGTACAGCTGAGGGAGTTGTGCTACGAACAGTGGGAGATTTTGATAGTACAGCCTAGCTCCCAGCGGCATACTGAATTTTAAATATAATTCTGGGCACTCTTAAGGTTAATTTATTTTAACTGCATTCAACTGCGCTGAACCGGAGCACCTCGTTGAGCACAAGTGAAGTGTACCTCCGATCTGCCAGCAGGTAGCACGGAAGTTACTGCTGCTCGCTCAGGCCTCCAGCTCGGTTCAGGGGCTGCCAAGCAGATCTCTGCAGTCGCTTTGCGACTGCTCCCCCCCACCCCTCAATACCCTCCCATCCTTACCTGATGTTAAATTTATACTAGTGGATATCGCAAGATGTGTTTCTTTACACTATCTCCCTACATTGCCATCTGCACTTTATACGTGTTCACCACTTGAGGTCGCCTGTATTCCGGTGGACCCTGACTCTCAGTCTCTGCTCTTAGTGCTTATTTGAATCTCCTGCTCTAGTGCTAGATTCCTCTTCTCCTCGTTGTCTTCACTCATCCCTGATTACCTCTGCCTTTAGCCCTTCCTCACCATGTTCACTAAAACTATTTTTCCCTTCTGCTAGCTACAGGTGCTATGTTGTTTCTAGTAGTATTAACTGGCCCTTCTGAGCAGCCCTCTACCCACCTCTGTTACTCCTTTGACAACTTCTGCTACTCCAACTTGCTCTATGACCCTTCCCCTAAACTTCTACCTATGCTGGGCCTCAATAATAAACCCATTGGGGTCTTACTTAGGTATATCTTATGGAGATGAGCTCTCTCTCTGGCGAGTGTCTCCTGCGCATTTGTCATAGCCTCCCTCTGGATAACTAGTCTCTCCCTTACTGTTGCTGGGGATGTTAAGACCAATCCTCGGCCCTCTTCAGCTAATGTCACCCCCAATTGTTGGCATCAATCTCCCAGTTTCACCTTTGCTCACCTTAACATTAGGAGCCTTACTGCTAACCTCCCAGAACTTTAGGCTTGGGTCACCTCAACTAAACCAGATGGTCTGGCACTGTCTGAAACTTGGCTGACACCTTCTATTTCAGACTTCCACTGCTCCTTGCCTGGCTATAATATGCTTTGGTCTGATCTCCCTAATGCCAAAAGAGGGGGTGGCCTGGCCATGTACTTCAAGCCTCACCTCAATGTATCTTTTATACAAAGTCCCCCTCTGGCTAATTGCGAGGTGCTCCATTTGCTTCTGCTTCTCAGGGGAGTCAAAAAAATTCATATCTTCTGCATTTATATACCCCCTAGGAACTTGAAGTTGGGACTGGAAGAGTTTATTGAACTCCAGCCCTCTGTGTCTTGGAAAAATGAAGTCATCTACATAGGCGATTTTAATCTGGACTGGGCTGGACCCAGTTCCTCCCTCTTATCCTCCATCACAAGCAAGGCTAACCTTACTCAGCTTATCAGGAGCCCCACCAGGATCTCACATCGGGGGACCACTGCCACCCTCCTAGACTGGATACTCACCAACAGGAGTGAGAACTTCCTCTCGGCTAGAGTCCTACCTGACTCCATAAGTGATCACTGCCCAGTGTACTGCACCTGGGACACCTCCCCACCTGCCTACCCACCCAAAATCATATCTTTCTCCAACATCTCCAAACTTAACCTTGCTGCATTTCCTGCGTGATCTTAGGATGGTTGACTGGTCTCCTATCTTCATAACCAATAATGTCAACAAAGCAGTAGGTTACTTTAATAATACCCTAATTTCTCTCTCTGGAATCTTCATATTCCAGCCACCACTCATAGAGTACAAGGTAAAGTCACCAAATGGCTCAATCACCCCCTACTTCAGCTGCTAAAATGGAGAGGCAACCTCTGGTCAGTTTGGAAGCCCACTTTCCCATCAAGCGATTTTGAGGCCTACAGGGCCTTACAGAATGCCTGTAAAAGAGAGATTCATGTGGCCAAGAGCTTATACTACCGCAACCTTCTCAGTTCTTCATCCTCTGGTCACATATTAAAATAAATTCTGGGTCATAATAAGCCTATGACTCTGAACGAAATGTTGATAAATGATACTCACTGCAATAATCCCCTTACCATTGGCAATGCTTTTAACTCTCTGTTCTCCTCCCCTTCTACCCCCCTCATCTGCCGGCACCCCCATAGTATCCCCATGCCCACCAGCCACTGCACCACGAGCCCTTGAACTATCAGCGGTCACTTGTCTTGAGGTGCTTAAGCTACTAAGGTCTTTACCGGCTAATGGCAGTGCAGACCCAGATGATATACATCCTAGGATTCTCAGGCAGTTTGCCTCTAGTCTCGCTGTACCAGTAACCAGACTCTTCAGCCTCTCCATCTGCTCTGCCTCTGTGCCTTCAGACTGGAAGGTTGCCAGGACTATACCTATCTCTAAGAAAGGGGATGTCAGGATCATGTCTAACTACAGACCCATTTCACTCCTGCCCACTCTCAGCAAGCTACTCGAGAAACTTGTTCACCAGCAGGTCTCTGCACACATTCTTAACTTCAACTTACAATCCCCTATACAACATTGTTTTAGGGCAGGGCACAGTACTACTACTGCTCTTACTCAGCTGACCAACAATATAAAAAATAGTATGGACAAGGGCTTGCTTACTGGAGCTGTCTTCATTGATCTCTCCAAAGCGTTTGACATGGTTCATCACCCACGTCTTCTGTTTAAGATGAATACTCTTGGTGCCTCTGACTCTACCCTCTTCTGGCTGAACAGCTACCTTAATAATCGGTCGCAGGTTATATCCTTCGGTAAGTCTATCTCCTCCCCTGTCCTGATTACCCGTGGCGTTCCATAGGGTTCAGTCCTCGGTCCTCTACTTTTCGCCCTCTTCATTAATGATATCCCCACTCCATCTCCTCACAGTAACATTATAATGTACGCAGATGACCTGGTGCTTTATTCGTCCTCCAAGTCTATTGCAGACATTAATCTTCATCTCTCCTCTGCATTTCAGACCCTTCAGTCCTGGTTCTCGTCCAACTATCAAATCATAAACATATCTAAGAAACATAGAAACATAGACTTCGAGGGCTGATAAGGACAACTTGGCCCACCCAGTCTGCCCATTTCCCTACCTATTGGATAAGCTGCAGATTATAGTTAACCAACAGCCTACTTCCTGCAACCCCCCACTATAATTGCCTTATGTCTGTCCCATGCATGTTTGAGTTCCCCCACTATTTTAGACCCCATAACCTCTCCAGGAAGGTGGTTCAGCCGTCCACCACTCTCCCGTGAAAAGATTTCCTCCATTACCCTGAGCCGTCCCCCTCTAACTTTAAATTGTGCCCCTTGTTCTTACACATCTCTTTTCTGAAAGATGCTACCCTCCTGGACTTTGTTGATTCCCTTTGAGGTACTTAAAAGTTTCTATCATGTCCCCTGTCCCTCTTTTCATCAAAGGGTATACATATTAAGCTCTCTCAGTCTCTCTTCATATGGTTTCTGATGTAGACCCTGCATCATTTTAGTTGCCCTCCTCTGGACTGCTTCCATCCTGTCTATGTCCTTGTGTGATGGGGTCTCCAAACTGCACGCAGTACTCCAGATGGGATCTCACCAATTGTCTGTACAGAGGGATAACCACTTCCCTTTTCTACTTGTGATGCCCTCCTATGCATCCCAGTATCCCCTGGCTCTCCTTACTGACTTCTCCATTGCTTACCCACCTTTAGGTCATCTGATATGACTACACCCAGATCCCTTTCCATTATTGTTGTCATTAGTACCTCCTCTGCTATTGTGTACTCTTCTCCTGGATTTTTATTTCCCAGGTGCATTACTTTGCACTTCTTTGCATTGAATCTAAGTTGCCATATGTCTGATCATTCCTCCAACCTTGCCAAGTCCCATCTCATCCTTTCTACCCCCCCTTGTGTATCAACTCTATTACAGATCTTTGTGTCATCCACAAAGAGGTATACCTTTCCTTCCAGACCCTCCGCAATGTCACCTATAAAGACGTTAAAGAGGACTGGACCCAGTACTGAGCCCTGAGGTACTCCACTGGTAACCCCACTTTCTTCAGAATGTGTTCCATTCACCTTCTGTGTCCTGTTGTGCAGCCAGTTTGCTACCCAGGCTACCACCCTGGGACCCACACCCAGGCTGGCTAACTTGATTACTAATCTTTTGTGCGGGACTGTGCCAAATGCCTTGCTAAAGTCTAGGTAGGCCATATCCACAGCCCCTCCCTGGTCTATTACTTTGGTCACCCAGTCAAAGAAATCGATTAGATTCATCTGACAGGCCATTCTCTTTGGGTCCCACAGAAAGGTGCCAACTGA
This sequence comes from Neoceratodus forsteri, assembly GCA_016271365.2. Lineage (NCBI taxonomy): Eukaryota > Metazoa > Chordata > Ceratodontiformes > Ceratodontidae > Neoceratodus > Neoceratodus forsteri. Next base: position 1,336,000,037 of record CM057453.1, on the reverse strand, counting down.
GTCCTCTAAATTCCTGGTGCACAGCTGCAATGGGACTGCTGTATCCAATACTTCATTCTTCAAGTACCTTGGGGTTATGCTTGATCCTGTACTTGACTACTCAATGCATGTTAGCGAGTTGTGTCGCCTGGTCAATGCCAAAATTGGTGCGGCCTACAAAGTGTGCCACTCTCTCACCCCGGCTTCCAGAATCTCTGTTGCATGTGGGATTTTACTCCCACAACTGCTTTATGCTCTGCCGATGCTTTCGCATGCTAACATGGGCTCCCTTCACAATCGGGACAAGTCTTACAACAATATCTGTAGATTTGCCCTTTCTGCTCCCTGCCTTACGCATCGCTGCCATCTCTATACTGCCTTGAAATGGCTGTCTTCTGATGCCCTTCGCTCATACTCCCTAGGCTGTTTTGTTGACTCCTTAACCAGAACACCTCATCCTGCCTCTCTGGGGGACATGTTTACCCCAGTCTTTCACTCTCACTCCCTCAGGTCCTCTACCTCCCTGTTACTATCTAATCAAACTTGCTCCACAAAGATGGGAGAACAAGCCTTCTCATACTTTGCTCCTAGGCTGTGGAACTCTCTCCCATGCAATGTCAAGAACTCCTCATTCCACCTTACTTTTAAGCATGCCCTATTTTCCCACCTCGTTTCTGGAACCTGTAACTGCTCTTAACTTCTTTCTTGTCCCTCCCCTTGTCTCTTCTCTCTACTTTGACTACTTGTTTATGACCTACCAACCCCCCTCAGAATTATAGTTTGTCTTGAGTTCTGACTGCCTCCCCTATCCCTTGGCCTGATGTATGCGTCTATCATGTGATCCTTAGTCTAGCATGTTACTTTGTATACCTGCGGTTAGCAGAGCCTACAGGACTGCTCGCTCCCAGCTAGGTGTCCTGAATGGTTGCTTACTGCTAGCTGTTATTAATGGCATGATACACTGTTGGCTGCTATTCATGTTTCGTATATGAAAGGCAGTCCTTTTTTATGTATTTTGTACACAGTTCCACTACACTTACCTGATTGTACCACTGTTATGATTTTGTACTCTGCTGTATTAGACTTAATGTACTCTCCCAGGTCGTGCCTGAAAATAGGCAGGTTATGTTGCCTAACGCACTTACCCAGTTACCAAAAGCAAATAAATAAGTAAATACTGAGCAGAAGTATCTACTTAGGATAGATGCTTTTACATGGTCCTTCTCCTCCTCACATGCCCCCTTATCCCCTTTGATCTTAGCAATACCCCCTCTGGACTTTCTCCTTTCACTAATGTATCTATAGAAAGTCTTGTCACCTTCTTTTACTGAAGGATTGAAGGATTGGTTAAGTCTGCTTACTGGCTGTGGAGAAGATTTCTGTAAGTTTTGCTATTGCTTTTTAAACTACAGGAGAGAAGGATTAGTTAATTCTACTTGCTGTTGAGGGAGTTAATGTATAGAGGATTTTTGTAAGTTTTTCTTAAATACTGAAATACCACTGGGGTTGGGTTTGAATGCTGTAAGGGAGGAGTTTGGGGAGCTGCAAACTGATCTGAGCCCTCAGGAAGGAGGAAACAAGGAACAGCCATATAAGTGAAGTCTTAAGGACATATAAATATACAAAACATGTGAGTAGATCTACAGTCCTTATGAGTAGAATTGTGGTTTCCAGTTAATACTGTAGTGGACTGTCTCATGCGGCATGCAAGGGCATTTAGGATAACAATTTCTGTTAGAGGCTGGGCTAGGATTAGTTAATTCTACTTGCTGCAGGAAGAGTTGGTGTGGAGAGGCTGTATAGGTAGTGTGGACCATGAGTGGGATTGTAGGGTGCAATGGTTGTGGGGCAGCAATGCAGATGAACATACTGTGGAGGCTGGGAGGGTGTCCAATTTTCTACAGGCTAAGGAGGCTTGAGGAAGAGGTTCAGTGGCTTGGCAGGGAGTTGGGGAGGTTGAGGGAGCGGGGAGGATTGCGTTGGTAGGAGGGCTGACATTTGAGAGTATTGTGGGGCACCACAGAGAAGGAACATTGGGGCAAGGGAGTGGTCAGGAGGAGGAGGTACAGTAGACTGGAAGCCAGTGGATGAAGGGTAGACTCTAGTAGGACCTAGAAAAAGAGGAGCAGCAGTAGGCTGGAGGGAGGAGAAAACGCACAATAAGGCAAAGGGAGGAGGGAACATGTTTGCTGTACTAGCAACACATGGGAAACAGGATGCAAGAGGAGATTGCACAAGGGATAGTACTCACAAAGAGAAGGGAGAGAGGGGCATTACTAGTGGAGACTGAATATGGCATGGCAGGGGGAGGGATAATACTCAGAGAGGTGAGGAGGGAGCAGAAGGTTGGAAGTCAAACAGGAGGAGGGGGAGGAGTCTCAATTGAGAAGGGCAGGAGGGAAGACACTAGGACACACTGTAAAAGCACCATCTTGAGTGGCACTAGAAATGAGAACCTGGGTGGGGGGGTGGCGACGGGCACAAGGAAAGAGGAGGGAGATGTACTAGTGTTGGGGGTCTCCATACTCAAGGGGATCAGATGGGGCAGCAAGGGGGAGAGGCATAGTCAGGTGGAGTCCATACCAGGATTAAAGGCAGACAAGGCAGGACAGGCAATCCTAAGGTGCTTAAGGAGGGGTAGGAGGAAACCACACATAGTGGAACATGTGGGGACAAATGACCTGGGGGGGGACGGTGGAAGTAATAAAGGAGAAGATTGAGGAAGTGGGAAGGTTGTGTGAGGAGACTGGGGAGTCTGTGGCATTCTCCAATGTGCTCCCAGTACCCTGCACAAGCACAGTGAGAAAGGAGAGGATTAGGGAGTTGAACACATGGTTGGTAGAATGGTGTCAAACTAAGGGATATGGGGTTGTGGGTGGCTGGGGCAGTACCTGGAATAATGACAATCTGTTTGCAAGGGATAGGCTGCACCTGAGTAGAGAGGGGAAGGAGGTATTAAAGCAAAGACTGGGAGGTATATTGTGACAAAGGTGGATTTAAACTAGATGGGGGGTGGCAAGTGGAGAGCAGGTGGGCAGGGATCTGATAGAGTGGAGCCTACTCCCCAGGCTAGCAGGGAAGTACTCGGGTGGCTGAAAAAGGAGGGAGTAGAAGGAAGGAAATGGAGGCCAATGAAGGGAAGGGAAGGGGCAGGATGGAGGGTGGTCTCGCTGAATGCAAGAAGCTTAGGCAACAAATCTGCTGAGCTACAGGCACTCTTAGCAGTGTGGAAGGGTGGATATGGCAGCTGTCACAGAAACATGGGCAACTGATCCCTGGGACTGGGATTTGGCAATCCCAGGATACAAAGTATACAGGAAGGACCGTAAGGAAAGGAGGGGCAGTGGGGTGGCAGTCTATGTGAGGGACAGGATCAAATGCACATGGGACAAGGGGGAAGAAAGGAGAACAGAGGCAATCTGGCTGCAGTTCCTAGACTCAAGGGGTAGGAAACTGAGTTTTGGGGTGGTATACAGGCCACCATCCCAGTCTAAGAAGCTTGACAGGGAATTATCAGGACAAATCAGAAAGGTATGTAGAAAAGGGAAGGTGGTCATTGTGGGGGATTTCAACTTGCCGGGGGTTGACTAGAGCATTCCAGTCACCTCCAGTGCTAGGGAGCAAGTGCTCCTGGATGCAATCTAGAAGGGTCTCCTGACACAGTTGGTTAGTGTACTTACTAGGCTAAAGAACACTTTAGATCTGGTGTTCTCGAATGGGGAGGCAGTAAGGGAAATAAAGGTGGAGGACCCACTAGCCGACAGCGATAACCAAAAGGTGTGGTTTAATATCACGATGTGTGGGGAGCCAGAAAAATCAGTTACTCAGGTAGTAAACCACAGGGGGGCAGACTTTGGGAGGATGCAGGAAGTACTAAAAGGGAAACTAGAGGGCATAAGACAGGAGATGGATGCAGAGCAGAAATGGGATATTATTAAACGCGGATTATAGAGGCAACAGAAGCTTGCACGAAGACACAGAGTAAGAGGAGCAGAGCAAGAAAACCATGCTGGTTGAACAGTGAGGTAGTGGAAGTGGTGAGAGCAAAACGAGAGGCGCACCAGAGGTATAGAAGGACAGGGAAGGAAGTGAACAGGGAGGAGTATGCAAGATGGTCCAGGGAGGTGACCAGAAAAGTGAGAGAAGCCAAGGCCCAGAGGGAGCTGAGATTAGCACAGGGAATTAACGGGGAAGGGGGAGAAAGACTTTTTCAGATACATCAGGGAGAAAAGAAAGTGCAAGGAAACAATAGTGAGGATAAAAAAAGGTGGGGAGTGGATGGAAAGGGTGAGGAGCAGGCAGAAGCACTAAATGAATACTTTTCTCAGTATTCATGGAAGAAAAGGGGACCGCTACCACCATGGGCTGGGAGGTGGGGACAGCGGGAGGGAGGCAACAGATGGAAGAATTGAGGTAAGTAGAGTCCTAGAGGGACTGAGAGCACTGAAGGTAGACAATGCACCGAGGCCGGATGGTATCCACCCCAGAGTGCTGAGGGAGATGGCAGATATGTTGGCGGATCCGCTGGTGGATCTGTACAGCACCTCACTGGAGTCAGGATGTGTGCCACTGGCATGGAGGATGGCACATGTAGTACCATTATACAAGAGCGGACCAAGGGATGAACCAGGTAATTATCGCCCGGTAAGTCTCACCTCCATAGTGTGCAAACTCATGGAGACAATACTAAAGAAAAGACTGGGTGTCGTACCTGGAGGACAGTGGCCTCCAGGATGTGAGGCAGCATGGGTTTGTTTCAGGGAAGTCTTGTCAAACCAACCTGATACAATATTATGACTGGGTGACAGGTAAGCTGGATAAGGTTCATGCGGTGGATGTTCTTTACTTGGACTTCAGCAAGGCCTTCGATTCTGTGCCTCATGGGTGGCTTGGGGGAAGCTAACTGGTGTAGGAGTATGGGGCAAAAATGATGAACTGGATTACAAGCTGGTTGAGTGAGAGGCTACAATGGGTGGTGGTGAGAGGGGAGCTGTTAACTCCAAGGCCGGTGATGAGTGGGGTGCCACAGGGCTCTGTGTTGGGGCCAGTATTGTTTGGGCTCTTGATATCAGACATTGCACATGGGGTGGTGAGTAAAATAAGTCTGTTCGCTGATGACACCAAAATCAGAGCAGTGGTGAATGGAGAGGAGGGATGGAAGCAGCTGCAGGGGGACCTAAGCAAGCTAGAGGAGTGGTAAGAGAGGTGGCAGCTGGAGTTCAATGCAAAGTAATGTAAGGTTATGCACTTTGGGGAGAAGAACCCAAGGAAATAATACTGGCTGGGAGGGGTCAAGCTGGGGATCACTGAGGAGGAGAAGGACTGAGGGGTAATGATAACAGGGACCATGGACAACACTGCCCAGTGCAGGAGAGCAGCTGCAAAAGTGAACAAAGTGCAGGGGTGCATAGCTAGGGTTTTTTCATCCAGGCGAAGAGAGGTGATCTTGCTCCTCTACAGGTCGCTGGTAAGGCCACACTTAGAGTATTATGTGCAGTTTTGGAGGCCATACCTAAAGCATGATATCAGGCTACTGGAGGGTGCAGAGGAGGGCAACAAAGATGATATATGGAATGGAAGGGACAGACTATGACAGCAGGCTGAGAGACTTCAATATGTACACCTTGGAGAATAGAAGGGACGGGGGGACATGACAGAGACATTCAAGTATCTGAGAGTAATCAATAAGGATGGGGCAGATGGGGTCTTTAAGTTAAGGAGGGGGAGGGTCACCAGGGGGCATGCACTAAGAATAGAGGGGGTATGATTTAGGAAGAAAATGAGGAGATACTATTTCATAGAGAGGGTGGTAGCAAAATGAAACGCCCTACCAGAATGGGTGGTATCATGTATAACTGTGAACAGTTTCAAAAGGGCATGTGACAGGGAACAGGGAAGAGTGAGGGTGTGGGAGGTGGGGAGTGGCAGTGGGATGACAAATGGGAGGGGGGTGGGGCAGCTGCAAACTAGGGGTGTTAGCTGCACACTCGAGCAGTCTTAAATAGACCGGGTGGTCTGTTTCTGCTGGCACACTCGTATGTTCGTATGTTTGTGCTAGTGTTTCCTCGGTTTGGGCCTTTGCCTGCCTTACTGCCTTCCCTGCTTCCCTTAGGGAAGTTTGGTATGCCTCCCTATCTTCATCCTGCTGCGTTCCCTTATATTTCCTGAAGGCAAGCCTTTTGGCTGTGATCTTTTCTGCTACTGTTTTTGAGAACCAAAGTGGTTTCCTTCTTCTTTTGCACTTCCTTTTCTAACACAATGGGATGTTGCCTGTAGTATTGCATCCTTAATGCTTGTCCACTTTGCCTGTACCCCCTCACCTGTATTTCTTTTTGCCAGGGCTAGCTTAACTCTGTTGGCCATCTTATCAAAGTCAGCTCCTCTGAAGTCCCATATTTGTGCCTTGGAATGGGATGATTTAGTTCTAGTGGCCAAATTGAACCATACCATGTGATGGTCACTGGCCCCCAGGTGACCTTCTACCTGGAGATCTGTGATCCTTTCCCTGTTAGTCAGTACTAGATCTAGGATAGCCCTGTCTCTTGTGGGTTGTTGTACCAGTTGTTTGAGGCCCTCCCCCTGCATGGAATCCACCATGTGTCTAGTTCTGGCAGATGTCCCTGCTGGTATTGACCAATCTGTAACTGGCATGTTGAAGTCTCCCATCATCAGAAACTCCCCTTTAGCTGTTTTTTGGTATTTTTGGTAATATTTGGTATATCTTCTAACAGTAATGTGTCTATGTCCTCCCCCTGGTCTGGAGGCCAGTACACAACCCCAGTTTGTATGGCTGTCCCATTTCCTGTTTCCAGGGTGATCCACAGTTCTTCTGGCTCCTTTTGTGTATTCTGAATTTCTGTAGCTTTGATATTTTCATTGACATAAAGGGCCACTCCACCCCTTTTTGCACCTCGGTCTCTTCTGAACAGTACATAGCCAGGTACTGAAGTCTCCCAAGTGTGGTTACTGGTAAACCATGTCTCGCTATTGGCTACTATGTCCAGTTTAGGCTCTGTCATTATTGCATGCAGGTCTGGGATCTTGTTTCCCAGACTGCGAGCATTAGTGTACATGATTTTCCATTGGCCAGATTTTGGTGTGTTAGTTGTTGGGTGAGGTCTGGCGTTTCCCCTGTGCATCGTATGTGGAGCCGGACCTTTTTCCTTACCTGGTGATGCAAATGAACTACAAACATGCTGAACTCCTGTTTGACCACTAGCTGAGGGGGGAGGGGTGTTCTTCCCATTTGACGTATGGGGTGCTGCACCCCTCTCCCCATTTGCTAGTTTAAATATTCTGCAAAGACGTCAAACTTCTGCCCCAGTGCACTGACTCCCTCCTTAGTCAGATGCAGTCCATCAAATTTAAAGAACTTTTGCTCCCAAAACTGTTGCCAGTTCCCTACAAATTTGTGTCCTTTTTCCTGGCACCAGCCCATGAGCCACATGTTTAGCTCCCCATCTCCAATCCCCTTCTCTGACCTCCCGTCCATATGCCCCCCTCTCTCAGACTGGCAGGATCTCAGAGAAGGAGATGCTGGATGAAATGGAAGATAGTTTGTCACCCAGCCTGGTCAGGTGTTTCTTGGTCTCCACAACTGACTGGCTGGCAAGATCGTTAGTCCCTATGTGTACCAGGATGTCAATGTTTTCTCCTGCTTCCTGAACAATTTTAACAATGTGGTCAGTGTCTCTCCACGCTGATGTACCTGGAAGACATCTGACCATTACCCCTGGCTGGAGATAGGTATCAACTCCCCAAATCATGGAGTCTCCTGTGATCAGAAGTTGGGTTTGCCTGTGTTCATATCTTTATGTTGAACCAGACTGTACAGTGATCACTAGTACCAAGGAGACTGCCCAGTGTGACATCTTCAATGACGTGCCTGTTTGTAAACACCAGATCCAGCACTGCCCCATTCCTAGTTGGTTCTTTTATTAACTGCCTGATAAAAGCCCCTTGCAGGGGGTCAAGGATCATCCTGCTCCTTGTTAAAGCTACAGTTGGAAGGCTCCAATCCACATTGCGTAGACTGAAGTCACTAACTAGCAGCACCTTCACCTTACCTGCCATTCTAATAATGGCTTCCCAAGTGCCTTATCCATCTCTTCACCCTGTGCTTGAGGTCTATGCATTACTCCTATATGGAGAGTGGACTCAGAGCCTGCCTCCAGGTTGATACACAGTAATTTCAGCCCTTCGTTTTCCTCTTTGTAGCCTTTATAGCCTCCCACACATGTAATATAATCCCTCTTCCTTACTTCCCCAATCTGTCTGTCTTGACAGTGTAGCCTGGTCTGTTCATTTCCCAGTTGTAGTGCTCTGTACACCATGACTCTGTTATAGCCACTGAATCTAGGATTAGCATCCCCCATGATGACTTTCAGGTCTGGAATATTGTTACCAAGGCTACTTGCACTAGTGCACATGGCTTTCCATATATATTTCTCCCAATCTACTACCCTGCTTCATCCTCCCATTCCCATCTGCCTTGTTCCCTGACTTGCCCCTTGATAAGCCGTTCTTTTTTTTACTTTCCCCTTACCTGGTTCCCTTTATTCCATTGTCTTCCCCTATCTATATTATATTCCCAATTTCTTCTTTCCATTCCCTTTCCCCATATTTTTGTGCATCTGGTCTAGGGGAGTTTCTCCACTATGGTCTTCCTTCCCTAACACTTTACCTATGGCTTTACCATCTGAGGTGAGGCAGTTGTTGCCTCCCTTGATTTCACCTCCCCATCTTGTTTAAATGTTCATCCACTTAGCCTTTAAACCTGCTATCAAGGACTGTGGTCCCCTTCCTAGAAGGATGCAAGCCATCTGTCTCATAGAGGTCAATATCCTCCCAAGTTGGTCCTCACTTCCTGATTCAAAACCTTCCTCCATGCACCATGCTTTCAACCATTCATTAAATGCCCTGGTGTGGAGTTTCCTTGTGTCATCCTCAATGTACACAGGTAGTACTTTTAAAAAAGCCACTGTGCATGCTACTTGCTTCAGGCTCCTCCCCAGCTCCCTGAAATTTCCCTTTACAACTCTTACCATCTTCCATGCTATGTCATCAATGATATCCAGCTCTCTCCCAGCTCTCACTGCTCTAGCAATCTGTAGGATCTGCTCTCCATCTTTCCCAGACAAGGCATCCCTCAGGTACCTCATCTTTCCATCCCCCCTCCAGCTCCCAAGTCTATCCCCCTCACAAATTAGTCCCCCACCAGTGGCTGATTCCTGTTTGGCTGGGTGATTCTCCTTCCCTTCTTGGGGTCTCCAAGTCTAAGAACCCTCACCTCCTACCTTCCAACTGTTAATGGTATCTCCTCTTGGTTGCCCCTTTCTTCCAATAAGGTAGTGGTGTTATGCAGTGACATAGGTGGAAGAATGTGAACCCTAACCCCCCACACCCTTCCAGAACCCACCATGTCCATCTGCTCTGTCTCTGCCCAAGCAGCCAATGGGGGAGCGGTGGCAAACTTGGTGGCCCCTGGGTGGAGTGGAAGGCTCACTATACTCTCACCAGTTCATCCTGGAATCCACCAACTTGTATCTACAACCAAGAGAGGTGAATATATATGGGACAGCACCTCAGTATCCAAAAGGTTTCCCTAATGACTGCTACACCTCAAGCATCACACTGTCCAATCCCATGATCCTTACCTTCCTTTGCTTGGTGTCTATACAAGTTTAGCTTAGCCTTCTACCTCCTTGCTACTACTGTGTTTTTACTACCTCACCCCTTTTTTCCCCCTGAAACTATTTCATAACCTTTCCCTAGCTAGGGTGTCTCCTGCCTTCCTCTTTATCAACTATCTTACCTGTTCCTTTTTTTGTCTGATCCTTACATTATACAATATAATCCTAATCTCCCTGTTCTACCCACTTTACCTGGGGAAGCTTTGGGCCTATCCCTCTTGTTTGTTACCTCCACTCTAACTAAGTAGTGACTCCTTGTTAAACTTTTGTGCATTACATTAAAGGAGTACTACAGTCACAATTTCTAAAAACATATGTTGTGCAGAGTGCTTTGATTTGTGTGTGTAGTCCTAGTGTGTCTTTGCCATTAGGAATTTTTTTTTCTAAATTTGCCTACTAGTTTTATGGCCCCTGGGGATCTCCATGTTCACATTTTTTACTGCCTTTCTCTTTCCCACAATGCAGCCTGTCTCATGTGACTGTGATGTGTCCAGGACCATGGATTCAGTTAGTTAAAGCTGTCGTTGCAGCAGTACAGGTATGTGTCTAGGTCTAGTTACCTGTCTTAAATGTTTTGTTTTTAAAGCTTTTGATTTCATAAAACTACACATAGCCATAAAAAGCACATAACTCACCCCAAGTCATCAACTATATAATTAGTGAAGACTCTAGCTGTTTCCTTACACAGTAGCCTACTTAATTAGCCTTCAGGTGTTTAACTGCAAATGCAGCTTTAGTGCTCACTAGATCAGGAAAGTTACTTAAAAATCACAGCTCAGCTGCTGTAAAATTGACTTCAAACCAGTACTTGCTGAATCTGTGGTCACAGATGCATCACTGTCACATGGAACAGGAGAAATTGTAGGAAAAAGAAGAGCAATAAAAATGCAAACATGGAGATCTCCAGGGGCCACAAAACTAATTGACAAATTTAGAAAAAAATCTCCAAACAGCAAATGAAGGGAAGGATACACTAGGACTACACATACAAGTCAAAACACTGTTTACCGCTTATGTTTTTTGCAAATTCTGACTGTAGTAGTCCTTTAAGTATTAGTAATTACCTTCCTTTACGTACTGTCTATGCAAGTTCGGTTTACCTTTAAACCCCCTTCCCCCTTCCAACTCCCATATTACTACTACCTCTGCCCTTTTATTCCCTGAAACTATTTTGTAACTTTACCCTAGAAAGAGAGAGTCCTGCTTTCCCCTTTTTTATGTTCGCTTGTACATGCGTGCACAGCAAACGTTTTCTTAAAATAAAACACTTTTCAGAGGTGTGTCACTGTCAGGTCCAATGCAGCTCAAGCTACAGTAGGCATTACAGTGAAAGACCAATGATCAACCAAGTTGATCATGACAATGTTCTCTGCTTACTGGGTGGAAACGTCCCATTGTTCAAAAGAATGAGCAGCTCCTACCACTGCCCAGCAAGCAGAGAACATCTCCCAGCCAAGTCCAAGCTTAGAGTGTCCCTAAGAGAGATGTGCTGACAGTTGTGAAAACCAGCCTGGTTTGCATAAAGAAGCTCCTATTTTCTCCACAAAAAAAATCAGTGGTTTGCAATTTGCACCCACCACATGTACTTCCAGACCCCACTGTTCACAGACATTTTTCCTTGTTTCTATCGTTTCTTTGCTGCCATCGGTCACTCGTGCAGCAGCAACAACAAAATCATGCTGGGTCATGCATGTGGTGCCACAACTCCATAAGATACCTATCACGACCCTTGTACCGATGCTATCCTGATATGTTCATGGATCACAAGGACTTCAGGTCATTGTAGTGTATTGGCCCACAGCATTCCAGCCCATGTGCGAGCAAGTGGCATGTAAACAGCTACTGCTCCTGGAACCACTCGGAAAATATATGCTAATTTCCTAGTGCTGGGTTGGCAGCTCAAGGAGTTTTTGTTGCATTAAACAGACTCGGGTTCAGTATTTGTTTTTCTCCAAGTATCAATTTGGTTACCTTTTAATTGGTTACAAGGATTGACATGGCAAAGTCTAGCAGCAGTAGAAGCAGGGGGCTCTGGCGGTGGCACTGGTAGTGGTGGTGGGGGCTCAGGAGATGGGACCTGACCATTGATTCCATGCCTTTGCCTCCCAGAGACTCCCAGCTCATTGCCCTGATTGCAGAGCAGCTTAAAAGACGCAACCTTTTTGACAAGTTCCGCCAGGACTGTCTGGTTGATGTGCATACCAAGGTACTGAATGAAATAGAAAGGGCCCCTGGATACATAACTTCATCTTAAAAAAGGCTCACTCCCCTCCTGAGTTTCACCTCATTACCGGTCTCCCATCTGGAAGCAGCATGCACATACCCCTCATTGTTTCCCCAGATAAGAACATACTGACAGCAGCTTGTTTGCAGATTTGATTTACTTATTCAAACTCTGGTTAATCCATGTGCTATCAAGCCCGTTTACATAGTCAACCAGAACACAGAGTAAGAGATCACAAAATTACAAGGCATAACAAAATAAGAAGCATAATACAATGATAATACAATTAATGCAGTTCAAAACCTCCATACCACCTATAGACCTGCATGGATGCAAGCTGTCTAGAGATCTGAGGATGCTGCCAATGGCACCCCTCCCTCTTGTGTCAAGTATCCTTTTGCCTAGTTCTATCACCCCCATCCCTGCACCTGGTACAACCCTCTTTGGCTGGTTGTGATCTTAATACAATAGGGTTAAACTGCTAATACTATAGCAGTGATTTAGAGCATACTACTTGAGGGTGGGAGGGTGGAACAAGGGTGGGGGAGGGTGTCACAAGACACCAGGGACAGTTAGCTGGTTTAGATGGGGTAACTGGCACAGGATAGGGTAGTTGAAGAGGTTTTACTAGATATCAGAGATGCTTTTGGCACAGGATGGGGGAAGGGAGTGCATCTGGACAATGGGAATACTCTAGGCATGGGATGAGATGAGGGCTGCCACTGTACTCCTGGAGGTTGGATACCAGATCATCAGATTTTGTAATCCATCCTATGATCCACCCTTGATTTGCTGTTGGATCAAAATGTAGAAAGTCCAACAATTTCATGATGGGGCAGGATATTCAAGAGATGCTCCGAGGGTATCGGATTTTTTTGAGAATCACAGCCGAACGCCTACATTTTAAAACTATTTTTTGTGTACCTTATTTGAAACTATTGGTTGTGTACCCTATTGTACAGGTACTGGTAAAATCCAGAACACCAGAACTGGTAAAAACTGTAATGTCTATTACAGCTGAAGTGGGTGCAAATTGTGCTATTTTCTCCTTTGCTGCCAGAACTGCCATTTATGATTTTTTTTGTCAATAAGATATATTAATTTTAAAAAGGCACATAAGAATCATACATAACTTAAAACACATTTCACTCACCAGAACACATATATCTTTCACTAGTTGCAATATTTTTTTAAGAACTCCGCTCTAACACATTTAATAAGTCCCCTTGTATTCTGCTGTACCAAGGAACAACAAGCAAAAGAGATATTATATTTCCTCCTTTTCATAGTACAATGTTCACCCTGGCCCATTATGTACTAACCTGAGTTTGTTTTCCATTCATTTCTGCCAGGATTTGCTGTGTTTTCTTCACAGTTTGTTTATTTGTGGAATCACGTGCCATGTTCCCCATAACCCGTTCACACACATCTGAGCTGTGTTCATACTGTATGTTGATGTTCCCCCTCTTCCTGCTCTGTGTGCACCCTCCAAGTATTCCCATTGCTCTCCCCCTTGCCCACTCCCTTAGCTCTACCCCCCCGCCAACTCTGTTCTGTTTGTAGCCCTATGACAGGAATCTGGACACCAGTCTAACTTGCTTCCAGCTGCTACAGCTCTGGGAAATAGAGATGGCCATAATACAGATCTTGCAAATCTGAAAAATCGTAGAATTCCATTCCGCTTGCTCTCCCCAACTCCGTTTCCCTTGCTCTGCCCCTCCCCCATTCTGTTCCCCTTGTTCTCCCCAACAGACTCTATTCCTCTTGTTCCCTCTCACCTGACTGCATTCCCCTTGCTCCCCCCCCAACACCCACAGTTGATGCCGTTTCGGTTTCCGTGTCTTTGAAAATCACGCGTTAGACACTGCAGTCCATTGCTTATTTATTGGTTTGTGCACTGGCATGGGATGTTGATAACTGGTGTGTGTTCATGAGATCAAAGGTGAACAGGTCTGAGGTAAATTTTAACCCAAATGTTGCTGAAATATTGCAGATTGCTGCTAACTCAGTACTCCAATGTATGGAGGGTTTGATTTAATAAGTCCAGTTTATTTCAAGTAAATACAATGAACTGGTAAGTGGTGGGGTCTCACAAGTCACAAAAATGAATAGGCTGGTCAGTACTTTTTCAAGGATTTTTGATGAAGCTTTTCTACTTTCTGCTAAGCTGTTTGTGAATTATGAGAGGTAAAAAGTGCAGCAATAGTGGAGGACTCTGGACCCACACAAGTAAAGTAGCAGTGCGTTATGGAATTAGTGCACATTATGCAATACTATCGCTACCATACTTGCATGTATGAGAGCTGAGCACTACCATTGTCAGCTTGGCAAATCTGTAATACAAAAATATGGGGGGGGGGGATATATGGGGGCAGAGCCCCTCGTGTAACAAAGCATAAAAAGCTGGTTTTGTTAAGAAGAATGGCTGGCTTCCCCCCTCACAACCCTCCCCTTTTTTATGTAAAAGGTAGCATGTTTGTTTATGCCAGTACATCTCCACTCCTGCAGCACTGTGCATGCAACTGTCCCACATAACTGCAAAAGGGTGGGTGTAAAGTAGTGTGGAGAGCGTACATGGGTCTGGAGTCCTCCACTATTGCCAAAAGGACTAAAATAAATAAAGTTTACTAGATACATAGAAATACAAATATTAGATGACCCTAGAAAACTAGTGTAGGATAAAGTGGCAGTTTATTTTCCAAGAGAAGTATATTTTTGTGGGGACAGAATGAACCTCGCTCTCCCCGACTCTGTTACCCTCATTCTCCCTCTACTCTGTTCCCTTTGCTCCTCCCGCCCAGCTCCATTCCCCTTGCTGTCCTGAGACAGGAATGCAGACGCTAGTGGTGGCAGTGGATCAGGCTCATCTTCCGTCGCTGTGGTTTCACTTCTCTAGATGGCAGAAATTACAGAATTCCAAGGAAGGAGAGAACAGGAGAAGCCTGATGGAGCTCACATCTGAGAGAAACAGGCCTGAAATAAAACAAGCATTTGTCAATGCCGAATGTTGTCTTGCTGAAATTGGCATTGATAGTGCAGGAGTTAGAGAGATGCATAATAGGAATGGCAGTGAAGTATGAAAGTGATGCCAACCCCACACCACCCTGCAGAGACTGACAGGCATTGAGGTGTGCCTTTGGGTCATCAGCCATAATGCTCATGCCATTTCACCTCACCCTACCCTGCAGAGTTCAACAAGTATCACGTTCTGCCTTTGGGACCTCGGGCCTTACATTCACCCCATTCTATAAGGAAATACGCTGAGATGGGTGCAGTATAGGAGAATGGGGAGAACTTTGGGGCCGAAGAGTCCAAGGCGCACCTTGATGCCTGTCAGTGGCTGCAGGGTGGGGGTGGGAGTGGAATGGCATGAGCATTACAGCTGACAATTCAAAGTCACATCCCTGATGCCGGTCAGTCTCTACAGGGTGGGACATTATGGTTAGAAACCCTAATGCCCCAGGCGTTTGTTAACATTTGTACTACAAATTGTCAACATGGGCTTTTTGTGACCCCACCTCATTAAAGCATTTGGGACCTCTACTCATGAACAGTGGCAATGTGATTTTGTTAATCTGTCCCGAATGTTGATGTCCCACAGTGACCGTGCCATTCTGCACCAGATGTGTGAAACCACATTTCAGGTAGGATGTGAAAAATGACAGCTGTACTGTTCATAAGGAGGTGGGAAGAAATGGCAAAGTTGAAAAGCTGAAGTGAAAATATTAAAACTTCTCGAACTTACGAGCATGCTTGGAAACTGCACAATGCACGCTTGTAACACAGTTACTTTGGAGAATTTTGTCACCGCATTTTCAACATAGGCATTTTGGGACCTCTGCTCATTAACAGTGTCACAGTGATTTTCTTAATCTGTCCTGAGCACTGATTTTCCACAGCGACCGCACCATTGTGCGCCACATGTGTGAAAACACATTTCAGGCAGGTTGTGAAAAATGACAGCTGCACTGTTCATAAGGAGGTGTGAAAAAACAGCAATGTTGAAAATCTGGAGTAAAAATATTAAACATTCTCGAAGTTACGAGTATGTGTAGAAACTGCGCAACGCATGCTGTAACACATTCATTTCTTGGAATGTTTTCACCAGATTTGCAACATAGGCTTTTTGGGAGCCCACCTCATGAACAGTGACACTGCCGTTTGGGTAATCGGTCCAAAAAGGTGATTCCATGCTTTGACCACAAAATCACCTTTCGGGACCGAAAAACCAGATGACAGTCATTGAATTCATGAGATGGGATCTCAAGAACCCTAAAAATGTGGTGCAAAAATTCATGAACTGGACTGAGATATCCACATAAGTGGAAAAAACCCATTTATGTCATTATACAGCTTACCAGCATTTCTTCAGTTCGCGGTCGGCTTTGAAGAGTGCAGACGTGTTCCCGGTCCACCGAAGATCATTGCGCTGGGCTCCGGAGGGATGTATGGGGTGAGGGGGGTGTGGGTGTGTGTGGGGAGGTGGGGGACGCAGAGGGTAGGTGCGGGTTGGGGAAGGGGGCATCGGACACAATGAGGAATGTTTTTTTTTTCCTTTTACAGGGAGGGAAAAAAAATGCGAGAAGATTTTCTTTTTTTACAGGTACTTTTGCATGCTGGGGTGGGCTTCCAGCATGCCACCTGAGTGTTTGTTGGGGGGCTCTATATCCAACAGGGATTGGGCACCCCGTCGGCACATACAGAGTGTTTGGGGGGGTGTGAGCCAAGGGGGATTGGGCACCCCCCTCGGCACACAACAAATAGGGGGCATTATGCCGATGAGGATTGGGCACCCTCATCGGCAAATGAATTTGGGAGGGGCATGCTGACAGGGGGATTGGGCACCCCCATTGGCTTTCATGGGAACTGTGAGAGGCGAACAGCAATAGCTGCCACCATGTTAATGTGAAACAAATGCGGGGCATTATGCCAACGGGGATTGGGCTACCCCACTGACAAATGAACTGGGGTGGGGGCATGCTGACAGGGGGGGATTGGGCACCCCCATTGGCTTTCATGGGGACTGTGAGAAGCGGTGGCTGTCTGTCGGCCTCCGTGGGGACAGTGACAGGCGGACGTGGAAGACGTCGCCATGTTTATTGAAATGGGACATGAGAAAAGGCAAACTGTAATTCGCTGCTGCAATCAGGAACGCCCCAGCAGCAAAAACAGCTGATTTTCCAATTAAGGAGTTCCCCCTGATTGCTGCGGCAAATTTCTTTCAAGTTGGTGGCAGACTTCTCAACTGCTGTCATAGACAGCATGCTATGCCATTGGTGCCACACAGCCCGGTCAGAAAAAGCAGTGGCGCCATTGGCTGTAGCAGGACCGCACCTCCAAAACCTGATTCTCCACTCCAAACTACCACAATATGTTGTCTTCGCTGTGCGCACAAGACAACATAAAAAGCAGGTCTCCTCTGTCAAAGAAACTGAAGGTAAGACTGGTATGTGTTTTTTGTGGTATGTGAGGTTCTTTTCTCTCACTGTACAGTCTGAGCCATCTCCAGGTATTACCACTCGAGGATATAGAGTGGAATGGCTGTAGTACACATCTCTTTCAGGTCTGAGGGAAAATAATCTTACTTTTTGGGGTGCTAACAGTTTAATGTTATTGCTGCAGAGTGTCCTCCCCCTATGCACACACAGTTACAGATCTGGATACAAAAGGAAAAGGGCCAATAGATTTTGTTTTTCTTTTTGGGGAGGATGTGCAGTCCACATGGAAACAAAGTGGAGCAGAGGGAACTGTCCACATGATTGATAAGACTTGCTCAGCCCATTCTGGGCTACAAATGTAACTTATGACTGGCGCTGCCCATTTAGGCTTTGCAATGAGACTAATGATAGTTCAGAAGGATGCTTATGATTCAGGATGATTTCTTAGGGATGTCTTTTTTTTCTTGTTTATTTTTAACCTGTTTCTTGATTCTAGGTCTTAGTATAACCGGAGGCTGCCAGATTCCTGTATCCTGACTCCTGAGAGGCAGAGCAAAAGTGTGTGTGTGTGTGTGTGTGCATGTCTATGTGTGCATGTACACGTATATGTGTGTGTGTGTGGGGGGGTGTGTGTGTGTGTGTGTGTGTGCATGTGTGTGTCTGTGTGTAAATCCTTTCCCCATCACTCATCAGGTATTTGAGGAGTGTGGCATCCTACAGAATTCCCACACATCAGTGGAGTGCAATTCATACCATATTCCACTTTCAGGATTTAAGAGGTGTAGGTGCTTATAACATTCCTTTCATGTTTAATGAGCAGATTGTGGCTCCTTTTTCCTCAAGAACACCCTTAAATCCAGCACAGTCTGCCTTCAGAATGTCCAGCTGAGACTGGTATTGTATTGATGGGATACTTTGCTTACAAAGAATTCCTTGTGGTCCAAATTGTGAGCACCAACTTTGATATTAGCCATGATATGGTGATGCAGATCTCCCATTTTGTTGCATGTCCCTTCTCTCAGGCTACTGTTCCATTTCATCATTTCACTGGTATGCGCTTCCTTGCGCTTCCTCTCTCTCTCTTTTTCTCTCTTCCTCCCTCCCTGAACAATGCACTTCCTCTTGGTCTCTCTTTGCCCTCTTCCTCATGCTGGCACATGTTGTCTTCCCTCTGTCAGCTCTGTTCCTGATTTCCCTTTCTCTCTCACTCCTTCCTGCTGAGAGACTTTTTCTACCCCCCCCCCCCGTGGTCACCGGTACTGTTCACTCTCTCTGGCATCCTTGGGTGCAGCTCCTGCCAGTTTTTTGCTGCCCTGTCCCCCCCCATCTGCCATTCTCTTGGTGTCTCTCTGTCCTCTCTCCCCTTGCTGGCATTTTTTTGAACAGTGTGTTATGAATTGCCTATCCAGCCATCCATCATGGCATGGTTACATACGAAAGTAAAAAACAAATTAAAAGCAAGTTTCTTTCCCTTCCTCTAGGTGCTCTTCACCTCACCATCGGTTCCCTGTCCAGTGTAAGTGACAGAAAAAGAAGGCAGTCTGCCCCCTGTGTGATCTGCTGCTTTCACTTTTCATTTTTGGGATGGAGTAATTTAAAAAACACTTTTTGGTTGCCCCACGTCAGTGCTGTACCTGCACCCCACTCCCTTCTGGAGCCGGTGTACAGTAAGAAAGAAGATAACACTGGCTGTAAGTTTACAGCAACAAAATACAATGTAATGCTGTTATTCTAGTAATTGTGTTGTGCAGTTTTGTATCAAAAGTTTTGGTCGCTACAGGTTAGGATTTGAATCCCCACAATGGGGCAGGACTTATCTTGTTTTACCCCTCTGAAATATGTTTTCGCAGTCACTCCCCAAAAATCACCTTTTGGACGGGATTTTCTAATTCCACTCATCAATTGCCTTGATAATAAGGTGGGGTCATAAAAAGACTGTTGACAATTTGGGGTCAAAATCTCAAAAAAATGACAGTTATGAAGAAATGGCCAATCAGCATTCTCCTATAGATTCCCGAAATTATGGAACTTGCTGCTTAATCAAATCAGGCACTCCTCCTCCTCCCCTTGGTCTATCTCATCCTCCCTAAATAACTTCCTTTATCCTGCCTGCAGCTGCTCTTAGTCACATCCCTTCACTCTCCTGCTTCTGTGTCATTCGTCTCTTGGTTCTAATCACATGTAGCTCCTGGCCACTTGATTGTATGTTTGCACTTAGTTCCTAAGTATATAGTGGTGCTGACAGTATTGTGTTATTGTCTGTGCTCCTAGCCCCGCTCCTTGCTAGAACACTCAATATGAAATTCAATTTTGTACTCCAAGTACTTGCATTTTCTTACTGCAATTTACTCTATCTGTATGTGTAACTATATTGCTGTATTTCACAAAGGCCAGCTATGTTTACCTCATATCTACTCTGTATTATATTGTTGAACATTTTGTTTAGACTATTGTATTCCCCTTTCCCCTAGGATGCTCCATGAGATGAGCAATTTAATATTGTTCAGTGTGCCTTTCCTGGTGAAACTTTTCCATAAATAAATGTTGACATTTTTCAATGTTTATTCCTAGCTTCGCTATTTTACCAGACTGTCACCCCATATATTTAACACAGTCATTTTTGTATCCCGTCTCATGAACAAGATGTGTCATTTTTCAAGTCCTGTTCAAAGCCTCTTTTCACACTTATGCTGAAAATTACATTTTGGACAGGATTTCTTAAATGAGACCTGTCATGTTCATAAGGTGGTATAATAAAAAGACTATGCAGAACATTTGAGATAAAAATAAAAATAAAAAGTTATGAATAAACATTGACATTTTTAACATTTACTCATAACTTGGCAATATGTTTACTTCTAAAGTCATGTTTTCAAGATACTCTTTTTTTTTTTTTTTTTACCTCCATCAAATGAACATGGCAGGTGTCCTTATCAAATCTCCCTCCAAAACCTGTTTTCACAGTTGTTCCACAAAACAATGTTTTGGATCACATTTTATAAACCGTAACTGCCATGTTCATATGCTGAGGCCAAAAATTGGTATCTTGGTAACCAGGAGAGGCACGCTGAGCCGAAGCTCATTTCCATGTTCAACCGGGGGAAAGGAAAGGAGGGTAGTGCAAATATAACGACAGATTACAGTTAAGTGAAAAACATTCAAGTAAAAAATATAAGGTGCTTGAAAATACAATTATGTGAGTACTAGGAACTGAAATAATGCATGGGTATTACACAAGAAAAATTGGTAGAGGCATAAACTAAAGTAGTCACTTCAATAAACAGGAAAGAAGACTAAAAATAATGCTAAAAAGAGAGCAAGAAAATAATGATATACTATAGATTCTAGACATGTGAGGAAATGCACAGTTTGTAAAGACACAAATTAATAGGGGTTAGAGAGAGCCTCACCCCAGGCTGTCAAGACGAGGAAGGGCAGGAGCAAGAGGGAAGAGGGGTTTGGGATAGCATACATTTTAAGTAGTGAAGACATGGAGTTAGTCTGAGTTTTTGTTAATTGTAAACATCTTGACTGTATATGTATATGGCCCCCGGGTCGTACATGAAAAACGGGCCTCTGGCTCATTGTACTTACCCAATAAACAAAGGTTTGAAATAAAAAATAAACATGAAGGGAGATTGGTAGTGAGTTCCAGAGGGAGTGGAGTTGACAGGAGAAAGCTGCTTGCCCCAAAATGGATAGAAGGCAGGGGAGGAAGAAGGTACTGGAGTCTCTGGAGCATAACAGATAGGAAGAGAGGGATGGGGGGAGACAGGAGAGGTAGGAGGGGAGAGATCCAAACCAAAATTTGGAGATGAGAGGTGTAATGATGCTGCTGGTATGAGTGAAGAAAGGGAAGAGAAATGGAAGAGTAGAGTGCACTGTGGTATATATGGGGTGCAGCATTAGAGGCAAAGTGGCAAAAGGTGTTATACAGGGAGGATCTTTTTTTTTTTTTTGCAATATTTGTTTATTGGAATTTTTGTATTTTCATACATACATGACTTTGGATAAATCAAAAACATACATTAAAATTCATTAACTATGTATGTTGAGGTCCATCTTCCTTATTAAAAAAATATATATCATAATGTTCTAGTTATCCATTCTTTAAAGCATTAGTTATTTTCACCTCCTAAGGTATCTTAAAGCTCATTTCTCTGGCCTATGGAACAGTACAGTCTCAAGCTTGTGTCTTCCCCCTCTATAGCCAGCCCTCCTCCAATATCTGGTTTTCTGCAGGTGAGAGTGAGTCTAGGTAGGGTTGCCATACATTGTAGAACAGCCCTCCCTTCTCTCTCAGCACATAAGTCAATCTTTCCATAGCAAGGGTTTTCAGGGTCAGGGTTTTCCATTGCTGTACAGTGGGTGTAGTTCCTGACACACATGTGTTTAAGATACAGTATCTAGCCTTTATTAATAAAAATCTCACCCATCTTGGCAGTAGGCACCATTCCTCGTACCCCGTGTCTTCCACTCTGAAGAGCAGAAGTAAAGGAGCAACCTGTACTCTTCTGCCCAATAATCCCTCCAGTTGCTTCGCTACCTCATTCCAAAATATCTGTAAAACAGGACAGGCCCAAAAATAGTGGAAGTAAGACCCCATATTGTTATTACAACAAATACATATTGGTGACACTGTAGGATTAACCGTATTCACTATTAGGGGAGGACAGTATAGCCTGGGCATAAATTTGTAAAAGGATTCTTTATACTTATTACAGATTAGAATTCCCTGGTGCAGCTATATCACTTATCTCCAATTCTCCTCAGAAAACATCAGGCCCATATCTGTTTCCCACAGCTGCTTGGTTTTCCCTGTTAAGTCTGGGAAATTTGCTCTGCCCACTTTTGCTGCTAGGCGAATAGTCCCCTTAGGGTTCCTACAACTGCCCTGTATTAACTGTTTGACTGGGTCCCACTTGGAGTCCATCTCCCATCCTCAACCCAGACTCTGGCAATATGCTCTGATCTGTAGGAACCAAAAAAAGTGCTAGTGCCCCAGCCCGGTCTTCTCCTTTAGCCCCACAAATGAGTCCATGCCATCCTTGGTGTACAGATCTCTCAAGCATAGTACTCCCCTCTCTTCCCATTTCTTAAATCCAGAATTTCCTATTCTGAGTACAAAGAAGGGGTTTCCAGCCACTGGGAGGAGCAGTGTTTCCTCTTGGCCTACTCTCTGTGTTTTACCTATGCTTTCCCAGCTGTCCAGGACTGAGATCACACTGGGGTTCAGTTTATCCAGGGTCAGATATGCCCTCTTATTCTTCCTTGATAGGTAGGTGGATAGCCCACTCCTCCAAGTCCAACCACCCTGCCTCCCTCCCTAGGCCAAAGTCTAGTCCTGAAGATTTCTGCACTGTATGGCTCTATGGTAATTTTTAAGATCTGGGAAGTGTACTCCACCCTTTTCCATGGTGGCCTTTAATCTAGCCAGGCCGACCCAAGGACATTTACCCTGCCAAATAAAATTCGAAAAGCCTTTTTCTATCCTTTTACTATCCCCCTGGTCAGGCTCACATACACCATCTGCATCACATAGAGTAATCTAGGGAGAATATTCATTTTTATTAAATGTATTCTTCCCATGCATGAGACAGGAAGTGTTCGCCATCTGGCTACATCTTATGTTACTGTTTTTATTAGTGGCATACAGTTTAATTCATAGAGTTTTCTAATCTCCCTCCCTATTTTGATTCTGAGGTATACAAAGGATTGCTGGACTATTTATAAAACTCAGGGTGGATCATTTTAGTGAGAAGCTCACGGCAGACATCAGGAGAGAAGGATTCTTTGTTCTGATACATGGCGTCTAGCTTGGGATGAAGTTTGGAGTGGATATAGTCAATATGGTCATAGAAATCAAGATGACTGTCTAACCAGATGCCAAGATATTTGAAGGCAGGGACAACATCAGGAGTAGTGCCATCAAGGGTGGAAAAGGATGGGAGGGGGAAAGCCTAGCAAGTTTCTGTGCAGTACCAAAAGTCATGGACACAGTCATTTTGGTGTTTATCTTAAGCTGGTTTGCCTGAAACCAGTGTAGAGCCATCAGAAAGTCACTCTGTAACCGAGACTCCACTTCCAGGGAATAATGTCCAGAGGTGTAGAGAACCGTACCATCAGCATATATATGGATAAGTGACACAGACAGAAATGAGATCATTAGAAAGATCAAGAAAAGGACAGGGCCCAGAACTGAGCCCTGAGGGACACCTGCTAGAATGGTAGTGGCAGGGGCGGGGGGGGACAAGACGTCTCCAGCCTGAACATATTGCATACGGCCCATAAGACAGGACCTAAATTTGTCCACAATGTGGGCTGAGAGACCAGCAGAGAGAAGTCTGGATAACAGTAGTGGATGAGACACAGAATCAAAACCTTTAGCTACGTTAATAAAAATGGCTACTGTGATGTGTCCCTGGTCCATGCCTGTGGAGTATAGAGTCAGTGACACAGACGAGGGAAGAAACAGTAGAGTGATTTATTTTTTCTAAAGCCAGATTGAAAAGAAGAGAGGAAATCTTAGGGGTTTAGGAAATCAGTAAGTCTAGTGAATATGAGGGACTCTTGCAATTTTGCCAGGGAGGGGAGGAGAGATATAGGTCTATAGTTGACAGGAGTACAGGGATCAGCCCCTTTGTGAAGGAGAAGAGCCCTGGCAACTTTACAGGCCTGAGGAACAGTACCTAGTGTGAAAGAGAGGTTCAGCAGATGGGGAGTGGAAGAGCAATGGCAGGGGCAGAGATCCAGAGAAGATAGGGGTCGAAGCCATCCAGGCTGGATTTATGGGGACTGAGTGAAAGGACGGCATGGAAAACTTCTTACAAAGAAACAGAAGATAAGTAGAAGCCCTTAGTTGGAGATGGGGCATGAGAGGCAGGAGGTACAAGGACCAGGGTTGTGGGAAGGGTACAAGTAGTGAAAAAGGAGTTGAGTACTGAAGCAACAGAGGAGGAATCAGAGACTGGCAAGCCATCAATCAGCAGTGTTGGGGAAGTGGGCTTGTGGGGGGAGGCTTGGGGTGGGGATCAAAAAAAGGGAGTGAAGAGCCCTCCAAAATTTAGAGGGGGAGTTAAGGTTGGTTGGAGGGTAGATTTGAAGTACTGGGCTTTTCCTGCTCTAATAGCTTTCATATTTTGAAAATTCAAGGTCACAATCTAAGAGGATTATAACGCTATGTGTGTGAACTTCTTCATTTTCCAATCATGATAATTGCACTATTATAACTCACATTATTAATGTGTTTTATCACCTCTGCACTATCAGTGCCAAACATCTAAATATAAAATGCAAGCAAGCAAACATTAGTCATTGACAAATGCTTGTTTAACCCTCTTACTTGTTCTTACATTTGTCTGACCCTGCATTATACACTTTAATCCTGACCTCTCTGTTCTACCCGCTTTACCTGGTGAAGCTTGTTTCCTATCCCTACTGTAGCTAAGAAGGGACTCCTTGTTAAACATATAGTACATTACATTAAGAAATAGGAACTTTCACACAATGTTCCTCCATTTACCATATGTAATATACAGTGAATCTGACATAATCCTTCTTGCCTTTAGTTAATTAATGCACCCCACCATCAATACATATTTATATACTCAGAATAAAGAACTAATAGCAGCATATATTAGTTACAGATATATTATAACAATATGCACCTTTTAGCCCCTTTTTGTTATAATTTATACCACTAGTTACCAACCCCTCAGTGCAATGCATTTACATCTAGTATTATTCAACCCACTGCTTTCTTACGACATTCAATGCCTTGATGCTGGATGTTGCAGTCCCACAGTTTAACAAACCTCATACTTCACTTGAACCCAAATTAAAATAAATATCAGGGCTGCTTTGGATGTCACACTTAATGTGCAGCGTACCCTGCCGACTGCCATCTCCACATCAATGCCCATAGTGTGACACCCTTTAGCTTTGGCCTTTCAGCTAAAGGACTGCAGCAGAGGTCTGCTAGGCTGAAGACTAGAAGTATACAGAATGATTGTGCCCACTACATGCAAATGGCCCCTCACTGGAGCAGAGGATCTCAGGGGAAGAGTTCTGTCAAAGCCTACTCACAGCAAGCAAAGAACAAGAAAAGTGCAGGGACTGCAGGCACAGTTTCTCCTTGATATTAGTTCTGTTGCCGGAGCCTGACTGGCCCTGATTCTCCTCGCACTCTAAAGCAGCTGTTTGAACAGAATGGAGTGGCTCATTTCACACTTGACAGGTCTGTGGTAACTGGGGATAAGGAAATTGCCAATGCATTTAATAAGACTTTTAGTGACCTAAAGCCTATATACCTAACTCATGGCACTAGATAAAATAAAACTAGTGAATTACTCAGTGAGAACACTCTACCTAAATTCTGCTTCAAGCAGATCACCTGGTCTGAAGTATACATCTACTTGAAATGGCTCCAGGTGATGTCTAGAATGGGTATCAACAACTTTGATATGAAGCTTTTGAAGCTCGTCCTTGGTGAAGTTACTTGCCCAAATCAATTAATTTTTAACCAAGCCTTGAGAATGGGTAAAAAGCCTGATAGCTAGAAAAAGGTAAGTGTAGTTCCTGACTTTAATGGATGTGATACTAATATTTCCGCTATCTCCCCATTTCAGATCCCCCTCTGTCAAAGGCCTTGAAGAGGATTGCGAATGACCAGCTTGTGGAACACCTGAATAAATATAAGTGTAACCCCCCTACAAAGGGAGGGGGGTTCCCAAAAGTCTTCCAGGAGCTCGCCTGAATGCTCCAAGTCTGGGCGGTGTTCGGTGTCTGAGCTGTTTAAATGCGGTTCCAAGTGAGTGCTATTTGAGCCTCCACGTACTGTCTCTTTAAGAGCTGTCTGCTTGCAGACTTAATTAGTTTGTATGGGGGCACTGTGTATTTAATGCTCGAATCCCACCTGAGCTGAGGAGTAATCGCTCCATTTTACGGTCGCTGGAAGCACAAAGGGAGCCTTGTTGAAAGACATAACTGTTTGCCAGAAATCATTTAGAGTGACTGAGAAAATGTAATTTGTCTAACCTGTCTTCATTTCAGCACAAACTGTTTCAGTGTAGCTCTTTCATTTTGGTCTTGAATTGCTGAATTGGACCAATCAGGATGATAGGGAAACCTTAAAATGGAGCCTGTGGACGAATCAGAACTTGGATTCTCAATTTTGAGCCAGCCACAAGGGGATTGTATGGGCAGTGACTCTGGGAAATGTAGTTTTGACCTTGGCGCCTTTTTTCACCAACAGAGGGAGTGCTATTGTGAGTGACAGCCGAATCAGCCAACCGAACTGGGAGGAACTCAAAGGAAATTCCCTGCTCTGCTACTGAAAACTCAGATCAGTTGTGACAGTGAAGAGAGAAGGAGCTATGTGCTTCTGCGGTGTGTAGTTTAGCGTGGGAAGTGCGTGTGAGGCCCTGAGTTTCGGCCTACAGCCATTGTGAGTGCCAGTTTGGATTGAATCCGAATTGTGAGGAGAAAGAAGCACCAGAAGTGTGGAAACCAGGCTCACCCTGTAGAAGACTGGAGAAATTGATGAATCATGCTCGGTCTGTCAGGAACTGAAGCTGCTGTGTGTACTCCCGGGTATCTTGCAGTAATTGCGATCGGGATCTAGGAGCAGCCTGCTTGGTATAGTACTTTCCTTTTACATATGAATGTGCGTAGTGCTTGTGGGGAATCACTATTTCCAATCCCCTGTACTGTGTGCTGTGTGTTGAAGCTGGAAGCAAACCCCAGCTTGTCTCGGACTAAATCTGTCTGCTATCAACTGCAGTGGGGTCCAGTCACAAGGACCTTGTCTCCATGCCCTGTTGTTTCTGACAATCCCGAAGAACATTCACTATTAAGTTCTCAGCTTGGGTATTGTGAGTACAAACCAGGGTATTCCCCTGCAGTCTGTTATCAATTACAAGTGTGTCATCCAATTATTGTTGTTTCACTTCTTCATGGACTGAGCCATCCGGCTCCGGATTACAAGTGGGTGTTATGCATATATCTTCTTCCTACAGGGCCCCATCCATCTGCACCTGCCGGCCAACCCCAGGCAATGGACCTGGCTAGCCCCCCCCCATCCTGGGTACCCAGAAAGTGACATTTTGGACCCTATACATACATGTGCACAGTACTGTGATTTGAACTTTGCCAAAACTAATCAACCTGCTTGCCCTCTTCCGTGTTACTGTCCCCTAAATAAATCAGATTTGTTGTTGTTATACTATATACTGTCTTTGGTGTTGGTACTTATGGAAATAGTATTGTATTTCACTGTGTATGTTGTTTAACCTTATTTTACAGGGGGTCCTCAGAGACAGGCTGCAGAATCAGTCTCAAGAGTAAGTGGTACTTTATGAGTGAAGAGTGTGTATAAGTGGTATACTGGGGCTGTAACTCCTGTGTACTGTGTGAGCCACTAGAGGGAATAAAAGGGGGTCTCAGTGTCCCAGAGGGCTGTGACCAAGCTAGTCTAACCACCACAAACCCCGACCTCTGGGTGGAGGCACCCGCCATAGAACCTAGGGCCCTCAACCTGTCAGTAGTCAAGCAGGCAGGGGTAGTAGCCCTTGGGATAGCGCCACCTGGGGGTTACATCTTGGGGGCACCACTGGGATTAGCGTCCTCTAGTGGCTACATTTACGAATTACTGTTGAAAATAAATGGATACCCCAACAGACGTGGCTGTACACCAGTTAGTGAGGTGGTGTACTGGGCAGGAGATCGACTCCCAGAATGCTATACTTATCTTGGATATCCCGCTGGGTACCAGTACGGACACTGTAGAGGGAGTACTTTCCAAGGTCGAATGTTTACGATACCCTGTGGTGGTGGGGCGGCTGGCTGATCTGCTCGCCCAAACTTTCATGGATCTAATAGAGTGTAAGGACCCTATACACAGTTCTAAAGTGCCACAGACCATTACCCCAGAAGAGGCCTTCACTGCCTGGAGAGTGATAACTAAAGACAGTAAAGACCCCAGGGAGAATGAGCCCCCCTACTATCTGAAACTTTTGAGGAGAAATTTGCTAAATTGTTGCTGGAGGAAGGGAAAACTGTGGAGGATTTAAAGACACTATTATTGCCACCTGGGAACATTCCTTCTCCAACACCCTTTCCCACTCCAGCACCCGTTATTGCCCCTCCTTCTGTGCCAGTGCTAGCTCCTATGTCTGTACCTGCCATTAGTCATGATTCTTACCGCAGGTTGAGAATTTTCTCCGGCACCTTCCCCACCCCACAAGGGGAGGATGATTGGGAGACCTGGATAGACTGTGTTGCCCCTTTGGTATCTGAGTGGCAGTGTGCAGAGGCTGGGAAATGGAAAAGAATCCTAGAGAGTTTGAGAGGTCCCACTCTGGAAGCCATTAAGTCTTTGAGGTCCACAAACCCTGAGACATCTGCCCAAAAGTACCTAACTGCACTTGAAAGCAATTTTGGGAGCATTGAGTCAGGGGAGAGCTTGATGTGGAAGTTTCAGGGTACAAAACAATGGCCAGGGGAAAGTTTATTTGCATATGTTACTCATCAGGAAAGAGTGCTGCAGAGGGTCTACCGGAAAGGTGGGGTGGCTGCCAGTGACTTAAACCGTGTGAGGTTGGGGCACATACTGCAACATGCAAAGCATTCAAAATTGCAGCTCTTTCAGTTGAGGCTTCAAGATAGGAGGGGTAACCCACCAGATCATTGTGATTTGATAAAATAAATCCGGGAAGTTGAGGAGGAGGAGGATTTCTCAGAGCCCGGCGCAGTTATAGCTGCTACAACCTCTGCTCCAAGGGCAGGGTTGGCTGCTGACGGCCAGGGATCACCGAAAGCCCATGATGAAAGTCGAGGATTAAGTGACTACCAAACGGGGATGGCTGTACATACCCCTTCCTGGGAGGAGTTGCTGAGGGAGATTAGGAAAGCAACAAGACAGTCTCATCATGAAGGCTGCTCCTACAAGTACGGGCACTGACACTTGCCTGACTGCTATTGCTATGGGTTGGGGGTGCCCACCCAGGCACCTCATGTTGACAACAGTTCAAAACTTGATGTCTTGGCTATGGAGGTGAGGGAACTGAAGAGATTTCTCCAGATATCCAACCCACCACCGGCTGAGGTGGCACCAAGGTTTTCTATTGATAGTACCAATGCCGCAGCCCCCAATGTGATGCCTCGGTCACCCCAAACTTCAGAAGACATATTTTGCCATAATTGTGGGAAGGATGGGCACATGAAGAGGAAACGCCGGTCTCGGAAAGACTTAGAGAGAGTGGTGAGCCGGCTACAAGAAAAGCTTTGTAGCACAAAACAGTGGTCAAGAGGTGCACGAAATGACCGCAGTGAAGGTCCCAGAAATGCTAACTCATGCCCCTTTGTGGCTACATCATCTGCCCAGGCCCTTGCTACCGCCTCTCCAGACTGGAGTGCGAGAGTCCAGAACCACCCCTTACCACCCCAAGGGGGACCCACAGCCTGAACGTTTCAACCGCACTTTGCTAGGTATGCTAGGCACCCTCCACCCAAAGGACAAGCCTAGATGAAGCCAACAAATTAGCACCCTGGTACATGCCTACAACTGCACCAAAAGTGATGCCACTGGGTTCTCCCCCTATCGCCTGATGTTTGGAAGAGAAGCCTGACTACCGGTAGATGTTTGTTTTGGATTTTCTCCTGATAGGGTTCGAGCTGATAACCATTTACAGTATGTGCAAAAGTTAAAAGCCCAATTAAGTCATGCATACCAACTGGCTCAAACCATGGCTGCCAAAAGAAATCTGGCCTTCAAGGAAAGGTATGATAAAAAAGTGAAAACACTGGAACTCCAGGAGGGAGACCGGGTGTTGCTAAGAAATCTGGGACTGCATGGCAAACACAAGATTGCTGATAGGTGGCACCATTTCCCCCACATTGTGGTAGGCAAACTAGATGATCTGCCTGTGTACAAAGTAAGGCCTGAGAATAATTCAAAAGATGTTAAAACAATGCATAGAAATCACTTATTGCCCATTGGACAAATCTTGATAGAGTCTGAGCCCCCAGAAAGTGCTCCCTCTGGACCAGTGACTAGAGCTGCTGCTAAGCAAAGGCAAAGAAAGTCTGCACCTATAGATGCTGAGTTAAATTGTTCTGTACAGCAGGTCCCAGTTGAAAATGACTGTCAATCCGTGTCAGAGGAAAGTGAGTGCAACTTTGGGTACTACCCCTCTTTTGAACTGAGTCAATTGTTTCAGGGCAACCCCCTAGATAGTTATGGAGAGGAAGCTGGGCCTTCTGGACTGTCTAAGCCCCAGCTTTGTCCTTGGAGCCAATGCTCCCAGAAAATGAAGTGCAAAATATCAAGTCAGATGACATGGAATCACTGTGCATGGTGGAACTGTATGAGCTTTCAGAGGAGGAAAATGATGAACTGGAACAGACTGGTGTGATACCAGAACAAGAAGAGTATTTTGAGTGCCCTAATGGTTCACTGCCAGTGCCAGAGAGCTCTCCCTGTGAAACAAGTGCTGTGACCCCTGAAATTGCAAATACTGGAGCTGACAGTGCCCTGAGTTCTAACCCTGCTACCCCGAAAGAAACCCCCCTGGCAAGTAAAGGGCATGCTGAAAGTGAGGGCCAAAATGCAGAGACTGTAACAGATCCCCCTAGAAAGACTGGTAGAGCTGTAAAGCTTGTAGTATGCCTCAGTTACGATTCTCCTGGGAGGCCTGTGGATTTGCCTCTCCATGTGGTCCACAAAGGAGTATATGTGTCCCTGAGCTCATTGCCCAAACTAAGCATAAGTGCTAACTCCAGGTTACTTGTTTCACCCTCTAGATATGGCACCCCTGCCCCATCCAGCCCCAAGGTAGCTGATAGGGAAGGCCCCCACCTGAGTTACAGGCATAATGCGTGTATAATACTGTGTAAAAAGTGATGTACTGAAAAGTTTCAGAAATGTGTTTCTGGTAAGGTGATATGTTGACTGATCATGCATGTATAAGCCTAATGTGATACTGATGTAAATGTATATGGTTGTATTGAAACTTATGGGGTAATTTATTTCTGACACAGACGCCAAGCTTTTCTAGGCCAGGAAGAGTGTAACCCCCCTGCAAATGGGGGGTTCCCAAAAGTCTTCCAGGAGCTTGCCTGAATGCTCCAAGTCTGGGCGGTGTTCGGTGTCTGAGCTGTTTAAATGTTGTTCCAAGTGAGTGCTATTTGAGCCTCCACGTACTGTCTCTTTAAGAGCTGTCTGCTTGCAGACTTAATTAGTTTGTATGGGGGGACTGTGAATTTAATGCTCAAATCCCGCCTGAGCTGCGGAGTAATTGCTCCATTTTGCGGTCGCTGGAAGCACAAAGGGAGCCTTGCTGAAAGATATAACTATTTGCCAGAAATCATTTAGAGTGACTGAGAAAATGTAGTTTGTCTAACCTGTCTTCATTTCAGCATGAACTGTTTCAGTGTAGCTCTTTCATTTTGGTCCTGAATTGCTGAATTGGACCAATCAGGATGATAGGGAGACCTTAAAATGGAGCCTGTGGATGAATCAGAACTTGGATTCTCAATTTTGAGCCAGCCACAAGGGGATTGTAAGGGCAGTGACTCTGGGAAATGTAGTTTTGACCTTGGCACCTTTTTTCACCAACAGAGGGAGTTCTGTTGTGAGTGACAGCCGAATCAGCCAACCGAACTGGGAGGAACTCAAAGGAAATTCCCTGCTCTGCTACTGAAAAGTCAGATCAGTTGTGACAGTGAAGAGAGAAGGAGCTATGTGCTTCTGCAGTGTGTAGTTCAGCGCAGGAAGTGCGTGTGAGGCCCTGAGTTTCGGCCTATAGCCGTTGTGAGTGCCAGTTTGGGCTGAATCTGAGTTGTGAGGAGAAAGAAGCACCAGAAGTGTGGAAACCAGGCTCACCCTGTAGAAGACTGGAGAAATTGATGAATCATGCTCGGTCTGTCAGGAACTGAAGCTGCTGTGTGTACTCCCAGGTATCTTGCAGTAATTGCGATCGGGATCGAGGAGCGGCCTGCCTGGTATAGTACTTTCCTTTTACATATGAATGTGTGTAGTGCTTGTGGGGAATTGCTATTTCCAATCCCCTGTACTGTGTGCTGTGTGTTGAAGCTGGAAGCAAACCCCGTCTTGTCTCGGACTAAATCCATTTGCTATCAACTGCAGTGGGGTCTAGTCACAAGGACCTTGTCTCCATGCCCTGTTGTTTCTGACAATCCCGAAGAACATTCACTATTCAGTTCTCAGCTTGGGTATTGTGAGTACAAATCAGGGTATTCCCTTGAAGCCTGTAATCAATTATAAGTGTATCATCTGATTATTGTTGTTTCACTTCTTCATGGACTGAGCCATCTGGCTCCGGATTACAAGTGGGTGTTGTGTATATATCTTCTTCCTACAGGGCCCCATCCATCTGCACCTGCCGGCCAACCACGGGGCAATGGATCTGGCTAGACCCCCCCCAATCCTGGGTAACCAGAGAGTGACATTGTGGACCCTATATATGCATGTGCACAGTACTGTGATTTGAACTTTGCCAAAACGAATCAATCTGATTGCCCCCTTCCGTGTTACTGTCCCCTAAATAAATCAGATTTGTTGTTGTTATACTATATACTGCCTGTGGTGTTGGTACTTATGGAAACAGTATTGTATTTTCCTATGTATGTTGTTTAACCTTATTTTACAGGGGGTCCTCAGAGACGGGCTGCAGAATCAGTCTCGAGGGTAAGTGGTACTTTATGAGTGAACAGTGTGTATACGTGGGGTATTGGGGCTGTAACTCCTGTGTACTGTGTGAGCCACTAGAGGGAATAAAGGGGTGTCTCAGTGTCCCAGAGGGCTGTGACCAAGCTAGTCTAACCACCACAAACCCTGACCTCTGGGTAGAGGCACCCACCATAGAACCTAGGCCCCTCAACCTGTCAGTAGTCAAGCAGGCAGGGGTAGTAGCTCTTGGGATAGCACCATCTGGGGGTTACATGAGCTACAATCAGGTGCTTTTGGCAAAACTAGTGTACCTTCATTGCTCTGCTTGAGTACACTGAATTGCTGCACAAGGCATTGGAGAAAGGAGAGCTTGTAGGCTCAATATATATAGGTCTGATCGAGGCCTTTGACCCTATAGACCATGGTCTACTTTGCAGACAGCCAAATATCTTAATGTACACAGATGACACAGTTGTTTACACAAGTCATAAACACCATGAACTTCTGAGACAGAGGCACAATTTTCGAACGTGTTAGACTGACTCAAGAGACTTGCGTCAAAAGTGTTTGACACAAGGAGTGACTAGCATCACAACTTACATCAAATAAGATTTTCTAAAGCCACCTGCCATCAAATCCTGATGCTGCTGCACCAAAGCCACCTTGCACCAAGATTGCAGCAAACAACCAGGTGCGCCAGGTTGCAAGGGGGCTTGCACCATGGTGAGGTTGCAACATCCCCTTTTTGGGGATTTTACAAGCCCTGCTGTGGATACAGCAAAGAGCACCACTTAGACCAGCCAGGAGATAGTCTAAGTGGCTTGAACCAGTGGGAGGGGATCTGACAATGGGCTGCCGGGTGCAGAAGGGGATGGGAGGATGCATAGGGGGAGTAGGGGGACAGCTGGGCATCACTGGGAGTGATGTGGCACCCAGCGGGGTGCATTTACTTTGTACTGTATTGTAGTACTATATACTTATCTTCCCTGGTGGCCTAGTGGTCCCTCCCTCACCTGAAATATTTCCATGGTGGCTAGTGTCACAAATGCACTCTACAGGTCAGGCCCTCTGCTCCCACAGTGCCAAACCTTGAAGTGCAATATGTGAACAGGAGACAAACAGGGTAACCCTCCTGTCTGTTTTGGTTTCGAATCACCTACAAGCTTCGAGTCCTGAGGTAAAATATGAACCCTTTTTTGCTAGCACACCCAGTTAACAGGATCAGATATTGTACCCTCTTCGGGGAAATGCAGTGCAATACCTCACCCAGTAGGCACCCAGCCTGGTTCACAATTCTACCCTGTTGACTCAATTTGAGACCTAGGTATTTTCTTAACTTAGCCAGATAGTAACACACTTTTAAGCCGTTAACAGTTTTTGTCAGAAATATCAAATACTGCTCCAGCATTCACACGCAAAGGAAAAGACTCAATCAGGATTAATGAAACCAAAATGTTTACTAAAATTAAAAAAACAGTAAATACATATAAAACGTTGAACATATAACATAAATACTTACAGTCAAAAGAAATTGTAAATTACAAAAAACCCAGAAATGCCTGGTACTTGAATTTCTAAGTCTAACTCAGTTTCAGTTTGATGTTACCTGTTTTGCCAGAAGTGCCTTTTTGTCCAGAACACACTGTGTGTGTGTGTTCTCTTAGAAGTCCAGAGATAGATGTGCCCACTCCATTCAGCCAGAGTGATAATAAGCCAAAATGTCCTTCCCATCTTGTGAGGTCACAGCTCACGAGGTCACTGTTAGTCCTGTAATTAATTTATAACCTGACCAAGTATATCCAAAAGAGTGTAATTTTACTGCTGGCTGGAAATTTGCCAAGTTAGCAATATCAAAATATGACAGTCTCTTTAATCAGAGTATTCACCTTTGATCCTTAGAAAACACATCCTGACAAACAGTTCTATTCTAGTGGTGAGAGATGTAACAGATAGCTGTTAGAATTTGTTGCTTCCTAGGATGTTGTAAAAGATGTAGACTTCAATGGCTTCTTGGACTTCAAAGTAATTGAAGTTTTACAATGTGTTATATAACAGCTAACACATGCATGACAGGATATGTCAAAAGAAAGCTTCTTAATTAATTCATTCAATGAGGCAGTGTTACTATAGCCAATTGTTTTCAGCAAGTCATGGCCTTTGGGGTCAAAATGTCAGGCCCCTTTAAAAGCTGCTGGCTGCCATTTCCCTAAGCAGACATTCAAATAATCATATATTTATAGCACAAATATGATACAATATAATGACAAGTAGATAGGTAGAGCATCACAGTCCTCCTTCCTAGACTGAATTTGGGGGAATCTATTCCTAGGCATGGGATGAGTTCCTTAAAGTCAGTTCATTTCTCAGACTGACACAATAGCCCATCTGCGTTTTTGTTTGCTGCCCCTGCCCTGTGTGAGACAGTCCTGTCATAATCCTGCAAGGCAAGACTCCACCTTAATAGCCTACCATTTGTTTTTCCCATTTGTGCTGCCAAACCAGGGGGTTGTGATCTGTTTGTACCTCAATATGCTGCCCGTATAGGTATGGCTGTAACTTCTTTAGTGCCCACACCATGACAAGACATTATTTCTCCACTGTAGAGTAAACCTGCTCCCTGGGAAGTAACTTCTTACTGAGGTACTCTATGGGGTGATCTTTTCCTTGGTTAGATGTTTGACTAAGCACTGCCCCAATACCCACATCTGAGGCATCAGTCTGGACTAGAAAGGGTTTACTATAGTCTGGACTGACTAATACAGGAGCACTGCACAGTGCCTCCTTTAGCCGTGTCAAGGCTTGCTCACAGGCTGGTTCCCAGTTAATCCTTTTTGGCATCCTTTTCTTTAACAGGCCAGATAGGGAAGCGGCCAGGGCACTGTAGTTTGGTATAAATTTCCTATAGTACCCTGCAGTCCCTAGAAAACTCTGAACCTGCTTCTGTGTTTCAGGTCTGGGCCATGCCTTGGTTGCCTCAATTTTTGCTTGGTTAGGACAGAGCTGTCCCTGGTCTACCACATGCCCAAGGTATGCCACCTCAGCCATGGCCACCTGGCGCATTTCAGCTTTTAAAGTGAGCCCAGCCCTCTGTATCCTGCCCAGCACTTCCCTAAGGTGGGACAGGTGTTCCTCCCAGCTGGTACTGAAGATGACAATGTCGTCCAGGTATGCCACAGTGTACTCCTCAGCGCCATTTAACACCTGGTTCACTAACCTTTGGAAGGTGGCAGGGTTGTTCTTCATTCTGAAAGGCATTACCTTAAACTCAAATAACCCTAGCAGAGTGATGAAGGCTGACCTCTTCCTAGCTCTGGCAGTTAACTCTACCTGCCAATATCCTTTCATCAGGTCAATAGTGGTAAGGTATGTCACCCCTCCCAACTTGTCCAGGAGTTTGTCCATTCAATTCATTGGGTGGCTGTCTGACTTTGTGACTGCGCTGAGTCCATGATGGCCCACACAAAATGAGTAAAACCATCTGGCTTGGGAACAAGGACTACGGGTGAGGCCCAGGGGCTGTGGGATTTCTGGATTACCCCTAAATCCAGCATTTCCTCCACCTCCCTCCTAATGTCCTTTTGATGGCCTCAGACATCCGATATGCTATTTGCCGTATGGGCGCTTGCGTCCCCATCTCCACATCATGCATTGTTAAGGGAGTTAGTCCAGGCTTGGTGCTAAACAATGAGGTAAAGTCTGCTAAAACCTCCCTTACTTCCTGGATCTGGCCCGGGGTCAACTGGGGTGACATTTTAATTGCCTCCACAGAAGACTCCTGCTTGCTTTCTTCCAGCAAGTCCAGAAGGGGGTCTCCTTCATCTGTCCCCTCCCCAGGACTACACACTGCAAACACAATGTCAGCCCTATTAGCTTATGGCTCCATCATGCTGACATAGTACATTCTTTGGGGATG
The DNA here is from genome assembly GCA_016271365.2 of Neoceratodus forsteri. NCBI lineage: Eukaryota > Metazoa > Chordata > Ceratodontiformes > Ceratodontidae > Neoceratodus > Neoceratodus forsteri. Next base: position 1,335,963,103 of record CM057453.1, on the reverse strand, counting down.
TCTCCTGTCAGGTAGTTCTATAATGTAGTTTATGTCATTCACCTCTCTGACCACCTTGTACAATCCTGCCCACTCGGCCTGCAGCGTATCTTTCTGGACCAGGATTAGGACTATGACCTCCTGACCCACAGTGTACAAGTGAGCTCTGGCTCTGCGGTCGTATCATATCTTTTATTTTTGTTGGGCAGCTGCCAGGTTGCTCTGGGCTGTTCCCATAAGCTCCTTCAACTTTTCCCTAAACTTAAGGACATAATCCACTATTGGAGTTCCCTAGGTGGTGTGCTTTCTTTCCAGTCCTTCCGGATCAAGTCTAGGGGCCCATGTACCCTGCATCCATATAAGAGCTCGAAGGGAGAAAGCCCTGTTGACTCTTGGGGCACCTCCCTCTATGCGAACAACAGGTGGGGAAGGTATTTCTCCCAGTCCCTCTCATGCTGTTCAGCAAATGCTTGGGAGCATCGATTTAAGGGTACCATTGAATCTTTCCACAAGCCCTTTGGCTTGTGGGTGATAAGGTGTCATGCATCTCTGCACCACCCCACACTTCTCCCACAAACATTTAATCAGTTCCGACATGAAGAAACTCCCTCGATCAGTGATAACCTCCTGCAGAAACCCAACACAGCAGAAAATCCCTAGCAAGGCATCTGCCAATTTGTCTGTCGACAGTGAGGATAGGGTGACTGCCTCTGGGTATCGGGTGGCAAAATCCACCACGGTTAGGATAAACCTCTTCCCGGAGGAGCTGGGGGTATTCAAAGGCCCCCACAATATCCATTCCTACCCTCTGGAATGGCTCCTCCACTACGGACAAGGGAACTAGGGCAGCATGGGTTTTCTTACCTGCCTTTCCTATTTCTTGGCAATGGTGACAAGACATGCAATACTCCTTCACCTGCTCGGTGAAGTTGGACCAACAGAAGTTCTGGGCCAATCACCGCATAATGCATGTGATTCCCAGAAACCAGACTTGGGAATATTGTGAGCAATCTTGAGTAACCGCTCATGGTAACCCTGGGGAATGACAAGCTGCCTGCCCATCACCCCTCCCTCTGTCTTTATATCCTGTGTATACATTAGTCCATTTTCCCAGTTAACCTTATGTTCCCCGTCACCTCCCAGTGCTCCATCAGAGTCTGCCTAAGCCCTCAGCTTCTCTAAACTAGGGTCACTTTTCTGAGCTTTTGCAAAATCCTTACACATTCCCAAGGCATGGGACAGGTCCCCTCCAGTTTCTAAACTAGGGTCCCTAGCTCTAGCATCAGTGCATTCAGTGTCACTGCCATCCCTAATCCTCTGACTACTGGCTACATCTCCTTCCTCAGGGTAACCTTCTGTAACGGTTCTGTTAACTGCTACTGGGAAATTTCTACCCACTTTCATTAGTCTCCATATCAGGAGACACAGGCTGGGGAACCAACCTCCCAGTGTTTTCCACATGGGCTTCTATGGGGTCCAGGGAACTACAATTTACCTTTGCTGCTTGACTGGGTAACTGCACACACAGTCCCCTTTTGGAGATTATTCCCAATAATTAAATCAAGAGCAAGATTCTCTGCTACTGCAACTTTTTGCACAGTCTCCCCGTTTCACCACAGTCCAGGAGAACACTAGCAAGTGGCAGCATTTTCTCCTCCCCAGTGGATCCCCGTACAGTAACAAATTGGTTGGGTATAAGCTGTTCAAGCTCTGCCAAATCCCCAAAGTCAGGGACACCCCTGTATCCATTAATCCATGGGTCTGTATCCCATTCACTGTAACTGGGTGTATGTGCTCCCTCATGTTTACTGGCATGCTTTCAGGGTTACACAAACAACCCACTTCTTTCCTAGAACCACTTTGTGCACTCTCTGCCTTTTTTGGACACTGTCTGGCAAGATGCCCAGGTTGTCTGCCAACCCAGCATTCATTTTTTTTATCAGGCAAATCTTTTCTTTGTAACCTGGGGCTGACTGGTTTCGGTGGAGGCAGAGAGAGTGTTAGCTGCCCTGAAGGTGCATTTTTCCTTTTCTGCACCCCATTCCCTCTCAGAGCAGGTCTGCTCCTGGCATAGCAGTCCGAGAGCTCGGCAGCCTCCTGCACGGTTTTTGGATCTCAGTCCTCTAGCCAGGTTTTCAGCTCTGCTGGGTACGTCCAAAAAAACTGCCCTAACAGTACAACATTTTCAATTTTCTCTACAGAGTCTGCTTCAATCCCTTCCCACCAACGTTTTAAAAACTGACGTTGTTTAGTGGCTAGCTCCTCATAGCTCATGTCAGGGCTTCTCCTGAGCTTACGGAATTTAACTCTGTAAGCCTCTGCTGTTAAATCATATTTCTTTAACAAAGCAGCTTTTAGTTTGCCATAATCATTACTGTCCTGATTGTCCATTTGATCCAATGCATCACGAGCTTTCCCGGTAAGCAGCGGGGATAGCTGGAAGCTCCAGGAGACTCTGGGAATTTTTGCCTGAATACATACTTTTTCAAATGAATTTAAAAATGCATATATATATATATATATATATTTATTCCCCCTCTGTGAATTCAGCTATCAATTTAGAATTTAATTTGTAACCCAGTTCTGGAGTCCCAGGTGTATCCATGCCACTTACCTGCTCTGGTGCTGGGAGTTATAGCTTCTCCAGTTCAAATTTCCACTAGTCCTGCTGTCCTCCTCTCTGGGTCTGGACACTGCGCTGGTCCCTGGCCCCTCCACACCCAAGGTTTGGTCCTTTCCAGTCACCAACAGTGACTCAAGGTTTTGGGCATCGGCTGCCACAAGAGCCTCCATGAGATGCTTTTTGGCTCACCCCTCCTGCTGGACTCCTCTTTCTTGGCACAACTGCCTCAGGTAGTCTGCAGTGTACTCACTGTAGTTGGAAGCCATCTTCTTCCATAAGCTACGGCTACACTAGCTTACACCCAAAAAAAATAAAACAGGTAGGGAACTTAGACTGTAAGAACAATTATATAGTTCCTTACTTTTTAAATCACTACCTTATTTTGTGCGTGAGCTGTTACAGTTATCAGTCTGACACCCTGGACTGTTAATGCTTGTGTTACTAAATACTTTTAAATCGTACCGCTGCCAACCAGATCTGTCACAAATGCACTCCACAGATCAGGCCCTCTTCTCCCACAGTGCCAAACCTCAAAGTGCAATATGTGAACAGGAGACAAACAGGGTAACTCTCCTGTCTGTTTTGGGTTCGAATCACCTACTAGCCTCGAGTCCTGAGGTAAAATATGAACCCTTTTTCGCTAGCACACCCAGTTAACAGGATCAGATATTGCACCCTCTATAGCCAATTGTTTCCGGCAAGCCAGGGCCTTTGGGGTCAAAAGGTCAGGCCCCATTAAAAGCTGCTGGCTGCCATTTCCCTAAGCAGACATTCAAATAAACATATATTTATATCACAAATATGATACAATATAATGACAAGTAGATAGGAGGGTGTCATAGCTAGCCGTCCCTCCCCCATAATCAGAAGCACCCAAATGAGAAAAGCAATTTAAGGTTTGTGATGCTGCATGAGTTGAGCAGCTAATTTTGGATTTGTTTGTACAGGTGATTTTTGGTTGTCTCCATTAGCTGGCTCCCCACTGACCACCAGTATATTGGCTGGGTTCTGCACCTTATTCAAAGTGAACCAATTAGGCAGTGCATCAATGACCAGTAAGTACATTGGCTGGGGTCTGCATCTTATTTAAAGTGAGCCAATAAGGCAGTACACTGTATTTTAAAAGGCAGCCAACTATGGCAGTTAGCATTTTACAATAGGGACTCAACCAATGGGAAGTCTACCTTGCTGACTGGTGTCTGAGCTTAATTTCACAACAGAGCTCTGATATGAAAGACCAGGAGACCCCCACACCCCATCTGGGATAAAATAGGTAAGTAGCTATTTGAAGCAGAAAGCACATTTAATGATTTGTCAGTTTTTTTTTTGGGGGGGGGAGTGCACTGATCTTTTGTTTTGTTCAGTTATTGTAACCAGACATTCTCCATCATCAGTAAATATTGACGCTGGCAGTAAACTGAAGTAGACAGCTACATTATTTTAAAATAAATCTTTTTCTACTTCAATTTACTGCAGCGTCAGTGATTTGTACTGGTGGTGGGTGAGTGCCTGGTTTACAAGTAACTGGATATTGAATTTTACCAAGAGCACCCCCTCCATGTGCGAGCCTTTTTATGTGTTTGAAGATCTTTAGTTTTGTGTAGTCCCTCCCCCCATCTGATCATTCACCTAATATATAATAGATATTTCCCCAGTGTCCAGTGGTCCCTCCCCTCCCCAACACTGACATCATTGTCCCTGGTGTCCAGTCTAACTCCCCCATCCTGATCCTCTGTATAGTAAATATAAACATTTCCCTGGTGTTTAGTAGACCCCCCATCCTTGATCCCCTATATAGTGCATGTATCCCGTTCCCTGGTATCTAGTAGACCCCCATCCCCCCACCCAGGCAGGTGGTGGCCCTCTGCCCTGCTCCCTCCAGTCCCAAAACAGAGCCAGTGACCTGCACAGCTCTTCTGTCTCCATGGCGGGTTCACTGGACACCAGGAACTATGATGTCAATGTGGGCGGGTGCTTGGGTGGGGGAAGGGACAACTGGATAACGGGAAAATATTTATTATACATCAGGAGGATGATCGGTTGGGGGGAGGGACCGCTAGCCATCATGGAAATATTTTTAATACATCAGGCAGATGATCAGGAGGGAGGAGGGACTGCTAGACCACCTGGGAAGATAAGTATACAGTACTACAATGTAGTACAATTCAGATGCACCCCGTCATGTGCCACATCACTTTCAGTGATTCTCAGTTGTCTCCCTGACTCTCTCTATGCCACCTCTCATGCCCCTTCTGCACCTAGCCCCCTCCTATTCAGGAGCTTCACCCCCCCACCATCCTGTCCCCTCTAGTGTTTCGCCAGGTGGGGTGGGCCAGATCCCTGTGGCAATTCCCGCAGGTGCACCAACTGTTTGGTGCAGCAGTTGAATTATAGCAAACCCGGGAAGTTTGGCACTGGGACCATGCTTTTTATAAAATCGGGCACAGAGTCCCTGGTGTACCTGGAGACTGCTGCAGCCCTGCAGCAATTCAACTTATATCGCTCTAAGGGTTCTTTGAGAATCAGGCCCAGACTCTCCAACTTGACTCTGACTTAATGCAGGTGTGAGTCTCACAAAATCTGTTAATTATGAATGAAAACAAAATTATGCTCACTGGTGCCCCCAGCAAACTGGACTCTTCACCTGCCCTGAATGTTTTGCACATTATCTGGTTCTGCTATAGGACAAGTTTAAATTCAAATACTTGGTTGGGGGGATGATCCTTGACAGCACTCTGTCTTTTGCTGACCATGTGGATTACCTGATAAAGGCCATCAACATTTGACTCAGTTACTATATAGAAACAAAAGAAACTTCCTACCTGAAATAAAAAGCTTTTGGCCTAGAGTTTCATTCTTACAGTACATAACGGTGTACAGTACCGTGGTCTATGGCACAGCGAGTGACAGTGTATTGTCTAGGGTTAAATGGCACTAGATCTCAAACTGGAAACTCAAACCTGTGTTCTCTGCTAGCACAGTAGGACTGCCCTTTAACTTATCAGAGCAATTTCAATCTATGATTATAGACAAAAAAGCTATATTTGAGCTACTTACCCCTGGGCTGCAATCCAAATTTAGATTTATGGAAAATAAATACTCTCCAAGGGAGATGGTGCTCAACTCTTTATTGCTGCCATTTAGAAAGCTAACACTTGGGCAGGATTTGTTCTCCTACAGATTTGCTAAATCTTGGAATGCGTCATCTAATTTGCTAAAGAACTGCAACTCAATCCCCTCTTTCAAAACTCACTTACTGGATCTACTTACTGCCTTGAAAACCTGTAAATGCTTTTACAGTACATCAGTCTTGACAGTGTATCGCTTATTGAGCACTGGATGTCCTGTATCAATTTTATGCTGTACTCTTAATGTAATCTGCACGATATAGGTATGACTAGATCCTTGGAAGATAAGTTCTTGCTTAAATAATTTTTTGCCTAATAAAATTCAAATTCAAATCCTTCCCATTAAAGTATGACACACAGTTGCAGCAGAGGGTTTAGTTTCCACTGCAGTCTCTCTTCTGCAGCACTATGTCAAAAACCAACTCAAATCCCTAATGAGAAGCTTTCGGCTTAATATCATCATGGTCTGCAACAGTGCTCAAATGGAAAGAAAATGCATTCAATTATTGTTAGTCTGGATTTTGTTACAGATTTTAGCAGGTTCTGGAAGAGTTTCAGCACCAGGAGTATCTTGTTCAAAGAAGCATCACTGATCCAACAAAAAGCACTGTCTGTGTGCAGAAACTGCATGACAAAGGTACACAATACTGTAGATATGCAATATGAACACATGAGATGTGACAACATATGACAAAGGTGTGTCTATAATCTCATATACTCACGCCAAGGGATAATGTTCAGCACTTACTTTTTCCTTTCTGGATGATTCCCGAGAAAGAGCTATGCTGAAATATCAGTTCTGATTTTATTTTCTACTTTCAGCGTGGATTAAATTTAACCTAGGGTACGGAAAGAGTTGGCAGTGATCTTGGCGGGACCACTGGCGGATTTGTACAACACTTCCCTGAGTACTGGATGCATGCCAGTGAATTGGAGGATGGCACATGTGGTGCCCCTCCATAAGAGTGGGCCCAGGGATGAACCGAGGGACTAGAGACCAGCAAGCCTTACAGCCATTGTGGGGAAGCTAATGGAGACTATCCTTAAGGAAAGACTGGTGAGCTTCCTGGAGGAGAATGGTCTCTACAGGATGACAGACAACATGGGTTTGCATCTGGCAGATCATATCAGACTAACCTTGTTGACTTCTTTGACTGGGTGACAAGGTCACTGGATAGGGGCCATGTAGTGGATGTCCTTTACCTGGACTTCAGCAAGGCTTTTGACTCAGTGCCTCACGGAAGGCTGACCAGCAAGTTAAATAGCCTGGGAGCTGGGACGAAACTGGTCGGATGGATTAGGAGCTGGTTGCAAGGCAGGCAGCAGAGGGTGATAGTTGGAAGAGATCTCTTGGCACCTAGGGCTGTAACCAGTGGGGTCCTGCAGGGTTCGGTGCAAGGAATGGTAATTTAACATCTTCATTGCTGACATATCAAACAGGATAAGGAGCAAGATCAACCGCTTTGCAGACAACACTAAGATCTGTGTAGAGGTGGACAGTGAGGAAGGCAGTAACATACTACAAGAGAATTTGGCCAGACCTGAGCACTGGTCAGTCACATGACAGCTGGGGTTCAATGCTAAAAAGTGCAAGGTGTTGTACTTGGGAGCAAAAAACCCAGAGAACAGCTACTGGTTGAGAGAAGTGCACTTATCCACTCCGGCTAAGGAGAAAAATCTGGGGGTGCTGGTGACAGGGGACAAGAATCACTCGGCGCAGTGCAGGAAGGCAGCTGCAAAGGTGAATAAAATGCTAGGATGCATTGCCAAGGGAATCACCTCTAGGAGGGAATAAGTCATTCTACCCCTGTACAGGTCCCTTGTGAGACCGCACTTGGAATACTGTGTGCAGTTTTTGTGTCCCTAATTGAAAAGGGACATCAAACTACTGGATGGGGTCCAGTGAGGGGGTGATGAAGATGATCCTGGGGATGGGGGACAAAACATATGAGGAGAGACTGGGGAGCTCAACATGTACACCCTGGAAGACAGAAGAAAGAGAGAGGCAATATGATTGAGACATTCAAGTACCTAAAAGGCATAAACAGAGTTAATTCTGAGCATTTGTTTAAGTTAAAAGGGAGGGAGGGACACGAGGGGACACAGTCTGAAATTGGAGGAAGGAAGGTTCAAGAAGGAGATGAGGAGGCACTATTTGAGAGAAAGGGTGGTGGCAGGTTGGAATACACTGCCAGAAGAAGTGATATTACTGCAGACGGTGGGCAGCTTCAAGAAGGGATGAGATAGGGCCAAAGGGAGGATCAAAACTGTGGAGAAGATAGGGGAGAGAAGTCAGAGGTTGGGGGCACTAAATCAGAAGGGTAGGCAAGGGGGGGGGCAGCTGCAGTTTAGTTAACGGCATGCTGCACATGGATTGACTGAAACGCCTGTATCTGCTGACAATTTCATATATTTCATTTGTAGCTCACTTGGTGATGCAGCACTCTTTTTTTTTCATTCCTATATTTTGCATACTACAGTATATACACAACCTTGGAGTGCGGTATCACTCTAATAAAATGGGTTGTGTTGAGAAAAAAGTCGCACTAGACAAGAATAAAGAAACGAGTTCAGACAGTGGGTACCTCATAGGATATATCTCAAACATGATCAGATTGGATTTTTCCAATCCATTTTGCATACAGAAGGGATACACAATGGCTGACTCAAAATATCCAACTTATCTTTTTGAATGAGGGTGCAAGAATCATAACTCATGAGCAAGGCCACTGATTTTCGGTTTTTACTGGAGAACCCGGTGAAATTCCAGAATATAGACTGCCTACACACCAGTAAAAACAAATAACATCACGGAATTTGGCATTGTAGGCCAGATCAGTAAATCTGCAGAACTTGTTTTTTTCTTATAATTGTTTCCTGTACTATTTCGAATTTACTTCAGTTAATGCTCTGTGTATTAAGCCTTCTTTTATTCTGATTATTTATAGACATTCTAAAAGAATGACAGTAGAACACCAGTAAAATCAGGAAATTAGGTTAGGAATCACTGGTGTTATTCACAGATTTCTAAATCTTGAAAATGGAATTTCATTATTTTAATCACCGTGAATCAGTGGCCTTGCTCATGAATGGCAAAGCCATGAGTGAGTTATGAAAGTCATGCCCCTCACAAATGATAATAAATGGTATATTCGGAGTCAGGCATTGCGCGTCCATGCAATACCACATATTTTCAAATGTACAGCCTTTATAGTAGCTCTTTTTGGAGCTTTAACCAGTGAGTTATGCAAGACTTGCTCACAAGGGGATAAGTAATCGCATAATGATGGCAGATATATGGGTTGTAAATATAATGCTCACAAAGTCCAATAATATGCTATTAGGGGTTTTATGTCCGACTCTCACACATCCTGCCATGTCACCTATCCTCATGACCCAAGGACAGTCTACAGGTACAGGGTCATGCATGATGTGATATCTTGTACAGGGTCAACATATTAAACATTGGTATATAGCAATCCTCACCCCACCCCCCTACACTCATGACCGACAGGCAAGGAACAGGTCCAAAATCATGTCAGTCAAGTCAGGTGTTTCAAACATATGGAACACATTGTAGGCCTGTAAATGGAATACTTTGGGGTTCACACCTGCAGAGGTTTACATCCAACCTTTAAAAAAAAACCAGTGGAATCGATACAAATCTGAAGGTACTGTGCACACTGCATAGTTGTGAGCTGCTTTCTTAAAGACACATATAATACTTAAAAATAGTCAAAGCAAATTACATGTTTGGGACAGGTACACTGTCTTATGCAGAGACTTGTTGTACCTGCATAAAACAAGTTGCAAGTCAATGGTACATATGTTAATAAGCGATACAGGACACAAAATATTGCTGTTAAAATGTATGCCATACTATACACTAGGTCCACAGCAATAGGCACCCACAAATACAGGACTGCGTGGTAAGTGATGAAGTTACCGCTGACCCTTCAGAGATTCACATAAACCAGCACAGGCTTGTACAGTAGTGCTGGACCTGTAGCATGGTCTTGTGACACCATAATAGTGTAAGAAATCAGTTTGTGAGCTGGTGATTAGTTTTGTTAGTAGGTTTCAAAATGTGGTAGTCAATTCAATATTTTTAATAGTCATCATTTTAAAGAGCTCAAAATCACTTCATGGGCATGCACCCAGTTGGATACTAAATATCAAAATGAGATAGCAAAACCAACTGTTTTACTAGCCATTGGCCACCTGATTAATTGACTTGTCCCATGCTGATCACAATGGTAGAATAGGGGTAGGGATTAAGGTTGCAATATATACCAAATGTTATGTTTGTTTGTGTGCATGCACAAAGCAAACATACTGGTGGTGCTCAGGCAGTGTAGAAGGCTATGGAAGTGTGTACTATATATGCCAATGGATTATAGAAATTCAAGAGTCAAGTGCTGAGAAGGCTGATGATGACAGGGTTCAGATAATTGACAGGCGTACACTTTGCTTAGTTCAAAGGATGAAGCCCCACCAATCACATTGGTTTGCTTCCAATTAGCTAACTAACAAACATCATCATCAGGCTTTGAAGATAAACATCAAGCCTGACACCTTCTCCATATATGTGTGTGTGTGTGTGTGTGTGTGTTTTTCTTTCCCCCTTATCATGGTTTCTTGAGTTATAGACAGTCTGCACATGTACAGATGACTGAAGACACACCTACCAGGAACTGACCAATCATGTTTATTTTCACCCAATCTAGCAACCAATGAGAAAATGAAAGCAGTAAACCACCTGTAGAAACTGGCTGCCTAGATACCAACCTGTCTACCTAGCAACTCAAGTAATTAAAACAAAAAATCCGGTCCCCATTTCATAAGTTACAAGGCGGTATAGTGTAGTGGTTAAGGGTACTAAGCTGCAAACCTGGAGACCTGGGTTTGAATCCCATTAGTCCCCAACTTGCATACTGTGTGACCTGAACAAACCACTTAACTTCCTTGTGCTCCCAGGTCACACCTAGAAACAAGCTCCGGCTTAGTGTGCCTTTTCTAGTTAAACAACTCCCCCCCACCTCCATTTAAAAGTTAAAAAAAGCCACACAGACATTTAGAGACCTCAGATACATTGTAGCTCCCAGGTCCAGACAGCAAATGCACAATAGTGCTGAGGGAGCTGGCAAAGGAGCTTGTAGTTTCATTTGCTGACCTGTTTAGTGGTTCACTTGAGTCATTCATAGTGACACAGTGTGGAGAATGGCACACGTAGTGCCCCTGCATAAAAGTGGCCACATGGATGACCCAGCAAATTACAGACTTGTCAGTCCGACCTCAATCATGTGCAAGCTCATGGAGACCATACTTAAGGAAAGGTTAGTAGAGTATCTGGATAGGAATGGTCTCAAAGATGAGAGGCTACACAGGTTTATGGGAGAGAGGTCATGTCAAACAAATGTGATTGACTTCTAAATGGGTTACTAAAACACTCAACAAGGCCAAGTGGTGGACATCTTTTATTTGGACTTCAGCAAGGCCTGTGACTCTGTACCCCACAAGAGGTTAAACAGGAAATTGGTGGATCTAGGGGTTGGTGAGAAGTTGACCAGGAAGAGTGGAAAACTGGCTGAGGAGCAGGACTCAGAGTGTGGTGATGGGAGGTGAGCTCTCCAACACCAGGGAGGTCACCAGTGGGGCCCGCAGGCCTCAGTGCTTGGACTGATGCTGTTCAATGTCTTCATCAATGATTCTGGGAATGGCATTAAGGGAAAAATGTGCCTAATCACGGTTGACATCAAGCTCTGTGGGAGGGTGGACACAGCAGAAGGGATACAAGACCTAAAGAAGAACCAGGAGAAGCTAGAAAAGTGGTCTGGGATTTGACAGCTTGGCTTCAATGGAAAGAAATACAAAGCTGTGCACATTGGAGGCAAGAACGGAGTACAGCCTGGGAGGGGTCCAGGTATCTGCATCAGAGGAGGAAGGATCTGGAAGTGATGATCACTAGTGACCTGAAACACTCCACACAATATAGGAAAGTGGCAGCAAAGGCAAATAAAATGTCGGGCTGCATTGCCAGAGGGATCACCAGCAGTCAAGAGGAGGTAATACTGCCATTGTACAAGTCATTAGTGATGGCAGCATCTGGAGTACAGTATACAGTACTGGTGTCCGTACCTTAAAAGGGACATAAACATGCTGGAGATGGTCCAAAAGGCAACAAAGATGATCATGGGCCAGCATGGTAGGACATACAAGGAGAGGCTGGAGGTCCTGAACATCTACTCTCTGGAAGAGAGGAGTTAGAGAGGGGACATGATTCAGACCTTCAAGTATTTGAAAGGAATAAATAAGGTGGACAAGAAGGGTATTTTCAAGCTTAGTGGGAACCAGAACATGAGGGAACACAGTCTGAAGTTGGAGGGGGAGATTTAGGAGAGAGGCTAGGAGGCACTTCTTCACAGAGAGAGTTGTGGCAGGTTGAAACATGCTTCCAGAGGAGGTGGTTTCAATGAAAATGGTAGGCAGCTTCAACAGAGGCTGAAATACAGTTAAGGGGAAAATAAGGGTCAAGGGTGGTGTGGATGAAAGGGAAGGGTGGATTTGGGAAGGGGGGCAGAGTCAGTATCTTGTGTTGAAAGCACTGCAATATGAGCAGACTAGATAGACCTATGACTTTATTCTGCTGGCTTTGTCGTATGTTTATAACACTCAAAGTAGAAAAACTGAAATCAGTATAGCATCCCATGGTGGAATGGCTTGTGCTCTCCTTAATGTTAAACCCCCCCAAGTTGCAGCCACCCCCCAACCCTGATCCAGCCCACAGTCCTCGCCCCCATGACTTATGATTTAATAAAATAACCCCCCTCAACACATACCCACTATCCCCACCTCCCTCTCTCCAATACCCTAGGTTGCAAAAGATGAAGATTATTAAAGGTAGTGTTTGTGGGACCCATGGTGGAGTGGCTTGTGCTCTTCTTATTATATGTTAAAAAAGTGGCCACCACCAAACACTGTAGCCACCCCCCTCCCAACTCTGGCCCAAGCTTCAGTTCTAGCCCCATTATTCAATTAAATAACCCCCACCCCACACACCCATTAGTCCCCATATCCCCCCTCCCAACATCCATAGTAGCCAAAGAAGAAGAAGATTATTAATAGTGTTCATGGGTTCTATGCAGGAGCGGCTTGCGCTCTTTATTCCAGTTAGTATAAATGAAAAGACGTGCTACTACAGTAGTAAAACCTAATTGGCTAACCAGAATGAAGAAGAGCACAAACCACTCTACTGTGGGACCAGCAAACACTAACTTTAATAATCTTTTCTTAGGCTACTTTGAATGTTGGGGAGAGGAGGGAGGTGGGGGCTAGTGGGTGTGTGGGGAGGGGGAGGGGTTATTGTATTAAATCCTGGGAGTGAGGACTGAAACAGCTTGCAGTAACTGAGTCTGCCCCCTCTCTGGAGAGGGGGTATTTCACCAACCACTGCTTGTGGTGATCGCAACTGCCCCCCCCACCCGGGGGGGGCATTAGTTCACCAGCTGTCTGGGAGGAATCGCTCCTGCCTCCTCAGGAGAAGGAGGAATGAGTTCACCAGGTGTTGTCAGCAGTGGTTGCAGCTGCCCCCCTCAGGAGAGTGGGGTACCAGTTCACCAGCCACATTTTAAAAATGAGTTGTGGCTAAAGCCTGAGTAATAGCTTTTAATTAAGAACATGGCTTGTGTTGCAAATGTTGGTGGATTACTAATATATTAGAGCTAGTTTATAAAAGGAAACCGACATCAGAATAAAAAAAATTATGTCATGTCCTTCATGTCCTTTCAGTATTTTACATTTACACACTTTCCTCTGAGGCCAGAAGATCAGAAGGCTGTGGGTTCTATCCCCACACAAGGGACTTGGTTTAAATCCCAATACTGACATTGTAGTGCAGCATGGGGGGGGGGGGGGTTGCACTCCTGAGGTGCCGTCTTTTGGATGAGACATTAAACCGAAGTCTCGTCTGCCTATTCTGGTGGTTGCTCAGGTGGACGTTAAAGATCCATGGCACATCTTGAAAAGAGTAGGTGAATTTCCCCTATTCACTAAAAAAATACCACCAACAGTTTAATCTGGTTCAATGTCAGTTGGCATCCACCTGTATCCCCCCTCCGGCAGGACGAGGCTGAAAATAAACAAAATTGTCTAGTCCTCGTTTCCCGGTCAACAAAAACCAAATAAAATACATAAATTTAAGTTTTTGTTTATAGTTAGTCCCCGACAAGAACTGAACAGAAAGACAAAGAAACATACACACAGGGATAAAGACAACACTTATGAACATTTTCAAAATCAACCCAAAGGAGAGATCCAGGCAACCTGACATTGTAAAATATTCGTATAATAAAATATTCGTATAGCACATACATAAACAAAAATTCATAAATCATTCGTTTGCATCAGTTTTCATCTTTAATTAACAATAACTAAATGGAAATTAATTTCGTTTATAAAAATACATGTTTTAAACGTGTACTACCCTTCTCTCATAAACACTGAACTCTTAGGGCCAGATTCTAGAACAGTTACGCCTGGCATAACAGCACTTGCACCAAGTAGAATGGTGCAAGTAGCAACTTACACCAGCAGTTGCGACTTGCGCAATTCTACAAAGTGGCCTGCTACATGTCGCAGGCTGCTTGCGCCGAACAGCTGTTACACCAGCAGTTGTGCCATAAACCCCCTGCGACATGGCTCTAGGGGGTTTACGGCAGTAGTTGCGCCCCATTCAAGAAGGGCAGCAACAAAGTCCCCACCATCGGGATTCTACAAGAACACCTGGAGGAGAACCGGTAACGTATGTTACACCTGCATTTAGCTGGTGTAACTTACATCCGTCCTCCGAGGGTCCTGTAGACCCGGTCCTATGCCCTCCCCATGCCCAGACCTCCTCCGATGTTGCCCCACTGGGCATTGCACACCCCTCATCCCGTTGCTACATGCCCCCATACCCCCACAGTAACAGCCCCAGGGCTGCCCACCCTGCCCCATCTTCCTGTGTGATCCATGCCCGCCCATTGCTTCACACCCCAGCCCCCAAATCCCCCATTGTAAAATGCCCCACAGGGCGGCACTGTCATCCCCACCCATGCCCCAACCCCTCAGTGCCCGGCTGCAAATGCAGTGAAAAACCCGATAAGCCCTGGTGGTCTGAGTACCCCCACCCAGCCATACCAGCCCACCCAGCACCCCCACCTGTCCCCAGCTAGCGACTGGCACAGCCACCTCTCCCTCCATGGCCAGCCACCATTGGGTTATGGTACTGCCTACTGGAAAGATGCACTCGAAATTAATGTCTGAGTGCATCTTTCCAATAGCACTCCCTAACTCAGTGTGGCTGGCATGAAGGTGAGAAGAGAGACTGTGCCATTTGCCTGGTTGGGTATAGGTGGGGTGCTGGATGGGCTGGCACAGCTGGGTGGGGGCCTAGACTACCAGGGCATGTCAGAGTAATTGCTGCATTTGCGGTGGGTGACCTGGGGGCAGAGGCAGTTGAGGGTTGACTGCGCCGCCACGCGGAGCATTTCTATGGATGTTTCAGGGGCCAATTGGTGTGGCCAGCCCTGCGAGCACTGAAAGGCGGTTTTGTGGGCCAGGTGGTGTGGTCAGCACTGCGGGGCAGTGCTCGGGAGGTGTGGGGGCAAGGTGGGCAAGCCCTGCAGGGCGTGCTATTGTGGCTTGCTGGGTGAGGGGTGCACTTATGTCTGCGGCTGCGGGTTGCATGCCGGGCTTGTAAGCCCTCGTGGCATACCCAGCCACGTGTCACAAGCCGCAGGACTTTGCTGCGGAGATGCTGCCACTTCTAGAATAGGGCGCAGGGTCATTGTCGCAGTTGGAGGTGGCGCAAGTTGCATTCGGTGGCAACTTGCGCCACCCTTCTGGAATCGGGCCCTTAGTTTTAAGTTTGAAATATTTAAAAAATGATATCAGGTTTAAGTTTTCATTCATGTAGAACTTTTACTTAGGAAAAAGTCTCTGTTTAGTTTTAGTTCTTTTTCTTTGTGATTTTTTTATTGAACTTGCATGTGTAACCAGTTTAATTACAGTTAACTTACAAAACAAATTAATATATTTTTTTTTAACAAAACCCCCAAAAGGACCTACCATATGCTATCTACAATACCTATAAGTTTCATACCTCAACTCCTTCCCAGTTTTTAACTGAGGGCAAATATTTAAGTAGCAAATCAGGCATAAACACGTAATTGTGGACCTTTGTTACTCAAAAAGTACAAAAGGGATCCTCATGAAATTTGGGAGGTTAAGAGACCCTAGGACTGAGAAGGTGCATCCCAAATTTTACAGTCCTAGGGTCAGCCAAGATAGAAGGGTCTAAAACGACCATTTTTAATGAAACACCAACACAACCCTAACATGCGATGCCGCCACAGCTGCATAATGCACTACATGTGAGCTCTATTTGGATTTTAAAACTCTTATTCCAGTTTGTATTAGTAGTTTGACATTTTGTGGTATGACATTTGCCATTGCCTAGCTCTGACTGGGACCCTCTTGTATATTAGGTGTTACATCTGAGGCTCTCCTGGTGTGAACATTTAAAATGCCATGTCATGAAGGAAGCTGTTCCTTGTGCTTGTAGTATCAAGCATGCCAGATGTCCCAAAGAAAGATTGGTTTCCCAAAACATGTAGTTATCACAGCTGAGCTAAGTCAACACATTACTAATTATACTTGACTTTGCAGCATAGTACTAAATAAACACTATTAAATTCTATTAAGGAAAGGCTCAGAAGTCATTAAACAATAAACTCTGACTCTTGTTATGATGTTAATATTAACATCTTGTTTTGCAGTGGTGGCTCTAAAGGTGCATGTATCTGTGTGTTGGGGGGCCTGAAACCTCCATATAATTCTATTTTTTTATTAAATTATTCTATCTTGACCCCTGTTCTGCACTAATAATAACAATTTTGTGAACCAATCCCCCCCCCAACAGAACATTTCTCCTGTTAGGTACAGTATATAGATGATGAATCCATTTACCCACAGGAAAATCTATCAGTTACTCATGATAAACCTGTCAATTTAAACCATGCACCCATCAATTAAAACCATATACCACAGCAATCAAAGCTATTCATAAAATAGGTATAAAAAAATCCTACATTACGCTTGGTGCAAACATATCGCTTCCACCCACTCTGTTGCATGGAGTCGAGCACATTTTCAGTAGGTTCCTATTGGAAGGTAAGTCCCCCCCCCCCACATAAGTACAGCAAAACTTTTGGGTCCCTTTGCTAAGGAAGGACTGGGTCTTCCCTGGTTCGAGGGCTATGTCTTGGCCTACTGGATGTCCCAGGCCTATTGGTGGTTTAGACCTCCTTCTTCGACTACACCAGCTTGGGTCGGGTTGGGAGCAAATGTCGCACAAGTCCCTTGCCTTAGTTTACGTATGGGGCAAGGTTCCTGGCAGCAGTTCCCGCACCATCAGATCATTGCTGCCACACTATGAGCTTGGGACTCCTGTGTGTCATTCACTGTGGTGCCTAAATCCACTAGGCTCCCCCCCCAAGATCACTAACATATCTTTGGGATAACCCCTACCTCCTTATAGGTGGCAAACCAATTCACTGGCATACCTGGGAGAGTAATAACCTTCATTTTATTGTGGACATCTCCATCCCAAGCACTATTGACCTCCTCTCTTTTCAACAACTCCACAATAAGACTACCCTGCCAATGTCAGACTTTTGGCAGTATTTACAGCTTCGGACGGCTATTAAAACCTATGATAAGAATCTCTTCTCCAGATCTCCCTGGGGTCAGCTGACCCATATCTGGGAGACAACCACCACCAGGGGTTGGGCTGGGAAAATGTATTAGACTTTCTGTGAGGCTCTACCTTCAACGACGGCACATTGTAGACTTAAATGGGAGCAAGAGCTCAACTCGGCTATTACAGCTGATGACTGACTGGATGGGATAAAGTTAACACATATGGCCTGTGAAGACGTCAAAAGCAGACTGCTCCATTTTAAAATTATGCATCGGTGGTATAGAACACCTCTAGCTCTTTATTATATGGCCCTTTCAGTAGACTCCACTTGTTTGCACTACTCTCACCAAACTCCACGTATTATGGAGCTGACTGCACCTCACTAATTGGTGGGAAGCTGTCTTTTTGGACTGCACAAAAATTCTGAAAATGCCTATCCATCCTCATCTGGAACTGACCATCCTAGGGCTTCCATCCAGGTTGCCACCTCTCCCTCTCCCACAACAATGTTGGCGTCTTGCGGTATTGCTTGAGGCCAAGCATCTCCTTATGGCGTGGAAACATTCCTCTCCCCTCTCAATTCTTTCTTGGCATTCCGCTCTCTCCCAACTGCTGCTTTTTGACAGACTGACTCTTTTTACCTCTGGGAAAAGCGATCTCTCTTACCATAAGTGGGATCCTTTCCTCCATCACCATCTTTGTTCCATTTTCCTTCCTCGATTCCGCACCCCCCCCCCCCAGTTAATTTACTGTGACTTCTGTTAGTAGTCTTTGTTCTAACGGGCCATGCTAGATGACCAGTTCCATCCATATGCCTCCAGGATTAAGGTTTTTCTATCATGGTTAGAGTTATTTGTGATGTTATAGTGTCCCACTATAGTTGCTATTTGTGTTATCAGCCTGTTCATCTAGACATCCAGTCAGTTTTTCTTTGCATGTTATGCATTCTTCGTGGTATACTAATGTACTAGATGTTAATTCTCTTTATATTACTATATTTACTGTTGTTCCCCAGTGCGCTTACTTATGTTTATAGTTGACTTTTATTCCTATTGTATTTGTTGCATGGCTGTTAGTAGTTCAGTTCGAATATTTGTTTGTTTTTACCTGTTGAAAAATGTAATAAAACATTTCATGATAAAAAAAAACACATCATATGACTGTGCATTATACCACAATGTCTGCACGCCTGCAACTCTTTCATCAGTTTTTTTAATTTTCTTATTTATTAATCTGTGCCAATTTTATAAATGCAATTATAATATGGTAGCAATTGAAGATCAGTTCAAGATTTTCAGTATCTGCTAAATGAATACTGCACTTAAACTCAGACTTTTTTTTGAGGTTGCGGTTAGCAGTCACGCTTAAAAAGGGAAAATAATGGCGACTTTTTTGTTATTGAATTTTCGAGGGGTGAGTGCACTGATTTCATCCAAGGTGTGGCTGCCAGTTTGGCTGACTGGCACATTCTGTATGGGTTATTGGAGGATTTACCCACTGCTAAAAGTGACAGTCAGCCAATCACAATGCAGCATTCTTGGACTTCACTGTATAATACTAATGCACCTCAGGGTGAGTGGCTGTTTGTGATGCATGCACTTCTTGGGTGATTATAGGTACACATCCAAGGTAGGCATATATCAAGAGCACAACCACCCACCCTGTCGAGTATTGTTGCTTATTTATAAAATGGGTTAAAAAACAAATTTTACTCTATTCTTGATGCAAACACATCACATGACCAGGCAATTTTTTTCCCAATGACAACATGTCTGCACTTTTTTCATGTGTTTTTTCCTTGTATTAATTTTTCACCTATTGTATAGGTGTGATAACAGGGTGTGCGGCTGTCATCTGATATGCACACTTTGCAGGTGCTTGAAGGCAATCAGCTTTACCACATGCCTGAAAACACACCCAAGATGTGCATATATCACAGCATGACAGAACAGCCTGTTGTGTGTCATTGCCTGCATACAGTAATTAAATTCATATACAGTGCAACAGCGCTAAAAACAATTCCATATTGAAAATGAACTTACTAAACCAACTAGCACCGAATTAACAATATATTGGCAACAAATTACCATTCAACTACTACATTATAACATTTTATTTATTATTTGGTAACCATATAAAGCCCATTAGGATGGTTTGCTTTCAGTGGTGACCTGGGAGTGCTCGGGACGTAAAGTGGCTTGCTCAGAGTCAGTCACACACAAGGCAAGTGGAGGTTGCTGGAATCAAACCCAGGTCTGCTGGATGTTCCATGGTCAGTCCCAGCTTGTTGGTCTAACCTCAAGCCTATACTGCCAAACTAAACATGAAATAAAGGACAGGCACTAGCAGTAAATGTGCTGCTGTGGGCACACTACAAAACTCTTACTGTACTGTCTGTCTACATAACCCCTAAAGACCTGACCTCTCATTTCCATGGTGTTCTGGATTATCTCCATTTGCAAATGCACCTCGCTGAGATGATTATAATGGGTGACTTTAACATAAACTTTCTGTCGCCAGCCAATGGGGCTATAAAGGACACCTTAGCAGCCTTACACCTCACTCAACTCATCAACTCACCTACCAGAATAAATTATAAAACCAGGACTAGCACCACCATTGACTGGATTATTTCAAGTTACCCTGATCGCATCTCCAATGATATAATTCACCCTGACTCCATTAGCAACCACTCCCCTATCACCTTTAGCTGGTCAAACAAATACCATGCTCCCCCACCCCTAACTATCTACAACAGAATGCTAAAGCGAGGGCATCTGGACCTCTTAAAACATCAATTGCTCTGATCTCAAGACTGGTCCCTACTGGACTCTGTTGATTATATTAATACAGCGCTGGAGCACTTCATCAAGGTCTTCAACATGGCCTGTGATATACATGCCCCTTTTAAAAAAAATGAAGGTACATGGAACAATTAATTCCTGGATCACACCAGAACTCATAAATAGTATGAAACAACGGGACCATCGATGGCACCAAGCAAAAGCATCCAGTAAGCAGCAGGATCTACAGGCTTATAAAACAGCTAGAAATGCCTTTATGTAGGCAATTCATCAGGCAAAAAGTAAGCACCACAGAGAGCTGTTGTCAAACTCATGGGGTGACAGTAGGAAATTTTGGTCGAACATAAATGAAATATCACTGACAAAAAGACGAAGGTATCCCAGACACTGCTAAACCTAGACAGCACTCCCATCATTGATCCACTTTCAATTGCAAATACTTTTAATAATGCTTTCACTAATCTATTTGGTGTCCTTCCAAAAGTCTTCTTTGATGATGCATCTACAATGACAGCTAGGTGCTCAGAGGACAAAAGGCCTGAACACCCTCCGTTCTACTTTAAGTGGGTTTCAGCTGCCCAGGTCAGATAACTTCTAACTAATGTTTTGGGGAACTCTAGACATAGTGGGGACTCTCTTGACCTCAAACTCATCACACTTACCCTAGAGGAAGTAATCCTGCCTATAACCAAGATACTTAACCTCTCCGTCACTCTATCACAGTTCTCAGAAGTATGGAAAACCACCTTGGTCACCCCAGTGCATAAATCTGGTGATCATAATCAGCATAGCAACTACAGGCCAATATCAATCCTCCCACCATTATCGAAGGTCTTGGAATGTATAGTAACCAACCAACTTGTGGATTACCTTGATAGCTACTCCATACAATGTCCTCAGCAACATGGTTTTAGAAAAAGACACAGCACGACCACAGCTCTGTTAGAATTTACCAGCTTCATTCAACAGTCCTTCAAAAAAAGCACTCTGGTAGAAGCGGCATTTTTATAGACTTAATGAAGGCTTTTGACATCATGAATCACCAACTCCTTCTTAGTCAACTCACTAACATTGATCTCTCAACTAATGCACCAAAGTGGTTCAAAAGCTACCTTGCTGATAGGTCACAGCGTGTGAAGATATCCAATATCGTCTTGGAACAGCATGTCATCAGATCAGGTGTACCCCAAGGGTTCATTCTAGGTCCTCCCCTGTTTAGTATCTTCCTGAACAATTTACCGAATGCCTGTCAATTAAGGATGCTCTTATATGCAGATGATGCTGACATCTTTGCAAGCCACTCAGATACCACCGTGCTTGAAAGCAACCTATGTCTTGGTTTCTTGGAAGTTGAAAAATGGCTCCAATCACACAAACTTGTATTAAACCACAAAAAACTAAAGTTTTGTTGTTTTCATCCTCTCACCATAAGTACAAATCGCATGCTTTGACAGTCAAAAATAACTTAGGAGCCCCTCTTGAACAAATTCAACATTTCAAATACCTTGGGGTAACCTTGGACAGTCACCTCACCTATGTACCACACATCAAGAACGTTGCTAGGAATGTTAATACAAAAATAGGTCTACTATATAGGCACAGAAGGAGTTTGACACCAGAAGCACTTAAACTCATTATCTACTGTACAGTTTGGTACTGTCTGTCATTGATTACGGCTTGGTAATATATGGAGCCGCCTCAGCCACATCACTCAAAAGGCTGAATACTGCCCTAAACAAAGCCTGTAGACTAATCACTGGTGCTGCTCACCTCACCCACTCATGTGATCCCTATGCTCAGATTGGATGGCTCCAATTAAATGACCGGATCAAGTACCAGTTGTGCCTACTTGCCAAAAAGGTGCTACTTGGAGTCCTGTCAATGGGCATCAACTGCCTCTTAACCAAATATTTCAAGACTCATCACACTCGAACCTCCAAAACTGAACATTTCCTCATCCCAAGGTTCCGGACTGCTCAGTGCCAGTGATCCTTCCTCTACAGAGCCCCAAGCTGTTTAAATTATCTGGGCTGTGAACTGACTAACCTACCTTATCTTACCCAGTTTAAACGTTTGCTTCACCAGCACATGAAAGCGCCTCTGAATGCCACAAATAATCCTATTATTTGCCTCACTTTTTGCCCCTCAGTTTACCTTTGCTGCATGGACAAGGCCTTTGGCTGAATCAATTTCCCCATGCTATGCTCCCCTTTCCCCTCTATCCCCCCTACCCACCTACCACTCTTGCATACACTACCCCTCTTGCTGTCTTTCTCCACTTTCCCTTTTACCCCTCCCTATCTCTACCTACCTCTCTCACAACTTGACAAAGTCACTGGCTGCTACCTTCCCCCCTTTTGACAAACTCCTTATTTACCTCACCATTCTATCTATCCTTTAGTCAGTTTTTCCTTCTCATGTTTTTGCAACTGTATCCGACTGTTAAATACTATGTATTATGATTTATTGCTGTATGTTGTAACTCAAACTGTTTTCCCCTGTTGTCTGTTTTTTGTTACCCCCTCCCAACTGACATGGAACCTTTGTAAATGAGCTGCTGTGCACTCAAAGGTATTTTGTAGTCCGAGATTGAATAAATAAATAAAATAAAAAAAAGATATTTCTGCACTACAAACTTTGACTTTACCATCCTTATGTAGTACATATGTTTGTTTTAAAAGTGGTTCGTCTAGTCTAGTATGTTGACTGACATTTCATGCTGTATATTTGTTCTTAGTTTTGTGATTATAATTATGTGTCAGATATCTGTGAAACATATGCCATTTGTGTGTAGAATGTAATTGAAAATAAGCTCATGCTCAACTGCCTGTCCTATGTGAGCATACAATAAACTTGTTATCATATAAAACAAACATTAAGAAATTGATGTGCACTCGTGAAATAATGTCATCTCGGTGGGCTAATGAGGAGAAATGCCACTCTGCTGCTTGTTACCTCATGAACACCCTCAGTGGCATTATTTCCTTGTACACCAAACTTTTCTAGCATTTATAGCACCAATACGGTGTACTGGTGAGGTAGTACCAGACTGCTAGGCTTGAGTTAGTGTTTTGACAGCTTATAACTTGGCTGTCTTTGGACCTGGGTTTTGTAAAGCTGTGTACTCCTTCTCTTTATCAGAGACTAAGGACATGACTATTTTAAAACAATAGGTCCAATGGGTTTTAAGTTACAGATTGTACAAATTACACAAAATTCCCCAAAACATTTTACAGACTTTTTGGGCACTTGGATAGTGAAATAATTACACCAAATTAAAATCTGAAACATACAGGTTTGTTAGATATTGGCCCAGAATAAGGATAGTATTTGTTTTGTGATGAAAAATGACATGTTTAAAAACAGCTGAACTCCCACATGTGCAGAAGCCACAAAAACTTAGCTGAAAAAATAGCCTTTTTTCTTTCATGACTGACTTTTGAAATCAAGCATGAATGAATGAAAAAAAAATTGTGTTTTCTCCCTGTCCACCACCATAAAACTGCCATGAACACTAGGTTTTTTTTTCATTCTTATGAGTCAATAACATAATGGAACAAAAATAATTTTTTTTAAAACCAGGTGAACAATCCTGGTGTCAGTTACTCACCCAAACAATTTCTTGACACTGGGTGCCCAATATTTAACTTATTCCCATGGTGGATAGCTGAAACAGCTCTCCCTCCACCTCAGCCATTCACCATCCTGGCATATGCCCTCCCCTTCTGCCAATTGCTGGTATCTGTGAAAAACAATATATTAAAAAATACAGCCTCATCCACCCTCCAGCACTCATGCCACCCTCACCCCTACCTCAGGACATACATTAACAGGCTCCATGGTGGGGGGGCTAGCACAGCTCTCCCTCTATCCAGGCCACTCATTATCTTATTCTTCTTCACCATCCCCTACCAACTGCAAACCTGCAAAAATAAATTGAATAAAAAACAAACATCAACCCTTACACCCTCCTCTAGCACCCATGCTACCCCCCACATTAAAACAAACCCTGCCACCTTCATTTTCTCTCTAGTACCCATGCAACCCTCTCCCCATGGCAACCCTGATGCATATGATTTCAACAGTCTTGTAGTAGGTGACCCGCACAGCTTCCCCACCACCTTCACCAGTGGACATCTTTTACTTTGGTCCTACACCACTGGTCCTAAAAGAAAAAAAAATGTTTTTAAAAAGCTGAACTCCCCTGGCCCGGTGGCGCTGAGGGTTAAGGTGCCGGATGCCACACCTTGAACCACGCCGGCGACCCGGGTTCGGGAACGGACCCGAGTCACCAGGGGTCAGAGGGGGGAGGAGAATTGAGCGTCCCAATGGATGCTCTCCTCCTCCTCCTCCTCCAGGGGTAGAATCCTGGGGTGTCTCGCACACCCAATGCACCAGTGCTGGTGGAAGCACAAGCATTGGGGCACAGGCGGCTCTTTGAGAGTCAGGGAGGGGAGGATATTGTGGGCTGTTGACTGCAGCATGCCACAGGACTGGATGTTTGTCCTATGTGCTGATGCCCTCAGAGGAAGGAGGGACTAAGGTGAGAAAACAGAAACATACCCCCTCTCGAGCCAAGATGATGACCGATCCTCCTTGGCTCACGTACCTGCAGGACAGACCCCGTTGTGCAGGCACTCCAAGGAGACGGAGTAAGACAGGAGGGGTAAGGAGTAAGCCTGGCACTCTAGGGGCAGATTCTGTGAGAGGGACCCATAGGAAAGATCAGAGGTCTGAATGAATGGAACGGGCGGGGGATAAAAAGGAAACTGTTAAAAACGGCCCTCCCCCCCAAAAAAACTACCTTGTAATCAAAGGAACTTGGCTTTTCTGAAGCAAGAAAAGCCTTGAATTTGTTGTCCCTGAAGGTGTATTTCAGGGCTAAATTCAAACACATTTACATGGCCATCGCCATGGCATGGTGGGGGAGGTGGTAAGCACCCCATTAACAAATAAAAAAGTTAAGGGTGATTAAAAAACTGAAGTCTGAAAAATGTGAACTGCAAACTAACAGGAGATTTCTTTACACTTCGAATTGGGGATTGGAGGCTTTTGGAGGAGAAGGGAGGTTTATTGTCAAGAGAGTGGTGAAGGGTGTTGAACTTAAGTTATCCTTTTGGGGACGGGGTTAGTGGAGCTGGGGGAACATATTCTTGTGGGCAGGGAAAGGTATTCTTATCATTTACACAACTTTGCCAAATACATGGGGGAGGAGGGAGGAGTGATATTAGCAGGGAGATGTGTTGGGGGATGCTATTTACAGCCACTGTAGTGTAATAGAAGGGAGGGAGGGAGGGAGGAGGGTAGGTCGGTAGATAGGTAAGTATGACCCAGAAGGTGGGGGCCGGCTTTCAAAAACCTAACACACACACACACACACACATTAAAGCCACTTTCTGTAGTTCTTCATGAGTGAAGTGTTACTTTCCTCAGTGAAAACTACCTGTAGTGACATTTTGCTAGCAACTTTGCTGGCGTGGCACCAATATGCATAGTTCTCACTGAGCAAAGTAGACACTTTGTTACACAAAGCACTACATAAAATCACATTTCACACTTTGCAAAGTATTTTGTGAAGTGGGGTTTCCTGAATTCTCACATCTCTCGTACTGAGGAGCACTCAACTTGCATTCCCATACCTCCGCACACACACTGGAGCAGATCCTGTTTCATATGGAGGAGTGCCTGTATCATACAGTAAGTGTATACCCTAAAATGTATTATTTTCAACTTAATATTCATAAATATCAACACTTTAATGTTTGATGGGCAAAACCATAACTCACATGTTAGTATAAATGTCTGGGACAGCATATTTTGAATCATGTCATTGTGTATTCAATTTATAAAACATCAGTTTATTAGTAATTTAGAATGTTAGGCCTGCTGTTTGTGTAAAGATGTATCTGTTTCTCTTTGATTTCAACTGCTGGGATCAATGCTGCACAGGGCTATTGTGATGTCATCAGCACTGTGAAAGCTGCTCTCAGATTGGTTCTGGTTGGTTTAATATCCATTGTTAGGTATCTAACCTTCAAAATATCAGTTATGACAATGCTAGAAGCAAGATATACCTGCATTTTGTTCTGTTTTGTCAGTCTGTCAGTAAAGAAACCACATGTTATTATCTTGCCTATTTCCAGTGGTGTTGTAAAACAGACAGATGGTATCTAATGGATGGCAGTGGAATAACCATATTTGTAGTGTATTAAATGTTCTGAAATAAATCACATACTGTATTGATGATACAGCTGGAATGAGAATAACTGATATTTTCACCCTAGATGTAGCAACACCTGTTATGCAATCAGCTGTACAAATTGTGTAACCTAGTTGTTCAAGAAGCACTGCATGACCATGCATTATTTTCTTAAGCCAGTACACTTTTTTTTGTCTGTCAGTTCAGTTTTAATTTTATTGTTGACAAGTTAGAATTGTCGTTACAACGAGTACTATCCGCACACTTAACACTAACTACTTAACTTTATTTTATAATAATGATAGTGCCTAATTTTTTATAACTTTTATGTTTATGAAACAGTCCATATACATGAATTCCATCTGTCATCACAATGAATTATCTACAGTTGATAACTACAAACATAACATAGTGGGATGTATCAGCAGTTGGATAGGAAATGACAGTCTAAGCTGTTACCACTTTGAGTTATACCCAGGGGTGAAAGTGGGTGGGAGCCCACAGGAACTCAGCTCCAACACTTCTTAAAAAACTGTATGACAGTTCCACCGCCTCTGTCATCTTACTCCACTGAATATTCTAGGAGTGTTCCACTTAGAAATCTACATGTAAGAATTTCCTCACCTAAACATTTCCAGTTTAACCACTGGTTATACCAAGAGTTGCTACCTCATGTACTATAACAAAATGGATTCACATGCATACGCAGAAGCTGGACTATGAATAACATGTTTATAGGAAACTAACATACTAACATACTAACATACTATTTGCCAGCAGATTAGGCCTTATGGTCTATCAAGTCTGCTCGAACCTAGATCCTTAGTTGGGTGCCGAGACCCTCCCATCCCTTGTGCTCCAGAAACCCCTATCATCCATCCCCACTCCCCCGGGACAGGCCATCATCTGATACATCCACTTTCTGTGTCTGTCCCACCCTCTCTTAAAGCTCTCCACTGTGGATCTCTGAACCAGCTCACCAGGCAGAGCATTCCAAGGGTCCACCACCCTCTCAGTGAAAAACCTCCTCCTCTTTCCCCTCACCCTTCCACCTTCCAACTTCAAACCATGCCCTCTGGTGATGCCTCCTGCTTTAGTCTAAAGATCCCTCCATGTTTACCCTATTTATTCCTTGAGGTACTTGAAGACCTCAATCATGTCCCCCTGTCTCTCTCTCCTCCAATGAAAGCAGGCAGAGCTCCTCAAGTCTGTCCTCGTAAGTCAAATCCCTAGCCCTCGTATCATCTTTGTTGCCTCCTCTGTACCCTCTCCAGGAGCTGTGTCCCTCTTCAAGTGTGGTCTCCAGTACTGTACACAGTACTCAAGGTGTGGTCTAACCAGTCCATTGTACAGCGGGCAGAATCACTTCCTTGCTCTTAGAGGTGATCCTCATGCGATGCATCCCAACATCCTGTTTGCCTTGCTAGCTGCTCTCCTGCACTGCTCAGTGTTATTCATACATGTATCCACCATGACCCTAGGTCTTTTCCCCTGTTGAGGCTTCCAGCACCTCCCTCCCAGGGTGTACCTGTGTTTAGGGTTTCCCGACCAAGATGCAACACCTACACTTGGTGATATTGAAATTTAATTTCCATGTGTGAGCCCAGCTTTCCAGGGTGTCCAGGTCCTTGCAGGGCCAACCTCCCTCTTCTCCCTCAACTACTGCTCCCATCTTGGAGTCATCCGCTAAGAGACTCATTTCACCCCTATACCATCCCTGATGTCTGATATGTATGCATTAAACAGGATTGGACCCAGGACCGAGCCTGTGGTACCCCACTACCAACCTCTGTAGGGTTCGAGAGCTCCCCACAGACCACTACTCTCTGAGTGCGTCCAGCTATCCAGTTTTCAATCCATCTGACCATCAAAGGGCCTACTCCTAACCCCATCAGTTTCTCCACCAGACCATTGTGGGGGACAGAGTCAAACGCCTTGCTGAAGTCCAAGAATAATACTTCCACAGGCTTACCCCTGTCCAGTTCTGATGTTACCCATTCATAGAACTCCACAAGGTTGGTTTGACATGATCTACCTGGCACAAACCCATGCTGCCGACTATCCAGACCGCCCACCTCCTCCAAGTAAACCCCCAATCGTTCCTTTAGTATACTCTCCATTAATTTTCCACCACCAAGGTTAAACTGATGGGTCTATAGTTTCCTGGTACTTCCTTGACCCCCTTTATGGATTGGTACCACATGTGCCTCTGCCAATCCCTAGGTACCCTCCCTGTCTCAAGTGACCTGTTGAAAAGCTCCGCCAGGGCTGCAGCCAGTATGTCCGCCAATTCCCATAGTACTCTCGGATGAATGCCATCCGGCCCAGGAGACTTTTTATCCTTATCCAGATGTGACACCCCTGGGGTACCTTTCCCTCCCTTTTGCTCCATTTCTGTTGCTTCCCTGATCCCACTCCCTGCCGCTTCTATCCCCTTTGTGCCTTGCTTTGTAGATATCCCATCCCTCCCTAGTGAACACAGAGGCAAAGTACTGTTAAATACCTCTGCCTGGTCCTCGCCTCTTCCACCCACCCTCCTTCTGATCTCAATCTGCTGAGATGGCCCTTAGTTTTCTCCGCTCCCCAATGTACCAGAAGAACCCCTTTTCCTCCATGTATCCCCCAGCCGCTTGCTCTTTACTGGACTTAGCTCCTCACCATACGGGTGACTTTTCTAGATGCAAGCTGGTACATTTCCTTATCCCTATCCCTCTTGTTGTTTTATATTTTGTAAGCCACCTTCTTTTCTCTGACTGCTACCTGGACCTCACTGGACCACCAGCATGGTTTATGTGACCTTGCTCCTTACTTCAACTTAGCGCAGATCCTGACTGCCTCATGAAGTCCCCTGCTTTATGACCTCCCATCTCCTTTCCACACTTGTTGTTGAGGTAATCCCTTCAAGTGATCCTTGAGAATATTTCCCATGCCCATAAAGTCTGCCCCCTGAAGTCCACTGCCAGTGTCCTAGATCTCACCCCACTCCCCAATGCTTATTTGAAACCAGACAGTATTGTGGTCACTCCCAGTAAGGGGGTCCTGTACAACCATGTCCCTTACCAGATCCCCATCTGCCAGAACCACATCCAGGACATGCCCTCCCTTGTGGGCTCCATCACATGCTGTGTTAAGAACACATCCTGGAAGCCATCCAGCGGCCTCTGCTCCTTGGCCACCTTAGAGGACATGGTTCCCCAGTTTGTACCTGGCATATTAAGGTCCCCCATCAACACCACTCCTTCCCCTTTTGGACCACACTGGGCAATGATGTTGTCCAGCAAACCATCCTCTAGAACATCACTCATCCTGGGGGCCTATATGCTACTCCCAGCTTGACCTTATCTCCTGCTGGAGATCGTGGGTACCCATAAGGCCTCCACGTTTCCCTCTGCCTCTTCTACCATAGCAATTTCTATGTCATCTCTAATGAACATAGCCACTCCACCCCCTCTGCCCTCCTTTCTATCCTTCCTAAGCATAGTGTACCCCCGTACATTTAGGTCCCAGTCATGGTTTTTGTTGGCCCACGTTTCCGTGACTGCCGCCAATCCACCCCGAACAGCATGGCCTGGAACTCTGGCAACTTGTTTCCCAAGCTCCTGGCATTTACTAACACTAACCCCCCCACCCTTATCCCTGATCCTTTTGTCGAACCCACCCAGATTCCTTATACTTCCATCCTCCCCTGCTCCTCCTGAAACCTCCACCTCCAGTCTGTTTCCCCTCCCCCTTGGGCTTGAGGCTCTCCCCTCATCTGGAGGGAGGGCTCTGGTCAGCCCCTCCTATCCCTTCCCCCTACAAGTTTAAACCCCACCTTTCTTGTATGTAGTCAGCCATCCCCTGTTTAAGGACTTCCTTCCCTAATGGGGCAAGATGAAACCTGTCCTTGGCATATAGTCCCTTATCCTCCCAAACTCCATTCCAGTTCCTAACACCCCCAACCCATTCTTCTACCCCACTTCCTGAGCCATTCATTAACCTCTGTGAGCTTCATTTTTCTCCACTGAGGCCTTTGGTACTGGCAATTCTCCGAAAAGGAAATGTTGCATCCATTATCCCGACAGACTCTGGCAAGTTCTTGAACCTTGCTTGGATTTCCATAATGCTATTTCCTCTAGATCATTAGTTCCAAATGCACCAGGAAATCGGTTTCCCTCCACAATCCTAACCATTTCATACACCATGATCTTTGCTCTGTGCACTGTCAGCCCAGAGATACTCACTACCTTCACCTGGCTATGGCATCCATCCCCTGTCCCTCCCAATGGATACCCTTAATCATCGAGTCTCCCAGTAACAGAACCTTAACACCGCCATCATCCTTATGGTTACCTCCACTATGCCCTCTCAGCCCCCTCCCCACTTTATTCATGATCGCAATTTCATGGGAGTCTTCCTGCCTATTAGAGACCCCCTTGTCACCCTCCCCTTTCTGCCTCCCTTGCTATTTTGCCCACTTAACTCAAACCCCCTCTGAATAGGTGTCCCCTTTAACCCTCTCTTATCTGAACCATTTATCCTGGCCCTGATGGTTTCCCTTCCCCGCACCCTCATCCCCCCTTGTAATAGTACCCCTGTCTCCAGAGGCTCTCTGTGGGTCCCCTTTAGCTAGGGCCCCATCCTTGGTACTGATCTTCCTGCTGAAGGGGGGCTCCTCTCCCACCTCCTTGTCTCCCAGTTCCTCTCCAATCATGCTCTCCTCCCTCATGTCTGGAATATGTTGCATCTCCCCCATTTGCTTAACATATATGTTTCCCCTTCTCCCTCTGGGACTATGTCTATCCTTTCCAGGAGGCAGAAAACTATGGTTCAGTCAGTCTTACCTCAGTGGTAGGTAAAATTTTGGATGCACTGCTAAAGGAAAGGATTGTGAACTACTTTGCAGCCAGTGGCCTCCACAACAGGCAGCATGGGTTCACGGAGGGGAGGTCATGCCAGATGAACCTGATCGAGGTTTTCAACTGGGTGATGAGAGTGATTGATCAGGGAGGGGTGGTCGATGTGGCCTATCTGGACTTCAGCAAGGCCTCTGACACTGTCCCTCACAGGAGGCCAGTGAACAAGTTGGACAGTTTAGGGGTGGGGCCAAAAATAACAAATTGGGTGGAGAACTGGCTTAGTGGCAGATGCCAGAGGGTGGTAGTAAATGGGGTTCACTCAGAGGAGGAAAGTGTGACAAGTGGAGTGCCACAGGGGTTCATATTGGGACTGATCCTCTTTAACATCTACAATGGGGATATTGCAAAGGGACTGGAGGGGAAGCTGTGCCTATTTGCGGATGATACAAAGATTTGCAATAGGGTAGACACTCGGAGGGGGGCTGAGGGAAGATCTGATAAAACTGGATGGGTGGTCGGAGAGTTGGCAGTTGAGATTTAATGCAAAAAAGTGCAGAATAATGCACATAGGGCACAAAAGCCCACAGGCCACATACACACTGGGAGGAGAGAAAGTTTTGGTAATGGAGCAGGAGAGGGATCTGGGCATTATCATTTCAGACAACCTAAAGGAGGCAAACCAGTACAATAAAGTGGTGGGAAAAGCAACCAGAATGCTGGTGTGCATAGTGATGGGGATAACAAGCAGA
The DNA here is from genome assembly GCA_016271365.2 of Neoceratodus forsteri. Lineage (NCBI taxonomy): Eukaryota > Metazoa > Chordata > Ceratodontiformes > Ceratodontidae > Neoceratodus > Neoceratodus forsteri. Next base: position 1,335,931,043 of record CM057453.1, on the reverse strand, counting down.
AGGCAGGAGATGTTAATGCCCCTATACAGGTCCATGGTTAGACCCCACCTGGAGTATGGGGTGCAGTTCTGGAGATCTCATCTACAAAAATATATTGATAGGGTGGAAAGAGTCCAGAGGAGGGCAACCAAAATGGTGCATGGCACGTATCAGTGGACCTGTGAGGAGAGGATGGAGGAGCTTAATCTGTATCACATGGAAATGAGGAGGGGGGGGTGTGACTGAAACTTTTAAATATTTGAAAGGGATAAACAAGGTGAAAGAAGGGAGCATCTTTCAGAAGAAAGAAGAAAATCCAAAAACTGGGGGGCACAGTTTAAAGCTGAAGGGAGAAAAGTTCAGAAGAAACAGGAGAGGGCACTTCTTCATGGAGCAGGTGGTGGGCCCCTGAAACAGGCTACTGGAAGAGGTGGTGGGGGCCAAAATGGTAGGGGAGTTTAAGCAGTCATGGGATAACTACATGGAAATAAACAGGAGAGGGAAGGAAAAAAAATGGAATTAAGGAGGGGGGCACTGGGGTGGGGACTAAAGAGGTAGGTCCAGGGCTACATAAGGGGAGGGAATAGGGACAGACTGGATGGGCCAATGGTGTCCTTTTCTGCCATCAGATTTCTATGTTTCTATGTCATACCTGAAGCTAGGCATGTGGTTGTCTAGTGCACCTACCTAATAAATAAAAACTAAATAAACAAATGTGCTAAAATAAATCAGATATTATATTGATGATGCTTCTATTACAAAGCCATGCTATTCAAAAGCAGAAGTTAGTCAAATAGATAAGCATGTTTAAACTTGTTTCAGACATTTACAGATCAAACTCAAGTACCACACTTTTATAAGTTCTCCCAACTTCTGTTACCCCCTCCCCAGGACACTTCTGGAAACCAACCATTTTTTCAGCTCACGTTGTCTTTCCTGGTGAAACATTTTGCAAATAAATAAATAAACACTGTGGGCCAGATATTCAAAATAGTTGAGCCATGCACAATAGGGTTGTGCCTGCACAAGTCTGAAATGCGCCATTCTGCGATATTCAGCAGAAGGCAGTTGCGCCTCCCAAATCATGCTGAGCAACGGCACAATGCTAATGAAGGCATGTGCAACTGAAGGGGGTGGAACCGTGCATAAACTGCACAGCCCGATATTCAGGAGGGCCATGCAGAGTTATGCAGGTGCAACCCCCTACCTGCGCCTGCACAACTTTAAGCCAAAAAAAAAGGATCAAGTCAAGGACCACCCACAGGTGAGCTGCCGCATTGCAGGGCACAACACAGCAGCTGCCACCTGTGGGTGGCCCTCCACTCATTCCCGGCGGCGCCCCCCCATGCGCCGATTGCAGGCTAAAGTGTCCCCCCCCATAAGCCTGATCATGGGCAGAACGTTATGTGCCCCCCTGACCAGCCCGATCGTGGCATAACGTCAAACCCAACCCCCAAAGTCCAATATCCGTGGTGGTCCAGTGGACCGGGCCCGATCACGAGCATAATGTCAAACCCACCCCCAAAGTCCAATATCCCTGGTGGTCCAGTGGACCTAAGCCCTATCACGGGCATAACGTCAAACCCACCCCCAAAGTCAAATATCCTGGTGGTCCAGTGGACCGCGAAGCCCGATCATGGGCATAACGTCAAACCCACCCCCAAGATCCAATATCCTGGTGATCTAGATGCCCCCACCACCACCCATGGAGCCCCACCACCCTGCTCCCCCGTCGGCGGCGGGCGGCAGCACACCACCCGCCTGCCACCCGACCGCCTGCTGACTGACAGCTCGGTAGGGTTGCACGCCCATTGGTTCAGAGCAAGAGTCAATGGGTGTGCAGCCCATACTGTACATGGCAGTCCAGATATGTCACACACATTTGCATCTAATTACAGCCCCATTTGCATGCCATTAGCATGCAGGTGTGCCGAACCCCGATGACTTGCGCCTGGCACCCTGCCAGGCAGCAGCAGTCGGGGAGTGACGCCCCCTGCAGCCCGATCATGGGCATAACTGAAATGACCTGATCGCGGGCATAATAGTGTCCCCCCCATTAGCCCAATTGCGGGCATAACGTTATGTCCCCCCCATTAGCCCGATCGTGGGCAGAATGTTATGTCCCCGAGCAGCCCGATCGCGGGCATCAGACGTCCTCTCCCCCCAAAGTCCAATATCCCTGGTGGTCCAGAGGACCGTGAAGCCCGATCGTGGGCATAACGTCAAACCCACTCTCCCAAAGTCCAATATCCCTGGTGGTCCAGTGTACCGCAAAGCCTGATTGCGGGCATAACGTCAAACCCACCCCCTCAAAGTCCAATATCCCTGGTGGTCCAGTGGACCGTGAAGCCCTATCGCGGGCATAATGTCAAACCCACCCCCCCCAAAGTCTAATATCCCTGGTGGTCCAGTGGACCGCAAAGCCCGATCATGGGCATAATGTCAAACCCACCCCCCCAAAGTCAATATCCCTGGTGGTCCAGTGGACTGCAAAGCCCAATCATGGGTGTAATGTCAAACCCACCCTCCCAAAGTCCAATATCCCTGGTGGTCCAGTGTACCACGAAGCCCGATTGCGGGCATAACGTTAAACCCACCCCCCCAAAGTCCAATATCCCTGGTGGTCCAGTGGACCGTGAAGCCCTATCGCGGGCATAATGTCAAACCCACCCCCAAAGTCTAATATCCTGGTGGTCCAGTGGACCGCAAAGCCCGATCATGGGCATAATGTCAAACCCACCCCCAAAGTCAATATCCCTGGTGGTCCAGTGGACCACGAAGCCCGATCATGGGTGTAATGTCAAACCCACCCCCAAAGTCAATATCCCTGGTGGTCCAGTGGACGTGACCGCGATCACAGGCATAGCGTCAAACCCACCCCAAAGTCCAATATCCTGGTGATCTAGTGGCCCCACCCCACCACCCACGGGCCCCAATACCCGCTCCCCGTCAACGGCGGGTGGCAGCACCACCGCCTGCAGCCCATCGACTGACAGCTCGGTAGGGCTGCCGCCAGTGGTTCAGAGCAGAGCTAATGGTTGTGCAGCCCGCCGTACAAGGCAGTCAGATACTGCCTTATGCGGTATGGGTTGCACACACCAGCTCTTGCTCTGTGCTCGACATGCAGCTACCGGTCGGTCGTCGACGGCAAGCGTGGCGAGTGAGGGTGCTGCCACCCGTCGGTTAGCGGGGGCGGGTGGTGGGGCTCCGGTGAGTGGTGGATGAGACCACTAGATCTCGAAAGACTAGACTTCGAGGTGAGACTGACCTGTCTGCGATCAGGCTTCGCGGTCCACTGGACCACCAGAATATTGAACTTTGGGATTGACTGATCATGCCCGTGAAAACCGGCGGTCAATGGACCACCAGATCTTGATTTGGGAGTGGCTGACGTTACTCTTCGCGATCGAGCCGCGTCACTGGACCACCAGGAATGAACTTTGAGGTGGTTGTTGATTATGCTAACGACTCAGCTTCGAGTCTCTGGACCATGAATTGAACTTTGAAGGAATCTCAATGCCCGCGATCGGCTGCTCGGGAGACATAACGCTCTGCCCACGATCGGGCTAATGGAGGGACATAACGTTATGCCCACATCGGGCTAATGGGGGAATGGAACATTCTGCCCGCAATTGGGCTAATGGGGGACACTATTATGCCCGCGATCAGGCCGCTTCGGTTATGCCCATGATCGGGCTGCAGGGCATCGCTCCCGACAGCTGCTGCCCTGGCATGGCGCCAGGCACCAAGTCGCTGGGTTCGCACACCGCAGCATCGGTATGCAAATGGGGGTCAATTAGATGCAAATGCCCCCCCCCGCACCTTGCATAAATTATGGCCCATTTGCATGTCACCTTTTGAATATCGCAGGTTTGCACATGGTGCAATGGAACATGCGCCACCGCATCTGAATGCTCCACTCTGACCACTTGCGGTGGCGCAAGTTCCACTGCGCCATGCACAGTGGCTGTGGACAGGGGGTGATATTCAAAGAAGTTGCTCAATAGCACAACTCCGTTGAATATCACCCTGACCACACCCCTGCGCTAACTTTTTATAATGTAGTATTTGCCACAAATGGCGCAGAGTTTGAATATCTGGCCCTGGTAATCCAAGAGAAGCAGTACAAGTTCTATTATTGTGCCTGTTGCATATCAAGACCTAATAGAATAGTGAGATCTCACTGATCATTGTATCACGATGCCAGTGATGGAGGACCAATATCGCACAAAAATACAGAAAAGTACTTCTAGATCTAGGGTTATGGAAATGTTCCAGTAGTTGTATATCTCAACTTTTTCAGTCAAATATTTTAGATGCAAGCTATAATGAAAATAATGGAAAGTATCAAGTCACCTTACATGGCTGTGACACCAATGCCCCAGAAGACAAGGTACAAGTAATTAATTTTTGTCCAAAATACAGCATTATGAGCAAATGCTAGGTTATGCATTTTTTTGCAAAATCTACTGTATTCTCCTTCCAATCCAACAGTTGCATTTGTTTTTGAGTGGAAGAGATCTAAACTTGACTGACAAATGTGCAAGATTACTTTTGGACATAACAAAAAAGAGACAGTGTTACACTTAAAAGTGTAACAATAAGTAAGTCTACCTTATTGATACTATATTCATTTTTCATGTTATTGAAGAGTGCACTGTCCACAGAAGTGTTTCACTATATCCCCCTCATTTGATACATATTGCTATTTGCACAGTGGAATCTGATTGTGAACTATTATATGGATTGTAATTAGTGCTGTGCCGAATTTTCAAATTGCAATGTAACTGAATTCTGCAGAGTTTCAAGAAATTCCACCTAATTCTGCAGAATATAATCAGTAGCAGAATTCTGAAATTCTGAAAGCAGAATATTTTTAACAGATTAGTACGATGCAGTTTGTATAAACCATGGAATCCACAGAAAGTTATTTAGTGATTTACATAGAAATGCGTTTCAAAACTCCATTGAATTAAAAAGAGAAATTGCATTATGTACAGCTCAGATTGTAATAGACTGTTAAAAGGTCTGACTGGAAAGTAGTATTGTTATGGAAGAAATGGCTAAATAATCTTTTAAGGACCTTTGGCCATGTTCCATGTTATGCTTTAGAGATTAAAGGAACCCCTGAATTTGTGAAGGGATATATTTAATCAGAGCTGAACCACCCAGTTTATGATATCCTGTTTACACTTAAGATAAATTCAGAATATTCAACCCCCCTCCATTAAAAAGCTTCTTGCTATACTTATAAAAGTGCTGTACTTAAGAAAAAATAAAAAAAACTTCTACAGATAAATTAGGAAAGTCATTTCAAAGAGAATTATGTTATCATGAATGACACATTGGGAATTTTTAACATTGTAAACATTTTCATGAGCTGAGCACACTAGGAATTTATTGTAATGTACTGAATGACATGGTACTGTTAATCTTAAATTTTTATATGGGATGGCTTTCAAGCCGGACGTAATAAAGCTACAACCAAGAAAAGTCAGTCAGGAGCCATTTTTGCTCAATGACAAGTGTACTCCTCAAACTACCCAGACCAACTCAAAGGAATGTCCTGATTGTAAAACTTAAAAGAGTATCAGTCATGCACCAATGACACTCTTAATGTTCACAGGTACCTCCTGTGTCTCTGTGGGATATGAGCAACTCATTCTGAACAACATTCAGGACTCCTCCTCTAACTCCCTGTCCTCCGATCAAACACTGAACTCCCATTTTACTCTCTCTGCAGAGACACCAGCATCCTTCAGGTAACCTAACAAGAAACTCTTCCCCACATAAGCCACATGCAGTTCTACCAGCATTAACAGATTGTGTGCAATTCACAGCTCACTCAAATAGGCTTGCACTGCTTCAAAAGCTTTGAGCCTCTGTTGAGTGATGTAAGATGAATCAGGAAATAAGTAATGTGCTGTTTCTTCGTGCAAAATCAGGCCTCCCCTCTGCTTCACAAAATTCAACAGCCTTTTCTTTTCTTTTCTTTTCTCTAAACCCAGCGGTGATAATTAGTAGGGTTCGTGGTTCATTTCCCAGAGTTTCTTTCTTACTGTACATGGTATTATACAGTAAGACTTTGAGATCCACGAGGATGTATCCCTGCAAAGCAATGACTATAGAAAAGTGATAAGATATGTCACTGAATCTTCTCCTTCAGAAGTTGCTTTTTTAGTAGGCTAAGGAGACAGATATTAGGGCAAAAGTCAGCTCTGTGTCTCCAGCTGCTGTCATTGAAGGGCTTGGTAGTGAATCTGTCTGTTCCAGGGTCTTGTCTGCATTTCCCTGGGCCTCTTGCTTTCCCAACTGCTTCCACCCTTTTTGGTATTTCTTCCCATAATAGGAGAATTAAAGTGCTTCCAATGTCAGAATTTTGGTAAAAATGTCCTAATTTCATGTAATATCAAAAGCTATCACATTTTCAGTACATAATTAAAATTAGAATTATGACAAATACAGTTGTCAGCTGCAGGAACTCAAGCATACACGTCTGTTCCGGCTGGCTTCCAGCTCCAACCCCTCTAGAAGCTATTTTATAAGTCAAATAACACACTTCATTTTCTTCATAAAACAAAATTATTTCAAAGTTTAAATTGAATATGCATGTGTTAAAAAATTCAATATACAAAGACCTGACAAAAAATATGCCATCTGTCACACTTCTGGAGGGAGTTCTCCTATAAGTGTCATTACCATTATTGATATTTTAGATAACTGGCAATTTTAAGGGCTGGGGTGGGTAAGTGTTGGAGGGGCTGTGGGACACAAGAGGCAGACCACATGTGAGTGTTTTGGAACTGCTCTCAACTGCAACCCTTTTGGCAGGAAATGTTGGTGCACGTACAGTAGATTATTTTTTTTTCTGACAGAGGGTTGCTGTCACCTTCATTGCTGTTATTGGCTATACCTCCTGAGGGTGGGGGTTGTGGGGTAAGATGTTACATTTATTATATACTTGTGTTAGCAGCTTAGAAAACAATTACTCATCTCCAGCTTGAGCCAAAGATATCAACAACTAGCCAACGGCAGGAGATGGTTAACACAATCTATCATATGGTGAAGACAACCCAAGCCCTATGATGTCATAGTGAATACTTCATTAAATTCTAGAGACAACAGGTGTTGTACTTCAGGGATGTAGGCTCTGACTTTGTTCCTTACATTCCTCAGGGATCCCCTGCCACTGCTCACTGTTTTTGATTGCAATTGATTTTAACAGAACCAGACTTCCTGGGGCCTGGCTCTGCTCTTAGAAGACTGTGGACGTATATATATGTCCAGAATCTATATACGTTCACACATACTCAGTTCTCAAAGGGTTAATATAAGATGTACTGCCCCCGATGGACTACTGTTGCTAACAGATGCTAAGCCTTACAGAGTTATAAATAGGTTTGGTTATTGAAGTTGCTATTACTAATTGAACATTAATTACTCAGCTGTATGTTTTACACTTTGCTGTCTTGTTGGTTGTATACACTGAAAATTACTAAATGTAAAGTATAATAAAAATACACATGCCATCCATCCCCACTCATGAAGGGTGAGTCTTTCATGACCCCCTCACTCATGGAGATACACTGCACAATTGTAGATCAGAGCCTGACACAGAAGATGCCATTAATCTACAGGCGTGGGGGACAAAACCATAATGAGTGTCAAAGCTGCTATTTACTAAATGTCACCAACAAAAATATCAGCATTTTTGCAACAGTGGTATACCGATAAACAGCAACATAAAGTGTTATCCTGGCCCCACAGAGCAAGAGAACAGTCTGTTGCAAAGCCGGGTATTTATTTATTTAATTCTAGGATTACAAGTACTTTTGAGCCAAGGCTTTTTTACAAATGTAAGCCCCCCCAGCCTGGTGCTTAAGTAAGGTGGGCAGGGGGCTTCCACTGTCCTGGGGGTACTCGCGCCTGGTCCATTGATGTGGCTGGACCTGATGCAAGCCTTAGCTGTGACTGTGATTATTGTTGAAAGTAGTTAGGAACCAGGTGTCTGGCTAGAAAAGTGCATGCTACTTGTTTTGGGTTCCTACAAAGAGGAAATGCAGCTCTACCCCCCTCCCCTCCAAAAAGCAAGACAGGAGAAAGACTGCTTGCAGGCATGGGAGGCTCTGGCTACACCTCCCCCACAGCAGGAATGAGAAAGGGAGGAGAAAGGCAGGGCTGGTGGGAGAGAGAAGAGAGAGTTGGGAAGAGAAAGAAGGAGAGCAGGGTGGAGGAACAGGAGAAAAGAGAATCCCAGGCCCCCCAGAACGGAAACCAGAGGGCTGTTTTGGTGGTTTTGCCTGGCAAAGGCTCTGGGGCTACATCCCTCTCCACCCCTCCTCTCCCCTTTCAAGCATAAGGAACAAGAAGAAGCCAGACAGTCACTGGGGCTGTGCAGGAGAGCCCCATAGGTTGGTTGCTCAAAAGTACTGAGGCAGACTGTTTGACCTGAAGGTACTGTGACCTCCAGCCTGGGGCATCTGGGAGGCTGCTGCATCAGGGACAGATCTTCCTGCCAGGGGAGAAGCTGGGGAGACTAAAAAGGCACCAGGGGGAGTGGAACTGCTGTGTCCCCCCACTGTAAAGATCAGAAGAACCGAGGAGAGAAGGACAAACAGGCCTGCCTGGTGAAAGCCATATATAAAGGCCTGCAGGTGAAGCTGGAAAGGACAGGCAGGTGAAGAACTACACCACCCATTCCATGGGAGATGACGTGCTGTGGACTGCAGAGGTCATTGCACCATCTGGGCACTGTGAGTACCCCGGGCTACAGCTCAGGGGAGACCATTGTTTTCTTTGCCAGGAGGGTCAGGAGGGAACCATCCTCTGCACCAGTTTATCTTTGTTTTCTTGGAACTTGTGCGAGTGTGTAACGGCTCCAATGGCAAACGGCAGGCCTGCAGATTAAAGGACCATAAGGTACCCACTAACTGTGACTGGTCTGGGTGCACCAGGGGAAAGGGGGGAAGTGGGGATAAGTGAATGTTTGGTAACCAGGAGGTTTTGGAGGAGTAGCCGCCACCTCCTTTGTACTAGCTTGTAGTAATAAACTGGATATTTATTGTTCATCTGTTTCACCTGCTGTGTATGTAAAACCATTGTGGGGAGTGACTGTGGGTATGGGGGTGGTCATCACAGGCAGTCGTTAGAAGGAAGACCATTACATATCCTGGGGAAATGTTCTTACCTGTTCTACCCACAGGAGGCAACGCAGGGCCCCAGCTGGAGGCACTAAGGCACCACAGAAACTATTGGTAAGGACTCGGGTCCAGCCCCTCTAGGAGGTACTGCTGAGGCTCCAAGACCACCAGGACAGCCCAGGTAAGTGGGATTATCAGGGGGGTGTTACACAAAGGTTCCGCATCAGTAAGAGACAATATACAGTACATTACAAGGTAAATGCAGTAGACAGTACATTACAAGTTAAATGCAGTTTCAGACAGAATATACAGCAAAGACATGATGTAAAGTGAGCACACACAATTTCTAAGTTAAAAACAGTAGGGTGGGAAGGGAGAGCAGTGGAAAATGAGAGGGACAGAGGGGCTATGAGCAACCAGAGGCAGTTGCCAAACATAGAGAAGTGCTGAACAGTGGGGCTTGGGGAGGAGGAGGAGGGGAAAGGTGAGGGAGAGGAGAAAGTAAGTGCTGAGCAAGATATTGCCAGTGTAAATGAGGTGGAATAGGAAAGCTGGTTAGGAGTGGCAGTCACATATGGTGTGGTATGTCACATTACATACTGAATCAATGAGACAGCAGCTTTCACAGTGATGATGGAATCATAACAGCCATATACAGCACTGAAGCAGCTAAAAATCAAAGAAAAACAATAACATTTTATACAAACAGATGCAAAAGCTATAACTAGTAAACTGATGTGATGTAAATCAAGTCTGTAATGGTTTGGCACAAAATATGCAGTTTATTCTCACTTGTGAAGAGGCAGGACTTTCACATCTCACCTGTCATTAGTTATTATAGTCCTGTCCCCCAACATGTGAAGAGAAACTGCATATTCTGAGTCAGTCTGTGGCATTTAAAGAGCATAATACATGGCTGGAAGTGTATTGGGACACATTTTGCATCTCGGGGTTCTGAGGAATTCTGTAAACCTTCAGGGTGAAGCTTACAAGGTTTACTAAATGTCTTCAGAACCCTGAGATACAATATTTAGGCCCTGTAATACATTCTCGGCTATGCACTGTTCTTAATAAGATATAGGGCCCCAATTCTGCGGGATTGCTGTTATTTTAGTAAACAATGTTCTCCTTTGACAGGAACAGCTGAACAGCACCAAGACAGGAGTGACAGCACAGTCCTGGCTAGGTCAATCTAAATGAAGTTGACTGCTGTGACATGGGCAGATTACAATTACTCAAAGCTGAGGTAATTTGGTCAGGTTAGCATTAACACTTTAGAATTGGGGACTTGGGTGTTATGCTTTCTCAGCTGGTCACAGCTATATCCCCTATACATTATGAGCTATTTAGGGGTGGTTAACTTGGAAATGTTTAAGTGGGGGAATGCTCTCATCTACAATTTTTAGTGGGAGAACTGTCATGTCTAGGGGTGGAGCTCCCCTTTAGTATTTAAGGGCAAAGATGGCAAGAGGTGCTGAAACTCTCATACAAGGTTGTAAGTGGTGGTGAAACTTAATTACTGTGGGCTCCTGCCCAATTTAACCCCTGGAATTTATTAGCAATATGATAAATCCATAACTTAGTCATGGCATGTTCCTGAAGGCTCCAGTACTTCTGAGATTCAATATCCCCAAATGGTTTCAGACCTTGTAAATGCTATTTTTGTCAGGCATGGTAAGTTTAACTACTGGGTCTGACCGCAGGAGCCTCAGATACCTTACCTGCCACAACATATCATGCCGTCACAGTAGAGCAAGCTGACAGCAAGGGTATTTAGAATGCATTATTTCCCTTCTATTATTTGAATTTTACATACACTGCATTTAACACACACAAAAAGGGTAGGGATTATGCAGTTTAGCATTACACTGCATGGCTCCCCTTACACAGTATGAGAAGGGACTCACCGCTGTGTCTTCCTCGGAGAGACCACATTCAGCAGCGATCAGCATAAGAGTGGATTCATCCGGCTGTTTGCTGACTGTTCTGAAGCTATATTCCAGTATTTTTATTTGCTCCTCTGAAAGGTTTAAACTCTGTCCTCCAAGGGAATCTCTCCCCGACGCCATTCCTTCTCGTCTCGGAATCTGCGTTACAAAACAATATCAATCAGAACTAATACTGGGTAAATAGGAAGTTGTTCTGTGCAGTCAGCTCTCCTGACGATGGGTGCCCAAGTGGGATCCAGGTCCTCGGTTATATAGTGGGCGGCGAGGGATGACAAGTGTTGAGACAGTGATTGGCATTCTGCAGGCAAGTCAAGTATCGGTTACTCATCCTTCTCCATCCCACAAACATAGGTGATAGCTGCTTCTCAAAATATCCCAGCTAATCGTCAACACCGTGCCCCGGCAACACAATAAATAAATTAAGGGATCGGAGAGACACGACAGCAGAAGTACATGTGTGTAGCGAGGTGGCGTGTGTGTGTGGCAGTGTGTGGGGACCGTGGCGGGTGAAGCTAAAAATGCAACGACAGCTGTCAACTGTCTGAGAGTGGGGAGGGGTAGGTATGGACGGTATCGGCATAGGATGTGAGGTTTGATTTCACTTTGTTTTTCAACCACAAGAGAGTTTGTGCTTCGGACAGGACCAACAAAAAAGCCGTGTTTCTGATCGCTAAGTTAAAACCAGCAGCCAGCCAACCCCCACACACACACACACACATACATATTGCTCTTGTGTTCCTCCTTAGTTGCTGCGTTCCCAGGTTAATCTTTCTAACTATTTCTCAGCAGAGAGCATTATCAGTTGGCCAAACAGTGTATATAAAATAACAACGTGGCGACTTAAATGCAGGAAACGCGCTTATTTTCAGCTGTTAACAATGCCGTGTAGCATATTATTGCACCTGGCTGCCACAGTATTAATGCCTCTCCATTTGAAAAAACAAGTTATTGAAGCCAACCTCTCTGCCCCATCTGTGTTTCATAGAAACATAGAAACATAGAAGTTGACGGCAGATAAGGACCGCAAGGTCCATCCACTCTGCCCATTTCTTTTTCTACCTTATAAATGTGCCATCGGCCTTTGCTCTGTCAGTGACCTATCTATTCATAGTCATTTGTATTGCTCCCTTATGCCTATCCCATGCCTGTTTGAAGCCCTGCACTGTATTCATAGCCACCACTTCTTGTGGTAAGCTATTCCATGCATCTACCACCCTTTCTGTGAAAAGAATTTCCTCACATTCCCCTTAATCGGCCTCCCTCTAATCTCATGCTGTGTCCTCTTGTCCTGCAATTTTCTTATATTTAAACATGTTGACTCTTTCACCTTGTTTATGCCCTTAAGGTGTTTAAATGTCTCGATCATATCACCTCTCTCCTCCTTTGCTCAGGGTATACATATTGAGCTCCGTTAATCTGTCCTCATATGTCTTCTGATGCAGTCCCTGCACCATTTTGGTTGCCCTTCTCTGGACTGCCTCAATTTGGTTAATGTCCTTGTGAAGGTGTGGCCTCCAATACTGCTGCAGTACTCAGATGGGGCCTAACCAATGTCTTGTACAGAGGGATTATTACCTCCCTCTTACGACTTGTGATACCCCTACTAATACACCCTAACACCCCCTAGCCTTACCTACTGCTTTAGAGGTCTGCTTGGATGATTTTAGGTCATCAGTGATGATGATGCCCAAGTCTCTTTCTTCCTTTGTGACTGCTAGCAACTCCCTCCCAGCCTATAAGTGGCTTCAGGGTTTCTCTTCCCTATGTGCATGATTTTGCACTTCTTTGCATTAAATCCCAGTTGCCACTCTTCTGACCATTTGCTAGTTTATCCAGATCTCTTCTCATTCTGCCCACCCCATCTGGATCATCTACTCTGTTGCAGATCTTGGTGTCATCTGCAAACAGACAAGCCTTACCCTCTAGTCCATCTCTTGAGGTCACTAATGAAGATGTTGAATAGGACTGGCCCCAGGACTGATCCTGAGGTACCCCACTTGTGACTTGCATCTCTTCTGACTGTATACCATTTACCACCACTCTCTGTTTTCTGCCAGTCAACCAGTTTGCCACCCAGTTGACCAACTTCTGACCCACCGAGCCTACCTAGCTTATTTATCAATCTTCTATGTGGAACAGTGTCAAAGCTTTGCTGAAGTCAAGGTAGGCGACATCAACTGCTCCCCTTGGTCCACCACTCTGGTTACCCAGTCAAAGAAATCTATGAGATTAGTTGACAGGACCTTCCTTTGTAAACCCATGCTGTCTTGGATCCTGTGCCCCTATGGATTCCAGGTGTTGCACTATCCTTTCCTTAAGGTGCCTCCATAATCTTGCCCACTACTGAGGTAAGACTGACTGGTCTGTAGTTCCCGCCTCCTCCTGCTACCACTCTTGTGGGCGGGATCACATGACCCTTCTCCAGTCTTCTGGGACCTCTCCTGTGCTCAGAGACTCACTAAACAATTCTGCTAATGGCTCTGCTAGTTCCTCCTTTAGCTCCTTAAGTACCCTGGGATGTATGCCATCAGGTCCCATTGCCTTATCCACCCTGAGCTTAGCAAGCTCTTGTAGGACCCTTTCTTTTGTGAAGGGTAGTGCTCACCTCCCTCCCCTGTGTCCATGATGCTGAGCTGTGGGCCCTGCCCTACCTTCTCTTCAGTAAATACTGAGCAAAAGTATCTATTTAGGATAGATGCCTTTACAGGGTCCTCCTCCTCACATGCTCCCTTTTCTCCATTAAGCTTAGCAATACCCCTGGACTTTCTCCTTTCACTAATGTATCTATAGAAAGTCTTGTCACCTTCTTTACTGTTAGTGCTAGTGTTTCCTCAGTTTGGGACTTTGCCTGCCTTACTGCTGCCTTCCCTTAGGGCAGTTTGGTATGCCTCCTATCTTCATCCCGCTGTGTTCCCTTATATTTTCTGAAGGCCAGCCTTTTGGCTCTGACCTTTTCTGCTACTGTATTTGAGAACCAAAGTGGTTTCCTTCTTCTTTGCACTTCCTTTTCTGTCTAACACAATGGGATGTTGCTTCAAGTATTGTATCCTTAATGCTTGCCCACTTTGCCTGTACCTCCTCACCTGTGTTTCTTTTGCCAGGGCTAGCTTAACTCTGTTGGCCATCTTATCAAAGTCAGCTCCTCTGAAGTCCCATATTTTGCCTTGGAATGGGATGATTTAGATGTAGTAGCCAAATTGAACCATACCATGTGATGGTCACTGGACCCCAGGTGACCTTCTACCTGGAGATCTGTGATCCCTTCTTTGTTAGTCAGTACTAGATCTAGGATAGCCCTGTCTCTTGTGGGTTGCTGTACCAGTTGTTTGAGGCCCTCCCCCAGGGAATCCACTATGAGTCTAGTTCTGGCAGATGTTCCTGCTGGTATTGACCAATCTATATCTGGCATGTTGAAGTCTCCATTATCAGAACCTCCCCTTTAGCTGTCATGTTTGTATATCTTCTAACAGTAATGTGTCTATGTCCTCCCTCTGGTCTGGGGGCCTGTAGACAACCCCAGTTCTTATAGCTGTCCCATTTCCTGTTTCAGGGTGACCCACAGTTCTTCTGGCTCCTTATGTGTATTCTGAATTTCTGTAGCTTTGATATTTTCATTAACATACAGGGCCACTCCTCCCCCCCTTTTTGCACCTCGGTCTCTTCTGAACAATACATAGCCAGGTACTGAAGTCTCCCAAGTGTGGTTACTGGTAAACCACGTCTCACTAATTGCTACTATGTCCAGTTTAGCCTCTGACATTATTGCCTGCAGGTCTGGGATCTTCAGAAAGTGAAGGATTCTAGTTCTGTACCTGTCTCTGTTCCTCCTGCGCCCTCCCATGTCTCTGCTGCTGCTGTCAAACATCTCTGCCCCCCAGTGCGCCCCCGTGGCACACCTGGCGGAAGACACGGCCACGGACTCCTCTTATGACAAGTGAGGAGAGAGGTCGCCGCAGGCAGACTGTGTGGCGGTTTGTCATTAGTCTCCATCCGACACACTCACACACGTACGCCAGCTTGTATATAAACCTGGAGGGATGAGAAGGGGCGTAGGGTTGACTGCTTAGTGGCTGTCAGGATTTGAGGTACCATCGGCAACAGGTGTTGCGCTTGAAGCAAGTTGAAGGCTTCGGGCAGAGTAAGCACCTAGCGAACGCAGGGCGAGGACATGCAGACAGACAGCAGTTGCGTGCAGCAGCAGAAGGCTGAGGAGGAGAGGAGCGACTCTCGGACACTTGGAGCTCGACTGCCGTTCACGCACCGGATAAAAAGGCCACCCTAGAGCTTGGAATTATTCTGTTTAGTAATCATTTGTACACTGTAAGAACAACGTGCAACAAGTCCCCAATAATGACAGCAGAGAAAGCACCTGTCGTGAACAGCCCCTTGCAGGTTAGTATATTATAAACTTTTTTTTAAGAGGTGATAAACCAACTAAGTTTTGTATCAACCTTCAAATGAGTGTAGGAAGTAGTACACTGTGTTCTCTGTAGTTACACAATTACCTTTCATTCCGAGATATTAGTTCCCCCATAGTCCCCCCACCCCATGGGAACTAAAAGCTGGTACTAGCTAAATATTATTTCAGCTGCTCACCCTAGAAAAAACGCGCACTTGTCAATCGCCCCTTCCCAGTTGGAAGTGTAGCAGACGCCGTCCCTCGGCACTAGTCGCTGATATTGTGAAAACACTGACCGCTCTCCAGCAGCACTAGACTGTCCCAAGGAATTCCACGGCGACAGAGCCAGCAGCAAAGTCCGGAGCCCGGTGTGGTCAGGTGACGGGGGCGGCGAGCGAGAGGCGGGGCAGCAGCAGCTTCTTGCTGGCAGTCTCTCTTCGCTGGCAGGAACATATTAAGACTGAAGCGTCGGCAACAGGACCTGACACACCTGTGTTAGTGCTGAGTGCAGCTACCGGCTGTACGTGTGCTGTGGTGTTTTCGTACCTCTCAATCTGCTATGAATTTCGCATAGCGCGATGATTTTTACACTCAAATTTATCCTCGCTCTGCAAAGGCTTAATAATGTTATCATGTCTCTCAACCTTTTGTCACTGAAATGAGGGGCATGGACATTTTGGGACGCTCAAAATGAGAAACACACACTCTTAGAATAAGGGACACATCCTCAAACATGAAGATACGAGCTCAGCACTCTGTGGAAACCATTATGTTTGCTTGTTAAAAAAAGGTTATTTTTGATTTATCATCTTAAAATATTATGAATTTCTGCTTTAAAGCCTGAATTTACAGCACAGTCTCTGTATGGGCAGCACCTATTCCATGAGGGATGGATGAGGGACAGAGTTATTTTAAGGGATAAAATGAGGGATGTCCCTGTAATAAGGGACAGTTGAGAGGTATGGATGTTAATAATGTTAGAGCTATTCTGGACACATGAACTAGTAAATCATTGAACTAGCTGAATAGAAACATTCCTTAGCACTTATATATGGAGCCCACTATTTGTAGATATATTATTCTTTAAATTAATAAATTGCTACACATTCTGGTAATTTGATATGAATTTTGACCGCCCGTGCTAAGACTTTTAATGCTGAGAGAGAGAGAGATATATAGGTGTTTTGGACAGGTCCAGGGGCGTCATTTAGCTATAATGAGGGATTTCAGTCACAAAGGAACTGGATCAAGGGAGGGTGGTGGATATGGCTTATCTGGATTTCAGGAAGGCTTTTGACTCTGTGCCTCACAGGAGACTGCTGTATAAAATGTCAGGCCTGGGGCTGGGCCAGAGGGTGGTTACATTTTTTTTTTACCAGATGAGACACACTAAGCTGAAAGCTTGTTTGCAGGTGCAGCCTGGGAGCACGAGGAAGTTAAGTGACTTGCTCAGGGTCACACAGTATGCAAGTGAGGGCTGTGGGATTCAAACCCAGGTATCCAGATTTGCAGCTCAGAGCCTTAAACCACTGTGCCATACTGCCTCCTTGGGTGGGAAGCCGGCTGGGGGACAGGAGGCAGAGTCATAATAAATGGGGTGGCATGTGGAGAGGGTAAGGTCACAAGTGGGGTCCCTCAGGGATCAGTGCTGGGCCCCTGCTATTCAATATATATGTGGGGGACATTGTGGTGGGCCTTGAAGGGACTGTGAGTCTGTTTGTGGATGATATTAAAATCTGCAATAGGGTAGACACTCAGGAAGGGGTAGAAAAAATGCAGAGAGATTTGGGGAGGCTTGAGGCATGGTCAAAGAGGTGGCAACTTTCATTCAACACAGAAAAGTGCAAAGTCCTGCATCTTGGGTACAGGAACCGGAGGGCAGGGTATTGCATGGGAGGCAGAGATCTGGAGGTAACAGAACAAGAAAGGGACCTGGGCATCACTATATTGTGGGACCTGAAGGTGGAAAGGCAGTGTGGGAGAGCAGTGGCTAGGGATAGTGGCATGCTAGGATGCATAGGAAGGGGGATCACCAGTAGAAATAGGGAGGTCATAGTACCCTTGTACACCCATCTGGTTAGACTGCATTTGGAATATGGAGTCCAGTTCTGGAGGCCATACCTCAAAAAGGATGTGGGGAGGCTGGAGCAAGAGGAAAGCAACAAAGATAGTAAAAGGGTTGAGACACCTATCCCATGAAGAAAGGTTTTGAGATCTAAACATGTACTCCCTGGAACACAGGAGTTAGAGGGGAGACATGATTGAGACCTTCAAGTACCTTAAGGGTATAAACAGGGTGCCAGTGGAAAGCATCTTCCAGATGAAGGATAATCAGAGGACAAAGGGGCATGGCCTGCAGGTGGAGGGGGCAGTTCAGGGGTAACATTAGGAAGTACTATTTCACAGAGAGAGTGGTGGATAAGTGGAACAGACTCCCGGAGGCAATTGTTGGAGAAGAAACAGTGGAGGGATTCAAAAGGGCATGGGACAACCACAGGGGAGTGTTGAGAGTGGGGGGCACATGTCCAAGCAGATAGCTGGACAAATGGGCAGACTCGGTGGGCCTTGTCGGTCCTTTTCTGCCGTCACACTTCTTTGAATCTATGAATTTCTTTGCAACCTGTAATATAGAAACATAGAAACATAGAATTTGGCAGCAGATAAGGACCGCTTGGCCCACCTAGTCTGCCCATAGATGGTATGTCTCTTGCAAACTGGATTGCATTTTACAACTCCTGTGTAAGCTCCTCTCCCCAACATTGGGTGCTCACACAGGGCTTATATCCAGCAGTTTAAGACAGAAAGTTAACACAGAGCCTCCCAAGCCAGAGGGCAGCGCATCATGAGTGACCCCACTCCCTACCCCAGATGAGATTGAGTCAGCCAAGATGGTCAGAACAAGGCAAAAAACCTGGACTGGATCTTCCTGATCCCTGAGAGCTGGCAGCATGGCCAAGAAAGGAAAAGTCATGGGCACCAGTGCCATTGCTACATAATGCATGCAGAGCAGCATGGAGCTAGCACTCCAGTATGCAGTGAATTTGGGCAGTCTGCAATATTACTGGGTTCCAGGCTCCAGGGTAGGCAGCACAGCCAATACCAGACATCGTAGAGCACCACTGGGCATGGGATAAATTAAATGCTTCCTTGTCCCAAGACTGGCAGTGGAGCTGAGAGCAGCAAGAACTCAGTGCTGAACACTATTTTGTTATCAACACATGTGTAGGAGCCCCTAAACCAGAACTGAGAGTTCCAGTTGTAAACTGGGCAGAGTAGCTGCTGCTCCAGCACCAGTACCAATCTCATGGGACATGGTAAAAACTGAACCCCCAGACTGGACCAGATTAGTAAAAAACAAATTGGCTGGTTTAGTTGGAACAGATGCAAGCTGCACCTCTGGATGGATGGATGGACTTGTCCTTCTCTTACCTATGTAGTCTGGTCCAGTCCAGGCGGTCTGGGCTTTAATCTCCTATCTGGTCTGGTTGTATCCCAGTGTTCTGGTTTTCAATCCATTCTAGGTAGGGATGGAACCCAGATTGTCAGGACTGGACCAGACCAGACAGGTGTATGAAACCCAGACCACCGGGACTGGACAGAGCCACATAGGTAAAAACTGGACCATCCATTCTGAGTGGCTGGACCAGCAATATTAGCACAACCTGTGCCCAGTCCTGCTGGTTCAGCCAGACTGACTAGTCCAGATTTTACCAATCTGGTCTGGGCCAGGTCTGGAGGTCCAGTTTTTAACCATACCCCAAAAGGCAGCAGGGGCAAAATAGAGTAATTGTAGCCCTGAGGGGCATAAATAAGAGCTGCAGAAATCTGCACTGAAGCACTAAGCAGCACACAAAAGATTTAAATGTCACCATAAATAGGCTGTTGGTTAACTAGGATCTGCAGCTTATCCAGTAGGTAGGAAAATGGGCATTCTAGGTGGGACAAGCGGTCCTTATCTGCTGTCAAAGTTTATGTTTCCATGTTTCTATGTCACTGTGTCAACAGTAATGCACAGTTACTACCCCTGCCTTATGGGTGCACAAGATTGAGGGGCCTGGGTCACTGCGCTCCTGGTTGCAGGGTTTATATCCAGCAGTTTAAGACAGAAAGTTAACACAGTGCTTCCACCTAGAGAAAAAGGTTTTAGTGGGACTGCAGACAGCACAGTACAATCCCCTGGGACGTAGTACCTCCCACCTCCCCCAGGGCACTCCTCCCATGGACCTCCACAATGCAATAGCAAATTCCACAGATCATGTACTTAACAGTTCTAAAATAAATAGCTAGACAGTTAAAGAGAAAAAGCATCAGATTTATTTAGGGAAGGTCATGCTGAATGGAGAAAGGGAGTGTGCAGTTGGCTGGTCTTCTTTGCCCTCCTAGGCCCATCTGATTTAAACAACAGGACAGTTCTTCTGATGTGCCAGAAGGTGCAGCAAAATAATACTTACCTGAGGCTGGTATAAGGTACCTTCTCTGGCTCAGACCTCAAACTCTGTCTGCCCACAAACCACACAAGCATAGTATAGTTTGGATGTAAGTCTTCCTCTACTGGGACACTACTCTCCATCCAGTGACTTATAGTTTAAAAATTAACGATAGCTCCTGGAGTGTTACTGGGTACCCAGCCATGGAATCAGTATAGGTCCGTTTTTGTTGCATATGACTGGCCAGCAGTGCTGCACTTAAAAGAAATTAAGTTAGCAATGCCTTTACAAAGTAAAACCCCAAACCAAAGGCCTTAAATCTCCAAGTGAGTTATTTGTACTCTTGGCCAGACGGCCACATCCACTGATCTTTCCTTAAGTAGTTAACAGGTTTCGTTACAGGAACAAACCCTTGATTATCTTATGGTTTCTGGTATTAGTGGATCTCCCTTGCTGTGCAGGGGCTGATCACACAGTTGGCAACAATCTTTCTCTAGCTGGTGTTCACTCACTCTTGGTTATTGGTCAAGTTCTGGTGTCAGTACTCAATGTTGTGATTCAGCTTCTGCTGATGATGAGTCTAACACAGGCTCTTATGCTGTTCTGAGGCTCTCTTGGCTTCAGGAGTTGGTCACCATCTCTTTCTCCACACAGGCAGCTCTCCCTTTGATCCTTAATGTGGTCTGTCCTCCCCAGCATGGTCCACAGGGGTGGCTATTATAATTTATAACCAACACCTAACAGCAGTGCTGATCAGGCTCACTGTGTTGCAGTTCAGACTGCAGAACAAGAAAAGTCTCTCTTAACAGCTGAAGCTCTCGGATTCAAATTCAGGTGGCATTCACCACAGGATTACTTCTCATTCTTAGTGCAGGATTTCTGCGTCACACTTTTCTTTTTTTGGCAGATCTTCCGTCTGTCTTTGTCAGCAACCGCTCCCAACCGTGCAGTCAGATCTCTCCTGACCCTGTAGTCAGGTCACTTCTGAGGCTTGTAGGTAGAGTTCTCCCATACTACAGAAACCTGCATTTGGCCTCTTGTCCTTTGCTGTGCAAACCTAAGCAGATCCCAGACATGGAGGCTCCAGGCAGCAACTCTGCCCAAGCTGTTTATCTGGCCAGAGTCAGGCACAGACTCACTTGCTGCTGAAGCAGCCCTTGCTGTTCACTGGGAGGGATTCAGCTCTCTGTTGGATCCTGAAGCTGTCACACTAGGCTGTGCTGGAGGTCCTTTCTTCAACACCAGATTGGCTACAAATTTGGGCCAGAACTCACTCAAGTCCTCGTGTGTCCCAGAAACTCTCTATTACTCTTCTTCAGGCTCTGACATCTGATTAGCTGAAGGTGCAGCCCCTGATCCCCTGTTGCTATGGAGATAGGGTGAAGGTGTACCAAGATGGTGATGGCCTGTAGTGGCTACTGCATTGGCACCAAACATCTTGTGGGGGTAAGGACTGATGGTGGAGGGCCCTGTAAGCTTTATATAAAAAGTTATAAAGTTATATTGCTTAGAGTGTAATTCCCCTTGATCACAATTTTCCCTTGCCACCCCTTGTTCTTTCTTATCCATTTTAAATAAATCTGTTTTCCATTTTAATTCTTAAGTATTGCTCTACTGAGGCAGTATCACTTAAATGGTTAAAGCACTGAGCTGCAAGACTGGATTTCCAGAAAGCCTGTGTTTGAAACTCACAACTGCCACTTGCATACTGTGTGATCTTGTGTAAGTCCCTTGACCTTTCTGTGCTCCTGGAACACACTCATAAATGAGTTTTAGACCAATATGGGCCTTCCCCTGCACAAACATTCCTTGCTATTGCATCACTGTCATTGCTTGTGGGACGGTACTGTGTGGGTAGGGGAACTCTAGATGATTTAGTGGGGGGATCCTAGTAGCCATGAGTGTTAGCAACAGGTACCCCCACATGAAATTCATAAGTTCAGCTGTCCTCTGAGCTGAAAAGTGTCTAGGGTCACTCACAGATTACTGCAGGTAGAGGCACTGCATCATTACTAATCTATACCTGTTGTCCTGCAACTACAAAAATCCATTCACGAGATATAGCTAAAGGGGAGGTTGGACCCCTGAGAGCCCCTGAATCAAGATTTCCCAAGAGTTTGGTCATATAGAATTTAGTGCATGCTTGTGGTGCCGACATCCCAGGTTTGGTGATGGACTTGGGAGTCAGAGGGTCAGCTGGGTGGAGGAGGATTGAGCATTCTGGGGACTGCTCTACTTTGGGGGGAGAGGAGGCAGAGTGTCCAGTGGATTACGGACCTCTGTTGGAGGTTGAAGGTACTGTCATGACCAGCGCCGTCATATGAGGGAGTGGGCGGACACTGGCCATCATTTCATGTCCTGCCCCTTGGGGGGGGAGTCCTAATGGGGGAAAAAAACAGCAGCTGCCATTCATGATGCCCTGCTTTTCCAGTCCACTTCTTGGCACTCCTTGAAGCCAACCTAACCTGACATCTGCCATGGCCGGCCTGACTCCATGCCGCACCCTGGGGGGCAATCCAGGGAGGTGATGCTGGTGGGCACCCCTACCGGCAACATTCTCCCGTCATCATGCAGGTTCATGCACGGTGTGGTAGCCCTACCCTGGGGGCAATCCAGGGTGTATCATCCTGAAAAAGGAGGTAAGTCTCAGGGACAAAGAGGGGGAACAGAGTGGGTGGACACTGATCTCTAGATGGGGATTGCTGAATAAAGTATACTAAATGAAAAAAAATAGGTGCATGGGGGAGCTTTGTGCCCTATGAAATGAGATTTTTCAAATCCTATGATTCTTGTGAAAGGGTATCACTGATCGGTCACAGATAAGTGTGGATTTTCTTTTGTATCATGTACATACTCATTGCAGGCAGCTCTCATTCTTGTGGAGCAAAACTCATGCTAATTTAGAATCAAGTCTCCACTCATAAAACCAAACATCAACAATGAGATTCAACTGAGCTGTTGGCAAAACTACTGGCTAGCTTATTTCAGGCATCTGTCGATCAGGGTGAGGTGGTAGATGCATGGAAGGAAGCAAATGTAGTCCCCATTTTTAAAAATAAGGGATCAAGGTAGGAGGTTGGAAATTATTGACCAGTTAGTCTGACTTTGATATTGGGTAAGATCCTAGAAGGAATCATAAAAGAACATACAGTATAGAGAAGTCTATGCAGCAGAGGGAGGATATTTATTTATTTGTTTTTGTTAACCAGGTAAGCACACTAGACAACGAGTGCCTATTTTCAGGTGCGACCCGGGAGGTTACAGTACAGAGAAACATGGTACGTGTACAGGGTAGTATGCAGGCCCGCAGCTATAAGTGGGCCAAGTGGAATACAATACACAGGACATTGAATGGGCAAGGAACAATCTCACCCACACACAGGTGGGGCCAGAGTAAACAGCATGTAGACACTAACACACGGTCAGAGCAAAAAACAAGAATGCAACTACAGGCTCATTAAGAAATAAGTTCACATTGTGGCAGAGGTGAGGAGAGCACAAGTACAGGGGGCTAGAGAGAGGGAAGGGGCGGGGATCCGCTGACACCCCAGGGGGCGGTTGGGAGAATGGGCAGGGGGTGGCAAGGTTTTTCAGTGGGCAGCATTGAGCTAGAGGGAGAGGAACCCAACCCAGAGGACCACGACAGCAAGGCAAGCACGAGCTGCAGGGGAGTACTGCCCCATCCAGTGACAGGCCCCTGCAGGCAGGTCTGGGGTTAGCGAAGGGACCTTCGGGAGCCCCAAGGGAGGGAGATAGAAGGGAAGGGGATCCCAGACAGTGTGGGGGGGAAGGTGCAGGCCAGAGGGGATGGTGGGGGCCAGAAACTACTTGAGGGTAGGGAGGCCACGAGAGCAAATAAGTGCAGAGGAGGAGAAGTGGTAGGGCCGAAACCGATGAGGTAGAAGAGGTGACGGGCAGCCAGTGGTGGCAGCTACACATTTCCACAAGGACAGGTGGAGGCCCCTTTGAGGAATTTCCAGAGGGACGTTTTGAAGCCAGAGTGGGAAGGGGCAGCTTGAACAGGAGCAGGGAGGGAATTCCATAATCTGGGGACATAGACAGAGAAGGCTGGATCCCCGGTGAGGGAGCAGGTCCTGGGGACCTTGTAAGCGAGAGTCGAGCTGGGCCTGAGCAGATAGGCCGGGGTGCAGTGTTGGAAGGGAAGGGCAAGTGCCAGGGGGCAAGCCGTATGGACTATATTGTCTACTAAGCTACCAAAGACAAAGGCACGGTGTTTATCAGGGGGAAGCCACTCCATCCGGGCATAGAGGGCACACCGATGCGTGAGGCGATGGGCAGAGAGGGCAAAACGACAGACATTGTTATATGCCGTGTCTCATTTTGCTAGGGAGGCATTTGGGACCAGCGCTAAGCCAACAAGCCCATAGAAGAGCATAGGAAGGAGGATCCCCCTGGCTATGGCGAGCCAAGCAGCCGGGGTGAGGCAGTCCTTGGCCCTGTAGGCTAGGCCAAGCTTACAGTTTGACTCTTTGCAAATGTTCCGGAGATGCTCAGTGAAATCAAGCTGGGGGTCAAGGGTCACTCCTAGGTACCTAGCGGAGTTTAGGACAGGCAGAGCCGTTCCCCCCATTTATGGTGAGGGGGGAGGGGCAAGAGGCAATTTTGGTCACAGACCCGAATAACATGGCATGGGTTTTGTCAAGATTTACAGTAAGCTTGCGTCCCACGAGCCAGTTTTGGATCCGCCCAAAATCGGAATTAAGTTGGGAGTTGATGGTAATGGGGTTCAAGGCGCTAGATAGTAATACCAGATCATCTGCATATAGAGTAGTAGACCCGAAGGTTGCAACTGAGGGGAGTTCATTTACATAGAGGGAGAACAAAATGGGACCAAGAACGGACCCTTGGGGTACCCCACATCTAACTGGGGAGAGGCCTGAAAGGGCACGGTTAAAACAGGTGTGTTGTTGTCTCCCCCCAAGATAGCTGGTGAACCAGTCAAGAGCTCGGGGGGAGAAGCCTTGCCCAAGTAGGGTGGAGATAAGGAGATTATGGTCAACTCGGTCAAAGGCCTTAAAGAGGTCGACAAAGATGGCCTCAGTCAGTTTACCAGCATCTGTGGCAGCTCTGACCTGGAAGGTGACCACGGCGAGAGCAGTGGATGTGCTATGCCCCTTCCTGAAGCCGTGCTGGGCAGGGGAGAGAACTGCATACTATTGGAGGTAATGGGAGATTTGTCCAGCCACAGCTTTTTCAAGTAGCTTGCTGGTAGCAGGGAGTATGGCAATGGGGCGGTAGTTATTTAACTCCTTGGGGTCACCATGCTTAAACACCGGTACAACCTTGGCCACCTTCCATAGTTCCGGTACGATTCCAGAGGTGAGGGAAGAGTTAAAAATGTGGGTAATCGGCTGAGCGAGATAGGGCGCCCCTAGACTCAGGAGCTTAGGTTCTAGGTGATCATAACCCGCCCCAGAGTGTTGTGAGAGCCCGGCTAGGAGAGTTTGAGTTTCTCTAGCAGAGACTTGCCTCAGGTAAAAAGGAGGCCTGGAGAAGGGGGGGAGGCCCTGAGGTTCCGTGGAGGGGGAAGGGAGGTGATGGGTGGTGGGCAGTTCTGAGAACAGACGGTTGAACGCCGATGCGATGGTCTGGGGGTTGTTGCAGTTGGCCCCTTCTAAGTTCATGTCAACAATCGAGGGCATGGCAGACACACCCACCATACTTTTGATGTTATTCCAAAAACTCCGGGGGTTGTAAGCCGATTTGAGCAAAGCTGATTTACAGAACTCACTCTAGGCAGTGCGTATAGCGGCCTTACAAGAGTTCCTGAGTCGTCGATATTCAAGGTGATCAAGAGAGTCACCGGAAACTTTGTAGGTGAGCCAGCACTTGTCTCTCTGCTTCATGAGAGCGAGTAGTCCACCATGCAGCCGCTTGGTGACAGTGCCCCTCACCCTTCTTTTAGTGGGGGGAGCATGCTTATCCTGCAGGGGGATGAGAATCGATAGGAAGTGGTCTAATGCAATGGTCGGGTTACTGGTACTAAGTACCTGGCCAGTCGCCAATGTATCGGTCGTTCAGGTAGTCGTTTAGGATAAGTTTGGAATAATCCCTGACCTGAATCACTCTACTGGGAATTTTTGGGGCAGAAGATCCCCATATGCAGTAGATGGGTGAGTGATCGGATATCGCATCCGGAAGAATACCAGATAGTAGGATTTTATCCGGACGGTTGCTAAGTAACCAGTCGATAAGCGAGCCTTTGTCCCCCCGGGTGGGGATACGAGTGGGTCCAGAGATGGTCTGACAAAGGGCTAGGCCCGACAGAAGTGGCTCAATGAGCTTGATATTGGGCCCAACCAGTTGAGGTTGAGATCCCCCAGGATAAGGACCTCATTAGACCCCACAGTGCCTTTTAAGTGGTCGAGCAGAAGGGAGAGTCCGGGTAAGCCACCCTTGGGGGGATTGTAGGCACAGACTAGGTGCACCTTTTGGAGTTCCCAAGTAGCAACAGGGAGTGAATGAATTCACAGCCTGTGGGGCTGGGCAGAGATAGGGATACCATGGATACATTTAGGTGCCCCCTGAAGTAAAGGAGTACTCCCCCACGTTTGTTACCGGTCCTGTCCCGCCTGATGAGGCTGTAACCTGGGATGGCACATGCAGTGTCAGGAATACCAGGCTTCAACCAGGTTTTCATGAGTCCCAGAATGTCAGGCTCATACAGGTTCATCCAGGCAGTCAGTTCCACCAGGTTATGGAGGATACTGCGGATATTTAGATGAGCTATTTTTATCCCTTTTTTCAGCAGCCAGGCAGGGGGCTGCTTGGGTGAGAGTGGGGGGGGCTGGGTGCCCGGGGTAGAAGGGTGTGGAGACTGGCAGCACGGGAGGAGCCATGGTCTAGCACGACTAGGCTGCAGGGTAACCCTGGCCTGAGAGCAGTCCAGAGGAACCAATGAACAAAGCCCTTAGTAAAGGTGCAGCGAACCAGGGTAAGGGATGAGGGATCCTGACAGGGTCCAAGGGAACTCCCGAGCAGGAGGGAGTCGGTCAGGGAATGGCTAAGTACAGGGACAGGGATAGTAGATAGGAGAGAGGACAGGGGACGGCTCAGGGCCAGATGTGTGGAGCCTTATGTAGACACACAGGGAGCCAAGTTCTCATATGGCATATAACATAAACAGATAGGGAAAGCCTGATTCACAATATTTCAAAAAGGTGTGTGAGTAGAGAGTGCCAAGGAGTCACTCTGTGGCTGGCTGGCAGGCACAACGCTTAGCGGGAGAGAGAAAAGGAGAGAGAGGGGGGAGAGAGAGGATACAGAGAGAGAGAGAGAAATAGCCCTCTAGTGGCAGGCAGCTATAGCCTGCAGATGGTAAAGAGGGCTGATAGGATAAATCTGTGCACGTGATAGCAGCTATATATTCCATGCACCACCAAGGGTGATGGTGGGGGCAGTGGGGCAGCCGGCAAAGCCAGCAGGGCTAGCGCTAACTCACTGTCCTGCAGACTGTCCTTGCTAGTGCTCACGCTTCTTAAAGGAGAGGGCTGCGTGGACCGCAGAGAACAAAGCAGCGTGGCGTTTCTCGGCGGCGACCCAGCCAAAGGACCTCCGGAGTACAGCCACTTCCAGGTAGACGTTTTGTTGGCAAAAATATACGAGAACGGTAGTTACCTGCTGCCGCCAACTGGGAGAGAACCACCTCGGGGGGGTGGGGGAGTAGCAGCGGCAATCTGGAGCGGATTCCTCGGGCCTGTGGAGAGAAGAAACAGAGCAGGGTGAGCTACCTTAAGTACCAAGGGGCGGGGGCTGCTATGCCACAGACTGTAGTATTAGATGGATGCAGTGGGGAGGGAGAGCCTGCTGAGAAACAGACTGCACAGACGGGGCAGAGGGGTGTGGGGCGGGGGGAGAAAAATTAAAGTGGCTGACCCTGAGACTGCACGCACAACTTAAATCAGGCAGTATAATACATTTGAAGCCAAGCACAATAAATAACCCTCAGTCTGTACAAGAAGCCTAAGTTAGAACTGAGCAATTTCTAGATCCAGGTGCACAATACAGATTCACAATGGTGGACAAAAAATGCAGGTAAAAGCAGGCGGACGAAAAAGTAGACATAATAACCTATCAGCACATGTGCGCCGGTATTTAAAATCCTTAATTTAAAGTCCTCACTGTCCTGCAGACTGTCCTTGCTAGTGCTCACGCTCCTTAAAG
The DNA here is from genome assembly GCA_016271365.2 of Neoceratodus forsteri. Classification (NCBI taxonomy): domain Eukaryota; kingdom Metazoa; phylum Chordata; order Ceratodontiformes; family Ceratodontidae; genus Neoceratodus; species Neoceratodus forsteri. Next base: position 1,335,902,965 of record CM057453.1, on the reverse strand, counting down.
GAGAGGGCTGCGTGGACCGCGGAGAACAAAGCGGCGTGGCGTTTCTCGGCGGCGACTTGGCCAAAGGACCTCCGGAGTACAGCCACTTCCAGGTAGACATTTTATTGGCAAAAATATACCAGAACGGTAGTTACCTGCTGCCTCCAACGGGGAGAGAACCGCCTCGGGGGGTGGGGGAGCAGCAGCGGCAATCTGGAGCGGATTCCTCGGGCCTGCTGCCGCCAATGGGGAGAGAACCGCCTCGGGGGGGAGCAGTAGCGGCAATCTGGAGGGGATTCCTCGGGCCTATTGCCGCCAATGGGGAGAGAACCGCCACAGGGGGTGAGGGAGCAGCAGCAGAAATCTGGAGCAGATTCCTCGGGCCTGCTGCTGCCAATGGGGAGAGAACCGCCTTGGGGGGTGGGGGAGCAGCAGCGGCAATCTGGAGCGGATTCCACGGGCCTGCTGCCACCAATGGGGAGAGAACCGCCTCAGTGGGGGAGCAGCAGCGGCAATCTGGAGCAGATTCCTTGGGCCTGTTGCCGCCAACGGGGAGAGAACTGCCTCGGGGGGTGGGGGAGCAGCAGCGGCAATCTGGAGCGGATTCTCAGGCCTGCTGCCACCAACGGGAGAGAACCGCCAGTGGGGAGCAGCAGCGCAATCTGAGCAGACCTCGGCCTACTGCCGCCAATGGGGAGAACCGCCTGGGTGGGGAGCAGCAGCGCAATCTGAAGTAGATTCCTTGGCCTGTTGCCGCCAATGGGAGAGAACCGCTTTGGGGGTGGGGGAGCAGCAGTCTGAGCGATTCTCTGGCTGCTGCCGCCAATGGGGAGAGAACTGCCTCGGGGGTGGGGGACAGCAGCGGCAATCTGGAGCGGATTCCCGGCCTGCTGCCGCCAATGGGGAGAGAACTGCCTCAGGGCTGGGGGAGCAGCAGCGGCAATCTGGAGCGGATTCCTCGGGCCTGCTGCCGCCAACGGGGAGAGAACTGCCTCGGGGGGTGGGGGAGCAGCAGCGGCAATCTGGAGCGGATTCCTCGGGCCTGTGGAGAGATTGATGATTCACAGCATGGATTTAAAGCTGGCCGTTCATGCCAGACAAATCTGCTAGACTTTTATGAAAATGTGAGCAAGGTCTTAGATGAGAGTAATTCAGTGGATGTGATCTTCCTGGACTTCGTTAAGGCATTTGACAAAGTGCCACACAAGGAACTGGTGGATGACCTGATAAACCATAAGATAGAGGGAAATATAACATGCTGGATTAGTTCCTGGTTACAAGACAGAGGGTGTCTATCAAGGGGTCCAGCTCAGGATGGCTGGGAGTGACAAGCAGGGTCCCACAGGGGTCAGTGCTGGGACCCTGTCTCTTTAACGTGTACATACATACTATGACCGGTGGTGGAGAGGTATGGGAAATCCAAGTTTGCCAATGATACTAGGATAGGCACAATCGTTACCAATGCCATGGACATTGTCAAACTGCAGGAAGCTTTGACCAGCCTGCAAGAGTGGACTCAGAAGTCCAGACTGACCTTCAACACTGAAAAGTGCAATGTTATGCGCTTTGGGAGCAAAAATAGGGCAGCAGTGTATAAACTAAATGGACAAATACTTAAAAGTAGTAAATGAGGAAAGAGACTTGGGTGTTAAAATATCAAACGACTTAATGTTTAGTCTGCACTGCAGTCAAATAGTAAAAAAAGCAGATAACATACTTAACTGTATAAATAGGCACATTGAGAGCAAAAGTAGGGAGGTATTGATTCCACTGTATGGGTCCCTTGTGAGACCACATATGGAATATTGTGCCCAGTTTGGGTCACCAGGCTACAAGACATAGATAAAAGCATTGGAGAGAGTTCAGAGGAGAGCCACCAGAATGATAAAAGAAGTACATGATAAAGAGTGTTAGGATAGGTTATCAATACTGGGGATGTATACCGTACATTGGAATTTTGCAGATTGAGAAGTGACATGTGCCTGGTCTTCAAAACACTTTTGGATGGAGGACTATGGGAGAAATTGGGACTTAGGCTTAGAGATCAGCAGTACCAGACTAGAGCACACCCCTTACAGTTCATAATAGAAAGATGTAAAACAAAGAAGAGAAAACACTGGTTTAGTTTTAGGGTGGCACCAATGTGGAATGGTCTTCTGCTAGAGGTGGTGGCTAGCAGAAGTATGCAAATATTTAAATCAAATCTAGATACATAACTGATTACTAACAACATACAGGGGTATAAATAGATTTAAACTAGTGAGTGGTATGGACACTATATCTTCTTGTTCTGAAAAACCTATGATATCTATAAACTGGTGTCTCTGTTTTTGGTTTTTTATTATTTTTAATTATGTAACTCTTATTAGTCAGGAAGGGGAACCAAACTGGGAAAATATTTAGTCTTTTGTGAGTTGAGTGGTTAATTACAACCTGTGAAACGTGTGCCTGATTGGGGAGGAGCTGAAGCAGGCTTACAGTAGACAGGAGACTAAGAGGGGAGTTATCTGTGTGTGGGGCATGCTCTGTGAGCGCAGTGAGGAAGAAGAAACTAGAACAGCTAGCTTAAACCGGGTCACCCCTGAAAAAGGGATACTTATCTCAGTGGGCTAACCCAGTCACCAAAATTCCAATAAATAAATAAACCAGAAAAGGAGATTTATTTCATTTCATATATTATGGGTATGTGTGAGTGAATAGGCAGCAGTAAGTGCTTTTGGGTCATTCTTTTGGGAATCTTTTAACATTTTTGTAACTTTTAGTAGTTGGGAAGGGGAATCTAGCTGGGACAGTATTTTCCATCTCTTGTTAATTGAGTGGTTAATTACAACCTAATAGGTGGGTATCTGACTGTGGGGGGAATTGAAGTAGACTTAGAGGAGGCAGGACATTTGAGCCCCATGCCTGCAAGTGTCCCATCACATGGCACACCATCATGTGAGTATCACAGAGTAGGAGCAGGAAATCTGCCTCAGGAGTGTCTGGAGGACATCTTCAGATAAGTCCACAGTTTTGTAGGCGATTGCAAATGTTTTAAGTAGCTCATAGTACAGTTGTAACTAACAAGGCAGGTTGCACAAGGGATCCTAGAGATACCATATTTAGTGTATTGTAATATTGCAATTCATAGTGCTAAACTGGGCAGCCATGTAATTAGAGTAAATACTATTATGTGACTAACTCCTTACCTAGGGTAGGGTGTGAAACAAAGTAACTAAAGGATTCCAGGCAGATAGTAGATGGAAAGTCAATACCATGAAGTTATATCATTATAAAGAGGACTCAAGTAGGTATTCTGTATAGGGAATCAGCAGACATTATGGCTCATAGGTAGAGCGGGGAGTTTGTTAGCTACAGGTACTGTGGAGTTCTCATGTCCTGAGTTATGCTCTGGAGAAGGTGACTCTGCCCTCTATGTGGTAAATCTGTGGAGCGCTAGGCACAGCTGGTTGCAGCAAGGGAGAAGTTATCCCTGCTGAATCACTGGCTGAGCTTTATCCACAAGCCCACCCCAACCCACTCTCCCAGAGACCCCATGGCCTGGGGCCTGGAGGGTAATGGGGGGAAGGAGGGGTTGGCAGAGGAAATCACAAGGTGGTCAACCAAGCTCACCACATTGCAACAGTAAATTACTTTGCACCATTGGAGGAGACACAGGTGCCTGACTCCTCCAGGGGAGACTTGGAGCTGTTCAGGAGGAGAGAGCAGGACAACTGGGACATGAATAAAATAGAGAGGATGACAAAGAAGAAGGTGGGAGAGTGTGGTGTGCTGGTACACTTGGCTACCAGTGATGTAGAAAACTAGCATCTGAAGGCAGTGAAGTGCAACTTTCAATGGCTGGGTTAGAGATTGGAGGCACACTCAGCTTCTCCAGCTTTTTTCAAGGTCCTGCATGTGTGTGGTAGGGTGGTGGTAGTGTGTAGAAGAAGGAGACTGAGGAGTTTAATGGGAGGTTGAACAGGTGGTGTCAGGATGAGGGGTACCAGTTTATGGGTGGCTGGGGGATTTCAGTGACAGGAGGCTCTTTATGGGTGATGGTCATACCCCAACAAGACAGAGAGCTAGTGCGCATGGGCAGAAATGTGATGTCTACTTTGGCAGACACTTAAACTAAGTAGGGAGACTAAGGCTGGAGGAACCACCGTAGACAGAGAATAGAAGAGGAGCCAACATGGGACATCCACGGAAATGGGGGATAGGAGCACTGGGAACGAAAGCAGAAAGGCACGGGTCCAAAATAAGTTAAGAATGGATGTCAGTAGGCATACAATGCCAGCTAAGAACAGGAAAATTAGAAAATTAATGAGGGAAGGGGAGGAAAAGGGAGAGGAGCTGACAAACAGGGAAATGGTACGGGCATAAGCTGGAAGCAGTTTGCCTAAATGCCAGGAACCTAGGAAACACATTTAGTGAGCTCCAGGTGATGGTGGCAGACTCAAGGTTAGAACTTGTGGCCATTATAGAAACAATGGCCACCGGAAGTAATGACTGGTACCTGACAGTACCAAGGTACACCATATACAGGTGAGATTGTGTAAGCAAAAAGGAGGTGGGGTAGTCCTCTATGTCAAGAAAGGCAAAGAGTTGGTAGAGGATGGAGCCATTAGGAAAAGGAATGTGGTGTCAGAATCACTGTGAGTATAGCTCACAATAGCATCGAGTAAGAAGCTGTACATGGCAGGGGAGCAGGTTCTATAGATCACTGGGACAGGGGAAGAGTAAGACATGGAAATTGGGTTAGAAACTGAGAAGAGGTCACAAAGGGGGAGGTAGTGATGTTGGGGAGTCTCAATCTACCAGATATAGATTGAGACACTTCAGCAGCCATGAGTGCCAGAAGTCAGGCCCAGCTAGGTAAGTTAGAGAACTGCCTGGTAACGCAACTGGTCAGAGTATCCACAAGGTAGGCTGCCAATTTCTGCGTAGCGCTGACCAACTTGGAAATGGTAGGAGGAGTCCAGTTTGGTGAGCTACTCAGGTCCAGTGACTATAATAAAATATGGTTCAAATTGGCCCAGGGAACCAGTATTTCTTGTGAAAGGTTGAGGTTCTGGATTTCAGGCCATGACCAGATAAGGAAATTAGTCCAGAATAAGCTAGATGGAATAGATTAAATGGGGGGTGGAGGAGAAGTGGAAGTAATTCAATGAAACCAAGCAAAAAAAAGGATGATTCCCAAACTCGTTAGAGGTTATTTTCAGAAGTTCAGGTGCATTCAGGATCTGTAATTGGACAATCCAAAAGGAAAAAAAAAACATTCCAAACACCAAAAAGCAAACATTGCTAGTTGCTTTCATCAATTTGTTTTCTTATACATTGCAGTCAGATACTTAAAATATTACCTTTCCTTCCTCTTATCTCACTCATTTTGTTCTAACCTCAACTGCAGTGCATACTCAGAAACCATGATAAATAGCCACAGCTTTGCCAACTGAGCCACATTGGAAAAGAATGTCCATAATTTTAACACTCCTCAAAAGCCCTCTCCCCTCACATGGAGAAGATGCACACTATATATCCCACTCTAATCTCCACGGTACTAGCAAGCCACCCATTGGCGGTGGAGTGGTCTGAAAAGTGGTAGGCCAAGGATGTAAGGGGTATATTCCCCCCCCCCCACATTGAGTTGGTTCACCCATAGCCTTAGTTTTTTTAATCCAAATTTGTAATCTGTTTCGTAACTTCCTGCCCCCACCCCACAGACTGACAGCAGCTCTCAGTGCCTAGATCCTTGATGACCACCTGAAGTCATCCTGGCCCTTCCTTTTCATTTTTATAGTTTTACCACTGTGCCTTAACTCAGCCGGCCATGAACCGAGCCCAACCCCATCAGCAATATTCAGGCCTTCACTTTTCAGAATTTTGCTGACACCCTGTAAGCCACAACGGGAGTGATTCGAAAGTAACACTGCTTACTGCACATGCTGCATTATGAAGGCACAGTCCTCCCCAGTAATAAATTAACATGATTAAAAAATGATCAGACCATGGGCATAGTAGCCCTCCTCCCCTCCCATTCTGGCACCTATGAAGGCACCAATTCATTACAGTGTTGTACTATTAGTCTTGTACTGTACAAGGAAATGCACACAGTGTGATCTTGAAAGCACTGACATTTAGTCACCTGATGTTCTACCCCCAACTGTCCAACATGTTTTCTCCTTATCTCGCATTTTGAGAGAAGGTGTTCCACATTTGGGTTGTGCTAGGTCAAGAGGTTAATGTTTATGCCCTATTTTATGTTTTACTCTTTAATGTCATCAACATACAATTCAAGTTATAGTCTGTTGCCGTCTGATTGTTTTTCAGGCTTATGTCAGTTTGTCATTTGGAAGTATTGCATCACCAGACCACCACCTGTTTTGCATGAGGCTGGTTGCCAACGTTCTTGTAAAAGGTACAGTACTTTGTGTACTTCTGTACAATGATTGATAACGCATTATAACTCATTAGTTTTCATTGCAAGCAATTGAAAAGGGTGTCTCCTGAACTCATTAGCTGTGAAACTATGGATAAATGCGAACCAGGAACAGAGGACAGCATTGAAGGACTATAATAGTAACACACAGTCTAGACTAACCATAATTGACATTGTGATGCAATCAGCTAATTTTACCCAAATAATTTTTTCTTACAATAATTTTGTCTGGTAAAGAGCCTTTTGTTCTGACCCACAAAGCCCTGTGTGGATGTATAGGTTCCAAATGCAGTGGAGTTTTCCCTCTGAAAATGTGACTCCACCTATGGCATCACCTTCTATGCACCCATAGACAAGGCCCTCCATCCAGTTCTGCTCTGTGGCCACCCAGTCCTGCTCTGTGGCAGTTCCTCTGCCACAGTACTGAACCCTCCCCCTTTCATTTGTTTCCGGCACTCCTGCTGTGGATTGGAGGACTGGAAGAGACATAGGCCACTGTAGCTTGTAGTATCTACCTGATTGGATAGGCTTGCTATATCCCACACAGTAAAAGAGCTCGACATTCTTTTTTGGGGGTTAAGCACCATCAGTCTTATAATTGTCCCCTGATTATCTGGCTAAAATGGTCTTTTTGTGAAACACATTGTTACCTACAGGCATGGGTGTAGGAAGACATTCTTCATGTACTCCATGGTGTACAACGTTATTTTAGTGGGCAACAACAATGCTCTGCACTGCTGCTATCTCTCATGCATTACAACACAGAACCAACTTATCCTTTCTTTAATTTCATTACTGGGAGACAAAACTAGAATGGTGGCCCACTGAGATGGTCTCTGCATCCCAGGAACCATGCAGCATTACATGCTCTGGGATGGTATGTGGGTGTCTGTGGAAGCAATGTATTGTAACTGTATCTACCAGTGCATGGGTGTGGGTAACAGAGTTGTGTGTTTATTGTGTCAGATGGGACAACAAGCATGGTTCTGTTACATGCATTTTTATTGTCTAGCTACTGTACACTCCTGCTTCTGGGAACGATAATTCCAAAACAGTGTGCCTTACTAAGAAATGCTACAAAGATGAATTGTGCTGCTGTGTTAGAGTAGAATTGATTGAAAAAAGATAAAATAGTAGGTTGTAATACCTTTTAATTGACCAACAGAAACTTATTATACAGTTATTTTACTATTATATTATCATACATTGATTCACAGTGCCTGATGAAAGGGACCGTGTGGCTTTAAAAGCTTATATAATAAGTTTCTGTTAGTCAAAGGTATTACAACCTATCTTTTTCTCTTTTCAAAAATGGTATTAATTGCTGGATACCTTGGTCTTTCAGCTTTCCAGCACTATATAGTATCTGTATTGTATGCCTTCCTAGGTTACAGTATTATGGATATATATATATATATATATATATTTGGAAGGCTTTAAGCCTGCGGTTCAATGAGCGGAGCAACAATGTCGCTCCCCATCAGGCCTTAAAGAGGCCACTCATCCCGGGCTGTTCCAGGACTCGTTTCTCATTGCAGCCAGAGGCTCCATCGGCTGTTTCTCCTCTGTTCTTCCTCATTGCTATGCATCATTATTCTCCCTTCCACTGCCTTCTGTCTCGTTCCCCCCCCCTTTTTGCCCGACCCTATGTCCATTTCTCATTTTCCTATTTCCTTGTCTGCCTGCCTGCCTGCACTGCTAGGGAATGGGACTGCTTGCTGCTCCTCTCCTGTTCCCCTCCCTCCTGTTGCTCCCCTGCCTGTCTTTCCATTGCTGCATTTGTTCCTTTCTCTTTCCTGCTCGCTCCTTCCACTCCAACCTCATTTCTAAAGTGTTCCAGTGCTCTGTTTGCCCTGTTCGCATTTGTCGCCGAGTTTTCCTTTGCTGCTGGATCCTCCGTTCCTCAGCTTCGTGACCACCCTTGGAGCATGTCATCTTCCTTCGGCGCCCAGTTTTGGCTGCCCATTCCCATAGCCCCCTCCCGTCCCGTCTCCGTTCCTTTCTCTGTTGTTCCTGCCTCCTCCTGGTGTGCTTCGGTGCTCTGTGGTGTCTTGTATGCCACTCCTCTCCCTATCTCTACCTCACCTGCCACCCAATTTCTCTGCTGTGACTTCCCCACTCCCACTCTCTTCCTCAATACCTTCATCCAGCCCTTCGATCATGTTTGCTGGGGGCCTGACTATGCAGCTCTTTCTCTCCCTCAATGCTAGGCCCACATGTCTTGGAGTCTGTCTCGTTTTTGCTCTGGATTTGTTTCCATCATTTCAGCTCACTGATGGTGGCACTGGAATGATTTTTTTAGTGGGGGTGCTGACAACCTTTGACTGACACTGTATTGAACCATTGAATTAAATATTAGCAGTCTTGTCCAATCTATTTTCCTAGCTGCCTCTCAGAAGCAGCAACCTGCATTTTCCTCTGACATCCTGTTTTTAAGCCATATGTGGCAGTTATGTTATATATAAATATTTTTCAAATGAAAAATGAAATAATCAAACCCTCTCCCCACTACCCATTTCACTTGAACCTGGACTGTTCATTGCAGTGTGTATGTATGCTCTGTACACTCCTCCAAGACTGCAGCCTCTCTGCTGTAGTTATTCTCATTTGGGTAGCACCCTGAGTTGCACCTCACTCGTTCATTTGGAGCATGGTCTCCATTGTTGTATTTTCTTTATGGTTTTGCTCTTCTCTTCCCCTTATTGCTGGCCTGGAATTCATTTCTCTCACCTCAATGTTTTGTGCATTAATGCACTTCCTTTCTCTTATCATTTCTTAGCTGTCTGGTGCATGGTTCATGGTGACCCAGCATCCTGGATGACCTCTCTAGTGGATCTATCAGTTCACATTGCTGTTTTACTCTGATTTGCCTTCAGTTCCGGTGTGTGCTTGGCCCCTGCATTCCTCTCTGCTGCTGTGATTTTCCCTCTCTCATTTCTCCTTGCTCCACATAGGTTTCCTAATGTTCCTCATGCCATTAGGGCTATTTGTGGACACCCAACCTGTTCACTCCTCGACCTCAGTTGCTTGACTCATTTCTTCTCACTACCTTTCTCCACTGTATTGGGGGTGTCCACCCCATCGACTCCACTTGTTGCCCTCCTCTTCCTCTTCCACTCACCCTTCGTTCCTCCCCTTCTCTGACCTTAGCTTTCTTTTGGGGTGTTCCCTATCCTGCCAATACCTTCCCTTTTCATATCTTCCTCTTACCCTTGTCCATCTGGTGTCCCAGTGCCTATGTCTGGTCTCCCATAGTTACCAATAATGGGTAGCTGCATCATGGCATGCATCTGGTTCTCCTTTGCTCAGTCCAACCTCAGGGTCTACTCATTCTCATTGATTAATTGAGCATACCTCTCATTGGGTGTCATGCTGCCTCATCAAACTGCTGCACTCCTGCAGTTATTATCACCATCAGTCTTCTCATGACCACATCTGGGTATCCCTCTCTCATCCATCCTCTCTGTGGGTCTACTCCTTCACATTGACTACTAGAGCATAACCCTCTTGGGTCAATTCTACCTCAACTCGATCTGCTCTCCATTAGGAGGCATGTCTTCATGTCTATTCCCCCTTTGCTCGGGGCTTCTCTCCATCATCGTACATTGTTCAATTCATACCTCACCTTAACCATACCACCTTCCACAGCTTCACTCCATCATCATTCATCTTCCACTTCAGTGTTTCACCTTAACCGTTCCGGCCTTCTAGGCCACATGTCATAATCATACATCATCCATTTCATTCCTCACCTTAAACCATTCAGGCCTTCAGGGCTTCTTTCCATCATCGTACATACTCTCTTTCTTTTGTGGCTCTAGTTGCAGAAACATCGCTCGCAACCCTCAACAGCTGCCCATTTAGAAGGACAAAGCAAGAGCTTCCTCTACATTGGACTTTTCCTCCTTCCTTAATCTCATTTTAAATTGCTGTAGCTGAGTCGTCACTAATCAAAACATCCTTCAGCCTGGAGGGAAGGTGACCTGGGCCTTGGATCCCCAGAGGTTTCCTCCTCAAAGGGTTTTTTTCCTCTCCTCTCCTCTCCTCCATGCCAATGGTCATAATACTAGACAGGGTTAGTGCTTTCATAGGTTCACTAGTTAGGTTCTGCTGTTGGATGGAGTTGGATGGTGGCCCCGGCTGTTCCCTCTCTCCTGAGGAAGTCTGCCCTTCTGCATCTTGTCAGATTTCCTTTTGTTCATCATCCTAGACTTATATTGTTCTTCTCCTGTCCTTCCTATCTATGTCTGTCTCATTTATTTCAGGTCTAGATATCTTATATTTCTCACCTCTTCAGTGCTCAACACCCCTTTGAGTATTCTTTTTGGGCTTCTTCCTAAGCTACCTTTAGCCAAGGGAATAATTCCCATGGCACCTATAGAGGAAACCTTCCTCTAGTGCTCCTTGCATCATACGCCTACAGGGTGGTATATCCCACGGAAAGAGAGGTGAACAGCCACAATGTATCAAAGCCACACAAGCATTCATCTCATCCAGTTGCGTAAGCACAATCGAATGGGAAGGCTTTAAGCCTGAGGTTCATTGGGTGGAGCAACAACATCAGGTCTTAAAAGGCCACTCCTCCTGGGCTGTTCCAGGATTTGTTTCTCATTGCCCCACCATCCTCCCCTCCTCCTCCAGTGGCTCATCTCTTTTTCTAGTGGGCATCTCCTTAAGCTACCTTTAGCCAAGGGAATAATTCCCACAGCACCTATGGGGGAGGACCCTCCTCTAGGTTCCTTGCATCGTACCCCTACAGGGTGATATATCCTACAGATAGAGAGGTGAACAGCTACAATGTATCAAAGTCACACAAGCATTTATCTCATCAAATTGCGTAAGCACAATTGAAATATACATTAATTGCAAAAAACTCTGTTTTATAAAACTAGTTAGGGTTTCCATTACACCTTTAAAAGTATGGAAATTCTGTGTTAGGGTTAATATATGTATCAGCCCAACAACACCAATCTCTGCAAACATTAGAAACAAAACAGTTATTAGATATATCCCTTGGTGTCCTTCCACCTAACTCGTACACCATACAAATATATTGTTCTATACTACATGATTAACAGCTCAAATGGTGTACAGGTTAAGTGGAAGGACACCAAGGAATATATCAAATAACTGTTTTGTTTCTAATGTTTGCATATATTAGTGTTGTTGTGCTGAGGCACGTATTAACCCTAACACTGAATTTCCATACTTTTAAAGGTGCAATGGAAACCCTAACTGGTTTTGTAAAACAGAGTTTTTTGCAATGAATTTCCTTACTTTTTGAGACAGATGTGTAACAAAATTGCAACAAATACTTGTAAGTTTGTCATTTTTTTCACACTGTGACCCCAAAATTTCGACATAGCCTTTTTATCACCCTACCTCATAACCCTCATACTCTAGGTGTAAATTTCTTTATCCATGGCAAAACGCCATTCTGTGTCACAGCTATGGAAACACATTTTGGACGGGATGTGAGAAATGACAGCTGTAGTATTCATGAGGTGCTATGAAGAAATGGCTACGTTCAAACTTTGGAGTGAAAATATAAATGATTGGCAGTTACATGCATGCATAGGAAAATTTCATTGATTGCATGTAACTCAGGCATTCTGTGTTACAGTACTTTTGCTCCAAAATTTCAACATTGCCTTTTTGGGACCCTACGTTATGAACACTGGCACTGTCATTTTGTTACTCAATCCCGAAAGGTGATTTTGCACATCGACTGCACAATTCTGCACCACAGGTACAAAAGCACATTTCAGGCAGGATATAAGAAATGCAGCTGTCCTGTTCATGAGGTGGCGTGAAAAGTGGCTATGTTGAAAACTTGGAGTGAAAATATAAGTTGGCAAAGTTACACGTGTGCGAAGGAAAATTTCAATGACCATGCATAACTCAGGCGTTTTGGGGTATTTTTGTGCCAGAATTTCCACATGGGCTTTATGGGACCCCATCTCATGCACAAAGGCATTTCCATTTCATTACTCAGTCCCAAAAGGTGATTTATTTCAGTCACAGTGAAATCATCTTTCAGGACAGAGTAAGAAAATGACAGTACCAGTGTTCATGAGGTGGGGTCCCAAAAAGTCCATGTTGAAAATTTGGTTCATGCCAGAGGGTGTAGACAGAATGAGAAGGGACCTACAGAAGCTTGACAAATGATCAAGGGATTGGCAGTTGAAATTCAATGCAAAGAAGTCCAAGATAATACACATGGGGCACAAAAACCCTGGAACAACATATCAGTTGGGGGGGGGTTGAGCATATAGCATGCACCAAGCAGGAAAGGGGCCTTGGAGTTATCATCTCTGCTGACCTCAAGGTAGGGAAACAGTGTGACAAGGCAGCAGGTAAAGCAAAAAGGATGCTGGGATGCATAGGAAGGGGCATCACTGGCAGGAAAAGAGAGGTGATAATTTCAATATACATGACACTAGTGAGACCCCACCTGGAGTACAGTGTGCAGTTCTGGAGACCTTGCCTACGTATGGACATAGACAGGGCAGAGAAGGTTCAGAGGAAGGCAACAAAGATGGTACAGGGATTGCATCACAAGTCCAATGCGGACAGGCTGAAGGACCTGAATATGTACTCCCTGGAGGAGAGGAGGGAGAAAGGGGATATGATACATATATACAAGTACCTTACAAGGAGGAACAGGGTGCAGGAATACACTACTTTCCAGTGAAAAAGATGTTCCATAACTAGGGGGCATGGGATGAAGTTGAAAGGAGGGCAATTCAGATGAAACATGAAGAAGAATTTTTTCACAGAAAGGGTGTGGTGGACAAACGGAACACCCTGTCGGAGGAAGTGGTGGTGGCCGAAACAATCATGGGATTAAAGAATGCATGGGATAGACATAAGGACATTCTGGAGGTCAGGGGTAAGGGGCAACAGACTTCTAGAAAAATATAAAGTGAACTTACAAGCTCAACTGGGCAGACTGGGTGGGCCATAGACCCTTATCTGCCAATAGTGTTTATGTATCTATGTAAAATACCTACAAATGGCTGAGATATTAACATACAGTATGTTCAAAATGCCATTGACCGCATCTATATGGCACTGAGCTTTACTTGTTAGTTTGCTGTTCGACTTTGAAGACTGCAGCCATGTCCCAGTTCACAGAAGATGACAGCCACTGACCAGGGTTGGTAAGCATAGGGCAAGGGGGTGTGGGGTGGTTGGTTGCTCAGTGGGAGGGTCAGAATGTGAGAGGGATGGGGAAACAATGAGAGACCTTTTTGTACAGGAGTTAAAAAATATGTTGTGGACTGTTTTCTTTTTTCACAGGAACAGTAGAACCATTTCTCGGGGCACTGGGGGCGGGTTCCCCAGTGTCTCACACTGCTCTGGGGGGTACAACATAACTGGGTACACTATGTACACTGGGAGTGGGCTCCCTAGAGTTACATACCACTGTTGGGGGTGAGTGTAGTGCTGACATCGGGATTGGGTGCCCCATTGTTGGCAAAACCATTACATACATATTTCAAGACACTGGGAGTGGGTTCCCTGGTGTCCCACAGTGGGAGGAGGGGTGCTTTATCTGGGACACTGGGACTGGGCTCCACAGTGTCCTATTGTGCTGGTGGTGGTGGGGGGATAAGATATTGAAATAGCAAAAAAGCACAAAAGACAGTAGCTCAATGGCACAAAACCTTTAGCCTTCAAGCATGAGGTGCACTTACCAGGGTGTTAAACTCTGTTGAAAAGCACTGAGCTGGAAAACCATCAAAAAGGTCAGCACTTCATTCAGTCCTATAGTAAGTTTAAATCTCAGTTCACAGTGTTGCAGAAAACAAAGCCTGGCAGATCACCCTAGAGTGGAGATTATGTTTTAAAAAAAAACTCTAGGGGGTTTATACAGCCTGGGGTGGGGCCCTTGGGGTTGTAGAATAGGCAGGGTTGGTTGACTGTTGATTCCTCTTCCCCCACTGTGTTGGTTCTATCTGCCAAAGGGGAATGTAGTACTGCAAAATAGCATTCTTGTTCAGTGCAGAATCCTGTTTCAAAGGGCTCATACAAAGCAGAATCCTAGTTCAAAGCAGAATCCTACTGTAGTTCAAAGCAGAATCCTAGGTTAAAGCACAATCCTGGTTCAAATCAGAATCCTAGTTCGAAGCAGAATCCTGTGTTGTGTGAGACAGCTATTTTTCCCCATAGGAAATAATGGGAAATTCAACATGTCATAACTTTGGAGCAAATTTATGTTTTCCCACCAAATGTTCAAAAAAACTTTAACCACTGCGAAGTTATTATGATACAAAAATTGCCCTTCATCATTAATAAACAAGTGGCAAAACACTCAAAAATCAGTTTTTTCAACACTGTGTAACTCAGAAACCAAACTAGGGATTCAAACCAAATTTGTCAAATCAAGAGATCTATGCCCTAGGCTGATGCTTGTCAAATTTCCTGCAAATCTGTAGGAGCGTTGCAAAGTTATTCTGGTGCAAAGTATGCAAAACTGGATGGCAGTGTGTGAAAATCACTTTCACTTTCGCATCTATTTTCTCCCATAGGAAATAATGACAAATTCAAGATTTAATAACTTTATAATGGCTTACTATTGTTTTACTAAACCTTCAAAAGGCACATCTGTGAGGCCAAGGCTTTCTACCCTGAAAATTTCAGCCCAGCACTTAAAGCCGTTTCTGAGATACAGGTGGGCGAAAAAACAGCAAAAAACAGGGAAATCTCTATATTTTCAACACTTTATATCTCAAAAATCTCAAAAGGGATTCAAACCAAATTTGGTACATTGACAGACCTACCCCAGCAGATGATGCGTGCCAAATGTCAGGAAAATCTGTGAAACCAATTTAAAGTTATTAACCAGGAAAAATTGCCCATCAACATTAAACACTCCTACAAACCCTAACTATATAACATATGAAAAAGCAATGAAGTAGATACTTTTGTGACACATAACATTACTTCCAGGATTAATGCTTTCATAATAATATTTACCAGAATATGTAGGGACAATAGATACGTGATTATACTTTACATATATAGAAACATAGCATGTGTCGACAGAAAAGGACTGCCAGGCCCACACCGTCTGCCCAGTTTACCTATCTAAACTGCTAGGTCTTTACTATTTCCTAACACCCCCCCCCTTAGCTCCAGCAGACCCTTATGTCTATCCCATGACTCCCTGAATCCCTCCACAGTCCTTGCCTCCACCACCTCTACCGGGAGTTTGTTCCAGCTATCTACCACCCTCTCCGTGAAGTAGAATTTTCTAATGTTTCCTCTGAACCTCCCACCCACTATCTGCAAATCGTGCCCCCTTGTTTTTGATTGCCCCTTTAGCTGGAAAATGTCCCTTCTTATATTCTGTTTATACCCTTAATATATTTGAAGGTCTCAATCATGCCTCCCCTTCCCTTCTCTGCTCTAGGGAGCACATGTTTAGGTCCTTCAGTTCTTCCTCATATGACAGGTGCCCAAGGCCCTTCACCATTTTTGTTGCCTGCATCTGGACCCACTCTACTCTACTCTATCCACATCCTTCTTGAGGTGTGGCCTCTAGAACTGGATGTCATACTCATGTTATGGCCTGATCAGTTGCCTGTACATGGACATTATGATTTCCCTCTTCCTGCTAGTGATTCCCCTACTGATACAACCTAGCATCCTACTGGCTCTTGCCACCACCTTCTCACATTGCTTTGCCACCTTCAGGTCTTGTGAAATGATTATACCAAGGTCTCTTCCAGCTCGGTTTCCTCTAGGACATGCCTCCCCATCTGGTATTCCACTCCCTATTTTTTTTGTTGCCCAAATGCGTGATTTTGCACTTTTTTATATTGAAGGACAGTTGCCACTTTGTGGACCACTCCTCCAGTTTTTTCAGATCCCTGCACATACTCTTCACTTCCTCCAGCATATCAGCTGTATTGTAGACCCTGATGTCATCTGCGAATAGACATTACCCTCCCCTCCAGACCTTGCACTATGTCACCTACAAAGATATTAAATAGGAATGACCCCAACACTGACCACTGAGGCACCCCACTGGTAACCATGCCCTCCTTTGAAGGTATCCCGTTCACTATTACCCTTTGCCTTCTGCCCCCTAGCCAGTTTTGCACCCACCTTACTACTACTGACCCCTGTCCAAGACATCTCATTTTGTGCAGTAGTCTGCTATGCGGTATGGAATCAAACACCTTTCGAAAGTCGAGGTATGCAATGTCTACAGACCCCACCGGTCCACTACCCTGGTGACCCAGTCAAAGAACTCTATCAAGTTCATTTGACATGACCTGCCCTCAGTGAACTCATGTTGCCATTGGTCCTGTAGGCCATTGGCTTCTAGGTAGCTAGTGATTCTTTTTTTCAGCAGTTTCTCCATGAGCTTGCCTACCACCAATGTTAAGCTCACCGGTCTGTAGTTAACTGCCTCCTCCTTGTCCCTACCCTTATGTAGGAGGACCACATCTGACTTTAGATCACTTTTATCCACAACAGCTGTGACTAAGGACAGAGCCCTATTTTTAGAACAAATACTTGTTGTATTTTAAATCACTTTTACATACAACGGTCTTGTCTGTGAGCAGCTCCTATCTCTGAAGGCCGAATGCCTTTTAGATTTGCTGTCCTACTGGGGAAAATGAAAGTCCTTATGTATGAAACATTTTACTATGTTGAATACCCAAGTGTGTCAGTTATAGTCCCAGTTTAATGCACGGGGGTGGTGTATAGATCACCACCACAGGGGGAAGAACTGGACAGGGTTTTGGGGGAGGCCATAGGCAAAATGGCAAGCAAAGGGGAAGTAATAATTTTGGGGAGACTTTAATCTGCAGGATGCAGACTGGAACATATTGACCGCAGCTACAGCTAGGAGCAAGGTCATCCTAGACTCCAAGCAAGGGGCATTTGTCAGGCAGCTGGTTACAGATCCCACTAGAGACAAGGCAGTGCTGGATCTGCTACTTGTGAACAGGAACAGCATTACAGACATCATAGTGGGTAGCCCCCTGGGGCAAGTGATCATTGTACAGTGTAGTTTGGCATATGAATTAGGAGAAAAACACAATAGGATGAGGGACCTGGACTTCAGGAGGATTTTAAAAAAATTGGAGACTGCCTTGGGAAATACCCTGAAGGGGAGATAGCTGGGAGGAGTGGAGGCTCAATGGAAAAGAATAAAGGAGGGAATAACTAAGATTACAGCAAGCTGTTTAAAGGTAGTAAGCAATGGTAAGAGGAGAAAGAGGCCACTGTGGTTCTCCAAGGAGGTGATTAAAGTGGTAAGGGAGAAAAACCAAAGTTTTCAGAAAGTACAAGGAGCCCTAAATGGAGGCAAACAGGGAGGCATATCTAGATAAGCAAAGGGAGGTAGGAAGGAGAGTAAGGGCACCAAAGGCTCAAACTGAGGAAAGGATCGCACAGGGAGTCAAAAATGGGGACAAGACTATCTTCAGGTAAGTGAGTGAAAAGAAGACGGCAAGGGGTAGTACAGTGAGGATTAGAAAACTGGGGGAAGGGGGGAGAATATGAAGAGGAAGACCAATAGAAAGCTAGAAGTTTAGATGAATACTTCTGTTCAGTCTTCACAGTGGAAGGGGTGGTGGACTGACATACATTAACAGGCACTGGGGAGGGGGCATGGACACAGATTCATTTTTGGAAGTGAGAGTCTGCCGGGGGGGGGTTGGAAACCCTAAAGGAAGACAAGGTGATGGAGCCAGATGGGATCCACCCAAGGATACTAAAGGAAGTGAACACAGTGCTTGCCCCCATTCTGGCAACACTATTCCACACCTCACTGGATATGGGGTTAATTCCAGAGGACTGGATGAGGGCTGATGTGGTTTGTCTGCACAAGAGCAGCAGCAGGAAAGAAGCTGGCAATTACACACCAGTTAGTCTCATATCAGTGGTGGTGAAATCAACTGAGTCCCTGCTGAAGGAGAAACTGATGGAGGACCTGGAGACAAATGGGCTGCAGGACAACTGGCAGCATGGCCTCACAGGGTAGAAGTCATGTCTAACAAATCACTTGGATTTCTTTCACTGGATAACTAGGGAAGTCAGTCAGTGGAGGGCAGTGGATGTGACCTATCTGGACTTCAGTTAGCCCTGTGACACTGTACCACACAGGAGGATGATAAAGAAACTTAGCAGCCTGAGGGTGGTGGCAAAGGTGGGGAGTTGGGTATCTAAGTGGTTGAAAGGAAGCAGAGAGTGGTGGTAAATGGCAGTCACTTGGAGGATGAGAGCGCGAGCAGTGGAGTACCACAGGGATCAGTATTGGGCCCTGTCCTCATCACTATCTTCACAAGTGACTTTGCTAAGGAAATGGACTGGAGGGTGTGTCTCTCTGCAGACGACACAGAAGTCTGCAACATGGTGGAAACCCAGAAGAGGGGGCGGAGAGAATGCAAACAGATTTTGGGAAACTGGAGGAGTAGTCTAGGGAGTGGCAGCTGGGTTTCAATACCAAAAAGTGCAAAATCATGCATCTGAGGCAGGGAAACCCCTGGGATCTGTGTACAAGATGGGTGTGGGGGGTACTTACAGTCACCATCCAAGATAGGGACTTTGGGGTACTCATATCTAATGATCTCAAGGTGGTAGGGCAGTGTGACAAGGCAGTAGGCAAGGGTAGTGGGATGCTGGGGTGCATAGGAATGGGAATTTCTAGTAGGAGAAGAGATATGGTATTGCCTCTGTATTGCTCACTTGTGAGACCCCACCTGGAGTACTGTGTCCAGTTCTGGGGGCTGCACCTCTGCAAGGACATTGACATGGTGGAAACAGGCCAGAGAAGGGAATACTAAAATGGTGCAGGGGTTGTACAAAGAGCCATATGAGGGGAGGCAATGGGAATTCAATATGTACTCCCTGGAGGACAGGACAGCAAGAGGGTATATGATTGAGATATATAAGTACCTCACAGGGGAGAACAAGGTGTATAAGGGGAGTCTCTTTCACAGCAGGAGGAGGTGCAACAGAACATTGTTTTAGCCAAAAACAATATATAATATATTTAATTATATTATCATAAATTAATTAATTTTCTAACAACATAATGTATACATTTGGCTATGAATGCATGGGCAGCTTCACTTGAAAAATATAGAAAAGGAAATATTTAGAGCGATCTGCTCTTTTCGTGTGGTCAGCAAGTGGATCTTCAGTGGGTGAGAAACAGAAAGAGAGTGGTCTACAAGAGATAAAACAAGAAAAAAGTTAGTAGAATCAAGGAGCCACTTATAAACATAGGTCTAAAATATTTAACAATAATTATTTTCGTATAACATACAGTGTTGTAAAATATGGGAGCAATTTCGAAAAAATGTGGGAAACAGTCAGGAGACCTTCATTCTAACTAAAGGGCTGTGTTCAGTTTTTTAAGTGAATTACTTTGTGGTAGTGAACATATTAATACCACAAAATAAAAATAATTTTCAGGGACAAAAAAAAGCACTGGACTTCTGAAAATAAAGCATTCCATTGGTCAAGCCATAGTGTTTAACAGTGTTCAAAGTGAAAATCCCCAAACGTTCCCTTTTCTGAAGTTGATTTGTTCTGTCGCCTCTTTTTTCATTGATTTTATATGCTCAATGCCACTGAAATATAATAGATCTGAATTAGAGTTGTTTTTCTCTCCAAAATGAACCCCTACTGGTGAATCCTATCTGAAGTTTATAATAGATCTAACAAGTTCTTGAACATATTGTTGGAGTGATCTAATGGTACACCCTACATACATTAAATTGTAGGGGCACCATGGAACATATACCGCGAGCTGTGTATCACACATGATGCATTCCCTTATATCAACAGTGTTACTGGTGTCATTGGGTTGTTCAAACTTTTTCCCTATTTTCACATGCTTGCATATTGAACATCTTGTGAATTGAAAGAAACCAAAAGGCCTTTGGGGCCCCCTGACAATGAGTTTCAGCTCGAAGCGCCAGGACATTGTGATGTGTGGCACAATCCACCATTTGTTTAGGTAATGAAGCCTTTGAATTTGCATCTTCTGGCTACGAGTGCCCATTTTTGCTACCTTCATTCTACCCACAGATCTTACTTGACCTGCAGCTCTTTCTCCTCCCCCACCTTCCTTACCTCTATGATACCCTTTGTGCCTATCCCAGGCATTTTTGAACCCCACCACTGTTTCCACCCCCACCACCTCCACTTGAAGGCTGTTCCAGGAATCCACCACCATTTCTATGAAGAAGTACTTCCTCACATCTCTCCTGAATCTACCCCCTCCAGCTTCAAAGCATGTCCCCCAGTTCTAGAGCACATTTTTCCTGTACCTTATTTACCCTGTGAGGTATCTAACGGTCTTAGTCATATTCCCCCTCTCTCACTCCTCTCTTCAAGGGTGTACATATTGAGGGTTAGTCTGTCATAGGGCTTTTGATGCAGGCCCTACACCATTTTAGTTGCCCTCTTCTGGACTACATCCACTCTATGTACTTCCTGAGATGTGCTGTCCAAAACTGGACACAGTACTCAAGGTGGGGTCTTACCAGTGATCTAAACAGAGGCAAAACCATCTCCCTCTTTCTGCTGGTGATACCCCTTCCAATGCACCCCAGCATCCCACTAGCCTTCCTGGCTGCCTTGTTGCACTGCCTGGCCACCTTTAGGTCATCAGATATGATTACCCCTAGATTTCTTTCCTGCTTGGTCTTTGTCAATAAACTCCACCCATTTTGTACTCTGTCCCTGAGTTTTAGTGCCCCGAGTGTACTATTTTGCACTTTTTTTTGCATTAAAACCCAGCTGCCATAACCTTGACCACTCCTCCAATTTTCTCAGATCTCTGTTCATCCTTTCTACCCCAAATTTTTCTCAGATCTCTGTTCATCCTTTCCACCATCAGTGGTGTCCACCCTGTTGCAGATCTTGGTGTCATCCACAAAAAGGCAGACCTTGCCTTCCAGCTCCTCTGCTATATCGCTTATAAAGACCTTAAAGAGGACCAGTCCCAGCCCTGAACTCTGAGGTATCATGCTGGTCACCCTCTCTTTCTTGGAGCCAACTCTGTTTATCACTGCCCTCTGTCTCCTATCCCCTAACCTATTGCTTACCCAGTTTACCACCGGTTTGCACATCTATAAGCTACCAAGCTTGCTAATTAGTTTCCTATGTTGAACAGTGTTGAAAGCCTTACTGAAATCTAGGTAGGCCATGTCCACAGCTCCATCCTGATCTAAGTCCTTGGTCACCCAGTCAAGAAAATCTATCAGATTTTTTTGGCATGTCCCCCCCAACCTGTGAAACCATGCTGCCTTGGATCTTGTAACCCACTGGGTTCAAGATATTCCACAATCCTTTCCTTTAGCGGTGTTTCCATTAACTTCCCCACTATAATGTCAGGCTGACAGGCCTATAATTACTTCTTCATGGAAAGGGTGGTGGATGCCCATACAGCCTGCCAGAGGAGGTGTGGGGGCAAAGGCAGTGGGGAGCTTCAAACATGCATGGGATAGGTGCATGGGTATAATAAACAGAAGTAAGTGAGAAGGGAGGGGCACCTGCGACCAAACAAAGTCCACAGTGTAGTGATAGGCAGGGAAAATAAAGCAGACTAGATAGGCCTACCGGTCCTTTTCTGCCGACACATTCTGTGTTTCTGTACTTAAGTTTGGACAATGAAACCAACAGAAGCACTGAGTCGGTAATGTCTTAAATATTTAATAAAACTAAAAAGTGTAGAAAAATAGCAGTACATAAAACATACATAAATTGTAACAGCAGTTCACGATGCAACACTGAGTTATTATTCAGAAAAAGGAAAACAATGGCTAATTTCCCTCTGAAATATTCTAAGCAATCAATTGGAATTATAATGATTAAGCATTTGCAAAGTAAGGTAAAACCTATCCGATTAGTAAGTAATGCTGCCTATTGCAGGTAATTAACAATTAAGGCTTACTAAGACAAAGACATGAAATTGTCACACTTGGATAAAGTCCATTATCAGTCTGTTAAACAGATTAGGGCCCTATATTCAAAGCCAACCGTGAGTGACACACATCCATTAGTGCTGGCTCAGGGGCACTATTCGGACAGTTAGCAGGCTCCAGTCACAGCTCACTGACTACTTGAATATGGGGCTGTGTTGGTGCAGTGCATTATGACTACAGCACTGTATGTGCTATGCTGACATAGCCCACTTCTGGAATATGTCCCACAAGAGCTGATTGTGTCAGTACTCATGTGAGCCTTATTCAACCCTAACATACTAACAAGTCTGTAGGGCATGCATGGCATTAAGAGCCGTTTGAATTCTCACTGTGGGCTCATTAGCATGCCCCGCAGTGCCATCATTTATTTGCACAGCAGCACTGTGTGAAGCTGTGAAACCTCAGATTGCTGATGCAGCCACATCAATGTGTTTCCATTAGTGACCAGTGGATTGGTCGATAGGTGATTGCGATTTGGGGGATGACACAGCCAGAGACTGAGAGCTCCTGCTGTCAGTCCACTACCTGGTACTTGGCTGGGGGGGGGGGGCATTTTCACTGTGCAGAGGGAAAAGGGTAGGGTTTTGGCAGTATTAAACATCACTGCAACAGAGGCTGCTTAATGCTTTTGAAACCTTTGAATATACTGCTGTACCTTGAATGCAAGGGGCATCTCACATTTGCATGGAGCACAGCAGTATAGTAAAGGAAGCAGATTACAGGTGGTAGCATAAGATGGAACCATATACAAAAAATGTTTTTTTTCCTTTTAAATACTGTATCTTGCAGTCATATTAGACCCTACCTTAAGTTTTGGCCCTCAAATGGATGCAGTAACTTCGAAAGTTCATTTCAAGTTTGCAATGTTATACAGGATTCGAAATTATTTAACAGCAGAAACTGGGATGACTGTTGTTAATCAAAGTTTATTACCTTAAATAAATTATGCACTGGTTGTTATTGATACTGCTCCAATATCTATCCTGTCCAAAAAGTCAACATTGATCCAAAAAGTAGGAAAGTTTGCTTTAATAGCACCTAGTAAAACACATCACTGTGAAATACTTAGAAAAATGGAGTGGCTTCCTGTCACTCTGAACCATAAATTAATTATGTCTCATTTTGTTTGTAGGATAAGAGAGTCAGGAACAAGTTTATATAAAGATTTGAAAGAGTACAAGCCTAATTTTGTCTCTCATTCTTCAGAGAGCCACTTTCTCCTAAACGTTCCTTTGGCTCGTACACAAAGTGGACAACATACTTTTGCCTTTTCTGCAGCTCTATATGGAATTAAATACCTTTACAGATTAGGTGCCTACCAACTTATAATGTTTTTTTCTACTGCATTATTATCTCAGTTTAAAGGATTATATAAGTGTGAGTGTTTTTAATACTTGTGTAATAATACCTGTACAGTGATTCGCTTGACAATGAACTTTATAGTTCTAATATTCTATTTTTTGTACTGTATTCTATGTATTATGATCCCGGGTCATACCTGTGAAAGGAATTCTATTCCAGTGTACTTACCCATTAAAAAAAATGTGTGTATTCTGTGTGATTTCACTGTCAGGCCAGTGCCAGGCACCAGGGGCCTTTGAATATGTCCCCCCCTCCTCGTCTGATTGTGCCATTGTCGGTTACTACATGGTTAATTTGGTTAGCACCATGCTAACCTTTTGAATGCAGGGACCCAGGTCTTAAATTGGTAGCTCAGTTTGTTAAAGTGATACAAGTAATGTTACTTATTAGCTTTACTTGGATGGTCTCTGGTCCAGGACGCCATAGCCCTTGGGTTTCAGAATCTTTCAGGCAAGTTAAAATTACAGGCAGGTAATTGAAGCCTTCCTCGGGGCTGTTTACCTTGGGAGTTGGGAATCGGGATGTCCTTGTTGGCTTCTGGTTTGTTGCATGGGCTACTGTAGTTAGAAAGTTGAAGCCAAGAAAAGTCTCTGTGGGTCAGTGAAATCTCTGACCATTGCTGGCTGAGAGCTCAAAGTATATGGCAACAATGTACCAATGCCGGCTCATAAAGTCAGTTTTGGTGCTTCTTAACATAATTGTTCCAACGCAGAGTCATCATCAAAGTCTGATTCTTGTGGCTCATAGACATGAATCCCACAGAGGAGGCATGTTGGATGTAAATGTGAAGATGGAGATGTTACAGAAAGCAAAAATGTTTCAAGCCTCTCTCTCAAGTGAAGTAGTTTTTTTAGCACTTTAACATTTTTTAATCTTTTATATATTTTTTAATGGAGTGACAATACTTAATGTAGTTATTTATTTAATAATTTATTTATTACTGTAAACAATTTTTTTCTTAAGTTGAACTTTGTTGAAGATTTTTTTTTAATTTACTTTTTATTAGTTTTACACACACAGTTCATTTATACATGTTTCTTACAGGATTGCTTTGTTTTAATACAGGAAACAGAATACATTTCTCGAACATTGTGACCAGAAGTATGTTTTGCTTAATATCATTATTAGTGTTATGTGAGCATTGTACTTTTCATATATGCCGACCATATAATTTGAATTCTATGGTCTTTTTAGGTGAACATCCTATCCAAACTTTGTTGAAGATTTTCATAGTAGCAGTAAAGTACTTAGAAAAGTGGAGTGGCTTCCTGTCACTCCGAACCATAAATTAATTATGTTTCATTTTGTTTGTAGGATAAGAGAGTCAGGAATTCCACCAAGTTTATATGATTTAAGTTTGCATTTTATTTTTCTTAAGTTGAACTTTGTTGAAGATTTTGGTAGCAGCAGTTAAGTATGAGTGTAGGTGCATTAGCATCAATCCACCCTTTGATTTTGTCGGATGCAATGTTTTGTGCACCACTCATGATCTGTTCCCATCCCATAAAAATTTTGAGATTATTATGTCCCAATTCCTCACATACCCCTTCAAGAGGTGATAAGGAGAGTTTGAAAAAAGTATAACAGTCTGGGAAGCAAATTGAACCTGATTGTTACCGCCATGCTAATTAGAGGCAGGAGGAAAATGTATCAGCAGCAAATGTCTGAGGTGATGGTACATATTAGGAGGGTATAAATTAAATTTGTTTGGCCAAGATCAACTGGGAGGTGCACTCCCAAGTATTTAATTGCCTTTTGATCCCAATTAAAGCATTATTGATTCCTAAGCTGGGGAAGGGGGGCAGTCGAACGGTATCTGTGAACTGTAAAACAGCTGTTTTTTTGCAATTGTTTGAAGTGGATAAATAATTGTAGTGCTAGGAGCGACCACTCCAGTGTAGTTATAAAAATAAAATTGTCAGTGTAATACACCACATTGTGCTGTTGCCCTCCTTTTGTGATTCTGTGTATGACTGGAAGATCTAGTATATTCTGCTAGGGGTTT
Organism: Neoceratodus forsteri; assembly: GCA_016271365.2. Lineage (NCBI taxonomy): Eukaryota > Metazoa > Chordata > Ceratodontiformes > Ceratodontidae > Neoceratodus > Neoceratodus forsteri. Next base: position 1,335,877,236 of record CM057453.1, on the reverse strand, counting down.
AGCATAGCGCCTCAGAACTGAGCAGAAGAGTGGGAGTCTGCTAAGTAGAGGCTAAGTGTATGAGAGAGAGAGAGAGAGAGAGAGAGAGAGAGAGAGAAAGAGAGACAGAGTTCATTTGATATTATTCTGCTTCTTTTTTACTAGGACAAACCCAGTTTGATATGGGTCAATAATAATGAGGCGTATGCCCCCCAGCTTCCCAGCAAGCACTCTCATAAACATTTTGTAGTCAATGTTTAGGACCAAAATGAGTAGGTAAGATTTACATTTAACTGCATTCCTACCTGGGTTCTGCAGAACCAGTATGTTGGCATATTGCTAGAAGATCGGAGCCCCCCCCCCCACACCAAAACCATCTTGAAACATTGAAAGCAGGGAAAGAATGAGAGAGGTCTTTTGTGATTTTGTAATATTCATTTCAGTACCTACAGTGTCTGAAATGGGGCTTTTCCCTGTTTGCAAGTTTTTTTTATTGCTTCACTTGCAGGATTTCATGACCCTGCAGTGGCCTAGTCAGGGCCAATTTCTGCTGGTTTCAGAGCTGTGGGAGAGTGATACTGTCAAAAAATGCTGTGTACTCTGTGTCTAGAGGTTCAGGTGGCTGGTGATAAAGTTGCTGATAATACTGCTTTGGGATTCTAGTGATATCCTTTGTTTTGTATGACAAATTGTTACTTTGTCTATCTAATAAATTAAGGATTATAGATTGTCTTCCCTGTTGTTGGAGATGGTAGACCAGTACCTTATAGACTGTGGATCCACCCTCATAGAACCTTTGCTTCAAGTATCTTAGTGTTGTTTCAGTTTTGTAATTTAGTAAATCTTGTATTTTCTTGGTTGTTTTTCTGAATTTGCAGCAGTAGGAAATGATCCTCCTGTTTGTGGGCCGCCTTAAGGAAGTTGAGCTTGTCCTCAGGAAGTCACATACTTTCCTGCCTCTGTCATTTTTGATGGATACTGTGAGCAGCGATTTCCCCTCGAAGAACAACCTTGATGGTATCCCAGGGCAATGCTTTAGAGATATCTGCCCCTGCGTTTTCTCAGATTATTTGCACTATCTTTTCCTGAAAGAGTTCCTTAAATTTAGGATCATTCATCAATTTTGAGTCTAGCCACCATTGCACTGGCAATCTGACCAGGCTTAATTGCAGGATAAGATGTATAGTATAGGGGCATAGTCACAAAGAAGTATCAGACCTAGGGTACTGTCTTCCACCAAGGACAGCTTTAATAAAGAAATACTCCAGCTTGGAATAGCTGCCGTGAGAATCTGAGTAAAATGTTCAATCACAATCCTGTGGATGGAGTTGCCTCCAGACATCCTCCAGACCCATAGCATGTGATACCTTTTTGCAGTGTTTGTTTGCTCCTGTTCATCTTGAGGGTTGGGCCAAGGTGAAATCCCTGGAGGCAACCATCAGGAGATTAGGATCACCCCTAATCACTAGTGTGCCTTGTAGATATTACAGGATTTTATCCGACAGTTGCTGTGTTGAAGAAGCATCTGTACCAGGGTGGGGGATCAGAGATATTGGGTGAACAGCATACAGAGGGGGAGTCTATTTTAAATGAGAAAGAGCACCAGGATCAGGGGGCATGTGATGAAGTTGGTGGTGGGTAATAGATGCCAGAAACAGACTGCCACCAGAAGTGGTAGAGGCAAAAATGGGGGGGGCCTTCAACTATGCGTGGGATAGACATAGGGGAATATTAGTAAATAGGCATGGAGGGGGAGGGCTGCTGGAGTCTAGTCAGGGTCTATGGAGACAGATTAGGCAGGAAACATCTGTGCAGACTGAGTAGGCCAAGCAGTCCTTTTCTGCCAACAAATTCTGTTTTATATGTTTCTATGGATGCCAAAGTCATGTCCTTGAAGTTAGCCTGATATTATAGCCAATCTGCCCTCCTGATCAAAATATGACTTTTCCACCTGAAAGGGACTAGTACCTCTAGGAAACAATATAGTCATCCACTTCTATGGCCCATCTAGTATGAAGAACCCACCACAATTTGAAATCCAAATTTCCACAGTTATTCATGCTCCAGGGAAGAAAGATGGGTCTCCTACAGCATGATCAAATGTGGCTGGCTTTTCTTGATGGTTGCCTCATTTCTTAAAGGCCCAGGTGCCTATTTTTCATTCATCTCTCATCATCCCTCCGATTGTTGACCCCATGTTTCATCAAGCCCTTCTCTTTCTCTAGTCTGTCTGGCTTCCCGGTGCCAGAGTCTTGTTCTCCTTCACTCAGTACGGCCTCAGTGTCTACTTATCTGCATTGCTTCATTGAGCATACCTCTCATTGGGTCTTATGTTACTTCATCGACAGCACTCCTGTGGTATTATCATCCTCTGTCTCCTCATGACCGGATCTGGATATCCCTCATTCATCCAACCTCTGTGGGTCTACTCCTTCACATTGAATACTCAAGCATACCCCCCTCTCGGGTTCATGCTTCCTTGACTTGACCTACCCTCCACTCAAAGACATGCCTTCATGTCTGTTGCCCCTTGCTAGGGGCCGGCTGGATTCTACCCATCACCATTCATCATTCATTTCATGTCTCTGCTGCTCTTCTGCAGTTCTTTACACCATCAGTCTTCTCATGTCCACCTCCAGGTATCCCTCGCTCATCCAGCCTCTGGGTGGGTCTTTTCATTCTCATCGATGCTCCTCCCTCCGTTCTGCTCCTTCTCTGATCCCCTCTGTTATGCTCCTTTTCTGATCTGTGCTGTCTTTTAGGGGTTTTCCCTATCCTGCCATCATCTTCCCTACTCGTATCCATCTCTTTAGTGACATATGTCCTTAAATCAAACATCTTTCAGTTTGGAGGGAAGGTGACCTAGGTCTTGGATCCCCAGAGGTTTCTTCCTCAAAGGGTTTTTTCCTCTCCTCCATGCCAATTGTCATAATATTAAATAGGGTTAGTGCTTTCTTAGGTTCCTTAGTTAGGTTCCGCTGTTGGATGGAGTAAGATGGTGGCCCAGGCTGTTCCCTCTCTCCTTAGGAGTTCACCCTTATTCATCTTCTCAGATTTCCTTTCATTCATCATCCTCACCTTTCATTGTCTTCTCCTGTCATTCCTACCAGAGTCTGTCACATTCATTTCCAGTCTAGATATTTTCTACTTTTCCCTTCTTCAGTGCTTGACAGCCGATTGGGTATTCTTTTTGGGCTTCTTCCTAAGCTACCATTAGCCAATGGAATTATTCCCATGGCACCTATGAGGGGAATCCTCCTCTAGGGTTCCTTCTGTTGTACTGCTACAGGGTGGTATATCCCATGGATAGAGAGGCGAACAGCCACATTGTAATCAAGTCACACAAGCATCATCTCATCTGGTTGCATAAGCACAATTGAATGGGAAGGCTTTAAGCCTGAGGTTCAATGGGCAGAGTGACTATGTCACTCCCCCACCAGGCTTTAAAAGCTCAATCATCCTGGGCCTTCCCAGGATTCATTTCTCGTTGCCCCACCATCCACCCCTCCTCCTCCAGCGGCTTGTCTCTTTTACCCATGGGCTTCTTCCTAAGCTAGCTTTAGCCAACAGAATTATTCCCATGGCACCTATGGGGGGGAACCTTCCTCTAGGGTTCCTTTTGTTGTACCCCTACAGGGTGGTATATCCCATGGATAGAGAGGCGAATAGCCACAATGTAATCAAGTCACACAAGCATCAGCCCATCTGGTTGCATAAGCACAATTGAATGGAATATAAACAATAAAATTAACCAAGATAATGGAATCTTCCCCTGCTAACAAGTGCTGCAAGGGTCCAACAAGTGACTGATCAACCTGCACCAGCAAAACAGACCATACGTGGCTGAGTGAATTCAGCTTCCAAGGCAAGGGGCAATACTGGATTTGCCTCTATTATACCAAAATGAGTGCCAGTTGGATATTCAGATCCCTTCAGGTTGATGGAAACCTACTAGAAAAATACACAGTAGACCTTCAAGGGTGAATAATGTTCCCTGTCAGGTGGATGAACCTGCACCAGAGTCACACCAATGGGGGGCTTAGGTTGCCAACCCCACAAGCAAACAAAGCACAAGTGTGGCTACTACTCCTCTATGAGTTTAGAGTGTTGTGCATGAAATCACTCCTTTATTGTGGCTGAGAAAGCCACTGACCATAAACGAAGAGGAGAAAGAAATAAGGAATAAACAAGTCAGGGCACCTGTTATCAATGTAATCCTATGGCATGGTCAGACTAGAACTACAAACAAATAAAGGATGGGTAGACCCCTCAGAAAATCTAGTGGCACCTACCATAACATTTGTGCAAGTTGGGTAATAGTACTATCTCACAAGTATTACTCATCTCCTTGCGCTTCTGAGGGATCACGATAATCTATGACACAGAGCTAAGAGCTCAGGGTCTCTCTCTGATCTACAGAACTACAAAACAGCATGGAACAAGTGCACAAATGCCATCTGCATTGTAAAAAGATCTCACTTTAAAAGTGAATTAGACCACTCCTGTGGTGACAGATGCAGATTGTGAGAGAACATCAAAACCCTATCAGGCAGAGCAAGTAAATCACCTCCATTGCTAATCAACATTGAAGAAGTGATTACCCAGGGTCCCAAAAATATCACAGATGCCTTCAAAAAGGCTTTCACATAGCTCAGTGGAGTGCTTCCTCTGGACTTTCATCAACCTGTGCCTAGCTCCACCACAAGCAGTACCAACGTCCCACTAACATACACAACACCTCCCTTCTACCTGAAGGTAATCTCTATAACTGAGGCTAAAAAATACCTGGAAAAAGTCCTCAGGAAAACTAGATCCCATGGGGAAATCACTTGATCTAAAGATTGTAGTTCTCACCCTGGATGTTCTACTCTCTCCCCTAACCTGGATCCTAAATCTCTCACTAACTACGGGCAAGTTCCCCCAATGCTGGAAAGCTGTGGTGGTCACTCTGATCTTTAAAAGTGGTGGTGACAGAACTAGCCTGGACAACTACAAACCAATCTCAATCCCCCCCAAAGCCCTAGAGAGGATAGTATATGATCAGTTAATTGCTTACCTTGATAAGTACAATCTTCAATGCCCACAGCAGCATGACTTTCAGAAGGCATATAGTACTTCAACAGCCTTGGTTGAATTTACCGGCTGTATTCATGAAGCACTTGAATGGGGGTTCTTGGTGGGGGCCACATTCATCGACCTCACCAAAGCCTTCAACATGGTCAACCATGACTTGCTTCTCGCCCAGCTCTCCAACATTGTAATATCTTATGTCTCTCTGGGCTGGTTCCAGAATTACCTCTCCAACAGGACACAGCAGGTCAAGATTCAAGACGTTCTATCTGACCATTGGAATGTCAACACATGGGTGCCCCATGGCTCCATATTGGGCCCTCTGCTGTTAAGTCTATTTCTAAATGAGCTCCCAAAAATTGCCAGAATAAGATCCTTCTATACACAGACAATGCTATACTTTGCACCTGTCACACTACTCCTGAAGAGCTACAAGAAGGATGCAAGATGACTTTACTGCTGAGGAATAATGATTCCTTCAGTCCAAGCTCTTGCTCAACTACACAAAAACTAAAACAATGTTGTTCACCTCTCATCAAAACCATCATAAGTCTCATCCCCACAAAATCTACAATAATAAGCTTAATACACACGAAATGGTCAACACCTTTAAATACCTTGGGGTCTTCCTTGACGCTCTCTCTCCTACAGCTAGCACATAGACCATGTAGCCAAGGCGGCTAGTGCCAGACTAGATCAGCTCAACTGGCACAGGCATTCCCTCACAGAGAGTGCTATCAAACTCGCAGTTAACAGTTCAGTGCTCTCTATCATAGATTATGGTCTGGTAGTCTATGGAGCTGGTACCAATACAGCACTAAGAAGAATCAAGACCGTCTTAAACAAAGCCTGCAGACTTGTCCTGGGTGCTGACTGATTAACTCACATGTGTGAACTGTATTCAAGCAATGGCTGGCTAAACTTGAATAGCAGGATACATTACCAGGTTTGCCTGCTAGCTAAAAAAAAAACCTTGGCTGTGCACCCCCAGGTGTGCAACAACTACTAAGAAACTCCACTAACTCCAGACTAATCAGGGGATCTAGTAAAGCTGCCTTCCTTATTCCATTTTGCCTGACCTCACTAGGGCAACAGTCCTTCAAATACAGGGCCCCCCTCTGGCTAAATACCCTCAACTCTGAGCTGATTGCAGAAACAAAACTAGGCCTATTTAAGATCAAACTGCTACAGCATCTGGCTACTCCCAGTACCTGCAACTGCGGTAGTAGTGCCTAATGCCACAGAGCACTTACCTCTGCCCTCTTCCCCCTGCCTTTCCCGCCTTTTATCACAAATATTACCCCTCCACTTGATCACCCCTCCTCTCCTCTTTGGTTCCTCCACATCTCACTTCCCCTTCCTTAAAACCTGTTCTTGTCTCCCCCTCTCCTCCCACCCTTACCCAGTTCCACACCTATCCCTTACTTATGAAACCCTTTGGGTGGATTCCTAGCCAATCTCATCCCCCTGCCCACTTTACCTTCTTATCTGTCACTCCCTCTGCTTCTGCTTTCCACCCTTCCCCTTCTCTCATTTACCTGCCCCCCCACCTTTGGTCACCCCTTCTTCTGACCTTCCTAACTCAACCAGTATGCTTTAAGATCAGTTATCTCTATTACTTGCTCATCCACATTTGATTAGCCCTATGTACTGTCACAAAAATGTTGTTCACGTCTACCTTACTGTATTTAACTGTACTTGCTTGACATGTTGTCCCCAATCTGTATTTACCTGTATGTGCTTGCTTGATATGTTCTCCCCAGTCTGTATTTACCTGTACGTACTTGCTTGATATGTTCTCCCCAGTCTGTAATGTAAAAGTCTATGTATTCATTCTGCTGCCATTTTTGACGTGAAACCTTTGTAAATGAGCTTGTTTAGCTCAAAGATGTAAATCTGAGATTCCAATAAATAAATAAAAATAATAGATGTGTCCCTTAAACAGAAGGTCTGCTTGATAGAGTAAATGTCTGCTGAGTCTTAAACAGTTCCAAGGCGGCCAATAGGCTTTAAATAACATGTCCCAAATCCACAATTTCTACTGACAGTTCAGTATGTTACAGCAAGAAGGCTGATAATGGAGAGAGGTCACGTGATGCAGTGCAGCTAGAGGCAGCATTCTCGTGGAGCTCCTGTTACCCACCGGTCTTTAAACTATTTTCAGCCTACAAATTCAATATCTAAAGTCCTGTTGTATATCTGGAGTATAGATAACACTCTTCGGTACTTGGTAGCATCGTGTTTGGTTCATATTAATGCACTCGGAGGTAGATTGAGATGGAAGCGGACATGAGGACTGCTGGCATGAAGCACACTCCACCATCCACACTGGAGAAATCTTCAAAAAAATCTAAAAATCAGAATTCGGGGCCTGCAGCAAAATCGCCCCTTCCAGTACTTCTCTAACGCCTCTTACCGAGGATCACTTCTTACAAGAGCTAATACCTTTTAAGGAAACATTGGATGATATTTCTGCTGAGCTGAAATCACTAAGGGGAGATCTCAGTGCCCTAACCACCAGAATGGGAGATTCAGAAGCCAGAACTTCCTCTTTGGAGACCTGAAGGGAGAGGATAGACCCAGAGATCATTCACCTCATACAACAGATCAGTAAACTGCAAGTCAAAACGGAGGACTTAGAAGGAAGGAGCCGAAGGAACAACTTGGTGATCCTGGGCCTCCCCGAGTCCGAGGAGGGCCCTGACATTATTCTCTTTCTCCAGACGTTTCTAAGCAAAGTTGTTGGGCTTCCCCTCTCAATCCACAATATCATATTGAACATGCTCATCGCTCTCTTAGACCGAAACCTGCCGTTGGAGCCCCACCAAGACCCATCATTATTAAATTTCTAAGATTTCTGGAAAAACAGCATGTATTATCAAAGGCAAGAGAATTATAAGCAATTCTATTGAGTGGTTCCAAGCTACGTATTACTCAGGATCTTCCCTACGAGATGAGGCAAAAATGCTCAGCGTTCCATTCTACAGTCAGCAAGCTGATTGCAGCGGGCATTCACTACAAAATGAACTACCCTGCCAAGCTACAAGTTGCCATTGATGGTTCTTAGTACTACTACGATTCCCCAGACAAAGCGGCATCAGATCTCTCAATCAAGTTACCTAACCTGTTTAAACTGGGCTGAATCACTGGACAGTGCCTAGAAGTTACCTCCTGCTACATGCTGCATTTCTGGACTCTCACCTTTTGTTTTTGGTTTCTCTCTTCTCTCTTGTCTGGTTTCTCTGGTGGCTGGGAGGGGCGGCTTTGGGGTGGACCGTTGAGGGGTTGGGTAGGCTCGGTCTGTGCGGTGGTTCGTGGGGCTAGCTCGCTGGGGGGGTGGGAACTTGGAGAGTGGAGGCGGTTTCCACACGATGCAGAACCAGTTGGACCTTTTGGTCCCTCTAATACCTATTGCTCCCCTGGTTCCTTCCATGCTTCCCTGGCTCAGGTAATTAGGTTCACTTAACTTTACACCAAGTTGGATAGAAGTGGTCACTAGGAAATCCTTGGGTATTTGTCAGGTGTGGATGATAGGATGGGGGGCCTTTTGAGAAGGGGTGGTGAGCTAGGCCGATACCAGGCAAGGAGGACTGTGGCTGTTATGGTGAGCATTTTGGAGGGCGTTTGAAAGATGTTAGTATGACTCTGCCTGTGGCCTAACACACTCCTACATTTGGGAACATAATTTTTACCGCTGACGGTTTTTAATGGCGGCAAACCCTGAAGTTGGCCCCCTGGGTTGGGGGGCTGACTCCGACTTTTAGCACTGCCATTGGGGTCTCAGGGTTCTTATCCCCTACCCTACCCTATTTAGTTTGGAACTTATGCGGGTAGCGTAGTTCGGCTATTTCTCTTGAGGGGTCAAGAGGTTCAGATTACAGTCGGGAGGTTGGAGGCATGTGATGAACCAGTCAGTCAGCAATTTGGTCAGGGCTATTCTCTCATGGCAAAGACTGGAATCCAGGGGGTCCTGGTGGGCTCTCACTGTCAATTGAGGTCTGGTTGCACCGAACCCAGACTAATGGTGCTATCTCCGAATAGATTTATTGAGTACATTCCACGTGTTATTACATTCCTTCTCAAGTAAGGTTTAGATAATCTCGAGATTCTGGTCAGGTTCTTAATTCTCTCAGGTCTTTTTGTAGGACTTGTTTAGACTTCTCTGGGGGGGGGTCCGTAGGAGAGTCGGCCCTGGTGGGACTGCTAAACGCACCAAGGAGAGGGGGGAGAGCAGCCCAGATGGGGGATTCTTTAGTCAGGAAGTTCTTAGTGCTTATGAGGGGACTACTCTCTACTTACTAGCCGATACTTCCTCAGGATATCAATTCAGGATTATTTCCTGGTACACCCATCTGGTGGTAGCTTTTGGGGCTTTGTTCCCCGACCCAAGTAAAATCACTTTCAGTTTCTCTCAGGAGGCACTCGGGAGAACAGTTGTATATAGTTGGAGGGATGAGGAGGGGGGAGGGGTCTCTCTTTCTTAGTTCAGGACCTGGTAAAGGTTGTAATACCATGTCTGGAATTTACATTGTTCCAGTTTCTCTTTACTGGTTTTGAGGGAAGGGGGGTGGAGGGGAGGGGAGGGATTTGGTCAGTGGTTGGTTCATGGGGTGAGGGGGGAGGGCAGGATGTGCCTTCTAGGGTGGCCTACCTTTTCATATTTCCATAGTCTATTGCTGCGTTGTATATTTGACAATGAGTGTTACAGCATTTAAAATTGCTACGTGGAATGTAAGAGGTGTCAGAGACCTAACTAAAAGGTACCAGGTTCTCAAAAACTGTGCTTTACTGAATGTTGATATTCTTCTGATGCAAGAAACCCATTTGCTCTCATCAGAAGTCAATGGGCTTCGTAGACAGGGTTATGCTCAGGTCTTTGCCTCGGGAGGGTCATCTTCTAGTAGGGGGGGGTGGCCATTCTGATTAAGAAGCACATTCCCTTTCTGGCAGAAGAACATTTATCGGACCATGAAGGGAGATTCATTATTGTGAAAGGTTCACTCTATAATGCGAAGATAACACTAGGGGCGATTTATGCCCCAGTAGGGGGAGACCCGGACTTCCTCATGACCTTGGCTGAAAAGCTGAGTGGACTTTTACCCTCAATGTTACTAATCAGGGTGGACTGGAATATCGCTCCCTCACAAGATTTGGATAAACCTTATAGACCTCTGAAACCACTCTCCTCTTCACAGCTGGCCTTGAGGAACTTTATGGACCTACTTGGCTTGTGTGACCTTTGGCGCCTACTTAATCCCACAAGACAACTCTTCTCTTATTATTCCCAAGTACACAAGACGTGGTCCAGAACTGACCTAATACTAGTCAGCAATAACCTTTTGTCTGGTGTACTCCAGTCTGGTATTGAGCCCATAGTTGTGTCAGACCACTCGGTGGTGTGGATTATGGTTTCCCCGAACCCGTAGGTGCAAAGAGACACCGCCTGGAAACTAAACACCCAGCTTCTAAAAGACAAGGGCACAGTCTCCCACATTAGATCCCTAATCACCTTATTTGTGGAGATCAACACAGGTTCAATTGAGAGGGAGGAACTGCTTTGGTGCTCCCTTAAATGCTTCATCGGGCCGAATTTATTAAACTCGCTTCTAGGAGGAAAAAACAGAGGGAGGCCAAGATCATGTTATTGTCGAACCAAATTAGGTTGGCAGAGAGTAAGTTATCCTCCTCATCTTCCCAAGCTGATCTAGAAACCCTAATGAAACTTAGAAATGAGTACTCAGACTGGATAAGAGATAAGCCAGAGTATGCTCTCCTCAAAACAAAGGCCCTCTATCTTGATCAAGGGGAGAAATCGGGTAAAATGCTAGCTCTATGTTTGAGGGAGGTAGAGGGATCGAGATGGATTCCCTCATTATTATCTTCCGATGGTTTCCCCAAAACTTCTCCCAGGGATATCTCACGAATTTTTGAGTCATTCTATACGGAACTTTACGGCAGTGGTTCCTTCCACCTCTCTCATTCCCTTGTAGACCAGTTTCTGGAGGGTCTTCCCCTTCCTACCCTCCAATCTCACCTAGGAGAAGTTCTGATTACTCCTATCATGGTAACGGAGGTGGAGCAGGTGATCAAGGAATTTACTCCCGACAAAGCTCCGGGACCTGACAGCTTCCCCTCCAATTTCTATAAAACATTTGGGAAGGAACTTGCCCCTCTCCTCACGAAATTATTTGAGTACATGTTTAACGCTAACACCCTGGACCCTTCCCTGCTGGAAGCCACTATTGTCTTGATACTGAAACCAGACAAGCCCCCGATGGATCCTGCTAGTTACCGCCCAATCTCACTTCTTAATTGCGACATTAAAATCCTAACGAAAATCCTATCCCTAAGACTCAAACAGGTTTGGCTCAACTTGCTGAGTCCTGAACAAGTAGGGTTTGTGCAGGGCAGGTCCTCTATAGACAACCTGCATACTCTCCCACATATTTTACAGGCCGCCCAGGACTCTCAAGTCTCTATGGCTCTGATATCATTAGATGTGGAGAAAGCCTTCGATAGAGTCCACTGGGAATTTCTCTGGATTGTATTGGAGAGAATGGGCATCCCGGAGGTTTTTATTCAATGGATCATATCGGTCTACCAATCCCCCACTGCCAGAATTTATTGTAATGGGGTTTTATCTTCTCGATTCTCGCTATTTACAGGCACCCGGCAGGGCTGCCCCCTGTCACCTTTCCTGTTTAATCTATATTTGGAGCCTCTCCTTCTCAGTATCAAAAACTCTCCACTGGTCACGGGATGTTTCATTCATCAACAGTCTCTGGTTCTCTCGGCCTATGCTGACGATATTCTTTTACACTTGACTAACCCTGAAGTGTCTCTAGCACATATACTTCACATTATTGCCCAGTTTGGCCAAGTGGCTAATTACAAGCTGAATTTAGCTAAATAAATCATATTTCCAATGAACGTGAATACACTTCAGGTCAACTTCTCCCAGTTTGGTATGAAATGGACCCCTTCCTCTCTCAAATACTTAGGCATTTTCCTTACTAAAGACTTTGAACTCTTCAGGAAGCTTAACTTAGATAATTTATTGATTAAAATTCAACAAGACCTTCAGAGATGGTCTGCCCTCCCTTTATCGTTGTGGGGTCGTATTAATATTGTTAAGATGAATGTGTTGCCTCGGGTCTTCTACCCACTTAGCCTAATGAACATTTATCTGCCGATGTCCTATTTTCAACACTTTCATAGGTCTATCTCCAAGTTCATTTGGCAGGGTAAACAGCCCAGGAAAGCCTTTTTGAAACTTAATCTACCCAAAGAGAAGGGGGGGCTCCATCTTCCCAATTTTATGCTCTATTACTGGGCAAGCCACATGACGAAAATTGGGAGGTGGTATGACCAGAGGGCGGATGAGTATCTACCAATTTGGGTACAACTTGAGAAAAAGATTCTAACCGAGTTTGGCCTTCCCCTATCCAGACTCCTCTATTATAGCCTATCCACCTTGCCTCCACTTTTACAGGGGAGTGTCATTGGTACCTCTATTTAGGTGCTAAATCAATGCTGGCATTTTTTCAATCTCTCTCCTAGGAAAGACACTTTCCAACCTCTTACCCTTAATTTAAATATCAGGATTGGTGGTCTCCCACTTTCTCTAGACTGGCTTCCTCAGCTGAGAGACTGCTGTGTGGATTACTTATTCCTTGATAACTCCCTTCTATCCTCTTGGGAAGTTTTGACCAAGTATAACATTCCTCAGAAGTACATTTTTAAAGTTTTTCAGTTACGACACCTAGTGGCTTCCAGCTTCGGCCCCAATCCCATACCGTCTCAAATTAAACCCTTCCTAAATCAGATACAGGAGCAGGCAGGCAAGGCCCACAGTATTTCTAAGCTTTACTCTTTCCTACTGGACACTAAATTTCTGGACTCCCTGACTGGCTCCAAATGCTGGTCCTCTCTTCTGTCAGACACCCTCCTAGATTGGGATTGGATTTGGGCAGACACATATCGGTATCTCTCTCAAGACAGACATAGACTCACTCAATACTATATTTTGAATAACATGTATTACACCCCAGTTAAACTGGTTAAATGAAATAGATTATCTTCAACTCTATGCACAAGGTGTGGCACAGTGGAAGGGAACCTGGTACATATCTTCTGGCATTGTGAGAAGGTGGCTCCGTTATGGCAGTCCATCCAATCTAATCTGGACCCTCTTCTGGGCCTAGATGATTTATTTACTATAGAAGTTTGTATCTTAGGGATGTTTTCCAATATACAGGTGATGGAGTGTAGATCCCACATGGCTTTAATTTCAATGGTCGTTAAAAGATTGGTCCTTAGGCATTGGACGGACCAATTGGTTATCTCGTATGCAGAATGGATCAGCGAAATTTCTCTCTGCTTTCAGACTGAAAGGTTAATAGCAAGTTCTCAGAATTGTTTGGTTTCATTTGAGCAGACATGGGGTAAGTTATATGCTCTTTATTTGAATTAATGTCCTGTTGGGTACACCTCTAATTACCTTGGCAGCTGATACGCCTTTATGCGTCTTATATGTACCAGGATCAGCTCCCTTTCTTATTTTTCCTTCTTTTTTTTTCCTTTTATGGAAGGCACATCCTGGGGGAGGGTGGTTGGGGGCTAAGGGATCTGGGTGAGGGGGGTAGGGGGGATTTTTCATTGTTTTCCCAGATTCAGGGATTTCTGCAAAATGTTGTATATTGTCACACTGCAGCTGCCATACAGTTTATGTCATTGGTCATCAAGTGTAATCCATGTACTATTCTCTTAGGTATATTACCTTTATATTAAATAATAAAGAAATATAATTTCAAAAAAAAAGAAGGCTGATAATGGTGGTAGCACTGTGGGTGGAGGTGGGGGATTACTACACTGCAGGTCATAACCAGAAGTGCCCTAGTAGCCTAATGTGTAAACAGCAAAGAGCATGGCAATGGGATAATCTAAAGTGGGTTGACTTGGGAAGGGCGGTATGCAAGTGGAAGTATCGCCATACCTAAGCCTCTGGAGAGAGGTGCCAGTGAAGCACAATGAGTGCTGCAGCAATGGAAATCGACTACTGATCAGGCACAGAGGTCAGGGACACAATCAGCCAGTCTCCGACTCCAGCACTGCCACCTTGCAGGTAAACAGTACAACAGTGATGTCAGAAGTGTAACGTTATTAAAGCAGCAGTGCAACAAAAAATGTTATTTTTTAAAAAAGCTAGCTTCAGCAACAGTTACTACAAATACAAGCATATGTGGTGACTTTACTTTTCTAGGTACCTCATGTACCACACATGATGATTGTTTCATTTCTCAATCCAACTCTTGCCAGGTTTACAATGCTATTTCAAAGCCACATTTTGCGGTCAGCTTTATTTTTATGAGAAAAAAACTATATTAAAACATTTATAAAGTACTCAAATTTTGATGGAACAAGACACATTTACTACCAAATAAAGCTGTAACACCCGAAATCTTTTACAGTGGAAAAAAGTAGGGTGATATCTCTTGCCCAATTTCTTTGCACTGCTGCTTTAAATATATAATATTTACAGTGCACAGTATTGTGGGAAGAATGCTGACTTGTGTTAAAAAGACTTAACTTTTATGGACAATTGTCCTGTTTTCATGGACATCTCCTTTGCAATTGTGAAGAGTAGATAAATACAAACATACAAGAAAATATGTGCTACCATGGGAGGGAGGCAGGGCAGTCTGAACTATGGACATGGAGACCTGAGTTTGAATCCCAGTGCCACCACCTCATTTACTCATACTCACTATGTGATGCAGAGCAAATTCCTTAACCTCCTGTGTTTAACCTACCTTCCTTCCTTCCTCTGGAACTTTCCTTGGTCTCTCCTAGTTTCACTTAAAGGAGTAGTCCACCCAGAATTTGCAAAAAAAATATGTTATGCAGAGTGTTTTCATATGTATGTTAAGTCCTAGTGTGCCCTTCCCTCTGTCTGCTATTAGGAGTTTTTCCTAAATTAGCCTGCTAGCTATTTGGTAGTTTTACAACCCCTGGGGATCTCCATCATAAATAGGTTTATTGAATTTCTTTCTCCCATGATGCACCCTGTCTTATGTGACACTAATGTAGCCTTGCCCTTAGATTTAGTAAGTGCACTGCTTTAAAATCAGTTTAAAATCAGTTCACAACAGCAGGTAGCATCTTCTTATCTCCCCAGGGGTCGTAAAACTACCACACAGCTAGCAGGCTAATTTAGGAAAAACTCTGAATAGCAGACAGAGGGAAGGACATACTAGTATTTAACATACATATCAAAACACTCTGCATAACATATTTTTTTTCAAATTCTTGGTGGACTACTCCTTTACTCTACCTGTGCTAGGTTGATTCATACATTCATGGATTATTTTGGAATACCACTTAAGAAAAAGGGTGTGCTATAAAACTAAATTCATTTCCATTCTTCTTTTCCTTTCTATTCACCCTTCACTGCACCCCCATGAGTCTAAATATCTGTATATTTTTAATGTTAAGAGGTCTCCAGTAGCAGCCATAAAATATGTTTATATCATATAGTGGGCAGTGGATATTTTATTTAGAGAATTTTCTGCCTGATAGTAGGTGTAATTTTTTGGACAGCACTCTACCTGGCATCTGACTTTCTACTGCTATTCCTCTTCTTCAGATCTCACGAGAGTCATAAATGTGATTGCGATATTAAAACTTATGAATGATACACTATGGATATGGATAAGTGATATACAATTGTAAGTCCAAGGGGTGGATTTACACTCTGGCCACAAACACACCAATATATGTAGTTGAAAAATGAAAAAAGCAATAACAATTTTTGTAACAAAAAAAGAAAAAAAAAAGAAATGGCCAACCTGACAGAACATGAGTGGGCCTTTTTGGTTAATTGTTAGGTTTCTATCAGTGAAATCATGATTTATCTATGTAAGGGAAGGGATCAAAGCAACAGAACTAAAGGGTAAACAGGGAGGAGAGGAGGCACTGTGGGTCACCATGGAGACCGGAAATGGCACCACAATCCGCATGGGGGTTGTATACAGACCTCGATCTCAGGGGGAAGAAATGGACAGGGAAATGAATGAAGGCATCCTTAGGATGGCAGAAAAAGGGGAGATATTGTTGATGGGAGACCTGAATATGCCAGATGTTAATTGGAGCATCTTTGCTGCAGCCACATCCAAGAGCAGGGTCATTCTCGATGCTCTACAGGGGGTATGCCTCAGACAGCTAGTGTTGGAACCCACTCGGAAGGGAGCAATCTTAGACCTGGTACTGTCAAACAGGGGCAGAGAAAGGATCTCAGATCTAGAAGTGGGTAGCCATCTGGGAACAAGTGACCACCAAACAGTATGGTTCACGATAAACACAGCTGCAGAATAAACCATACAAAAGTGAGGGTACTGGACTTTAAGAGGGCTGACTTTGTCGAAATGGGAGAGTGCCTCAGAAAAGCACTAGCAAACAAGCAAGACGGAGGGGTGGAGGAACAATGGGGAAACATCAAAACTGCCATCACAGAGGCAACAAACCTTTGTGTGAAGCAAATAAACAAATCAAAATGAAAGAAAAAAACACTATGGTTCTCAAAAGAGGTGGCGGGGAAGGTTAGGGAGAAAAAAATAGCATTCAGGAAGTATAAGGAAACACAGAAGGAACAGGACAGAGAACTGTACCAGTTAAAGCAGAAGGAAGTGGGGAAGACAGTCAGAATAGCAAAGGCCCAACACCGAGGAAAAGATAGCCACCTTGGTTAAGAAGGGGGATAAAACCTTTTATAGGTACATTAGGGAGCAAAGAAAGACCAATGGAGGGATACTGAGTCTTAATAAGGGTGTGGGGTGGGGGCAGAGAGGGCAGTGAAAAAGCAGGGCAAAATGGGAGGGGTGATTCCAGTCCTTTCACAGAAGAAAGGGTTCTGAAAAGACTCCTAAAACTGAAGGTGGGTAAAGCAATGGTGCCTGATGGGACTCACCCCAGAATTCTAAAAGAACTAAGAGGAGAACTAGTGACATCATTGACTACACTTTTTAGCAAATCATGGGAGGATGGTGTGGTACCCAAAGACTGGAGGAGGGCGACTGTGATTCCCCTTCACAAAAGTGGGAGCAAAGCAGAGGCAGGAAACTACAGACCTGTTAACTTGACCTCAGTGGTAGGGAAAATGATGGAATCACTTCTGAAATAAAGAGTTGTTAAGTACCTAGAGGCCAGCGGGGCACAGGACCCAAGGCAGCATGGATTCACAGTGGGAAGGTCATTTCAGACAAATCTAATAGATTTATTTGACTGGGTGACCAAAGTAGTGGACCAGGGAGGGGCTGTGGACATTGCCTACCTAGATATTAGCAAGGTATTTGACACAGTTCCACACAAAAGATTAATAAACTAATTAGCCAGCCTTTGAGTGGGTCCCTGGGTTGAACACAGAGGGTAATGTAAACAGAGTCCACTCCAAAGAAAGGGGGTTGCTAGTAGGGTACCGCAGGGTTCAGTGATGGGTCTGATCCTTTTTTAATATCTCTTTAAGTGACATTGCAGAGGGACTGGAAGGAAAAATATGCATTTTTGCAGATGACACAAAGATCTGCAACAGGGTTGATATATGGGGCGATGGAAAGGATGAGAAGGGACTTGGCAAGGTTGGTGGAATGGTCAAAAGTATGGAAGCTTCGATTCAATGCAAAGAAGTGCAAAGTAATGCACCTGGGAAACAATAACCTAGGGGAAGAGTACAAAATGGGGGGGGGATTAGCAAAAATAAAAATTGAAAGGAACCTGGGGGTAGTTATATCAGATGACCTAAAGGTAAGAAAGCAATGTGAGAAGGCAGTAAGAACAGCTGGTGGGATACTGGGGATGTATAGGGAGAGGCATCACCAGTAGAAAACAATAAGTTGTTATCCCTCTGTACAGACAGTTGGTGAGACCCCATCTGGAGTACTGCATGCAGTTTTGGAGACCCCATCTCTGCAAGGACATAGACAGGATGGAGGCAGTCCAGAGGAGGGTAACTAAAATGGTGCAGGGTCTGCAACAGAAGCCATACAAAGAGAGACTAAAGGAGCTTAATATGTATACCCTTGAGGAAAGGAGGGAGAAGGGGGACATGATAGAAACTTTCAAGTACCTTAAGGAAATCAACAAAGTCCAAGAGGGTAGCATCTTTCAGAAAATGAGATGTGCAAGAACAAGGGGACATAATTTGAAGATAGAAGGGGGGCGGCTCAGGGGCAATGTGGGGAAGTATTTTTTCACAGAGAGGGTGGTGGATGCATGGAATGGCCTTCCCGAGGAGGTTGTGGGGTCAAAAACAGTTGGGAAATTCAAGAATGGATGGGACAGACATAAGGCAATGCTGGTGGGGGGTAGGAAGAAGTAGGCTGTTGGTTAACTAGGATCTGCAGCTTATCCAATAGGTAGGGAAATGGGCAGACTAGGTGGGCCAAGTGGTCTTTATCTGCTGTTGAAGTCTATGTTTCTATGTTTGATGATGTATGATGAGGGCTAGGGCTTGATATGCCTACCTTTGTGTAGAATGGTGTTCTACACATTACACCTATTAAATAGCATTTGCCAGTGCCAAATATGTGCTGCTTGCATTACTGTTGCACTGAGTCTTGCTTGTACACATTTTTACAATATATTTACCCAGCATAGACCAGGTGTGATGTAATGTCTCATTTTATGTGGTGTCCTGCTTTTACACATTTTTAGACTGTAATTACCCAGGATAGACCAGCTGAGAGACAATATCTGATTTTCAATGGGCTCCCACATTTTGACCTCAAATTTCCAACAGTCTTTTTATGAACTGACATTACAATCAAGACAAATGGAATTTTTCAAATCCCTTCTGAAAGGTGATTTCTCAGTGCGACTTCAAAAACAAGTTTAGGTGATGATTTTAAAAAAATGACACCTGTTATGTTCAGGAGGTGGGGTAACATAAGAGATATGTTGAACATTAGGGGCCAAAATTTGCAAAAATAAAGTTGTGAATGAACATTGAAACTAATCCATGTTTTTTCACAACTTAGTTGTTTTTTTCGCATTTTGACCCTGAATTTTCAATATAGTCTTTTTATGACCACTCCTTCTGAGCATGACAGGTGACATTTATGAAATACTGGCCAAAACTTTATTTCGTGCCACAAGACTGAAAACACATTTTGGACAGCATTTGAAAAATGACAGCTATTACGTTCATGAGGTGGTGTGAAAAAAATGGCTATGCTAGGGTCAAAATATTGAAAATTACTAAACTTCAAGCGTGCATTGAATATTTCAACGTACATTCAAAATTTTTTATATATATATATATTTAACCCAAATTTTCAACATAGCCTTTTTATGACCCCACCTCATAAACAAGGGTGGAGAACATTTTTAAATCCTGCTCAAAAGGTAATTTTGTGCAGTGACTGCAAAATCACCTTTTGGGACAGATTTACATAATTTCAGCAGCCTTGTTCATGAGGTGGGGTCCCAAAAAGGCCATGTTGAAAATTTGGTGGAAAAACACTCAATAATTAACAAGTTATGAGGACAAGTTCAAACCCCATTGAAATACAATACATTGAACCACATATCTGATTTCCTCAGTGTCCGGGCCAGTGTTGAAGAGTGAAGATGTGTCTCCAGTCCAGAGAGGATGTTGGACCCCTGGTAGGTAGGCAGGTAAGGGGTAGAAGGGTATGTGTGGTGATGGGTGCTGAGTAGGAGGGTCAGGTGGGGGGAGCATAATGGTGGCAGTGGGTTGGCAGTGGTCACAGTCATCAATGGACAGTTTTCTTTCTTACAGGGTATATACAAATTAAAAAAAAGACTATGAGGGACAGTTTTCTTTATTTCAGAGGCTGATATTGGGGATTGGGCATGACAGTGTTGGTGTTTGGTGGTGCCAGGGGTGGGCTCACCATGTCGCACTGTGAAAATGAGTGGGGTGGGGGGGTAATAGCCAGCACTGGGAATTGGGCACCCAGTGTTGGAAAATTCAGAAGGAAGGGGTGGGAGGGACTGAGGGGGTGGTTTTCTTTGTTTCAGGCAATGACACTGGGGATTGGGCACCCCAATGTCACTGTTATGTTTGGTGGCACCAGGAGGGAGAAGGAAGTGGTGGGAGGGATTGTTTTTACGTTGTGGGGAAGGACCACAGCAGGCTGATCATGACGCTGATTAGCTTTGCTTGCTGGGTGGCATTATGCAGATTAAGGAAGGAGTCACCCTGTGATTCAGATTTTTTTTTCTTTGAACTACACAAAGTTTTCACCAAGCAAGACCAGAAGAATGTCATTATCAGTCTGGCTGATGATTGGTCTGACACTGTTGAGCCCCTTGCAGACTGCCCTGCATTGGAACAACAGTGACACACTTTTCAAAATCCACTATCATACCAATATGTTTGTCCTTATGCAAGTGCAAGAACGAATATAATAAAGAACTAGTAACAAGGATGTCCTCAGTGAGGCTTGCTGTTGCTTGTTTATCTGAGCGAAAAAACACAACTTATTCTACAACTCCCACACTTTCATTCTAGTTGTTTACACAGGCAAGAGTTCAGTTAATTCATTGGTGGCAATCAAACACTTCCATGAGTCCAAATTTGGAAGACACAATTTTTTTTCATTCAAAGTTTATTGAAGTTTTCAACATACAACAAACAACACATCACAGGATACACAGAGTGGATTCAAATATTACCGGAATACAACATGTGTCTCCTCCCCTTCCCCCCTTACCCCATCCCCCCAACATAAAACAAAGTTTTAATTAAGGAAAATATATGATATCCCTCTTCCCCCAACCCCCCTCCCTCCCAGGTTTGCATGAATAAAACTTGATCAATCCATATCACTACAACAGTAGGCCCGTTAATCTAAGTAGTCATGAATAGTTACTGGGATTTCAGAGTAGTATCCTAAGAGACAAATTTTTACTGAAAACAGATCATTAAGAACCAATAGGGGCTCTATTCTCTGTTTAATTTGCGACCATAAAGAAGCTATCTTGGGGCAGAGCCAGAAGATGTGTAATAAATTACCCTGCCCCTGGGCACACCTTATACAGCTAGAAGAGGAAGTGAAACCAAATTTAGCCATTTTTTTGAGGAGTGTAATATAAATTGTGCAAAATCTGAAATTGCATGAGTCGGAGCCTGTCTTGCATAATAAATTTGTGGCACCCTTGCCAAAGCAATGCCCAGTTAATGGATATCTCAGGGAGAAGCAGGGCTCAGTAAACAGAGGGTCCAAAAGATTCAGGATAAATCCAATCATATAGGGCATTGAAAATCCTCGATTCAGCGTGTGGAAGGTCCACCATTTGGACCAGTTCCACCCGAAAGGCAGGGCACCTAGATCGCTGGGGTGTCACCTCTATGGCCTTCACAAGCAAGTGGCGTAGCTGGAAAATTTAAAAAATATTAGAGACCGGAATTCCCAACTTAGCTAGAATCTCCGGGGATGAAAGCCATGTCCCTTTTATGTCATTCCAAAAATACGTGAGATTAACCTCCCTGGCCTGTGGGAGCCACAGGGGAGAAAGAACTTTCCCATCTATCTTAATATTAGGATTGTTAGTAATGGTTGCTCCAAATCTAAGCAATGATTGTATTTTATAAAACTACAAAACTGGGAATGCACTTTTACAGAAATTGCAATTGGTGTCGAATGAAGCTGTATGGGAAGGCATTTAGGTTTCGTATATAGCAATGCAACAGGGGAGTGATTATAATGTTAAATTTGGGCTAATTCTATTTTGAGCCAGAGGGGCTTATACGCAGAGGGATTTTCTGGTTCGCTTTGCCTATCCCACCTTAAATATTTACTCGCATGCTGGCCCAGTAATAAAGGCCAACATGCGGCAGGCTAAGGCCACCCCTAATTTTGGGAGCTGCTAATTTATGAAAAGCCAGATGGGGTCACTTTCCAGCCCAGATAAAGTTAATAAAAATACTGTGCACTTTCTTGAACCATGACTGAGACAGCCATAGATTCAAGAGGCTAAGTGGGTAATAGAGATGAGGGAAAATATTCATCTTGATAAAATTAATTTTGCCCCATAGTGAAAATGGGAGGAGGGACCACCTATTTAGATCTTGCATGATAGAAACATAGAAACATAGACTTTGATGGCAGATAAGGACCGCTAGGCCCAACTAGTCTGCCCATTTCCCTACCTACAGGATAGGCCGCAGATCCTAGTTAACCAACAGCCTATTTCTTCCTACCCCCTACAAGAATTGCCTTATGTCTGTCCCATGCATTCTTGAATTCTCCCACAGTTTTAGACCCCACAACCTCCTCAGGAAGGCTGTTCCATGCATCCACTACCCTCTCTGTGAAATAATACTTCCTCACATTGCCCCTGAACCGCCTCCTTCTATCTTTAAATTGTGTCCCCTTGTTCTTGCAAGTCTCTTTTTCTGAAAGATGCTACCCTCTTGGACTTTGTTGATTCCACTGAGGTACTTAAAAGTTTCTATCATGTCCCCCCTCTCCCTTCTTTCCTTAAGGGTATACATATTAAGCTCCTTTAGTCTCTCCTCATACGGCTTCTCTTGCAGACCCTGCACCATTTTAGTTGCTCCTCTGACTGCCTCTATCCTGTCTATGTCCTTGCGGAGATGGGGTCTCCAGAACTGGACACAGTAATCAGATGGGGTCTCACCAACTGTCTGTACAGAGGGATAACAACTTCCTGTTTTCTGCTGATGATGCCTCTCCTATACATCCCAGTATACCCCAGTCCTCCCTACTGCCTTCTCACATTGCTTGCTAACCTTAAGGTCATCTGATATGATTACCCCAGGTCCCTTTCCTTTTTGTTGTTGTTACTACCTCCCACCCATTGTGTATTCTTCCTGGTTCTTGTTTCCCAGGTGCATTATTTTGCACTTCTTTGCATTGAATCCTAGCTGCCATACTTCTGACCATTCCTCCAACCTTGCCAAGTCCCTTTTCATCCTTTCCACGCCTCCTTGTGTATCAACTCTGTTGCAGATCTTTGTGTCATCTGCAAAAAGGCATACTTTTCCTTCCAGTCCCTCTGCAATGTCACTGATGAAGACATTAAAAAGGACTGGACCCAATACTGAACCCTGCGGTACCCCACTAGTAACCCCAGTGATGGTATGTGAAAAAGTGCAATGCTCCTTGTGAGAACAATACCTAAGTATCTCAACGACTCTTTTTCCCAAGACAAACCTAGAGCTCTGATTCCATGTTTTGATACTCTCTGATTGAGGGGAAATACCAAAGTCTTCTCAACATTTAATTTGTAATAGGAAAAGGAGCTATACTCTTTTTTAATTTCCAACATGCATCGGATAGATTCTCCAGGATGGGATATTTGAAGTAATAAATTGTTGGAAGACACAATTTGCAAGTTAAATACTTTCCAGGCCCAAATGTTTGTAAGCCAATATTTCAAGGCTGATCGATTTTGTAAGTTAATATAAATATTACGTGTAAAATGTCCTTTCTGTTGGGGAAATATTCATTTTTGTCTTCCATGCCTTCAAAATTGGATGTCACAAAATGTTCTTTATGTTTTTTTTTGAAATATGTCACATTCAGTACTCCCATATGAAATAGTTGTATACATTTTATTTGCAAAAAAGAGAGTGGAGTTTATACCATATTCAATGAAAACACACCCTATTCAATGTAAACACTATCATATTTACATATCCAAGTGTTATACTGGGGAAGCTTGCTTCTATAAAGGCGCAACTGTTTTGACCAAGTCTTGTTCTTCAGTATCCATTCATCAGGAGTGCTGTGCTGACTCCTACTTTGAACCTGCAACCCTCTGGATGCAAATACACTCCACCTCATGGCATCATAATCTAATGCTATTATACATGTATGGCTTTATCACATACATATATTTTTTTAGCATTTTTTTTACAGTCCTATTCCAAATGAATATATCCATATGGAATGTAATTGTGGGATGCTAATAGCACTCTCTCTCCTAGGTCAGAAGGCTGTGTGTTTGAATGGGTGTAGATGTGTAGAACATGCCCAATGCATGTGTGAATTCAACACAAGTTTAAGAGAAAGGAAGTGGATATCTCCAATTGTCTTGCAACCTTCCCTGTCTCAGCAAGAATTGTTCTTTACATTTGTATGGTTATGTGTGGATGTTTTTACATCTCACTAAGAACCCTGGCCTGAAAGTTTGCACATAACTAACCCCCTGTACTTTGGAAGCTCACTGGTCTTTAAAGTCTTTTTGAGATTAAATTATGTGCATCTCAGGAGTGCTATATGAAGCTAAATGCTACATTGCCATTATGACTGTTACTAGTATTATTATTTTACTTAGCTGAAATCCACCCTTACATAGAAACATAGACAATGATGGCAGAAAAAGACCAGAGGTCCTTCCAGTCTGCCCAATTTCCCTATAACCCCTGGAACCTACTGTTGCTCTAGGGTACTAACCTTCCCCATCCTCTCTCTATTCTCCTCTTTGGGCCTGTCACCCCCATTAACAACTCTTCCCTTCATTGTGTCCCAGCTCTGCATGAATCCCCTGACTGTTTTCACACCCACCACTTCAGCCAACAGATTGTTCCAAGGTTCCACCACCCTTTCTGTAAAGTAGTACATCCTCATATCTTTCCTGAGACTACCTCCTGTTAATTTCCATTCCCGTCCACGTGACCGCGAATTGGTATTCAGGCTAAATAGCTTCCTGCAGTTCACTTGTTAATTCCTTTAAGGAACTTGAAGGTCTCTATCATATCTCCCTTCTCCCTTCTGGTCTCCGGTGAATGCATATTTAGTGCTTTGAGGCACTCCTCATAGGATCTGTACTGCTGGCCCTGAATAATTTTTATTACTGTGTGCTGCACTGTCTCCAACCTATCCTTATCCTTTCTGAGGTGAGAACTCCAGAACTGGGTGCAGTACTCTAGGTGAGGCCTCACCAGGGATCTCTAGAGGGGGAGTATTACCTCCTTTCTTTTGCTTTCAATACCCCTTCAATACATCCCATCTATCCTGTTAGCCTTGCTATATACCTTGCTGCACTGACTTGATTGCTTAAAAAGAACCAATCCTGGCTAGTATATCTGTAATGCATATGGTTCTATTTTGTGCATAACTCATGTAGCAGGTATTGATTTTGTAAAGAAGAGCATTTTCCCAATGCATGTTATTATTTTATTTTGCTGCAGCTGCCTCAGTGCAGAGCTATCGGGATCCTGCTTCCGACTTTTCAGCAGGACTGCTGTGTGACATCACGTTAGGGAGACTAGAAATCAGCCTGTACCTGATAGTAAGTTCCCGTAGTGATCGTGTTCCTGAAAGATGGTTAGTGACTCCAGTACACATGAAATTAATGCAGGTATCGATCACTCCACAGTGTCCTCATCTCTGGCTGGCAATATAGATGAGGACAGCTGTGGCAGTTTAATGACTGAAACAGAGAATACCTAAAGATACTTGGGCATTCTCCCCTACCAGTATGAACCCAAGACTGTAAGTAGGGAACCAATTGGGACAGAAGCAACACATGATCCATCTTTAAATACACCATCACATTGCAGCGATTTTACTTGGTAATCCCCCCATCCCCCCCCCCGTGAATTAAATATATTTTCTTGAACTCGATCTTTGTGTTTTTTTAGCATTTGATGTGAGGTGGGAGGGGGGCTGTGTACTTACATTCAGATGGGCCCTGCTTTCCTTAGTAGTGACAGTGCACTGTGAGACCAGTGGGCTAATAGACTTGTGTCCTTTTCCCAAGAAGGGGGCTATTTCTTCCCATTGCATGCACGTGGTATCAGTGGACTTGTCTCAGCTCATTATATTATCTACTGTCAGAGACAATCACAAAGTCCAATCAGTGTTATGCCCTATTTTGTAAAATACATCAGCGATATGAGTGGTACCTGTTGGGAAGGGTCACCCACTGACTACCTGTGATTTGTTGCTATCATTATATCTTCAGTGCAGCTGTCATCAATGGCAAGTGCAGGGATTATTGTTTTATTTCTTGTAGCTGGCATTTCATAAAGTTCTCTAAAATGTTTGGTGGAGGGGGTGCGCATACTAACACGTAGCACTAGAGCGGGAAAACACATAACTAGGATGTCAGGGTAGGGCTGCATTACTGTATGGCCAAATAGTAAATTAGCAGTCTTCCCCAAGGTGCCAATCATGAACTATGACAGACAGTAGTTTTAGCAAACTTGCATTTGATATTTGAGTGCTTCAGAAGGGAAACACATAGCAGCACTGAATTACGGCAGGTGTGAGACATTGCAGACACAGGGTTTCAATCTCGAGAGCTCTGCAGTTCCATATCAGCATATTTAGTCTTTCTCAACACTATTTATTCTTTCTACGTTCTGGACAGTGTGACATTGGATGTAAACAGTGTTTTGTTACACACTGCTGAGTCACACTGCCAGAATAATCAATGTGGCAACATGTGAGTAAATTTACTGGATGCGTAAATCTGTATAGGGATAGAAGCAAGACTGCATGGCTTCTTTCCCTATCATGACGTTACACAAGCAGCCCAAGCTCAGAGCAGGTTGCAAAATGCTGTGCACTAAAAACGGCAAGACGCTACAAAATAAAAGTTTTGATTCAGGACCAAAACGAATGATCTGGGAACTGAGGGACACAATTTCAGCATTACAAGCAAGGTCTGTACCACACCAATTAAAACAAACACATTTATATTTTACCGAGATTGATTCTTTTTAAGTGAGTTGCTAATGATAACTCCAAGAACCTGTTCCTCAGCTGTAGTGCTAAGTCTCTCTCCTCCTGTCCTGTACTCTGTCTTGGGGTTCTTTTTCCCTAGTTGCATTACCATTCACTTTCTAGCATTGAATTTTAACTGCCAGACCTTTGACCACCCCTATAGCTTTTGTAGGTCTCTCCATACTTCCTTTATTCCCTCATCACTATCCACCCTCCCACATAGTTTTGTGTCATCTACAAAGAGACACAACCTGCCCTGGAGTCCTTCTCCAGTGTCACTAATGAACATGTTGAAGAGGACTGGACCTTTTATTGACTACGTTGAAATGAGACCCCACCCTCCCACCACAAACCAGTGTGTTTTTACACTTAGCCTACTGGAAAGTGTTTTACATCAGTGCAATTTGTAAACACTTCTGTTTTATCAGAAACTGTCATATAAGACAGCTGCACAGGGGTGGGAGCTGGATGTCATTGTCCACCTAGGGACAAATGACCTGGCAAAGAAAGGGATTAGAGCAGTGCAGGAAGAGTTTGTGGAATTGGGGAGGGGCCTTAGACAAGTAGCACGCACGGTAACCTTGTAGGAGGTGCTGCCCATCTATGGCGTAGGAGAGGCTAGGGTATTCTGCACCATGGGATTCAATCAGTGGTTGAAAAACTGGTGGCTCAGGGATTTGGCTTCATTGGGGACTGGGGGTCCACCTGGAGTTATGCAAGCCTATACTGGCATGATGGGCTGCATCTGTACAGGAGGGGAACCAGGATCCTATGTGATAGGTTTAAATGCTTCATTGGCAAGCATTTAAACTAGCCAAGGGGGGAGGCACTGGAAAGAAGCAGGGAAATCCTAGCCCCCCCAAAAAAAACCATGGTAGTAAATACGATAAACACCAACATAGAGGTGGTGATAGGGAGAAGGGCAGGGGTAAATGGGGAAAGTGACAAAGGCAAGAAGGACAGGGATGGAGCAAAAAGGAGAAAGGACATCAGGAAATGGAGAGTAATGAGTACCAATGCCCGTAGTCTGGGTAACAAGCTCCCTGAGCTGGTGGCCTTGATGGAAGAGGGATGCCTGGATATTGTAGCAGTCACAGAAACATGATGCACAGAGAACCATGACTGGGATGTTAACATACCACCGTACATAACCTACAGGAGAGACAGGCAAGAGAGAAGAGGGGAGGAGTAGCTCTCTATGTAAAGGAAGGGATAAAAGCAACTGAACAAAAGAGTAAACATGGAGGAGAGGAGGCACTGTGAGTCACCTTGGAGACTGGAAAGGGCACCACAATCTGCACAGGGGTTGTGTACAGACCCCCATGTCAGGGGGAGGGAATGGACAAGGATACGATAGAAGGCATTCTTAGGATGGCAGAGAAAGGGGAGATACTATTGATGGGAGACCTGAATATGCCAGATGTCAACTGGAGCACATTTGCTGCAGCCACATCCAAGAGCAGGGCCATTCTCAATGCCCTACAGGTGGCAGGCCTCAGACAGCTAGTTTCAGAACCCACTCGTGAGGGAGCAATCTTAGACCTCATACTCTCAAATGGGGGCAGTGAGAGGATCTCAGATCTAGAAGTGGGTTGCCATCTGGGAACAAGTGACCATCAAACAGTGTGGTTCACGTTAAACTCAGCTACAGAGTCAAGCCATCCAAAAGTGAGGGTACTGGACTTCAAGAGGGCTGACTTTGGCAAGATGGGAGAGTGCCTCAGAAAAGCACTAGCAAACAGGCTAGAAGGAGGGTGGAGCAACAATGGGGAATCATCAAAACTGCCATCACAGAGGCAACAAGCCTTTGTGTGAAGCAAATAAACAAATCAAAATGAAAAAAAGCCACTATGGTTCTCAAAGAGGTGGCTGGGAAAGTCAGGAGAAAAGATAGTATTCAGGAAGTATAAGGAAACACAGAAGGAGCAGGACAAAGAGCTGTACCAGTTAAGGCAGAAGGAAGCAGGGAGGGAAGTCAGAATAGCAAAGGCCCAAACTGAGGAAAAGATAGCCAACTTGGTTAAGAAAGGGGATAAAACCTTTTATAGGTACATCAGAGAGTGTATAAAGACAAAGGGAGGGATAGTGAGGCTGAATAGAATGAATGGTGGGTGGGCAGAGGGGGACAGTGAAAAAGCAGGGATACTGAATGAATATTTCTGCTCAGTATTCACAAAAGAGGAGGGGGAAGTGCCTAATCCAATTAACAGAAGCACTCTTGATAGGGGGGTCGATCCCAGCCCTTTCACAGAAGAAAGGGTTCTGCAAGAACTCCTAAAACTGAAGGTGGACAAAGCAATGGGGCTTGATGGAATTCACCCCAGAATTCTAAAAGAATTAAGGGGGGAGCTAGTGAAACCACTGATTACTCTTTTTATTAAATCACGGGAGGATGGTGTGGTACCTGAGGACTGGAGGAAGGTGGATGTGATTCCCCCTTCACAAAAGTGGGACCAAGACAGAGGCAGGAAACTACAAACCTGTCAGTTTGACCTCTGTAGTAAGGAAAGTGATGGAGTCACTTCTGAAGGAAAGAATTGTTGAGTACCTTGAGGCCAGTGGGGCACAGGACCCAAGGCAGCATGGGTTCACAGCGGGAAGGTCATGTCAGACAAATCTAATAGATTTCTTTGACTGGGTGACCAATGTAGTAGACCAGGGAGGGGCTGTGGACATGGCCTACCTAGACTTTAGCAAGGCATTTGACACAGTCCCACACACAAAAGATTAATAGTCAAATTAACAAGCCTAGGAGTGGGTCCCAAGGTGGTAGTCTAGGTAAAACATTGGCTGGACAACAGGACACAGAAGGTAATTGTAAATGGAGTCCACTCTGAAGAAAGAGGAGTTACTAGTGGGGTACCGCGGGGTTCAGTACTGGGTCCAGTCCTTTTTAATGTCTTTATAAGTGACATTGCAGAGGGACTGGAAGGAAAAGTATGCCTCTTTGCAGATGACACAAAGATCTGCAACAGGGTTGATACACAAGGAGGCATGGAAAGGATGAGAAGGGACTTGGCAAGGTTGGAGGAATGGTCAAAAGTATGGCAGCTAGGATTCAATGCAAAGAAGTGCAAAACAATGCACCTGGGAAGCAAGAACCCAGGAGAAGATTACACAATGGGGGGAGTGTAGTAACAACAACAAAAAGAAAGGGACCTGTGGGTAATCATATCAGATGGCCTTAAGGTTAGCAAGCAATGTGAGAAGGCAGTAGGGAGGGAGGGCTGGGGATACTGGGATGCATAGGGAGAGGCATCACGGCAGAAAGCAGGAAGTTGCTATCCCTCTGTACAGACAGTTGGTGAGACCCCATCTGGAGTACTGCATCCAGTTCTGGAGACCCCGTCTCCACAAGGACATAGACAGGATAGAGGCAGTCCAGAGGAGGGCAACTAAAATGGTGCAGGGTCTGCAAGAGAAGCCATACGAGGAGAGACTAAAGGAGCTTAATATGTATACCCTTGAGGAAAGAAGGGAGAGGGGGGGCATGATAGAAACTTTTAAGTACCTCAATGGAATCAACAAAGTTCAAGAGGTAGCATCTTTCAGAAAAAGAGAGCGCTAAGAACAAGGGACACAATTTAAAGATAGAAGGGGGTAGTTCGGGGCAATGTGAGGAAGTATTTTTTCACAGACAGGGTGGTGGATGCATGGAACAGCCTCCCTGAGGAGGTTGTGGGGTCTAAAACTGTGGGAGAATTCAAGAATGCATGGGACAGACATAAGGCAGTTCTTGTGGGGGGTAGGAAGAAATAGGCTGTTGGTTAACTAGGATCTGCGGCCTATCCAGTAGGTAGGAAAATGGGCAGACTAGGTGGGCCAAGCAGTCCTTATCTGCCATCAAAGTCTATGTTTAATGTAACACATTATATTGCCATTAGTAGTAGAAGCAAACAACTTACTTGGAAGTCCTGTTGGAAACATAATTCTGATTTATTAACCAGGTTTCTAATGTTTCTGATTATTAATTTCTACATGCAGTGTTTGCTAGTAGTGCAGTTGTCTAGCATTTTTTTCTATAAAGCTCTTATAATTACTAAAGGGGATACATGCAGGCACTTAAATTATGGATATCCAGGTTTGTCAAGTGGTCTTCTTATATTAAAGAAAGAATTTATGGGCCCATTTAAAACCAGTAAACATATCCCAGCAGTCATTTGGAAATCTTTGTAATGTATGTGTGATATTGGTCTTATTCTATTCATGATACAGGCAATACATTATTTTTTGTTAACAGGGTAGCCCTAACAAGGAGTTTCTTCTAATAGATTGTAATAATCAACAAGCATTTGTCAATGCCGAATGTCGTGTTGCTGGCATTGGCATTGGTAGTGCTGGAGTTAGAGACACATAATAGGAATGGCAGTGAAGTATTGAAGTGACACCAACCCCACCCCCACCCTGTAGAGACCAACAGGCATTGGAGGTGTGCCTTTGGGTTGTCAGCCATAACGCTCATGCCATTGTACCTCACCCTACCCTGTAGACACTGGCAAGTGTTGTGGTGTGCTTTGGTTTCTTTGGGTGTTATACTTATCCCATTCCATAAGGAAATACGCTGAGGTGGGCACAGTATAGGAGAATGGGGTGAACTTTGTGGCCGAACACTGCAAGGCACACCATGATGCCTGTCACTGGCTGCAGGGTGGGGGTGGGAGTGAAATGGCGTGAGCATTACAGCCAATGATCTCAAGTCACACCCCTGATACTTGTCAGTCTGAACAGGGTGGGGTGCCACAGTTGAAAACTGTAACACCGTAGTTGTGTGTTGGTGCTTTCACTCCAAATTTTCAACATGGGCTTTTTGTGACCCCCACCTCATGAAGAGCGGCACAATTAGTTTGTAAGCTGAAAGGTGGTTTTGCACAGCGGCTATGCCATTTGGCGACACAGGGACGAAAACACATTTTGGGCAGGAATGTGGAACATTACCACTGTATTGTTCATGAGAAGGCATAAAAAAATGGCAACATTGAAAATCTGGAGTAAAAAAATGAAAAATTGGTGCACTCATGAGCATGGATAGAAACTGCACAATACACGTCCGTAACCCAATTATTTGTGGGAGTCTTTTAGCCATATTTTCAACATAGGTATTTAGGGACCTCCCCTCATGAACAGTGGCACTGTGATTTTGTTGTGTCCCAAAAGGTGATTTCCCACAGCGACTACGCCATTGTGCAGGCTGTGAAAAATGACAGCTGTACTGTTGATAAGGAGGTGTGGAAAAATGCCACTGTTGAAAATCTGGCATGAAAATATTACAAATTTGCCAAGTTACAAGGGTGCATGGAAACTGTGCAGCGCACACTTGCAACACAGTCATTTTATGGACTTTCGGCAGCAAATTTTCAACATAGGCATTTTAGGACCTCTGCTCATGAACAGTGTCACCGTCATTTCCTCAAACTGTCCCGAAAACTGATTTAGCACTGCGACCGTGCAATTCTGCTCCGGACATGCAAAAACACATTTTGGCCAGGATATGTAAAATGACAGTTTTACTGTTCATAATGAGGTGTGGAAAAATGCCAATTTTGAAAATCTGGAGTGAAAATATTACAAATTCACGAAGTTACGAGCGTGCATGGAAGCTGCACAACGCATGCTCATAAAACACTCATTTTATGGACTTTCGTCACCAAATTTTCAACATAGGCATTTTAGGACCTCTGCCACAATGTTAAAAATGACAGCTTTGATGCTCATAAGAAGGTGCAGAACAATGGCAATGATGAAAATCTGCAGTGAAAATATTATAAATTTGCAAACTTATGAGCGTGAGTGCAAACTGCGCAACGCAAGCTCATAACAGTCATTTTATGGAGTATCATCACCAAATTTTCAACTTAGGCATTTTAGAACCTCTGCTCATGAACAGTGTCACTGTCATTTTTGTAATCTGTCCTGAACACTGATTTCCCACAGCGACAACGCTATTCTGTGCCGGAAGTGCAAAAACACATTTTGGCCAGGATGTGAACAATGACAGCTGTACTGTTCACAAGGAGGTGTGGAAAAATGCCAATGTTGAAAATCTGGGGTGAAAATATTGCAAATTCGCGAAGTTACGAGCGTGCATAGAAACTGTGCAATGCACGCTCGTAAAACAGTCATTTTTTGGATTTTTTCCGCCAAATTTGCAACATAGGCTTTTTGAGAGCCCGCCTCATGAACACTGGCACTATCATTTCATTAATCGGTCCCTAAAGGTGATTCCACACAGTGACTGTGAAATCACCTTTCGAGGCCAATTAACACCATGACAGTGGCAGAATTCATGAGGAGGGTTGCCAAAAGCCCCATGTTGAAAATTTGGTCTCAAAATTCCCCAAAATACCTGAGATATGCATCAAAGTTGAAAAAACCCTGTTTATTCCATTATACAGCTTACCGGCATTTTTTCAGTTCACGGTCGGCTTTGAAGAGTGCAGACGTGTTCCCGGTCCACCGAAGATCATCGTGCCGGACTCTGCAGGTAAGTATGGGGTGAGTGGGGGTGTGGGGAGGCAGGGTGCGCAGTGGCTGGGAGCGGGTTGTGGGAGGGGAGCAGAGAGACCACCGAGGACCGTTTATTTTCCCACAGGTGAAAAAAAACATTGCAGGACCGTTTTTCTTTGATGAAGACACGTACTTGCATGTTGGGATGGGCTCCCAGCATGCCACCGGAGTCACCGGAGTCTTTTTTTGGTAGGGGCCAGCTGTAGCCGATGAGGGATTGGGCACCCCTGTTGGCACACATCAAATGGGGGCCACATTATGCTGACGGAGATTGGGCACCCCATCGGCACACAATAAAAATGGGGGGGGTGACATAATGCTAATGGAGATTGGGCACCCCCGTCAGCACACAGCAAAAGCAGGAAGGAGGTTACATAATGCCGATGGGGCGTGGGCTCCCCGTCAGCATTGTGACAGGTGACAGCAGTGGCAGTCACTGCCGCCATGCTGCCTGCACGACGGGAGGTGTGTTGTGGTCATGCTGCATGAGAGCTTCGCTCTCATTGCAGTGGACCTTTTCTTAGATCTGTTGGCCACATTAGGTATGCAGGGTGTCGGCCCCTGCTTCTGGCTGATTGGGGAATGAGGGACGCACCTACTGATGTGTGCTCTGCATTCGCCCAACAGTGACTGCACCTCCAAATCTGCTAGTACCGCAGTATGTTGGCTGCGCAGATGCATGAGCCAGCATAAAAAGCTATATTCCATAATGGTGGAAAACTTACACCCATCCCAGTTTTTTAATATTAGGCTTGGATAGGGTTTTGAAACTTTATGCTGTAGTCAGCATTTGTATCTCTGGGTTCTGTTTAGGAAATATGTGCTTGAGGTGATTTCTACAGAGGTCAAATAGCTTAGTCTGACAGTGTACTTAAGGACATAAAAGCAAACCTTCATTTAAGTGAATATTCAAGAAACAGAATATTGGCATGCCCAGATTCCAGTGTTGCTTTGGTATCATTTTGTTCTGTATTGGAGAGAGAGAGAGAGAGAGAGAGAGAGAGGGTGGTGGTGATGAAGACTGGGAGGTTTGGACAGTTTTGGAGCTAGTGAATCCAGAGTGTTGGTGCTGCACACATAAGCAAATGTAAAAATAGCATGACAGTGAAAGTAAAACATCATACAAACACCTTGCATCTCAGAGAGTTCATGACAACATACCAGACATTAAGTTACACAATGCAAAAAAACATTTTTGGTCTCCCAGATGTACAGGAATTCCTGTATTTATGTGGCATTTTTGATCTAGGAGACCAGCAATATGTCAGCACTGCCCTAGTACGATTGACAGTCATTAACACACTATGCTAACAGCAGCTTGCCAGAAAGTGTACCAATTTTGAGCTGCCTCAGCCATTAGCACATCAATCAACTCCTGGCTTGCTGCATCCTCCATGCTGCCACATCTGGTGGTACCAACCATGGGGCAAGTGAGGATGAGTGAGCCCTTTAACACCAGGAAGTTGGTGTCATCACTTCTGATCTGTGCCATCATCCAGAGCTCTAGGAGAGGAGGTGGGATGAGTTCCGAGTCCCTGCTTGGCTGATCTGTCTCACGCTGAGTGACTGATAGCAGAGCCTGAAGTCCAAGAGCAGCCCAGATGTGCGTGCACTGCTGTGAGACGTCAGACCTAGTCCTCCTCTAGTAATGCATGAGACTGAGTCCTCCTCACAGTTATAGAAGTACAATGGGGGACAGGGGCAGCACAGCTTCTCATTCACTGGTTCTGTCAGTGGTGCTGGTTCAGTGCCCTGCTCCCTACTAAACTAAAGATAACACAACAATCAATGACAGCTTGGGTTACTTACTGTTTTAGGGGGGTTTTCCTCATTGGCTTACACTGAAATTTACAACAGCAAGTAGCCCCTTTTGCCCTAAGAGTACATCAAAATCAAGTCTGTAACCTGACTGTTTTGAGTTTTACTGGGCTTAAGAATGGGGGATGGGGCTGCAACTTCAGCATTTAGGGATTCCAATAAAATGCTAAAAGTAAAATAAAAAACAAGGAATTCTTCTGCAAGAATCCACTTCAGGTCAGCGCAGACACAGCACAACAACAACACTACCTATTTGCAAGTGCACAGTTTAAAATGTGTATTGTTAGATACATTTTAAAGGGTTGGCACTAAGAGATTTAGTGTTGTGAAACATATCCCCCGGACTAAAACAGTTCCCATATGACATTAAAATAACAACAAATATTCCTTTACTGTAGTTTGCATTGCAGAAAGGTCAACATATCTGTGTGCCAAGAAATCAGCTGCTTGTTTGCAACTCTTGTCCGGTGATGGCTATGGTAAACAAACAACCACCTTGTTCAGATCCCAAGTTTTCTGCCTCACATAATTTTGTTTGCTGGAGGGTTTGGTGTGACTCTGAATGCTGTGGATCTTTTACACATTAATTTGCCTGGGTTGGTAAGTAGATAATATGCCCTATGTGCTACAAGTCAGACATTTGCATGGTAGCTGATACAGAGCTTATAATCAGATTTTTTTTTAAATCTACTGAAAAAAGTTCACATTGCTAGTTGGTGACACAGTTGGTAGTTACTCCAATGTAAAACAAGAAAATACTAAATACAGCCTGCTGCTTAGTCTCTGCCTTCATAACATAGATTGGTTAAAACAGTAAAGTGTTACCCAATGACTGTATGAAATGCCACTGTAAAGCACTTTAAGTTGCCTTATGTATGACCTGTGTTCCATCACTTCAGTGTATGCCTGATTGAGAAAGAATTTTATGAAATACTGTTGCACAAACCAACTTGACTGGCATTTTTATGGAACGCTTGGCTCTGTCTTCAGTAAACAAGATGCTATTCAGGAGGCCATTTCGAAAGGTTGGTGTGAACAATCCCAATATGAAAATGGACCAAAACAAAGGCAGTTTGTCAGGACCAGGGAGATACCAGAGAGTTCTTTTAGAGAAACAGATGATCGGGCCAAGGAAAGCGCAAAGGACTGTTGTTGGGGATGCCCACTGTGCTTATAGTGCTGTTTGTTCAACCACTGATAATGGAAACAAGAAGTGGCTGATGCCCAAACATTCTTGCAGAATGCCAGTATTGTATGCAGTAAGTTTTTAATCGAAAATGAGTAGAAGGCAAAGGTTTGTGTTGGTGGCGGTGTTACCACATGAGTGGGCAAACACTGAACTAGAACAAACACAGATCTGTGAATAAATGGTGACATCCTCTTATAGCAATGCCTGGGTCAATCAGGTATTACTATGGGTGGATGTCACCTTATTCACTTACCTGTACCACAGACAAGTGCAAGCTATTCCACAGTGGGACCCCAAACAAATTTTCCTTGCCATGGTAGAAAAGGTATTGTTTGGGGGCTATGGGGGAGGAGGGAGGTGGGAGCAAGTGAGTGTGCTGGGTGGTGGATTGTAGACATATCACAGTCAAACAAATTCTGGCCAGAGCCGAAAGGGCTGCATGTGTTGGGGGTGGGGTTGGGGGTAGACAGGGAGGGTTGGGTGGGAGGATATCTATAATTTAAAAATAAAATCAGCAGCCTCCTGATCATGACATTGGGGGATTGGTGACAAGACAGAGTCAATATGTTGTACTTCATTGGTAGGCTGATTAGAATCCTGCTGGACAGGATCAGGAACAGTGAGTACCATGTCTGCCTGGCCCATTCCTGGATTATCAGGAGCATTGTGGTGGGCTCTCTCCTGAGCATTATGAGCACTGTCTGAATGGGTGGGAATGGTGGGATGCCATGCAAGAACCATCCTGTCCAGTCCAGGACTAGGACATCCTCAGGGACTGCACCATGTATTGGTTGTCTGCAACACCACCTGGACACCCACTGGGACAGCAATTGGGATGAGCAGAAAGGACCTCAGTCAACATCTCATCCAAAGGATGATGCACCCTGATATTTCAGCATCTCCCTAATACTGCATCTGGGTGTGAGAAGTTAAGGTATGAGCCAAAGTCCCAGTATGGGACTAGAACACATGACCTTTTGATCCAGAGCTGCATGTCCCTTTCTGTAATTCTCACCTTTATTTCTTCATTACTAAGGACATTTGCACGGTAGCAGGATTCGTGGGACCAGGCTGGGGGCACTCAAGTCATCCAGGGTCTGATTATTTGGTTTACTCTATAAGAAAATCACTCAATAGTGCAGTACAACAGTGATTAACATGCAAACAACAATAAGTATTAGCAAAAGAAGGGTAATTATTGGTGAGGCAAGAAGAAAAGACCACCCTGCACAAAAAACATTTTCCCAATACATTTTGAAATGTTTTTCACAAGCTGAGGGACCCTGGATCCTCCTTCTTATGCCTTGGGGGATGAAATCAGATTCTAGAGTGGGGGAGAAGACACTGAGGTGAACACTACAGCGATAAGTGGAGGGATGGGGTGGGTGAGGTAGCGTACAGTGGGCGGTGGTGGGAGGATTTGTTTTGTAGTGAAGGGATAGGAACAGAGAGATGGAGGCGGTACAGTACACAGTGGGCGGTAGTGGAAGGGTTTCTTTGTGGGACACCGGGGTGGGGATAGACTGGTGATGGGTAGAGAAAGGGCGGGGAGGAGGTGTTTGAATAGCAATAGAGCACGGGCACCAGAGAGGAGGTGGGGTGTTGATGGGTGGAGAGAATCTGTTTTTTTTTGTTTAATTAAGGAAGTAATGCAGAGTCCTTAATGTGTGATTGTTAAGGACTGCAGGCTCTGCCCACTGCAGGCCTAAAAACCTTGGAAACTGGTGATTCTATTGTGTTTTAGTTTGTGTCTAATGGTTTCCAGGATACTTACAGTCATCAGATGTTGACTGGAGTGAGTGCAGAATAACAGTGGTTGAAAGTTGCTCAGCGTAAAGTGTTCAGTGTGGTTTTATGGTTTAAGCAAAGCCAAGAGGGAACAGTGTACACATGGCTTATATTGTCTGCACGTTGCAACAATCTAATGGAACCCCAAGGTAAAATAAATGTCTTTAGTTCTTTTTTTGTAAAGGAGAATTCAGACCAGCAGTTTCTGAAAATAATCAGCTGTTTGCCAAAGTTGTCAAATAATGGAAATCACATTAGTGTCAGTCAAAATTGCAAAACAAGATGCAAAATGATAAACAAACAATAATAATAATAAAAGAACAGGTATAAACTGCCTAGTTTTCAGCAACAGGAATCTGAATACAGATGGATGTTCGACTTCGATCTATCGGTAAAAGTTATTGTAGGAAGGCCCATTCTGTACAGTGTGTGCATACATATATGTGTGTGTGTGGGGGGGGGGGCTCCAAAGGGCCCTCCAAGGATAAAAACAGATCTTTTATTGAATTTGTTATGACTTTTTTTTTTAAAATAAGCAGCAGTTTTACCAACATTGAAGAGCACAAAACGAGCAAGCAAGTGGGATGAGCCACAAATCAGGGCAGTTGGAATGTAAGATTAGACATGTATCGAAGTGGAACAGAATTTTAAAAGAAAACAAAACAGGTTTATGTTTTTCCTTTTTGTCATGCTGGGTCCTGTTAGGCATGTCAGTCCCTTAGTCTGTACAGCAGGTTTAGTAGCGTAGAAAGAACCAAGTTCAACATGTAGACTCCTCAGTCTCCATGGCACTGCAGTTGGATTAAATATATTAAATAAGCAAATAAAAAAACCTCAAAGTTCATCGCATTGTAGCATAATTAAAAAAAAAATAGAAACCTCAAAGTTCATGGTTGCCAAGCAGAGTGAGTGACTGTGTGAGTTGGGATGAGAGCGAGAGAGAGAGGGGGAGAGACAGAGAGATAGAGCTCTAGGAAGTGTGATTATTGAGTGTGGAGAACCGGAGTGAGAGATCAAACATGGAAGTTTACTGGATGTTTAAAAGAAAATTGCAAGGAAGCGGAACAGGTTTTAGTTTTTGTGTTTTGTCAGGGTGGGTCCTGTTAGGTGTGGGAGTCCTTCAGTCTCCAGAGCAGATTTACAAGAGTGAGTGGAGAGAGCAGAGTGAGAGATCGGACATGTACAGACCCTCAGTGTCCATGGCATTGCACATAACTATAAACTTAGGGATTCAGGAGTGATTTCCACTACTGACAGTAAGTCACTATTTGCCGTTGAGTTAATCACTTAAGCTCCCTGTGCTCAGCCTTCTCTGTTTCTCCGCACTTCACCACTCTAAGCCTTCCTTAACCTCTGTGAATCTCACGTCCCTTGTAATAGCTACTGCAACTGCGCATGGCTTGTAAAGCGCTGTGGCATGTAGTAGAGAGGATGTTAACTAGTCATTGACATCCCATATGTTGACAGTTATATACAGTGCTCCTGCTAAGTGGTACATCACTTGAGGGATACCTCATGAACTATATCAATGTGTACAATTACATTTTGTGACACTAAGCAGTAAGTGCTTTTTGTATTAATCCAACAGTACAAATTAATTAACTGTGGCCACAATTTTTAAATTAATTATGCATCCTATCTTCTGGTATGTAATTCCTCAGTAACTTAAAAATAAGTATGACATATAATGCTATTGCCCCTTACACCATTAATTGTTACATTGTAGTGATGACATAATGCCTGGCAAACAAAAATCATATTACAGCAGCAGTAACTACAGATAATATAGCAAAGTGATGAACAGATGCAGCAATCTCCATCTATGGTGCTAAACTGTGGTCTGAATCTTCGGACTCAGTTATACTGCACCTGGCATCTAGAATCACACTTTAACCCTGCTGAAATCAGAAATGGATGTAAAATAAAAATATTACCCAGCAGTAGTCCTGTGTGAGTCTGTAAAATGCCACTCGATACATCTGACTGTGTGAAACATGGCAACTCATTTCTTGATTTCTGTTTGCATTGCATTTTGTGTTGTGGTACTAATCAAGTCGCTCTATAGGCTCCAGGATTTGTTGTAATAATAATTCTATGTTTACTTTTTTTGTTTCTATTGTTAAATACTACCCAAACCACTTACATATAGCACTGTACCCTGTGCCCATAAGTTGAACGGACTCACCAGTTAGCTATCACACTTTCCGACAGCATTTTTGATTACTTAGCTCACTTAGATAATTGACATATCTGAAGCCCTGTTGTAGTATCATAGCATACGCTAGGTATTCTGCTGGAAAAAAAAACAGCAGTTGTAGCACATATAAATATAAAATTATGACTTTATATTGCTGTAGATTATGGCACAAAATACTTATTTTGTGTATACCATATCATGCCAACAGTATTGGAGAGGTGCCACAGAGTAAGAGCCTTGAAATAAACTAGTGAGTTCATTAAAAAGATGCCATCAGAAGATGCACTAGTTCAAAGGTGCCAGCATGAGCTTTGCATTCTGTTAGTGTTACACACTGGAATAAGACTGTTCACCTGCTGCAGTTGCTTATATGTAAGTTGGTTTGGGTACTAGTGAAAGACAAAAAGAAAAAAGTTAAATATAGAATTATTATTAAATCAAAAAACACAGCATAGAGGGTGACTTGACAAGTAGCACAGCTCAAAGTTTAATGCGGGCGGTAATCGGCAAATCAGCAGCCACATTTCAAACAAATGTACCTCTGTCAGACACAATTCAGCTGTCAATAGCAACACATAGATATACATAGAATAAACATGAATTCTGCTTGGTAATGCCCGCACCGAATCTAAGGCACCTTCTGTTACTGAAGATTGCAATATTAAGTTAAAGGGATACGGCACAATTCTGCAGCTTTGGTTTGT
Organism: Neoceratodus forsteri; assembly: GCA_016271365.2. Classification (NCBI taxonomy): domain Eukaryota; kingdom Metazoa; phylum Chordata; order Ceratodontiformes; family Ceratodontidae; genus Neoceratodus; species Neoceratodus forsteri. The sequence continues at coordinate 1,335,836,268 of CM057453.1, read as the reverse complement.
TAGACGTGTGATCAACAGCTTGGATCTACTGCAAAGTAGGACACTTTGCAGTACTAACAAATTATGGAAGCGCATATGGTTCTTCAAACTCGTACATGAAGGAGTACATATTGAGAGAGAGGGGCGGGAGCAAATATATATATATTTTGTTTTTCAAACTGTAAAAAAAAAAAAAAGTAGGCAGAGCAATTTCTTTTTAGCAAAATGGGGAAAAAACACCACTAGACAGATCAAAGCTGTTAGTTTCTTATTGATTTCAACTGCGAAAGCAATGGTTGTTACACATGCCTCCTAAATAAAAAAAAATGTTCTGTCTTATATTTACAACAGCTAATGTGCAGAGTCATAACATACAGTATTTAATATCCCCCTTCTTAATATCTTTGCAGTGCTCTGTGACTCTGGTTTTAAAGAGCCTTTTAGTTGTGTCACTCTTAACCGCTCTGCATATAGCCACATAAAAAAAACTCTAGAGTTCTCTCACGTAATGTACTGTCTAATACTGCTGCTTGATTACCAATAGGTGGGCTTTTAATAGAGTACCCTATGGATACAGCTTGCAATATGCACACTTTTTACATGTAAAGCACCCTTTTATAATCCTTGCAAGACAAGCAGAGTTCTTGGGTGTAGCCTGTCCGCTATGTACTATGGACAGTGTCAGACAGTGCATTTCATTAGAGAGCTCTGGAGTTATACACACGCGACTATATGTAAATGTGCAGCATTTTTCCATTTTACTTGGGTACTGTGACGGGTATGAGTGAGGGCAACAGTGAACAGCTCACTATCTGGGAAGAATGGTACTGCTTTGCACTCCTAGATGACTTAATTTAAAACATGTAATTAAATGCTAATTGCAGCCAGGTAGAAAGAAACAGAATGAAAGAAAGGAGCCATCACAGTGTCAGTGTAGCTACTCTTGTAGAAATGCACATCAAAGTCATAAGTGAAGCAAACACTTGAGGACCTCTGGGAGAATAAGATAAAAGTTCCAAAATGATGGAAGGTGTAATGCCCCAAAGGTGGTCATTCCAGAAAAATAAAAATAATTAAATAAAAACAGAATACACAGGAGCTTAGAGTACCTGCTGCAGGGGTAGGCAGCAGGGTACTGTACGAAGGGGCCCTTAGACATAAAAAGTCAACCTCCCTACACACACAAAACACTGTAAATAATAGAAAAAGTGCACCTGTGCACTTACAGCTGGTCAAAAGATAGATTTTGTGAGCATTCCATGTCCTAATGGCTTGGATGGAGCACAGCTGTGCTGAGTGGCTCATGCACTGTTCAATCAACTCATTCTAGAAACTTCAGGCAGGTTTAACTTTCAAATACAATTCCACAGTTGGTCAGTTGATCCTGGGCAGTGGTTGAGGAGACAGGACACAGAAGTCAAGGGACAGTTTAAGGGCTTACCTTGTGTTGAAGCCATCCCTCGGGCTTGCTGTGGTCTGTGCCTCCCTGCCTGAAGACTCCATGCCCAGCGTTAGTCCTGTGGTCCGCGGTGCCATCGGGGCACCAGAAGAAAAAAAACAGTCCGTTTGCTGTGTTTTATGGGCTTAAAAGCCCTTCATTTATTTATTTTGGCCCCCGCGAGTATTTTCAGTTTAATTTTTGGTCCCACGCCAGCAGCAGAGAAGTGCCGCATCACCGAGTCCTGTTTGGGCCATCGGAGGCCCCCCCTAGTCGTTCCCCAGCTGCCTGTCCATTTTCCCTCCCTCTGCCAGCATCCCTCCCGCCTCCCTACCGCATCGGAATCCTCCTGCTGCCTCCAGAAGTGGTGAGTCGGCGGCAGCACATGCAACGTGCTGACCGCCTGTCCTAAGAGACTGTTTTTGTGAGAAAAAACGCATTAGGTGCTTAGGAAAGGCAGCCAATCGCCGCAGGAGCATCGGGTCACTAAGACCCACGATTTTAATATTTAAGAGGGAGGCGGGGTTAGCGACGCCCCAAAGGAGGGGCCAGAGAGCAAGGCCTTTATCACGGCCTATAAATATTCATAAGGGGCGGGACTAAGGGGAGATTAAGGACAGCAACCAGTATAAAGATTGACAGCAGGCACTGGGAGCCTGCAGAATTTAAAGGGGCAATACATGTAAAAGGGCAATTCCGGCCCAAATGTAAAGTAGGGCATTAGGCCCATTGTAAAGTGGGGCATCTGGCCCAAAGTGTTGAGGGGCATCAGGCCCATTGTAAATAGGGTCACCAGGCCCAATCTAAGCTGGGGCACCAGGCCCAAAACAACGAGGGGCATCAGGCCCAGTATAAAGTGGGGCACCAGGCCCAAGGTAACGAGAGGCACCAGGCTCAGTATTAAGTGGGGCACCAGGCCCAATCTAAGGTGGGGCACCAGGCCAAAGCAACGTAGGGCTTTAGGCCCTAGGTAATGGTAGGGCATTAGGCCCGAGGTAAAGCCTGGTCTAAAGGGAGGCCCGGCCTGGCGGAATAGGACAAGCCAGCCTAGTGGTACTAAGGGAGGCCCGGCCTAGCAGAACAGGGCAAGCCAGCCTAGTGGTACTACAGGAGGCCTCGGCCTAGCAGAGAAGAAGAGCCAGCCTAGTGGTACTAAGGAGGCCCGGCCTAGCGGAATAGGGGCAAGCCAGCCTAGTGGTACTAAGGGAGGCCCGGCCTAGCAGAACAGGGCAAGCCAGCCTAGTGGTACTACAGGAGGCCTCGGCCCTAGCAGAATAGGGCAAGCCAGCCTAGTGGTACTAAAGGGAGGCCCCGGCCTGCGGAATAGGGCAAGCCAGCCTAGTGGTACTATAGGGAGGCCCCGGCCTGGCAGAATAGGGCAAGCCAGCCTAGTGGTACTACAGGGAGGCTCAGCCTAGCGGAATAGGGCAAGCCAGCCTAGTGGTACTAAAGGGAGGCCCCGGCCTAGCGGAATAGGGCAAGCCAGCCTAGTGGTACTAAAGGGAGGCCCCGGCCTAGCGGAATAGGGCAAGCCAGCCTAGTGGTACTAAAGGGAGGCCCCGGCCTAGTGGAATAGGGCAGGCTCAAGCTAACGTAGGGCTTCAGGCCCGAGGTAAAGGTAAGGCATTAGGCCCGAGGTAAAGCCTGGTCTAAAGGGAGGCCCCAGCCTAGCGGAATAGGGCAAGACAGCCTAGTGGTACTAAAGGGAGGCCCCGGCCTAGCAGAATAGGGCAAGCCAGCCTAGTGGTACTAAAGGGAGGCCCTAGCCACAACGTACAGTAAGGGATCCTATCCAAGAATACCCTACCTATAGAAACAGGGGTTCATTTGAGACTGTTCTATTTGCCTATACTGTGAAATTTCTGTGATTACTGTACTGCTTATGCTGAACTATTGCCCTAAGTACCTGAACTATTGTCCTAAGTACCTGAACTACTGTCCGAGGTACCTGAACTATTGTCCTAAGTACCTGAACTATTGTCCGAAGTAACTGAACTATTGCTCTAAGCACCTGGACATTGGCCCTTATCAGTAACAATTACTCCTGAAGTTATAATTTGCCCTCCTCTGGCAAATTATTGTACTATTCCACAGTTCTTTGGGCATTCTTCAGTTATATGTTTACTACTGTACAAAGACAGTCTCAATCTTCTACCACACTGCAGTCTCCTAGTGTGGTCTGTTACACCACGTGCTCAGAATCAGTCTCTACTCAGAAGAAGACATCCTTCCAACATTCTTCACTTCAGGAAGGTCATCCATCAACTCATCCCGTCCGTTTGTGTCGTCCGCCGAAGTCAAAGTCCGTTGTCAGTCGTACCAGTCGTACCCGTCGTTTTCTTGTTTTCACAGCTTGAAAGTACGTCCGCCGAAACGCATCACGACAGCCATGCCAGTGTCGTTCTGTATGGTTCCTGTTCCAGATGTCCCAAAGTTGGTCGCCCTCTACAGAAGAGAGAGAGCTCATCTTGGAGAACCTGTTCTGCGCCCCATCCTGGTCATTCGCCGAAAGTCAAGTCCGTCGAAGCCCAGTCCGGGATGCGTCTGCCGTTTCTTTGTTTTGTGTTAGTTCCTGATCTGAGGATTGCAGAGTCAACCATCATCTCTTCAGATTCTTATGGTTCCTGGTCCTGTCAGAGTTCTTTCCGAGTCCAGCTGGCCCTTGGAGTGCTGCAGCATCAGTCGGATCGTGGTAGTTCTCCATTGGATTCATCGCCACACAGATCTTGGTTTTTCTTCATCCTTGGCAACCCTAGAAGTGGGTTTTGGCCGAGGAACCTCTTGCTTCAGTGTGTGTTATTTCAGGAACCAGTTGTTTTGGTTCTACATTCCGGCAGCCTCGGAGAGAGTGGGCTTTTGCCGAAGATATAAGGTCTGTTTACCAAACCTCTCACCACCCCAGTGGCCTTATCTAGGTCCTTGCTGGGAATTGAGATTAGGGTTCCACAGTTCTGTTTTATTTCCCTTGTAGCTACCAACAAAGAACGACGTTGTACATGAAGACACCGGATCTCTGGACTCTTGTAAAATCTGGACTCTTTTGTCGATGTGTGATGCTGATCACCCTAATGTAGTGCTGAGTAGCCTATGTAACTGGATTCTGGTTTAGAGTATAGAATACAGTATAAACTAGTATTAGAGTATAGAAGTACAGAATAAACTAGTATTAGAGTATAGAAGTACAGAATAAACTAGTATTAGAGTATAGAAGTACAGTACAAACTAGTATTAGAGTATAGAAGTACAGAATAAACTAGTATTAGAGTATAGAAGTACAGTACAAACTAGTATTAGAGTATAGAAGTACAGTATAAACTAGTATTAGAGTATAGAAGTACAGTATAAACTAGTATTAGAGTATAGAAGTACAGTACAAACTAGTATTAGAGTAAGAGTGGCAATAGGCCTAAAGGTTATGCTTGTAGTGGTAACCATAAAAGTGGTAGATCGAAAGTATTTCAGTATTTCCCTGTTATAATTTGCCCTATTGTTTATCGGTCAACCCCCCTTCCTCCTTCCTGTGACTGTATCTGTCTACCCCTTGGTACCAAATAAACACCCACTCTGCGGGCATCTAAATACTAAGTTGACTCCTGCCTCTCCTTGTCCGGATAGCAGTTATCCTATCCGAAATTTTCATTCGGACCTTGGTGCCTCGCTCATCTCTTTTCACCACCTTAGAGTAGAGCGCACTCTCACCTTCAACAGAGCACCACAGAAGGTAGTGAAAAGGGGTAACCACATTGCCCATTTTACTGTTGACTGCAGACGTGCTCACCAAAATTCAGCTTGTGGCAACCTTTAGAGGACATAGCAGAGAATGAGGTAACTGAAAAACAATTATTTAGACGTGTCTATTTATACCAAAAAATTATACATGCACAGCATCCACAAGCAAGTGCTTGTAAATGTAAGTAGAATTCATGGCGTGCACGAGCAGATTGCTCATTAACATACTGGTTGCGGCTCTGGCCGCTACTTAATATGAGATGACACGGCACACACTGGAGTGAAGAAATGCAGTTTTAAAGTCCCCAGCTTAACAAAACAACATCATCCAGTCACACTGATAGCATTTTTCACAACTTGCTACCTCAAGGTTTAAAAACTAGGATTCTCACAATGTGGAGGGCTGGTGGCTGGAAAAGAGGGGTGGGGCGGTACAGTGCAAAGTGGGCAGCATTGGGAGGGTTTCAAGAGCTTGGTGGGGAGGAGCTGCACTAAAAGAACAGGGCCAGGGAACAGGGGCACCAGAGAGGGGTGGGGTTGTGATGGGTGGAGATAATCCATTTTTTTTTTAATTAAGGAAAATATGCAGAGTCCTCACTCTGTTCGTAAGAGGACTGCAGGCTCCGCCCATGCAGCCCTAAAAACAAGCAGATAGCCTGCAGGCTAATCATGACACTGCTCAGTTGTCTGCTGGGCAGCAAAAGGACAGAGACACTCTGGATTGGAAAAGCTCTTTTCTTTCAGCTATGCAAAGTTTCCACCCAGCAAGCCAAGAACAGCATCATGACCAACCTTGTTTATTATTAGGCTGCCACTGTCGAGCCCGTTGCAGCCTGAGCTGCATTGGACCCAACAGTGACACATATCTGAAATGCCAATATCATAACAAGATGTTTGCTTTGCACTGTGTGTGAAAGAAAACATAAAAATCATCTAAGCTGAACTCACTCATTGGCCTTAACACATTCAAAAAGTTAACTGATAACCATTATGCTGACAACTGTGAATGCTTCTGACTCATTGGATTTGTTACTCCCATGAAATATGATATTTTATCGTATTTACAGTTTGGTTTTCTAAACTGCAGTTTATTGTGTCCTGTGTTTTTTATGAGTTTCTTGAATCTGCACTGTTATTATTTTTAGCTGTGTGACATTTGTCCTCAGTGTGCCTTGTCTGTTCTTCTGTATCGTTTTTGTACTCTGCCCTACCCAAGACCTTCTTGTAAATGAGCTTGTTCAGTGGAGCTTCTTCCTGGTAAAATAAATGAATACAATACAATATTGACAAAAACAAAATAATGCATTTTATTATACTTCCTGCAATTTGTTTTCTGTTGGTTCCAGTTTTGTGACTGGCTTATTCAAAAGTGACACACACAGACACATATGGAACACACACACACACACACACCCACGTATGTGACATCACCACATAACCTACAGAAGGCTTCCTCACACTGCAATATTCCAAGAGTTATTTATTGGTTTAAAAAAGTTTTATCAAGGGTTTCAGGACAGATTCATTAAACCTTAACTTTTCCCAATCTTAAAAAAACTATTAAAAAAACACAGGTCTTAACTTTAGGTAATGCCACTCACATCTAAATATGTCTGTCTGAGAGCTTCTTTCATTCATGCCAGACAGCTCTGTCATGAACTCAGTGATTTCTCATTGTGAAGAATCCACAAGATATAAATTCTGCAAACATAGTTCAATGAAAAAGCATACAAAAGAACCTTTGTATTTCTCAAGCCCTGCATCAGCCTTTGAGAAGCAAGCCCCAGTTTTCTACATTTCCTGCCCAGGATGAAGAGGATGCAGAGGCCCAGGTGAGATGTGTCCCTTCTAATACCAGCAGCTGTGAAACATTGTTGGTACACAAATGTTTGCTGTAAACGAAATTGAAAACAACCTAGATAAAATGCCTTGGGAATACAATCTGTGAGGTTCAATTCAAAATCCCAAGAGGCAGGGGTTTAGAGATAAGGAGGAGCATAAACATAAACTGGAAGACCTACCAGCCTGGGCTAAAATGTTACTACAGCAGATCAGCTCCTTAATTATGGAGATGTCTTCTATAAAGGAGAACATGTTTACATGTGAGAACCTGGCAACAGAGGTAGAGTCCATGAAAACTGTAGTAACTAAATTAGAAGAACACAGCAAAAAAACTGATACCAAACTGGCAAATGTAGAAGAAAGGATTGGCTTAATAGAGGAAAAAACTTCTCCTTGCCAGATAAGAAACAGACATAAAATCCTAAAAAACAGATTCAGGAAAAATTAACCAAAATTGCTGAACTAAGGGCAAGAAGAAAAAATTAATGTTGAGATACTGGGGATCTGTGACAGGGTTGGGTAAGACTCTGTCCCATTTGTTATTCAGAAACTTAAAATCAAGGATCCATTTTGTCCTCTCCTATTCTGCCACTTGTCTATCTCCTGATTATGTGATTGCACTAATTAAGTTTTCCTGTGGCACCTAGGAATTGGCCAATCCGATGGCCACTTAATTTGCCCCGTTATCTCCCTTCCTGAACTTATTTCTATTTCTATTTCTTTCTTTCTTTCTTTCTCTCTTTGCATCTCTGTGGTTATAAAATATATTTGAATCTTTATGTGAAACTGGGATCTCTTGGTTTGCAAATGTATATAGTTATGTTGTTTGAAATGATTGCAGAAAGCTATTTGCGGTTCTTAAAAAAGTGACAATTTGGAACACAGAGGGTTAACCTTGAGATGTATTTTGACCTTCACAAGCTTGTTTACAGAAATGGGACAGAATGTTCTATTTTGTTGCACCTGTTGAGATGGGATGTACTCTTCATGCTAGTCACAGGAAAGAAACTGGCAAAGTTCTGAGTTTTTTGTAAGAAAATGGATATCAATTTACACCAACAGGATGCAACATCTAAATTGCCAGGAAAAGACATCTTGTAAAAAGAGAGCAATGTTTTGTTGATGGGGGGGGGGGGGGAGATTGAGATTTTAAAGACAGGGTCTCAGAAGAAGGATTTTTTTTTATTTGTACTGCCTGTATGAAGAGCTATCCCATACAACTTTAATTCTTCTATTTTATTGTTATTGATAATAATTAAATGTTTCTCATAAATTTTATAACTTCTCCTGGTCTTCCTATGTTTCCTGACCTATGCCTCTATGACAGTTATTGTTAGACAAAGTGGGATTTACACCATGTATGCTCTGTGCCATGAGTTTTGTGTGTGGGTGCTATAACTGGTACCAGTTAAGCATTGAAAAACAACAAGCCTAGGAGTGATTATTAGAAGAATGGCAACCAAACTAGAGCAGAAACAAGTCCAAACTGAGACAGTATAGCCAGCACCAGTGATGAGAGAAAAAGAACATGCAAGAGCATAATCTGAAAACATGTCTTCCTTCTTTAAATGGTGAGCTATATAACAAAAAGAGACTGGGAAACAGAGAAGAGAACAAATACAGCAACAGGAGTAGTGACGGCTGGGATGCCTTACAAGCTATCAAAATTGGAAGATCTGATACAGGTCCAGAAGATCAAGCAAAACACAAACAACTTAAAAGGCATTAAGCTTACATAGTGGTGTCCTTCAGATGACATTGAAGCATACCTGACAACTTTGGAAAGGATCACTGGATCCTGCCAGTGGCCAAAACAGCAATAGACAATCAGGCTGGTACCTTATCTGACAGGTAAAGCCCAACTTGTCTGCAGTAATATGTACACTACAGAGTCACAAAACTATGACCTTGTGAAAAGATAAATCCTTACAAGATATGACATTTCAGGAGAGACATACAGACAGAGATTCCAGTCCCTGAAGTATCACTCAGTCAACAATCCTTGAGAAGCCTTCACCTGACTTGGGGAAATCCTCATTAAATGGCTCCAATCAGAAAGCAAAACAGTCCCACAGATCATGTACATATTTGCAATGGAGCAATTCATCAATATCCTTCCTGCAGACGTGTAGCTTTGGGTAAAAGAACACTGACCAGAAAGTGGGTAAAAAAAACACTGTTTTTTTGGCTGTGGACTATCAGATGGCTGGACAGACACTGCATCAGTAAAGTAACAGACCAGCAAAGGTAAGACCCTCTTTTTCCTGATATAACTCCATGTCAGATAAAAACTCTGATGGGGGTAACAAATCTGCACCCAAAGACTGTATTTGGGATAACTGTAATAAGACAGGCCATATTACAAGAAACAGTTAGCAAAATGGGATAATGTTTTACAATTCCTTACCAGAGAGGATAACCAATCTACTAATGGTTTAAGTGGAAACATGGCAGATGAACTAACAATTACAATATAAGGTGTATAATGGAGCAAGGTAAGACTTTCAGATTTTTATTATCTTCTTTCTATCTTTTTTCCTACCTTTCTTGTCTCTGTTTCTTTCTGTATCCTCTTTTTTCATTATGATTACATACAGGGTTAAGAATACTAAGTGGGTTACTGAAATTGTTTAATTTTGAAATTTAGAAGAGCTGATACCTCTAATTAAAATAATAGCAGTTTGTAATAGCAAGGACAATTATATATTGTTCTGTATTTTAGATGTATTTAATAATGAGTTTTTAAGTAAGATGTTTGTTATGTTGTAAAAAACTAATAAACATTTTAATAACAAAAAAAAATTACAAGAAACTGCCATAAAAATAAGGAGGGTAACACTGGAGTAAATTTGGCCTTAGCAAATTTAGGCAAGTATTTAACAGATTTCAAGGTGGGAGATAAGACTGTGAAGGGAATTATAAATTTGGGAAGCAGACAGACCCTGGTGCATGTTGAAGTTCTGGGAAAAGATTGTGCAAAAGGACTAGGTACTGGGGCCATCTGCATCCATGCAGACACTAAGTAGTATCCCACCACCCAAGTGACTCTGAACACTAGTGGGGTGTTGCATTAAATAAAAATGGGGGGTAGTTCCAAAGTCACCTGTACCTGTCATTATTGGAAATTACTTTTCAGGATTTGCTAAGTTAATCACAGAGGGAGTAAAACCTGTTGTGATAACAAGAGCACAGGCAAAGAAAATCTCAGCTGTTGGGTACCATTTTCCTTTTGGTGACTTTGAGTCAAACTTGTTTGAGCCCAGCTCCAAGGTCCAGAAGTTCAGGAAAGAAAGAAGATGCTTGAAAAAACAGTGGCAACAAAAGACTGATGGGACATAAGGGGTTGATATATGAAAATGCTGACACTAAACAGATAACTGATTGTGATTTTGTCTGAAAGCAAATTAGCAATGTTTCTCTCCAAGGTTATTTTAAGCAGCTGGAGGTAAAACAAAAACAGGGTGAACCAATGTTTTTAAAAATGTAACGTTCTACTGTACAGAGTGTGGGTTACTCCTCAGATGCAGGAATATATAGAACAATTGGTCATACCAAAGACGTATAGAACTAAGTTGTTACAGATAGCACATGATAGCCCTATTGCTGGTCACTTAGGGAGGGACTGCACCCTTTCCAGAGTGCTGTATGGATTTTACTGGTCTGGGGTCCCTGAGGATGCTGCTACTTGTTGAAGTTCTTGTGCTGAATGTCAGAAAACAGCCTCGGTGACTAAAAAAGACAAGGTGCACTTGGTGCCCCTACCCTTGATACTGTATATGTGCCTTTTTGAGAGAATAGCAATGGATATAGTTTGCCCCTTAGACAAAAGTAAAAATGGTAATGGATTCATTTTGGTAGTTTGAGACTAAGCTACTTGATACCCAGAGGCAATTCCCATGCGTACTGTCACACCCCCAAAAGTGGCAGCAGAGCTTTTTCAAAATGTTCAACAGGTTGGGCATACCTAATGAGATTATTATTGATCAGGGTAGTAATTTTGGTGCTGCATTGCTGAAGGAACTGCACTGACTATTAAGTATCACTGCCATAAGAACCTCCCCTTATCATCCTCAGATAGACAGTCTTGTTGAAAATTTTAATCAAACTCTAAAATGCATGTTAAAATGGTTTATGAAAGGTGAAGGGAAAGACTGGAATCAAGACTTATCTTACCTCCTTTTTGCTTATAGAGAAATATCACAAGCATCAACAGGTTTTTCACCCTTTAAAATGTTTATGGTAGGCAACCTAAAAGGCCACTAGATGTAATAAAAGAAACAAGGGAAGATAACTCCACTCAGAAAGAATCTATTACATCTTATATGTATTCACTGAGAAAGAAAATGGCAAAATATGTTGAACTTGCCCACAGTAATGAGAAAGAAGCCCCAAAACAACAGAAGGTGTGTTATGACCATGGGGTAAAAGAAAACATTTTTGAGCCAGGTGAAAAGGTCTTGTTACTGTTACCCACTACATAAAATAAACTGTTAATAAAATAGCAAGGGCCTTATGAAGTGTTTCAAAGTACTGGTACAGTTAAATGTGAGAATGAGATCCCTGATAGGAAAAATCCTATTAAGTTATACCATGCTAACCTTCTGAAGAAATGGGTTGAAAAAAACACCAAAGGTTGCTTTGCTAGTATTACCAGAAACTGCTAAAGAAGATACTGATATAGCTTATGACGGACTGGAACAGACTGATGCTGGAACTTCTGATGCTGTAAAGGTGAATGTTTCCTTATCCGCAGGAAAAAAAATGCAGAAATTCTTAAGTTCCTAAAGACATTTAAAGCACTTTTACCACAGTGCCAGGCAAAGCAACAGGGGTTGAGCATGTAACAGTGACAGAGGATGCTCAGCCTATCAGACAAAAGACATGTGGATTACCACCGCAGTTAAGACTGCCTTGGATAAAAAGAATAGTATCTGTGCTGTTCCTGGATTTGAGTAAAGCATTTGATACAGTGGATCATGAATCATGAATCATTAATCTCCTCTCTTAGCTCTGTAGGCCTTGATTCACTCTCCCTCAATTGGTTTAGGTGCTATCTCTCTGGAAGGTTACAATTGGTAAAAAATGAAAATTATCTATTTACCTCTAAACCACTGCTAAGAGGTGTACCACAAGGCTCTATCCTGGGCCCCATCCTCTTTGCCATTTATATTAATAATATTGACTCCAACCTCTCTCAATCTAACAGTCACCTGTTTGCTGATGATACTGTATTATATGTCAGCAATCCCTCACCATCAAAAGCCTGTGAACTGTTACAGTCAGAATTCTCCATCCTGCAACACAACCTATTGGGAAAAAAATTACTTCTAAATGCCAAAAAACCAAAAGCTATGTTCTTTGCTACAAAGAATTGCTCTTCCACTACCCCTTCATTCATCATCCCACAATTATCCACCTTATTTGGAGAAAAGCTGGAATTTGTGGATAAATTCAAATATCTTGGAGTCTGGATTGATAATAAGCTTGATTACTCTGTCCACATTGAAGAGCTATTAAAAAAGTTGAGACAAAGGCTTGGCCTATTTTATAGAATAAAGCATTATCTTACCAGAGACTCCAAACAAAGATTAATCCAGGCATCATTCCTATCCCTCATTGACTATGCTGACTTTCTCTACGGCCATTGCTCACTCTTCCTCTTAAATAAGCTGGACACCCTGTATCACAGATCCATCAGATTTATTACAGACCTTCCCTCCAGCACCCATCATTGCTCCCTTTACAAGGCAGCCAATTGGACATCCCTACAAAACAGAAGAAAAAAGAATGCTGCAATCTGGATTTTTAAAGCTTTATCAGGCAAACTCCCCTCCTATATCTCAGACTGTTTCACCCATATCACATCCAGGCCATACACCTTAAGGATTAATAAGCTCATTATGCTAAAGATTCCCAATACCTGCACCCGTTTGGGAGGGCTGCTATCAGCTATTCTCAGCATTTGTCTGGAACTCACTCCAAAAATCTATGACTTGAATACCCTCTTACCCTTATCATCCTTCAAAAATTATATACCACCCTATTTCCAGAGCTGTGCAACTGCTTCCATAAGGCCTAGTCCCCCAACGAACCTATACCCCTCCCTTCTGTAATCCACTATGTTGAATTTCCTCTTCTACCCAGTCAGTTATCACATTTCATAAAAGCCTGTAGAAGCCCTACTATTTGATCATTACCCCTTCTATATCAATTATCCTCTTAATTTTTACAGGTTAGGTTTTTGTTACTGTGCCTTGTATATCTGTAAATTTTGTATATATTTCTTATTTATTGATTGTACTAATGTTTATGCTATTCTCATGTCTTTGTAATAAACTTGTATCCTTCTTTGTATGACCACTCAGGTCCATCTTGTAAATGAGCTACGCTCAATGATGTTCACCTGAATAAATAAAGATTTTGATTGATTGATTGATTGAAGAGCAGACGTGGCTAAGGAAATACAAAAAATTAAAGAGTTGGGTGTCATTAAAGAGTCAAGAAGTGCTTGGTCACTACCAATAGTGACTGTAAATAAAAAAAAGGGGGTGTAAGAATTTGCCATGATTTGAGGAAACATAATATGAAGTGTCCGTATTTGACCGCTATCCTATGCCCAGGATAGAGGATTTGGTAGACAGATTGGGAAGTACTGAGTACATTAGTACCCTTGAACTCACCAAAGGTTACTGCACATTCCCCTAGCTAAAGAATCCAGAGAGAAAACTGCATTTTCCATTTCAGTTGGATTCTATCCGTTCACCACCACACCCTATGGTCTACATGGTGCACCTGCTAGCTTCCTGTGGTACATGGATGTAATTCTAGACTCTCACAGTGGTTATTTTCCTGCTTTCATGGATGATGTCATGGTGTACAACCCAGACTGGAAAAGCCACCTGGAACACCTATATGCAGTTATCCACTTTATCACAAATGCAGGTCTGACCATTAATCCTACCAAATGAATATTGGGCATGCAGGAAACCAGATACAGTATAATCCCGATTATCTGAATGGGGGGGGGATAGAAAAAATTCAGATAATCAGGTGTTTGGATAAACAGGAGGGGACAAGGAGCACGGTTAAAGTAGCAAAACAACTCTGCATCGAGCAGGTGAGAAAGAAAAGTAAGAAGAAAAGGAGACTGCAGTGGTTCTCGGAAGAGGTGGCTGAAAAGATAAAGGCTAAAAAGGGCAGCATTCAAAAGATATAAAGAGAAGCAGAGGGAGGAGGTTAGGGAGTTGTATCCAGAGAAACAGAAGCAGGGAAAGCAGAAAGGAGCATGAGGGTGCACACTGAAGACAGAATAGCACAAGCAATAACAAAAGGGAACAATCATTTTTAGGTATGTAAGTGAAAACAGGAGAACCATGTGAGGGATAGGGGGACTATGCAAAGAGGGATCAGGAAAAGGCAGATGTCCTAAATAAATACTTTTGTTCAGTGTTCACAGTGGAAGGGGAAGTGGAGGGGGGGCCCAAAAAAGTAACAAGAGCTCTGTAGGGAGGCAGATGGACAGTAGTCATTTTTGGGAAGAGATAGTTGTAAATGGGCTCATTAATCTGAAAGTGGAAAAAAGAAATGAGACCAGATGAGTTACATCATAGGGTATTGAAGGATCTCAGGGAGATCCTGGCTACACCTCTGGCAGTCTTATTTAATAGCTCACTGGAAACAAGAATGGTTCTGGAGAACTGAAAGTGGTAGCAGATAGAAGGCTGGCAACTACAGGCTACTCAGCCTGACATTGGTGATGGGAAAGTTAATGGAATCACTGCTGAAGTGGAGGATGGTGGAATATCTTGAATCTAAAAGGTTACAAGACCCAGGATACCATGGATTCATGGGTGGGAGGTCATGTCAAATGAATCTGATGGATTTCTTTGATTGGATGACAAAGGAATTTGGTCAGGGTGGAGCAGTTGACATAGCCCACCTAGTTTTCAGTAAGGTATTTTACACGGTTCCACATTGGAGACTCTTAAGCAAGCTGGGTAGCTTAGGAGTGGGCCCAATGGTGGAAAACTGAGTAAGAAATTGGTTAGGAGACAGGAGACAGAGGGTGATGGTCAACAGAGTTCACTCAGAGGAGGGGAGGGTGACCTGTGGGGTGCCTCAGGGATCAGTGCTGGGATCAGTCCTTTTTAATGTCTTTATAAGTGACATTGCAGTGGAGCTGGAGAGGAAGGTCTGCCTCTTTGCAGATGACAGCAAACTCTGCAGTAAGGTAGACATTCCATGGGTGGTGGTAGAAAGGATGAGTGGAGACCTGAGAAAACTTGAGGAGTGGTCAAGGGTATGGCAGCTGGGTTTCAATGCAGACACAAGCAAAATAATGTACTTGGGCCACAGAAACCCAGGGGCACAGTACAAAATGAGGGGAGTGTTATTGATGACCACCAAGAAGGAGAGAGACCTGGGGATGTTCCTCTCTGATGACATAAAGGTGACCAGGCAGTGCAACAAGGCAGTTGGGAGGGCTAGTGCTATGCTGGGGCTGCATAGGTAGAGGTATCACTAGCAGAAGGGAGATGGTGTTGCCTCTGTATAGCTCACTGGTAAGACTTTGCCTAGAATACTGTGTACAGTTCTGGAGGCCACATCTCCGAAAGGACATAGACAGAGTGGAAGCAGTCTGATGGGATAACTAAAAGGATGAGGGGTCTGCATCAAAAATCCTATGAGGATTGACTAAAGGAACTAAATATGTACACCCTGGAAGACAGGAGGGAGAGAGGGGATAAGATAGAGACCTTTAAAAACCTATCAAGGGTAAATATATTACAGAAGGAAATTATTTCTCAGAAAAAGGTGCTGAAGAACAAGGTGACATGCTATGAAGCTGGAGGGAAATAAATTCAGGTGAGATGTGAGGAAGTAGTTCTTCACAGAAAGAGTGATGGATTCATGGAACAGCCTACCAGCTGAAGTGGTGGGGGTGAAAACAGAGGTGGGGTTTAAGAAAGCATGGGATAGGCATAAGGGAATCTTAGTGGAAAGGTGGAAAGGAATGGGGGGAGGGAGAAAGAGCCAGAGATCAAGCAGGGTCTGTAGTGATACTGTAGGTAGGGAAAATGGGCAGACTGGGTGTGCCAAGCAATCCTTATCTGCCAACATATTCTATGTTTCTAGTTTAAATGCTAATGGTTTAAATAAATTTAGGTAAAGGAATGCTATGCTATTATATGCAAAAGAACAATAAGCACAGATTCCAATGTTTTAGGAGACACACCCAAATATTACAAACCATCTGAAATTGAAACAGTGCTGGGTTTAGTAGTATATTACTCAATAGGTACCACTAATAGTAGAGGAGTTCCTATTCTTAAAGAAAGAGACACAGATTTAAAGTTCTTGCAACAGTGGAAGGATGTTCACTAAGGATCATCCTAATTAAAGGCTTACTAAATGATAGAGAGCTGGTAATGGGCCAATATAAGCCCCTTTATTGCATATTCAAATTTCTTAATACATTGAGTCAAGCGTTAATTGAACAGATGCCAAAATATTTTGTTAGAGGGAGGTTTTAATGTTTTACAGTCCTCTTTTCTGAATTAATCTACAGTCCCAACTAAAGAAACCAAAAGAGCATCACAATATTTAATATATTCTTAGAACTGCATAATCTTCAGGCTATTTGGAAAAATAAAAACCCAGATGTCATCAGACTGAAATATCTGGCCAGACATCTAGCTACTGTATGCTTTCTAGGTTAGATTATTTTTAGAACATAAAAAACTTAGTTAAGGACATAAACAATACTGAGATCAAGAATATTAGTATATTGGAGCATGCAGTGATATCACTTAGCTTCATGCCAACACTAGACAGGAAAAGAATGAGACAGTGGCAATTTGATATTGTGCTACTACTGGACCTTAATTTCATTAAAAGAATTACAACTGCCATTAATGAGTTTTGGCTATTTAATCATTTGCCTGGGGTGTAAGTAAGTTCAATATGGGGTGCCCTCAAGGCAACACTGTGTAGTGTTATTATCTCTTATAGTATTGGCAAGTTTAGGTCACTAAGAGAAATGGAGAAGAAATTAGAAATAGCAAACCTAAAAGATACTGTAAATTAAATAGAGGAGTGATACAAGTAAAATAAGAACTGGAAAACAATGTTCAATTGAAAAAGGAATTCTACTTTCATACAGAAAATTCAAGCAAATTAGTAGTCTACACTTTGAAAAAAACATAGACCACAATATTATCACAACTACTAAAAATATAGCAGGGAATATATTGACTACCAATGAGGAAATTGCTACCACCATGGTAGAATATTAGAAAACTATTTATAACAGAGAACTAAACACGACGCAGGTAGAAATAGTAACATACCGTATTTGCAACAGACAATCATTAAGTCTATGGATATTGCTGACACAACATTAGAAATAAGAGCAGCCATTCTTGGCATGAAGAACAACTCTGCCCCAGGGCCCAATGGATATACCTCTAAGTTTTTTAAAGCTTTTATGGAGAAACTGTTACCATGGTTTCATAAAATGTTGGAGAAGCTGACAGATTGCACATAACTTTCCCCTCTTTTTTCAATGTCAGTATTTTTCTAATTCCAAAAGAAAATAAAGATTTGACTCTCCCTAAAAAATATTAAACATCGACTACAAAATCCTAGTGAAATTAATTGTAAGTAGAATACAAGATTGATCTCATTAGCTATTCATTCTGATGAAAATGGCTTTGTTAAAGGAAGGTATATCTTTGAGGGGCTGGGTAATGAGAAGTCTGTCATTTCCTCTATTCAGGAGGAAGGGGAAAGAATATTTTTCTGTGGCACTTGATGCCACCAAAGCGTTCTATCTGCTAAATTGACAGTTTATGATGGAGTGAATTAGAATATGGGGGTTGCCACGATTGTTATTTGTTTGATTAAAGCACATTACAGAAATCTGAAAGTCAGTTTTAAAATTAATCAGTATAAATTATAACACTATAGCCTAGAAGTTAGAGTAACGAGCAGTGATCAGATGCACTGTACACAACCAATGGTTTTCAACAAAAATGCCCCCATCATCTATTCCATTTATTTTAAGTATAGAACCATAAGAATTTTAAGATAACTGGTACAGTACAACCCTGATTAACTGAAACCCAGTTAATCGGAACACCAGATTATCCAAAACCGCAGCATGTCCCTTGATTAACTGCAGCTGTTTTTCTTTTACAGACACTTAGCAGTAATTAGTGGCAATAAGTGGTTTTTAATAGCATGCAGTTAAACACTTAAATATCCAACCAGAGTCAGTGGTCTCCATCCCCTTTTAATGCTCATTATATATTTTTTTTAATGCTCGTTTTTATTCTTATTTTTGTCATCCCTGAGATAATTTCATTCCCATCCCTGGTGGCAAGTGGACCCCCCAAGGCCTGATCCCCTTCCTAGTAAATGAATCAGTCCCTGATGGTATAGAGGACACCCTCAGCCCCGCGAAGCATATAATTATAAGTTAAAGTAATATATTACCCTGTTGGTTTAGCAGACCCCCTCTCTATCCCCTATGTGCCCATATAAGATATAGATATATTTCCCTGGTGGTCTAGTAGACTCCAGCCCTGCTGGTAGTGCCCACCACCCAGTTCTTCCCATCCCAAACCGGAGTTGGCAACCGGCACAGCCCACATTTCACCACCATGGTATGAGCTGTCAGTCAATGAGCACATACTGTATATAGTACGGGCTCCTTGACAGTTCAGTTGGTGGCCGATCATGGTGGTGTGAGGAGGGCTGTGCCAGTTGCCAGCTACAGTTCGGGATGAGTGGGGTGGGGTGGTGGACACTACCTGCAGGGGTGGGGGGGTGGAGTCCACTAGACCACCAGGGAAATATATCTATATCTTATATAGGCACATCAGGGATATGGAGGGATTCTGCTAGACCACCATGGTAATATATTAATTTATTATTATGGGCAGCTCAGGGCTGGGGGGTTCCATTAGACCACCAGGGACTGACTCATTTACTAAAAAGGGGATCGGGCTTGAGGGGGGGAGGACCGCTAGCCACCAGAGATGGGAATTAAATTATCTTGGGGATGACAAAAATAAGAATAAAACGAGCATTAAAAAACAAAAAAATATAACGAGCATAAAAAAACACATAATAAACAAGCATTAAATGGGGATCAAGATTAGGGGGGATGGCTATCCACCAGGGATGGGATTGTTTGTACTAAAAGGGGAACAGGGGTCACGTTGGGGGGGGGGACAAGACCACCAGGGACTGTATATACTGTATTGCAGTGGTCTAAGTGCCACCCGACCACATCAGCAACTTGTGGCAAATCTCTCAGGTGTGCCCTCTCTTTGGCACATGGCCACCTCTGCCACAAGCTTCTGGACTTTGCCAGCGGGACCCTACCCAATAGAGAATCAGGTGCAGGGTTCCTGGTGCATCAGCAGTTGGCGCAAGCTTCCATTGGCGCAACTTACGCTGACCTATGAGAATTGAGCCCCACACCTTTTCACCAAATGAAAAAGTCTTATAGAAATAGGCCTCAGATATTGGCCCTAAATGTGATTCAAAACCACCTAAAAGGAGAACAGGGAGAGTCAATGGTGGTACCACTGATCTTCATATTGGTCAGAAGTTGCAGACAGCCCTAGGTTCTGTTTACATTAGCATGGAACTCTGGATGAAGAATCCATGGATGGGTTTCAGAACTGCCAGCAGGGCAGGCATTAATGCTGCTGGTTAGGAAACCTCTATCCAGCCTTGCCTGAAAAGAAAAGAACATTTTCCCACTGAAGGCTGCTGTGAAGAACCGCCAAAGATGAGACCCATCTGAAGGGATTATTTTGTCAACTGCCATTGATACAGATTGCATGACATGCAACAGCTTAATGCTGTTTCCTGGACAACAAGAGAGTGTCTATCTCCCTCTCTGATAAGTGTAAGAAGGAGAGGACCATTCCTCTTGGAGGTTAAACAGCTGCTAGCACCAAACAATAGCAGTCAGAAAATGTTGGTAGTTTTTAAAAATAATCCCTTATTACTTTTTTTTTCTGAAGTGTTTTTCTTTTTCGATGTGCTCACAAGATGGTTTTCTACCCAGTACTGTTGCAGAGTTAGACTGGCCAGGCCAGATACCCATAAATTTCATGGTGGGCCACCAAGCCATATACACTTTGATGTATAGTGTGTACTGGTGAGAGGGAGGGCAGTGGTATTGGAAAGCAACATCATGAGACCCTCTCCGAGGGAAGAGGATGGCAGCGTAGGTAACAGGTAACTGATGAGTCTTTAAGACAAGCTCTTTAAACCTCTCCAGCAGACAGGACTAGGCAGCAGCATCATAACAATAAAAATAAACTTAGCAATCAGCAGTGACAGCATATGTGTGGGGGCTAGGCTCTTGTCTAGTGCATACAATATACATCCCCAACCACCAGGGTCCTGCCCAGGACAGCATAGCAGTGGGACGGGCAAATGAACAAGGAGGAGACAAAGAAACTTATCTGTATGCAGGCAATCATGCTCACTCCCAGCCTTACTTCAGCGTGCATGTAGTTACAAGTTGGGGGGGCTAGCACTTGTAAAAGAGAGAAACAGAGGGTGTAGCATGGGATGGGTGTGGTGGATGCCGATGGTTTGTTGGCCAGTGTGACATTGGTCAGTGTGACATTGGTTAGTGTGACATTGGTCAGTGTGACATTGGTCAGTGTGATGTGATTCACTAAGTAGCCTCTGGGTTGGGGATCTGTCTCTTGTACTTATTTTTGGTGATCACTCCAACAGCATCCTGCTAGCAGCCTTCCATAGAAAAAGAAGAGCGGAGCTTCTACAGACAAACCGATGGAAGCAGTGATTACACCTCTCCAGATACCATCATGACCTCATGACATGCATCAGAGAAGTTAGTAGAATTTTCTTTTTTTGTGGTGTTTTCTTAATAACTGCCTTGTTTTGTTAATCCCAATGCTGCCTCCTGACTGAGTTATCACCCACCCTTGAACCTTCACCTCTGTGGACTACAAGACTAGCATTGCTAGCCTGGCCCTAGTTAGTGTCTGATTGAGTAGATGAGTAGAACTAAATAAAAAATGAACAGTTCAATTACAATTATAGACCAGTCCTGTTTTGTGCTAAGTGGACTCCTGACTGATGTAAATTGATGTGTGTGTGTTGGAGGTGTAGTGTTATCAGCACACCGTGTGCAGGAGGTACAGCAAGCCACCACCAGGAATGAAGACCAGGAGGGCATAATTCTGTTAAAGAGAGAGACCCGTAGGAGTGGAGTGGTTAAAGTAAGTAGTTTGAGTACGGGTAAGGTAGTGGGGTTTGGGGTTTGGGATCATCTTCAATACCAGATGCCTCAGTCCCTCCTGGTTATGGTGGCTGACAGTGGGATCCCTCAAACGCCTGCCTCAGAAAACTGAGATATCTTTCAAAATAAGGAATGCGTCACCAAAATCAGAGACTCAGCTTTTAAAATGGTAATATCAACATAAGCTCAAAGATCTGATTGTTTAAGTATGAAGCTAAGCTGAAAAGCATTTATGAAGGAAAACATGACTGCAACAGAATTATGATCAGTTGAGGAGCATTGGTTGGGGTGGGTGGGGGACCATGGGGCCTCAATGGTGCATTTCATTGCAAAGATACACTGCTGACAAAAAATATTTTTCATTTGCAGGATTTCATCATTTGTACTCCCCCAAATCTGGTTTTACTCACCTCACATTTTAAATAAAGAGTACAGTAGTCACCCTGGAAAATTACATTTGAAACACTGCATGTATATTGATTTATACTGACCCACATGTTCTTATCTGAAGCACTGTACGTATATTGATGTATACTGACCCAAATATTCTTATCTGAAGCACTGCACATATGTTGATGTATGCTGACCCATGTATCCTTATCTGAAGCACTGCATGTATTTTGATGTATATTGACACACATATCCTTAATGGTACATTTCATTGCAAAGATACACTGCTGACAAAAAAATAATTTTCATTTGCAGGATTTCATCATTTGTACTCCTCCAAATCTGGTTTTACTCACCTCACATTTTAAATGTTTTATACTGACCCACATATTCTTATCTGAAGCATTGTACATATATTGATGTACACTATTTAAAAGATAAAGAACCTCTGTGTGCAAACACTGAGGCAAGGGTTACCCCATAGGGCATTTGGCTGGGAAGCCAAGTTTCAAGAAAATACAAAATCACACATGCCCACACAATGCAAAGCATCATGGGCTGCATATGCAAATCACCACAGAATGTTACGCTGGTTCAATGCACTGACACACATATTCTTATCTGAAGCACTGCATATATGTTGATGTATACTGACCCACATATCCTTATCTGAAGCACTGCATGTATGTTGATGTATACTGACCCATGTATCCTTATCTGAAGCACTGCATGTACATTGATGTGTACTGACCCACGTATCCTTATCTGAAGCACTGCATGTATGCTGATGTATACTGACCCATGTATCCTTATCTGAAGCACTGCATGTACTGTATGTTGATGTATACTGACCCACATATCCTTATCTGAACCACTGCATGTATGTTGATGTATTTAGTTTTTGTTTACCAGGTAGATGCACTAGCCAAAAGCATGACTATTTTCAGGCACAACCTCAAAACTACTGACCCACATATCCATATCTGAATTACTGAATGTGTGTTGATGTATACTGACCAATGTTTTCTTATCTGAAGCACTGCATGTACAGTTACAGTGTACAGTTAAGGGGCTAGAAATAAGACATGGTGGGAGTGGTGCAGTGCAGTGGCTGTGGAGCAGCAGTCTTCTGGGAGACATTCTAGAGGATGCGGTGTTGTCCCATCTGCAGGCACCTCTCTGGACTGAGGGAGGAGGTTGCTCATCTCCAGGCTGAGTTGGCCAGGATTTGTGGGACCTCCTCTTCCATCCAGGAACCACCAGTGCCACTGCCGTTGCCTCAGAGGTTGCCAAGAAAGAGGAGTGGTTGGACCACAGTGGGCTCATGAAGGGTGAGGGTGGTGGAACAGAGGCACATCCCTCCAGTTGTACCTCTCCACAATTCCTATGCCATTCTGGCAAAGTGTGGTTCCTCTATGGAGGCACCCACAGTGGAGACCAAGGAGGATGCTGGGAACCTCCAAAAGGAGACCCACAGGAGGGTGGCAGGGGACCCAACAGGGGAAGGAAACAACTCCTGGTGGGGGACTCCATTGTTAGGAAGGTAGAACTGGGGGACGAAGGGGAGAGGGAGGTAAGGTGCCTGCCTGGCGCCATGGCTTGGAGGGACAGGGAGCGAATCCTCAGGATTGCCAGAGCAGCTGCACAGGGGAGGGAGCTGGATGTCATTGTCCACCTAGGGACAAATGACCTGGCTAAGAAAGGGATTAGAGAAGTGCAGGAAGAGTTTGTGGCATTGGGGAGGGGCCTTAGACAAGTAGCACGCACAGTAACCTTCTCGTGGTGCTGCCCATCTATGACGTAGGAGAGACTAGGGTGTTCCGCACCATGGGATTCAATCAGTGGTTGAAAAACTGGTGTGGAATTCAGGGATTGGGCTTCATTGGGGACTGGGGGTCCACCTGGAGTGATGGAAGCCTATACCGACATGATGGGCTGCATCTGTCCAGGAGGGGAACCAGGATCCTAGGTGATAGGTTTAAATGCTTCATTGGCAAGCATTTAAACTAGCCAAGGGGGGAGCCACTGGAAAGGAGTAGGGAAATCCTAGCTCCCTCCAAAAAAATCACGGTAGTAAGTGTGGTAAACACCAACATAGAGGTGTCGATAGGGAGAAGGGCAGGGTAAATGGAGAAAGTGACAAAGGCAAGAAGGACAGGGATGGGGCAAAAAGGAGTAAGGCCATCAGGAAATGGAGGGTAATGAGTACCAATGCCCATAGTCTGGGCAAAAGCTCCCTGAGCTGGTGGCCTTGATGGAAGAGGGATGCCTGGATATCGTAGCAGTCACAGAAACATGGTACACAGAAAACCATGACTGGGATGTTAACATACCAGGGTACATAACCTACAGGAGAGACAGGCAGGGGAGAAGAGGGGGAGGAGTAGCTCTCTATGTAAAGGAAGGGATAAAAGCAACTGAACAAAAGAGTAAACAGGGAGGAGAGGAGGCACTGGAGGTCACCTTGGAGACTGGAAAGGGCACCACAGTCCGCACGGGGGTTGTGTACAGACCCCCATGTCAGGGGAAGGGAATGGACAAGGATATGATAGAAGACATTCTTAGAATGGCAGAGAAAGGGGAGATACTGTTGATGGGAGACCTGAATATGCCAGATGTTAACTGGAGCACATTTGCTGCAGCCACATCCAAGAGCAGGGCCATTCTTGATGCCCTACAGGTGGCAGGCCTCAGACAGCTAGTTTTGGAACCCACTCGTGAGGAAGCAATCTTAGACCTGGTACTCTCAAATATGGGCAGTGAGAGGATCTCAGATCTAGAAGTGGGTTGCTATCTGGGAACAAGTGACCATTAAACAGTGTGGTTCACGTTAAACTCAGCTACAGAGTCAAGCCATACAAAAGTGAGGGTACTGGACTTTAGGAGGGCAGACTTTGGCAAGATGGGAGACTGCCTCAGAAAAGCACTAGCAAACAGGCTAGAAGGAGGTGTGGAGCAACAATGGGAAACATCAGAACTGCCATCACAGAGGCAACAAGCCTTTGTGTGAGGCAAATAAACAAATCAAAATGAAAGAAAAAGCCACTATGGTTCTCAAAAGAGGTGGCTGTGAAAGTCAGGAAGAAAAAGATAGCATCCCAGAAGTATAAGGAAACACAGAAGGAGCAGGACAGAGAGCTGTACCAGTTAAGGCAGAAGGAAGCAGGGAGGGAAGTCAGAATAGCAAAGGCTCAAACTGAGGAAAAGATAGCCAACTCAGTTAAGAAGGGGGATAAAACCTTTTATAGGTACATCAGCAAGCGTAGAAAGACAAAGGGAGGGATAGTGAGGCTGAATAGAATGAACAGTGGGTGGGCAGAGGGGGACAGTGAAAAAGCAGGGATACTGAACGAATATTTCTGCTCAGTATTCACAAAAGAGGAGGAAGTGCCTAATCCAATTAACAGAAGCACTCTTGATAGGGTTGATCCAGTCCTTTCACAGAAGAAAGGGTTCTGCAAAACTCCTAAAACTGAAAGTGGACAAAGCAATGGGGCCTGATGGAATTCAACGAATTCTAAAAGAATTAAGGGGAACTAGTGAAACCACTGGCTACTCTTTTTAATAAATCATGGGAGGATGGTGTGGTACACGAGGACTGGAGGAAGGCGGATGTGATTCCCCTTCACAAATGTGGGACCAAGACAGAGGCAGGAAACTACAGACCTGTCAGTTTGACCTCTGTGGTAGGGAGAGTGATGGAGTCATTTCTGAAGGAAAGAATAGTTGAGTACCTAGAGGCTAGTGGGGCACAGGACCCAAGGCAGCATGGGTTCACAGCGGGAAGGTCATGTCAGACCAGTCTAATAGATTTCTTTGACTGGGTGACCAAAGTAGTAGACTAAGGAGGGGCTATGGACATGGCCTACCTAGACTTTAGCAAGGCATTTGACACAGTCCCACATAAAAGATTAATAGTCAAATTAAACAGCCTGGGAGTGGGTCCCAGGGTGGTAGCCTGGGTAAAACATTGGCTGGACAAAAGGACACAGAAGGTAATTGTAAATGGAGTCCACTCTGAAGAAAGAGGGGTTACTAGTGGGGCACCGCAGGGTTCAGTATTGGGTCCAGTCCTTTTTAATGTCTTCATAATTGACAATGCAGAGGGACTGGAAGGAAAAGTATGCCTCTTTGCAGTTGACACAAAGATCTGCGACAGGGTTGATACACAAGGAGGCATGGAAAGGATGAGAAGGGACTTGGCAAGGTTGGAGGAATGATCAGAAGTATGGCAGCTAGGATTTAATGCAAAGAAGTGCAAAATAATGCACCTGGGAAACAAGAACCCAGGGGAAGAATACACAATGGGGGGGGTAGTAACAACAACACAAAAGGAAAGGGACCTGGGGGTAATCATATCAGATGACCTTAAGGTTAGCAAGCAATGTGAGAAGGCAGTAGGGAGGGCTTGGGGTATACTGGGATGCACAGGGAGAGGCATCAGCAGCAGAAAACAGGAAGTTGTTATCCATCTGTACAGACAGTTGGTGAGACCCCATCTGGAGTACTCATCTCCGCAAGGACATAGACAGGATAGAGGCAGTCCAGAGGAGGGCAAATAAAATGGTGCAGGGTCTGCAAGAGAAGCCATATGAGGAGAGACTAAAGGAGCTTAATATGTATACCCTTGAGGAAAGAAGGGAGAGGGAGGGACATGATAGAAACTTTTAAGTACCTCAGTGGAATCAACAAAGTCCAAGAGGGTAGCATCTTTCAGAAAAAGAGACGTGCAAGAACAAGGGGACACAATTTAAAGATAGGTGGGGGGGCGGTTCAGCGGCAATGTGAGGAAGTATTATTTCACAGAGAGGGTAGTGAATGCGTGGAACAGCCTTCCTGAGGAGGTTGTGGGGTCAAAAACTGTGGGAGAATTCAAGAATGCATGGGACAGACATAAGGCAATTCTTGTAGGGGGTAGGAAGAAATAGGCTGTTGGTTAACTAGGATCTGCGGCCTATCCTGTAAGTAGGGAAATGGGCAGACTAGATGGGCCAAGCAGTCCTTATCTGCCGTCAAAGTCTATGTTTCCATGTTTCTATGCTGATGTATACTAACCCACTTAAGATGTATACTGGACCACATATCCATATGTGAATCACTGAATGTATGTTGATGTATAGGGGTATGATTGATAGGGGTTTCTGGAGCACAAGGGATGGGAGGGTCTCGGCACCCAACTAAGGATCTAGGTTCGAGCAGACTTGATAGACCATAAGGCCTAATCTGCTGGCAAATAGTATGTTAGTATGTTAGTATGTTAGTATACTGATCAATGTTTTCTTATCTGAAGCACTGCATGTACAGTATGTTGATGTATACTGACCCACTTACCCCTGTCTTAAGCACTGCTTGTATATTGATGTATGCTGGACCACATATCCATATCTGAAGCACTGAATGTATATTGACATATACTGACCCACGTATCCTTATGAAGTTGATCTTGTAGCAATTTCACCTGAAACTTCTTATGATCCTTTGCCAGAGATCGAAACAAGACTGTTTTCTAAATAGCAGTGGTCAAATACTGTATGTAGAAACTCCTGGTGGTATGCTGTCACCCCACACCCTTTTCTAATTTGTTTTTATTTAATTTTTTCCATTTCGCGGGTGATGGAATACGTCAGATACCATTTTTCTGCCACTCCTGACAACGATACAATAGAAACAACGCTTCTTAATGGTGGTGGTGGTGGTGGGAGGGGCATTATTTGCAACCTAGCTGAGCAGTACCATATCTTCAGAGCGCTTGTATATTTGGCCTGATTTTGTTCAAAAAAAAAAAAGCTGTTTTCCTCATCGTACTGAATTTAAAAATACGATATTTGGATAAATCATGTGTCCCCAGATCTGGTGATATCATCTTTTGTGATCACAAAGAAGAAACATTAGGAGAATGTAATGATTTCTTTACCCTTCACAGGTGGGGCCTCTACAGTAGGAAAGTCGCAGAATAAAGTACGTGTCAAAAAGCTGGAGGGCACCCAGCTGGTCTTAGTGAAAACACTGTGATTATGGACCTAACAACTGCTGTATAGAAGACTAATAAAAAAACAGATGACTATTCCACACAGCTAATAACAGTAGAAACCATTGCAGAAAGCATGTCTGAGGGGGAACAAGAATCAAAAAGTATTGCAGAGAAGGTGCTTGCTGCAGTGGCAAATATGATTAAGAGCCAGGCTACAAAACCTCAAAACCCCAGTAAGAGGGGCTCAAATAAGTATCCTAGTGTCACCAGAAAAGAGCTAAGGGGGGAGCAATACTTTCCTTCTTGACATTGTGGATCTTTGATGCCTTGGAAATAAACTTAATGGCACAACTAGGGAATGACTATAAAATTACCCCATGAAGATTAGAGAGTGTGGAGAAGTTCACTGCACTTTATTTTTCAGGGCATTGAATGTGGTCTGAGATTGGATGCTTTAGGTAGCCAGAGTCAAGAAGAACATACTGCATGAGGACATACTACATATGTTTATACTGATCCCACAGAAGCCAGAAAACTGCTAGCCAGACTGGAGATAGAGAGGGGGCACGATGATGGGAATTAGGGTTCAGTAGAAAAGAACAGCTGAACACAGGTTTATTTAAGCAATAAGGCATCACAGGGTGTTGGTTATTGGGGGACATACCCATGCCTTGTGTGGTGTATCTCAAGGCATATAAAAGTGACTAAACCACATGAGAAGTGGGTAATCCCCCACTTACCCATGTCCTGGAGTACCTTTATTGTGATTATACCATAGACCCATGTGTTAAATAAATTTATACTGTGTATTATTTTTTTTTTATAAATGCCTTTCCTCAGTCAGAGGTTATTTAAGTAATATACCTTGACAGGGTGTGGGTGATGCCAGGATTTATCCATGCCTGGTGTGTTTTGGTCATAAGGACGCAGGCCAAGTGAGTAAACAACACCAGAAGTGGGTAAATCCTGGTATCACCCACATCCTGGAGTGGCATATTGCGATTATACAATGTCCTTTTTTTTACACAGAAAAATAGTAAATAGAAAGTCATTTTTCCATTTCAATATATTTTTTAGTGTTTTTATTGCTCCGCCAGAAGAAGTAGTCCTTGGTTACTGGGGCTGTGATGATACTATGCATGCACAATATTGCTTTATAGTGTATGTTAGAACATAGTTCTTAGCAGAAATCCATAAGGCTCAAAATATGATTCTGCTTCAGTAGTGACATCCCTACTGCAGCAGAATGACATTTCATTCTGCTTCAGTATGGACGTCACACTGTGTTGTCCATAAGCACTATGGTTCCCTTGGTAACCAGGCACAACATACTCCCCAACTGCAGTTAGACTCCAAAAGTTGCCCTGGAGGTGAGGGGTGAGGGGTGAACAGTGAAGTGATGTTGGAGGGGTAGAGGTCACACGTACTGTAGTGCGTTGCGGTTTTCATCGCAGTGCCATGTTGCTGACTGTGAACTGTTGGAAAGAATCATCAATTATGTAAGTGTTTTAAAATTCTCTCTCTTTTTTTTGTCTCCCTGTCTTTTTGTCTCTACAGTTATCGAGGAGCTGCTGTTTTGTGACCGTTTCCCAGAAGACCGCAACTGTTTGTTGTCATGTAGATTTTTTTCTGTCAGGCAACTTGTATGAATACTGCATCAGCATGCCTAACATTAAAATATTTAATGCCCCAATAAGTCTTCCTCGTATTTTGTGATGTGTAGTCAGCATTGGGAATGTCTATACACAATAAAGAAAAGTGTATGGCTTTCCCATTCACAACAAGGCTAATCTCTACACTCGTGGGTACTATGATGACTGCAAGACCTCTCGAGCTTCGCTCATGAGGTTGGCAGTCATCATAGTAACCATTCATGTAAAGAATAGCCTTGTGAATGGTAAGCCATACACTATCCTACATGTGCTTCCTGGCCTGGTGCTTTTTTGGGGAGCCAGGAAATGTTTAAATCTGTGCCCAGGTTACTTTTTTGACTGTGTCCCAGCTCCATTTTTCTTCTATGAGCTGGGACAGCCATCAGTACTAGTGATGGGCGAAGTGGCCGCAATTCACTCCACGAAGTGATACGTGGAGTGAAGGTGAATTCACGGAGTGCTCTGCAACGTGAAGTGGAGTACTTTGCGTTATTAATGGGTAATGCAAAGTCCATTGAAAACACTGACTTCACATTAATCCGCCTTCCCAAACCACTACTCCACCAATTCTTAAGACGAAGTACATTGAAAACAATGTGCTTAGCCTCACTTCACCTTGTTTTTAAGCTCCAAAGGCAAATTTTGCAGTGATTCATGGGATTTCAGGTCACACGGGCTCTAGATTGTTCTGCACAGCCTCAGTTTGGGGTAGTGTGTGTAGGAAGTTGTAGGAGACAATCTGTTCTGAGAGCTCTCTGTGATTCAAACCTTCAAAAAGCTGTCAAAAAAGCCCTTCTGAGTCTTTTTTTTTTGCTGAAACTTTAGTTAATCGATCATAGGAAACCTTACTGTGCTCATATCATCGAGCGTTTATTGTTTGTGTATGGATTTTGAATGTTAATGTACAACATTCAGTCTGTGTACTGAGAGACAGTGGAAGCGTGCTTTGGGGGAGAGGTGTATCTGTGGTGTAGGTAGATTAACTTGGAGAAAAAGACAATGCTTTCTGTTTTGGAGATATTTTTCTTGTATAACTGTGTTAATGTACATACAGTAATATTTTCAATATTTCTTGCCTTTTATTTTGCTGATTGTTGTGGTGCAGCAGTGCATAATTTTAGTTTGTTTAAAATATGTGGTTATATTACAGAAGTTTTCAATTTGCTATGCATTACTTAGTGTGTGTGTGAGTGTGTGTGTGACACGTGTCATTAAATCAGACACCTTTTATTGTGCCACATAATAATTTCAGCAATGTGAAACTGCTATCCACTGCAGCAGTGTGATTTTTGTACTTCTTTGTGGTATCTTTACTGGTACTAGCACTAGTGACTGTTACTGCCGCAGTGCATAATTTTAGGTTGTTTAAAATATGTGGTTGTAGTACTGAAGTTTTCAATTTGCCATACATTACTTGATGTGTGTGTGAGTATGTGTGTGACATGTGTCATCAAATCAGACACCTTTTATTGTGCCACATAATAATTTCAGCAATGTGAAGCTGCTATCCACAGTAGTTGTGTGATTTTTGTACTTCTTTGTGGTATCTTTACTGGCACTAGTACTAGTGACTGTTACTGCAACAGTGCAGTACACTGCCCCCCCCCGCCACAGCCCGCCCCAACCGGCAAAGGTATTCTTTTCCAGATTTGAATTTCTGATGGTGAGCACTGGTTAGGTGTTGTGCCTTTGTGTCTGCATCTCTTCAGTGCACAGTGCAATCTTTATGTCTGTGCATTTGCATCTCTTTAGGGCCCAATCTCCATCTGTAACTTAAGTCACAGTTGTTTCTTTGGCTTCCCTTCAGAGTACTGGATAGGTGTGGTGCTTAATTCTGCATGAACATTGTACTCATTAATATACATTTTTAAGTCAGGACCATCATCACGAGTCACTCATGATACAAATCACGTTCTTCATCATCACGGTCACAAATGCAGTCACAAATCATGATTCACGATCACTCACGTTACGAATCACAACATTAATATTTTTTCTAGTTACTTGGATGTATTGTAAGCCTGTTTTGTAGTATCTCTCCAGGCTTCACCACCTCACCATTGTACTCATTGATACATGTTTTTAAGTTTGGGACTTTTAAGCTACAGCTCATCGGGGAAGTACAGCCATAGGTGGTAGGCATCCACGTTTCTTCATCATCACGGTCACAAATGCAGTCACAAATCATGATTCACGATCTCGTCATGAATCACATCATTAATCTTTTTTAATAGTTACTTGGATGTATTGTAAGCCTGTTTTGTAGTGTCTCTCCAGGCTTCACCACTCCACCATTGTACTCATTAATGTTTGTTTTTAAGTCAGGGAGTTAGACAGTGTCTGCAGTACATACACAGACTGGAAAGAAGACTGACTGCACACATGCAGTTTAGTACAGTATACTTGCACTGCTCAGAATACAAAATGTCATGCATACGGAAGACAACAAAAAAGTGCATAATTACATACAAGAGTCGGGAATGGTAGAGGAAAACATTTTATAACACAGCAAGGAAGGTGTGGGGGGGCACATGGTGTGAGGGAAAAAAAAATAATGTGGGATCCCATGGAGATCCAGCAGCAGTTCCAGCATGGACATAATTTGCAACTGATGTCCCTCTATGTGATCCAGCCGCTGCTCCACAGCACTCATCCTCTCGTTGTTCTCCTCGACAGAACTCCAGAGAACTGCCAAGTCAGCCTGTGTTACATGCAGTTCTCTGGGGTCCATACGTTCTACAGGCTGATCTGCTGGTGGTGGTGGGGTTGGGGGTGCTGGTGGAGCAGCAGATGCTGCTGTGGCCCTCCTCTTCTTAGGGATGCAACAGTGCACAGCTGCACCCTCTGCCACAGAATGGTCAGCAGGTGCAGGCATGGTCTGTTCTGTGGCAGCCTGCCACTCCAACTGCTGGTGATTGAGCATATGGGTGAGCTGGCCCCCAGACTCCAGGTGAGTCCCCTGGGGGCACACGGCATACCTCCACCTCACATAGGTGGTACTTGACCACTCTGCTGTCCCCCCGACACAGTCAAAAAACTGTCAAACAACAGAGGTGCGGGGAGGACCAGGAACAGACAGGGGATGACCAGATGAACTGGCAGCTGGCTGGTCACGGTGCTGAACAGGGATGAGATGGGATCCACACCTGGGCCCGGGGAAACAGGAACATCCTGCTCCAGAGGACCTGGTGCTGGGCTTGGTGGTGGTTCAACTGCCTCAGAGTCGGGACAGGAGGCGGTGCTGGTCCTGCTTCTGGGGGGGACACTCACAAGTTTTGAGTGGTCCAACCGGAATGGGTGTCCATGCCCTCCACACATGCGCGTGGTACAACGCTTACCACTATCATGCTCTCCCAGAGCTGCCCCTGCCCCAGACATTCCCTCACCCTGGTCCATCTCTCCTACTGAGCTCCCTCAGTCCGAGCAATCACTACTCACACAGTCACACAACACACACAGTCACACAGACAAACAACTAACTACTTATAAAAGTAAGAAAAATAAAATTTACAGAAAGAACAAATTAAGTAAAAAAAGAGTACCGAAAAGACAAAAAAAAATTTAGTTTTTAAAAAAGCTGTTGGGTCTAAATCGAAGTTTAAATCTCTTCCTCGCTCTAATCTCAAAGTATCAGCAGTCACAAAACACACTACTCTCTCTCCGTCTGCACAGGAGAAAGTAAAACTGTCCGCTTGTATGACTCACTTTCTTCCTGCCTAGCTAAAGAGCATGTGACTTACAGTACTGTAAGCCATGTGATGTGTGGGGGGCTGCCAAATCTGAAACACCAAGTGGATCACTTAGAATCATAATGAGGAATGTGAAGTCCATTAAAAACAATGACTTTGCCTTACTTCACATTGCCATTCCCCCTTAACGCGAAGTGGTAATGACAAGGTGGAGTGAGCACTTTGCATTTCGCACTATGCGTAGCGGAGTGGCAATGCAAAGTGCCCACTTCACGTTCACTTCACTGGCGGAATTTAAATTCACTGCATCTCTAATCAGTACCTGCTGCTTGTTTCTTTTTGCACTATGGAAGCACTGCTCCATTTTTTGCACAATCTGTGCATGCGCAGTAGCATACCTTGTTACTGTGCTTAATGTGAGTTAGATGCGCTTACTGCGAGTCATTTTCTGTCCCTCTTTGGTATTGGGCTGAGGAGAGGAAGGAGTCAGTTTTGTTGGGGTTTTTTTCTGCTGTGTCTCGCCTTTCTGGAACTCTATAGATGGCCCACCATTGCAGGGTGCTGAGCAGCGACAGCCACTGGTTTCAATTATGGAGCCTTGTGATTGACTACTGGGAATTGTGTTGGGATTGGATGGTGAAGAGAGTGATGAAAGGGATGAGAAGGTACAGATTGAGTGTTAAAAAAAACAAGTGTCAGAAATATACTTTATTTAGGAAATGTTGTTTTCAGCTTTCTTAGCAGAGTTATACAGTGGCAATTGGTGCACTGGTGTTTATCGGGGATCCAACATGGTGGATTTCCAGTTCATGTTCGGGGGTCGGAGTGTTTTCTTGGCACATGAGGGTGGCTGGCACTTTTTACCATTGGGTGATACTATGATTTTCAACGTGTAAATCATGCAAGCCAGCCAATCAGAAGACAGCATTTTCTGATCCATTGTATAATGTAGGATTTACTCATGGGTAAAGACCTTAGCTGACCAATCAGACTATAGGTTTTCAGGTGCTCATCGTATAACGAATTTGTTTATGTGACTTGAGGAGTAAGTGATGTTGCCTTCTTTTCTCCTGGATGTGGAGGTACTTTGTTAAAGTTATCATTTACTGAGCTTATGGGGTCAAAATTGATTTTGACAAGGAGGCAGTAGAATAAGGAAGCAGTATAGTGTAGTGGTTAAGGGCAATGAGCTGCAAACCTGGAGATCTGGGTTTGAATCCCATCAGCGCCCACTTGTATACCGTATCACCCTGAGCAAGTTGCCTAACTTTCTTGTGCTCCCAGGTCACATCTAGAAACAAGCTCCAGTTTAGTGTGTCTTTCCTGGCAATTTCCCCTTTCTCCTGTGACACTAAGAACTCTCTCATTCTTCTGCTGCCACGAGGCAATCACTTTCACTCCCCATCAGGGGTTGTTGCAGTTTGGAATATTTTAACGCCAGAGGACAATGCCATATATATCAAACAATTTAGACATTTCAGTATTTATTATTTATTTATTAGAGTCTAGGATTACAATTACCTTTGACCAAGGCTCTTTTACAAAGGTTCCATGTCAGGATGAGAACAAACAAGCAGGACATTAATCATTACAGGATAACAGGTTACAGTTGTTTATCATCACGTGAGCACATACAGATTAGGAGGTACTAGGGGCATGCAGAGGACAGGGATAACATTGATAACAAGAACTTGGTGAGACACGAGACGAAGATGCTGCCAGAGGCAGTTGTCAAAACACAGAGGAAGTGCAAGTGTAAAGTGCAAGTGTGGGGGGGGAAGGTAGAGGGGGAGAGTAGTGGGGTGGATAAGAAGGGACAAGTGCCAAAAAGGGAACAGCAGGTTAGAGAAGACAGTCACATATGCTAGAGGCAGAGAGGAATAGGTGAAGGTTAGAGTTGAATGGGCCTAGCTTAGGTAGGGAGGAGATGTCTCTGGTGAGACCATTTAGCCAGCTGGGAGCTCTGTAGGCAAAGGATCTTTTCCTCTGTGAGGCAGTATTATGTTTTAAATGGTAATTGCCATTAACTGTTCAACAGGTGGGAAGGTAGATGTTGTTGGTGGGGGTATATTAATCTAAATTTTAATCCTTTTCATTTGCAGGAAAGTTATT
Source organism: Neoceratodus forsteri (assembly GCA_016271365.2). Lineage (NCBI taxonomy): Eukaryota > Metazoa > Chordata > Ceratodontiformes > Ceratodontidae > Neoceratodus > Neoceratodus forsteri. The sequence continues at coordinate 1,335,801,170 of CM057453.1, read as the reverse complement.
TTATGATGCACTTGTAAACAGGAGCAAGATAATATGGGCCACGTGAAATGTTTGCACCTTTCTGAGTATGAATGGGAGTAAGTAGCTACATGATAGTTGGGCGCACTTTTTTTATTCTATGCAAGAGCCCTGATACTTACTCAGGTTTCTGTCAATTTTCTTGTTAACAAAATGTTTATAGCTTGGGCAGGGTGAATGGGAATAATTTTAACTACTCTCTGGGTTATATAACCAGAACCATAGCAATGTCATGTTTAAAGTTTAAATTTGGAACATCATTATGTGTCCCACTGGTTAAAATGTGCCTTTCAGGTCCAATCACAACTGCGGACAGTTTGCCAAGTTATCTCAGTTTTGGTGTATTTGGAGATTTTCTGCTGTGGTGGGGAGCTGTGCATGGGGGGGGGGTGCACTCCTAGGTGGTGGTAACTAGCCCAGTGGTAGCGTGCATAGTGCATTCCAGGATGAGCTGTTCCTACTCTTTCTTTGTTGCAGAACTAGGATGCTATATGCACCAGATGCAAATTCTTTAGGTTACTCAAGTTTGGGATAAAGGGTCTTGAAAGATACTAGGCTCTCGATTACTTTACTAAATATTTATAGAATATATACTATTATGTATAGTATATTAAATATTTATTGGTCAGTTAAAGGGACACTGTCAACCTGTTTTTCATTATTTCTAGTAAAAAACCTGCATTTTATGACTGCTTACCTTCTCTAACGTTCATTGAGGTTGCTGTTTGTTTTGTCTGTCTTCTTGTTTAGTAGAACTGAAATGCATGCTGATGTATATTTATAATCAGCCTTGTTTTGTTTACAATCCTGGATCTGTTCTTACTGCATATTTCCAGAGCATTACAAACACATCCAAACAGTGCAGTCACTCATGAGGCAGTAGCCTTCTAAACTCCCATTGCATCATGAGGGGCTAGACTGTGTTGTGGATGTTCCCAAGTTCAGGAAAGATGCAGTTGGAGCTGATCAAGGAATGTAAACAAACCTGTGTTTGTGTGGTAACACCAGTATGGCAGGCAGTCGGTTTTTCACTTTTTTAAAGCAAAAAAAAAAGAGTCAGAATCAAACTACCTGCTACATCTGCAATCTTTACAGAATGTTGGCAATCATAAAATGTGCTTTTTAAACTAGAGACAGTGTCCCTTTAAATGTCTTGCAACTTAAGTTATATATTTTTCCTTACACCAAACAGAGATAATTGTACAAAAGTCAGTAACTAATTTTTTAAATCTTGAACAAGTTAGTGGATTTGCCCCGTACTCATGTACCAACAATATGTGCCTCACGTGTTCTTGTTAACATGAAGTATATAGCACATTATAACAGAAATACAGGAAAAGGGCACCACAGTAACAACATTAACTAACTGGTGTGAGGGTGGATGTTGTTGGTGGGGGTATATTTAAATTCCCCAGGACAGAGTATTATCTCAGAGGGGTCCGGGTAACTCCCACAGTGGAAGAGAAAGATCTGGGAGTGATGATATCTAGCAATTTGAAGCACTCTGTGCAGTGCAAGAAGGCAGTGACATGAACAAACAGGATGTTGGGCTGCATAGCTAGTGGGATCAGTAGTAGGCATCAGGAGGTGGGTTCTACCCTTGTATAGGTCACTGGTGTGGCCACGTCTGAAGTATGCAGTGCAGTTCTGGAGCCCTCACCTTAAAAAATATATAAACCTAGTGGAGACGATCCAGAGGAGGATAACAAAGATGAATACAGGGTAGTAGGGTAGATCGTACGAAGAGAGACTGGAGGCCTTGAACATATACACCTTGGAGGACAGAATGGAGAGGGGAGACATGATAGAGACCTTCACATACATGAATGGATTTAATAAGATAAACAAAGAAGATCTATGTAGGGAAAGCTACAGCAAAACTATGAGGGAGCACAGCCTTAAGCTGGGAGGAGGGTGTTTAGGAGGGAAGTTAAGAGACACTTCTGCACAGAAGGGGTGGTGACCAAGTGGAATACACTGCCAGGTAAGGTGCTGTCAGCAATGATGGTGGGGAGCTTCAAGAGAGACTGGGACAGATATAAAGGGAGGATTAAGATCCATGGACAGGAAGAGGATAGGGATTAAATAGTCAGGGAGAGAGGACATCAGCCTGAACAAAGCTGAAATCCCTACACAATGAGCAGACTTGGTAGACCAGATGGCCTAATTCTGTTGGCAAATTCATATATTCATGTATTAAAAATTAAGATAGCTTTAACACAATGAGTAAATAAAATACAGTCCAAATTTGCCATTACTGTATCAGTACTGTAAATAGAACAGTGGATTTTGCCCAATGACTACAGTAGTGTATGTATTTGTCAGCCACACTAAGTAGATCAAGGATGATCTACCTTGTAATGGCACTATCTTTTATGCAAGTAAAAACTTTCATTTGCCTAATCTTCTGGGACCAAATTGCAATATAGTTTGTGAATCACCAAACCTGTGTACATAGAGATCATATATATATATATATGTGTGTATATATATATATATATATATATTATATATATACAGTATATATATATAGACATATATAGTGTATAAACTGGAGGGGTCATCATGTGATCCCTCCACTCATTTGCATATTAACCACACAGATATAGTATATGCCACTTGTATATAGTGGCAGTAAAGCCACAAGTACTCCATGTGGTGTTGCTTCTAGTTTTTAAGGCTCTCTATGCCTGTGTACCTCCTGGAGAGGTGAAAAGCAGCTCCCATTCCTGATCACTGACACTTGGGGTGCCCAGGTCAGAACTCAAGTCTATTTGATACTTAATTGCTCTGGAATGAAGAATGCAGCATGCTAGAAATACTGCATACTTTCTGTAGGCTGGGCTACAAAGACCCAGCAGACCTGTTAGAATTAGCTGAACCTCAGTTTCAGTATCCCAAATCCCAAGTGTGCACTCTATGACTAATAATGTAGCCTAGTGTGACTCATTACTTAACACTAGACATACAGTATTAATAAGATTACAGAGCTCAACCTGGTCATAGGTGAACTATCAAGGCTATGCAGAGGAACAGGCGTGAGCCAGGGCTATAGAGTAGGCCTGATTACCTTCAAGGGAAAGCAAGACATCATTACTTTCTGGCAAACTCGCACTTACATGTGAGTCACAGATGTGTAGCATTATGAAAACAAACAGGAGGGAGTGTACCAGGATGAAAACAATCACATGGGTGTGTAGCAGCAGAAAAATGTGTAGCATGATACCTACCCACTAGCCAGCCAGTCTGTGCAGTATTCCAGCAGACAGGGAGACCAGCACTCAGAAAACCTTGCAATCGTATTTATGAAAGAAAATCAGAAAATGCAGTGACAGCATTTGTGGCTGACAAACACATCCCTTACCCTCCTCCAGTGGGTCACAGAGTATTACACAACCAGAAGCCAACTGTTCCTAGGATAGATGGGAAATGGGTAATGTAATAACACTCCCAGGTGACCCTCTTTGCTGCTTCTGAGATGAGAAGAACCTGATGTATTGGTTAGCTGTCTACTCAGGTTATCAATAAACTTACACAGGAAAATGCAAATCTTAACTTATTAGAATAGGCCAAGAATGGATTCAGCATTGGTTTGTACCAAGTCATCTTATACATAAGCAAGTTCATGTTGCTTTGTAGATTTAAAGTCAGCTTTTGATAAGTAGAAATGGGTCCCTGGATCGAGAGGACATCCTACAGCAGCCCTCCCCTGCCAGCAACTACAGGAGGGACAGGGAGGGTAAAAGAGGAGGAGAAGTACCTCTCTACATAAGGGAAGGGATCAAAATCAATGGAACTAAAGGGTAAACAGGGAGGAGAAGAGGCACTGTGAGTCACCCTGGAGACAGGAAATTCCCCATAATCCGCACGGGGGTTGTATACAGACCCCAGTCTCAGGGGGAGGAAATGGACAGGACAATAATAGAAGGCTTCCTTAGAATGGCAGAAAAAGGGGAGATATTGTTAATGGGGGACCTGACTATACCAAATGTTAACTGGAGCACCTTTACTGCAGCCACATCCAGGAGCAGGGTCATTCTCGATGACCTACAGGGGGTATGCCTTAGACAGCTAGTGCTGGAACCCACTCGGGAGGGAGCAATCTTAGACCTGGTACCCTCAAACAGGGATGGAAAGAGGATCTCAGATTTAGAAGTGGGTAGCCATTTGGGAACAAGTGACCACCAAATTGTGGTTCACGATAAACACAGCCATAGAGTCAAGCCATACAAAAGCAAAGGTATTGGACTTTAGGATGGCTGACTTTGGCAAAATGGAAAAGCACTAGAAAACTGGCAAGAAGGAGGGGTGGAGGAACAATCAAAATTGCCATCACAGAGGCAACGAGCCTCTGTGAAGCAAATAAATAAAACAAAACGAAGGAAAAAAATACTATGGTTCTCAAAAGAGGTGTCGGGGAAGGTTAGGGAGGAAAAGACAGCATTCAGGAAGTATAAGGAAACACAGAAGGAACAGGACAGAAAACTGTACCAATTAAAGCAGAAGGAAGCGGGGAAGGCAGTCAGAATAGCAAAGGCCCAAACTGAGGAAAAGATAGCCAACTCAGTTAGAAAGGGGGATGAAACCTTTTATAGGCACAGTAGGGAGCAAAGAAAGATCAAGGCAGGGATAGTGAGGCTTAATAAAGGGTATGGAGGAAGGGCAGAGGGTGACAGTGAAAAAAACAGGGATACTGAATGAATACTTCTGCTCAGTATTCACAAAAAAAGAGGAGGGGGAAGTACCTAAACCAAACATTAGAAGCAGTCTGAATTGGGGGGGGTTGATACCAGTCCATTCATAGAAGAAAGGGTCCTGAAAGAACTCCTAAAACTGAATGTGGACAAAGCAATGGGGCCTGACAGGATTCAACCTAGAATTCTAAACGAACTAAGGGGAGAACTAGTGACACCACTGACTACCCTTTTTAACAAATCACAGGAGGATGGTGTGGTACCTGCGGACTGAAGAAGAGTGGATGTGACTCCCTTTCACAAAAGTGGGAGCAAGGCAGAGGCAGGAAACTATTGACCTGTTAGTTTGACCTCAGTGGTAGGGAAAATGATGGAATCACTTCTGGAAGAAAGAATTGTTGAGTACCTAGAGGCCAGTGGGGCACAGGACCCAAGACAGCATGGATTCACAGCAGGAAGGTCATGTCAGATGAATCTAATAGATTTCTTTGACTGGCCGACCAAAGTAGTAGACCAGGGAGGAGCTGTGGACATGGCCTACCTAGACTTTAGCAAGGCATTTCACACAGTACCACACAAAAGATTAATAAACAAGTTAGCCAGCCTGGGGGTGGGTTCCATGGTAGTAGCCTGGGTAAAAAATTGGCTGGACAACAGGACGCAGAAGGTAATAGTAAACGGAGTCCACTTCGAACAAAGGGGGGTTACTAGCAGGGTAATGCAGGGTTCAGTACTGGGACCGGTCCTCTTTAATGTCTTTATAGGTAACATTGAGGAGGGACTGGAAGGAAAAATATGCCTCTTTGCAAACGACACAAAGATCTGCAACAGTGTTGATACATGGGGGGGGAGGGTTGGAAAGGATGAGAAGGGACTTGGCAAGGTTGGAGGAATGGTCAAACGTATGGCAGCTTAGAGTCAATGCAAAGAAGTGCAAAGTAATGCACCTGGGAAACAAAAACCCTGGGGAAGAGTACACAATGGGAGGAGGTACTAATAACAACAAAAATGGAAAGGGACCTGGGAGTAATCATATTAGACGACCTGAAGGTATGCAAGCAATGTGAGAAGGTAGTAAGGAGGGCTGGGGGGATACTGGGATACATAGGGAAAGGCATCACCAATAGGAAACAGGAAGTTGTTATCTCTCTGTACAGACAGTTGGTGAGACCCCTTCTGGAGTACAGCATGCAGTTCTGTAGACTCCATCTCCACAAGACATAGACAGGATGGAGGCAGTCCAGAGGAGGGCAACTAAAATGGTATAGGGTCTGCACCACAAGTCATATAAAGAGAGACTAAAGGAGCTTAATATGTATACCCTCAAGGAAAGGAGGGAGAGTGGGACATGATAGAAACTTTCAAGTACCTCAAGGGAATTAACAAAGTCCCAGAGGGTTACATCTTTCAGAAAAAGAGATGTGCAAGAACAAGGGGGCACAATCTGAAGATAGAGGGGGGACAGGTCAGGGGCAACTTGAGTAAGTATTTTTTCATGGAGAGGGTGGTGGACGCATGGAACGGCCTTCCTGAGCAGGTCGTGGGGTCAAAAACAGTGGGGGAATTCAAGAATACATGGGACAAATATAAGGCAATTCTAGTGGGGGGTATAAGTAGGTTGTTGGTTAACTAAGATCTGCTGCTTATCCAATAAGTAAGGAAATGGGCAGACTGGGTGGGCCAAGCGGTCCTTATCTGCTATCAAAGTCTGTGTTTCTGTATTTCTATGTATGGTCTGCTCCTTTTACTCCATCTTCCCTGGGTCGAGAGGGCATCCTACAGCAGCCCTTCCCTGCCAGCAAGTATGGTGTGCAATCCTGCATCTGTGATCTGAGCCTGGAATTCGGAGTGGCACCATTTTTAAATGCCTGTACTCCCTCTATGTGCCTCTGTGTAGTGTTACTATTGTTGCTCTGAACCTAGCTGTATTTGTACTGTTATTTTGCATTTGGGCTGCAGCTCTTTATTTTCTGTCCCCATACCTGTACTGATAGTATATTTGCACACCATTTTTCACTCCCAGTGACTGTCCTCCATCCCCCCCAGCTGCTCCGTTCTCAGTCTGCCCCCCCCATGTCTGGTGTTGTTTCTCCCATCACTCCCTCCTTACCTGATCAGAGTTCCTCTCCTCTAATCACCTTTTATCTGTTTTCTTCCTCCAGGTCTGCTCCCTTTTCCTCCATCTGCCCTGGGTCGAAAGGGTGTCTACAGCAGCCCTCCCCTGCCAGAAATAAGGTATACCATCCTGCATCTGTGATCCAAGCCTAGCGGTGGCATAATACTTCCCATCCACCCACCCACCCAGGATTGCACTGGCTTTATACATCCTGTCTCCAGTCCAGAACCAATCAGCTCACTTTCTACTCCCCCCACAAGTTGGCACTTCTATAGGTCCACCCCCCCATCTCCTGACCACTAGTTGGTTCTTTCTTGCCTGGCTTTTCCTGCTGCAGGGTAACTATTGCTTGACCGCAATTCCATTCAGTTCAGTTCACTAACTGGTTCTTACCTGCCTTGCTAAGACCTCAATCCATTTACTTATTACACAACCCCCCCCTTTCCATTTTCCTATATTTAGCTTCCCTCCTACCTTACAGTTTCTGCTGCAAGACTGCTCTTGTGTGTAACTGGTTTCCTCCGGGAAAGTCATTTTTTGCCTGGACCTGCACTCTGGCCACCTCCATGTTCCATACTATCCTCTGCCTCCTCCCCTTCCTCTTCCCCTTTGTAACTACCCCCCCTTTATCTTTCCTTGCTCTCCCCTCTTCCCTATCCCTTCCCCTCCTTGACCACTTCTCATATCCTCACCAACTCCCCTCCTCAACTGTGTCCTCTTGTCTCTCCGACATGCCTCTCTACCCCTGGTCCCCAAATGCTACCATACTCCTTCCCTCCTGGCTCTGCTCATATCTCCCCTTCCCACCCGCCCCCACCCTCCCACCTCATCCCGGAAGAAAACATCAGTCCCAGAAAAACTCTTTCTTGTTCTGATGCAGGTAGCGGGCAACATGAAACCCAACCCGGGCCCTGACCCATCTCCCTAGTACCCCCTCCCACGTGGCCTGAAGCTTGCTCACTTAAATATCATGAATCTCCTCCCCAAATTCACCCAGCTGCAAGCTCTCACTCTCACCCAAGATGTACTTATCCTGTCTGAATCCTGGCTAAATGCCAAAGTTCCTGATGGGTACATTTCCATCCCCGGCTACTGCCTCATCTGCCAGGATAGGTCAAGCAGTGGGGGTGGGGTGGCCATGTATATCTCATCGTCCCTACAGTTTCCCCCTGTAGTTGCTACCATCCTTCCATCCGCCCATGAGCTGCTCCTTGTAAGACTTTCCCTCCCTGTCTCCCTTCCCATCTGTGTTGCAGGTGTTTGCTGTGGCCCAGGAATCTCTCCTGCAGCTATCACTGACCGACTAACCACTCTCTTAGCCCATGCCTCTCAGGGTGAGCTTCACATATTGAGTAATTTCAACCTGAGCTCGCTTGCTCCCAGTCTTGTCAAAACACATTGTGATATAACATCCCTAAGCCTCTCCCAACTAATTAGTGAACCCACCTGCCTAAACTCTAAATCTCAAAACCTTACCCTTATAGATTGGGCTCTCACTTCCCACCCACATGACAACATCTCTGCAGGTATCTCTGCAGATGGACTAACATGACCACTGTGCTGGGCTGTCTATAAGCATCAGCGAGGAGTAGGATTAGTTTTCAGCAGTTTATTTGTTTCATTGACTTCTTTTATCTTCATTTTCTTTTTTGTAATTTTCGTTCATTTATTTTTATTTATTTTATTTATTCCTGGTTGGTACTGGGCTAAAAATCGAGTTGCGGATCCCTTTATCAACATTCGTGTCTTCATACAATAAAATTCTTATAATTTCTCTGAAAGTTACGATCTGCAACTGGAAGTAAGCATTACCTGGAGTGTTTCGGACTTTGGCTGCTGAGGGGAGTGCTGTCAGCAGGGCATGGAGTTCTGGTGGTGGAGAGAAGAGTGGCCCATTTTTGGTAGCCGGACTGCGTTGGAAAGAAAGAGTGGAGTAGCGACCTGGCCTGGCAGCAGATGCTGATGAACTGTTTGGGAGGAGTTCCTTCCTGGCCCTGAACCTGACCTGGTGGTGTGCTGTAGGGCTGCTGCCATTGGATGGCCATTTCTGCAGCACTTCCACCCGGCCGCACGGTAACTGGCAGGCAGCCGTAGCATCGAGCGGGTCTGGGGAGAAGTTTAGGGGCTGGGCGGGACTCTCCTAGTGCTGACCAAGTATCAGACATGGACTCAGCGTCTTGAATACCTGGACCACAGTTCAGCCCTGATACCTGCTGGGGTGAAGATTTTGGTAGTGTGGTGAACTGAGCTGGTGGTTTTGTCGGTGCCCTGCCTCATCCCCTTCAGCTTGTGTGGGCCACGGGTAATGCGAGAAGTGGCTGTGGTGAAATATACAGATCGAGGAATAGTCCTGGACTATGAAGTGAGTCATTTTGTTCTCAGTTGCAGAGTTGTGATCTTGGACTGCTCTCTGGGATCTGTGACTATTTGCAATACACTGGGGCTCTGTTGGTTCTTCAGTGAAGGTGAGAGCACACAAAAGAAATTGAGCAGCATCACTGTGGTCCCCTGGAGGTGTGAGCTCCCGGGCACATTCATCTAAATTATTGAAAGTTTATTCCTCAACCTCGGTGGTGAGAGCCCGAGATTGTTCTGAGTGGATTAACTATGGCTCCTGGGAGCCTTCTGAATTTCTCATGTGAAATTTTTCATATTCAAATATTGGATATTGGACATTGTACTATACCCAGACTGAGTGCGGCCTGTATGGCTTAATTTTTATAGTTCATTCATTTTATTAATTTCAATATATAGTTTTAGGGGTTGGGTTGAGTTGTAGGTTTAGTTTATATTTTGATTTAGTTTAGTTTGTTTATTTTGTCCCTCCCTCTAGTGAGACTTGAAGAAATTATTGTTAATTTATGCTTTTTTTTTAATTCTGTTTATCCCCCTCCAACATCCTGTCTGCCCCGCATCCTTAGCAGATCCTTGGAGTCTACCCCTGCAAGCCACCTTACCTGGGTCCGTCGCTGGTACCCCATGGAGCCACGTGTTTGCCCTCGGTAAGGGATAAGGTGGGCTCCTAAGCACCCGACAATCTACTTTCATTTCAGTCCAGGCAGCCTGGTAGGTGGCTGCAGATATGGGCTAGCTCCCCGAACTCCATCTCTCGGGTTGGCAGTGCTTCTCCTGGTTTTCTCCCCACACACAGCGATGCTCTGATGTCGAGGTGCAGTGCGCTGATGTCCACTGTGCCTGTGGTCAGCCTCCCTGCAAGCAGGGCTTGCTGTTCTCGAACCTCCGCCCAGGGTCAGGCAAGCGGGCGGCAAAGCCCCTTTCTCCTCCCGGCGAAGGTGAGCTTGTGGGACGCCGCCTATCTTCCTGGCCTGCCTCCAATGACCCGAGTCCACTCCCAAACCCAGTTTGCTGGCATCGCAAGTGGAAATCCAACCGCTGCGCCGGTGGGCCAGCTTTGTTTTTTGTTTTTAATTTATTTACTACCCTGTTGATTAGTGTAGTTGAGTGTGGTTACAAGAATGTGTTGGAGGCCTGCCCCCACGTTCGTGCACTATTCATCCTCCACCCTTCACGCCCTCCGTCCCTTTATCTCCCCGCGAAGCAGTTTACTACTTACCAGCGCTGTCAAGCACTGGGTATCACACAACAGAGAGAGGGGGATTTGGGGGTGCAAACGGTGGAGGATGGAAGAGCGGGATCATTGCATCAGGGTCGTAAGTTCCAGACGATGCCCTGGGGTGAAATGGAACCCAGATCATGGTCCGCCATATCAGGTTTCCATACCCAAGGGCACCTCCAATTTTGGTGGCTCATGTGGCCCTGGAAGTTCATCCAACTCGAACGGTGTTATGCAATGCCAGGTCCATTAAAAACAAGACTGCAATTATTGCAGATCTTGTGGGAACAGCGGATCTGGCTTGTATCACCGAGACCTGGCTGGACGAAAACTCTGGCCTTGTATTGGAGGCTGCAACTCCAGCCGGGTACTCGGTGATCCACCACTAGAGATTGGATCGTGGGGGGGGGGGTGTGGTCTGTTTCAAGACTGAACTGGGCCTCACGAGTGTACCAGTTGAGGAGACTGAGCCATTTGAGTGTACCGTGGTAGCAGGAGTAGGTTGTAGGATCGCTCTCATCTACCGTCCACCCAGAGATGAGAAGCAGTTCCTTCAGGAAGTGGCAGACTTCATGATCGACCTGGTGTCTGAGGTGCCCAGGCTGATGGTCCTGGGTGACTTTAATGCCTGGTTTGATGACAAACTCTCACAATTTAGACAACACTTCCTCCAGTTAATGACATCTCTGGGCCTTACATAGATTGTTACCGCGGCTACCCATAAACATGGTCACTCTGTTGACTTTGTTTTCCTCCTGGGGATCGAAGCCTCTGACTTGGGGTGTAACCAGTAGGATGGTCCAATCACTACACTGTTGGGTTCTGTTTTTGCGCCCCCCTTCGGAGGCCTACCCCTGTAGAGATGGTCACGTTACCGCCCTTTACTAAATATAAGTTCTGAAGGCCTGACGGCGGTACTTAACCTATCGGTCCTTCCATCGGCAAACAATGACCCAGAGGCCCTAGTGATGGCCTATAATATGGCCATTTCTGTTGCCCTGGGTGTCACAGCTCCTGTCCATGTTCGTCCTCTCTCCCTTTGCCCTCGGTCCCCCTGGCTTGATGGTACCTTGAGGGAGATGCGGCGATTAGGACGAAAGTTAGAGCGTGTTGGAGGAAAAACGCCCTGGATGCCGACCACCTTAAATTGATGGACCATTACTAGGCCTATCAATCGCTATTTGAATTCTGGTGCCTTTTTGTTGTTCCTAAGCCATTGGACTCGGCGTCGGCTGCTTTCACTAATGGGAACATGGAAACCATCATAGAACTATTTAAATAAATTTAAAGCCTTTTACCTGTGCCTGCTCCTGGCTTAACCAGCACAACAGCTGCAAACGCAAACTTAATTTCAATACGGAGCTGAAACTGAGCCCTTCCTCTCGGAGATTTCAGTGCACTGCAAAACTACATGCTTAACCCACAGCCGCTACATGGCTGCTCCCCACCCGACCCCCACCACACTCACCCTTGGCCGGCATTTGTTTTATAGAGTACCTTGACATGCCCAATTAACTATCTCCTCACTTTCTCATCTCAGCTTATAGTTTACCACCACAAGAGGGCGTCTAATTACCTCTCTTCAGCCTGTCTACTTCATCATCCCTAGATTCCTATCACCACTATTCCTAGGATACCTGTGGCTATATTTTTCCTTTTCCTCCACATTACTCCTGTGTCACTCTCTTCTAAGAGCTCTAATTGCACTCCTAGTGCTCCTTATTCATGGCTATCTCATTGTACGCCATGAATGTCCTTACTTCTTGTGCTATGCTCCTAATAGTCTCTATTCTCAAGCCTCTTCTAGGTTTACCTGAGGCCAGTGACCAGCCCTCCTGGTATGACCACTACAAACCTCCTGATGATTTCATGTTTTCTAACATGATTACACTACCTCATGTTTCCCCTGTCACATCTCCAATTCTTATCTCTAGAAGAATCAGCTACCATGTTGCCTGTATACTACATAACTCCCCTATTCGCATCCCTCTCATGGTTAGCTTCATGTATCAGAAACTGTGTTACTTGCTCCTACTTGCTTTACTACTAGCAGGGGGTATAGAACTTAATCCAGGACCTGGGGGAAATGTTGCCCACACTAACACTACCTGGAAGGACATCAGTGGTCTGCGCATTGTTCACCTAAATATCAGGAGCCTTCCCCATAACCTACCTGAACTTGAGGGTTGGGTTACTCAGTATTCTCCTGACATTCTCTGCTTGTCTGAAACCTGGCTCAAATCCTCCACCCCGGACCACCTATGTCAGTTACAAAACTACAAAATTCTAAGACAGGACAGGTCTACATCCAAGCATGGCGGTGGCGTTGCAATCCTCCATAAAACCCACCTATTATTACACCACAATCCCCCATTTACTCTCTCTCTCTTACTGTGAATCAATTTATGCCAACCTACATCTGGGAGACAAAAAGCTGCATATAGTCTGTGCCTACAACCCTCCAGCAGGTGGCATTTCTTGTCTTGAGGAACTCCTCTCTCAGGTTGACCTAGTCATTGGACCAAAGAGATTCTCATATTGGGGGATCTAAACCTCAACTGGACAGGTAAAATAAGTTAGTCTTTTCACACTCTGGTACAAGGGCATGACTTACACCAACTGATCTCAGATCCGACTAGGGTTATGCCCCCTCCCCGATCCAGTACTCTAATGGACTGGGCCCTCACGAACCGTCTTGATTGCATTTCCTCTGCAGGAACCCTTCCTGATGTTATTAGCGATCATTCCCCAATTTTCTGTATCTGGAGTGCCTCCAGACAAAAATACCCGCCTCCTAAACTTATCACCTTCTGTAATCTGGCCAGCTTTAATCAGGCCCAGTTTATGCACAATCTCTCATTAATTGACTGGTCTCCAATCTTTTCTGCCACCAATGCCCAGTCTGCCCTTGACTACTTCCTCATGGCATTCGGGCATCTACTGGACCTCCATTCTCCTCGTGTCACCCGACGCATACGTGGCATGCAAACTAAGTGGCTCACCAAAGATCTCCTAACACAATTCCGAGTAAGGGAGAAAAGCTGGCAGTGTTTTAAGGCTTCTAGTCAACTGGCTGATTACAGTGACTATAGGGCTAGGATAAATGCCTGTAAAAAGGAACACTCACTTAGCCAAAAGCTCCTTCTGCAAAGGTCTATTAACAAAAGCTGCTGGGGACTCCAAGGAATTCTGGTCTGCTATTAAAACTCTCCTTGAAGCGAACCATACGAATAATAATAATGGCATGCTACTAAATGGAGTGCACTGTAACAACCCAGTGACCATTGCTAATTCCTTCAATAGCCACTTCTCAGACTTATCAAGATACTCTACCTCCTTCTCCTGCGCCCGCCCTACCATCCCCTCAGTGGATATGGAATCCTTCTGCCACCCATCCTTCTGGTTTCGATCCACCTCAAGAGCTGAAGTCCTGAAATTGTTACTTACCATCTCTGACTCCACCAGCTCTGGTGCTGATGGCTTGGAGCCCTGTCTTCTCAAAGTTGCTGCTCCTCATATAGCCTCCCCCTTAGCCAAAATCTTTAACCTGTCGCTCTGCTTCAGCACTGTTCCTGACATCTGGAAGGTAGACCGAATCACCCCAATCCTTAAAAAAGGTGATCCTATGGTCATGTCTATCAACCCATAGCCAGCTAAGTAAAATTCTGGAAAAATTAGTGGCTACCCAGACTATAGGATATCTACTGAAACATAACCTCCTCACTGATTCCCAGCATGGCTTCCACAAAGGCCATAGTACCTCAACTGCCCTACTAAAACTAACTAACGACATCTATGCTGCCATGGATACAGGTCTCTTGACAGGTGCTATATTCATTGATCTAACTAAGGCCTTTGACCTGGTTAACCACTCCCTTCTCCTTACAAAACTCAGCTCCCTTGGTTTCTCTGCAGAAACGGTTGCCTGGTTCAGCTGTTATCTTTCTGACAGAAAGCAGACTGTTGTGTTCAACTCAGCCATGTCTGATCTAACTTCCATGCATGTAGGTGTTCCTCAGGGTTCTATACTAGGCCCTCTGCTCTTCACTATTTTTATAAATGATCTACCATCTCAAGCATCTACTTGCTCTTCCCTGCTTTATGCAGATGACCTAGTCATCTACCATAGTGCGAGAGATGTCTTGGACCTAAACAACTTCCTAGCCTCTGACTTATGAAGTATTCAAACCTGGCTCACTGCTAACAACCTCATGCTCAATATAAGCAAAACCCATTCTATGCTCTTTGGCTCTCCAGTTAGACTAAAAGGGATTAGTAACCCCCTCGTAATATCCTGCACAGATGGCCACCTGGTAGCTAACACCAGCTCCTTCAAATATCTGGTCGTTTTTCTTGATCAATCTTTAGATTATGACTTTCACATTACTGCTACCTGCAAATCTGTCAATGCAAAAATTGGGGGGGGCATACCGCTCTAGTTATGCCCTTACCCCATTAGCCAGACTTGCTGTGGCACGAGGCCTCCTGCTCCCGTCCCTGGCCTATTGCTCATTCATCTACCTAGGTGCCACTAAGACCTCTCTTCATAAGTGGGACACTACTTATAACATCAGCCACTACACCTCCACCTCCACCTCACCAAGATACAAACACCACTGTCAGCTCTATGCTGACCTAAAGTGGCCCGGCCCTGCTGCTCACTGACTCCGGTCCTACGGCTCTCTCATCAGTGGTATAACAAGAACAGGCCTCCCACAATCCCTTGCCTCCTTGCTACACTTGCAAACCCCCTCATATGGACTCAGATCAAATGAACAGGCTCCTCTCTATATCCCTCCATGTAAAACTGCAATGGGTGCACGTGGTTTCTCTTAAGCTGCCCCAAGGTATTGGAACTCTATCCCTCAAGCCATACGCTCAGCATCTACCAATGAGGGTTTTAAAAACCTCCACCATAAACACATACAAGCATTAAACCCTTGCCTATGCTTCCAGCCACCTTAGTTTTTATATCTCCCCTAGCTCTTATCCTTGCTATACTACCCCTCACTCCCCTTCCCTTCTTCCTCCTGCTCTCATCCTCCCCCTCCCATCTTGCAACCTTTCACTCTCTTCCCTCCTCCTACTCCTCCCCTCTAACTCTCTCTAGGTGTATAGTCCTTGCAACAGCACTTACAGTCAAGCAGTACTTTACAACCCTGTTTGTCCTGTACTTGTTTTTGTTTTGTTTTTTTCTAAAATCCTAATGCACTGTTTAAATATTGATCTGTTCTAACTATGCACTTCACAGCATTACTGTTGTGTTTCTGACTCCTTAAGTACTTCATTGAATTACGTTTGTATTTCTGACTCCTCCACTTTTGTATTCACCCATGTTATGCTGTGTCACATTGTTGTTGTAAATTGTTATTTCAACTTGTATCCTCCCAGGTCATGCCTGAAAATAGGCATCCCTATGCCTAGTGCACTCACCCGGTTACTAAAAGCAAATAAATAAATAAAAATCCACAATCACACATAAGAAGGCAGAATTCCTGTCTGGGGAGATTACGACCACCCAGAACTGACCAGCTCAGCTTTTTTGAACTGTGGACAGATTGTGCAACCCAGCCTGTCTACAGGTTCGAAAAGCCTTTTTGCAAGTGGAGTGCGATGAGCTTGCTCTCTTCTTTGTGACTAAGGTGGACGACATCAGGGCTGAGCTCCAACCAGCACACTGTAAGGGTGTTGCTTTGGATCACCACTTGGTCACTGCTCCTCAATTTTCCTGGAGTTCCTTCGACCGCCTGGAGTTCATGGATGTAATGCGGCTTGTCCAGGGTATGCGCCCTATGTGCTGTGGTTTGGACCCAAGACCAACAACCCTAATTATGGGTTGTAGTGACATCATTGATCTGGTCCTTGCACAGATTGTCTGGTGCTCCTTGGAAACAGGTGAGTTTCCTTGATCCCTGAAGGAGGTGGTGGTAACACCCCTCCTGAAGAAAGCTTCTTTGGACCCAGACTGCCATGCAAACTACAGACCCATCTCAAACCTTCCCTTTATAGGGAAGGTGATTGAGAAAGTAGTGGCTGTACAACTGGAGAACCAGTTGACCATCCATGACATCTATGAACCTCTCCAGTCCGGTTTTTGAAAGAGGCACAGTACTGAGATGGCACTGGTTCGGGTGCTCAATGATCTCCTGATGGCAAGACATTGAAAAAACACTCCATCTTGGTTCTTCTAAATCTCACTTCAGCATTTGACACTGTGGACTATGGGGTTCTCCTCCATCACCTGAGGTTCATCTGTGGCCTGTCTGATACAGTCCTCAGGTGGTTTACATCTTTTCTCACTGGAAGAACTCAGAGGGTGGTATTGGAGATTTATTCCTCTGACCAAGTTCCTCTGTCATGTGGTGTGCCTCAGAGATCGGTGTTGTCCCCCATGTTGTTCGCAGTGTGCATGCTACCCCTGTGAGACATTGCTAGAAGGTATGGGCTGAGGTTTCACTGCTATGTTGATGATACCCTGCGCTACCTTTCTATTGCACCAGATCAGGATAGAGCTCTCTCAGCATTTAATAACTGCCTTTATGAAATCCAGGACTGGATGAATTCAAGTTAGTTAAGGTTGAACTCGGAAAAGGCTGAGGTGCTGATTGTGGAACCAGGGCACCGGATAGGGGTTTGGGGGTAGGTTCGCCCTCAGGACTTTTTCTTGGGGGCTTATCACTCCCGACCTCTGAACAGGTACAAAACCTGGGGGTTATTTTTGACGAAGGGCTGACACTATGATCGCAGGTGTCGGCAGTCATCAAATTCTCATTTTATCATCTGAGGAATATCTCCAGGGTTAAGCATCTTGTTCTGTCTGGCAATCTACCTACATTGGTCCATGCCTTTGTGTCCTTGTGCCTGGATTACTGCAATTCCCTTTACCTAGGGCTACCTGGGGTAGATATCCACTGCTTGCAGCTGGTGCAGACCGCAGCAGCCTGGTTATTGACAGGAACCCCTCGGTCCTGTCATATTTCTCCAGCGCTGCACAAACTGCACTGGCTGCTAGTACAGTTGGTGGATTACCTTTAAAGTTTGACTTCTGACTTATAAAGCCCTACACAGACAGGGCCCGGACTACCTAAAAGAGCTTTTGGTCCCTTACTGCCCTAGGCGATCACTCCACTCGGCTGGTGAGGGGTTGCTAGAGATTTCGAGGGTCTGTTTAAACTCCTCTGAGGCCCAGGCATTTATGTGTGCCGCCCCTACTGTCTGGAATTCTCTACCCCATCAGCTTCAGGAGTGCATTACCATGGAGGGATTTAAACAGGCTCTCAAAACTTATCTATGGAGGAAAGTTTATGGTGACTAACTTATATATTGGTTTTATCTGTATTATCTGTTTTAAATATTTATAATGAGTGAGTTTTTGACTTATTCAAACTGTTGTTAGGCACCTGGGCTTTGGAAAGACACCATATAAATAAAGATTTATTATTATTATCTTTCCAGATGCCCTAATCGACCACCACTTGATCTACCCAGTGCATAAAATCCATCGCCCCAAATATCCTCCAAGACTCCTCCTCCTCCGCTCATATAAATTGCAGGACCTCGCCCGCCTCCTTGAAGAGCTATCTAACATTGACTGGTTGGCCATCTCTTTGGCCTCCTTAGTTGACCTTGCCCGTGAATACTTTGTATTCAAGGTCCTTGCTGCCTGGAACCACTATGCACCGCTAAGGCACACCAGGATGCGTGGCTCCCATCTCCCCTGGATTTCTGCAGAACTGATAGCTTATCTACATGCCAGGAATCAAGCCTGGAAGGCACATAAATCCTCCGGCTCCCCTTTCAGACCTTCATAGATACCAATCCCTATGGAATGCCTGTACTAGAGCTGTTAGACTTTCCAAAGCTGAATACTTCTCCCACACCTTCCAGTCTAATATTAATCATCCCTCCAAATTCTGGAAGGTGGTGCATGCCCTCTTCTCCCCTCCAGCCCACCTCCCCGCCACAGTCCTTAAAGTAGGCTAAACCTCTATATCTGATCCTCCCTTAGTGGTTACAGAGTTTAATAATATCTTCACTTCTTGTGCCTCCTCCCTCCTCTCCTCCCTTCCCCATCCTCCATCTCCTCCTCCCTTGCAACTTCACAAATTGCCCCTCCCCTTCCCCTTCTTTCTCCTTCTCCCCGTATCCCCCTCTGATACCCTTAAGGCACTCCTTGCCCTCAACTCCTCCAAGGGAATGTCCCCTGATGGCCTTGACCCCAAGCTCCTCTTCCTCTCTACCCCCATTATCCCCTCTCCTCTGGCATCTCTTCTAAACCTCTCCTTCTCTCTATCCTCTATCTCAGCTGCCTGGAAGCAAGCTACTGTTCTCCCCCTGCCTAAAGGTGGTGACCCTTCTGTCCCAGGTAACTTTTGGCCTATCTCTCTTCTACCTACTCTTTCCAAGCTTCAGGAATGCATGGTGTTATCCTAACTCTCCCCCTTCCATGACTCCTCCTCTTTCTTCACCCCATTCCAATCTGACTTCTGGAAGAATCACTCTACTATCACCCCACTTCTCAGGCTCACTGACTTCATCCACACCAGCATGGACCATGTCCTCCTCACCACAACCATTTTTGTTGACCTGGCCAAGTCATTTAGCATTGTCTCTCACCACCTCCTCCTTTCCAAACTCTCTGCTGCTGGGCTTGCTCCCACTGCCATAGCCTGTGTTTCCAATCCTTCCTGGTGGGGTGATCCCAATCTGTGTGGATTGGTGACTCTCTGTCATCTCCCCTGCCTATCAGCAATGGCATCCCTCAGGACTCTGTATTTGGACCACTGTTATTCTCCATATTTTTCAATGACCTTCCTAAGGTATGCTCATCCTCCTCTGTTCAGATGTATGTGGATGACACTGTCCTGTATACCTCTGGCTCCTCTCCTGCTGATGTGGCATCCAGATAGGAAAATGCTTTATTTTGCTGTGAGGGAGAGAACTACATTATGCAGAGTGTTTTGAGCTGGGGAGATGCTGAGAGAAAGAGAGAGAGACAGGGATTTGCCTGTGATTGTTTACCTGTAGATAGAGAGTTCCATAGTGTTGGGTAGGGGTGGAAGCAGAGCTGGGATTTGTGATGTGTGTATAGAGTGAAGGAGCAGACTGTCTACTCAGCAAAGTAAAAACGTAAGAGGTATTTTCTTTTTCCCCACAGAAACAGCATTGTTTTATGAGTTTTGTGAAAGGCCAAGTTTATCAGAGTGCTGATCAATCTTTCGGCTTTGAGTAGTATGGGTGGTTCCACTGTCTCAAGAAATGGGATAAACAAAATTGAAAGGAGAAAGAGATTTTAAAAACAGGAAAAAAAACAAAAGAAAATGAAACTTTAAAAAAAAATGAATATGTAGATGGGCAGTTTACTTTGTGTGACAACCTGTGCCAGGTTAGTCTGGAGTTGAAGTGGGAAACACTATGGTGATGATTTCATTCTTGCAGTGCTGTAAACTGTGTTTGTGATAAATAGTGTTTGTGAAGCTGTCAATCTAAGAGGATGCTGTAAATGAAAATAAATGACATTTCACATGTGTGATATCACTCATTTGCAGCTGGGGGAAATAAGTAATTTATTTGTGCTACTGAATTTTAATTATACATACAAGCCATAAATTTATTTACTGAATTTAAAAAAATAGGATGGCCCATTGAGACAAATGTCCCTTTTCAGGGGTGACCTGTTATTAATTTCAAGAAAGAAGTAAACATCTGACATTATGGTAAAAGCAGAGACAATAATTAAGTATTCTAAGTACAGATAACAGCCAGGTACAGATACAGTTTAGCAAAGTGAATAGTTCATTACTCAGAGACATTGCACCATTACAGAGAGAAATAAACAATTTCATTACTCAGAGATATTGCATCATTACAGAGAGAAATAAACAATTTCATTACTCAGAGACATTGCACCATCATGGAGAGAAATAAACCATTTCATTACTCAGAGACATTGCACCATTACAGAGAGAAATAAACAATTTCATTACTCAGAGACATTGCACCATTACAGAGAGAAATAAACAATTTTAGTACTCAGAGACATTGCACCATTACAGAGAGAAATAAACAATTTTGGAACTCAGAGACATTGCACCATTGCAGAGAGAAATAAATAATTTTGGTACTCAGAGACATTTTACCATTACAAAGAGAAATAAACCATTTCTTCACTCAGAGACATTGCACCATTATAGAGAGAAATAAACAATTCCATTACTCAGAGACATTGCACCATCATGGAGAGAAATAAACCATTTCATTACTCAGAGACATTGCACCATTGCAGAGAGAAATAAACAATTTCATTACTCAGAGACATTGCACCATTACAGAGAGAAATAAACAATTTTAGTACTCAGAGACATTGCACCATTACAGAGAGAAATAAACAATTTTGGAACTCAGAGACATTGCACCATTACAGAGAGAAATAAATAATTTTGGTACTCAGAGACATTTCACCATTACAAAGAGAAATAAACCATTTCTTCACTCAGAGACATTGCACCATTACAGAGAGAAATAAACCATTTCATTACTCAGAGACATTGCACCATTACAGAGAGAAATAAACAATTTTAGTACTCAGAGACATTGCACCATTATAGAGAAAATGAACAATTTTGGTACTCAGAGACATTGCACCATTACAGAGAGACATAAACAATTTTGGTACTCAGAGATATTGCACCATTACAGAGAGAATAAACAATTTTAGTACTCAGAGACATTTCACCATTACAGAGAAAATAAACCATTTCATTACTCAGAGAAATTGCATCATTACAGAGAAAATAAACCATTTCATTACTCAGAGAAATTGCATCATTACAGAGAGAAATAAACCATTTCATCACTCAGAGACATTGCACCATTACAGAGAGAAATAAACAATTTTGGTACTCAGAGACATTGCATCATTACAGAGAGAAATAAACAATTTTAGTACTCAGAGACATTGTACCATTACAGAGAAATAAACAATTTTGGTACTCAGAGACATTGCACCATTACAGAGAGAAATAAACAATTTTGGTACTCAAAGACATTTCACCATTACAGAGAGACATAAACAATTTTGGTACTCAGAGACATTGCATCATTACAGAGAGAAATAAACCATTTCATCACTCAGAGACATTGCACCATTACAGAGTGAAATAAACAATTTATTTACTCAGAGACATTGCACCGTTACAGAGAGAAATAAACAATGTTGGTACTCAGAGACATTGCAGCATTACAGAGAGAAATAAACCATTTCATTACTCAGAGACATTGCACCATTACAGAGTGAAATAAACAATTTCATTAATCAGAGACATTGCACCATTACAGAGAGAAAAAAACAATTTTGGTACTCGGAGACATTGCACCATTACAGAGAGAAATAAACAATTTTGGTACTCAGAGACATTGCACCATTACAGAGAGAAATAAACAATTTCATTACTCAGAGACATTGCATCATTATAGAGAGAAATAAACAATTTTGGTACTCAGAGACATTGCATCACGACAGAGAGAAATAAACAATTTTGGTACTCAGAGACATTGCACCACGACAGAGAGAAATAAACAATTTTGGTACTCAGAGACGTTGCACCATTACAGAGAGAAATAAACAACTTTATTACTCAGAGACATTGCACCATTACAGAGAGGAATAAACAATTTTGGTACTCAGAGACATTGCACCATTACAGAGAGAAATAAACCATTTCATCACTCAGAGACATTGCACCATTACAGAGAGAAATAAACAATTTTGGTACTCAGAGACATTGCACCATTATAGAGAGAAATGAACAGTTTTGGTACTCAGAGACATTGCACCATTACAGAGAGACATAAACAATTTTGGTACTCAGAGACATTGCACCATTACAGAGAGGAATAAACAATTTTGGTACTCAGAGACATTGCACCATTACAGAGAGAAATAAACCATTTCATCACTCAGAGACATTGCACCATTACAGAGAGAAATAAACAATTTTGGTACTCAGAGACATTGCACCATTACAGAGAGAAATGAACAATTTTGGTACTCAGAGACATTGCACCATTACAGAGAGACATAAACAATTTTGGTACTCAGAGACATTGCACCATTACAGAGAGAAATAAACAATTTTAGTACTCAGAGACATTTCACCATTACAGAGAGAAATAAACCATTTCATTACTCAGAGAAATTGCATCATTACAGAGAGAAATAAACCATTTCATTACTCAGAGAAATTGCATAATTACAGAGAGAAATAAACCATTTCATCACTCAGAGACATTGCACCATTACAGAGAGAAATAAACAATTTTGGTACTCAGAGACATTGCATCATTACAGAGAGAAATAAACAATTTTAGTACTCAGAGACATTGTACCATTACAGAGAGAAATAAACAATTTTGGTACTCAGAGACATTGCACCATTACAGAGAGAAATAAACAATTTTGGTACTCAAAGACATTTCACCATTACAGAGAGACATAAACAATTTTGGTACTCAGAGACATTGCATCATTACAGAGAGAAATAAACCATTTCATCACTCAGAGACATTGCACCATTACAGAGTGAAATAAACAATTTATTTACTCAGAGACATTGCACCATTACAGAGAGAAATAAACAATGTTGGTACTCAGAGACATTGCAGCATTACAGAGAGAAATAAACCATTTCATTACTCAGAGACATTGCACCATTACAGAGTGAAATAAACAATTTCATTAATCAGAGACATTGCACCATTACAGAGAGAAATAAACAATTTTGGTACTCAGAGACATTGCACCATTACAGAGAGAAATAAACAATTTCATTACTCAGAGACATTGCATCATTATAGAAAGAAATAAACAATTTTGGTACTCAGAGACATTGCACCACGACAGAGAGAAATAAACAATTTTGGTACTCAGAGACATTGCACCATGACAGAGAGAAATAAACAATTTTGGTACTCAGAGACGTTGCACCATTACAGAGAGAAATAAACAACTTTATTACTCAGAGACATTGCACCATTACAGAGAGGAATAAACAATTTTGGTACTCAGAGACATTGCACCATTATAGAGAGAAATAAACAATTTCATCACTCAGAGACATTGCACCATTACAGAGAGAAATAAACAATTTTGGTACTCAGAGACATTGCACCATTACAGAGAAAATAAACCATTTCATCACTCAGAGACATTGCACCATAACAGAGAGAAATAAATAAGTTTGGTACTCAGAGACATTGCACCATTAGAGAGAGAAATAAACAATTTTAGTACTCAGAGACATTGCACCATTACAGAGAGAAATAAACAATTTTGGTACTCAGAGACATTGCACCATTACAGAGAGAAATAAACAATTTTGGTACTCAGAGACATTGCACCATTGCAGAGAGAAATAAACAATTTTGGTACTCAGAGACATTTCACCATTACAAAGAGAAATAAACCATTTCATCACTCAGAGACATTGCACCATAACAGAGAGAAATAATTTTGGTACTCAGAGACATTGCACCATTAGAGAGAGAAATAAACAATTTTGGTACTCAGAGACATTTCACCATTGCAGAGAGAAATAAACAATTTTGGTACTCAGAGACATTTCACCATTACAAAGAGAAATAAACCATTTCATCACTCAGAGACATTGCACCATAACAGAGTGAAATAAATAAGTTTGGTACTCAGAGACATTGCACCATTAGAGAGAGAAATAAACAATTTTAGTACTCAGAGACATTGCACCATTACAGAGAGAAATAAACAATTTTGGTACTCAGAGACATTGCACCATTACAGAGAGAAATAAACAATTTTGGTACTCAGAGACATTGCACCATTGCAGAGAGAAATAAATAATTTTGGTACTCAGAGACATTTCACCATTACAAAGAAAAATAAACCATTTCTTCACTCAGAGACATTGCACCATTATAGAGAGAAATAAACAATTTCATTACTCAGAGACATTGCACCATCATGGAGAGAAATAAACCATTTCATTACTCAGAGACATTGCACCATTACAGAGAGAAATAAACAATTTCATTACTCAGAGACATTGCACCATTACAGAGAGAAATAAACAATTTTAGTACTCAGAGACATTGCACCATTACAGAGAGAAATAGACAATTTTGGAACTCAGAGACATTGCACCATTACAGAGAGAAATAAATAATTTTGGTACTCAGAGACATTGCACCATTGCAGAGAGAAATAAATAATTTTGGTACTCAGAGACATTTCACCATTACAAAGAAAAATAAACCATTTCTTCACTCAGAGACATTGCACCATTATAGAGAGAAATAAACAATTTCATTACTCAGAGACATTGCACCATCATGGAGAGAAATAAACCATTTCATTACTCAGAGACATTGCACCATTACAGAGAGAAATAAACAATTTCATTACTCAGAGACATTGCACCATTACAGAGAGAAATAAACAATTTTAGTACTCAGAGACATTGCACCATTACAGAGAGAAATAGACAATTTTGGAACTCAGAGACATTGCACCATTACAGAGAGAAATAAATAATTTTGGTACTCAGAGACATTTCACCATTACAAAGAGAAATAAACCATTTCTTCACTCAGAGACATTGCACCATTACAGAGAGAAATAAACCATTTCATTACTCAGAGACATTGCACCATTACAGAGAGAAATAAACAATTTTAGTACTCAGAGACATTGCACCATTATAGAGAGAAATGAACAATTTTGGTACTCAGAGACATTGCACCATTACAGAGAGACATAAACAATTTTGGTACTCAGAGACATTGCACCATTACAGAGAGAAATAAACAATTTTAGTACTCAGAGACATTTCACCATTACAGAGAGAAATAAACCATTTCATTACTCAGAGAAATTGCATCATTACATAGAGAAATAAACCATTTCATTACTCAGAGAAATTGCATCATTACAGAGAGAAATAAACCATTTCATCACTCAGAGACATTGCACCATTACAGAGAGAAATAAACAATTTTGGTACTCAGAGACATTGCATCATTACAGAGAGAAATAAACAATTTTAGTACTCAGAGACATTGTACCATTACAGAGAGAAATAAACAATTTTGGTACTCAGAGACATTGCACCATTACAGAGAGAAATAAACAATTTTGGTACTCAGAGACATTTCACCATTACAGAGAGACATAAACAATTTTGGTACTCAGAGACATTGCATCATTACAGAGAAATAAACCATTTCATCACTCAGAGACATTGCACCATTACAGAGTGAAATAAACAATTTATTTACTCAGAGACATTGCACCATTACAGAGAGAAAAAAACAATTTTGGTACTCGGAGACATTGCACCATTACAGAGAGAAATAAACAATTTTGGTACTCAGAGACATTGCACCATTACAGAGAGAAATAAACAATTTCATTACTCAGAGACATTGCATCATTATAGAGAAAAATAAACAATTTTGGTACTCAGAGACATTGCACCATTATAGAGAGAAATAAACAATTTTGGTACTCAGAGACATTGCACCACGACAGAGAGAAATAAACAATTTTGGTACTCAGGGACGTTGCACCATTACAGAGAGAAATAAACAACTTTATTACTCAGAGACATTGCACCATTACAGAGAGGAATAAACAATTTTGGTACTCAGAGACATTGCACCATTATAGAGAGAAATAAACAATTTCATCACTCAGAGACATTGCACCATTGCAGAGAGAAATAAACAATTTTGGTACTCAGAGACATTGCACCATTACAGAGAGAAATAAACAATTTCATCACTCAGAGACATTGCACCATTACAGAGAGAAATAAATAATTTTGGTACTCAGAGACATTACACCATTAGAGAGAGAAATAAACAATTTTGGTACTCAGAGACATTGCACCATTACAGAGAGAAATAAACAATTTTGGTACTCAAAGACATTTCACCATTGCAGAGAGAAATAAACAATTTTGGTACTCAGAGACATTTCACCATTACAAAGAGAAATAAACCATTTCATCACTCAGAGACATTGCACCATAACAGAGAGAAATAATTTTGGTACTCAGAGACATTGCACCATTACAGAGAGAAATAAACAATTTTGGTACTCAGAGACATTTTACCATTACAGAGAGAAATAAACAATTTTGGTACTCAGAGACATCGCACCATTACAGAGAGAAATAAACAATTTCATTACTCAGAGACGTTGCACCATTACAGAGAGAAATAAACAATTTCATTACTCAGAGACATTGCAGCATTACAGAGAGAAATAAACAATTTTGGTACTCAGAGACATTGCACCATTACAGAAAGAAATAAACAATTTTGGTACTCAGAGACATTGCACCATTACAAAGAGAAATAAACAATTTCATCACTCAGAGACATTGCACCATTACAGAGGGAAATAAACAATTTTGGTACTCAGAGACATTGCACCATTACAGAGAGAAATAAACAATTTTAGCAGGTAAAATTATGCAGGGATAGGGATTCATGAATGACCCGGTGGTGTTTGGATAAAGGGAAAAAAATGACACATTATATATAAATTCAAAGCTGAATAAAACAATGAAATTGTATGATTATCTTGGAATAAGGTTCTTAACTAATATGACTAAATGGACAGATAATTTGGAGATGATTTCCAAGGCCACTGGTTTTCAGTGTTTACTGGAAAACCCAGTAAAATTCCAGAATTTGGACTGCCTACACACTGGTAAAAACAAAGCATTTCATGGAATTTGGCATTTTAGACCAGATCAGTAATTCTACAGAACTTGAATTTTTCTTATAATTGCTTCCTGTAGTATTTTCAGTTTGCTTTATTTAAAGCTCTGTATATTAAGCCTTCTTTTATTCTGATTATCTATATGCATACTAAAAGAATGGCAGTAGAATCCTGGTAAAATCCAGAAATTATACTATCAATCACAGGTGCAGTTTCCAGAATTTCAAGTCTTAGTAATGGAATTTCATTACTTTAATCCCTGTAAATCAGTGGCCTTGATGATTTCCCCTAAAACTAGGAAAACATAAACTGCTTTCAAATGGCTTAGTTATGGTGGGATCTCTTTGGTTGATTGGATGGAGGCATTAACAGTTTTAATGTCAAAATCTAAACCTGTTATTGTTTATGCCGCTGAAATTTGAGTTTAACTGATGCCTCTCTTTTAGAGAAAGTACTGAGCAAAGCATTCAGATATCTTCTTAGGATGCCTAACCATATGACAGTTTCTGTTCTAAGGGGGGAGCTGGGACAGTATCTGACAGTAACTCATTCAGGAGAGGCTGTCTTCTGGTTAGACCTTTTTAATCTCTAGGAAGACCATTTGCATAGCATTTGCTTGGAGGAGCAACTTACTGTACTAACTCTTTAAAAGGTTTTATATTTCCATATTCAATATGGCTTACGTAAAGACAACCTTATTCCCAGCAGGCCTAGGTAATCATTTATTTTTCTGTATGTAGTTTCCCCTTGAACTATCCACTGTCCCCATTCTGCTGTCTGGCCATCCAGTACCATCACCCACCATCCCTGGCACTTACCGGTTTCATTGATTCACACAGATTGCCCCCATATTGGGACCAGGGGAGGGAGGGAGGGCTGTCACTCCCAACTATCAAAAACCTAGGTGCAGGTTGCCCAGGATTTATAAATCCCTTGAGTCTTGGGTCATCCAAATAAACCAAATGTCCAAACAATGCAAAATAAATTGGATGAACCCCAATGAAAATTCCAGTCTTGTTTTCTTTTTCTTTTTCTTTTTTAATTTTTTAAATCCACACATGTGTGGATTTAAAAAAGAAAAGGACAACAAGACTGGAACTTTCATTGGAATTCATCTGATTTATTTTGCATTGTTAGGGATGTCACTCCCCCCAGTGTCCACATCTAGATGTGGTACTGTGCCAAGCAGGTGTGAGGCCTGGGACAAGCTGGTGTGTCATCCTGCTGTTGGGATTTTTTGACCTTTTCTCCCCAATGCTCCAGTTGGCAATGATGCACCATGTGTGTGGGCCTCCATACAGACATGTATACGTGCTGAGGGAGTCCCTTGCTTATGAGACTTCCCCACTATGCTACCACTTGATTGCCATCTGGTGGAAGTCTATGAGCAGTATAGCACAGTGGTTTAAGGCTGTGAGCTGCAAATCTGGAGACCTGGGTTTGAATCCCACAGCCCCCACTTGCATACTGTGTGACCCTGAGCAAGTCACTTAACTTCCCTGTGCTCCCAGGTTGCACCTGTAAACAAGCTTTCAACTTAGTGTGTCTCACCTGGTTAAATAATTACAAAAAAAAAATGAGCAGAGCATCTGATCTCCTTATCCCAAGAGAGGAGAGCGGTCCTTCATATGCTCAGTCCTTCCTTGGCTGGCTGATCCTCGGATGTACCAGACTTGTTCCCAAACCAGAGCTGTCAGTGTCACAAGCACTAGCGTTACCACTGCACTGGCA
The DNA here is from genome assembly GCA_016271365.2 of Neoceratodus forsteri. Classification (NCBI taxonomy): domain Eukaryota; kingdom Metazoa; phylum Chordata; order Ceratodontiformes; family Ceratodontidae; genus Neoceratodus; species Neoceratodus forsteri. Next base: position 1,335,772,275 of record CM057453.1, on the reverse strand, counting down.
GGCTGGCCTTCTTAGGTAATCTCTTGATTGAAATGTGTTATGAACCAAGAGAAGAAATAATTAGGAAAATCCAATTCAGATTTAGAGACATGGTAATTCATTATGATATGTCAACAGTACAAAAATCTAAACTCCATTTATCATATGAATTTTCAAAACTGAATTCAAGAGAGAAGCTTATTGATCATTACTCCCAGACCTAAGGAACAAGGTACTATATAATAAATTAGTTTTGACTTGGGGCCTATAATGGGCATTTTGCATTTTTCAAACAAAGAAGAGAACATATTCAGTTTCCATTTTGTTAATGTTTCTGTGGTGAAAATGGATGCTCTCAAACATCTTGTACTCTTTTGTGCTCTGTTCAGGCAAAATAGTGAAAAATGTTTGGTGCCTACTATACATTAAAGAATTTAATGCTGTCCTCTGAAATAACATTGTTATATCTCTTTAACACTACCAGTCCCAATACATAGAGTAAACTTGTCAAATACTTGATTTCACTGAAACTTTAGAAGTACAGCAGAAGAAGAAGAATCAGCATTTAATATAATACAAAATCATACATGCCCCCTCAATGCAAAGCATCATGGGATGCATATGCAAATCACCACAGAATATTATGCTGGTTCAACTTTAAGCAGAAATGCATGGTGCCGAAAGGCCTCTCACACAGTTTGCAAAGGGTGCCAACAGAAGACATAGACATGTGTTTCATCCTACCAGGACTCATCCGTATGCCTCATCTGTTTGACACCTCAGTGGAGTGAACCAGCTACCCTAAGATGGTCTGTCTTGGTAATGTTGTGGTGAACCCAATTAAAACAAAAAACAATTTAAAAGACAAAGAACCTCTATGTGCAAGCACTGAGGCAATGGAGCTCTTTTCATACACACTGAATCCCAAAGCACTTTAGAAGCAATGCCAGACTGGTAGAGAAGTGACTGAATGTGTAGTGGCAGCCATTTTGCACATCAACATCTACACACAGCCTTGGACAATTGCATGAACCAGTTTTTATAGGAAGGTGTATGTTGGCCAGGACACCATGGAAAATCCCCTACTCCTGTGAAAAGTGCATTGGGTTCTTTCACTTCCATGCGAACACCAACCAGTACAGCACAGGAGATGTGTAGAAGGGACCTTGGTTTAACATCTCATCAGAAGAACGGAACACCCCAGCAACACAGCATCCCCCTAGTACTGCATTTGGGTGCCAGTGTTTTTATGGTATGAACCTAATCCCCAAGTGGGATGAGAACCCGCAACCTTCTGGTCCATGGGAGGATGTGCTACCAGCTGAGAAATGAGTAGAGTAGAGGTACTACATTTTATGCATTCAGGTCAATGCTTCACTCAGTTCAGAAATGATCCTTTTTGGCACAAGAATGTTGACAACCACAGCTGCACTTCTGTTGAAAAGGTTTACCTGCCATATTAGTACTAACTAATTAACTACTTTTACTGAATTTTGACTGTATTTTTCAAGGTACTGAAAATGTTCTCTTATATCTTCATTGCTTGTTTTAGCTGTTCTGCTATTGGAGCAGATACGTTTCACATTAAACGAGTGTTTGTAGTCAGGTTTTTACATGCAAATATTCTCCTTTTTCATAATTACATTATTATGTATTCACTGCATACAGTTTACAATGATCACATCAATATGTGTCATAGATGGGTTGGCAAGCCATTACAAATCAAATTATGCATAAAATGGTTTATTATTTTAACTGGAGACTGCTAATAATATTTCATGTTAAATACTATTTGTTTCTTTTGTATATCTGTGTGTGATACTTTTTCTTAATGTGTTTTTATTGAAAAAGCCTGTGTGGCTGATCAAATAAGTGAATTTAAAATAAAACAATATAAGTACACTGGAAAAAGAATAAAACCAACTGCATTATCTCAGGGGTGTCTCCTGAGAGGTCTAGGCACTGACTATTGTCAAAAAGCACATAGCAGTGGTGGGTGGATATGGATAATGTTTCACTGTTGGATGTACTATTAGACTTTACTGGAATTTAAGGGAGGCCTCTTCTTATTAATTCAGTACAGCAGGATAAGTTGATAAAGTCATGCTGAGTATCTGAAAATGTATTTGTACTGCATTTATAATGGACAGATGTGTTGTATTATCCTGGATAGCACTGCAATTTAGCTAAATTAATTATAATAATAATCATAATGTTTATTTATTATGCGCTGTTCACACTGTACCAAAGTGCTATACAAACTACACAATATCAAATTAAAACAATAGCATTGTTAAAATCATTCTTCCAATCACTATGATTAGAACTCAAATAGCAAAGTCCAACATGAATTAAAATGTTTCTCCAAAGGCGAGCCAAAATAAATAGGTTTTTAATACAGTTTTGAAGCTCTCCACTGTTAGACACTCTTGTATCTGATGAGGCAGAGAGTTCCACAGGGTTGGGGCTGCAAACAAAAATGCCCAAGATCCAGAAGGGCAGTCTGGGTCAAGCAAAGATTTCTTGAGAAGGGGAGTTACCACTGCTTTCTTCAGGGAGCTCGGAAACTCACCCAACTCCAGTGAACACCAGACTGTCTCCACAAGGACAGGGCTGATAACATCAACACAACCTATTAAAGGTGGGTCAGACCCGGGTGCAAACTACAGCAAGTCAGCTGCATATTTTGGAGAATCTGCATGACATCCATGATATCTGGCCTATCAAACTCCATCCAACAAAACCAAGGAGTAGCGACACCACACCAACCCCCCCCCCCCCATAGAGCTTGCTAAGCGGATCTCAGACCTGATGTCAACAATCTTATCAGCCAAGAAGTGAGCAAACTCCTCACACTTATCTTGAGAAAACATTCTTCGAACTTACGGACAGGCTGGATTGCACAGTCTGTCCGTAGTTTGAAAGGGCTGAGCTGATCAATTCTGAGCTACAGCAATTTCCCAAACAGGAATTCTGCCTTCTTTTGGGACATTGCTGAGTGATGGTTCCTATAATGTTCAATCAGTCTAAGTCTGTCAGCATCCTGGCCGGATCTCTGCCAGCAACACTGTAACCTTTGCCCTACTCGCCTCAGCTCTCTCAAAGCCCCATCCATCCAGGGAGACCTAGGGCGAAGGGTGAGAGGGTGAACTCAGACTGGAACAAGGGTATCCAGAGCCACCACCACTGCCTGATTATAAGCCTGTAGCAGGTTCTCAGGACCCTCGCTTGCATCCATTAATCCCGATAGGGCCAACACCACCAGAAGACCTTCTGGGGTCACTCCCCATAAAGGGCCATATTGGACCATCTCCACAGGGGCAGGCCTATAGGGAAGGAGCAAGGAGATTGAACCTTATAGTGTGATGGTCAGACCATCCAACTGGTTCCACCACCAAGTTGGAGGTCTCCATCCCCAGGAGGAAGATCAGATCCAATGAGTGACTGTAATTGTGAGTCGCAGAGGCAACTGCCTGTGTGAAGCCCAATGAAATCATAAGTTGGAGGAAGTCCTGACCAAACTGCAAGAGTTTGTTGTTGACCCAGGCATTGATGTCGCCCAGCACCATCGATCTGGGAGACTTCAACACCATGTCGACAAATAAATCTTCGACTTCCTGAAGGAACAACTTCTCACCTCCAGGTGGACGGTAGACAAGGATGATCCTGCACCCCACACCTGTGACCACAGTACGCTCAAAGGACCTGATCCCCTCAACTGGCTCATCTACAAGGCCCAATTCTAATTTAAAACAAATTGCTACACCCTGCCCCTGTGATCTGATCTTGCATGGCGTATCACTGAAAACCCAGCTGGAATGGCTGCCGCCAAAATGGGGCCAGCATTCTCATCCATCCAGATCTTGGTGATGCATGCCAGATCTGCTGATCCAACAAGAGTAGATATACTGTAATAGCTGTCTTGTTTTTAATAGATCTGGCATTGCACAACACTGTGCGAGTCAAATGAGACACCAGGGCCGGCTGAGTGACTGGCCCATTTACCATGAAGCCCTTGGGTATGGGCACCAGACAAGGTGGACCACGTTCTGGATTCCATTTCACCCAGGGCATCTCCTGGTCCTCACTAGTCCAATCCGACCACTCAGCTCTCCTCCCCCCTCTCAGGTCCAGGACCCCCCTCTGCCTTCTACCCACTCTCCCCAAAGCCCTACAGCAACCATAAATTGCCGTGGGTAAAGGAGGGCAATTAAAAAGGTGGTGGTCCGGGAGCTCGGAGGAAGAGTAGTACTTGACAGGGAGAGCAGCCAGCAAACATGTACTAGCTAAAGTCAGAACACTAACCCCTTCTAATACAAAAATGAAATTAACCAAAATGTAAAGAAAACCCAACTTCCCTCAACCCTCTTCAAAAATTAACCTCCAAACTAACCTTAATTAATAACTTTCCCCCCAATCCAACAAAAGAAAACAAAAATGTATGAACTAATATAAAATCAAAAAGTGATCAGGCTGTCAAGGCGCTTCACTGGGGCTCTCACCCCCAGCAAACATAGTCTTTGAAAGTCCAATAGAAAACACCAGTCTCTCACTCCGGTTGTTCAATTGTCACTGCAAAATGTAATAAAACTTTTTTAGGAGGTTCTCTCACCACTTTCATCCAAAACAGGAAGACAGAGATGGAATGATCAAATCCATCACCACATAGGACAATACGTTATACACCATCCAAAGCTGTTAGAGTCGTATCCAAATCGAAGCCTCCATCGAAGATCAAACCCTAGCCAGGTGAACCAGGACAGGGAAGAAGCAGCCCCTCTAGAAGACCAGGCCCCCAAATGGAAGCCCTCCAGCCACCAATTCAGAGATACCTCAGGGACCGAGGCCCTACCACCCTCTGGCCATAGCCCCACGTTACCCCACCCGGAGGGATGCCCTACACAAACCCTGCCACCAGGCTAAGACTTCAAGTCGCAGCTGTCTCCAAATCCAAGTGCCACAGTCGCAAAGATCTTATTTGGCCTAACTCCCACCAATGGGAGGAGAAGCCAATGCTACCCCTGGACTATCAGAGTCTAGGGCCTAACTCCCCGGCCATCCACCACCAGCCACATGGCCCAAGCCCCTTCCCCACCCTCCAACAAAAGACTCAGGCAGCAAAACCCCAACTAGCCAAGGCAGCATACAGCCCCTCTCCCCACTCCAGCGAGCTTAGTGGCTGCATTCCGAACTATGGCGTTCCTGGCACAGTCAATTCAACAAAGTGGGTAAAAATGAAAGAATGCCAGCACTTACAACCTCCTATAATCTTCCATTCCAATCTCCCAAGTCCTCACTCGTCGATGCCAACAATCTCCGTCACTGGTGGTAAGTCCTTACAAGAAGTGGCCTTCAGATGAAAACTAGATGGGGATATGAAAACCCCTCTACTCCCACGTCTGTCATCATGAAAAGAGTTACTAACGGCTGAGACTAGCCGCAACATCTACCGCACAGAGGCACACCCTGTAACAATTTGAGTGCCAACTGGAACCGCAACAGACACCTTTGCAAATGTAGCAGGTCTTGAAGGTCCTGCAATGTTGTTAAAATTATTTATCTCAGCTCCAGGCCAGAAAGTGCAGCCTGTCATATTGCACTGTTCTAAGGAACTGAGACCTCCGGATGTTTACTAGATACTCTATAAAACTACATAACCCAAATAATGCTATATCCCCTAAATTTGCTCACTTCTTCAAGCATTGCTAATCTTTATAAAAAATGAAAAAAAATTAACCTAAAGCAGTTTTAAACAGAAAGTTTAAACAAAATGAAACAAACTCCAGAGAGCTAGTGTTCTGGCTGGTCCACAGCAGCCTCCATCTTGGATAAAGTCCATATTGTTGCCATGGTGCTAATACACCTTTAAAAAGGTGATGTATTTAAGGGCTGTATACTTGCAATTGACTTCATTCCCTGAAGAAGTGCTGTAGTGCTACAAAGTGCCAGGGCATTAGGCTGAGGTTTGCTAATGCAATAAATCACTTTTGCACAAATAAAACTTTCCTCCACCAGTGCCTCTACCATGTGTTGTTTTGTTGTTGTTCCCTGAGGTCAAGCACCAGCTGGGTGCTATGTATGCTGTGTAGTGTGTCTGCTCCAGGAGGAACCCTTGCCTTCACTCTGAGGGCATGACTCTGGCACGTGACATCCTGAAGATTTTCTCTGAGTTCATCACACACACCCATGATGTTTTGTCTCTCTTGCCTCTATCTGGCCATTGTTTAATCACCACTGAGCTTCATAAAGAAGCTGAAATGTCTGCTCACCCAGTACAGAGAATATGGTCTAATCTGCTTCATCGTCTTTCTCCTGAGATCCCTAGCTTCCCACCACATCCTCCACACTGGTAAAACATCAACAGTATTGCAGATTTTTTTTTTTATCATTTCCTCATATATTACTCACAGAACTTGTTTTCACTTCCTAACACAGAAGTCAGTCAGTGTGCTCACTTCATAATGCAATCATACCACAAGTAGTTCTTGCAGCATCCCATAGAAACCTATGGATAAGTGACAGCAGCTGTCAGAAAATGACAAAATGCTGGAGATCACCCAACGGTAAGGCATCCTTATGCATTTTCAATGTCCAAAGTCCCTTCACAAAATCCTGAGCTTCCAATGTCTTTATGCAGCTGTACACATTTAGGCAGGGATCATATGAGCATGACGTAACCATCAAAGAGCCCTTTATGTAGGGATGGGCAGTGATGTTCAGGAGGTTGACTACGACATGCTCAGCCCATCCTCTTTGCAGCCAAGATCCCCCTTATCCTCCTAACTTCTATTTGTGCTGGCTCCCCCAACCCCCGACAGGCTCATCAGGCTATGGCAGCTGCCCCCTCATACTTGGGCTTACCCCTGAGTGGGACCGCTGATAGGTGACCTCTGGTGGTCAGAGGGGACAGCAATGGAGCTGGCTCATTAGCAGGGGCTGGCATTTTGTAGGCTGTAAACCCCGTGAGGGTGGGGACGTGCATGATGACCTGCACCTGCCACGCCCTCTGAACGTGCAGGCACCGACTGCCACGGAACTCCCGGCCTTCACCAGGGGTCCGTCTCGTGCATCGGACACTCAACCCCACCACCAACCAGAGTAGGAGAGCAGTCCATCAGACACTCAATCCTACTCTCCACAGCTGGTTCTCTGACTCCCAAGTTCATTCCCGAACCCGGGTTGTCGGACCCACAGACACAACCGTGCCTCTGCGCCAGCGGGCCGGCTATCCTCCTGACTACAGATTCTGGCATGTTTCAGATTAGGGAGAGTGCTTTTCTTACCCCCACAGTGAGCCTAGCCACTCAGACTGACCAACTGGGATGTGCTGGTAGCTGTACAGTACAGTACAGTGTGCTAACAGGCAATGTGGTCAGAAGTGGAAACAATAACTTAAGGCGACTCAGAGTCAGAATCAGAGATGATTGCTGGCTCACAGCAAGTGACAGTTGGGTGAGGTCAAACTTATAAATTGCCATTGTAAAGGTAGGAAGTATGATGCAGCTAAGAAATTGCTAGGAAAACTTAAACTGGAACCAGGCATGGCACCAGGTTGCCAGGGGAAAGTTTGTCCAAAAACACTGAAATAGATTTCAGTTCAACTCATTTTTTGTGCCCTTTCTTGGGTGAGACTCTGTTTTTCTTCAGTACACCTGTTTGATTTCTGACCTTGGTATGTATGTTTTTATCTTCTGCAGCTTTTGCAGGTGAAGCCGGGGAAAGCTGAAGAAGATTCAGAGATCATTGAACATGAAATGGAGATTTTTGCAATTTTTGTGACGAGTGCGGTACTGTGATACTGGGCCATGCTTACCAAAATAAGTGGGAACTTTTTTATTTGGTCTGAATATGAACCTAAGCTGTTTGAAAAAAGTTGTTTCTGTAACTGGGTGGCGCAGACATCGGGTACTATGGATCCCACCCATTAGTACATGGAACAGGTTAGGCTTCAAGAAAGAGTATGGCCTCTCTTTCCCTTAGTATTACTTTAACTTGTATTTTATCTCTGCTTCTGTAAATATTCTAGACTCAGGGTCCATTTCATAACCCCCCCACCGTACCTGTAACCTCCCTAATATATAGTTTTCCTTCCCTCTTTTTGTACTACTTATTGTATAGCCTGGTATGTGTTAGTATATGTATTTCTGGTGTGGAGCCTTTGGAAAGGAGTCTCTGAGTCAAAGGATTGTAATTCCGATTCTTTTCAATAAATAATTAAATAAATAAACTGTAGAGTCCCCAAAGTCCATGCACTTCACTTAACTTTTCTAACATTAAGAACTCCAACGTCCACACTTAGCTTTACAGACAAGCAGTACTGGATCTCTACTAACATACAAAGGAATCTTTACTTCCAGGAACATCTCTCAATGGCCCCTCATGTCAAAGTACTCATTTTGCTCAATATTTATCCCTCCCATCAAAGCACAACATAGAAGAGATCTTATCCCTCCCATCAAAGCACAACATAGCAGAGACACACACAGATGAGGCGGGGGCATTGTGCAGTAGAGTTACAGCCACCTCTCAAATGACTTACATGGCAGAATAGATGACTCTAGACAGGAGCATCTCAGTGAGCACATGCATGGCTACTTGCTATGGAATCACAGCTGCTTTTTTGGTAAGGTAACTTTCTTTTCTCATTTTCTCTGTCTCTGTCTCTCTTTCTTTCTCTCTCTCTGTCTACCTATCACTCGCTTGTTTTGCTCGCATATCTGCTCTTCCTCAAACAGCATCAGTACATGATGTCCCATTCTGGGCACAGTACACACTTTACAACTATTAGCAGACATTTTTTGGTTATGCTATATGGACCACATTGGACTAATTCGGATGCTAACCTCTCTGCTGAAGCTACCACTGCTCACAGGACTGGGACTCTCCTCACCACCAGGTGCTATACCAGGTTCAATTTTCTTTTTCACTTCCTAATGTGATGCCCCACCACTTAAAGCTTTTGTATCTATAACTAGTAACAAGAGCCTTTGGCCAGACCCCCAAGGCCACCTGCAGCTCGTCATTCCCCTCTTGGTTACTCACTGTTAACTCTAACCACCCTGGATGGAGTGACTGTCCTCCCCACCTATGAATAAAACCCCAGGCTGATGGATTGTATAACAAATGTCCCAAACACTGGAGGAACTGGCTAGCATATAAGACTACATAAAACTATTACCTTTATGCCCACTGCTATTACTCTCTGCTATACCTCCCACACTCTCTTACAGGAGCTTAGTTCTATCATTCAGTTCCCTAAAAAGTGCATACTTTGGGCTGCTGCACTACATCTGGGGAAACCTCGAACCCACAAACCCACCTGAGCCACATCCCAAGCCTAGGGGGCTGTCACCATTTGCAGGCCTAGCAGGCTTACTCTAGTCACAGCTCTCCCAAGGGAATACCTTATGATTATGTTCAAAGTCCCGCTATATCCTACCATTAGATCCAGCTCACAAGAAGCACACTTTCTTGGACCTCCTGGACTAAAGAAAACATACCTTTGGCAAAGCTCTGCAAACATGTGACCTCCACAATTGGAGATACTCAACAACCACTGATGGAGGATTTTCCTGTGTACTATTACTACACACAGTCACATGTTCCAAGGACACTGTCAGTCAATCACCTTGGAACCTAGAGTAGACCCACAAGTGTCTTGAGCTGCTCCTTTGAGGGGAGATCCTTACTTCTACAGAATCTTCTTCCTCATCTTTTATTTGGGACCAAAGGGTCCAAAATATGCTCTCTCATCTCAGCCTACTTTCTGCTCTCATCTCAGCCTTTACTTTGCTCCATTATTTCTACTCTGATCTCTGCTTTGGGCTTTTCTGGCCTACTTTCCAGCCTAAGGAAAGCAGTACCTCTTCCTACCTCAAAGAACAGGCAGAACCTGAGAGTCCATCTCTCTCTCTCTCTCTCTCTCTCTCTCTCTCTCCGTCTCTCTTTTCTGGTTCTCCTCTTTAGGCTTCCCCATCCAAAACTAACTCCCTGCATTCTAGCTCCCTCTTTTATACTGTCTCCCGGCAGGGCCCTCATTAGCATAGACACTGAACACAGTGAGCCAATTAATCAATTTATTCAGTAATCTGTTGCAGACTAACCAGAGCCTGGTATCCTTCAGCCTTAAATTCTCTTAGAAACTCTATTAATCATTTAAGAACTGGAGTCAAACCTAGGATAGGTGTGAACGGCTTCTTAAATTGTCATGTAAAAGTATCGATAATTTAAATTATTGATAATTGAAAACTGTATCACTACATACTTTGGACAGAATGGCCAAAGCACTATAGACTTCATAATAACAAGCCCCGAGAGTGTTCACTTTTTTATAACCCTTCGCATTGAAATGAGAGCTGAAAGTAACCAGGCTCCACTCATATTACAGATTCTTACTAACAGTAGGGCCTCAGCTTCCTCTGACTTTTTTTTTCACCTGTGCCAGTCAATGTCAGCAGAAACTGAAAACTAACAAACATTTGTCATTGCCGAATGTTTGTTTGCTTGCATGTGTTTGCTGTGTATTTATTAGACATAGATACAGTGCCAGCCGGTTCAGCAGAACAAGATGAGCTGGCTGGATGGAGCAAGATGCAGAGATGGAGTCTGCAATAATTATGGAGAAGGTGATAGGTGAGCAGGTGACAGAAAGACCTTCAAAGCCTGGTGGAGCAGCAACTCTCACTGCCCATACTCATACCATAAGGAATGAGAAACAGGAAAATCAGGCACTCGCTATGGTGCTGCCTTAAAGTACAGCTTGGCCAGACTGGATTCCCCCCCCCCCTCTCTCCCTGCTTCACTACAGATTCCCCTCCTCTCACTCACAACTTTTCCCTCTATCAATACCTTTATGCCCCATCTTTTGAGTCTCAGAGCCTTTCCCTTTGTGCTGTTTTCATAAGTAACTTCCACCGGAGATACCCACTCGCCACCACCTACCCCGCACAGCAGCAACAGAGGATTTGTATCAATATTTTACTATTTTCTGTTGCAATGCAATATTTACTGTTTTCTGGTTGCTGTCCTTCCTGGAGTCACAATGAAATTAACGTGGGCATGAATGCGAGGCAATCACCGCTGCAACACAGCCTCTACCCTCCGCTCCCTGCTGCCGCTGCTCAGGTATCAACCTTGGGGACTGCAACCTATTGTGTTTCTATCTTCTGGGGGGAGTAACTCTTTACAAAACAATGCAACTTCTCAAACTTTGTGGGGAGAGGTTTAGACAACAAACTGCATTAACACTTTAGAGGGCAACTCCATGTACTGGCCAAACATTTACACAGGCAAGAAAACACTCCCAGGCAATTATATAAAATAAAACATGGGGTGGTGTGTAAAACTTGAATTTTGCACACAACCTTGGTGTTGAATGCTTAAATAAACCCTCGAGCTTTACACTGGGGGTTTATGTAGAATCCAACTCCTCGCGCATGTGTAAAATTCTCATTATACACACCAACCCTTGTATTATTGTATACATAATTACTGACCTACATTTTTTCCCATAGAGAAAGCTGGTTATAATTTGCCATTATAACCAGATGATTATAATGGCAAACACGCGCCAGCTTTCTCTGTGAGCAGCACAAGCCACCAACACTTGTAAAGCAAACACAGATTTTTCCTTACAAACTCGCGGCCTGTCACCTCACTCCGTCCTCTCACTGCTTCAACTCTGACCATCAAAGAAAAGTGTCCTGTCGAGAAAAAACACCCAAAATCATTTCAAAAAAGTCTCTTTCTCCCCACAGGCATCGCGAGATCTTCAAGCAACTCCCTGGGAACTCCCTTGCAATGACATAACCATGGCAACCGGAGCCCTTACAGTGCAACAGAAAAATGAGTAAAAATACAAAAAAGATAAAGAACTTTAGAAAACATTTAGAAATGTTCTTTGTTCAGTACTGTTTAGATACCCGTTTTAGTTAAGACTCAACACGCGGTTACCGAGCGAAGTTACCAGACGGACCTCACTGTTTCAAGTACTGTAAGTGAAACACTAAAAAAAAGAAATGTAATGAAATCCTTAAGTTCTTATGCAGTTAATATGTTTTACTGTTACTGAGTTCTACAATAAAATACACAGTTAATGAATCACAATACTGCAGTCTACTATTTTCTTGCTAAATGGCACAGTTTCTCAAATAAACATCCTATGGGTGAAAAAATGTAGGTCAGCAATTATATAAAATAAGGTATAGGTAGGTGGTACAAACTAGAATTTTACACACACCCTCAGTGTGGGATGCCTAAATAAACCCCTCGGGCTTCACCCTCAGGGTTTATGTGGCATCCCATACCTCAGGTGTGTGTAAAATTCTCGTTAAAACCACCTACCCATATATTATTCTCTGGCCCAGATATTCAAAAGAGTTGCGTCATGCGCAATAGGGTTGTGCCAGTGCAAGTCCAAAAATGCACCATTCTGCAATATTCAGCGGGAGGCAGTTGCGCCCCCCAAATCACACTGAGCAACAGCGCAATGATAATGAATGTATGCACAACTGAAGGGGGAGGAACAATGCATAAATGGCACAGTGCGATATTCAACAACATGCGCCATGCGCAATAGGGGAGCAAGCGGAAGTTGCGCCATAGGGGAAATTAGCCAAAATACAAAGGAACAAGGGAGAGGCGCAAGAACGCTACAGGGAAGGCATATGAGGCTGAACTCTAGCCAGAGAAACTGGGCAGGAGGGACACACAGGGCAGGCCAGGGAAAGGGCACCTGGAACCCACAGGCTCAGGGGAAGGTGTGGGGATCCACAGTGCAGAAGGGGGAAGTACTTGCCACACAGCAGTGAGGCCAGCACAGTCAGGTGTTCCCAGTGCAGGGGAAGTAGCAGCCTGGATAGTGGGGGGAACACAGAAACAGCTGCCGGGGGGGAACACAAGCCAGGGACATGGCCAGTGCCACCATCCAGATGGAGGCAGTAATGAGGGGGGTGAGAAGGTGGGCAGCAGGGGGGCGCGGCCTTGGAAGGACCCATCGGCGGTATGCCCCCAACAGGCAGTACCGAGCCCACACCAGCTTCCAGCTGTATAGTGATACAGAGATCGTGGGCCGGTACCGCCTGAATTGGGCAGTTCTGAGGTGGCTCTGTGAGCTGTGCAGTGATGTGATGCAGGCACCCACATGACGGAGCCATGCTCTGTCAGTGGAGATGAAAGTGACAGCTTGCATGTACTTGCTCACCATGGGTACCTTCCAGAGACCAACTGGGGACACCACAGGCATAACCCAGTCGGCCACATCACGCCACCTCACCCAATTCCTCAGCGCACTGCTGCCACATGCTGTGGAGTACATCCATTTCCCCAGCACAGTGGCAGAGCACACAGCAAACATACAGGAGTTCCACAGGGTAGCACGTATGCCTGGCATGCTAGGGGCAATAGACTGCACCCATGTGGCCATCCGCACACCACCTGGCCCTGAGGGGGCCACATATATAAATCGCAAGGGCTATGGTAGCATCAACTGCCAGGTGGTGTGCGATGCCAGGGGGTGCATAATCAATGTCTGTGCCATGCACCCTGGGGGAGCACATGATGCCTTCATCTGGCACCAGTCGGCACTGTGCCACAGATTCGAGAGTGGGGATATCCCCACTGGCCACCTAGTGGGTGAGTATGCAAACCACATGGACAATCATAGGGCCTGGGGGGGCATGGTCAGAGGTGACATGGGTAGTGGCCTACATGGCCCGGGGCAGGGCGTTGCTGATCACCAAACTAATCTCCACCCTCTACACACAGGTGACAGTGGATACCCACTCCGTCCCTTGCTGCTCACACCCTACCGGTGGCCCATGACCCCATTGCAGCAATGCTGCAATAAGGCACATGCCACCCCACATAATGTCATCGAGTGGCTGTTCGGGATGCAGAAGGCACATTTCCATTGCCTGGACACCTCCAGTGGTGCCCTACAGTACAGCCCCTCAAAGGCCTGCAGGCTATTCCTGGCCTGTTGCATCCTGCACAACATGGCCGACAAATGTGGGATAGCCATACAGGTCGAAGAGGGGGACAGCGATGGGGACGATGAGGACGCCGGTGACAATGGTGATGGGCAGCCCCCCCTTGGGTGATGGGACCCCCGACTGCTCCGGCTGGCACAGCTGCACCGGGACACCATCATGGAGGAGCATTTCAGCCAACCCAGGTAAGTCATGGGGACATGTGCAACCACCAGTGGCTAAGGCACAACCCACCAACATGCATGGACACACACCAGGGGTGCATGCCATCAAGGGAACTGTCCAGGCATGGAACCACACACACCACCAGGGATGGGTGAGGTCTAACATGGCACGTGGACACACACACACACACACACACACACACAAAATGCACCAAACATGCACAAAGGGTAGGAGGCACACCGACCCAGAACGCCACCCCTAGCCACACACATGTCCACAGACCACCATGCCCACTGCCTGTCATTGTGCATGTGTCAGATGCTGAGCACCATTGCACATTGGTGTACAGTGCTATGCAGGCATCATCATGCACACGCAACTGTGGACAGCAGCCGGGAGGGTGTGCAGATGGACTGTGTGTTCGCGTGCAGGGCCGGGTACCCACCCGTGCATTGCCACTGAATGAAACAATGCACAAAGGGCAGCATCAGACAGTAGCTGCATTGGGAGACAGGTCAGTCACGTGCCAGTGCCCCGGCCACCACAGATGCGTGGGCGGCCCCGCCGAGACCCGCCAGCACTGACAGGCTGACCACTGGCCTCATGGGGTGGCACCGATGGTCCCCCAGGGGTTCCACTGCGTGAACACGACCGTGTTCATGAAGGGGTCTGCAGCACACCAAACATACCTGCACCAGGCATGCTCGGGATGCCCACAGCTGAAGCCGGTGTCGACAAGGATGGTGTCGCACGATGCCGGGAACGGGGGGTGGACAGTGCACTGTGTGGTGTCTGCGATGCATGGGCAAATAACTGTGTGCCCATTGTGGTCATGACAGCAGTGAATGCCTGTGTCTGCCTGTCAATGGCAGTGGTCACATCCTCCCGCAACCAATCCATCCCTGCCAGGATCAGAGCGGTGTCTGCTGCGACGCTCCTCTGCCCGCTCAAGAGCCACACGCAGTGCATCCACCGATGTTGCAAGCCACATCTGCTGGTTGACTGATGCTTGCAGTATCCGGGTGTGCTCATTCAAGAGGTCATCTGCCTGCTCGGCATCCTGTCCCTCAGGGTGTGCACGGCCCTGATGCTCAGCACCCCTTGAGGGTGGGCACTGCATACCAGGACCAGGTCTGGGCATGTCCACAGGTGGTGCACTGATGCCACCCCCTGACACTGTACCCCCAAGCCCACTGGCCGACTGCTGATGCTGCCCCTCCAGCTGCTGCTCCCCTGGGCTCACTGGTGCCGCAGCAGTGGCCGCAACAGTCCCACTGTCCTGTATACACACCAGTGCTGCCCCACTGGTGCTGACAGGCACAGGCTGAGACTGTGATGACACGCAGGCCTCCACGGCGGCACCATCCACAGCCATGGCCGTGATGTTACCTGCTGTGTGGCCATCCTGTGGCACACATGTGTCACTGCCCATGACGTTAGTGATATCATCATCGGTGATGGACCCGGCACCAGCCCGAGTCACAGCATGCTGGCATCCGTGGACGCTGACATGCTGGGACATGGGCAGAGCCTCCTCCGCACCTGTTCCAACAACATCAGTCTGGACAGCCAGGCGGGCCCAATGTCGCACTGAGCTGCATATACCTGTGGAGGTGGATGAGCCCTCCTCCATCTCCATCTGACTGGCCTCAGTGGAGAGGCCCACCACCGCTGACCCATGCAGATGCTCAGGATCTGTAAGGGAAAACAAAGTCACGTTACTGCATGTGACCTACCCTGCCCCCCCAATAGACAGACCATGACCTACCATGCAGTGACAGGCTACCACCCGTCTGGAAGCCACCACCGGAACACCCTCAATGGCACAATGCTGCATGCTGCCAGCAACCCTCTCCTCCTGTGGGGTCAGGCGTAGCACCTCCGGCTGTCCCCACCTGTCGCAGAGTCGTGCTGCCCTGATGGCAGCCACCTTCTCCTTTATCATCCTCCTGTCTGTGCCCATCTTCTTCTTGCACTCCTACACAGAGCGCTGGTGGCTGCCATGCAGGTTCACAGCATGCGCCACTTCCTCCCATGCAGCAGCACGGGCCTGTGGTGTTCCCTGCCGTCCACTGAGAAGCAGCTCCTGGTCCAGGTAGGCCTCAAACAGGGCATCCGTCTTGGCCTTGGTAAAATTAGGCCTCCTCCTCCTCCCACAACTCTGTTCCTCCTCTCCCACAACTTGCTCGGTCATGATTCAGCCTGTGAGAATGAAAGTTGTTACCTGTGACTGTGCAGTCCCATGCATGTCCCAAAATCCACAGTCCATACTCCCAAACAGCATGCAACTCAACAATAGACTGCAGTAACCGACTATGGCCAGTGCAGCCCAATGTCGCACTTTTATAGCGCAACCCATGCAAATGAGGCGAGGCCCAACTTTAAGTGGATGCAAATTGCAGTGCTGTGCCATTGAATGACTGATTAGCTGATTTACATGTGACGGCTGAATATCGTGCTTTTGCGCTTTCTGTGACATGCGCAGTACACACCTAACTGTGTATGCCCAGGTTGATGATACAGGCGCCTGCCACGCTGCTGATGTGCTGCGTGCGGGAGGCAATGCAGGGCACAGCTACCATTGTGCCAGTGGCGCCACAGCGATGTTCACCTATATGGTGCTGTGGCACTGGGGCATCGTAGGCGCACTGGGGCAACAGCGTGGTAGGCCGCTACTGGAGGTGGCACACAGGCACCCAATCGCGCTACACGCATTGGGTTCCAATCGCGCTGTGCCTGTCCGTGTGCCAGAGACCTTCTCACCTTGTGCCTGACCTTTGCCCCTAGGCGCCATGCGTCGAGCATGGGTGCACCACTATCACGCTGTGCGGTGACAGCGTGATAGAATGGCAGCACTCAGTCACGCAGCATCTGCACGTCGGTGGAACCACCTGCGGAGCGCCATTTTGACCCTACTGAGCAAGAGAGATGGCACGGAGGAGAGCTGCCCAGTGGAGCCAGATTGAAATGGCAAACCTGGTTGCCATTGTTGAGCCACTGGTTGGCCCACTGTTTGGGGAGGCACCCCTGGACAGGTCCAGGAGCCAGGTGTGGCAGGAGGTGGCCGACACCCTGGAGGAGGCCACAGGGATGAGGCGGATGGCGGAGCAGTGCCTCCACAGGTATGGGGACCTGAGGCGGAAGGACCCGGACCTGCTTGCCCGCCAGCTGGCACATGCTAGGAGGGGCACGGTGCCACAGCCAGGTAGGTGTAACGTCCATACACTTTTATCCTCCATATGGGTATCAAGGTTGCATGTGTCTGGAACATGGGGGGGACCATCCGGTGTTGGCTGTGGTGGTGTTATCAGGGTGTGGGGTGGGTGGGTCTGGCTGGGTGGGATTGCACACACATGAGGGCAGGGTACTTTGCTAGAGGATTGTACTGATGTTCCTCTCTCCATGTTTGCACCTTAGGTCCAGAAGAGAGATGGCTGGCAAGGGAGCGGAGGCGCCATCTGGAGGACCGGAACAACAGGAGGGGTGAAGGTCCACAGTGGCAGAGGGACCAGCCTGATGATGGTGAGTGCCTTACATCCATGATTACTATTGCATGCTGTGTAACAGGGTGGGCAGCGGGGCATGGCCACCATCCATTGACGCCACTGCCATGCACGCAACTTGTTACAGTCAGCACTGTCCAGTGGCACTGCATGTCTGGGAGTGTGTCAATGGTGGTCCATGCATGCACCGGGTACATGGCTGTGCCACTGCCTTCGTACCAAATAGCCATGTCACTAAACAGCCATGGTGGTGCTGTGCAGGACTTGGCCGGTGGGTGTGTGCAGCGGTCCACATGGCTGTGTGCACCTGGGTGGGCAGGTCTTGTGGACACGATCACTGTGGGTGGTCACACACCATCACAGAGGCATGTCCCATAGCCGTATGTCATGCACAGTGGGTGGGCTGTATGGGGCTGTGCATTCACACCTATTGACTCTGCTCCCTTGTCCTAGGTGTCCGGCAGCTGCGCATGATATGGGATGCACTGCAGGAAATCCTTACTGTGGCCAGGGCATCACTGGACATCCTGCAGAGGATTGAGCTGCTGGGGGTCAGGTGGCGGCATGGAAGGAGGAGCAGCCGGAGTGGGGAGCAGGGCTCCCACTGATCATCACACTGCCCCTGATTTCCCCTACCCCCCTGGACCCACCCTCACACCCCTCCTTTCCTGTACCATTTGTTCACCCTGCCCCTTACCCACCCCTACCTTGTTTGTGGCCCTCCCCCCACACATTTGTAAATAATTGTACAGAGTTTTGTTGGATGTTTTTGAATACAATTCTTTTGATATGACTACTTTGGTGATCTCTGATTTGCAGCAGGCTATAGGTGCTCAGCTGCAGTGGTGTGCATGGTGTCAGGGGTGGTGCAGTCATGGGTATGTGTGTGTGTCCATGGGGAAGTGAGTATGGTGTGGGAGTAGCTATCAATCACTGTCTGTAGTGTGTGCTGTTCCCTGTGCACTGGATGACTGTGTGAAGTGGTCCATGGTGCATGCTCTGTGTCCATGGGGCACCTGTCAGCCTGTCCATGGCCTGTGCAGCTGACACCCTTGCATGTCTGTGACCTGCACAGTCTGCTGGCACATCAGTGGTGGCTGTCCATGCAGGGCAGCCACTGTACCCGTCACAATGCTGGGTTGCCTCCTGTCACTGGTGTGGTGCATGTCTGCCTCGGGTGACACTGTGGCCTCTGCTGTTGTTGTCCCACCTCCATGCTGTGGCTTGTGTGTGTTGCAGGAGATGTGCACCACTGTCTGTGACTTGTGCTCCGGGCAAATGCTGTTGGTGTACAGGTCCACAGTGCCTGCACAGGGTGGCTGGCACTCCTGTGCCATGGAGGACTGCTGGCCATGTGTACATGGTTTCCATGGCCCCATGCTGGGGGCTTGGTTGCCCCGCTACTGCATCCCTGTGTTGGTGTGCCCTTGGGTATGGGTGGGTGTTTGTCCATGCACTGTGTTGCATCTGGTGTGGTGCATGCTTCCATGCACCACTGTGGGTGTCTGCACTGGCTGTTTTGGCCAGTGCTGGGTCAGGGTGTGTCCTTGGGAGGGTGTGCAGGGTGCTGTACCACTGGTGGTGGGGTCCAGGGCATGCCCTGTCAAGTGTGGGGTACCTCATATGCCGACGCATGGTCGATCTCTCAGCTGTACCTCGGGGGGCTGTGCGTGGTGGCACTGTGTATGCCATCATTGCATCACTGTGTGCTGCCACCCGCTGATGGGTGCTCATGGTGGGGCTGCCTTGCATGGTTCTGTGGTGCACAGGGTTGCATTGTCACAGTGGGGGTGGTGGCATGCATGGGGTATCCAGCACTGGTGGACGCTGCTCCTGGGTAGGGTGTCCTGGGGTCACGGTGCAGGGTGTGCTCTGCATTGGGGGGATGGTGAGGCATGGGATGGTCGGCCCTCTCTGTGTGCCGGTCACAGCTTGCCAGGGGGTGTGATGGGGCACCATGGCCCAGCTGTGGGTTGGTTGCTTGTTTCCATGGGCCAGTGGTTATTCCACCCCTCCCCCAGTTGTGCAGTGCATGGGGTGTGGGGGGACGATGTCTTTTCTGCTGTGTGTTCCTCTGCCCATCTTCAGCATGGGTGGTGGGCCCCTGCATCCCTGGTTGTGCTGTTGCATTGCTGCCCTGCTGCTGGGGGCATCCCTGGTTGCTCTATGGCGCATCTGGACTGCTCAGCTGAACATCCCTTGTTGCGCTGTGGTGCATCAGATATGCTCAGCTTCCCCTCCCTAGTTGCGCTATGGCACAGGTGGTGCGATATTCAGTCATCGGCTGTAGGTGCATCTTGGCCAGCGCAGTTTTTGAATATCGCGCCTCTTGCGCATGGGCACAATGGACTTGCTCTTGTTCCTGCTGTTGCGCACTTTTTGGACGCAGTTTGAATATCTGGGCCTCTGTGTAATAACTGGGGGCAGTTTTTTCTCATAGGAGAACCTGGTTATATTTCACCGTTATAACCCACAGTGTATGACAACGAACATGCACCAGCTTCTACTCAGCCCTGCTCATGCTCACTACCTCTGTACAGCTCCACAGCCCCGCTCCCGCTCAGTACATCACATAGCTCTCTCAAGTGCGGTCATTCAGAATTACCTGAGACAGCCATGGAAAGCAGTCATGCAAGTAGCAAGCAGCAAAATATTTAGCCCTCACTAACCTTTATTCAGCACTTACAGGCATTTTTCTCACTCACTCACTTTCTCTGGCTGTTGTCTCCACAGAAACAATGTGAACCATGACCGTCAACTAATTTGCAAATTGCCATGAGAATGACCAGGCAGACTTTATAAACATTGCTTTAATTAATAAACTACAAACATCTACAGTGCCTAAAAAATTTTTCTGGAATTTAAAAGTGTTTCATATCATGACTATACAATTACATGCAGATTTGACTAGCTGACATTTTCAGAATGAAGTGCTGCAGTTTTGACACTCTGTAACTCAAAACAACCTTTTTTTTGGCAATTAAAACAACTTAGCAAAACAGAGAAACACATTTTAAACATTTGTACAACAATATGCCTCATTTTATTCGCTTTCTTAATTGCAGTGCTACATGTTGTAATAAAAAAAAAACATTTGTCAATGCCGAATGTTTGCATGCTGCCTGGTATTAGCACTGGAAGTGCAGGAGTTAGACAGATGCAGAATAGGAATGGCAGTGAAGTATTGAACTTCACGCAAATCCTACCTCCACCCTGCAGAGATGAACAGGCATTGGGGTATGCCTTTGGGTCATCGCACATAACGCTCATGCCATTTCACCTCACTCTATCCTGCAGACAACAAGTGTTGAGGAGTGCCTTGGGGTGTTCGGCTTTACAGTCACCCCATTCCATAAGGACATACACTGAAATGGGTGCAGTAGTGGTCAGCCTGGTGGCGCTGAGGGTTGAGGCCACACCTCACACTATGCAGTGACCGGGTTTGGGAACAGCTCGGGGCACGGGGTCAACAGGGAGAGTAGGATAAACATCCCAACGGATGACTCTCTCCTCCTCATGGGGGGGCAGGTTAAATGCATAGCAATGCCCACATGCATTACTGCCTGTGGAAGCATGGGTGGTGAGGTGAAATGCCGGCTTCTTTCAAGGGGCCGAGGGGTGGGGAGAGTGCTGTGGATGCTTGATGGCGTCGTGCATACGCTCGCCATTCATCTGGAAGTAAGTCCTCTGCATCAACGCTCTCAGAGGGATGGGACCGGGAGAAAAACCAAAGGAAAGAAACCTCCCGGCCTGAGCAGAATGATGCCAGGTTCACGCTATGGAAGTGTCCCAGCCAAAAAGACCAGTGGATAAGATCCACTGGGCAGGAACCCAGAGAGAGTGAAAAAAAAAATAATGGGTGCAGTATAGGAGAATGGGGTGAACTCTGGGGACAAAGTGTCCAAGGCACACCTTGATGCCTGTCACTGACTGCAGAATGGGGGTGGAATGGCATGAGCATTACAGCCAGCAATCCAAAAGCAAATCCTTGATGCCTGTCAGTCGGTACAGGGTGGGATGTTATGGTTAGAAACCATAATGCCCTAGGCATTCATTGATATTTGCACTACAAATTTTCAACATGGCCTTTTTGTGATCCCCCACCTCATGAAAGCATTTGATAACTCTGCTCATGAACAGTGGCACTATGATTTTGTTAATCTGTCTCAAATGTTGATTTGCTACAGCTACCGCACCATTCTGCGCTAGATGTGTGAAAACACAGTTTGGGCAGGATGTGAAAAATGGCAACTATCCTGTTCATAAGGAGATGTAAAAAAATGCCAATGTTGAAAATCTAGAGTAAAAATATAAAACATTCTCAAAGTTACGAGCGTGCATGTAAACTGCACAATGCATGCTCGTAATACAGTCATTTTGTGAAATGTGCTCAACCAATTTTCAACATAGGCATTTTGGGACCTCCACTCATGAACAGAGTCACTGTGATTTTGTTAATCTGCACCAAATGCTGATTTCCCATGGTGATCGCGCCATTGTGACCCACATGTGCGAAACCATATTTTGGGCAGGATATGAAAAATGACAGCTATCCTGTTCATAAGGAGGTGTGAAAAAATGGCAATGCTGAAAATCTGGAGTGAAAATATTAAAAATGCTCAGAGTTATGAGTGTGCAAAGAAACTGTGCAACGCATGCTTGTAACAGTCATTTTTTGGAATTTTTTCACTAAATTTGCAACATAGGCTTTTTGGGAGCCCACCTCATGAACAGTAACACTGTCATTTCATTACTCAGTCCTGAAAGGTGATTCTGCACAGTGACTGCAAAATCACCTTTTGGGACCAAATAATGACATGACAGTGACTGAATTCATGAGGTGGGGTCCCAAGAACCCCATTTTGAAAATTTGGTGCCAAAATTCACAAAAATGGCCAAGATATCCACCTAAGTTTAAAAAAAACCATTTATGCCATTATACAGCTTACCAGCATTTCTTTAGTTCATGGTCAGCTTTTGAAGAGTGCAGACATGTTCACAGCCCACCGAAGATCATCGCGCCAGCTCCGAAGGTAAGTATGGGGTGAGGGGGGTGCGGGGATGTGGGGTGTGCAGAAGATGGATGCGGGTTGGGTGAGAGGGCACTGAAGACAATGAGGGACCGTTTTCTACTTTTCAGGCTAAAAAAAAAAAGTAAAACCATCGCGGGAAGGTTTTTCTTTTTTTGCAGGTAGATTTCGTACGCATTGGGTGCCCAAGCATGCCACCTGCATGTTTTTTTGGGGGGGACTGGAGCCAGTGGGGACTGGGACCCCCATCAGCAAAAGAACAAAGATGTATGTTTGGGGGGAGACATGATGCTGAGGGGGATTGGGCACCCCCTCAGCAAACAAAATGTGTGGAGGACATTATGCAGATGGGGAGTGGGCTCCCCCATTGGTAAATGATCTGGGGAGAGGGCATGCCAACAGGGGGATTGGGCACCCCCGTCAGCTTTCATGGGGACTCTGAGGTGGACGGCGACAGCCGCCACCATGTTAATTGCAATGTTACACCAGGCAAGGCACCGCCCTGCAATTACAGGTCACTCCTTCATTGCAGCAGTGAATTCATTTCAAGTTGGTGGCATGCTTGCTGAACTAGCGTTAGCAGCAGTGTGCCATCACATTGGGGAAAGATGGCCAAGCCTCAAAATGCAGTGGGGGCATTGGCCGCCACAGTGCCGCACCTCCAAAATCCCACTTCTTTCCTAAGCAGTCTCATAATGTTTCTTGCACATGCACTCAAGCAAACATAAAAATAAACACAACATTTTTTTTTAAACACATTTTTTTATTTGAGGGAATCAGGTCGGAGAAAAAATTACATAAAACAGTAAATGGGACGGAGGGGAGTGCAAAACTCAAATTTAATGCACACTCTCGATGTGGGATGCTTAGATAAACACCTTGTGCTTCGCCCTCAGGGTTTATGTAGCATCCCACACCTTGGGTGTGCATTAAATTCTCATTATTCACTACCCCCATGTATTATTCTATATTTTATAATGGGAGGCTGTTTTCTTCCATAGGAAAATTTGGTTATAATTCACCATTATAACCCACTGTTTATAATGGCTAACACGTGCCATCTTTCCCTATGGAAAGTGAAAGTGACAGATTATGCTTGCTGTGTTGGATGGCTGTCCACAGACAATGTTTCCCTTAATCTTCTTTTTGTACATTCTTTATTCACTTCTGTCATCAGTGGTGGGTCATTTCTCAGGTGGGGCCCTCTCAGTCGTTCCTCTACTGCCCTGCCTGAACTCCTTCCCTCTACCGAGGAATTGGGCACTGAGTCCCCCCCATGGACCATGAAATGGTGAGGCAGGGACCACACAGAGTCAAGTCAGGGGTCAGAGCAAGCACTGGAGCATGTGGGAGTGGCCCTGGAGCATCGGCCATCGAGGTTTTTCCACCTTGTGTATATTTCTCCTGAGACACCAGACATGCAATGACATTTGTGCAAGGGATGTGCCCTCACTGACATCCACTAGTGCCTCCCTTGAAACAGCTTGCTCCTTGCGGTACCTCCTGGTCTCTCCTGGGTGTCACTACAGAGTGAGATTTCCCCACAAACCCAGCCCAGGAGAGGAGAGCATTCCTCTGGACAGTCAATCCTCCCCTCCGCTCCCTTCCCCCTGCTGACTCCCAGCAACCAGAGTCCATCCCCGAACCCCAGTCGCTGGTATGGTATGAAGTGTGGTATCCAGCACCTCAACCCTCAGCACAACCCAGGGGTGTAGCCAGGAATTTCAGATCTGCACACCAAGTGGAGTTACTGCTACCCACCCCATTGAAGTGAGCTACCCCTCCCCCATCCATGCCCCCTCACCCAAGTCATCATTTTCTGTATTATATACCAGCACACCACTAGCCACACCACCAACAGGTGTTAGAATAACAGACTGGCTTTTGGTTACAATATTGCACTGTGACCAGCCTATGTACCTCATCATCAAGGTAGCCAGTCCCACAGAGGTCCATTCCCACCACACCAGACATGCCACCACATCAACTGGTTTCAGACTAACAGACTGGATTTTGGTTACAATATTTCATTGTGACAAGCCTCTGTACCACATCAAGGTAGCCAGACCACAGAGGTCCATTCACACCCACCACTAGCCAAACCACACCACAGGTACACACACACATACACACACACACACACAAGCACCCAGCAAAAATCAGTCATACAGCAAGTCACACAGGCAGCAACTCAAACTTACCAGGCAGTAGATTACATTAAAAGAAGGCTGCGTAACCTCAGTGGTGCTTGGGTTTTGCTTCCGGTACTGTAACCACCTACCATCACATACATAGAAAGCCGCCTCTTGTGCATTGCGACATAATTCCACAATGCTTGTATGGGACATATTTCTTCCCCCTCATCTTTAGCTTCAGCCTTCCAGACACACCAGATGTTCAATTCTTGAACCACACCACTCCAGATGTTACCCTAGTTCCTGAACCTCATGCAAGATTGCCAGTTGTTACCTAGGCACAGCTCAATTGCTGAATTCCATTATGTGTTTGAAAACCTTCTGTCTTTGCATGGATCAAAGCCTTTGAGCACACAATCTACATCAATTTCAATGTCTTGAGTATATGCAGAAGAGCAAGTCCCATAAGCCGTTCTTCGCTCATGCTGTTTCTGCATCAGGTCTTGATCCTCCGCAAGGCACTGAATGATCGTTCTGCACTCACCACACTGACTGGCATGGTGGCCAAGATCGATAAGACAGCATTTATGTTGGGATACAGATCTGGATTCAGTTGTTGCAAAGGTTGTCAGAATCGATTCTGGTCTATCTGCCAAAGGTACACCACACCACTTTGTGTTCCATAGTTCCAACTCCACTTCAAGGTCTTCCAAGCTGCTTAGGTACGTTTGGTAGGCAGCAAACAAGTCTGCTGTCTGTGCCTCCTGCAGAAGCCCAAGATTTTTGGTACAAGGTACTGGGCAAGGAAACGAGGGCAGCAGTCAATTAGCTGCTCCTGCAGTTCAGAAATAACATGGTTTAAAAATGGAATGAATATGTTACGCCTGTAGTATTCTTCAGAAGTGGCAGCACTGATATTGTTGCACTGCGTTTGCCTTCTGCATGTACGGGGCACTGACTCCTCAATACATGCAGCGTCTGCCAAAGCCATGATATTGCGAGACAACTCCCCCAAATATCTTCTCTGAACTCTCCCTCATGTCCTACAGTCTGTGAATAAGTGTGGAGGTTTCTTCAGAGGCTTGAATTAGATCAATGCTGACCCGTTGCAAGTAAAGATGGAGTGGTTTTGTTCGGGTCAAAACAAAATCCACACTACACAGTGTCACAAGGAAGTCAGATCTCAGTATTGCAGCCAACGGGCTGTCCCCTTCACTGTCATATTCAGCAATCTTTTCTAGAGTGCTGGCTACCACCAAAAACTTGTCTTTGAATCTTGACAGAGAATCCATTTGGCTCATCCATCTGGTGTTTCCAGCTGCAGGAATTGAGGTTATGCGGTCTGCTGGCTCATCATTGTAGTCAGATGGGAGATTGCAGAATTCTCTGAGCTCCAACAGAAAGGCATGATGGCACTTATACAATGATTTCAGTGTTGAGATTATTTTCATAGTAGTATCAAACATATTTGCTATTTGTCTTGTGGAACATGAGTGGACAATTGCAGTGTTCAGGCTGTGAGACTTGCAAATAGTGTACATTGCTTCGGTGGCCACTGCCTTGATCTTTGCTTGCACACCATTGAACCTACCACTCATGTTGCTGCCTTTGTCATAGCCTTGTCCTCTCATCAGTGTTGGATCCATGCCCCAAGCTGTTAACCACCACAGGAACAGTTCCGCGAGTTCATGACCAGTGCTGTCAAAACCTTCCGTGAATTCCACAAAGTCTTCACGGATTTCGACGTCCCCAGAAACATCACGATGTACATAGCACACTGATGATGAGATCTGTTCCTTTGTGGATATGTCCGTAGTACCATCTGCTATGAAGCTGTACCACTTTGCTTCCTTTACATTGCGCAAGATTTTTCTCTGCACCTGTTGTCCCATTACCCTTATCAATTAATTTTGAATTTGCAGTGATATGTATGTGGCATTCCTTGGAACTGCTGTGATGTGTTCTTGTAGCTCCGGATCCAGCTCCACAGTGTACTGTACCATGGCATTAAAGTTGCCAAGCACACTAGATTTGCCTCTTAGTGCAATGTTTTGCCTTCCACAGAACAGAATAATCACACTTATGCGACATAGGACATGCATGGCCCTCTCTGTTGTCTTGTTGCTGCACTCTCAAAGAGATTGGCTTGCAGTTCTCAACTTCCCAGCACAAACTGAGAGAAATGCATCTGCTCTAGCAACAGCATTTCCATGGTCCTTTGCTTTGCTGTGCCTTTCCAGAGTTTTCTTTACATTGGACCAATCCCTCATTGGTGTAGATACCAGAATCGTGCATACAAAGCACGGAGCACAGAATACACCATCCAACTGCTTTGAATATCTTGCAAATCTGTAATCATGCAAAAGCTGTGCATTAAAAACACCTGAAACGCTGGCTTGGACCTTCAGGACCCATCAGACACCCTGCAAAGTGAAAGCCTGGTGGTGGTAGCCACTGTGTTTCCAGAATTTGCTTCTTTTCAGCATCTGTAAGATGTGCCCAATTAAAACAGCTAAGGTCTTCAGCACTACAAGGATTCTGATCTGGTTCCTGGGGGATGCTCTTAGTTGGGACATCCTCAATGACTGCTTCTTCCAGTGGACAGCTGGTAGTCTGGAAAGCTTCAATGGTATGTTCTTACAGGGAACTGTTCAGATTCTGAATAGCCTCCATCAAGGTAAGTTCATCCAGGGAATGGCTGTCAAGGGCAAGTTCTTCAGTAGTGTCCAATAAATGGCAGGTGACATTAGCTTCTTCGAGAACTGCATGCAAGGTTGATTCTTCAACTTCGCTTTTATCTCTCATGAGTGGTGCACAGTTGTTCAATGCATTCTCAGTGGTACTTCTATGCTGTGGCTCCGTGTTGCCAACCCTGAAACACACAAATGCTCGAATTTTAACATGTACTGCGCCAAACAATTGCCAGTGCTCATTATAATACCATGCATTGTCAAGTATGCATTTCTTACCCAGAGGCTGATGAACCTCAAGTGAGAAAGGACTGCATCACCCTAGACATTTTTGCAGTTTCCTCCATTCTGGCATGTTTTGTCTTTAGGACGTGTGCTCCAGATGGCTGCTTGCGTTTTCCAGCCTCCATCTTGTGAATGAAGAGATTAGTCTTAGAAATGCAAGAATAGGACACAGTTGGAAAGACATGTAAATACAGCAGATGCTTGAAGGAGGTTGAAGGACTGTACTGTACCTTGATGCAGTGGACAAATTGTTCAGTGAAGTGTAGCTTCTGACCGACGTGTATTCAGCGCTGCTCCTGTGTAACCACAGCTGGCCCCTGCCTTTCATAAGGCAAACAAAAGAACTAATTAATAGCCCAACTAGTACAAAGCAAGAATGTCTGACAAGAAATGTGAAAAGGCGAACCAGATATAGTAGCGAAGCAGACGTAGTGGGATCGAGCTGATTGGCTGCTGCCGCTGTGAGTAATGGTAGCTAGCATAATTATAATTTTAGGTAACCATTCCTCTATTAAGTTAATCCAAAGAGGGTACCATGCCTCAATTAAGCATAATGTTTTTTGAAAAGATGGCAACAATTACTAATAGTCAGTTTATAATGTACAGGCGGTATGGCGGGGAACCCTTATTACCAACTGCATTCCAAAGTTTTACAATGTTATACGATATGACGATGTTGGTTTATAATGCTTCTTGAATCAGTCAATGGCATAACAAATTCGTACAATCAGGATTCCTGTTTCAGAGGTCAAAATGCTGGTGGATTCTGTATCAGGCTAGTAAGTTTACTTTAGCCTTGTGGGCATTTGTAGTGCAGGAAGCAACATTTCAGTAAGCACACCAGCTGGGCCAGTGGAAATGTCATGGGGCTAGTGGGTTTTCCCAGTCAGTAGCCCTGTTGGCTACTGATTACCAAATTATTTTGACCCATTTTTCTGAGAACGCGTTTCACAAGTCCCTAGAGACTCCTCCAATGAGACAGTATACGAAATCAACAGTTCTGTATGACTGAAATTTATGCTCTCTTAGTGACTACAATGGCTGCTACCTGCAGGACATGCCTGTAGCAACTGAAATCCATGGATGCCTGTGCAGTGCTCTTGCCCATGAAACTCCTACCAGTAAACCCGTGAACAGCCAGCGACCAGATTGCTTAATATGTTGCATTTACAATTGTTGTCATTGTCGCAGCAGGATGTTTTTATGAGACTGTTGCGATGCCATGAAAGTGCCCCGTTGCATTAAAGACTGAATATTTGTTTAGAGTATTAGCCCATGACAGAATAAATGCTTTGACGCATTCTTGTGTTTCATTATTCAAATGCTTGCACAAGTTATGTAAAAATAAAATGACCGAGGTTCCATGACAGCAGTAAGTAATGGTTAGCAGCGTAGCAGAAGCAGGCACTGTAAGCAAGGAAATGCACTGCTTGGGTTAATGGAAGCCATTCTGGTCTTTGGGAGTTTAAATACTGGTGTACTCCAACAGCACTTGCCTACTACCTTGAGTCTGCTCCTGGCACACTTGTGCACTATGAGGGCTGCTTGTATCATTACTGTTTTGTATGTTTATATGTTCTTTTTTTACAATTTTGGACATGTAATGTACCCAATGTTACATTACAGTTTATTGAACAGAATACCTTGTGTTCAAACTGCTACAAACATGTACTGCCCACATACTATTGTAACTTGTTCAGTGTGCCCTCCTGGTGAAACATTTCAATAAATAAAATAAGCTAACATGTTGGAGGAACAAGAAACACCACAGAACACTGCCATTCACTAAAAATACCAACCACTTAATCTGGCTCAAGGTCAGTTCACATCCATCTGTATCCCCCACCACCAGGTTGTGCACTGAAAGTAGGCAGCATTTGTCTAGCGCACTTACCCAACTGAAAAAGAAAAGCCATTGAGGCATTGGAAAGTTAGGGACTAAATCAAGGGTCCCAGCTTGACGTTGGTGATTTAGCTTGCGTACATTGGAATTCCAGTCTGAAACTATGAGGTCCCACTCCTCACATGGAGCTTACAGTAAATATAGCCAAGTTTGGCGGTGGAAAGTTTAAATATTCTATGTTGGGTGGGGGTGTGCTCTGGTTCTTTTGGTTTGTTTGTATGCCACAACCCAGCAGCACCCCTGGAAGAAATGTCAATTCTAGTGTGCGAAGCAACAGAAAAGGTTTGAGCATGCTAAGTTTGGATTTGAGTTTTAGGATTTTGTGGTGCTCCTTCTTAGCATGCTCCCTTTGAACACCTGTGTTAAATCCTCGATGGGAGCACAGTGTATAAAAGAAGCCAATTAGACACATTAGCAATTGAGGCATTGTAATGTTAGGGACTAAATCAGGGGTCCCATCTTGACGCTGGTGATTTACCTTGCTCACATTGGAATGCCAGTCTGAAACTAAGAGGACCCACTCCTGACATGGAGCTTAAAGTAAATATAGCCAGTTTTGGCAGTGGAAAGTTTAAATGTGCCATGTTGTGTGTGGGAGTGTGCACTGATTCTTTGGATTGTTAAGAAAGACTACACAAGGCCCCAAAGCCATGTAGGATAAACTGCAGTTATGCCCTTTTACAGGTCCTTGGTAAGGCCTCGTCTAGACAGCTAGACAAGTATGGCATAATGGCCAAATGCTGGTAGATTTTATAGTGCGCTAGTATGCTTTTCCATTATCTTGCAGCACTTCAGACTTGTACTGAAGTCCTGTAGAAGGTAAAATTTCAAGCACATCAGCTGGGCCAATACAAAAGTCTGTGGGGCTAGTTGATTTCCCAGTCACTAGCGACTGCAAAACTTACTTTCAGCCCCTGGTGGTTGAGTACTGTCACCCACACCTCAAAAAGGACATTAACCTGCTGGTGAAGGTCCAGAGGGCTACAAAGATGAGGGTAAGACATAGGAGAAGAGGTTGAGGGCACTGAACATGTACTTCCTAAAGACATGCAATAGTGATAGACAGAGGACATGATTTCACTTCAAGTACTTTAAATAAGGTGGATAAGGAGTCTTTATGCCGAGTGAGTGTCAACCATACCATAGCCATGGAATGCACTGCCCAGGGAGCTGGTAGAGGTGGAGACTGGACATGTACTCCCTAAAGACATACAATAGCGATAGACAGAGGACATGATTTCACCTCAAGTACTTGAAAGGGATAGATAAGGTGGATAAGGAGTCTTTATGCCAAGTGAGTGGCAACCATAACCATAGCGATGGAATGCACTGCACAGGGAGCTGGTAGAGGTGGAGACTGGACAGGTTTAAGAGGGGATGGGACAGGTACAGGGGGAGGGTAAATATGACCAGGCCCAATTCAGGTGGAACAACTGGGGATGGTATAACCCAAGGGGGAAGGGGGACACACCAAAATCAGCCCTCAGTGCGGGTGCTGAAAATCGAGCAGACTCGAGAGACCATAGGCCTATTCTGCTGGCATTTTAGCCATGGCACCTGAGCTGAGATCAGGGATTGTATGGCGGCTCAGGGAGGACTAAGGGATGGGTAGAGGGAAAAATAAATAGGGTGGCACAGAGATCAGGAGGAAATCAGAGGCTGGACAGAGTCCATTGTCAGAAAGATGGGCAAGGAGCGGGTGGAAGGAGGGCTAGGCATCCATATTTTGGCCAGAGGGAATAGGGCCGGAAGGTAGGACAGACGAAGTTGTCATGGGTAGAGGGAGTTAGAGACAGATGCAGGAGCATGAGGCTTGAAGGTTGGAGCGCAGTAGGAATTTAAAGTGGCCAAGCTTGGGTTCCTCAGCAATATGTGTAGTGGGAGTGAGTTAAGCCAAGCTGGGGCACTTATAACAATTATTTACCAACCACATCCATCTCTCTTTGAGCTGCCAAGTTGCGCCAATGCAACTTGATAAGTAAGCTTCCCTTCCCATTCCCTCCCAATTCCTTCCAATCCCCCCCCCATCGCCAGACTCTTGAGACTTGCCTGGACGCCGAGACGGACTGTTACAGGTAGGGCTGGGCCACCCAGGGTTCACTCCTCACCGCAGCACAATACAGCCACACTCAAAGGGAAATGTACATGTACAGTCGGGCCTACCTCCATGTGAAGTGGGGCCCGATTAGCAGATGCAGTAGAAAAAGTTAAAATTAAACTTACTCACTTCTAAGTTATTTCAAATATTATCTGGTTGATCCTGCCCCCTCCTTGCCCTGGCATTTTAGGAAGCAGAGCCCTCCCCGTCACGCCCACAAGCACCCGGGCTGTCCCTCACATGACGCTTCAGGTGGGAAGCAGCTGGGTGTATATATATATATATATATATATACATATACATATATATATATATGTATATGTGTGTATATATATATATATATATATATATATATATATATGTGTATATATATATATATATATATATATACATATATATATATACTTAATATGTGGCGCCTTTGTAAAATAGCTCCAGTTTGGAGCCTAGACATTCATGGGCATGTCTGATACAAGTACTATCTGACAAGTACCCTGCCAGTCAGTACTTTGTCTCGGTGTAGCCAGGACACTCATCGATTCTAAACCAGAGCCATTTGAAGATTTGGCAATATAGCAATCTGTATTGCCAAATCTTGATAGCTCTGCTTTAGAATGGAGTGTCTTAGCTACACCGAGACCAAGTACCGACTGGCAGGATACTTGTCAGATAGTACTTGCATCAGACATGCCCATGAATGTCCAGGCTCCAGGCTCCAAACCGGAGCCATTTTAGACAAACATTTGTCAATGCCGAATGTTGTCGCTCTGGCATTGGCTTTGGTAATGCAGTGTGGAAACACATTTTTGGCAGGATGTGAAAAATGACAGCTGTACTGTTCATAAGGAGGTGTAAAAAAAAAATGGCAGTGGTGAAAATGTGGCATGTAAATATTGCAAATTTGCGGTTACAAGGGTACTTGGGAAAAGCGCAACGCACACTTGTAACACAGTCATTTTATGGACTTTCACCAGCAAATTTTCAAAATAGGCATTTTAGCACCTCTGCTCATGTATAGTGTCACTGTCATTTCCTCAAACTGTCCCAAAAAGTGATTTCGCAAAGCAACCGCTCTATTCTGCGCAGGGCATGTGAAATCACATTTTGAGCAGGATATGTAATATGACAGCTGTACTGTTCATCAAGAGGTGTGTAAAAATGCCAATGGTGAAAATCCAGAGTGAAAATATTACAATTGCACAACGTTACGAGCATGCGTGCAAACTGCGCAACGCATGCTCGTAACACAGTCATTTTATGGAGTATCATTACCAAATTTTCCACATAGGCATTTTAGGACCTCTGCTCATGAACAGTGTCACTGTCATTTTGTAATATGCCTAACACTGATTTCCCACGGTGACCGTGGTATTGTGCGGAGTGCAGAAACACATTTCGCCAGGATGTGAAATGACATCTGTACTGTCTACAAGGAGTGTAGAAAATAACAATGTTGAAAATCTGACATGAAAATATTGCGATCCACTATCAGTTACGTGCAGTATAGCAACTGCGCATCTTTACTCAGAACAGCTATCTTTTGATTTTTTCCACCAAATTTGCAATATAGGCTTTTGAGAGCCCACCATGAACACTGCCACTGTCCTTGCGTTAATCAGTCCCAAAAGGTGATTCCATGCAGTGGCTGCAAAATCACCTTTCGAGACCGATTAACGTCATAACAGTGACAGAATTCATGAGGAGGGGTCCCAAAAACCCCATGTTGAAATTTAGTGCAAAAATTCCAAAAAATGCCCCAGATATGCATCAAAGTTAAAAAAAACCCTATTTATTCCATTATACAGCTTACCGGCATTTCCTCAGTTCATGGTCAGCTTTGAAGAGAGCAGACCTGTTCCTGGTCCACCGAAGATCGTTACGCCGAGCTCCAGAGGTAAGTATGGGGTGAGGGGGTGGGGAGGCAGGGTGCGCAGTGGGTGAGGGGGGTAGGGAAACTATGAGGGACCGTTTTCTGTTTACAGGTGTTTAAAAAAAACATCACAGATGGTTTCCTTTTTTTATAGGTGTTTTTTTTTTGGTGGGGGGATACAGTCGCCGACAGGGGATTGGGCACCCCAGTCGGCACATAGGGAGTGGGGACACTAGCTGAGGGGGATTGGGCACCCTCAGCACAGAAGAAGGGGGACATCTTGCCAACAGGGAGTGGGCTCTCTCCATTGGCACATTAAAGTGGGAAAGGGGGACGGATAATGGGGATTGGGCACCCCTCAGCAAGCAAAAAGGAGGGGGGATATTATGCTGATGGGGAGGGCTCCCCCCATCAGCACATACATGAGGGGCAGGGTAAGCTGACCGGGGGATTGGTCACCCCCGAAGTCGGCAGTTTAGCGGCCACTATGCTGCCATGTTTGTAGCTGGTGAAGTACGTAGGAAGGCCCGCTGCATGTGATGAGCTTTGCTCACATTGCAGTGGACCTTTCCTTAGATGTGCTCACCACACTAGTATGCATGGTGTGGTGTCGGCATGCAGACTGATTGGGGAATGAGGGACGCACCTACTGGTGTTGCTCTGCATTTGCCCAACAGCGACCGTGCCTCCAAATCTTCACTACTGCAAGATGTTGGCTGTGTAGGTGCACCAACATAAGAAAGAGACACATTAAGTACATAGATGCCCCCGGCTGCTCCCCACCTGAAACATCACAGGGACAGCTGCGGGTGCTTGTGGGCATGACAAGGAGGGCTCTACTTCCTAAAATGCCGGGGCAAGGAGGGGGCAGGATCAGCCAGAGACACTGGCAATGACTGGTTACAGATGCTTGCTGAAGTAATAGAAAACATTCGGAACTGAAACAAACTTTTAAATAGCAAATTTATCACATCAGTCAGCATGCTGTAACACAAAAGACACATAAAACTTTAGCAGCCATAACATAAAGTCGAATTGAGCATGGGTCTTTCTGCTTTATCTTACAGCATTGCAGTTTGGAACATGGATACAACTGCTGACAAAAAAACAAGGTGCTGTAAATTATGGCAAAGTGAAAAAAAAAACAAAAAAAAAAACACACTACCACAATCCACTGACTTCTATGTGAAAGAACTGTGAGATTTGTGCACAGATAGGATACTAGAAATTCCAACTGCTTTGGCAATAATAGAGCATGCCAACAGACTGTTTGTATATAGACTAAACAAGGCTGAGGTTTGTCACCGTCAATCAAGCTCAAAAAATGGAATAGGGACACAATGACATATAAAAACATTTTTGCATGACTTGCAAAATGTTTGACAACACAAACATTGCGATTTGCTTGTAAGGTTCACCAGTGACCAATATCCAAAGGCACAGATTGCTGACAGTTCCCCTTTAAGCAACTTACTGTACCCTTATCCCAGGTTACATCTGTAACAGGCAGTGGCTCAGTGTGCCTTTCCAAGACACCTGTTTACATGTAAACAAACACCTACTGTAGAAACAAGCCTTGACTCAGTGTACCTTTCCCAGTCACTACTTTGTATATAAACACCTACTACAGAAACGAGCCTCAACTCAGTGTACCTTTCTCAGTCACTACTTTGCATATAGACACCTACTATAGAAACAAGCCTTGTCTCAGTTTGCCTTCTAGTCACCAATTTACATATAAATACACCCATGAACAAGCTTTGGCACAATGGGCCTTTCCAGGTCACCAATTTGTACATAAGAAATTCACCTGCCATTATCCATATTTAGTTTACTTCATCCCTTCACACAAAACATCCAAAACTTAACATTTAAATACTGTACATTCTGAGACATGACTGGACCTCCCCTAGAACAGTTTGGGGCCTCCCTTGGGAGGCTGACCTCACCATTTGAGAGCCGCTGCTCTACATGATGGCTAGCTTTGCACCAGTAGCTCTTCCCTTTCTCACTCTCCAAATGGAGCTCCTCCAACAATAAATATACCAACCTATTTATTTAATGCCCGACATACTTAAAGATGGGGCACATCCTTTTTGGTGGCTAAACTGTTGTCCAGCTGTTACGTACCTGTGCATTACGTTTTTGTGTTGTTTGATTAATTGGTTCCCCTCACTGCATTTATCATTCTTTCTGCTGAATGATAAAAAATGAACCACTTCTGCTACCTGCCACACACATGATTCTACTGATACTTTTTTAATTCAATAATAGAATGCAGTGTCGTACCTGTCTTTTCTCTGAGGTCTCTTGGACATGACCCTTCAAAACTCAGCTTTTTTTTCTTCCCACAGTACATTTGGTCCAGCATTGAAGTCTGCTAAGTATGTGGTTTTTCAGCATGTAGGCTACAACAGTGTCATGTCCCAGAGCCGCTGGATACAAGGACTGGCGTGACCCTGCATACCATTATTTTTTTTGCAAAGTCTGAACCACGGCACAACACTGAATCTGTAAATTTCTGGTACTAGGCCCTAATAATTGAAATATTTAAAAATCACACCAGAAGCACCCAATAACTGAGACCATACTGACTACAAATATGCAGCGTTGCCCCTGACAGCAGACATCCACTACCACCAGAAAATACCTTGAAAAAACAAGCAGAATAACAGTGATATTCACACAGAGGGTACAGGAAAACATGCTTTCTGCAGGGTCCAGTAACACATGTAACTTTAGTGGGATTAAAATAGTATAATAGCTGCCGGTGATTGGCATATTGGATTTCCTTTTACAATCTACACATCTCCTGCTGATAGACATGACACCGCATATCTGTATATAGTATTTTTGTACCATAATCAGGAGTGGGGTTGTTTAGATATGGGATTTTCCTTTAGAAGGTTCACATTCCCTGCTGACATTTGCAACACTGCATAGTTGTATAGAGTCATTACAGTATGTATGGTCTCACTTATCAGGTACTTCTGGTGGGATTATTAAACATTTAAAATATTGGAAATGAGTCCCATATATTTACATAAAGTTGCGCTCTGGTTCAGTCCTAGCAAAAAATAATCAGATGCATGATTGTGCCAGTCTTGTCAATTGGGGCTCTTGGACACGACTCTTCAAAGCAGAGATTTTTTTCCCCACAGTATACTTTGTCCAGCACAGAAGTCTGCTAAATAAACATTGGGTTGTTCAGCATGTAGTAGTGCCATGACCCAGAGCCACTGCGTACAAGGACTGGCATGACCCTGCATCACACTATGTTTTGCAAAGTCTGAACCAGAGCAAAACACTGGGGCCCAGATATTCAAAAGGGTTGCGCATGGCGCAACAGTGTTGCACCATGCACAACCCACTGATGCACCCCAGTGTGATATTTAAAGGGAAAAGTGTGCTCATAGTCAAATTTGATGCCAGGGCGCATCAGTAATGTGTATGCAGGCACAGGTGGGGGAGCGTGCTCATGATAAACTGCACAGCCCGATATTCAGCCCGGCTGTGCAGAGTTTTGCAGGCGCAACCCCTACCTGCGCCTGCACAAAGTTGAGCCAAAAAAGGAACAAGTCGAGGGCCACCACAGGTGAGCTGCCGCATTGCAGGCGCAACACAGCAGCTGCCACCTGCGGGTGGCCTCCACTCTGTTCCCGCCACCCTGAT
This sequence comes from Neoceratodus forsteri, assembly GCA_016271365.2. NCBI lineage: Eukaryota > Metazoa > Chordata > Ceratodontiformes > Ceratodontidae > Neoceratodus > Neoceratodus forsteri. The sequence goes on along the minus strand of CM057453.1, from coordinate 1,335,734,957 downwards.
GGCACCCCCATGCCCGATCATGGGCGAAGTGCCCCCCACCTCGAGTAGCCCGATCGCGGGCAAAACATGTCTCCCCACCCTCCCAGTAGCCCGATCAGCAGGCAGAACAGTATTCCCTCCAGTCCCGAGTAGCCTGATGGCAGACATCGAGACCTCCCCCAAAGTCCAATATCCCTGGTGGTCCAGTGGACGCTAGTAGCCCGATCTCGGGCGGCATTCTCACTCCCCACGTCCGAAATCCCTGGTGATCTAGTGGCCCCACCCCACCCACCCACGGTGCCCGCCACCCTACTCTCCCCGTCAGCTGGCGGGCGGCAGCACCCCACCTGCCTGCCACCCTGCCGCCCCTCTGCCCGCTGACTGACAGCTCGGTAGGGCTGCACGCCCATTGGATGAATTCATTCACATATCTGGACTGACTAGTATGGTATGGGCTGCACGCCCATTGGCTCATGCTCTGAACCAATGGGCGTGCAGCCCTACTGAGCTGTCAGTCGGCGGGCGGCGGGGCGGCAGGCGGGCAGGGTGCTGCCGCCCACCGGCTGACGGGGGGGTGGTGGAGCTCCGTGGGTGGCTGGGGTAGGGGGCCACTAGATCACTAGGGATTTCGGATGTGGGGGGGTGAGGAATGCCACCCACGATCAGGCTACTCGCGGTCCACTGGACCACTAGGGATATTGGACTTTGGGGAGGTCTGATGCCCATGATCAGGCTACTCGGGGGTGGGGAATACTGTTTTGCCCATGATCGGGCTACTGGGGGTGGGGGAATATTGTTTTGCCCGCAATCGGGCTACTCGGGATGGGGGTAATACTGTTTTGTTCTACAATCAGGCTACTCGGGGTGGGGAATACTGTTTTGCCCGCGATTGGGCTACTCGGTGGGTGGGGGTACACTTCTGCCCGCTATCGGGCTACTCGGGGGGTTGGGGTACACTTCTGCCCGTGATCGGGCTACTCGGGGGGGGGAATACTGTTATGCCCGCGATCAGGCTACTCGCGGTCCACTAGACCACCAGGGATTGGAGACATGCATTGTCCCTTACGGGATGTAATGCAATCGGGCTGCAGGGGGTGTCGGTCCCGACGGCTGCTGCCTGGCAGGGTGCCAGGTGCAAGTTGTCGGGGATCGTTGCACCTGCATGCTAATGGCATGCAAATGGGGCCGTAATCAGATGCAAATGTCCCCCCGTGTGCCTTGCATAAATTATGGCCCCATTTGCATGTTACCCTTTGACTATCGCAGGTGCTGTGCATAGCGCAATGGAACTTGCACCACCGCATCTCAATGCTCTATTCTGGCCACTTGCGCTGGCGCAGTTCCACTGCGCCATGCACAGTGGGTGTGGCCAGGGGGCGATATTCAAAGAAGTTGCACCATAGCGCAACTCCATTGAATATCACCCTGGCCACACCCCAGCGCAACTATTTTGAGCGGCGCAGGGGCTTGCGCCACAAAATGGCGCAGTTTGAATATCTGGGCCTGAATCTCCAAATTTATGGTACTCACTCAATTTAAATATTTTAAAATCACATCAGGAGCATCCAATAAGTGAGACCATACGCAATGACCATATACAAATATGCAGCATTGCAAATGTCAGCAATGGAATGTGTAATTTCTACTACATCCACATCCACTACCAACAGAAAATACCGATGAAAAACACAAAGAATGACTTAGATATTCACCCAGAGGGGACAAGGAAATGTATGCTCTCTGCAGGACACAGTCACGCATGTCAGTTTAGTAGGATGATAAAATGTATGATAGTAGTCAGTGATTGGTAGATTGGATTTTCTTGTAGAATGCACGCATCCACTGCTGACAGTCACAGTGCTGCATATTTGTATATAGCCATTATGTATGGTCACATTTATTGGGTTATTCTGGTGTTCTTATAAAATATTTAACATATTGAAAGTGATTCCCATATATTTACTTAGAGTTGTGCTCTGGTTCAGCGTTAGCAAAATAATAAAATAGGATGCATGGTCGGGCCAGTGTTGTCAATTGGGGCTCTGCGTCATGACCCTCCCAAAAAAACATTTCCAACCTTTTACTTGGCACAGCAACGAAGGCTGTTAAATATTGGGTTGTTCAGCATATTAGCAGTGTCATGACTCAGTGCCACAGGAGACATGGACAGGCGTGACCCTGCATTCCACTAGTTTTTTTTTTTCTTTGCAAAACCTGAACCAGAGCGCAACACTGATTCTGTAAACATATTGAACTAGGCTCCAATACTTGGAATATTTATAAATCACATCCAAAGTACCAAATAAGTGAGATCACACACAATGACTACATACAAGTATGTAGCATTTCGACTGTCAGCAGCAAATCCACTAAATACCAGTAAAAAAACTCACACAATAACAGATATTCACACCGAGGGGACAAGAAAATATATGCTTTCCGAAGAAACCATTCACACATGCCAGTTTAGTCCTAGAAAAAAAAATTATACTTGTCAGTGACAGGCAGTTGACTGTCACAGGGTCAAAAACATCTGCATGGCATTTTTACAGTGGACTGTTGCCACTGTCAAAGAGCTGGAGAGCTGCTGAATGGTAGAAATTAACATTGGCAAGTGACATTTGGTATAACCTTTTCCTTGGAACCATGGCTCTTGTAATTTGATTGTAAAACTAGAGCTAATTAGTGTTCGTACTTTAAAGCTGGGACAAAATGGAAAACAGTAACCGCGAACCACAGCTCTCCCGTCCGATTGCAGAACAGCTTGTAATTACAGTTTTGTTATTATCAGCGCCTTCCTTTTTGCCTTTCTCACTCACACCACAATAGTACAGCAGTGGTCCACTTTTGATGCTCTCTACCATAATCAGAAGGGGAAGGGATTTGCAGCTGACTAGGTGCTGCCATTACCTGGCATTGTCACTGATAAAGGCAATTTGGAAAACGCACTGACTGCACACTGACTCAAACCTCCCATGATCGGACTGCTGCTAACCTACTATAATATTCTACATTTACAAGTTACAACACCATCCTGGCTGGGGCTGGGGGGGAGAGAGAGAAATGACTGACCGTGACGTGCCTGCCCACCACAAGTCCACAACAACTAATCTCTGGCTCTTACCTTGAATCGCTGAAGATTAAGGAACTCACTCTCCTGCAGCACTGCAGCTCAGTCTCAGGACAGTCTCCTAGTCTCTCCGTCTCCTCTTCAATATTGTTCATTGGCATTAAGCATATTGCGGGTGCGACTCAGTGGCTCTCGTCTTAAGTTCCTTCCAACACTAGACACTCCTCGCCCGTTTCACGGCTCTCTCTCTCTTCAGTACAACTTAGAAATTCTCAGACTCTCAGCGGTGGTCGACCACAGATTAAAGCAGCACAGCAGCAACTCCTTCATGATGGAATTTGGAAAAATCCTCGCTCCCGACCCAATACAATCTCCGTACCTGACTCGTCTCTGCTGGTCTCCTGTCTTCTTGATTGATGCCTCTTTCCAACAGACCAAACTACTGTTACATCAGGGCATTTAAAGAGCATGCCAAACCCCAACCCACCCCTTACTAAACACTGCCATGCCTCCTTTGTTGGAAAGCGGACCTGATTGAGAGACCATAACATATTTCTCAATCAGGTCCTCATGGGGCTAGTACGCAATTGCGTCACTCACAGGCAGGCAGGTTAAGTTTTAGAGACCCCACCCCCCACCACTCCTCCCTCTGAAAGGACAAAGAGTGTCCAGGAAAGCCCGTGGAAAAAAAAAACATACAAAGGAATGCGGAGCGAGTGAGAGACCAACTGGCTCCTGCTACCCCAGCTGATAGCTGCAGTACGCCATGGCGTGTCTGGCGTATCAGTAGCTACGCCCTTGGCACAACCAGGCCAGCTCTCTTAATCCTCTTTATCTTCATAAAAACTCCCCTCTGAATACCACAATAGCAGTAGTACACCCATAAAATCAGAACTGGAATGGCAGAACAAAATCAGAACTGCAACGAATTCCTCTCTCTCACTCTCCCTCCCTCTCTCTCTCCATAGCAACCTGCGACCTCTGTACCTATCTCATTATCATATCGCCATGGACACTAGTTTTTGGAGCTCATCCTATTTTCAACTTTTTCCCAGTTTTTTGGACTTTGAAATGTACTTTAATGTTTGCCTAATAATAAAGTAAAAAACGTATGCACAGTTCTAAAGAGCACAGATGTTTGATATGTCATGCTGTTTACATCCCGATTTTCTTATTACAGTACTCCTGCAGTGGTTGGCAAAAGAACAGACCTCAGCAATTCCATAAAACAGCAGAAAAGGAAGAGTGTCAAACTTGAATGTTATGAGAGGGATGCTTCAATAAACCCCTTGGGCTTCATTCTTGGGGCTAATGTAACATCCCACACCTCAGGGTGTTCATAAAATTCTCATTATTCACTCGTCCTCATATATTATTCTATATACTTTTTTCTGCAACCTAACTCTACCAACCCTATTTTTGTCACAATGTATGCTGTAACACTGTAGTGCTTTTATTGGAATTACTTATTTGTCACTGTTGCTTGTTCTTGTACCCCACATATAACCGCACCCCCCCCCCCGCATCATACTTGGAAATGAGTCTCAGCTCAGTGTTCACCTTCTGGCCACCAGTTCTCAATTAAACAAACAATAAAATAGAGAATAAAATATGGATATGGGTGTGTAATGACAATTTACACACACCCAAGGGGTTTGATGCTGCATAAACCCCAAGAGCGACGCTCGAGGGGTTTATGTGAAGCATCTAACCCCGAGGGTGTGTGTAAATTCAAGTTTACACACACCCAGACCCATATTTCATTTTATATAATTGCTGGATTTCCTTTTTTCACCTCAGCAATTATATAAAATAAAGAGCTGCCAGTGTATCGTAGGTTCGGTTGTGTTTTCATCCGGTACCGAGATTTGCCTTTTTTAAAAACTTTTGTTTCCTTTGTGCAGGTCTTTGAATGTTTTCACGGTATATTGGGAAAATACAACAGAAAAGGACTTACTGCTGAGTTCTTCTGGTGGTTCTGTTTCAACGACATGGAAGCGGTGAGCGGTCTCGAATGGTCACGCTGCTGCATGAGCATGCGCACAACAAGGGAAACCGTGAGCGTGTGTGCCGTTATAAACACTCCTTTATAATGGCAAATTATGCCACGGTTTCCGTATGGGAAAAAGGGGAAGACGGTTATTATCAGATTATTATATCCTAACAGATAAGTCAAAGTGTATCCAGCAACTTTCTTCAGAAATCATACATCCTTTGTAACATGGAAACTTATAAAGCACCTGACACCATCAGGAAAACTTTGAGAAATGTACTATTTAAACACAATTACCCTTATATGCCCTATTTGTTCTGAAAATTTCTCTCTTCATTCTTTACTTTGAAGGACATTTATATCAAATCAGGCTCACTGCTCACCTGTTCTGGCTACCCGTGTACACCTAATAACGCAATCCACGGTTTGAGACTTCAGAATTTGTTTGCCCAGCAGCAGACTGTGATGTCAGAAGATGGCACTGATGTCTGGTGCAGACAAATACCTTGAACATATTAAATATAGGGTACAGGGTTTCTCTGTTCATGCAAATATCCTTCGTAATAAAGAAAAACACACAAAAAATATTATTTTATTTATCCAGCACTCAATGCTGAGGGCTCTGGGCACCTTACAATTATCCAAAACAGCAGTGCAATCATAATAAATCATAATATATAAGACAACTATAGCAAGAAACATATATACAATAATATTAATAAGTTGCATGACAGTAACTGTATCGTACAGCTCATTGATAGTTTTATTTATTTATTTCAAACGTTTTAACAGGAAAGACATACTGAGCTGGTAGCAGCTCATTTCCAGATTTGTCCTGTGACATGGAATAATGCAAGACCATGGTAAAAGGATGAGGTTTTATCCCTCTTTTAAAGGCCTCAACAGAGAGGGCTTCCTTAATAATGATATAAATGAGCTTATAGTAGAAATATGACCTGTTTCCTAACATTATCTAATCAATAATTTATGTACAGCTTACTGGCAATTCAGATAGAGTTCCCTAACTATATGAAATATAAGCTGAATTGTGTCTAAATATTACATTTAACAAAGCTTTCCTAATGATGCCAGGGGCTCCGTATCACAGCAGTTTATATTTGACAAGAAATAATAGCCTGACGATTCCTTAGAGGACTTGCCTGTTGTTTTTCTAGTACAACAACCGATTTATACAAATTTTTTTCTTACCTACAAATACATTCTTCCAGATTGGAGCATTGTTTTCAAAAGGGTTTCCTCCATTCTCTGCCTATTGCAAACCTCTAGTGAAAAGTTTGTCTCAAAGAATATAGAGGTCATTCTGGTCCTCAGGTCTCACTGGCTGATATAACACAAAGACTAAGGGGCTTTTGGGTATCAGTTGCGGCTGGTATGAAACAAAAAGGTGGGCCTAGAGACCAGAAAGACTCAACGTATTTGAGCTCTGCAGTAATTCATTAGTAGTGAAAATAAAACACTTTTTTCTAAAGAGATTTCCTTTTTAAACCCAACCCCCAGTTCATCCAAGGATGTGGCCATCATGTTTTTGGGAAGTGTAGCAGTCTATGTTGTTTTTCACCTAACATGAACGGCAGCTTTAAGGAAGAATACTGTCCCTGGATCTCATCTGAACTAGTTTTATTAATGATGTAGCAAGACCAGCTCCTAAAAAACGTTCACCGTAACAGGGATAAAGAAGAATGGTCTAGCCTTCAATGAGTTTACATCACCTATTCAAACTGCAAACAAGCTTTACTTAAATTATTGATTAGATAATGGTGGGACGCATGTCATATCTGTAACAAAGGCTCATTTTTATCATCTGTCTAGCTGACTGTGGGGATATTTGCAGTACCACTGCTCATCATCATTTGAGGTCCATCCATGGGGAAAAGCTATGCAAGATGATTGGCACTGTTATAAGGTTGCCTATCATCTTGCAAGTGTCATACAAGCATCACCCCATTAATGGACCTCAAATGACAATTAGCTAGCATGTAAACAGTCCCAGTATTGGATCTGAAGCCTTTTATGTAGAACCCAGAAATGTTACCCAGTGTTTCAATGGCTTTATGCATCTGTTAGAGAAGAACTATCAGAAACGTATTGCAAGCTCACAGCCAATACACCATTAAAAGCACCTTCAGCAGCTTTGTGCTCACTTAGGAGATTTACCACTATGTTAGAGACATTCATTCTCAGTGAACTAAACGCTCTAGAGCCCAACAGATCCATTAAGCATGATCGACTGAATGTAAAAATCTTGTAGCAGCACTTCATTAGTCTTTCTCTAAAAGCTGGAGTTTTCCAAAATGCCTAGACATTATCTAAAGTCATCCAGCAAATCCAGTGCTCCCAGATCTACAGGGATTCCTGTATTTTACAGGGATTTTGAGCCATCTACAGGGAACTTGTTCCCATAGACTTGCACTGATCATACAGGAAAACAGAGCAATTAAGCTTCCAAGGAAGTAATGTAATCTACAGGAAAACACAGGAAAATTAGCTATACCATCATAATGGAGACTGAGAGTGAGTGACTCGAATATGAGTGACTCACTTTCAGTGCCTGTTATGCGGGCTACCCTGCAAGGGTAGCGACAGATGAAGAACAGAGTGACATGAAGAATGAGAGGGAGACCAAAAGAGGAGGGAGGTTATGTAAGGGGTAGTGCATTATGAGGCTGGCAAGCTGGCACCATGGTGGAGAGGTGAGGGTGACTGGCTACAGTGGGAAGGGTGCAGGGTTTGGGGCTGGGGAGGGATACAGTATTTTTGTTTTGTGCCATCATTTTTTTTTCAAAGTTTCTCCCCCTATTCTGATTTTGCCGTGTTTCCTCGCTGGGAGTGTACATTGCCTTTTTGTTTTCCGGCGATGTACACTTGCTGTAATGACAATCACTATTCCGCAATCGCTGTTATGACATGGAACCCCACATTGCCCTGGAGTTACAGGAAAAAAGCCAAATTAATCTAGGAGCACTGCAAATCAGTAATACTAATGGCCTAACTAAGGTTCTTGTCCATATCTCTTCTCCCCATTTTGCTCATAGACTGCACAATCCGAAGTCAGATCTGTGGCTAAGTGTATTTACAACACAATAAATAATAGACATCTGATTTCAGGCCAGGTATATCCCACTACAACCTCACAATCAGAAATCATAACTGAACTATCAGAAATCACTCCCACTGCACCTGCACTATCAGAATTCATAACTGAACTTCAAGCACAGTTAATTCTCACACTAATTAGCAAGCTGGTATGCCTATAGTAAAGTGTGGTTCTTTGATGATTTCACAGCTCCACTGTAGTACTGCAAATAATGTAAACCCAGTGCAGCCCACTTATAAGGGACATCTCTATGCACCTCCATTCTGTCTGGCATATGGAATGCCCATTATAACCTGGTTGCACGTTAAGGTGGAAGAAATTAATTCACTTTATGTATGTGGTAGTGCTAATTATTATTTAACATGTCACTGTGCTTTTTATTGTGTTTATGCTCACACTTGTGCATATACTTGTGGCAGATTTGATAGCAAATGACAAATAAAGGCGGGTCCCAAATCTTTATTTAAAAAAAAAGTTAAAACTGGGGGGGGTTGCCAGTGCACAGTAGTGTTCTTTTCCATCGGCTGCTTGTGTAGGCTTACTCAAGGGTACTCTGGTTCAGCAGTTGGCTTGCAAAGTACTCAGTGATGGAGGTTTGGTACATTTTTAGGACTGTGGGTGGAGCCTACAGTCATTTTGGGATCACTCAGTAGCTCTAAAAATGGCCGACTATGGAACCTTCCACTGGACTTTTGGAAGTATCCTACTAAAAGTCCAATGGCACTTGAAACCCTCTGCCATGATCGGCCACTACGGAATAACAGCTGCACTATTTTGGCTGTTACTTCCACATTTCGGGGCATGAACTGCACATGTGTGACTCATGTGCATGTGCAGTTCTGCTGATGCCATGATGTGAATGGCAAAATGCCATTCACCGCAACTGCACATGTGCAGTTTTGTCACTGTCGCCAGCACCGGCAACAAAGTAAATGTGCCGATATCTGGGTCCCCAATCCCCGTGTTCGCATTATATATCACCACTCATGTGGCACACTGGGAGCTTACCCCAGTGTGCCCAAATGTATGTTTTTTCACCTGCCAACATCGGGGTCCCTAATCCCCATGTTGGGATTATGTAGCTCCCATGCATTCATGTGGCACACTGGGAGCCTACCCCAGTGTGCCCAAATGTATGTTTTTCCCTCTGCCGATATTGGGGTGCCCAATCACCAAGTTGGCATCATGTATCCACCCACCCTCTACTCATGTGGCACACTGGGAGCCCACTGCAGTGTGCCCAAAAGTTTGCTTTCTTTTTGGTTTCCTGTAAATAAATAAAATGGTCCCCCAATGTTTTTTTTGTTTATCTTTAAAAAAGGAAATGGTCTCTTATCATCGCCCCAGTCCCCCTCCCCCATCCCCCTCCCATTGAGCACCCACCTCCCCACACCCCCCACACCACATACTTACCTCCGGAGGTCAGCTCTATCATTTTCTCTGGACCAGGACATGTCTTCACTCTTCAAAGCTGAACTGCAAACTGAAGAATCAAAGGTAAGTGTCGTATAATGGCACTCAATGGGGTTTTCAACTTATCTTGATATATCAGCCATTTTTAGGAATTTGGGCCCCACATTTTCAACATGGGGTTTTTGGGACCCCACCTCATGAAAACATTCACTGTCATTTTGTTACTTGGTCCTGAAAGGTGATTTTGCGGTTGCTGTTGGAATGATCTTTTGGGATCGATTCATGAAATGACAGTTGCACTGTTCATGAAGTAGGGTCCCAAAAAGTCCATGTTGCAAATGTGGTGAAAAATTTCCAAAAAATGACTACATTATGAATATGCATTGTGCAGTTTCTATGCACACTCCTTACTTTGCCAATTTTTAATATTTTCCCCTCTACATTTTCAACATTGTCATTTTTGCATAACTCCTTTTTAACAGTACAGCTGTCATTTATCACATCCTGCCCAAAATGTGTTTTTGCACTTGTGGCACAGAATGGCACAGTCGCTCTGTGAAATCACCTTTCGGGACAAGTGAACAAAATGACACTGGCACTCTTCATGAGGAGAGGTCCTAAAAAGGCCATGTTGAAAATTTGGTGCAACACCTCCAAAAAATGATCAAGTTACACCCGGGTGTTCAATAATTTCTATGCACATGTGTAACTTTGTTCACTTGGCAGCTCGTCACAGCCCAATCAGTTCTGCACAGATCTTGTTTGATTTGGTGTACTGTGCCCAAGCTTTTTCAGTTGCACTGAATACAGACCAATCTGGGGCGATATCCTCTCACTGCTCCGTTGTGCACCATAGTGTCAGAAGTGCCTCTCCTACTTCCCAAGGGGGTTACATAGGTCTCAGTGATCTTGGTCTCCATTCTGCCTTCCGTGTCTGTGTCAGAGTCTGAGCTTGTGGTTGTTTCTGACATGCTTGATACGCCTGACACAAGGGCTGAGATGTTGTCTGCTGCCTTGATTTTGGTGCAGTCTCCAATGCAGCAAAGGTGCTTGAACTCTTTGCCTGACAGCCCAACTGGATGGAGAATCTTAAGTCTTGGTGTCTGGTTCAGCAACTGCCAGCAGCTCTGCAGTTCAGTGAGTAAATATGGCCTTCATAAAGCAAAAAATAAACTGAAAGATGTTATGCAAGGCCTCTTTCATCAGCCTGACCACATCAAAGAAACTGATAATTTAAACACAGCCTGTGGCTGAGAGCTGTGACAGCTGCTAAATGGTTCCAGGATCCTCGCTCACATTGTTCTTAGATACCAGCATTTAAAGGCATAGACCATGCCTTGATCAAAAGTCTATGTCAGACAAGTGGTATTGGGGGAGAGGCATACAACAGGGATGTTTCAAACCCTGAGACATACAGCTGGGCTGAAAACTTGTCCAAAGGCAGGGCTATTTGTTTCCCCATCATGGGTCAGATAAGGGACTGGAAATGCCCCATTATGGTGCTGGCCACAGCATGAGTTGGATCAGGGGCAGTGAGGGAGACCTCACCTTCTGGGGATAACTAAGTTCCATCACCAGCTGTACAGATCGCATGATCCACCTCAGCGTGAGGTACAGTGAGGGAGATTTCTTACTGAGTAAAGTTGCTGGGTTTGATCATAACTTTACTTCTAACATACAGTGAAGCCCGCGAGGATGAAGTGCAGTGTCACAGGTTTACTGCATAACAAAAGGGATTAACTCCCATTGAAACTGTATTGCTTGCTGCAGTAACACTACTGCAGAATTCTGCAGTGCTGTGCTTCATCCAGGTGTGCTTCACTGTAAGCAATCCCCATTCTAATCAGCAAGCTTGTATACCTATAGTGAAGTACTGTAGGATTCTTTGATGATTTCATCGCTCCACTGTAGTACTGAAAATAATATAAGTACAGTGCAGCCTACTTATATGGGACACCTCTGTGCATCTCCATTTTGTCTGGTATATGCAGTGTCCATTATAACCTGGTTACAAGTTAAGGTGGAAGAAATTCAGGCAGCATCAAATAAATTGATAGTTTTTACACAGTCAGTGGCCAAGAGATCATGATGTGTGTCAAGCAGTTCCAGGATCCTCACTCACATTGTTTTTACAAACAAAGGCATAAACTATGCCTTGATATGCCTGTATCAGGCAGGTAATGCTGGGGTGGAGGAACACAATAGAGATGTTTCAATTCCCAGAGATCTGTGTGTGGGCTGAAAACTTGTCCAAAAGCAGGACTATTTGTCACTTCATCGGAGTCAAATGGGGGGCCCGACAGTGTCCCATTTCTGTGTCAACAACAGCAAGGGTTGGGGCAGGGATAGTGAGTGAGATCTCACCTCCTGGGGATAACTATGATATGGTAGTGGACTGATACTGGGGACAATGGAGTCTGGGTGTGGACAGTGAAGAACAGCTCTCTTCTCATACCCACTTGTTGTTTCGATTGTTATTTGCCATCAAGGATGACTAGCTTGATACAATGCCACTTTAAAGAGTGACGAAGAAGAAAAGGCACCAAATGAGAGGGGAGACTCCGGGCTTTATATTGTGTGGTTGAGTACTAGAGAAATGTACCAGGTCAAGGATGTGTTTCTTCCCTTTTTAAAAATCCCTTAAAAGTTACATATTATACTTGTGTAATTCCCCTAGAGACCCACCACCTGTGCAATGCCTCTGTTGTATGATGCCAGAAAGGCATAAAGCAGTTAAGCTGTTTGGCAGTGGGTTTAATGCAAATGAGAGGGTCAAAGCATTGTCTCATTAGAGCATTTCAGTCATTTCAACTACATAAAGTTTCCGTCCAAGAAACTCTGACTGCTGTCATAGTCAGCCTGCATGGTCATTGGTCTGTCAGGGACGTGCCCAATGAAGCTTGATCTGCATTGGACACTACACTGACACACCACTGAAATGCCATTTTTTGTAACAAAATGTTTCTTTCATGTGCGCAAGCAAACATAACCAACTATAGTCAGAGCTGATACGGCTGCGACAAGCTTGTATGAGTGCCACCGCCAATGGTAAACAACTGCCGCCATATGCGTGTGAATGCCACATGCATGATGTTAGTGCTGACAGAACTATGCATGTGCCATAGTCACATATGCATAGTTCTTTTGAATGTGTCACTGGCAAAATGGCACATATGTGACATGTGCACAGGCGCAGTTTGTCGCAGAATGCGAAAGTGCTGGAGCACTGATGAAATAGTACAGCCGTGGTGGACTGGTACTGACCAGCACTTTTGGAAGGATCATTCTGAAAGTCCAGAATGGAAGCATTCCAGAGCCTGATCCGGTAGCTCATTTTTCTGAGCTCTTGCAAAACAGCCGCAGGCTCCGCCTACGCAGCCATAAAAATGGAAGGTCTGGTTCTTAATAAGATCAATGATGTTTGGTATAATTTCAAAACTGTGGAAATGCTGAATCTAATCTTTCAATCCAGTGAGCCTAATAGTATACTGTACATAAAATATTGGAAAATCTCTATAAAAAACTATATCCATTAATATATGACACAAAATATTCCATGGGGGAACAGAGTTTACTCAGGGTGTAATAACTTGTAAGAAAGCAAAAAAAGATTTACCTAAAACTATCAGATGGGTGAGAAAGAATCCATCTAGAAATAGTTTTAAGCTTCTAAACAGTAAAGGGGAAACATATACCAACACATTAAAGAAAGAAAACAAAAATATGCATTGGCACATTGGAATAAGATGTAAGATTGAAGCAAGTCAAAATGACTGTAAAATGTTCTGGCTTCTGGTGGCAAAGTGTACAAATACATTTCAGGCATTCTTGTAACATACAACTGTTTGCAGATGACACAAATGCAGTAGCAGTAATATGCTACCTTTGTAGATTTCTATCTGTGGTATGCACATTGCAAGATATACACATTTATTTCTGCCTGCTGATAGAAATCCAGAACACTAAAATCACAACACTGCTTCTGTGTGCACAGGTCCCTGCAGTCATAGATACAAACCCACAATACCCAAATTACAGGACTTTTTTTTCTGTGGAAGCACAAGCACCTGTAAGGCCAGCGCTTCTGTAGCCACAGGTACTCATCCACACTGTAAGGCATACACAGAGTTCTTTCTGCAGAAGCACAGACCCCTGAGGAGTCAGCATCCTGTCAGATCTGTTAATGATGTTAATACTGAGAAATACAGTCATGAAAGCAGAAACAGAGAGCCAAGAGATATGAAGGGGATAGGACCACATAGGAATAAAGAAATGGGGATATTTAGATTAAAAGCTACAGTTAGGCCAAAGTAGGAAACTAGAGATGTAGAGGAATAAGTTAAAATAATAAAAAGGTAGGAAGTAGAAGAGAAAGTGTTGTTTGGTGGGGGCTCAGCCAAAACTCCTTAGTGCCACTAGATGGCCAAGAGGCCAGTATTTTAAAATGGTAGCTCAGGTGAGCTAGTGGAGGCTGTTTTGGTCTAGTGGGCTCTGTAGTTTAAATAAAAGGGCATTGGTGGTCCTGTGGGCTAGGGTTGTCCTAGGATGCCTGCTCCCTAGATATGGTAGCCCAAGTGGGCTAGTATACTAGTTTCTGGTGGCCAGTGGCCAATGTTTTAAATTTAAAGAAACCTCTCCCTGGGTTCTAGTGGTGGGTCTGTGGATCTGGTATTGTGCTGGAGAGGCAGGGAGGAGAATAAGGAGGAGGACAAGCTGCTACTGCTAGGCAGCCATTTGACTAATGCAAGTAGTGCACTAAAGGTGAAAGTGCCAGCGGGCACTTGTTTCTCCCAGCCCGTATGGAGGTCAGACTGCTGCCTGCTCCATACGGGTGGAAGGGGGGGGACAGAAGCTCAGCGGGTGGTGGAAGGAGGCTAGGGAAGGAGCACCTCCCTCTACCTACCCGAACTGCTGCTCCAGTTGTATGTTGTAATTGCCCTGAGGGGTTTGTAGTGGTGGCAGAAGGCTGCCATGTAGAGAGCCACACTTGCAAACAGTACAAGCTGCCAGTCAGGAGTGGAAGGCAGCAGGAGTCACCAGCAAGTGAAGCCGCTCTTTTGGCTGTAATGTAAAGTGCCTCAAGAGGACTTCTGAGGTATTGTCAGAGGAGGATGGCAGCAGACAGCACAGAAGGAGGTATGCAAAGCCACACCACGGCTAAAATGAAAGCACCTGATGGGGCTTAAATTTAATTAATAAAAGCCTGCAGGAGGCAGGCAGAACAAATTGCTCCTCCAGAGGAGCAACAAACAAAGCTGCACTGCAGCTCTTTGTTAGGGTCTCGAGAGGCTGTGTATGAGAATTGGGGGGGGCATGAAAATCAGCACGGGGTAGGAGGGTCCATAGAGAAGCCGCACTGACGTGGATATGTAGGAGCTCCGAGGGCATATAATAAATAAATAGAATGTGTACCTTGGGGAGAAACAAGCAGTTGCCTGAGGGAACAAATGACAAGCAGGCTATGTTGGAGGTGCTGGCTGATGCTGACGTCAGTAGACCCATTGTAAAGGTTCCCCGAATAGCCCGATCGTGGGCATATTGTAAATCTTCCCCACCCCCAAATAGCCCGATGGTGGGCATATTGTAAGGTCCCTCCGGTAGCCGATCACGAGGCATAATATAAGTTCACCCCACCCCAGAGTAGCCTGATCGCGGGCAGCATCCTCACCTCCGTCCCAGAAACCCGGTGATCTAGGCGCCCCACTACCGCCCACGGAGACCCACCACTCGCCCCGCCAGCCGGGCAGGCGACAGCACCCCACCCGCCTGCCACCTCGCCGCCCACCGACTGACAGCTCGGTAGGGCTGCATGCCCATTGGCTCAGAGCATGAATTCATTCACATATCTGGACTGCCTTGTGCGGTATGGGCTGCACACCCATTGGCTCATGCTCTGAACCAATGGGCTGCAGCCCTCACTGAGCTGTCAGTCGGCAGCGGGGCGCAGGCAGGTGGGGTGTTGCCACCCATTGGCTGATGGGGGAGCAGGGTGGTGGGGCCTGTGGGTGGAGGTGGGGAGCCACCAGACCACCAGGGTTTCTGGACATGGGGTGAGGATGCCGCCATGATCGGGCTACTGGGGGTGGAGGGAACCTTTATATTATGCCCATGATCAGGCTACCGGGGGACTTTACACATGCCCGCGATCGGCTATTCGGGGGTAGGGGCAAGATTTACATTATGCCAGCGATCGGGCTGCTGGGGGGGGGAGAATACTGTGCTGCCGACGATTGGGCTACTCGGGGAGGGACACTTCAGCCCATGATTGGGGCATGGAGGGGCACTGCCAAGTGCAGTAGGAACAAGTGGAGGGCCACCCACAGGTGGCAGCTGCTGTGTTGCGCCCTGCAATGCGGCAGCTCACCTGTGGGTGGCCCTCGACTTGATCCTTTTTTTTCAGCGTAAAGTTGTGCAGGCGTAGGTAGGGGTTGCACCTGCATAACTCTGCTCGGCCCGGCTGAATATCGGGCTGGCAGTTTATGCATGGGCACGCCCCCACCTGTGCCTGCGTACATTACTGATGCACCCCGGCGCATCGGAATTTGTGAAGGCGCACTTTTCCCTTTTAAATATCGCACCAGGGCGCATCAGTGGGTTGTGCATGGCGCAACACTGTTGCGCCATGCGCACCCTTTGAATATCTGGGCCCATATGTATACCCTAGAGCAAAGGAGGGAGAGATAGAGGTGATATGATTGAAACATTCAAACATCTTAAGGGCATTAACAAGGTGAATATAAGAAAAATAGCAGGACAAGAGGACACAGCATGAGATTAGAGGGAGGCCGATTAAGGGGTAAGGTGAGGAAGTTCTTTTTCACAGAAAGGGTGGTGGACGCATGGAACGGCCTACCTCAGGAAGTGGTGGATATGAATACAGTGCAGGGCTTCAAACAGGCATAGGCTAGGCATAAGGGAGCAATACAGATGAGTATGAATAGACAGGTCATTGACAGAGCAAAGGCCTATGGCACATTCATAAGGTAGAAAAATAAATTGGCAGGCTGGATGGGCCTTACGGTCCTTATTGCCATCAAATTCTATGTTTCTATGTTTCCAATATCTTTTTTTGTCCCTTTTTTATGAACGAGAATGGCTATCGCTGATTTCCATTCCATAGGTATTTCCCCATGTTGCATGGAGATATTAAAATTAGTGTGAAGGGGTGCAAATTGATTGAGTGATTTTATTGAGAGATTTGGATTAATGCCAGGGGCTGTATAGGATTGTGTTATCTTTAAGGCTTTTAACGCCTCATTTTCACTTATCTCCTTTGCTCTTGGTTGTTGGATTTTTTTACATACTATATTTTCCTTGTCAGTGAATGCAGAAGCAAAAAATGAATTAAATGTATTGGCCTTGTCCAAGTTGTTCACTACTGAGATCAAGTTCAAGTTTATTACAGGAAATGCTCCATTGAGCAAGCTCATTCACAAAGAGGTCCTGATTACATTGACAATACAAAGACATGAATGAACTTATACAAACAGATTGGATAGCACTGGATCAGAATCAGAACACCTGATGGGCTCCTGTGTGTCAGTTTCATGTCTGTTGTGTCAGCATCTGAAGCATCAGCTGATATTGGCCAACTCAGTAATCAGCTCACCTTGGATATCTTCTACTATTCCACCCTCCTTCATGCAGCTGATCACATTGTGGTCAGTGCCTGTGATAGTTGACTGCTAAGAGAAAAGAAAAAAACAGGTTAGAATAGTAGATCGGTTTGAAGGTGTAAGTATGCTCACAATAAACTAAACTTTCAGTACATAGTCTTGGTAGGGTCTCATTCATTTGATCTAAACTGCCAGAGTCTGCGACCAAATGTGGCAGATCTTGAGGCATGGGTCTGCTCCCTAAAACCGGCAGTGTTTGGGATCACAGAATCTTGGCTAAAACCCTCTACCCTATCTCAAGAAGTTGCCTTACTGGGGTGCACCACGTTTAGGCAGGACAGAGTTGGTAAGAGAGGTGATGGGGTACACTTGCATGTCAAGTCTGTCCTCGTAGCTACTGACAGCACCCCATTGGCCCCTTCCTCAGTACTGATGGAAATGATCTTTGTCACCCTAACCATAGGCAATAACAAAACTTGAATAGTCAGGTGCATCTATTTACCACCCAAAATTGCTTCTGCTGCCCTCCCTGAACTTGTGTTCTCTATCTCAGACCTCCCTCACCATGAGATGATCCTGTGTGGAGACTTCAACATAGACTGGAAGTCCCACAGCTTAAGCAATGTCCACTCTTTCCTGGCTGATGCCAACCTAACTCAGCACATTGCTGAATCCACCAGAAGAAACCCTTGACCAACTGCTCACACAGAATAGCTGACGCAGGAGTCCTGCCAGATAGCATAAGTGACCACTCACCTGTATACTGTGTCTGGAGAAATAAAACCCCAACCCTCTTCCTAAAATTGTAGAATCCCAAAACCTAACTACCTTTGATCACACCTTCTTTCTCAATTCACTACTTAATGTCAACTGGAGCCTAATTCGCACCATGCCCACCATAGACCAGGCCCTTGATATCCCTGCACTGCGCTGTATTTGCCCGCTAACCCTTGCCAGCTATGACTGTGCTCTGAAGATGTAACCCACTGTCATGTATAAAGATATATATATGTTATGTAATATAGGGAAAATGTCTATTTGTCTTATTGTCAATCTTTATATCAATACTTGATGATGCTCTAAAGATTCTACCCCATCGCCATGTAGAATGATGTATATAATGTCATATGAGGAAAACGTCTATTTGTCTGCTTGTAAATTCTTGTATCTAACATTTGATTGTTAATACTGTCTCTGGTATTCTACAAATCCCACCTTATGTACTGTAACTCCACAATGTAAGGTATTCTGTGAATTCTATTTATCTGTAACTAATCCTGGGTCACCCCTGAAAAATGGATCTGTATTGATCTCAGTGGGCCTACCCAGTCAACAAACTTAAATAAATAAATAAACTGATTACCTAATAGACTCTGTCACTACCATTATAAACTGTCATGCCCCTCTCACCCAACATAGGTCCAAAGGCAAATCAGTCCCTTGGCTGACTAAAGACATTACAAAACTCATGGCTGAACATGACGCTGCCTGGAAAACATTCAAGAAAATCAGCCTCCCCTCTGACTGGCACTCCTACAGGCATCTAAGAGACACCTGCAAGTCTACTATAGCTAATGCTAAGAGGAGGTGTTATCATACATTACAAACAGATAAATTCAGTAATCCCAAAAACTTTTGGTCTGAGATAAATTCCCTCTTAAAGGGAAAAACCTCCTCCATTTCTGACTCACTTCGTGCCAAGGATAAAATATTCTCCAACTCTTCCTCTGTAGAGGAAGGCCTTAACAACTTTTTCGCTGACCTCAGCACCTACACATCTCAATTTACCACACCACAACACTGCCACCCCTCACCTGCCACCACCCCCCCTAAAACCCCTATTGGCCTTTTCCATATCAAACTAACTTCCTACAAAGAGGCTCTTAAACTATTGAGTAACCTCATGGAACATGGTTCACCTGGCCATGACTCTCTTGAGTCACAATTTTTAAAATAGGGAGGCCCTGCACTGTCCTTTCGGGTCAGGGATCTGATCAAGAGATCCTTCCTGGAGGGAACAATCCCCACCAAATAGAAGTCAGCCCTAGTCATTCCAATTCATGGGGGGATCGACCTCACCAGTTGAAAATTATAGACCCACCTCTCTATACTTTGTCACCTCACTAAAGCACAAGAATGAATTCTTTACAACCAGTTACAGGACTGTCTAGAACACTACCAACTTCTGTCCCCTTGCCAACATGGATTCCATAAAAATCACGGCACTCTCTCTGCTCTCATTAAGGTCACCTCGGACATTCAACTTGCCTTCGACAGGGGCCAAGCAACTGGGGCCATCTTTATGGACCTTACCAAAGCCTTTGATTTGGTGAACCACAAATAGCTAATACAGAAACTAATTTCATTGAGACTAGATCTACATTCCAGAACCTGGATTTAAGATTGCCTCAAAGGCCACTCCCAAAGTGTTAGGTGGTCCAACTGCCACTCTTCCTTCAGACCCATTTCCCTTGGCATTCCTCAGGGTTCTATCCTGGGGCCACTACTCTTCTCACTATTCATCAATAAGCTGCCTAGTACCTGTGGTGGAGCATCTGTTCAGCTTTACGTGGATGATGCCATCATATACAGATCCTCTGCTGACTTCTCATGGCTCAGGCAACACTTGAACTCTGACTTCCATCAACTGGAGGCATGATTCCTAGCAAATAAATTGCTCCTGAACACTAAAAAAATGAAATCCATGCTTTTCCTCCTGCATATCCACAGAACTGATTGCTCACCCCAATTCTCCATCACCATTCTCAATGGAGAACCCTTAGAACTGGTACATTCTTTTAAATATCTTGGCATCCTGCTTGACCTGAGCCTCTCCTTCGAGGCACATGTCAACAAAACCATCAAAACTCCTCACCAAAAGCTGGGTCTGCTCTGCTGGCTCCTCCCCCTACTATCTGGAGCATCATGCCTAAAAATTGCCACAGCCTCCCTCCTTCCTCTGCTTTTCTATGGCTCCCCCTATTCCTATCACTTAAGTCTGCCCTTATGAATCCACCAAAGCAACTATATCATAGGATAGGACGCTTTGCCCCTGGAGCTGCCCCCCGGCAGCATCATTGCACTGTACTAGCACCTCTGAGTTGGCTACAACTAGAACATAAATCCAGTATACCTCCCTCTGCCTTACCTATAAGCTCACTCAGCTTTACACTCCAAGTCTAATATTGTTATAAGAAAATCGGCTTGCCGGACCCTACACTCCTCCTCTCTCCCACTATTAGCAGTGCCAACAACATGCCTAGCTGCAAGCAGGAGATCCTTTGCCTATGCTGCACCCTGGGCTTGGAACTCCTTCCCTCCATTTAACCTCTCTTGCACTTCCCTCCCCAGTTTCAAATGTGCCCTACACAACCACCTACTGTATATGACTTCAGAATTTGCTCCTGCTTTACCTAAATAACCCCATATTTTCTATACTCATATCTGTTCATCCTGTCGAGCCTACCCCTACTATTCATGGTACAGCCTGTCTTTTTAGATTTGAATTATACTATTGCCCTGCACTATTTTGAATCACTGCTGTACATATGCTCCTGCACTAATTTGCATAGCTGCTGCACATAATGTGGTCCTAATTGCCAGAATCTTCATTGTTTTGCACCATTCACCCCCTTTCCCCTGAAAGCAATGTTTATTTTGTGTATATTGTGTAACATTGTTTCACATTGTATTAGGCTTTGGGATCTTAATCTCTGCAGTCCTAATTACATCAGTACACTTATTGTATGTGCATGGCTTTGTTTATATTCTAGCATTCCTCTTTATTCTGTAATCCTTTTATATCAGTGCTTATGTATTGTATGTTCATGGCTGTGTTTATATTTTTGAATTCCTGATCCTCTGTACCCTCCCGGGTTGCCCCTGAAAAAGGGACTGTATGGTTTCAGTGGGCTTACCCGGTTACCAAAATTCAAATAAATAAATAAATAAGCAGTGTTTTGCTCTGCTCAGTACCTCAAAAGCTTGGATTATCATCTCTCTGGTGACTGCCTGCATGGCAGCTTGATCCTTGTTAGGGGCTCTGCAGTTGCTGGTTGTGGTTTTGAGATGTTCAAAGTTGAGAAATCTTCACTTCGACAGAACTCTGTAAGGTTGGCCAAATTCGCAAGTTTTTTTTTGCCAGGTGAAATAGCACTTTTCTCAGTGAAGTGACAAAACTTTGCTAACGAAGTTGCAACATCACGGAAAAAGTTGATACTTTGCCTTAAAACACATTGTGAAGTCAACTAAGTTTAAGTTGGTCATACCAATAAGAACTTTGCGAAGCTTCACAAAGTCGAAGTTTTACAACTTCGCAGCAACTTTGCAGATGAAGTTTAACTTTGCTGCATCTCAACTGCTGTTGTCTCCCATTCTTCCATTGCAATTCATCTATTGTGACACTCCTTGTAGGCAGATTTAAAGGAAGCATTCTGGCTAACATCAGCAGTTTGTAAAACCTTTGAGCAGCCACACGTATCTCTGATTATGTTTTTTTTGTTTTGTTTTAGCAGCCATCTTTACAGCAGGTGATATGTGACACCAAAAGGCATCCAACATCCGAAAGGCTCTGGGGCTGAACAGTAAAATACATCACATAGAATATCAGTAATGCATAATAAATAAATATGACAAAATTAATTAAACATAACTTAAATCAATTTAAGGCTATTAATAGCCAGCACTAGAATTTATATAAAAAATCCTCCTTAAATCAGTGGGATTTTAGACCCCTCTTAAAGGCTTCCAATAAAGGGGCCTCCTACATGGACCTTGGGAATGAGTTCCACAGGGTTGGCCTGGCTACCACAAAATCCCACTTGCCGGATGGCTTCAACCAAGCCCCAGGGACCACGTGGAGACCCACCTCAGAGGAACAAAGAGGGTGCATGGACTGGTAAGGAGACAGAAGGTTCCACAGGTAGCTAGGGCCCAATGCATGTAGGGCCTTATAGTTCAGCAAATTGACCTTGAAGGAAATCCGCCACCTCACCAGCAGCCAATGCAGGTCGGGCAAGGACCTAGAAAGGCCCATCAACAACCTGGCCACAGCATTCTGCATTAACAGTAGATGATGCAGGGTTGCTCCATTTAGCCCAAGGTGAAGGACGTTGCAGTAGTCATGTCTGGATATTACAAAGGCATGTATTAGTGAGGGCAAGTCATCCAGTGGGATAAAATGTTTAATCCAGGCAATATTCCTAAGATGGTAAAACCTGTTTTGCACAATGGCAGACACGTGAGTCTCCAGTGTCAGCTCACTGTCAAGGATAACACTCAGATTTTTCACCTTAGCAGAGGTGGCCAGGTGAGAGACACCAAGTACAAGACTGTTTGCCTCTTCCACCTACCCAGCTTCCCACCGATGATGAGGGAGGCTCAGTCACCAGTACTTCTGTCTTATCTTGGTTAAACCTTAGCCAGTTGGAGGACATCCAGTCCTGAACCTCATCCAGACAAGCATTAAATACAGAGATCACTCCCTGTAACCCTGGTAGAAAAGACACATACAACTGGGTGTCATCTGTGTAACAGTGAAAATCAACAATGTAACATCTAATGAGACTCCCAAGGGGCAGCATATACACCATGGACAATATGGGTGAATGGATGAAGCCCTGTGGAACTCCACATGACAGGGGTTTTGGCCAGGAGGAATGAATTCCTATCACCACTCTTTGTGTCCTGCCTGTAAGAAAGGACTCAAGCCAGCTGATGAGAGTACTGGCGAGTCCACAATGTTCCCTAAGGTGATCCAATAACACCTCATGTTCCACGGTGTCAAATGCTGAGGAGAGGTCAAGAAGAATGAGAACTGACCATTCATCTCTCTCTCTCACCCCGAGGAAATTATTTTGTACCCTGAGAAGCGCTGTCTCCGTATTGTGCCTGGACCTGAATGCAGACTGGAGCAGATCATAGATGTCAAAGGCAGTGAGATATGCCACGAGTTGCACGGCCACCATTTTCTCAATAACCTTTCCCACAAAGGGTAGGTTAGAGATCTATAGTCTATACTGTAGGTCTATAGATCACCAAGTAAGTTGGGTCCAATGATGGTTTCTTCAAGAGAGGTTTCACAAGTGCCTCTTTTAAGGCCCCAGGGAAACCCCTCTCAAAAGGGAACACTGGACTATTTTGCCAAACACTGGACCAATGGACTCCACACAAACCACACAGAGATGTGTTGGGCATGGGTCCAGCTCACAATATGTGGGGCACAACTTCGAGGTTATCTCACTGAAATCTTCCAGCCTCACTGGATCAAATTCACTCCAGACCTGAGGATGACCTCTGTCTGTCTCAGCCCCGACACCGCACACCAACTGTAGCATCCCTGGGGAGATTTCTGATCTGATATAGCACACTTTGTCAGCAAAGAACAGAGCAAACTCTTCATATCTAGCAGATGACAAAACTCTAACTGGCTGAAGAGAAGCAGGGTGAAGTAGCCTGTCCCCAGTCTGGAGGAGCTGAGCTGGTCTGCTCTTCACTGTGGCAATCTTCCTGAACACGAACTCTGCCTTGTTGTGGGAGCTTGTTCTTTGATACTCCTTTTAATGAGATTTTAAAGCCAACTTGTCCTCCTCAACCCAGGATCTCCATCAGTGGTGCTCGTACCTCCAACCCCCTGTCTTCAGCTCCCTGAGATCCCCATCAAACCTTGGGGAGCTCAAGCAAGAGGACCTGGATCACACATGAACTAGTGCTACAGAATTTAGGGCTGAGGGTACAGCCCTGTTATAGGCCATCAACACTTCCCTGGGTCCTACCTCACAAGCAGTCATCCCACTCAATAGGTCTAATACTGCCTGAAATCCTGTTTGGTCAGACCCCTTAAAGGGTGGTAATGGATATCTCCACAGGGGGAGGATTCTCAGGAGGACCCCAAATGAGAGCTTCACTATGCAATGTTCTGACCAAATGACCAGATCAATCTTGAGGTTGTCAGTCTCAAGTCCCAGTGAGAATACCAGGTCCAAGGTGTGGCCGTGAGAGTGGGTCGTAGAAGTAATTACTTGTGACAGGCCCAAAGATTCCATAGTCTGGAGGAAGTCCCAACCAAAAAGTGTACTAAAAGAACTAACATCTGGGTGACTCCAATACCCAGACAGTGATGAAGTCTGTGACTTCCTACAGGAACTCCTTCTCGTGACACAGAGGATTCTGCATCCTGCACCCCCTTGAATAGCCACACATTCAAACAACATGGTAGGCTCCATTGGGAGCACAGAAAAGTTCAAGCTGGATCTAAAGCAGGTGGTCACTCCCCCACCCTTACGGTCCCTTCCCAGGCAATAAATGACAGAGATTCCAGCCAGGACCGATGCCTCCAAAAGTAGACCAGCATCATCGCCCAGCCAGGTTGACTGAGGAAATCAAGTCCACCATAATAGTGGTCTTATTCCTCATCGACCTTGTATTGCAAAGCACAGCCTGAGTGGAATGGATGGAAACTGCTGGCCTACATGCTACCTGCCCACTCAAACCAGTGGAGCACCTGGCTATGGAAACCAGGCAGGATGGACCTCTCTCTAGTTCTCATTTCACCCCAGGGAGCCTTCTGAATCTTACCACCCTAATACTAATCTCACCATTAGCACCACCCAACCCCCTCCACCTAGCCCCCACTTCCTCGTGATACCTGCCACCTTGCAGCATCTGTGTGTGGCAGCTGACGGGGGTGGTCCTCAAAGGGATGGAGGTCCAGTAGCTGGGCCAAGGAGTAGCTAAGTCTCGGGGTGGGGGGTCTGATGTCCCAGCACATCACTTACTGGCTATAGGGCTAAGATTCTAATAACTCAAATGACTATTTAAATCTATTAATCAATCAATCAATTTTTATTTGGTACAGTGCTCTTTCTCATTAAGCTTCAAGGTGCTTTATAAGGGAGACAGAAAAAACAATTCCAATTAGCATATCAGCAGTAAAGCAAAACAGTAAAACTCTGCTGGTTGATTCATATTTGATGAGTTAACTCTAATCAGGCTCAAAAGCCTGTCTGAATAACAATGTCTTCGGCTACCTCTTGAAGGCTTCTAATATTATAATCTCTCATCAATCAATCAATCAATCAATCAAACTTTATTTAACCAGGCATAAACACCATTGAATAAGCTCATTTAGAAACTCCTCGTCGGCCTCTCCACCACATGGGAGCCGGCCACGACGGCCTAGAGCCGAAGTTTCTCAGCCTGGGGGCTCCTCTCCTCGCTCATCCACTAGTCCACATTTTCAATGCCTCTCTCATCTCAGGGGTCCTCCCCGACCTGTGGAAGGTTGCCAAGGTCGTTCCTGTTCTCAAACATGGTGACCCGAAGGATGTAAACAACTATCGGCCCATTGCTATGCTATGCGGTGCCAGTAAGCCTCTCGAAAAGGCGGTTGCTTCACAACTCGCCCACTACCTCCAGGAACATGCTGTGCTGTCCCCTGCCCAGCACAGTTTCCATAAAGGGCACAGTACATCAACCGCCCTTGCAGTGGTCACCTCCCAGATCCAGTCCACAACTGACCAAGGCAAATTGACTGGGGCCATCTTCGTCGATCTATCGAAGGCCTTCAACTGGGTGGACCACCCCCTCCTCCTCTCTGCCTTGCAGTCTCATAGTTTTTCCCTCCATGCCCTCAACTGGTTTGCCAGCTACCTTGAGGGCAGGCAGCAATACACCTGCTTCAATCGAACCCTCTCACCCCTCTCCCCAATGAACAGCGGGGTGCCCCAAGGATCCGTCCTCAGACCGATCCTGTTCTTCCTGTTCATAAACGAGCTACTCTCTGTCACTTCCAATGGGCATCAAACACTCTATGCTGATGACCTAGTCATCCTAGCCAGCTCCCAGAACATTGCCTCACTCAACTCTCAGCTCAGCTCCGATTTTGCCCTTATCCAGAACCGGCTTGAGGGACATAAACTCACAGTGAACCTTAAGAAAACGCAGACCATGCTCTTTGGATCCGTGGCCAAAACCTCCTCCTGCACACTCCCCCTAAAAATCCATGGATCTGATAACTCCCTCCTTCCGACGCTGACTCTGTAAAATACCTGGGTGTCACTCTCGATCCCCAACTGGATCTCACTACGCACGTACGGGCCATCTGTAAGGCTACTAATGCCAAGCTGGGTCTAGCCTACAGGGCTAAGGACTGCCTCACCCCCGCAGCTCGGCTTGCCATAGCTAAGGGGATTCTCCTCCCCACATTCTCCTATGGGCTCATTGCCTTTTCCCCTGTCCCATCCTCCAGCCTCACCAAATGGGACACCACATACAATAACGCTTGTCGCTTCGCACTCTCTGCTCCCCGCCTCACACACCATTGCGAGCTTTACTCTCGTCTGAAATGGTTACCCCCTGAGAAGTTCTGGACCTACACCCTTGGCAACTTCTTTGACAATATAGTCAGAATGGGTACTCCTGCCTCACTCGCCCTTCCGCTAAAACATGCCTCCCCTGTCTACAACCTTAGGTCCTGCGCAGCTAAGGCCCGTCGGGTCCCAAAGACCCGCACCCTCATAGGAGATCGGGCCTTCAGCGTCCATGCATCAAAACTGTGGAACTCTCTCCCTGCTCACATTCGTGCCTCCCCCTCCCACCTCTGCTTCAAATCCTCCTTGTGGAACTTTCTAAAAACCACATCCACCTGCCTGTGTTAAGCACCCACCTGCCCCCTCAGCGCACAGTCTCTCCCAGTGATTATCTCTGCTGCTGACTACCCTCCTCAGGCACTTACCGCTCCAGGTGGAGTGGTGTCATCTCTCTTAATCCCTCACTCACCCATGCCAGTGCCTACCTCCCTCTCTCTATAGGCACCTAGGCTGGGCCTCTACTTACCCATGTACTCCTAACTATTGTACTGCTTCTCTCCCATTGATGTTGTTCTTGCTGTATACTCCCAACCTTCTGTTGGATGTACCTCCCATGTCCTTGATATTCCTAAACTGATTATCTGTTGTTACCTCTGTATAACCCTACGGCGGAGCATATTGCTCCTGTATGTTAACCCTATTGTATTACCAACTATTGGAGCATGTGGCTCCTGTGTGTAACCCAACTGTTGGAGCATGTAGCTCCTGTATTTGAAATTGTTTGTCTCTATGGATACCCTGTAACTCCTGTATTTGAAATTGTTTGTCTCTATGGATACCCTGTAACTCTCCCGGGTCGCTCCTGAAAATAGGCACGTTGCTGTCTAGTATGCTTACCTGGTTAACAAAAGCAAATAAATAAATAAATAAAGTGGTCCTGAACAACAATACAATTCACAGCTGCAAATAAGATAGACAAGAAACAAAACATTGTACATGTGACGGATAGTTCAGGCCTATACATACAGAGCTAACATAGGTAAACACAGTTACCATTCATATCAAGTACACACAGGAGGTAAAGGACTTAAATCCTAGGCAGTCACCAGTAAATAAAGACTAGTACCTTTATGAAACAAACATTTGTCAATGCCGAATGTTGATTGCGTTGGTCCATTGAGCTCGTTCACTGCCCCTCTGTCACTCACTTGTTCTGTTTCTCCCGGTGCTGCAGGCTGCTTTTTTGTACTGGGTTCCTGCCTGCATTGGCACCCTTTTCTGTCCACATAGAACTTCTCAGCTGTCCTTACAGAGTTCCATTGAGGTGGCTCACTCCCCCTCTCTCACTCACTCATTCTGTTTCTCCTGGCGCTGCAGGCTGCCTCTTTGTACTGGACTCCTGCCTCTTTTGGTGGCTTTTTCTGACCACAAAGAAATCTGCAGCAGTCCTGACACAGGTCCGTTGAGCTTGCTCACTCCCCCTCTCTCACTTACTTGTTACGTTTCTGCCGTTGCTGCAGGCTGGCCTTTTGAACTGAGCTCCTGCCTGCATTGCCACCTTTTTCTGCCCACAAAGAAATCCACAGCAGTCACGATAGAGCTCCGTTGAGCTTGCTCACTCCCCCTCTCTCACTTGCTCATTATGTTTCTCCTGGTGCTGCAGGCTGCCCTCTTGTACTGGACTCCTGTGTGCATTGCTGCCTTTTTCTGCCCAAAAAGAAATCTGCAGCAGTCCCAACAGAGCTCCGTTGAGCTCACTCATTCCCCTCCCTCACTCGCTCGTTCTGTGTCTCCCACTGCTGCAGGCTTCCCTTTTGTACTGGGCTCCTGCCTGCATTGGTGGCTTTTTCTGCCCACAAAGAAATTTGCAGCAGTCCTGACACAGCTCCGTTGAGCTCGCTCGCTCCCCCTATCTCACTCGCTCATTCCATTTCTGCCAGCGCTGCTGGCTGGCCTTTAGTACTGGGCTCCAGCCTGTGTTGCCGCCTTATTCTCATCACAAAGAAATCCACAGCAGTCACGATAGAGCTCCATTGAAGTTGCTTACTCCCCCTGTCTCACTCGCTCATTCTGTTTCTCCTGGTGCTGCAGGCTGCCCTTTTCTACTGGGCTCCTGCCTCTGTTGGCGCCTTTTTCTGCCCACAAAGAAAGCTGCAGCCGTCCCTACAGAGCTCCGTTGAGCTCGCTCACTCCCACTCTGTCACTCGCTAGCTTGTTCTGTGTCTCTCACTGCTGCAGGCTGCCCTTTTGTACTGGGCTCCTGCCTGCATTGGCATCTTTTTCTGCCCACAAAGAAATCTGCAGCAGTCCTGACACAGGTCCATTAAGCTTGCTCACTCCCCCTCTCTCACTCGCTCGTTCCGTTTCTGCCAGTGCTGCAGATTGGCCTTTTGTACTGGGCTCCTGCCTGCGTTGCTGCCTTTTTTTGCCCACAAAGAAATCCGCAGCAGTCATGATAGAGGTCCACTGAGCTCACTCACTCCCTCTCACTCACTCATTGTGTTTCTCTTGGCGCTGCATGCTGCACTTCGGTCCTGGGATCCTGCCTGCATTGGCACCTTTTTCTGCCCACAAAGAAATCTGCAGCTGTCCCAATAGAGCTCCATTGAGGTTGCTCACTCCCCCTGTCTCACTGGCTCATTCTGTTTCCCCTGGCACTGCAGGCTGCCCTTTTGTACTGGGTTCCTGCCTGTGTTGGCACCTTTTTCTGCCCACAAAGAAATCTGCAGCAGTCCAGACAGAGCTCCGTTGAGCTTGCTGACTCCCCCTCTCTGACTCGCTTGTTCCATTTCTGCCGGTGCTGCGGGCTGCCCTTTTGTACTGGGCTCCTGCCTACATTGCCGCCTTCTTCTGCCCACAAAGAAATCTGCAGCAGTCCTGATAGAGCTCCGTCGAGCTTGCTCACTCCCCCTCTTTACTCACTCATTCTGTTTCTCCCACCGCTGCAGGTTGTGCTTTTGTACTGGACCCCTGCGTGTATTGCTGCCTTTTCTGCCCAAAAAGAAATCTGCAGCAGTCCCAACAGAGCTCACTCACTCACCCTCTCTCACTCGCTCATTCCATTTCTGCCGGTGCTGCAGGCTGGCCTTTTGTACTTGGCTCCTGCCTACGTTGCCACCTTTTTTTGCCCACAAAGAAATCGGCAGCAGTCACGCTAGAGCTCCATTGAAGTCGCTGACTCCCCCATCTCACTCGCTCATTCTGTTTCTCCCACTGATGCAGCCTGCCCTTTTGTACTGGGCCCCTGCGTGCATTGCTGCCTTTTTCTGCCCACAAAGAAATCTGCAGCAGTCCTGACACAGCTCTGCTGAGCTCGCTCAGTCCCCCTCCCTCACTTGCTCATTCTGTTTCTGCCGGTGCGGCAGGCTGGCCTTTTGTACTGGGCTTCTGCCTGCATTGGCACCTTTTTCTGCTCACAAAGAAATCCACAGCTGTCCCGACAGAGCTCTGTTGAGGTCACTCACTCCCCCTGTCTCACTCGCTCATTTTGTTTCTCCTGGCACTGCAGGCTGCCGTTTTGTACTAGGCTCCTGCCTCTGTTGGCACCTTTTTCTGCCCATGAAGAAATCTGCAGCAGTCCTGACAGAGCTCCGTTGACCTCTCTCACTTCCCCTATTTCACTCGATCGTTCTATTTCTGCCGGCACTGCAGGATGCCCTTTTGTATGGGGCTCCTGCCTGCATTGCCACACATTTCTGCCCACAAAGAAATCTGCAGCAGTCATGATAGAGCTCCATTGAGCTCGCTCACTCCCTCTCTCTCAGTCGCTCATTCTGTTTCTCCCGCCGCTGCAGGCTGCCCTTTTTGTACTGGGCCCCTGCTTGCATTGCTGCCTTTTTCTGCCTACAAAGAAATCTGCAGCAGTCCCAACAGAGCTCCGCTGAGCTCACTCATTCCCCTTCCCTCACTCACTCATTCTTTGTCTCCCGGCACTGCAGGCTGCCCTTTTTGTACTGGGCTCCTACTTGCGTTGCCGCCTTTTCCTGCCCACAAAGAGATCCTCAGCAGTCCCAACAGAGCTCAGTTGCGCTCGGTCACTCCCCCCTCTCTTACTTGCTTGATTCTATTCAGTCCCAAACACTGATTTCCGACAGCTACTGCTTTATTCTAGCCATAAGCACAAAAACACATTTTGGCCAGGATGTGAAAAATGACAGCTAGACTGTTCATAAGGAGGTGTGAAAAATTGGCAGTGTTGAAAATGTGGTGTGAAAATATTACTAATTTGCGAAGTTACAAGAAAGCGTGGAAACTGCACAATGCATGCTCATAACACAGTCATTTTATGGAGTTTCATCACAAAATTTTCAACATAGGCATTTTAGGACCTCTGCTCATGAACAGTGTCAGTGTGATTTTCTTAATGTGTCCCAAACACTGATTTCCCACAGTGACTATGCTATTGTGTGCCGGAAGAGCGAAAACACATTTTGGCTAGGATGTGAAAAGTGACAGCTATATTGTTCATAATGAGGTGTGGAAAAATGGCAATGTTTTTTTTTTTTTTTACTCCCGAGCTGCCTTGCCACCGTACTTTTTCAGCCCAGTCACGGGCCGCCTGCCTCTGCCCCCAGATCGGCGCTGTCCCCGATACCCGTGGCTTTCCCCACGGGGCCTCCGCGGCATACCCCCGTGATATGCCGCAGGCACTGGGACTAGGTCGGGGGCCCAGCCTGGGGAGCACATCGAGGCCGTGGCGGCAGGCTTCACTCTCGGCGTGGGCAGGCTCCATCCATTTTCCGCTTTTTCAGGGAGGCGGGGTCGTGCCATGATGTCACCATCCGCTCCGCCTCCAATGGGATTGACAAGCCGCGGTCTGCGTGGGAACTCCCGGCCTCCACCAGGGGTCCCCATGCACCGCCCACTATCCACACCTTCCCCCCCGGAGAAGGAGAGCTGTCCGCGGACGCTCGATCCTACTCCCCCCGGCCGGCCCTCCGATGACCCGAGTCCGTTCCCGAACCCGGGTCACCGGCGTCGCAAGCAGAAATCCAACCGCTGCACCGGCGGGCCGGCTGAAAAATGGCAATGTTGAAAATCTGGAGTGAAAATATTACAAAGTTGCGAACTTACGAAAGTGCGTGTAAACTGAGCAACGCATGCTCGTAACACATTCATTTTATAGAGTATTGTCACCAAATTTTCAACATAGGCAGCTTAGGACCTCTGCTCATGAACAGTGTCACTGTCATTTTTGTAATCTGTCCTGAACACTGATTTCCCACAATGACCGTGCTATTCTGCGCCAGAAGTGCGAAAGCAATTTTGGCCAGAATGTGAAAAATGACAGCTGCACTGTTCACAAGGAGGTGTGGAAAAATGCCAATGTTGAAAATCTGGTGTGAAAATATTGCAAATTCGTGAAGTTACGAGCGTGGGTAGCAACTGCGCAATGCA
The DNA here is from genome assembly GCA_016271365.2 of Neoceratodus forsteri. Taxonomy (NCBI): domain Eukaryota; kingdom Metazoa; phylum Chordata; order Ceratodontiformes; family Ceratodontidae; genus Neoceratodus; species Neoceratodus forsteri. The sequence goes on along the minus strand of CM057453.1, from coordinate 1,335,703,066 downwards.
CACTGGTAAAACAGTCATTTTTTGAATTTTTTAACCAAATTTGTAACATAGGCTTTTTGAGAGCCCACCTCATGAACACTGGTGCTGTTGTTTTGCTAATTGGTCCCGAAAGGTGATTCCACGCAGTGACTGCAAAATCACCTTTCAGGGCCGAATAACGCCATGACAGTGGCAGAATTCATGAGGAGGGGTCTCAAAATCCCCATGTTGAAAATTTGGTGCCAAAATTCCAAAAAATGCCTGAGATATGCAAAAATGTTGAAAAAGCCCTATTTATTCCATTACAGCTTACCAGCATTTCCTCAGTTCGCGGTCAGCTTTGAAGAGTGCAGACATGTTCCCAGTCCACCGAAGATCGTCGCGCCGGGCTCTGAAGGTAAGTATGGGGTGAGGGGGGTGTGGGGAGGTGGGGTATGCAGTGGGTGGGCGCGGGCTGTGGGAGGGGCCAGGGAGACTGCAAGGAACCGTTTTCTGATTTTACAGGTTAAAAAAAATCACGGGATTTTTTTTTCTTTACAGGGGCATTGAGCACACTGGGGTGGACTCCCAGCATGCCACCTGACTGCTTTTTGGGGGGGCAGTAGCCAACGGGGGATTGGGCACCCCCATCGGCACGTACAGGGAAAGGGCAAGAGCCGAGGGGGATTGGGCACGCCCCTCGGCAGAAAATGAAGGGTTTCTTTCAGGGGTAGACATTATGCCGATGGGGAGTGGGCCCTTTGTCGGCCACAGAAATTGAAGGAGGGACTGAAACCAACAGGGAGTGGGCCTCATTGGCAACTTCAACTGGGATGGGAGTGAAGCCAACGGGATTGGGGCCCCTGGCCGGTAAACAAAACTGTTGTGGGAGGCACATGCTGCCAAGGGGTAGGACACCCCCTCGGCAGTGGGGGCTGATGACTATTGTTTGTTAATATGGCAGCAAGCTGCCACCATGTTCACAAACAATATTACAGTACTAACGTTCCGCCCAGCAATGACGGGTAGCTCCCTCATTGCAGCAAATGGCTGACGCTGCAATGACAAGGTGGCCCCTGATTGCAGTGACTGAAATGTTTCAAAGTTGTGGCACACTGGCTGAACTAGTGTCAGCAGCAGAGTGCCATGGCGTTGGGGTAAGCGGGCCAAGTCTTAAAAGGCTGTGGGGGCATTGGCCACAACAGTGCCGTGCCTCCACAACCTGCTTCTGGCAACCTGCCACAATATGTTTCTTGTGCATGCATGCAATCAACATAAAAAAAGAAGGAAGGGGAAAGAAGAGAGAGTATGTGAGGCAGGGGGTAGGGGATAGGATGGTGAGGACTGGGAGAAGAGGAGGTGGGCTAATAAGTGCTGGATACCCCCTACTGGGGATGTGAGTTGAGCGTGTCTCTGTGTCAAAGGATTTGTGGAAGATACCAGAGGCTAAGGGCACATAGTCACCTAAAACAGCTGTAGGTTTCCTTCAGGTACTCGGCTATTAGTGCTTTGAATGTGAATGGACCTGGAAGGGATGAGAGCTTTAGTGAGCTTTGCATGGCATTCCATAGGGATGGGGAATGAGAAATTGATTGCAGCTGAGCCATGGGTTATTTTTACTCCGGGAATCTGGAAGCAGAGTATGGAGAAGCATCTCAAGCCATAAGATCCCTTGGCACATTTGAAGAAGCTCAAGATGTATGCAGGAAGTTTATCAGACAGCACTCTAAAGAACCAGAGAAGAGCGTTTCTTTTCCTCCTTGTTGAGAGTGAAGACCATCCCATCTCTTGGTACAGTAGGCAGTGGTGGATGCGAGAGGGCAGATTAAGGATGAACCTTAAGGCCTGGTGGTAAAGAGTGTTGAGTTTGTTGAGCACTGTTGAGGGGCAATAGTTGTAGAGAAAGTCAGCATAGTCCAGTAAGGGTAGGAATGTGGATTGTACTAGTAGTCTCTTTCTAGCTTCTTTGGTGAGTAGATGCTTAATGTGGTAGTATAAGCCTAACTGCTGCCTTCGTTTTTTCGAGACCTTATTCAGGTGGCACAGAAAGTTAAGCTTGTTATCCAGCCAGAACCCTAGGTATTTAAAGGTATCAACTATTTCAAGGGGTTCACTGAAAAATGTTAGAATCTTGGGATTATGTGTTGGTCCTGAGGCTGCCTTTGGTGAGAGGATCATGGCTTTGGTCATTTTGGCGTTGAGTAGGAGCTTGTGTTTGATAAGGTTATATTGGAGAGAGATAAAGTCTCACTGTAAATCCTCATGGGCCAAGTCCAAGGATGAGTTTGAGGTGTGGAGTATAGTAACGTCTACAAATAAATGCACATTAGCTGTGCGCAGATGTGAGTCAAGGTAATTGATATAGATTGCAAATAGGACTGGGCCCAAGATGGAGCCTTGGGGGACACCTTGTGGAAGTGATTTTAGTGGAGACAATTCACCTGCAGTTTTAACTTGTAACCTGTTGGTAAGGTAGCTGGTGAACCACTTGATGGCAGAACTTTCGAGACCGATATTGCTCAGTGCATTAAGCATAATATTGTGATCCACAGTATTGAAAGCCTTACTAAGATCAAGGAAGAGGGTAAACACATGCTTCTTAGAATCCAAGGCAATTTGCCAATCAGTGGCTACTTTTGCAAGGTCAGATACTGTGCTATGTTTGACTCTAAAGCCAGACTTACAGGGTTTAGCAGTTTCTGCGAATCCAGATGCTCTCTAACTTGGGTGTTGACAATTTTTTCCAGTAGTTTTGATAGGGTAGATAGTATGGAAATGGGTCAGTAATTGTTCAGGTCGCTTGGATTCGCAGACTTGAACAAGGGTATGATGTGTGCAGTTTTCCACGACACAGGTAACTCGCCTTGTGTCAGGGAGGTGTTGAATAAATGGCAGATAGGGGCAGTCAGGAAGTAATAGCCTAATTTTAGGAAGTAGGGTTCAATATTGTCAGCACCTGCACTCTTTTTTGTATCCAGTGACAATAGGAGGCCTTCTACTTGTTTAAACGTGACTGTATGGAAGCTGAAGGAGGAGGAATTAGGTTGGTTAGGGCTGAAGTTAGCATTAGTCAGCAGTGGAGTTCCCTAATGGGCTGAGCTTGTTGATAGGTGAGGTGTCAAAGGCCAGCCCTGCAGTGGCAAAGTGTTCGTTGAGCTGTTCTAATATAGCAGCTCTGTCCGTGAAGGTAGATCTATCGGACACTATTTTGGCTGGAAGGGAGGCGTCAGTAGTATGACCTTCGACCTCTTTGAGGATGCTCCAAAATTAAGCAGAGTTGCCTTTGTTATCTTCTAGTGCTGCTTGAAAATATCTAGCTTTTTCAGGCCTATTTAGTTTGGTGCAGGCATTTCTAGAGGTACAAAATGCTAGCCAATCAGAATCCAGGTGAGATTTCCTCGCTGTTTTCTACCAGAAGTCTCTGTCCTTGAGCGCTGTCTTCAGGATAGGAGAACCAGCCAGGAGGTCTTTTTTTTTACTTGATCAGCCTTAGAGGGGCATGTTTGTCTATTAGACCCTCTAAGAGGCTATGAAAGATATTAATGCCTTGCTGAGGGAAGGGGCTAGATAGAAGACCTGCCATCTGATGTTACCCAGGTCTTTCAGGAAGGCATTCTGGCAGAACTTTTTCAGACATCTTTTCAGTTTGAATTTAGGGGCCAACTTTATCTGGGCAGAATGTCTGATGCAGACAGTGGCACAACGATCACTTAGATCATTGAAGAACACTCCAGTATACAAGATGTTATGAGGTTTGTTTACTAACATGAGGTCCAGAAGGGAGCTTCGCCCAGGGTTTTTTGTGTTGGGTCTGGTGACTGCAGGTGTCATTTGTGCCAGTCCATTCGCATCACAGAAATCCTTAAGCTGCTTGAAGCTGTCATCATTCCAGTTTTGGTTGAGATCTCCCATTAGAATACACTCGGTGTTAGCCGAGTCGATTAGGCTTTGGAGATGCGGTAGGAGGGCCATGCCACCAGAAGGTGGTCGGTAGCATGCAGCAATAAGGAGTGCCTTTTCATTAGAGAGGGATAGTTTTAGTGCCAGGCATTCAAATTATTTAGCCTTAGAGGTGCAATCAACGACTGTGACAGCGAATTTGCTCTTGACATATATTACCCCCGGTCGGTCTATCACATCGGTAGGTGCTGTAACCTGGTATGTTGATAGATTTGTCTGGGATCTAGGGTGTAAGCCAGGATTCTGATATCATAAAGAAATAAGGGGATGCATGTAGAACCCAAGTCTGTATTAGGTCAAGCTTCTTAAGTAAACTACAGATATTCATGTGCAGGAAGCTGATATCTTTGTATTGTGGAAGGTCCGCAGGAGTGTTCAGAGAAGCAGGTGGGCCTGGGTTAAGTTTGATGTTTCCAGAACAGAGTAAGAGAAGCAGTAGTAGTTTCCTGAGGTAATGTCTTAGCCTGCTGAGTAGTCTCTTGTTGCTCCATCTGGCATGGGTAGGTTTAGTGGTGGCTGGTTTATGGACATCAATGCAATTTGTTTGGAATAAGGCATAAATGACTGTTTTAGCAGACAGGTTCAGGGGTGCTCTCATGTATTCTCTGGTCAATGCCTGATGTGAGGATGGGCAAGACGATAGGGGAGTCGTCCCCACTGCATGTTGCCATAGTCTATTAGAAGAGGGCATAGCTTAGTAGTCATCAAAGAGGGCACTGTGGCCTTGGTGCCGATTGGTAACCGGAATTCTGAGTGGGGCATAGGTTAATAGGATGAGGCAGCTAAACAAGAGAATATCCTCGCATGGCATTTTTATAGAGAAGTTATCTCCTAGTAAAGGTAGCATGTGCAAGATTGACAGGACTGATCTGTATGAAACTACTTTAAGAAGGGAAACTGAAATGAGGGGAAATGAGGGAAAGAGTTCCAAAGGGTTGATGCCATGTAAGAAAGAGCACAGGCACCAGATGTTGCTAAATGCACCCTTGGAACTTCTAAAAGTCCCTCGTCAGCTGAGCAGAGAGGACGGGAGGGGTGGTAAGGTCACAGGAGGTCTTGCAGGTAGCTGGGCCCCTGACTGTGTAGGGCTTTGTAGGTCAGCAACTGCCCTTGAAGGTGATCAGCCACCTAACAGGCAGCCAGTGCAGAAAGCTCAGCACAGGTGTAATGTGACACGATCTCGACAGACCGGTCAACAATCTGGCTGCCGCACTCTGCACTAGCTGCAAGTGGTGGAGATCAACCTCCCAACAACCACAGGTAAAGGGCATTGTAGTAATTGAGCCACAATGTCACAAAAGCATGAATCAGTGATGGCAGATCACCCGGAGGTATTAGGTGTTTGATCCAGGTGATGTTCCTCACATGGTAAAAAGCACTCCGAACCACAGCCGACATGTGAGACTTAAGTGTCAGGCTGCAGTCCAGAACAACACCAAGATTTCTCACCCCAACTGAAGTGAGCAACTGGGAGTTCCCAAGCCTAAACCCGGACACTCAACCAGATTGCCCACTAGCCCCCTGGTGGTCAGATTCCACCACTAGTACTTCAGTCTTATCTGGATTCAGCCTCAGCCAGTTGGCCCTCATCCAGTCTTGGATCTCGGCAAGGCACCCGTTAAACACCGAGACAGCCTCCTACTGCTCAGGTGAAAGAAAGACAGGTATTTTATTTTTTTTTATTTTATTTTTATTTAGTTTTTGTTGACCGGGTAAGTGCACTAGACAAATCCTGCCTATTTTCAGGCACAACCTGGGGGACGGGGATACAGATAAATGCCAACTGACCATGAACCAGATTAAGCTGTTGGTGGTATTTTTAATGAATAAGGGAAATTTGGCCAGGACACCGGGGAAATTCCCCTACTCTGTGCTGCTGTTTCAGTGGCCAGAGGGGGAGTATGGGCGTTGTGGTGTGGCGACTGAGTGCAACATGGCTCAGTCAGAGTACGACGTGGGAGAGAGAGCGCTGGTAAACGCAGAGATGGCCGATGAAGAACGGGCTGTTTGGCCCAAGCAGAGCGTTACTGAGAAGTCCGTTTCACTAAAAAGAACGGTGGAGGAGGAGGATTGTGTTGAGGAGCGGGGTTCCTTTAAGGCTGGAAGAGCGGAGGACCCGTCATTGTTGGAATCCAGTATAGAGGTCGCGGTGCCTTTAAAACCGGCAGGAGAAGCCGGCAACACGGAACTGAGATCGGGGGAGGCCGGTGGAGCGGTGCCTACACTAGCGGTCTTGGCAAGAAGAAACCTCGTACAAGAGAAAGGCAAAGTAAAAATGGAGGTCAGAGGAACGAGAGGAGAATCGGAGGAGCAAAGGGGGAACTCAGCTGAAAGAACTGATCTGGAGACAGGAGCGAGAGGTAATGGATCCGTTTCAAAACCCTCGCGACCTGTAAGTAATACGAACTTAAATAAAAACTTTCCTACAATTCAGATCTCGAAGGATGCAGGTTTTGTATTTAATCCTAAAGTGGTGGCTGCTTCTAAAAAAGATACTGTGACTTTTCAAATTAAGCATGGGCAGCAAGAAGGAGTGACTGACTTTTTTTTCTCTGCTGACAGTACAGCCTTTAAGGCATTTCAAAAGAAGGACTTTGGTGTTGAAAAAACAGGAGCTGCTGGTAGTTTGGGGGTTGTGGGGGAACATGATAGCTCCTGGTCACCCCAGGCTGCGTTATCAGCTGCTGGCTGGAGGCAGCAGGATCAGGGGGTGTGGACACCTGATTCTTCATGGGATAATGCTTGGGGATTGCAGTCTGCTTCACCAGAATGGAAGCCAGGGGTGGGGAAGGGGTACGGAGCTTCTACCTCTGATGCTGTTAATTTTCAGGAAAGTAGCAAGAAAGAATTGTGTTCTGTAATAGGGAGGGAGAATAATTATGTACCGCCGGGTAGGGCAGAGAGTGTTCATATGAATAACATTGAACAGGTGAAAATTAGTGGGGAAAAGCCAGGAAAACCCCTTTTATCCAGTCTATTTTCACAGTGTAAAAGGGAAGCGGCACCTAGGAGGAATGCGGTGAGGATTCGTTATAAAGGTGGTTTAAAGGATAGACCAAACAGATATTATGTTGGTAAAACATTAATTAAAGAGTCTTTGAAGTTTTCTCCTAGGGACGTATTTGCATTTATCAACATTTCGGGTGAGGACAATTATGATATTAGTTTTCGTTCACCTGCTTTGCTTGACCTTTTTTGGGAAAGGTATAACCAGGTGAAGTTTTCCCCTTTATGGACACCCTTTTTCGTGATTCCTTTGTCTAAGCCCCTGATAAAGTTTGTGATGGTGATGTTCAGGAATGAGGGTGTTCAGGTGGAGGATATTAAATTTTGGTTGGCACAGAAATGTGAAGTATTAAGTGAACCCGAACCCATTTTAGATTCAGAATTATTTTGGACAGGGGGATGGAAATTTAAGGTGAAACTTAAACAAACAGCAACAGGGGTGGAACATATTCCCAATTCATTTATGTTAGGAAGAGACAGGGGGGTCTGCTTTTATAGCGGGCAGCCCAGGGCCTGCTATAAATGCGGATCTAAATCTCATTTATCTAATGTTTGTGACCAACCAAAATGCGATAACTGTGGAGAAGTGGGTCATATTACTTTATTTTGTACAAACACTTTAAAATGCGATTTGTGTGAAGAGAAGAATCATGCTTTTAAAGACTGTCCCTGGGCGGCCCAGAATAAGCTAGTTTGTGGAGTGTCAGACCTTTTGATCCAACAAGCACAAGAGGCTGGAGTGTCTCAGCAGGAGGTATCCATTGGGGTGGAAGAGGTGTTAACTCACCAGAATAGGGGTACACAGAAAGAGAAAGTTCAGACAGGGGGGAAAAACGGTTCAGAAGAAGGAAGCTGGAGAAGGAGGGCTGAAGCTTCTCCAGCCGGTTTGCTATTCTGATGATTTAGAGGAGAAGAGTGGAATGGGTCAGGGTAAACTTAAACCCCCACTAGCCCCTCCATTATTACGTAGGTCTAGTAGGACGGTGAAGAATATGGTACCGGTGGAGGTAGAAGGTATTGAATCAAAAAATCCATTTGAGGAACTGTCCTGGGGGGATTCAGAGATGGATATGGGGGATACTGATTCCCAAATATCGGTTCAAGAGGGAGAGAGAGTGCAAAAGGATGATTATAAGGGAAAAAAGAAGAAAAGGAGGAAGAAATGAGAATAGCATTGGTAGGCCAGTCTGACTTGGTAACTATAAATGGATATTACATGGGCTTCCTTTAACACCCATAGTTTGTTAAAAAATCTGAAAAGGCGTGCAGTATTTCAGATAATAGCTGATTTACATATATCTATTTGTTTTTTTACAGGAGACGTGGATGTTCTCTAGTTATCAAGTTAATGCTTTCACTAAGGATTGGCCGTGGGGACCCTCATTTTGGTCCTTTGGTGAAGAAACGGCGGATGGGATAGGAATTCTTTTTAACTCCTTTAATTTTAGGTTACTTAAGTTAAGAAGTCTGTCCTGGGAGAATATTAATTCTAGATGGTTTTGGTTTGAAAAAAAGATCAGGTTAATTAATATTTATAGCCCTCAATCAAAAGCTGGAAGGGTAGCGTGTTTTCGGACATTCGACCTTTCTTAATAACAACTATTCCAATCCTTTGGGAAGGGGATTTTAATTGTAATATACAAGGGAACAGAGGTAAAGGTAGTTTGGAGAAAGGGAAGAAAATATATTGTGATTCGGTTTGTCTTCAGAAAATTGTGAGAACAGCAGACCTGGTAAGTTGTATGGATAGTAAGGAGAGGGGCAGGTTAAGCACTTTCTTTACAAAAGGGAAGAGTTTTATGATCGATTATTTGTTTATATCCAAGAGAATCCAGTTCCATAGTCCACAGGTTATTCCCATGGAATTCTCTGACCATGCTCTGATACTGATAAAGGTGGGGACACAGCAAGGGTTTCTTAGACATAAAACTATATGGAAATTGAATATCAATCCTTCAAAGAGGGTATTTCTAAATTCCATCCATGGTATTTTGAAAGCCAGGTTATCCGTGGCCTTTTGTATCAAGATCTTGGGGTTGGTGGCAGGAAACTAAAGAAGATTGTATTGGATGGTTCAAACATTATGGGGTTAGAAAGGAACGAAAATTTTCTCGATTATCTTAAACTCAGGAGACAGCTTCATTATATTCTATCACGTCAAATTCTTCTAGAGATAATTATTAGAGCAGATAGCTGAAATTAAAGGTTTAATGAGGAACAGACAGTATGATAGAGCAAAATCATTGCAAGCATTAATTCAGAATCATTTAAAAAATCTGTTTTTGGAGATCCTTGAGCTATGTAAAGCAGTTAAGGAGAAGGAGACAATAGACTTTTAGTCCAAGGAAATACAAAGGTTTCTTCTATCATTGCACTGGGAACACTTATTAAAGAACATTTTAGGGTCTGGAACCACAGGTTGTACCATCGCTCTCCTGATTAATCAGTTTTAGGACCTAGTTTAAGAGAAAATCGCGATAATGATGGTCTGAAGGAATGGGCGCCTATTTCAAAATCTGAAATTCTGGGAGTCATTAAAACCCTAAAACAGAATGTGTCCCTGGTATAGATGGGTTATCCAATGAGTTTTATAAGGTGTTTTCATCTGAATTAGTAGAATGCCTCTGGTTAGTATTTAATTCTTTCCTCACATCTGGGGTGAGCTTAAATTCTTTTATAGAAGGTCAGATATATATCTTTAAATCTGGAGATAGGGAAACTTTAGGAATTGGAGGCCTCTAACTCTTTTAAATTCAGATGACAAAATTTGACTACTATACTAACAATAGACTGAAGGGGGTGGTAGAGGTTATTTTTACCGTGCAACATAGTGGGATTCCAAATAGAAGAATCCATTCAATATTAGGACTAATTAGAGATATAATTGAGCAAGTTGGGGATGGGGCCATTTGGGGTAATTGTATCAGTGGATCTTGAGAAGGCATTTGACAGGGTCGATCATAAGTTTTATTTTCATCTCTCAAGTGGTTTGGTATTCCATGAGTATCATACAGCTCATAAGGGATTATACAACAATGCTAAAGTTTATCCAGTTTTGAAAGGCACTTTGGGAGAAGGCTTTATTATGAAATGTGGAGTGAGGCAGGGATGCCCATTAAGTCCGCTTCTGTACAACTTTTCTTTAGAACCTTTAATAAGAGCAATCTGCGTTCCACCCTTATGGTTAGGAATAAAGGTACCAGGGATTTCGAACTCTGGTCTGATACAATCTTTCGCGGATGATATTTGTCTGTTTTTTTCTAACCATATGGAATTTTCGAAATTCCTTAAAGTGTTTAAATCTTATGCGGAAGTATCTAATGCCAGGCTAAATACGCATAAATCAAAAGGGCTGTTGTTGGGTAATTATCAAAGGGAATTGTTTTCTTTTAATTTGGTTGAATTTTCTCAAACACCTTTAAAAATATTAGGGGTAGAATTTAAGAATCAAAATAGCCCAATGGAGGTTTGGTCAGGGGTACTAGATGGAATTCTACAGAAAGTTTTGATCTGGAAAAGGTTTAAATTTTCTAAAATAAAGAGAATTCAGATAATAAAACAATTTATTTTGCCTCGGCTGCAGTATATTCCAGTTATTTTTACATTACCAGTACAGCTGGAAACAAAATTATATAGTGTATGCTTCCAGATGTTATGGGAAGCAGGTTAAATCAATTAAGAGAGGATGCACATACCTGAACAGAAAACAAGGGGGTTAGGGATGGTTGACCCAGTAGTATTTGTTTTTCGCTATTCTGGCCCTTTTCTTTAAAAATGTTTAGGGGTTCTACAGAATTAGACAGTATAGTATTCGAACGGTTGCAAGCATACCTGGTATGTGGAGGCCTTTAGCTCCGAAATGGTCTGCAAGATTTAGGACTCCGGATTATTTTAAGCCAGTGGCACAGAAACTGTTCAGATGGAAAATCTCAAAGGATATGATTTTAAGATATACAGCAAAGGGTTTGTACAAGGTAATTATGGTACAATGTGTTCAGATAGAGCCTAACTTTAAAAATTGTCCAAGTGAGAACAAAATCAATGTGTTGGAGCAGCTAAATAACAGCAGGCTGCCTCCTTATATGTGGGAAAATTTATGGTTAACTATGTATGGGAGACTAAGCGTAGAAGTGCGGCCAAACACAAGGCAATCGAAGAAAGAATTTGTCCTTATCAGACTGTGTTAATGTGGAAAACGATGGAGCATTTTTTCTTACATTGCTCTTTTTCCTCCAAGTTATGGGGTTTTCTAGCTCAGGTATGGAATCTCCCGTGGTTAGCAAAAATGGATTATGATCTCCTAGTGATTGGTATTTTTCCTCCTTATTTGAGTGGTTTTGAGAAAAAGACACTAAGTGTCTTTTTGGCTAGCTTGCGGTTTTGCTTATGGCAAACTAGGGTACAATGGGTGTTATACCAAAAAAGACCTTCATTTGAAGGTTTTAGAATTTATGTAACCAATGTTTTGAATAAGATTTATATGGAGGAATGTCAAATATATAGAGCGGGAAAGTCAAAATGTGGTGGAAGGATTTCTTCACTTTGTTAAATATAAGTAATAAAATTACAAAACAGGGAAGGAGGAATAAGAAAAATATGAATAAAATAAAAATAGTATGAATATGAAATAAGTTTTCTTTTTGTTAAATGTGAGGAGTTGGTTTGTATGAGTTAAAGCTTAGTTTTATGTTATGCTTTTCTTAGTTTATTTATAGAATTTCAAGAATGTATTGATGTGATGTTATGTCTTCTTGAGTTGGATGTATATGTGAATATTCAATAAAAGTTACCCCTACTCTTTTCGATAAGTGCCAAGGGATCTTTAATATCCACCTGAACTACCACCAATACAGGCAGATGGGACCTCGGTTTAATGTCTCATTTTAAAGATGGCACCTCAGAAGTGCAGCACCCCTCTCATGCTGCACTACAGTGTCAGTACTGGGATATTACTCCAAGTGCCAGATGTGGGAACTGAACCCACAGCCCTCTGATCCCCTGGTCTCAGAGGTGAGTGTGCTACCTACTGAGCTACTGACACTACATAGCTGAGTTTCATCTGCACAGCAGTGAAAACTCAGCCCATTCCATCTTATAATGTCCCCTAGTGGCAGCATATACACCACGAATAACATGGGGGATAGAATGGAGCCCTGCAGGACCCCATATGGCAGGGCAGAGATGCCAAGGAAAAAATCCCCGAAACTACCCACTGTGTCCTACCAGTAAGGAACGATTGAAACTAGTTGAAGACTGTACCAGCCAGTCCACAACAAACTCGCCAGTGTTCCAACAACACCTCATGTTCCACGGTGTCAAATTCCACTGAGAGATTCAGGAGGATAAGGATGGAACGCCTTCCTCTATCCCTCACCACCAGTTGATCATTGAGCACCTGAACCAGGGCAGTTTCGGTGCTGTGCCTTTTTCTGAAACCCAACTGGAGAGGGTCATAGATGTTGAGAGTTGATAAATGGGTCTCCAGTTGAAGGGCAACCACCTTCTCAATACCCTTTCCCACAAAGGGAAAGCTAGAGATCAGTCTATAGTTAGCCAGGCAGTCTGGGTACAGTGATGATTTCTTAAGGAGTGGTCTTACAACTGCCTCTTTCAGGGGCCCAGGAAAGACCCCTGTCACTAGAGAACACCAGACTATCCTAGCTAGGACCAGGTCAATGACCCCAACACAGCCTACTAAAAGGCATGTTGGGCCTGGGTCCAAACTATGGCAGGTTGGCCTCAACTCCTGGATGACCTTCACAACATCTTTGACCGCCACCTGGTCAAAGTCGAACCAGACAGACTGAAGACCTGCAACCCCCGGCCCATCACTGCATGCCCCATTAGAAGGGGCTGACTGGATCTCAAACCTGATTGAGGCTATCTTATTAGCAAAGAACAGAGCAAACTCATCACATCTTCTTTGTGAAAAGGTTCCCCTGAACTGAAGGCAGGCAGGATTACACAGCCTATAAACAGTCTGGAAGAGCTGAGCTGGTCTATTAGTTGCTGCAGCAATCTCCCTGGACAGGAACTCTGTCTTCTTACTGTAGATTGTTGATTGATAGTCTTTATAATGAGACATCAATATAAGCTTGTCCTCCCCAGATTGGAATCTCCACCAACATCGCTCCAACTTTCGACCTCTCATCTTCAATTCCCTGAGAGTCCCGTCAAACCAAGGGGATCCCTGGTATGAAGTGAGGGGTCAAACACGGACAGGTAAGATAGAATTGAAGGCTTCAGTCACAGCCCTGTAATAGGTCATAGCCAACTCCCCTGGCTCATCGCAAGCACTCATAATACCTGTTAGGTCCAGCCCTGCCATCAGACCCTGTGTTGTCAAACCCCTCAAAGGGCAGTACTGGACCATCTCCATAGGGAAGGGTCTATCTGGGGGGGGGGCTTCAAATGAGAACCTCACAGTATGGTGGTCTGACCATATGACCGGTTCCACCATGAGGTCTATGACTTCCAATCCCAGCGAGAAGACGAGATCCAGAGAGTGGTCCTGTACATGGGTTGCAGTGGTAATAACCTGTATCAGGCCCAATGAACACATTAGTTGGAGGAAGTTTTGCCCAAACTTCGAGAATTTGTCATCGACTGAGGCATTGAAGTTGCCCAGAATAATCCATCTGGGTGACTCCAACACCAGTCTGACAACAAAGTCCATGACTTCCTGCAGGAATTCCCTCTCATCCCCCAGTGGACCGTAGACGAGAAGGATCATGCCACCTACACCTGCACTGCAACCTCTTGTACTGCCACACTTTCAAATTTTTACTAGTTTATAGCCTAGGTGACCGAACTGCTTTGCTGTGTGTTATTTCTACTTAGCCTTACTATCTAGGTCAGGCATTGTGGCCTCCCCCCATCTGGGTGAAGCCCCCATTCCTGCTTATTAAAGTCTGGCATCTGCCCTATCTGGGCGAAGCCCACATCCCACCAATTGTAATTTCGCTACCTTCCTATCTGAGTGAAGCACACACCCCCCCCCATTTTAATTTTGGTATCCTCTTTATTTGCGTGAAGCCTTTATCCCCGATAAAATCAGCTTCCTCTCCATTTGGGTGAAGCTTGTACCTGCACCCTTTTATTCGGCATAGTGCAGGATGATTACTGCTTTGCACTGTCCCACTATGCTGCTCCTAACCCTATCCATACTTCCCCTTCTGGTAGTCCTCCCCCCCCCCCACTTACCCCATTCTTCCCCTTCCATCTTCCTCAAACCTCTCTCTCTCTTTCTCTCTCTCACCCACCTCCCTTCCTTCAGCCTCCCCACCCTATTTCACTCTCTTTGGTATTCTGTGTGCAGTCTCCTTCCTCCTCCTTGGCTTCACCTCATAGCACTCAGACATCTCCTTCCTTCCTTTCTTTCTCACTCTCCTCCCATCCTTCCTCCATCCTATTCTCACCACAAACATCTCATTGACTTTCTCATGCTCATTATCACTATGCTACTTATAGTAGCAGAAGATATTGAGCACAACCCTGGCCCTGCCCTGTCATTTCCCTCTCATCTCCCCAAAGGACTGAGTGACTCATGTCAACAACAGCAGCCTGCTACCCAAGGCTGACTAATTGTGATCCCTCATGGTTAAACTTAAGCCTGATGTGTTGGTGATCTGGAAGTCTTGGTTCTCCTGCAAGATCCCTGTTACCTCTATTGCCATCCCTGGTTTCACTATCCTCCAACAGGATTAGGTGCAGAGAGGTGGTGCAATAGCTATTTACCACTCATCAAGCATCCAGTCTGAGCCTGTGCTCTCTGTCATCTCCCTCTCTGCCTATCAGATTCTCCTTCTCAAACTCTCTGTCCCTTTCTCTGTCCCTAAATCCATTGCTGGAGTTTACCACTGTCCTACCATGACCCTGCCGTCTTTCACTGAGCTCCTCTCTACCAGCTCCTACCAAACCTCCTCTGATGAGTTACTCTTTCTTGGCAGCTTAAACCTCAATTGACTCTCCACCTCCCTACTGAAATTATGCAAAATCTTAAGTCACACCTACTCTCCTAACTGATCTCTGACCCCACTTGGCATGATCACAAATCCCTCAATCACTCCCTCCTAGACTGGGTCCTCTTATTTCATCCCCACTGTATTGTGAATGCTAGTACACTCCCTGATGCGCTCAGTGAACACCATATGGTCTACTGTATGCACAAGCTTCATTGCCCAAAAGCTCCCCACAAATTCATCCAGACCCAGTCCTTCCAGTCTCTGGATTTGTCCTCTCTCTGTGCTGAACCTGGTGGCTACTGACAGGTCCCCCATCTGTACAGCCAGCAGCATCAGTACTGCCCTCCAATTTTTCAACTCCAAATTCTTGTCTTTCTGGAATCACCATGCTCCCCCTAGATGAACCAATGTTCAAGGTTCTCACCACCCATGAATCTCAGCTGAGTTGAGGGCTTGCCACCATGCACATCACCTTGCCTGGTGGACTTACAAGTCCACTGGCTTCCCTTCCAACCTTACTACGCATCAAGCCCTTTGTAATGCCTGTACCAGAGATATTAGGCTTGAGAAGTCTGAATACTTTGCATCCACACTTCAGAATAACCTTAGCCAACAATCTAAGTTCTGGAAGGTTATCTATACCATCCTCTCCCTTTAGATGCATTCCTCTCCCCCTGTTCCTCAGGTGGGAAACTCTGCTATTTCTGACCCTGCCGCTTCCTCTTTCAACTCTTTTTTTCACCTCCTGTGCCCTCTCCCTCCTCTCTTCCTCCACTTCCTCCTCCTCTCCTCCTCCCACTTCTCCTCAACCCCACTACCATGCCCCTTTCTCCTTCTCTTCTACGGCCCCGGCTGTATCACGTAAGGCCCTTTTGTCCTTAAACCCCCACAAGGGTTAAAGTCATGATAGACTTGAGCCCAAACTCCTGAATCTCTCCATTCATGCCATTGCTCTCATAGAAACATAGTAACATAGTAGTTGACAACAGATAAGGACTGCTAGGCCCACCCAGTCTGCCCATATTGCCTGCCTGCATCAGTGGCCACTGACCCTGCTTGGTCATTGGCTTTCACCTCTCTTCCCCACATCTAGGGTTCCCCTACATCTATCCCAAGTGTGTTTAAATCCCCCATTGTGTTAGCACTCACTACTTCCTGGGGTAGGCTATTTCAAGCATACACCACCCTTTCCATGAAGTAAAACATCCTCACATTTCTCCTTATCCTGCCCTCCTTCAATCTCATAGTGTGCCCCTTGTCCTCGTACAAGTCTTGTACTGAAAGATGTCACCCACCTGTGCTTTGTTCAAGCCTTTAAGATACTTGAAGGTTTCAATCATATCCCCCCCGTTCCCTCCTCTCTTCCCGTATATATATATATTGTGTTCTTTTAATTTTTCCCTCCTCTCTTCCAATGTATACATATTGTGTTCTTTTAATCTGTCCTCATATGATTTCTGATACAAGCCCTTCACCATCTGGGTCGCCCTTCTCTGAACTGTCTCCACCCTGTATATGCTGATTACTGCAACACCCTTTATCTAGGGCTGCCGGGGGTGGATATCCACCACTTGCAGCTTGTGCAGAACGCGATGGCCAGGTTATTGATGGGAGTTTCAAGATCTAGCCATATGACACCTGTGCTACGCAATCTGCACTGGCTGCCAATACAGTGGCGGATCACCTTCAAGGTTGCAATTGCTGACCTTTAAGGCCCTACATGATTTAGGACCTCACTACCTGAAAGAGTTCCTGGTGTCTTGTTGTCCTGTCCGCCCACTTCGATCCTCTGACAAGGGATTGCTAGAGATACCCAGGGTATGTTTAAAGATGTCTGGAGGTAGATCCTTTGCCTTTATGGCACCTACCCTGTGGAATTCTCTGTCTCGTCAGATACAAGATTGTCTGACTGTGGAAAGTTTTAAAAAACAGCTAAAAACTTTTCTTTTTACTCAAGCTTTTGCTGGGACATAACAATTTGGGGTTACTTGTGGCTATTGTATTTATTGTTTTATATGGTGTGTTTTTAAAGTGTTTGAACTATTGCAAAAGTGCCCTGAGCTTGGGAAGGGCGCTTGAAAGAAACATAGAAACATAGCCTTTGATGGCAGATAAGGACCGCTTGGCCCACCTAGTCTGCCCATTTTCCTACCTAGAGGATAAGCTGTAGATCCTATTTAACCAACAGCCTATTTCTTCCTACCCCACAAAAATTGCCTTATGTCTGTCCCATGCATTCTTAAATTCTCCACAGTTTTGGACCTCACAACCTCCTCAGGAAGGCTGTTCCATGTGTCCACCACCCTCTCTGTGAAAAAATACTTCCTCACATTGCCCCTGAGCCATCCCCTCTATCTTCAGATTGTGTCCCTTGTTCTTGCAAATCTCTTTTTCTGAAAGATGCTACCCTGTTGGACTTTGTTGATTCCACTGAGGTACTTAAACGTTTCTATCATGTCCCCCCTCTCCCTCCTTTCCTCAAGGGTATACATATTAAGCTCCTTTAGTCTATCCTCATATGGCTTCTCTTGCAGACCCTGCACCATTTTAGTTGCCCTCCTCTGAACTGCCTCCATCCTGTCTATGTCCTTGCGGAGATGGGGTCTCCAGAACTGGACGCAGTACTCAGATGGGTCTCACCAACTGTCTGTACAGGGGATAGTAACTTCTGTTTTCTGCTGGTGATACCTCTCCCTATACATCCCAGTATCCCCCAGCCCTCCCTACCGCCTTCTCACATTGCTTGCCAACCTTAAGGTCATCTGTTATGATTACCCAGGTCCCTTTCCATTTTGTCGTTGTTACTACCTCCCCATTGTGTAATTTTCCCCTGGGTTTTTGTTTCCCAGGTGCATTACTTTGTACTTCTTTGCATTGAATCCAAGCTGCCATACTTCTGACCATTCCTCCAACCTTACCAAGGCCCTTCTCATCCTTTCCACGCCTCCTTGTGTATCAACCCTGTTGCAGATCTTTGTGTCATCTGCAAAGAAGCATACTTTTCCTTCCAGTCCCTCTGCAATGTCACTTATAAAGACATTAAAAAGGACAGGACCCAGTACTGAACCCTGCGGTACCCCACTAGTAACCCCCCTTTCTTCAGAGTGGACTCCATTTATAATTACCCTCTGCGTCCTGTTGTTCAGCCAATGTTTTACTCAGGCTACCACCCTGGACCCACTCCCAGGCTGGTTAATTTGACTACTAATCTTTTGTGTGGGACTGTGTCAAATGCCTTGCTAAAGTCTAGGTAGGCCATGTCCACAGCCCCTCCCTGGTCTACTACTTTGGTCACCCAGTCAAAGAAATCAATTAGATTTGTCTGACATTACCTTCCCGCTGTGGACCCATGCTGCCTTGGGTCCTGTGCTCCACTGGAGTCTAGGTACTCAACAATTCTTTCCTTCAGAAGTGATTCCATCACTTTCCCTACCACAGAGGTCAAACTGACAGGTCTGTAGTTTCCTGCCTCTTACTTGTTCCCACTTTTGTGAAGAGGAATCACATTCGCCTTCTTCCAGTCCTCGGGTACCACACCATCCTCCCATGATTTGTTAAAAAGGGTAGTCAGTGGTGTCACTAGTTCTCTGCTTAATTCTTTTAGAATTCTGGAGTGAATTCCATCTGGCCCCATTGCTTTGTCCACCTTCAGTTTTAGGAGTTCTTTCAGAGCCCTTTCTTCTGTGAAAGGACTGGGATCGACCCCCCTCTCCAGAGTGCTTCTGTTAATTGGATTTGGCACCTCCCCACTTCCTATTCTGTGAATACTGAACAAGTATTCATTCAGTATCCTGCTTTTCACTGTCACTCTCGCCCACCACCATCCATTCTATTCAGCCTCATTATCCCTCCCTTTGTCTTTCTACGCTCCCTGATATACTTATAAAAGGTTTTATCCCCCTTCTTAACTGAGTTAGCTATCTTTTACTCAGTTTGTGCCTTTGCTATTCTGACTACCCTCCCTGCTTCCTTCTGCCTTAATTGGTACAGTTCTCTGTCCTGCTCCTTCTGTGTTTTCTTATACTTCCTAAATGCTATATTTTTCTCCCTAACCTTCACTGCCATCTCTTTTGAGAACCATAGTGGCTTTTTCTTTCATTTTGATTTGTTTATTTGCTTCACACAAAGGCTTGTTGCCTCTGTGATGGCAGTTTTGTTATTTCCCCATTGTTGCTCCACCTCTCCTTCTAACCTGTTTGCTAGTGCTTTTCTAAGGCACTCTCCCATCTTGCCAAAGTCAGCCCTCCTGAAGTCCAGAACCCTCACTTTTGTATGGCTTGACTCTGTAGCTGAGTTTATCATGAACCGCACTGTTTGGTGGTCACTTGTTGCCAACTGGCTACCCACTTCTAGATCTGAGATCCTCTCACTGTCCCCATTTGAGAGTATGAGGTCTAGATTGCTCCCTCACGAGTAGGTTCCAAAACTAGCTGTCTGAGTCATGCCACTTGAAGGGCATCAAGAATGGCCCTGCTTTTGGATGTGGCTGCTGCAAAGGTGCTCCAGTTAACATCTGGCATATTAAGGTCCCCCATCAACAGTATCTCCCCTTTCTCTGCCATCCTAAGTATGCCTTCTATCATATCTTTGTCCATTCCCTCCCCCTGATATGGGGGTCTATATACAACCCCTGTGTGGATTGTGGTGCCATTTCCAGTCTCTAAGGTGACCCACAGTGCCTCCGCTCCTCCCTGTTTACTCTTTTGTTCGGTTGCTTTTATCCCTTCCCTTACATAGAGAGCTACCCCCCCTTTCTGCCCTCCCTGTCTCTCCTGTAGGTTGTGTACCCTGGTATGTTAACACCCCAAACATGGTTGTCTGTGTACCATGTTTCTGTGACTGCTACAATATCCAGGCACCCCTCTTCCATCAAGGCCACCAGTTCAGGGAGCTTGTTTCCCAGACTACGGGCATTGGTACTCATTACTCTCCATTTCTTGATGGCCTTACCTCTTTTTGCCCCATCTCTGTCCTTACTGCATTTGTCACTTTCTCCATTTACCCCAGCATTTCTCCCTGTCGACATCTCTATGTTGGTGTCTTCCTCACTTAGCACCCTGATATTTTTGGGGGGGCTAGGATTTCCCTGCTCCTTTCCAGTGCCTCCCCCCATGGCTAGTTTAAATGCTTGTCAATGAAGTATTTAAACCTATCACCAAGGATCCTGGTTTCCCTTCTGGACAGATGCAGACCATCATGACAGTATAGGCCTGCATCCCTCCAGGTGGACCCCCAGTCCCTAATGAAGCCAAATCCCAAAGTGCTGCACCAGTTTTTCAACCACTGATTGAATCCCATAAATTTTACTTACTTACTTATGTCCCTGTGAAGATGTGGCCTCCAGAACTGAGCATTGTATTCTAGATGAGGCCTCACCAGCATTTAGTACAATGGCATCATCACCTCCCTTCTTCTGCTAGCAATACCCCTTCCTATGCACCCTAACATCCCACTGGCCCTCTCCACTGCCTTGTTACACTGCTTGTCCACCTTTAGGTCATCTGAGATGAGTATCCTTAAATCCCTTTCTTCTCTAGTGACTGTCACTAATTCACCCCCCATTCTGTAGCTCACCACAGGGCTCCTTCACCATAGGTGCATGATTTTGCACTTCTTTGAGTTCAATTTTAATTGCCACACTTTAGACTATTTTTCCAGTTTTCCCAGATCCCTCCTCATTCTTTCAACCCCCCTCTGGAGGGTCTACTCTGTTGCAGATCTTGGTATCATCTGCAAATAGGCAAATCTTCCCCTCAAGTCCTTTAGCAATGTCACTCATAAAGACATTGAAAAGAACTGGCCCCAGAACTGATCATTGCAGCACAACACTGGTCATCCTCCTTTCCTCGGATTTGATCCCGTTTACTACCACCCTCTGCTTCCTGTCCCTCAACCAGTTTATAACCCAATTTTCCCCTTTGTGGCTCACCCCCAGGCTGCCTAGCTTGTTAACCAGTCTTCTGTGTGATACAGTGTCAAAGGCCTTGTTAAAATCTAGGTAGGCAATATCCACCGCTCCTCCCTGATCCACCTCCTTCATCAACCAGTCAAAGGAGTCTATCAGATTTGTTTGACATGATCTTCCTGCTGTGAATCCATGCTGCCTTGGGTTCCATGCTCCCATGATTTCTAAGTTAGGGCTGGCAGTATAGCCTAGAGGTTAGAGGAATGAGGTGTGAACGAGCATGATGCATCCAGCAGACCAGACCTGAGTTTGAATCTCATAACCTCCACTTGCATACTGTGTGACTCAGCAAGTCACTTAACAGCCCAGTGCTCCCAGGCCACCCCTGAAAACAGACATTTGTGCCTAGTGGGCCTTACCCGGTTACCAAAGACTAAAATAAATTAAAAAAAAAGTGTACAATCCTTTCCTTAAGCAGCGCCACCATAATCTTGCCCACTACTACAGTTCCCTGCCTCCTCCCTGCTACCATTTTTGTGAAGAGGGACTACATTTGCCCTCTTGCAGTCCTCTGAAACCATCCCTGTACTGAGCAACTCACTAAACAGGGCCACCATCGGTGCTGCTAGCACTGTCTGTAATTCCTTTAACATCCTGGGGTGTTCAGTATATCATCTGGTCCTATCGCTTTGTTCACCCTCAGTTTTGTGAGCTCCTCCAGGACTCTCCCTTCTATAAAAGGACTGGTGTTGACCTCACTGCTGCCCCCCCCAATGATTCTGATGCCTAGCTGTGGTCCCTGTCCCTCCCCCTCCACTGTAAATACTGAACAGAAGTATTCATTCAGTATTGATGCTTTTTCTAGGTCACCATCAACATATACCCCTTCCTCCCCTTTGAGCCTTATTGTATCTATAAAATGGCTTGTCCCCCCACTTTACTGTCTGTGCTAATCTGTCCTCTGTTTGCACCTTAGCACTCCTAACTGCTTTCCCCATCTCCCTCTGTCTCTCTAGGTACATCACCCTATCCTCATCCTTCTGGGTCTCCTTGTATTTTCTGAAAGCCCCCTTTTTGTCCCCCACTTTCTCTGCCACCTCCTTTGTGAACCGTGGTGTTTTGCTCCTTCTTTTGCCCTTGTTACTCAGCCTATTGCACTGATTTGACACCTCCACTATGGCATCTTTTAAGAGTGCTCATTGCTCCTCCACCCCTCCCTCTGGTTCCCTTCTTGCCAGGGCTTCTTTTATCCCTCTCCCCATCCTAGCAAAGTCCACCCTTCTGAAATCCAGGACCCTTGTCTTTGTCTTATTCTCTTGTGACTCTGTACTGATGTTGAATCACACTGTGTGGTGGTCACTGGATCCTAGGTGCCCACCCACCCTGACCTCCTTGGTCCTGTTCCACTGTTCAGTACAAGGTCTAAAATCACTGTGTCCCGGGGGGTTCCTGTACCCAACTGCCTGAGGCCTGCCCCCTGCAAGGATTCTATGATGTCTCTCCCTATCACCTACCTTCTTAACCTCTCCTTCTCCTTAGTCTCTGTCCCTGATTCATGGAAACTGGCTACAGCCACCCTCCCTCCCTTCACAAAGGGGTTGACCCCTCCTCCCTTGGAAACTATTACCAAATCTCCCTCCTCCTCACACTGGCAAAACTCCAGGAACACCTTGTTCTCTCCCAACTATCCCTGTTTCTTGACTTTTCCTCCTTCTTTATTCCTTTCTAGTCTGGCTTAAGGAAGTCGCACTACACCTCAACTGCTATCCTTTGACTTACGGACTCCATCCTTTCTGACATGGATCAGGGTCTGGTCACCTACATCACCTTTGTTGATCTGGCCAAAGCCTTCATCACTGTTGTCTACCCCATTCTTCTGGACAAGCTTATGGCAGTGGGATGCTCTGCCTTCTCAGTTCAGTGGTTCCACATCAACCTTGAGGGCAGGTCTCAAGCTACTCAAATTGGAGATTCCCTATCCCCCCATTCTCAATCTGTTTTGGTGTGCCCCAAGAGTCCATCCTGGGCCCAGTTCTTTTCTCCATTTTTCTGAATGACCTCCCTGCTGCCTGCTCCTCTGCATCTATTCACATGTATGTGGATGACATGGTACTCTCTGCCTCTGGCTACTTTGCCCTGACCTCACAGCCAGGCTCCAACTGAACTTCAACAACATCCAGTGCTAATTCCTTGCCAGTCAGCTGTCCCTCAATGCCAAGAAAACAGTCTCTATGATTTGGGGCACTAGACAGAGGCTTGCAAGTCTCACTCCTCCCCTCCTTCTATGCCCTTGATGGGGGCAGCAACTAAGGATGTCTCCTCCTTCAAGTACCTCAGGGTCTGGCTGGACCATCACCTCAGTGTACATATGCACCAGAAGCTCCACACCAACCTTGATGCACTTTACAGGAATAAGGGGAGTATTCCGCTTCCTGCCCATAGTCAGGTAATCTCAAAGATGGTATTCTCCATCATCAACAATGAGGACATTGTTTAGAGTGTTGCTCCCAAATCCACCTTAGCCAGACTGAACCCCATTTTTCACTCCTGCTGCTGATTTGTCCTGGACAGTCCTCCTCACACCCACCACTGTACATTGAACTCCTCTCTCTCCCTCCCTTCCCTTGACGCTGGGTGCCTTGCCCACTCTGCTTATTTTATCTCCAAATTCTGGACTGACTCCCTTACCTATTACCTTGCTTCCCTCCCTCCTCACTCTCTCCCCAGTGTCTCTTACTCCCTTTGCAGCTCTGCCTCTCACTCTCCTCCACAATTAAATCTTCTGCTGGTCAAGCTGCCTTCTTCTTCCACTTTCCTAAATTTTCGCGCTCTCTTCCTACCTCCATCCACTCTATTCCTTCCCTCCACTCATTAATAGCTCTCCTCCAGGACTTTACTATTCACTCCTACAGTTTTCCCTGACTCTGGGTCCAGGAATTTTGTCCTGCACCCTCCAAACCCTGCTCCCCTATCACCCTGCCCTTGCACTAGTGCATCCTCCTTCACCCCTCCCCAATCTCCAACCTTCCCCCATCCTGTACTCATCACTGCAGTGTTGCACACTGCGTATTGCTCTTCATCTGCACTTTAGGGTATTGTATGTTTACTACACAGAAGTACTGTCTGCCCAATTTTTACAGCTGCATGGACAGAGCTCCGCAGATGTATTGCCATCATTGTATCTCTTGTAGCACTATGGAAGCACATGATCGGAGTACTTCCACAGTGCAGGCGCACTGTTCCACTCCTGTGTGTTTCTACACCTTTCCCCTCCACCGGCCATAGAAACACACCTCTTTCATGAGGCACTACTTTTTATCCTGTAATAGCGGAAGTGACGGCAGCCCAAGATGGCCACCAAAGCCAACGGTACATGTGTGAGTCAATCAATCAATCAAATCTTTATTTATCCAGGTGAACATCATTGAGCAAGCTCATTTACAAGATGGACCTGGATAAATCCAGATTATATTACAAACAAGCAGCAATATTTACAGTGAGAATAAAACATAGTAGAAGTGCAAATCAGGATACACAAAAGTACATAACATAACAGTTGATTCTAGAGCATCAACAAGACCAGTGAGCAGTGGGAGCAGGCAAGTCCACAGAGATACAGAGATGGGTATTGTTACAGTAAATTTCATAAGAAAAAAGGACAGGCGAGACCCAGGTATCATGGCAGACAGACATAAATAAGTGATAACAGCTTTTTTCTTGACTGGTTCACAAATGAGTACAACAGGTATAGCTATGTCTGAAGGAAGCAGGCAGCCTGCCAAGTGCTAACACGGCATCTCAAGGGAGCACTTACATTGGGGCGTGGGTGGCTATACACGGTGTACTGGAGGAAGATGTGAGCAAGGTACTCAGGCACGAGTAGAACAGCAGATACTGCATGTATAATCCAAGACTTGGTGCTAGCACTAGCTGTCCAGGTGCAACGGACCATCAGGCCATGAGAAGATCACAAGGCAGGGACGGTATTGATACGCTAGGGTGCGTGGGGCCAGTCACTATCAATGAGTCAAAAGGGGGGTACAGGGACTGGAAGTAATAAGTTCATGTGGATTAATTAAACATGCACAAATTAACCTGGGGTATGACCAGTCACATCTAGGGCCAATCTCTCGGGAGCAAGCTAACAGCAGTTAATAATTAGGAGCCGTGGTAACAGTTGCAATGTTCACACACACCTTAAGCATATAATGACTTGAAAGCATTAACACTTCAGAGGTAGCTTAGTTTCAGTAGTTTTTGCATATTATTCCACAGGGTCACCATTCTGTCATAGCGGGTGGTAGCTTAAGGGATGCATAGAGAGATTTATGAGACACTCCTTAGGCCGTACAGTCCCAGTTCACTTATGGGAAGACATTCAGAAATATAATGTGGGAGCCTTTTTAAGATAGCTCTGTAGGTCCAAAGGACTGCATTCTTTTATGCCTGAATGTAAGTGAAGACCATCCTACAGCTTTGTAGAATAGGCAGTGATGGGTAGAGAGGGGAAGACCAGTAATGTACCTGATGGCCCTATGATACAGCGTGTCCAACTTGATAAGTGAGGCTTTGGGACAGTGGCTGTATAGAAAATATCCATAGTCGATAAGGGAGAGAAAAGTAGATTGGACTAGTCGCAGTTTGGCATCACGAATGAGGAACTGGCTAATTCTATAGAATAGACCCAACCTCTACCTTAGCTTCTTTGCCAGGTCTTCAACATGCTCAGGGAATGTGAAGTTCTGGTCTAGCCACACTCCTAAGTATTTAAACTTGAGATAAAATCCAATTTTTTTCCCAGAATTGTGGTGATCAGAGGCAGTGACCCAGAGCTGGCAGGATTTGTCATTCGGCTATAGGGTGAGAACAGCATTGCCTTTGTCTTTTTCACATTTAAAAGCAGCTTTTTATAGAGGAGCAGAGTCTGAAGCATGTCAAATTCTTCCTGTAGGTCTGCACAGGCAGCTTCAGCAGTCGGACGACTTATGTAAACCACTGTGTTGTCAGCAAACAGATGTATTTTTGCCTTGTTGATGCCCCATCAATATTGTTTATATAGATTGCGAAGAGCAGTGGGCCAAGAATGGATCCTTGTGGCACTCCCCTGAGCAGAGGTTTGAGTGGGGAGAGCTCCCCCTCAGCTTTGATTTGTTGCTGCTGTCCTACCAGGCACTCCATGAACCAGTGCAAGGCTGCTGAGTCAAGACCAATGCTTTTCAGTGTGGAGATTAGCAGGCTACACACAGTATCGAAAGCCTTGCTAAGGTCTAGGAATACTGCACAGACAAGTTTCTGCTGTCAAGGTCACCATACCAGTCGTTAGTTAGTTTGGCAAGGGCCGAGATAGTGCTATGTTTAGACCTAACGCCCAATTGCATAGGGTTTAGTAAGCTGATTGCTGATAACCTTTTCCAGGGGCTTAGACAAGATTGGCAGTAAGGAGATCGGTCTTTAGTTATTGAGGTCGCAGGCATCCCCAGATTTGAACAACGGGATAACATGGACAGTTTTTCAAATGGTAGGAAGGGACCCTTGGGACAGTGATTAATTAAAAAGATGTGCGATAGGGACAGCAAGGACATGATACACGATTTTTGTAAAGTAACGAGCCAAAGAATCAGCTCCAGCATTCTTCTTTACATCCGACTGAAGTATCAAATCTTTGACCTCCAGCAGTAGTACAGGTTGGAAAGAGAAACCAGGTACTGGGGCAATGGTGTCTACACAAGGGACACCTAGCTTGGAGCAGGTCAGGGCTGCAGGGGAATTGTCAAAGGCCAGACCAGCTGTGGCAAAATGATTGTTGAAAGCTTCTAAGATCCCCTGTTAATCACATATAGTTTTCCCTTCAGATGTGATTTTTGGTGGCAAGGAGTTAACTAGGGTGTGACTGGACATATCCTTGGTTGTCCTCCAGAATTTAGAGGAGCACTCTGCATCAGAGTCCAACTCCTTAAGATAGAATGATGCTTTGGTGTCTCTGATTATTTTTTTTACATGCATTACGTGCCTTCCTAAATTGGCACCAGTCTGAGCCCAGTTTCATCTGCCGTGTCTTTTCCACAACTTGTCCCTGCCTAACAGGGTGGTTTTCAGTTCAGGTGTGAACCAGCAACAAGTTTTGCTTTTTACTCATATTTTTACCATCAAGGCATGTGCATCTAGGGCTATTACTAGAATTTCATTAAAAATTTTGTACACCGTGTTGACCGTGGTGGCTAGATAGAAGTCTTGCCAGCGTGGTGAATGTCCCAGTTCATAAGTATAGGTGACCACATCAAAGTTGTACCGTTTCCTTTTAGTGATGAATTTAGTTGAAAGGCCTGTGTGATGTAGTGACTTAACTGCAGCAATAAAATAATGGCCACTGACATCGTCGAAGAAGGTTCCAGCGTGCTTGTAAAGATCTGGCTTATCAACTAATATAACATCCAATAATGAGCTATTACATGGATTCATTTCATTAGGACATGTAGATTCTTGAATTAACTGTGCTAACCTGCGAGCATCACAAAAGGTATTTAGGGGTGAAGCAGCCTTGGAGAGCCAATCAAAGTTATAGTTCCCAAGTATGATTGTTTTGAGATTCTCTTTCTCAATGATGTTACCAAGGTGAGATAAGAGTAGTGTTCCAACAGATGGGGGTCTATAGCAACCGATCACTCTAGTGGCCCGAGAAGTGGATAATTCAATCTTGAGTGTCAGACATTCAAACTCATTTTTAACAGAGCTTGAATCCATACAGGATGTTGCAAATCTTTCCTTAACATATATAGCCACTCCACCTCCCCTAGTGGGTCTATCAGTTCTGAAAAGCTGGTAGGAGGGAATGCTAATCTCACTGTCCTGGGAGGCTGGCCTGAGACAGGATTCGGATATTGCCAGGACATCAGGTTGGGTATGGCTAATCCACGCCTGTATCATAGTGAAATTTTTAAGGAGGCTACAAACATTGACATGACAGAAACTCATTCCTTTCAGAGTGGCTGTATCCAACAGAGAAGAGAGATGGGACCAGGGTTAAATTCGATGTTACCCAAGCATATCAGTAGGAGAAGTAGCAGCTTCATTAAGGCAACTAACGTTAGTTTGAGAAGCTTGGCCTTGGTACGCTTATGATTCTTAACATGATGTGTAAGCCAATCACCACTCCTAAGGGTGTACCGCCCTAGTGCTAGGTGAAGCAATACCCTGACCGAGATGTGCAGATGGTGACTAATACAGTATGGAACAGAAGGGCTAACTTGAGGAGGCGGCTCAACACGGGTACCAACACGATAGGCATCCAGGTTGTGCTCAGACAGTAGTACTATCTGCACTGCACATAGATAACTAGTGGGTAAATCAGTGTATGGGGTGCAAATCTTTAAGGGGTCAGTCTCTGTATGCACAGGTGTCTGAGGATAAAATGCCACCTGGACACAACAGAGTATGATCAGTATAGATATTAGCAAGGAACCCTTCATGAGGCAGGGAGCCCCTGGAGAGCTTGATCGCGGCTGGGGAGAGAGAGGGAAAAGCACACGTTTAAGTGCTGGCCGTGGACAAAGGACTGTCTGCACCAGCAGGAGAGCCAAATTTGCAGGACAAAGGGATGTGTATTTCCTTGGCGCCTAAAATTTGGCGCGCACACACGTTTCAGAAAGGAGCTGAATCGCTTAAAATCTTAGCCCTTTACACTCTAAACATTGGTGAAATTTAACTTTAAACAAACAGGAAACAAGTAAATACAGCTTTTTGTGCAGAGTTCAGTATGCAAGTTAAATTTTGGCAGGATTTTGAAGGAAAAACAGAAGCTGACTGCAGGAGCCAATCGGAGGCCAGTGCCTGAGAGTGCTCGTGTTCTGATTGGTTAGTGGCTTTTGCCATACCTTGAGCTTGGAGTGTCCGTGCTTGAGGTCTTCAGTGGTGACTGTGGAAACACCGCCTGCCCGGTGTCTGAGAGCCTGCGCCTGTGGGGCAGGAAGCCCCTGGAGAGCTTGATCTCGCCTGAGGAGAGAGGGAAAAGCACAAGTTTAAGTGTTGGCCATGGACAAAGGAGTGTCTGCACCAGCAGGAGAACCAAATTTGCAGGACAAAGGGATGTGTATTCCCTTGGCACCTAAAGTCTGGTGCACACACAAGTTTCAGAAAGGAGCTGAATCACTTAAAATCTTAGCCTTTTACACTTTAAACATTGGTAAAATTTAACTTTAAACAAACAGGAAACAAGTAAATGCAGCTTTTTTTTGTGTAGAGTTCAGTAAGCAAGTTCAATTTTGGCAGGAGTTTGAAGGAAAAACAGAAGCTGACTGCAGGAGCCAATTGAAGGCCAGCACCTGAGAGTGCTCATGTTCCGATTGGTTAGCAGCTTTTGCCATACCTTGAGCTTGAAGAGTCCAGGCTTGAGGTCTCGGGCAGTGGCAGTGGAAGCACTGACCGCCCAGTGTCTGAGAGCCTGCACCTGTGGGGCAGGGAGCCTCTGGAGAGCTTGATCTTGGCTTAAGCTTGGAGAGTCCGGGCTTGAGGTCTCAGGCGGTGGCTGTGGAAGTGCCGACTGCCCAGGGTCCAAGAGCCTGCATCTGTGGGTCAGGGAGCCCCTGGAGAGTTTTATTTCAGCTTGAGCTTGGAGATTCTGGGCTTGGAGTCTTGGGTAGTGGCTGTGGAAGCGCCAACCACCCGGTGTCCGAGAGCCTGCTCCTGTGGGGCAAGGAGCCCCTTGAGAGCTTGATCTTGGCTTGAGCTTGGACAGTCCAGGCTTGAGGTCTCGGGTGGGTGGCTGTGGAAGCACCAACTGCCCGGTGTCTGAGAGCCTGTGCCTGTGGGGCTGGCAGCCCCTGGAGAGCTTGATCTTGGCTTGAGCTTGGAGAGTCCAGGCTTGAGGTCTCGGGTGGGTGGCTGTGGAAGCACCGACTGCCCGGTGTCTGAGAGCCTGTGCCTGTGGGGCTGGCAGCCCCTGGAGAGCTTGATCTTGGCTTGAGCTTGGAGAGTCCAGGCTTGAGGTCTCGGGTGGGTGGCTGTGGAAGCACCGACTGCCCGGTGTCTGAGAGCCTGTGCCTGTGGGGCTGGCAGCCCCTGGAGATTTGATCTTGGCTTGAGCTTGGAGAGTCCAGGCTTGAGGTCTCGGGTGGGTGGCTGTGGAAGCACCGACTGCCCGGTGTCTGAGAGCCTGTGCCTGTGGGGCTGGCAGCCCCTGGAGATTTGATCTTGGCTTGAGCTTGGAGAGTCCAGGCTTGAGGTCTCGGGTGGGTGGCTGTGGAAGCACCAACTGCCCGGTGTCTGAGAGCCTGTGCCTGTGGGGCTGGCAGCCCCTGGAGAGCTTGATCTTGGCTTGAGCTTGGAGAGTCCAGGCTTGAGGTCTGGGTGGGTGGCTGTGGAAGCACCGACTGCCGGTGTCTGAGAGCCTGTGCCTGTGGGGCTGGCAGCCCTGGAGGCTTGATCTTGGCATGGGCTTGGAGAGTCCAGGCTTGGGTCGGGTGGGTGGCTGTGGAAGCACCAACTGCCCGTGTCTGAGAGCCTGTGCCTGTGGGGCTGGCAGCCCCTGGAGAGCTTGATCTTGGCTTGAGCTTGGAGAGTCCAGGCTTGAGGTCTCGGGCAGTGGCGGTGGAAGCGCAACCACCCGGTGTCTGAGAGCCTGCACCTGTGAGGCAGGGAGCCCCTGGAGAGCTTGAGCTCGGCTGAGTATCACGCATGACCAGTTCTGCTACATCAGTTATCCTGGTCACGGCAATGAACAGCGCATGCGTGCTTCTGTTCTCCTTTCCATCTTCCATATGGCTGACTGTTTCATAAGCTCTCGCCACTCTGAGCAGCCATACCAGCTCTGACCAGATTTTGTTCACTTTGTTGGCTCTTCTTGCATATTATTGTTGTTTTGTTATTGTATTTTCGTAGTTTGTAATTGTTGTACTATTCCCTTTCCCTTCCCCCAGGATGCATCTGGAAATTAGCTGCTACCAGCTCAGTATGTCTTTCCTGGCATAAATGTTAGTCTATAGAGAATATTTTTTATCTGGGATTTTGACTGAGTTCATTCATTGTCTATCTGTACAACCTGATATCACTATTTCAGGCACACATTTTATTGGTCCTTTGTTCATGAGAAGGTGTGTCCCTTTGCAGATGATATAAAAATCTAAAACAGAGTGGACACTCGGAGGGGATAGAGAGAATACACAGGGATCTGGAGAAGCTGGAGGAGTGATCTAAGGTGTGGCATCTGGGTTTCAATGCTAAAACGTGCAAGGTCATGCACATGGGGTGGAGAAACCTAGAAACTGTGCATAGTATGGTAGGAGGTACTTATGATCACCAAACAAGAAAGTAACCTCTGGGTCATCATATCTGATGACCTCAAAGTAGCTGATCAGCAAGACAAGGTAGCTGGAAAGGCTAGGGGGATGCTGGGGTGCATAGAAAGGGGGATTTCTAGCAGGAGAAGAGAGATGGTGTTACCACAGTATCACTCACTAGTGAGACCCCACTTGGAATACTGTGTCCAGTTCTGGATGCTGCACCTCTGAAGGGACATAGACAGGGTGGTTATGGAATAGAGAAGTGCCACCAAAATTGTGTAGGGACTGCATGAGAAGCTATATGAGGAAAGGCTGTGGGATCTCAACACATACTTCCTGGAAAAGACGTGAGTGAGAGAGGACATGAATGAGACCTATAAGTACCTCAAGGGGTGGACAATGTGCAGGTGGTCTATCTCTTTCAGGGAAAGGATGGCAGCAGGACATGGGGGCATGCAGTGAAGTTGGGGAGGAGTTTAAAATGGATGTGAGTAAATACTTCTTCACGGAGAGAGCTGTGGATGACTAGAACAGCCTACTTGCAGACGTTGTAGGGGCTAAGACTGTAAAAAGCTTTAAGCATGCGTGGGACAGGCACAAGGAAATTAGTTAGTAGAAAGGAGGAGGGGGGACACAAGTGATCAAGAACAAATGCATTAAGACGTATTATCTAATTGAGAATTATAATTAGTGGTTCCTGGTTTAATTACGCAACTATATTTTTGTATTAAGAACATCTAAAACTTTATAAACCAAATAGGATGACTACGTATTTTTCTTTTTCCTATAATCTGTTCATGCTCCTGACCATGGCAGGCTTGTCTCCCTTTAGCTCCTGCTACATCACCCTGCACCATCCATCATCTCCCCAGACATACCTTAGACAGCTAGCACCCCCACGGATTTCCCTCTGCAGTGAGGTTAGGTAGGGGAGGCCTGTCCTCCCCCCAATGCCTGAATCTAGTGCTGCCAACCTCAGTATTCTGGTGATGTGGCAGGTGGGAGTGCAGTAGGTGGGTATCATTAATGCCTGTCATGCCTTCCACTTTCCTCCCTTCTCTCCCTTCCCAGCCCCAGACGCAACATACGTGCACAACACATGTGCATGGAGGTGTGCATCCCTTCCCCATCCCATAACATTCATCTGTGTCCCAGAGCTCCCATTAGGCTCTTACCTGCTGGCAGTCAAGAGCCTAGATGGCCAGTCACCCTGATGCAGGAGAGGAGAGGAGAGGAGAGCTGCCAGGCGGCTGCTCAATCCTCTTCCAGACCTCCTGCCCCCCCCCCCGACTGACCCCAGGCAACCCATGCTCATTCCTGAACATGGGTCGCTGGTGTGGCAGGAGGTTAGGCGCTGAGTGCCTTAGCCCTTGACAGCACTGGGCTGGTTGACTGTGTGTTCTTATAATGTTGTAATGTGAAAATAATTTAACGCTGAAAGTTCATTTGAAGTATTACAAATTTATGTAATGAAGATTTTTCTCACAATATATGAACACATTTGAAACCGTTATATGCTGGATTCTAAAGTAGAGTCATGGAGCTTTTAGCTGTAATGTAATATCTTTTATGATGACTGTTTTGGATCAGAGGTGTTCGAATAGGCAAGATAAATGCAGGCAGACTAGTTTTGCCAGCTGATCCTTTTTGGACAGCAAAATCTTATGTTTCTATGTTCTGTGTTTCATACATTTGGATATAACTACTGAGAAAATGTGTCAGTGCTTCATTAATACATTCTTAATCTGATTTGAAAGACCCCCCCCCAAAAAAAAAATAAACAAATCATTCTATTTATCTTTGGGAACAATATGATTTACTATTAAAAATAAAAACAAAGATACTGTAACAGGTAGTCAATAGAATGACTTGTTTACTGATTGTTTGGGATAGAAACATAGAAACATAGATTTTGATGGCAGATAAGGACCGCTTGGCCCACCCAGTCTGCCCATTTCCCTACCTAATGGATAAGCTGCAGATCCTCGTTAACCAGCAGCCTACTTCTTCCTACCCCAACCCCCTAGAATTGCCTTATGACTGTCCCATGCATGCTTGAATTCCACCACTGTTTTTGACTCCACAACCTCCTCCAGAAGGCCGTTACATGCATCCACAACCCTCTCTGTGAAAAAATACTTCCTCAAATTACCTCTGAGCCACCCCCCTTCTATCTTCAGATTGTGCCCCCTTGTTCTTGCACAACTCTTTTTTTGAAAGATGCTACCCTCTTGGACTTTGTTGATTCCCTTGAGATACTTGAAAGTTTCTATCATGTCCCCCCTCTCCCTCCTTTCCTCGAGGCTATACATATTCAGCTCCTTAAGTCTCTCTTCATGTGTCTTCCAGTGCAGACCCTGCACCATTTTAGTTGCCCTCCTCTGGACAGCCTCCATCCTGTCTATGTCCTTGCGGAGTTTGGGTCTCCAGAACTGCATGCAGTACTCCAGATGGGGTCTCACCAATTGTCTGTACAGAGGATAATAACTTCCTGTTTTCTACTGGTGATGCCTCTCCCTATGCATCCCAGTATCCCTCCACCCTCCTTGCTGCCCTCTCACATTGCTTGCCCACCTTTAGGTCATCTGATATGACTACCCCCAGGTCCCTTTCCATTTTGTTGTTGTTAGTATCTTACCCCCATTGTGTATTCTTCCCTGGGTTTTGTTTCCCAGGTGCATTACCTTGCACTTCTTAGCATTGAATCTAAGCTGCCATACATTTGACCATTTCTCTAACCTTGCCAAGTCCCTTCTCATCCTTTCCACCCCACCTTGTGCATCAACTCTGTTGCAGATCTTTGTGTCATCTGCAAAGAGACATACTTTCCTTCAGTCCCTCTGCAATGTCATATAAAGAGACATTGAAGGGACCGGTCCAATACTGAACCCTCGGTACCCACTAGTAACCCCCCTTTCTTCAGAGTGGACTCCATTTACTATTACTCTCTTTGTCCTATTCTCCAGCCAATTCTTTACCCAGGCTGTCATCTTGGGACCCACTCCCAGGCTGGCTAACTTGTATATTAATCTTTTGTGTGGGACTGTGTCAAATGCCTTGCTAAAGTCTAGGTAGGCCACGTCCACAGCCCCTTCCTGATCTACTACTTTGGTCACCCAGTCAAAGAAATCTATCAGATTTGTCTGGCATGACCTTCCCACTGTGAATCCATGCTGCCTTGGGTCCTGAGCCCCTCTGGCCTCTAGATACTCAGCAATTCTTTCCTTCAGAAGTGATTCCTTCATTTTCCCTACCACTGAGGTTAAACTAACAGGTCTGTAGTTTTCTGCTTCTGCCTTGCTCCCAATGTTGTGAAGGGGAATCACATCTGCCCTTCTCCAGTCCTCGGGTACCACCCCATCCTCCCATGATTTGTTAAACAGGGTAGTCAGTGGTGTCACTGGTTCTACCCTTAGTTCTTTTAGAATTCTGGGATGAATCCCATCAGGCCCCATTGCTTTGTCCACCTTCAGTTTTAAGAGTTCTTTCAGAACCCTTTCTTCTGTAAATGGGCTGGTATCAACTTCTGTATCCAGAGTGTTTCTACTGTTTGTTTTAGGTACCTCCCCCCACTTCCTTTGTAAATACTGAGCAAAAATATTTGTTTAGTATCTCTGCCTTTTCACAGACACCCTCTGCCCACCCTTCCTCTTCTTTATTAAGCCTCACTATCCCTCCCTTGGTCTTCCTTTGCTCCCTGATGTACCTATAAAAGGTTTTATCCCCCCTTCTTAACTGAGTTGGCTATCTTTTCCTTGGTTTAGGCCTTTACTGTTCTGACTGCCTTCCCAGCTTCCTTTTGCTTTAACCGATACAGTTCCCTGTCCTGCTCCTTCTGTGATTCCTTGTACTTCCTGAATGCTTTCTTTTTCTCTTGAACCTTCACTGCCACTTCCTTTGAGAACCATAGTGGTTTCTTACATCATTTTGTTTTGTTAATTTGCTTCACACAAAGGCTTGTTACCTCTGTGATGGTAGTTTTTATTATTCCTCATTGTTCTTCCACCCCTCTTTCCTACCCATTTGCTAGTGCATTCCTTAGGCACTCACCCGTTTTGGCAATGTCAGCCCTCCTAAAGTCCAGTACTTTTGCCTTTGTAAACTTGACTCTATTGCTGTGTTTATTGTGAACCATACTGTTGATGGTGGCTAGTTCCCAGATGGCTACCCACTTCTACATCTGTGATCCTCTCTTCATCTCCATTTGAGAGAACCAGGTCTAAGATTGCTCCCCCTCGAGTGGGCTCCAATACTAGTTGTCTAAGGCATGCCCCTTGTAGGGCATCTAGAATAACTCCACTCTTTGAAGTGGCTGCTGCAACTGCACTCCAGTTAACATCTGGCATATTCAGATCACCCATCAGCAACATCTCCCCTCTTTCTGCCATTCTAAGTATTCTTTCTATCATTTCCTTGTCCATTTCCTCCCACTGAGAAGGGGGTCTGTATACAACCCCTGTGCCGGATTGTGGTGCCATTGCCGGTCTCCAAATTTACCCACAGTGCTTCTCCTCCCCGTTTTCCCTTTGGTTCTGTTGGTTTGATTCCTTCCCTTATGTAAAGAGCTACTCCTCCTCCTCTTTTACCCTCCCTGTCCCTCCTGTAGATAGTGTATCCTGGTATGTTTATGTCCCAGTCATGGTTTTGTGTGTACCATGTTTCTGTGACTGCCACGATATCCAGATGTTCCTCCTCCATCAAGGCCACTAATTCAGGAAGCTTGTTACTTAGACTACGGGCATTGGTACTCATTGCTCTCCATTTTTTGATGGCTTTACCTTCTTTTTCAGCATCCCCCACTGACCTGTCTACCTCAGTCTTTTTCTCATTTAGTACCCTGTTTTGTAGGGAGAGGCTGGGATTTTCCTGCTGCTTATCAGTGCCTCCCCCCCTTGACTAGTTTAAAAGCTTGCCAATGAAGCATTTAAACTGATTGCTCAAAAAACTTGTGCTCTTCCTGGACATATGCAGACCATCCTGCCAGTATAGGCTGGTGTCCCTCCAGGTGGAACCCCAGTCCCCAATGAAGCCAAACCCCTGTGCTCCACACCATTTTTTCAACCATTCATTAAACTGCATGGTGCAAAGTATCCTCGCCTCACTCATGCCATTGACAGGCAGCACCTCAGAGAAGGATATTGTGAGTGCTACTTGTCTTAGGCCCCTCCCCAATTCTACAAAGTCCTTCTGCACTGCTCTAATCTCATGATTAGCCAAGTCATTTGTCCCTAGGTGGACAATGATGTTCAGCTCAGACTCCCGTGCAGCTGTTCTCATGATTCTGAGGATGTGCTTCCTGTCTCTCCAAGCCATGGCACCAGGCAGGCACCTTACTTCAGTTTTCCCTGCTCCCCCCAGTTCTATCCCCCGAATAATTGAGTCCCCCACCAGGAGCTGCTTCCTTTCCTTGTGGTGTCCTCTGCCTCCTTCCTGTGGGCCTCCCTTGTGACAGTTGTCATCAGTCTTCTCTGTGGGTGCATCTATAGGGGAGCTATGCTCCCCAGAATGGTGTATGGATTGTGGAGTGGAACAACGACTGACTGGGTGCCTCTGTTCCACCATCCTCACCCTCCCTGAGCCCACTGTGTTCCAACTGCTGTGCTTTCTTCACAACCTTTGAGGTAGTGGTGGTGGCTCTGGTGCTCCCTGGATGGGGGAGGTTCCCTTCCTACTGTCCAGTGTGGCCTGGGGGAAGGGTCCCCTTACTACTGTCCAGTGTGGCCTGAAGACAGGCAACTTCCTCCCTCAGGGCAGAGAGTTGTCTGCAAATAGGGCAGCATCTCAGCCTCCAGAAAGACTCCCAGAAGACTGCTGCCCCATAGCCATTACATTTTTACTCCCACATTTTTTTTGTGTGTGTGTGTGTGATTGGTTTGTAATATAGAAATATATATATATATATTATACAATGTGTGTGTGCTTATATTGTCAGTGCAGTGTGCTAGAGAGGATATGAAAGTGATATGCACCTTGCACTCTTGAGAAGTGATGTCAGAACCCCAGGTATAAAGGAACTATTTCCAGGGTGGGTGGGTGGGGTGAGGGTGGGAAGGGTAGGGCCTACACTGTGCCCTCACAAAACAATCAGCTAAAAGCTCTGACCCACTGCTGTGATGAGTGCCTTCCTGTCAGCAAGATGCCCTACACAACAATTGACAGAGAAAATACCCTGCTAATCAAACAGAGAAAAATCCACACATCCAAGTCAGACACAGGTAAACCTCCCCAGCCCCAAAACAGGCATGGTGGTTTGTGCTCTGAAAGCTGTCAGCCCCAAAATAAGTCAGCTGTGTTTTAAACTCCTCCTACACTGAAAATGTTAAGAATTATAACAAACAAACGTAAACCTAGATCCACCTCCCTCTTTTGCTTGAAAGACTATCTTTTCCTGTTTCACACTGCAGGTTTTCTATGACAACTCCTTAACCACAGTAACTTATTTAAAAATAGTTTAACTATCACAAACTCCCTACGCACCAGTAAATTATTTAAAATAGTTTCTGTCCCAAAATCCTAGTAGTCAATCCAGCTACCCCAAGGGACAACCAAAATGCAGTATTCAAACACTTATGAGTTACTTCCAAGATAAGCAGAGTTTGCAAGCTTCTTTTCAACTCCTCAGCCACCTGTAATTTATTTAAAAATAGTTTAACTGTCAGAAAATCCTAGTAGACAATCTAGCTACCTCCAAGGGTCTACCCAAATGCAGTATTTAAATCCTTCTGAAGTTACTAACAAGATAAACTGAGTTTGCAAGCCTCTTCTTGGTTAAACACTAAATAAATATGTAAATAAAAAACACTTACCAAGGGTAGTTAGTTTCACCTCCCACAGAATTAAGCAAAAGTGCACGTTTGTTGCAGACATCAAGTGCAATATAGAATTTCTCACACAGCTCGCAGCTGAATAAAGAAGTAGTGTCCTTCCAGGTCCAGAGGATGTGCTTTCTTTAAAATGTTCAGATTGAGAATATAATAACGAAGCATTGCACATTCTTTCAGCAAATAAAGGTCTTAAATAACTTGTCTCAGAACACCCTCAGGGTTAGGAAGACTAGTGGTGCCGGGCAGGGTTAAGGGAAGGATAATACCTGCCATACAGCCATGAAGCAGCTGAGCGGAGTCTTGCTGGGGAAGGAGGAGGGGGTCATTTGGTTCTTAACTATATATACTACTAGACAGAGTGAAAAACATTGGAGTGGACTAGTTTTGGCACCAGTTTAAAGTTGCTGCCAGACCAAAATGCACTAATGACTTAGTCGCCTGGGACCCCAGCCATCCCAGGAGCCTGCAAGTAAGGTAAGGGGGAGGAAGGAAGGGAGGCATGTGTGGAGGAGGGCTTTTTAAGGGTGTCTGTAATGTTTACAGATTGTGGGGAGCTTAGCTCTGAAGCCAAATTGGATTTAGAATCAGCAGTTCCAGTTATATCTCCAATTCCACTGTTAAACCTGAACCAAAGGCAAAATGGAATCCAATTCAGAATCCAACTTTTCAAAATTAATATTTCAACAAACAGAACAGATTCCTAAGAATCTGAGCACCCCTAAAGAGCACTTGATGTCTCCAGAACTTTGAGAAACCTGATATTTTGAAACAGTTTCACTGATATTATCATTTTTCTGTCAGTCTCTTCCTTTTATACTAGGTACATTTGCATAAACCAGGATCTTTGTTCCTTAGAGTTTATCTGTTCCAGTTGTTTGTTTCCCATCTGTGGTCATAATCCTCAGTGTATGGCATCACAGTTAATTCTGCAGCAATAAACTGTGATGTCACAAGCAGAGGATTATGATTTAAAATTAGGTATAGGCAGCAGGAACAGAATGCAAATGACCTCCAATGGTCAAAGATAATGTTTTAATTTAAATGTTTTGCATTTATTTTATTTTAGAATTTTGGCCAAGAAAGGCATACTGAGCAGAAGCTCATATCAAGGTTTGTTCTGGGAACAAAGAGAGGTTAACTGGCTTGCTCAGGGTCAGGCAGTATAAAAGTGGCAGATGAGAGTTGCAAACCCAGGTTTGCTGGTCTTCAGATTCACAGCTTAGTGCTTTAACCCTCTAGGTTATATTGCCTACCATTGTTATGCAAAATGTGCCCAGTAATAAACAGACTCTGATAAGAACCAATATGGCTGCTAATACATTACCTTGATAAGGGCGTTTCATGGGCATAAATGTAAAGATGAATTGCTGTAGGCAGCTTTGAGTGTAAGCTTCATTTTTGGTAAAGTTAGATCATTTATCTGGTTGATCCTGTGTTTCCCTTGTGTTTTTAAGGTGAACACGCATGCTGTCATTCAAAAACGAGTGCCCCATCATTAGCTCTTGCTGTCTGTGTGGGTGGGCGGAACAGATTCTGAAACATGGTGGCTCCTCATCAGCTCCATTTGTCTGTTAGCGAGGAGCTGCCACAGAAACCTTCCTTGTCCTCCATCTTATTTAAAATACTTTTTTTTTAAATGTTTATCTGTTCCATATAATATTATGAATAAAAACGCTATATCTGGTTAATCCTGCTCTTCATCAGCAGCAGGAACAGGACCATGCTTCACTGCCTATAGTGCTCCTGAACTGCGATTGGAACTGTAAACTGCAAGTAAAAATAAATAAATAAATAAGATAGAACTGGAAAGAGAGAGGCAGTTGGTGGGACAGATACTGGAGAGAGAAGCAGTTGGAGGAACAGATAAAGTGCATATGTGTGTGTGTGTGTGTGTGTGTGTGTGTGTGTGTGTGTGTGTGTGTGTGTGTGACATTGTATATAAGATAAAAGATGGGAAAATGTGAATATGAGAATTTGATGCACACCCTTGGTGTGGGATGCTTTGATAAATCCCTTGGGCTTCACCTTCAGGGTTTATGTAGCATCCCACACCTTGGGTGTGCACTAAATTCTAATATTACACACTTTCCATCCTTTAATTTATATTTATTTGGGAGGGGGTCCCAAGTCCAGGAAAGATGCAGTGGGAGCTGATCAAGGACTGTAAACATACATGCTTTGACATAGAAACATAGAATTTGACAGCAGATAAGGACTGCTTGGCCCACCTAGTCTGCCCATTTCCCTACCTAATGGATAAGCTTCAGATCCTAGTTAACCAACAGCCTACTTCCTCTTATCCCCCACAAGAATTACCTTATGTCTGTCCCATGCATTCTTGAATTCCCCCACTATTTTTGACTCCACTACCTCCTCAGGAAGGCAGTTCCATGTATCCACAACCATCTCAGTGAAAAAATATTTCCTCACATTACCTCTGAGCTGTTCCCCCTCTATCTTCAAATTATGCCCCCTTGTTCTTGCACATCTCTTTTTCTGAAGGATGCTACCCTCATGGACTTTGTTGATTCCCGTGAGGTACTTGAAAGTTTCTATCATGTCCCCCCTCTCCCTCCTTTTCTCGAGGGTATACATTTTAAGCTCCTTTAATCTCTCTTTATATGTCTTCTGGTGCAGACCCTGCACCATTTTAGTTGCCCTCCTCTGGACAGCCTCCATCCTGTCTATGTCCTTGTGGAGATGAGGTCTCCAGAACTGCACACAGTACTCCAGATGGGGTCTCACCAACTGTCTGTACAGAGGGATGACAACTTCCTGTTTTCTACTGGTGATGCCTCTCCCTATGCATCCCAGTATCCCGCCAGCCCTCCTTACTGCCTTCTCACATTGCTTGCCCACCTTTAGGTCATCTCATCTGACTACCCCCGAGTCCCTTTCCATTTTTGTTGTTGTTAGCATCTCACCCCCTGCTGTGTACTCTTCCCCTGGGTTTTTGTTTCCCAGGTGCATTACTTTGCATTTCTTTGCATTGAATCTAAGCTGCCAAACATTTGACAATTCTTCCAACCTTGCCAAGTCCCTTCTCATCATTTCCACCCAACCTTCTGTATCAACCCTGTTGCAGATATTTGTGTCATCTGCAAAGAGACATACTTTTCCTTCCAGTGCCTCTGCAATGTCACTTATAAAGACACTAAAGTGGACCGGCTCCAGTACTGTACCCTGCGGTACTCCACTAGTAACCCCCCTTTCTTCA
The DNA here is from genome assembly GCA_016271365.2 of Neoceratodus forsteri. NCBI lineage: Eukaryota > Metazoa > Chordata > Ceratodontiformes > Ceratodontidae > Neoceratodus > Neoceratodus forsteri. The sequence goes on along the minus strand of CM057453.1, from coordinate 1,335,661,958 downwards.
GAGTGGACTCCATTTACTATTACCCTCTGCGTCCTGTTGTTCAGCCAGTTTTTTACCCAGGCTACCACCTTGGGACCCACTCCATGGCTGGCTAACTTGTATATTAAACTTTTGTGTGGGATTGTGTCAAATGCCTTGCTAAAGTCTAGGTAGGTCATGTCCACAGCCCCTCCCTGGTCTACTACTTTGGTCACCCAGTCAAAGAAATCTATTAGATTCATCTGACATGACCTTTCCACTGTGAATCCATGCTACCTTGGCTCCTGTGCCCCACTGGCCTCTAGGAACTCAATAATTCTTTCCTTCAGAAGTGATTCCATCATTTTCCCTACCACTGAGGTCAAACTAACAGGTCTGTAGTTTCCTGCCTCTGTCTTGCTTCCACTTTTGTGAAGGGGACTCACATCCACCCTCCTCCAGTCCTCAGGTACCACACCATCCTCCCATGATTTGGTAAAAAGGTTAGTCAGTGGTGTCACTAGTTCTACCCTTAGTTCTTTTAGAATTATTGGGTGAATCCCATCAAGCCCCATTGCTTTGTCCACCTTCAGTTTTAAGAGTTTTTTTGGAACCCTTTCCTCTGCGAATGGACTGGTATCGACCCACCTATTCAGAGTGCTTCTATTCTTTAGTTTAGGTACCTCCTCCTCCTCTTCTTTTGTGAATACTGAGCAGAAGTATTCGTTCAGTATCCCTGCTTTTTCACTGTCACCCTTTGTCACCCTTTGCCTATCCTCCCTTCCTTTTATTAAGCCTCATTATCCCTCCCTTGGTCTTTCTTCACTCTCTAATGTACCTATAAAAGGTTTTATCCCCCTTCTTAACAGAGTTGGCTATCTTTTCCTCAGTTTCACCCTTTTTTCTGCCATTCTAAGGATGCCTTCTATCATTTCCTTGTCCATTGCCTCACCCTGAGATGGTGATCTGTATACAACTCCCATGTGGATTGTGGTGCCATTTCCTGTCTCCAGGGTGACCCACAGTACCTCCTCTACTCCCTGTTTACACTTTAGTTCCATTGCTTTGATCCCCTTCCTTGACAAACAAGAATCTGAGGTCGTGAGTTGAAACTGGAGGGGTGAAGGTTTAAGAGGGATGTGAGGAAATTCTATTTTACAGAAAGGGTGGTGAAGCTATAGAACAGTCTGTCAGTGGAGGCGGTGGGCACCTTGATCATAAATGGTGTCTGGCATGGCTGGGATGGAGTGAAGGACTTGGTGGTTGCTCAGGTCAGCAGCATTAAGGAGGGGAGCAGGGGATTCTCTGTATGGACAATAGGCCCTGGGGCAGATAGGGGTGTCTTGGCAGACTAGATGGACCTTTGGTCTTTTTCTGCTGTCATTGTCTATGTAATAATAGATGCATTGAGCAAGGGAAAAAGTCAAGGGGAACATGTGTGAAGCAATATACTACTCGTAGAGTGGCGACATCATGATAGGTACATACTGTGTGAAGTTACTGTATTATGATGATATCCAGCTATATACCAATGTTGAATAAGCTACAATATTTGATTTTATTTATTTTTGCTTTATTTTCAGTAACCTAGACATTGTCTACACAGTAAAAACACAGTGCCAATGATGCTGCTTACAATTTGAGACCTTTTTTTTTTTTTTAACCGCTTTATTCTTTTTTGGGAAATCACTTGTAACATGGCTGCAATACATTTCCCTTACACATCCAGCAAATAGTCCAGTGCTGCTTCATGCCAGTTGAGTAAATGCTAGGGCCTAAAAATGAGTCACTGGCTAAAATGCACCGAGTGTTTTAGCCACTTGTGAACTGAATTAGCAACTCTACAAACATGGTCTGATGCTGCTTTCCTGTCTCTGTGACCCAAACATACTGGGGTTCTCCACCATTTGGTGCCAGAACTGGACTGGAAGATATCATGTTCCCAAGGGATAGTTGCACTCTGTAGCAAAATTTGCTCTGCTGCATGTCACCAATTGGCCAAACATACTGGTGGATGTGACATTGCTGGCCTGCTGTGGTGTGATGTGACAGCCAGCCACATTCAGTTATATTCATCAAAATGTCTTCGCCACAGTGGCAAAAGGGAGCCTAGAAATGTTAGCCACATTGATTTTATAGTAGCCATTGGTGATGGTGGCGATCTGTCATACACATCCAGTGCCAGGAAGAATAAAAATTGACCCCTATTAATGACGGAGATGGATAAGGAACAGGACCTCTCTCTTTTTTTCCTTAATTTTTATTTTAAAGGGGTCACTGTCAGCCCTTTTTGCATCATATTATTTCTAGTTGAAAACCCCATATTTTCTAATTGCTTGACTTTTCTAACATTCATTAATGTTGCTGGTTGTTTTATCTGCTCCTTTTGTAGTAGAACTGAAATGCATGTTTATGGTGTCACTATACATAGAGTTGTTTTGTTTCAAATCCTTGACCTACTCTTACAGTATATGCCCTGAACTTTAGGAACACCCCCAAATGATGCAGCCACCCATGATGCCATAGTCTCTTCCCCTCCAGCTGCATAATTATATTTTATTAGGAAGGGGGTCCCAAGTTCAGGAAAGATGCAGTGGGAATTGATCAAGTTCAAGTTCAAGTTTATTTCCTCAGAAAAACTCCATTGAGCTACCTCATTTACAAGGAGGTCCTGCCACAGGTACAACAGGAAACATCAAATACATAATAAACAGCAAAACACAGTAGAAATACGAATGCAAGGTAAACAATATAGACTCAAAAGAATATAAAGGAAATTAACAACTACCATATCAAGGCATGAGACAAAATAACAAGGAACAATAATTTACAAACAGAATCACAGGGTATGAAGGGGGAAGTGTGAAGTAATAACATACAGTAAAAAGAGGGTGAAAAGGTCCCTGCCATAATCAATAAAGTGCTAAAACCCAACAAGGGTAATAAGATGGCCTAGGGGCCTGACTAGATGGGATAGCAGAGGCAGTTGTCTTTGCAGGAACTACTTATTAGGGATTTAGCAATGTTCAAAGAGATATAATTAGAGAGCCTAAGGGTATTTTTGGAGTTTATTCCAGAGAGATGGTAAAGCATAACTAATTGCAGTTTTTCCAAATCTAGTGTGAAACTTTGGAACATCTAGCAAGATGATCAAGGACTGTAAACAAGCATGTTTTGACAAACAAGAACCAGGGGCCATGAGTTGAAACTGGCGGGGTGACAGTTTAAGAGGGATGTGAGGAAATTCTAATTTACAGAAAGGGTGGTAAAGCTATAGAACAGTCTGCCAGAGGAGGTGGTGGGCACCTTGATCATAAATGGTGTCAGGCATGGCTGGGATAGAGTGAAGGGCTTGGTGGTTGCTCAGGTCAGCAGCATTGAGGAGGGGAGCAGGGGGTGCTCTGTATGGACAATAGGCCCTGGGGCAGATAGGGGTGTCTTGGCAGACTAGATGGACCTTTGGTCTTTTTCTGCTGTCATTGTCTATGTAATAATATATGTATTGAGCAAGGGAAAAAATCAAGGGGAACATGTGTGAAGCAATATACTACTCATAGAGTGGTGACACCATGATAGGTACACACTGTATGACGTTACTGTATTATGATGGTATCCCGCTGTATACCAATGTTGAATAAGGTATAATATTGAAATTTATTTATTTTTGTTTTATTTTTAATAACCCAGACATTGTCTACACAGTAATAACACACAGCCAATGATGCTGCTTACAATTTGAAATATTGTTTTTTTTAACCACTTCATTCATTTTTGGGAAATCACTTGTACCATGGCTGCAAGTCTGTTCAGCCAGTTAACTTTTGGTTTACTTATGCATGCCTCTTTCAAGAGAGTACTGTATGTATTAATGCTAGTGCACAACATTACCCTTAGGACAGGTTGTGGAGTGCATTTGAATAGATGTAAAAATTATGACACTGTACTGTATGTTAAGTAAGAATGGTGTCTCTGATTGTGAGCATTTGTCCCTGATTTTGCTGGGCAGTGTCCCTCATTTTGGTCCAGGTAGGGTGAAAGGTATGCATTCCAGGGTAGTCAGGTGTTGCAATTGACACCGCTATGATTTCTTTGCAATCCCCTATGATGCCCCTTGCAACTCCTGGAAACCCCTAAAACGTTAGTAGCCTAGCGTAAAGCAGCCCTTCAGAGAAGATAATTCATTGCCCCCCCACACACACACACATTTGGGAGTGATAAAGTCATTTGAAACTCCTCTGGAATTTCCTATAAACCCTGAGGTCACTTGAAGCAGGCACGGCAAGAATGGCTAGCAAACTGAAACTAGTAACCATGTTATCACACAAGTCCTGTTATGCACAAATTAGGACTGAAATACATGCACTGTTATTATGACCATTATTTCCCATTAAAACTTAAAAACACTGTCAGAATGAAAGAAAAAATACCAACTACCGTAGGATAGCATAGTTACAGATGACAGCCTTGATCTCCTGCAGTGATAACAACACTTCATTGTGTGTTTATCTGAGAAATCTGAACCTCTTTCCTCATTGGCAAACACTGACTTACAGAGAAAATAGTGCAGTAAACAGACTGCTGAGCGGAGGGATTGCTATAAAACTCCAATTAAATGAAGTCCATTAGGTATTAGGAGAGCTACTTACTTCTACCTTCCTAGCAAAATGTCTGCAGAGCTCCACCCTGCAGCCATAAAAATGGGATGAAGAAAAGTGTAAACAAGCATTTGTCAATGCTAAATGTTTGCTTACTGGCATTGGCATTGGTAGTGCAGGAGTTAGAGAGCTGCATAATAGGAATGGCAGTGAAGTATTGAACTGAAGCCAACCCCACCACCACCCTGCAGAGACTGACAGGCATTGGGGTGTGCCTTTGAGTCGTCAGGCATAATGGCCACACCATTTCACCACACCCTACCCTGCAGACACTGACAAATGTCACGGTGTGCCTTGGGGTCTTTGGCCCTTGTGCTCACCCCATTCCATCCGGAAATATGGTGAGATGGGTGCTGTATAGGAGAATGGGGTGAACTTTGGGGCCGAAGAGTCCAAGGCACACCTCGATGCCTCTCACTGGCTGCAGGGTATGGAATGGCATGAGCATTACAGACGAGAATCCCAAGTCACACCCTGATGCCTGTCAATCTCTACAGGGTGGGGCATTATGGTCGGAAACCCTAACACCTCAGGTATTCATTGGCACTTTCACTCCAAATTTTCAACATGGGTTTTTTGTGACCCCCACCTTATGAACACTGGCAATATCAGTTTGTTAGCCGAAAGCTGATTTTGCACAGCGACCACACCATTTGCCACCACAGGTGCGAAAACACATTTTGAACAGGATGTGAAAAATTACAGCTGTACTGTTCATGGGGAGGTGCAAAAAATGGCAATGTTGAAAATCTGCAGTGAAAATATTAAAAAAACTGGTGAAGTCACGAGCGTGCGTAGAAACTGCACAACGCACACCCGTAATGCAATTAGTTTGAGGATTTTTTACAGCAGATTGTCAACACAGGCATTTTGGAACCTCCACTCATGAACAGTGTCACTATGATTTTCTTAATCTGTTTTGAACAGTGATTTCCCACAGCGACCACACATTTCTGCACTGGAAGTGCGAAAACACATTTTGGCCATGGTATGAAAAGTGACAGCTGTACTGTTCATAAAGAAGCGTGGAAAAATGACTGTGATGAAAATCTGGACTAAAAATATTAGAAATGCATGAACTTATGAGGGTACATGGAAACTGCGCAATGGTCGCTCGTAACACAGTCATTTTATGGACTTTTTTCACCAAATTTTTAAAATAGCCATTTTAACACCTCTGCTCATGAACTGTGATTTTCTTAATCTGTCCCGAACATTGATTTTGCACACCAACTGCGCCATTGTGCACTACATGCGTAGAAACATATTTTGGGCAAGATGTGAAAAATGACAGCTGTACTGCTCATAAGGAGGTGTGGTAAAATGGCAATGTTGAAAATCTGGAATGAAAATATTGAAAATTCATGAACTTTCAAGTGTGCATAGGAACAGTGCAACACATGCTCGTAAAACAGTCACTTTGGAGAATTTTTTCACCAAATTTTCAACATAGGGTTTTTGGAGGCCTACCTCATGAACTGTGACACTGTTGTTTTGTAAATTGGTCCCAAAAGGTGATTCTGCACAATGACTGCGAAATCACCTTTCAGGGCTGATTAACAAAATGAAAGTGACAGAATTCATGAGGTGGGGTCCCAAAAACCCCATGTTGACAGTGTGGTGAAAAAAATCCCAAATATGCCTGAGATATGCAACAAAGTTGAAAAAACCCTATTTATTCCATTATACAGCTTACCGGCATTTCCTTACTTCACGGTCGGCTTTGAAGAGTGCAGACATGTTCCCAGTCCACCGAAGATCATCGCGCCAGACTCCAGAGGTAAGCATGGGGTGAGGTGGGGGTATGGGGAGGCAGGGTGCGCAGAGGGTGGCCACGGGTGGGGGAAGGGGGTCAGGACAGTCAGCGAGGGAAAGTTTTTTCTTGCAGGTTATTTTTTTTCATAGACAATGCGGGACTTGTGCCACTCTGGGGTGGGCTCCCAGCATGGCTGCTGGAAGGCTGTTTGGGGGCACAGTGGAGCCGACGGGGGATTGGGCACCCTTGTCGGCCATACAGACTGTTGCCATGCTGGAGTGGGCTTCCAGCGTGGCACCCGGTAGTCTGTTGGGGGGGAGTGGAGCCGACAGGGATTGGGCACCCCCGTTGGCCTTACGGACCATTGCCATGCTGGGACCTGGAACTCTGTTGGGGGGGGCGCAACAGAGCCGAAGGGGGATTGGGCACCCCCATCAGCCATACAGTGTGTGGGGGGGAGCACATGAGCATGCAATATGCTAATCAGCACTATCTCATCGCTGCTCACTGAAGCGGTGCTCTCCCTTTCAACTGTACAGCACTGCATTTTCAACTGCTGTCATAGACAGCTGCAGCATTCATTGGTGAACTGTGGCCGTGCCTGCAAACACACTGACTGAATTCGAAGACAGGGTGCCACACCTACAAAAACTCGGATGATGGCACTATGTTTCTTGCACATGCTCGTAAGCAAACATAAAGATGTATAAAACATAAGCTGAGCCAGCTCTAAATGTGCATTACAAAGTTATACCAGAGGCTTCAGGTGTTCTTTAAAATATTTATTAATTACCTGGAGGAGTCAGGGCAGGAATAATGGACACAGCAGGGGGATGAATCATAGGTCGACTTGCACATATTAGGAGTATGGGACAAGACATGGGGGCTTAGACTGAATGTGGGGAAGGGCACAGTACTTACATCTGGAGGTGACTAAAAAAGAGGTGGGCTGTGTAAAAACAGTGGGGGGATTCAAACATAGGTGGGACAGAAACATGGGCTTGGTAAAACAGGGGAGTGGGTCAGGAAGTGTGAAAAGCCACTAGGGCTCTTACATTCCACATTAAGTAGGTAGGGATCGGCAGACATGATGGGCCAAGGGGCCTTTTTTCTGCCCACAACTTCTGTGTTTCTATGTTCTATGTAATCTGGATCACACATACATCCTATGTGGTGTAATAGTGGATGGCCCAATCAAAGAAAAGTATCTATGGGGTAACTGCTCCAGTCTATTTGGATACATTAGAAGGGGTAAGGAGCAGGTTAAGCAAGATGATTCTCCCCATACAAGGTTTGATTAGATCACCCCCAGAGAACTGCATTTCATTTTGGTTACTATAGTACAAGGACAAGGACATTGAAGAGACTGAAAATGTTCAGCATAGGGCTGAAAGGTAACTAGTGACTTAGGGGGCAAGAGATATGACAGACTGAACATATTCAAATTATTCAGCTAAAGAAGGGAAGACTTAGAGGAAGCATGATCACATTGTTCAAAATGCTAAAGGGGATAGAAAGGGTGGAGTATACACAGATGTTTGAGCTAGTGAGTCCAAGCAAAGTAGCTAACATGCACTCAAACTGAAGAGTGGGTGTCAGAACAAGAGGTAGCATCAAAAAACAGTACTTCATACAGAGGGATGCTAGCATATGGAATAACTTACCCAGTGAGGTTGTGAAAGCTAACACTGTTTTGGCTTTCAAAGATGGACTAGACAGATACTCAGGAAGAATGCAGTTAAAAGATACATAACCAGAAAAGGAGTAATATTCCAACTCATAAGCATGGTTCACTGAAGCAGGCAACTTATGAGACATGTTTAGGCAATACAGAGTGAAAAGTAGTAGGTAGAATGATTGTTGTTCATCCTAACTAAGTTTGCACTGAGTAGGAGAATAAGTGTACTTGTTGTACAGTGGAGTTAGCCAGGATGCAGCACTTTGTGATAAAACTGTCACACTTGTCAAACTGGAGTAATTGCCATTGTGTTACATTGAGTTCTTGCAGTATGCTGCAATATGTCACTGGCAGAAACTGTTATAAGAGCATTGCACCCTAGCTGACTTCCTCGTATTTTAGGTTCTTAATGTTTGTGCTTGTGCAATGTAGATATGGGTACCCTAACCCTATCCCTGTCCCTGCTACAGGGCCTGCCACCCTTTCGAGTTGACAGAAAGACACAGGAACTCTCTTGGTGAAGGTTTTACCCCTAGTGGTGCTGCAGTGATGAAGTCCCCTTAGATCAAAGGTACCTCCTGAGAAGAAAGGCCATAGATTCCAGGGAAAGAGAGAGGAGCCAAGAGAATATAGGGAGGGTGGTGGGAGCACAAAATTGGCATCCAAAGGATGCTGGGGTTTACATGGTTTAAGTACCTCTTGGTGAGTGTGTGGCGCACATCACCCACTGCCCCACTAAGCTTATTATTCACTGGAGCATTGAGTGACTTATGAGGAGTGTTTAGGCAATGCACTGCAGAGGGAATATTGGTTGGATGAATGAGTAATGTTCATCCTGAATACATTTGAACTGAGTCGGAGAATGAACACAGTCACATGTTAGGTTATGAATATTTGTGCTAGTGCAACGTAGATGTGGTGTACACTCTCTCTGTTCCTCTTGCAGGGCTGCCACCTTTTGAAGGTACCATGAAGACTCAAGAACATTCCTGGAGAGGGTTCCTCCCCTATTGGTGCTACAGAGATCTTATCCTCTTAGATCAAAAGTACCTTAGGGAGTGAAGTTCAAAAGCCAAAATGTATGATGTGCACAAATGATTACTTTCCATAAGAATAGAATAAATGTGAAATGGAAGGTAGAGAAGCTACAGATGAGGAATTGCAGACTACCATAAATGCCCAATTCTCAACAGAATTATATTATGCAATTGTTTACCGTATGACCTTCAGCATGGAGGAGAGGAAAAGACCCTTGGTGGAGGAAACCTTTGGGGATCCAAGCCCTTATGTCACCATCTCTCCAGACTTAAACTCCAAGGATTTCAGGTCTCATACATGCTGATACAGCACGTGGGATAATTGTCATATTCCTTCTATTTTGCTAAGACTATCCACCTTCCCCAAAGTACTACAGGGCCAGCCCTGCAAGCTGCAACCAAAGTAGTCCCCACAATTTTTGGACTTCACATTTAGAGATGTGAAAGTAGGACAAGCCTGGAACTAAAGGAATCTGGGGCTTGCTAAATAAATAAAAGGAGCCAGCCGCGGTCCACCAAGTATCACTACGTGCTGCCAAAAAATGGGCTAAATCAAAATGGAGACCCACGCCTCCACCACAGCAATACAGTCCCGGTATAGTGCGGCTACATAAATTACAGGGAGCGATTGATCTTCCTTTTCTTAAAAAGAGAGCTGATAGGCTGTCTGTCATTTCACATCACTGCAGACAGTCAGCAAAACCAAGCATCGAAGCCAACATCCACACCTCCACCAAATCTCCAAAACAGCTTTCATATTGAAGTCGACACCAGCGCTTCCACCAGCTCTTATAAATAGTGTTTGAAAATAATAATAATAGCAAAATCCAGTAAGCAGCCTGCCTTTCAGTCACACAAACGCTCAGAGAAAAGCACTTACTATGGTGGCTGGTAAGGGACATACTCGCTACTAGAAAGAGCCGCAAAAAAAAGGCAAAAAGCATACAAAATGAAATAAAAATAATAATAAAAAAAAAACGTTGTGAACTGGTGCTTTTGTGTGTGGGAATAGATTTCAGGATCAGTGTCTCTGTATAGGGGAGCGCTAGGTGAAAAGCACTTGCTAGGGTGACTGGTAAGAGACCCTGGCTACCAAAGAGAACTGAAACAAAGGGGAAAAGCATTGTAAATTAAAATACAAAACACCTTGTGAACTGAGCTTCTGTGTGTGGGTATGGGACCATAAAAAATACATTTGAGGATCTTTGTCTCTGTATGGGTGACTGTGAGGGGAGCCACACATACATTAACACCCAGAGCAAGGACTACTTTTCTACTAACACTTGATTCACAATATTGCCCAATTTTATTTTGATTTATCAATCTTTTAATGTATTTTTTTAATGGGAGTCGTGTTTTATAAGTGTAATAAGACACTTCGAGGTGTGGTTTATGGGCGGATAAGAGCACTTCCCAGGTGCTAAAGACACTCGGCGCAAGCACCTCGTGCCTCATTATGCACCTGGGGCATGCTCTTATCAGCCCATAAACCACACCTCATCATGTGTTATTCCTTACATAGAAATATTTATTGTGTCAGCAGATGGGGATCTCCTGATCCATTTAGAATGCCCATGAAAACTACCCCCTCCATTTGACTAGTTTTCCGATTGCCCAGTATGCCTTTGTGCTTGTTCCAAGCTCTTTTGAACAGGTTTACCCCTCTCCCTGTGTTGCATAAGGGAATACATTTTGAGTTCCCTTAACCTCTCCTCATAAGACTTCTTCTGCAGTCCCCATATCATCCTCATTGCCCTTCTCTGTACCATCTCTGATCTATCAATGTCCTTCCTAAGGTGTGGCCTCTAGAACTGCACACAGTACTCCAGATGTGGTCTCGCCAGGGATCTATACAGTGGCTACATGATCTCTCTCTCTGTCAAAGATGCCTCTCCCTATGCATCTCAGCATACCACTGGCCTTTAGCACTGCCTTTTCACATTGCCTCCCCACCTTTAAGTCGTCAGAAATGATTACCCCCAGATCCCTCTCCTGCTCAGTGACAACCACTGAAGTGCAGAGTCTCTGTAGTATGGGTCATAGGAGGGAGGCAGTGGGACTGCACAAACAGAGCTATGAAATGCGTTGAAGTGTGAGCAGGGAGGAGAATCCTCCAAGATTGTTTGATAAGGCAGCAGTGGGGCTGCTTTGGCAGAGCAGCTGAGAATTCACCCAGACAAGAGTCCTTGCTGCAGCTGGGAAGAGCAGTGCAGAATCAAGGAGCTGCAAGCAGGCAGCAGTGTTACAAGTGGATTGATTACCACAGCCAGGAATAAAATAGAGCTATGAGACAGGAGCACGAACTGGACAAATGAGGAGTGTATGTGCAGGAGCCATGGGAAAGGACCAAGTTCACAAGGAGGAGGGGCAGGCAGGGAAGGAATCACTGGGAAGAAAGGAGACAGGGTGCATGCGCCAAGTGCGTGGCTGAAATGGGACGGAAGGTTAGGGAAACAGGCAAAACCAAACCGCTATGGGACACCCTGCGTAGTAGCCTTGGGAACAAAAAGGCTGCAGTTAAGTCAGGGAGGATGGGAGTGAAAAAAAAAGGCTGCACAGCTACAGCAATGAAAATGGTATTTGAAGGATGCCTGAGCTTGCACGGTTTCAGTACCACTCAGGGGGGCATGGCCTACATCACTCCCTGCCTCATCTAACCCCAGCAAGCTTAGAAATGGGTAAGTATAATTAAATTGGGCATAGTCTGTTCCATGCAGCAAGTTGGGCAGACAAGATGATTCCTAAGTCCCATCAATCTACACAATGTCATGTTCATTTTTCACATGAATAAAATTGGATACAAAGAGGGTCACTCCCTGCAGCAGTGGTGCTTGCACATCCCAAAAAGCAAAACCACAGGAAAGAAAGGGGACTCAGCACTTCAAGCAGTAGAAAGATTTCATCAGACACACAGCATACGGTGTTTTGCCAAACTTTAATCAAACAACATGGTGATGACAAAGCACTCGAGCTGAGTGCAAAACATTGCTGTTTGTGGCAGGCCTCTTTGGACTACATCAGCTCTATGTACATCACCGTGTCAGCTTGCCCCCTGCTATCAGCTTCTTATGTCTGCACACCCCACCTTGAATCTCTTCGCCATCTCTATCTTAACCACTCCACTTAGCATGCTGTTCCACCTGCCCACCACACTCACCGTGAAAAAGTATTTTCTCAAATCTTTCCCGAGCCTACCCCTAGCCAGTTGTATCTATGCCCCTAGTGCCAGTCCCTTCACTGTATTTGAACAGTTGCTGTTGGATCTCCTTGAGTTCTTTAAAAGTTTCAGTCATATCTCTAATTTCTCGGCTGGCCTCAAGTGAGGACATGTTCGGACTTCTGAACCATTCTTCATAGGACCATCCCCGCATGCCATGTATTACTTCCTCTACACTGATTCTAACTGTCCAAAACTCTGTTTTGGTCTTTTCTTGACTTGTAAAAAAGAAAAGAAAAGGAGTCACATGATGCATTTGAGCTAGTGCCAGTTTACTTTGCTCCATATCCTCAAGTCAATTATTCTTATTTTGGTACCATTTACTCTGGGTTAGTTTACCTAATATGCCTCAACTTTCATCCATGAGATATAAAGCAACACTGGGAGAACACTTGCCATGGAGAAAACTGCAATGGAAGGAGATTTTGTGACTCTGCAGCACATGTCGCCTTCTTTGCCAGAGCGGGAACAGGGACTCAAATGCTGCCACCAGGGTGCCTCACCAGCAAACTCTGGTGGCATATTACCAGAAGCCCTTACCATACAGCACTTTCTAAAGGAACTCACCCCTCTCAAGGAAACAATTTTATATCTCTCCAATGACATTAAGGTGATCCAACCTGTGCTTGAAGAACTTACTAGATGGGTCAGCGATGCCAAGGCCAGCATCAACTCAGTGGATAATTGGCAGGACTGTGTGCATTCAAAGATCATCCAGCTCCAGGGGAAACTAGTCAAGATGGAAGAGTGCCTGAAGAATCAGTAGGGCAGATGCCAATGCAACAATCTGGTAACTGTCAAACTACAGGAGACAGCGGAGGGTGGAGACGTGATCCGCTTTGTGCAAAAGCTATGCATCAAAATCGCTATTAAGCCATGCACTACATATTGACTGTCTTCATGGGGCACAACACCTGAACTCTGATATTACAACGCATGCTGTAGTGTTTATAGCCTGTTACTTTATCAGCTATTGTGATATACTATTACTGTTATCTTTTTATCATATTGGTTGACACATTAACTTTGGGTTTCTTTTTTAAAGTTATGGAGAGGAGGTCAATTACTGATAAATATGGTGGCCTGGGATGTCTCAGGTTTTTGCTAGCTGAAGGCGTGCCTTTTTTCATCAGCCAGATCACCTTGTTAGGGGAGTAGTAACCTCCCCCCCCCGGTGGAGGTCCTCTGTGGCATGCTTCCTATAGGGCAGTTGCTCATCCTGACCCTACTCTCCACTCTTCCCAGAATAGCCGAGGGCCTTAGCATACTGATTAGCGCACTACCTAGGGGGTGGGAGTGGATGTTGTCAGCTGGGCCAAGACCATTGCGGACTGAAAGGATCCAGTGTTACAGTATTTGGGACTGGGTTGGGGGAAGGGAGGTGAGTTTCAATGTTCTGTACTCACTATTGTTCTTAATGTTTTATTGTTCACTGTTTACTTGTTTGGGTTTGGTGTGTGTGTATGTGTGTGTGTGTGGGGGGGGTTATCCTGGAGTATGGCATGTTTTTTTTACTGGATGGCAAACTGCAAATGGGAGACAGAACATCCTTTTTCTGGGACTATTTTTTTATTAACTCCACAGCACAATTTTTAAATCCAAGCACAATTAATTCAGATAATGTATATTATGCATATATCTAGACAGTAATTACATTCAGTCTATCCAGTATAATATATAATAGCATGCATAAAAGCAGTATTCTCTAGGAGTGGTACCGAAGATGGCAGTGCCTTGAAAAGCTATCAGCGTTTCACATGCATGAGACCAAATATAAGCAATTCCCCAAAAAAAAAAGTTCCTAACAGCTGCTATTGAGTAACATCCGGCAAGAAACAAAAAGAAAACTTAATAAACCATCAGAACTCTGCACCTCTAAGAAATGATCCAGTTATCCAATTGTGTGTGTGTGTGAATCCCCAACCCAGCTATCGGAAGCACCAAGTTAGGTCAACAGTACAACTGCTGACCTCCCTTGATAGGACACAATACCGACACAGGTGATGTGCTGCCTACACCCAGAGCCCCCCGCATCCCCCTGGACTTTAGGATTCTCAACTCCAGGTCAGAGTTGGTCCAGGGAGGGGGAAGAATACTGGGGGAAAGTGAAACAGGGAACCAGACCATTACAGCGACTATTGCTGTGGTGGTCCTTTTCTGTGTTTAGTGATTGGGGTGTTGGGCAAAAGGGGGCCACCCCAGCTATCTCATCCGTCAGTCCGTTCTCAACCCTGCCCAGAGGGACACATAGGAAATGAAGATACCACAAGTAAAGTTAAGGTAGTGATAAAAAATTAAAAATAAAAATGATGGCACGGCCTTATTGGATCTGTCTGATGAGAATTGTATATCATGTTACCTTTCAGGTAGGTGAACCCCCACCTATCTGACCCTCCACCCATCATAACCACCAGCACCACCTCTCTAGGTATATGTCTCCCCTAAGCAGAGTCTGGCAGTCATCACTTTCATTTCACATACCTGTTGAATCCTAATGCACCATCCCCACACTGAAGGTGGCTCCTGCTGGGGCCAATGTGCCTTAATAAATTTTCAAGTGACAGCTAAAAATATTAGTATCAATTTACACTTATCAGGGCACAACCATGTTACCATCGGTAATCCCAGCACCCAGTCAGTAAAGGTGTCCGGAATGTCTAATTGAGAAATCTATCTGACAATATCTTTAATAGATGCTTTAAAATGCCCTAGTTTGGGACAAGCCCAAAAAATATGCCAGTGGGAGCCAATACCCCCACAGCCTCTCCAACAGTCTGCAGTGTTTGTAGTGTCAAAGTGTTGACTCACCGTAGGTGTCCTAAAATATCTGACCAGTATCCTCCATTAGGACTCCAACCAAGTGGATGAAGAGGTGACCCACCATTCTAGTCATAGTCATTGTGTCCAATCCTCTTGAGATATGGTACAGGAGGCTTCCTCCTCCTTCCATGCCACCCTAATAATCTTATGAAGGGGTTCTGACTCAGTAGCTCCCAGCCGCCCATACAAGCCTGAGATACATTTTAATTTTGCTTTTAAGATCACTACCCACATAGAAACATAGAAACGTAGACATAGACTTTGACGGCAGATAAGGACCGCTAGGCCCATCTAGTCTGCCCATTTCCCTACCTACAGGATAGGCCGCAGATCCTAGTTAACCAACAGCCGATATCTTCCTGCCCCCCACAAGAATTGCCTTATGTCTGTCCCATGCATTCTTGAATTCTCCCACAGTTTTAGACCCCACAACTTCCTCAGGAAGGCTGTTCCATGCATCCACTACCCTCTCTGTGAAATAATACTTCCTCACATTGCCCTAGAACGCCCTCCTTCTATCTTTAAATTGTGCCCCTTGTTCTTGCAAGTCTCTTTTTCTGAAAGATGCTACCCTCTTGGACTTTGTTGATTCCCTTGAGGTACTTGAAAGTTTCTATCATGTCCCCCTCTCCCTTCTTTCCTCAAGGGTATACATATTAAGCTCCTTAGTCTCTCCTCATCGGCTTCTCTTGCAGACCCTGCACCATTTTAGTTGCCCTCCTCTGGACTGCCTCTATCCTGTCTATGTCCTTGCGGAGATGGGGTCTCCAGAACTGGACACAGTATTCCAGATGGGGTCTCACCAACTGTCTGTACAGAGGATAACAACTTCCTGTTTCTGCGGCTGATGCCTCTCCCTATACATCCCAGTATACCCCCAGCCCTCCCTACTGCCTTCTCACATTGCTTGCTAATCTTAAGGCCAACTGATTGATTACCCCAGGTCCCTTTCCTGTTTTGTTGTTGTTACTACCTCCCACCCATTGTGTATTCTTCCCCTGGGTTCTTGTTTCCCAGGTGCATTATTTTGCACTTTTTGCATTGAATCCTAGCTGCCATACGTCTGACCATTCCTCCAACCTTGCCAAGTCCCTTTTCATCCTTTCCACGCCTCCTGTGTATCAACCCTGTTGCAGATCTTTGTGTCATCTGCAAAGGCATACTTTCCTTCCAGCCCTCTGCAATGTCACTGTTGAAGACATTAAAAAGGACTGGACCCAATACTGAACCCTGCGGTACCCCACTAGTAACCGCCCTTTCTTCAGAGTGGACTCCATTTACAATTACCTTCTGTGTCCTGTTGTCCAGCCAATGTTTTACCCAGGCTACCACCCTGGGACCCTCTCCAAGGCTGGTTAATTTGACTAATAATCTTTTGTGTGGGACTGTGTCAAATGCCTTGCTAAAGTCTAGGTAGGCCATGTCCACAGCCCCTCCCTGGTCTACTACTTTGGTCACCCAGTCAAAGAAATCTATTAGATTCGTCTGACATGACCTTCCCGCTGTGAACCCATGCTGCCTTGGATCCTGTGCTCCACTGACCTCTAGGTACTCAACTATTCTTTCCTTCAGAAGTGACTCCATCACTTTCCCTACCACAGAGGTCAGACTGACAGGTCTGTAGTTTCCTGCCTCTGTCTTGGTCCCACTTTTGTGAAGGGGAATCACATCCGCCTTCCTCCAGTCCTCGGGTACCACACCATCCTCCCATGATGTATTAAAAAGAGTAGCCAGTGGTTTCATTAGTTCCTTCCTTAATTCTTTTAGAATTCTGGGGTGAATTCCATCAGGACCCATTGCTTTGTCCACCTTCAGTTTTAGGAGTTCTTGCAGGACCCTTTCTTCTGTGAAAGGACTGGGATCGACCCCCCTATCAAGAGTGCTTCTGTTAATTGGATTAGGCACTTCCCCCTCCTCTTTTGTGAATACTGAGCAGAAATATTCATTCAGTATTCCTGTTTTTCACTGTCCCCCTCTGCCCACCCACCGTTCATTCTATTCAGCCTCACTATCCCTCCTTTTGTCTTTCTACGCTCGCTGATGTACCTATAAAAGGTTTTATCCCCCTTCTTAACTGAGTTGGCTATCTTTTCCTCAGTTTGGGCCTTTGCTATTCTGACTTCCCTCCTGCTTCTTTCTGCCTTAACTGGTACAGCTCTCTGTCCTGCTCCTTCTGTGTTTCCTTATACTTCTGGAATGCTATCTTTTCTTCCTGACTTTCACAGCCACCTCTTGAGAACCATAGTGGCTTTTCTTTCATTTGATTTGTTTATTTTGCTTCACACAAGGCTTGTTGCTCTGTGATGGCAGTTTTGATAATTCCCCATTGTTGCTCCACACCTCCTTCTAGCCTGTTTGCTAGTGCTTTCCTGAGACACTCTCCCATTTTGCCAAAGTCAGCCCTCCTAAAGTCCAGTACTCTCACTTTTGTATGGCTTGACTCTGTAGCTGAGTTTAACGTGAACCACACTGTTTGATGGTCACTTGTCCCCAGACGGCAACCCACTTCTAGATCTGAGATCCTCTCACTGCCCCCATTTGAGAGTATGAGGTCTAAGATTGCTCCCTCACGAGTGGGTTCCGAAACTAGCTGTCTAATGCCTGCCACCTGTAGGGCATCAAGAATGGCCCTGCTCTTGGATGTGGCTGCAGCAAATGTGCTCCAGTTAACATCTGGCATATTCAGGTCTCCCATCAACAGTATCTCCCCTTCCTCTGCCACTCTAAGAATGCCTTCCATCATATCCTTGTCCATTCCTCCCCCTGACATGGGGGTCTGTACACAACCCCTGTGGGATTGTGGTGCCCTTTCCAGTCTCCAAGGTGACCCACAGTGCCTCCTCTCCTCCCTGTTTACTCTTTTGTTCAGTTGCTTTTATCCCTTCCTTTACATAGAGAGCTACTCCTCCCCCTATTCTCCCCTGCCTTTCTCTCCTGTAGGTTATGTACCCTGGTATGTTAACATCCCAGTCATGGTTCTCTGTGTACCATGTTTCTGTGACTACTACGATATCCAGGCATCCCTCTTCCATTAAGACCACCAGCTCAGGGAGCTTGTTGCCCAGACTACGGGCATTGGTACTCATTACCCTCCATTTTCTGATGGCCTTACCCCCTTTTGCCCCATCCTTGTCCTTCTTGCCTTTGCCACTTTCTCCATTTACCCCTGCCCTTCTCCCTATCGACACCTTCATGTTGGTGTTTGCCTCACTTACTACCATGATTGTTTGGGGGGGCTAGGATTTTCCTGCTCCTTTCCAGTGCCTCCCCCCTTGGCTAGTTTAAAAGCTTGCCATTGAGCATTTAAACCCTATCACCTAGGATCCTGGTTCCCCTCCTGGACGGATGCAGCCCATCATGCCAGTATAGGCTTGCATCACTCCAGGTGGACCCCAGTCCCCAATGAAGCCAAATCCCTGAGCTCCACACCAGTTTTTCAACCACTGATTGAATCTCATGGTATGGAACACCCTAACCTCTCCTATGCCATAGATAGGTAGCACCTCCGAGAAGGTTACCGTGCGTGCTACTTGACTAAGGCCCCTCCCCAATTCCACAAACTCTTCCTGCACTTCTCTAATCCCTTTCTTAGCCAGGTCATTTGTCCCTAGGTGGACAATGACATCCAGCTCCCTCCCCTGTGCAGCTGCTCTGGCAATCCTGAGGATTCGCTCCCTGTCCCTCCAAGCCATGGCACCAGGCAGGCACCTGACCTCCCTCTCCCCTTCCTTGCCCAGTTCTACCTTCCTAACAATGGAGTCCCCCACCAGGAGTTGTTTTCTTCCCCTGCAGGGTCCCCTGCCACCCTCCTGTGGGTCTTCTTTGTGGAGTTTCCCAGCATCCTCCTTGATCTCCACTTTGGGTGCCTCCATAGAAGAACCACACTTTGCCAGAATGGCATAGGAATTGTGGAGAGGTACAACTGGAGGGATGCACCTCTGTTCCACCACCCTCACCCTCACCCTCCCTGAGCCCACTGTGGTCCAACCGCTCCTCTTTCTTGGCAACCTCTGAGGCAATGGCAGTGGCACTGGTGGTCCCTGGATGGAAGAGGAGGTCCCACAAATCCTGGCCAACTCAGCCTGGAGATGAGCAACCTCCTCCCTCAGCCCAGAGAGGTGCCTGCAGATGGGACAACACCGCATCCTCCAGAACATCTCCCTGAAGACTGCTGCTCCACAGCCACTGCACTGCACCACTCCAATCATGTCTTATTTCTGGCCCCTTAACTGTTTGCAATCCTTACTCTTTCCTCTGTTTTTTTCTTTCTCTCCTTACTTTCTGCCTGTGTGCCCTTCAAGTTCCTGATTGTCCTGTTCTGAGACAAGAATATCCTATATTTCTCAGTAGACCACTTACTTGTTCAGAGGCAGACCTCCAGCAGCTAGAGGGGGCCGGAGAGCTACTCTTGCCCTTCTAGGATGGTGGGTCCTTGGTGGTTCTGTGATCACTCACTTCCTGCCCCTAAACAGGAAGTTCCTGTTGTCAGTCAAATTCTGTGCCTATAAAAATAGAACTAGCTTTGGGGTGGGGGTGGAGGGAGGAAGGAGGGCAATATAGTCCCAGCAGAGAAGTTCAGTCACACAGCAGTCCTTTCTCCTGGTGTCTTCTGCCAAGCTATTAGCAGAATCTTTCTAAGGCAGTCTTTAAATGTAGCTTCCTTCTAGCTATGCCACTCCCCCTACTTACCAGATCTTTCTACAAGTAATTTAAACCTCACAGCAGTTAAGTCCTTTCAGTCGCCTGAGATTTACACCTAGATGACTTTTCAGTTACCCATTCAATTCAGTTAACCCAAACACACACTTTTTTTTGTTTTGTATGTTAGTTTTTTTACCCTAAATTAAAGGTCCAAATGCAAAAGTTCTTCTACTTTAGTCCCAGCAGAGAAGTTCAGTCACACAGCAGTCCTTTCTCCTGGTGTCTTCTGCCAAGCTATTGGCACCCAGTATATAAAATCTTCCCTGGGGACAATGCTATATCTTGTTTAACCTTATTATTGTTACTATTAATAAAATGCTGAACTTGGAGGTATTTATGAAAATCCTGAACCCTTAAACTGAATTTTTCTTTTAGCGTCTGAAAGGCAGACACGATCCATGTACAATGAATTTAGAATTTTTAGTTAGGATTTGTCATTCCCAATAATTGTAACCTTGATCAAATGTGGGGGTAGAAAGTCTGTGTAGTAATGAATATGGGAGAGAGGACCCAAGGAGGCATCTGGTGCCAGCTTATGTTGAACTTTGTGGAGCATTCTCAGGGTATGTTTAACCCATGGGTTCTGAATAGTTTTAAGATAATCCAGTGATGTAGTAGATAGCTCTAGGGTAAACAGAGGCTGTCTTCCACATTCTGCATCCTCTATGTCATACTAGCCAGAGGAACATCTCTGTTTCACCCAGGTGCAAACAGGGGTAATTTGATCTGTCAAGTAATAATGTTTAAAATATGTCAACATGAGTCCACCCCCCCCCCGCATTTCTCAGAAGGGCTACAATTCTATGGCATATAGGGGGTCTGTGACCTCCCCACACAGAAATCTACTGATAGCTTTGGGTAAAGTAATCCAGTAGGAGACTGGAATTGGAACAGGAAGAGTGCTGAAAAGAAAAAGAAAATGGGCAAAACATTCATTTTAATCATTTCAATGTGTTCTGCCACTGATAAAGGGAGCAAGGCCCATCTTGCAAAATCCCACTGCACTTCTCCCCATAGCTGCTTGGTGTCCACAGTAATTTGGATGCACAAATGTCATATCTGTTTGTGGCAAGCCCAGGCAAAAAGGACAGAAGTCCTTAAACCCATGAGGGCAGGTGCCACTAAGCCTAAGGGTCTCTGATTTAGTTACATTTATTTTATAGCCAGAGATCAGCCCAAATTGTTGTAATAGGTCAAGTAGGTGAGGAACGTGAGATCTCCAGATGGCTCACCAAAAAATTGAGTCATCCACGTATAAAGCAACCTTGTGCTCAACACCTCCCGCCATAACCCCCACTACCTGGGGATCCTGGTGGACTGCTGCTGCCAGAGGTTCCAGGGACAAGGCAAAGAGAAGGGAGGATGAGGGGCATCCCTTTCTTGTTCCTCTATACAGAGGAAAGGCTGCTGAATTAATACCATTAACTCTTACTTGTCTGTGAGGGGAAGAATATAGGATTGAGATTATTGCTAATAATTTAGGGCCACATTACATCCTCTCCCTGTTTTTTTGTAGAAACTGCCAATTCAACCTATCAAAAGCTTTTCCTGTGTCCATATGGCTACTTGGAATGCCCCTGAACCTATTGAGAAGATAGTATGTTCAGTAACTTCTTTATTTTTCCCTTTATTGAAACACACTGAAAAATTAACAGAGATACAGTGTAAAAGTCAGCTGAGGAATTAACACAAGTAATGAAATTACATTTCAGCCATTATCTTATAGCATAACTCATTAATCGTATCAAAAAAATTAAAATGAATGAATAAAAAAAACTATATTGTTATCTATCTATTTGGGAGTCTGTAAAGAAAAAGAAAAGGAATAAAGAAAGAGAAAAAATTAAAGGATGTTTAACCAGTTAGTTAAGTCTTTAAGAAGTGTTTTAAGCTACTGGCTCAATTTTATATATTTCATTTCAAATGGTAACCAAATATTTTCCCAAATAGGACCCAAATATTCAAAGTTCAGTACAGCACGCAAACCAGTAGTGCGGGAATAGCGCAGTGTTAATGCGGAGCTGCAATATTCAAAGGAGTGGATAGCTTCTGCAAACCGCAATAGCACGGGGCAAGCCCATAATGTATGCAAGGGGCAAATTGAGGGGGCAGGAATGTGCACACATGCGCTATGGGATATTCAGCGCAACAGCGCAGTGCTAAGCCACATTGTGCGACACATAGCGCGGCATTAGTTTCCGCCTATAAAAGGCAGGTCTTATCCCAGGGCAAAACACAGAGGGGGACGGACCAGAACAGGAAGTAACCATGGCACTAGGCAACAATGCAGTGCTGCTGCTGCACCTAACGACAGCAGTAGTGGAGGAGGATGAAAGGGAGCAGGGCCAATATGGCCCACAAAGCAGGCCATGTAGACGATATGCTGCAAACAGGTGGTACCGGCCCAGAGTCTCCTTCGAGACCCTGCCAGATGAGAATATCACTGGCCGGTACTGGATGACCAGGGGAATGTTGAGGCAGCTATGTGAACTCCTGCATGAGCAGCTGCAGCCCAACACCAGATGCAGCCATGCCATGACAGTTGAGGAGAAAGTGACAGCAGCGATATGCTTCCTAGCCACAGGGACGTTTCAACAACCAATGGGGGACACCATAGGGGTATCGCATTCTGCCAACTCATGCCTCCTGACCCAGTTCCTCAATACTTTCCTGCCACATGCTGGTGCATTCATAGTATTCCCCAGCACAGCAGCAGAGTGCAGAGAACCCATGCAGCAATTTTATCGAGTTGTGCACCTACCAGCAGTACTTATTGCCATTGACTGCACCCACGTCCCCATTCGTGCATCACCTGGTGATGGCAATGAGGTATATACAAACAGGAAGGGGTACCACTCCATCAATTGCCAGGTGGTGTGCAATGCAACAGGGTGCATCAGCAATGACTTTATGCAGTACCCCGGCAGTGCCCATGACGCCTTCATCTGGCACCAGTCCCAGCTGTGTCAGGCCTTCAAGGAGGGCAGGATACCCAGTGGGCACCTCGTCGATGAGTATCAGCATGCAAGACATGCACACACCACAGTGTGGGTGGGGATAGGCAGGGGTATGCAAGGAAGGGGTCGGGACAGCAACACAGGTGGTGCACCACAGCAAGGGGCAGATAGCAGAACAGCAACACTAACAGGTGCACATTTCTCAACAGGGGGCAGCGCCTATCCCCTGCGACCCTGGCTGCTGACACCTGTACCCCGTCTGAACACAGTGACTCAGGAGCAATACAATGAGGCACACACCACCACTAGGAACATCATAGAGAGGGTCTTTGGCATACTAAAAATGTGCTTCCAATGCCTAGCGACGTCAGACGGTGCCCTACAGTATAGGCCTCAGAAGGTATGCCGTATCATCCTAGCCTGTTGTATCTCCACAACATGGCAATGAACCATGGGATACAGGCACCTGAACCTGAGGAACAGGCTGACAGTGACCCAGAGCTGGAGGTCAGGGGGATAGTAGAGCAACTTGAGAGGAGAGATCCTTGAATGGCACTCAGGGCCCTGGAGCACAGGGCTGGCATCATCAGGACACTGTCCCAGGCAGAATAGTGAGAAAACACAGCACAGCAACCAGAACAGTACATTGACAAAGACTTTATTACATGCAGACAACCACAATAGTATGGACCACCAACAAAGCATATGCACAACACAGTGGGAGAGAATGTATGTGGGTTAGCAATGTGTACTGTGTGCCGTGCAGGACACGCACGTGACCAAGGTAGACAGCCATGGCATGGTGAAGCAGCATGTCAATGAAGGTGCCTGATATGATGTGACAGAGTGGGAAGGGCTACCATGGCTATGCATGTGTGACTGTGCCAGTGAGTGTGTGTGCATGTGACTGTGTGTGTGTGTGCGCGTGTGTGTGTGTACATGTGTACACATGTGGGTGTTGCCTGTGTGTCTGTGTGCGTGGCAGCTGTGCTTATCTGAGGTGACTACCACCACACACATAATGCGCACCATGTGTGTGGGACACAGAGCCAGGGGTGCTCTGTGTAGATGATATATCTGGGGAGGACCGCAGTGAGGCTGGGAGGGTGGTGCGCCGGTGCCCCGGCTGACCTGCAGATCCAGACAGGGTGGGTGGCTAGCCACGGCGTCGCAGGGTGCCGGCTGATGCGCATGATGCAGTGGTGCTGGAGCCCATGCCTTCCCTGCATCCGCTTGAGGCCTGCCTGTAGGCCCGCATGACATGGGCATGCTGTCCC
This sequence comes from Neoceratodus forsteri, assembly GCA_016271365.2. Lineage (NCBI taxonomy): Eukaryota > Metazoa > Chordata > Ceratodontiformes > Ceratodontidae > Neoceratodus > Neoceratodus forsteri. Next base: position 1,335,637,902 of record CM057453.1, on the reverse strand, counting down.
GCTTGCACATCCTGCTGACCACCATGCACCCCATGCAGCACTGTGGCAAGATCAACCACAGCGGCTGTGAGACCCACAAAGCCATGGTTGAGTGTGGCTACCATGTTCTTCATCCTGTCCTCCACCTGCTGGTCTGCACAGGAAAAGACCAAGGCCACTGTCTCCCACAGCTACGAGAGCTCATACTGCATCTCATGCCGAAAGGCATGCAGGTCCACTTGGGCCTCCTGCTGGGACATCAGGGTGGCCTGGAGCACAAAGCGGAATCCCTGACCATCCGGCACCATGGCTGCAGCAATGCCAATGCCAGCTGAGGGTTGTGCCTGCCATTGTTCATGGTGAGAACACTGTGTGGGTGTCAGCTGCTGTGGTTCCTGGTGCTGCATGGTCCCTGTGGTGTGATGTGTCCCCTGCGGGCTCTGCACCCTTCCCTGTGAAAGGCACCACATGTCCAGTGGTGCACACACCTCACCCTCATGGCCCACGACTTGCTGTACAGGACTGCCTATGTGGCATGGCCCTCCACCCCCATGGCACCCATGTGGTGGACCACAGCATGCCCCACCCCTATGCCGCCAATCACAGTCCCCTCCACTGGCATGTAATAGCCCTGGTCTGCACCACCTGGCCACCACTCAGATCCTCCACCTGGGCATCCTCTAGGATTTCACCAGTGTCCAAGTCCCCACCATCCTGAGTTCTGGAGTCATCCTCCTCCCACAGGCAGGTGTAACCCATATCCTATGGCCTGCCACCCATGTGCTGCTGCTGAGGTGCCACGCAGGGCATCCAGTCCTGAGGTCGATGGCATATTGGTGTTATCCTTTTCCTCCTGCTCCATGTCTTCCATCTCAGCCATGTCCTGGCATGCTGCATGATGTGCACCCACCGATGTGAAACAAGAAAGGACAGCGTCACTGACCGGAACACACACAGTATGTCACAACCACCACGGCCATGCACACCACACATTGCAGTCCCTGTCAATGCAGACTATGGCCCATGCACACACACCCTACCACAGTGCACATGCATCGGGATGACAGCGGTGGTGACAGCCCTGCACAGGCAGTGGATGCACACCATACTGACTCATGTGTCACCTTCAGTCAGGTCAACCCGCTGACCGACAACTATATCGTGCTGACCGAAACACCTGCACCTGGGCAATTCGGCAGGCAAAGACTGCTTACTACCAAACAAAACTCACTGCCATTTGGGGTGATGGAAAGAGGTTCTGGGATAATATAAAGGAACTTAGTGGAAAGTCTCCTTCCCCTCCCCCTACCATGCTTATCCTAGATGGTATCCCCACCCAAGACCCCAGCAAAATAGCAGATGCTTTCAATATATCATTCTCAGACCTAAGATCTATTCTCCCTCCTGATTTCTTCAGTACAGATACGGGAAATTTCCCACTACCCCCAGTGCTCCACCCTTTCATCTCAAAACTATCTCTGCTAGTGATGCCCGCTCATATATTTCCAGGTTCCTAGGAAAGACCAGACATAGCGGTGACTCACTAGATGCAAAACTGCTATCTTTAACCCTTGATGCTGTACTAATACCTCTCACTAAAATACTCAACATGTCCCTGTGCCTAGGACAGTTCCCGTCTTTATGGAAAAAGGCAATGATTATGCCAGTACATAAAAATGGTGCACGTACCTCAAGTAGTAACTACAGGCCCATTTCCATACTCCCTCTCTCTTAAAAGTGCTGGAGAAAATAGTGGCCGATCAACTTTCTAACTTTCTAGATTCGCACCACCTAATATGCTAACAACAACACGGTTTTAGGAAAGGTCACAGCACCACCACTTCCCTATTAGAACTCACCTCCTTTGTTCATGATGCTCTGGACCATGGAGACCTGGCTGGCTCTATCTTTATTGATCTCTCCAAGGCATTTGATGCCATCAATCACACCATGCTCATAAACTCCCTCCTCTCTGTTGGCGTATCCAAAGAAACTACTAGCTGGTTCTCCAGTTATCTCTCTGGCCGCACTCAACAGATGACGATAAGAAGCACCATATCCGCTAACATTCCCGTCCGATCGGGTGTCCCACAAGGGTCCATCCTTGGTCCGCTCCTTTTCTCACTTTACTTGAACTCATTCCCTCTGACCTCCTCTGGGCGTCTTCTCCTTTATGCAGATGATGCTGTAATTTTCAGTCAGCACCCAGACCCCACACAGCTTCAAAAATCCTTGCAGGGCTCTTTCACACAAATTGAAGCCTGGTTTTCCTCACACAAGCTTGTACTCAACACAAAAAAGACGCAAGTCATGCTATTTGCCCGCCCACAACATAAGCACAGCATGACAAAATTATCTAAACATAATACGATGGGCACCATGCTGGAACCTGTTTCCAATTTTCAATATCTAGGGGTTACCCTAGACTCCGCACTTAACTATCGTGAGCATATCGTGTCAACTTGCACTGAAATAAACAAAAGAATCGGTCTCCTCTACAGGCTTAGGCCATGTCTACCTCCTGAGGCTCTACAGTTAGCTATCTCCAGCTCCATCCTTTCCCTGGTAGACTATGGCATAATCATCTATGGGGCTACCTCTGACACGGCACTGACCAGCATTAAATGTGCCCTAAACAAAGCCTGCAAATTGGCCACAGGCTGTGATCGACTCACGCATACCTGTGACCTCTACCTACGGTCATCATGGTTAAACTTCCAGGGGTGACTAGTTTATCAGACCTGCCTACTGGCCAAAAAAATTCAGTTGGGTCTAGGCCCCCCGGCTGTCTTCAGCTCCTCCAAAAGAACCTACCGACTCCACAAGACACTCTGACACCACCACATTCCATGTCCTCTTTGTGAAGACCACTGCTAGCCAAAGGTCCTTTTGCTATAGGGCCCCACTCTGGATGAACTCAATCCCTGACACTCTATCTTATCAATCCCCAGGCTTGGGCCTTTTAAACCTGAGTTACTGAGTCACATTATGTCCAACTCCCACTGCGACTGCAAATGAAACTTTATATAAAAAAAAAAAGTTTATGCACCATTATTTCACAATTGCTGATGTTCCATGTCTGTGTTATGTACTTTTCTTTCACTGTCATTTTTCTGCATTACAGCTGTAGTCTGAATTGTGTATTCCATGTTATACTGTGTTCAAATCTATTTGATGTAAGACGTGGAGCCTTTGCAAATGAGTCTCTGACTCAAAGGATTGTAATTCCTAGACCTTAAATAAATAAATAAAATGTGTACGGTGTGCACATTATGGCACCCCCATAGTGCAAACCACGTATTGATCCTACAATGTTCCTCCAGCACCAGTGCAGACATGCCATGTAGGGAGCACACAGGTGGAAACTGACCTGTTCTGGGTGGTGTGAGTGGTGTCTCACACCCCCTGTCAGTAACACCACCAACCAATATGGGATGCAGTGTAGAGGCCACCAGGGTCAGCAGTGGGTCCCCTTGATGCTATTGCATGGTCTGTGGCCCTTCTGCAGTCTGTAGGCATTCGAGGAGCCATAGTGCCTCCTCCTTGGCCCACTGCAGCAGATCATTCCACCTGTTTCTAATGGAATCTGTGGTACATCCCGGCCCCCAGCAGCATCGACCCGTGCCGTGACCTCATCCCACATTTGTCTCACAACAGCATCGGTTGCCTTGTGGACACATAGCACCTGCTCCCGCTCCTTGACACCGTGGACCAGAGCCATCAGTTCATCCTGGGAGAACTTATGGGCACGGGTCCATTCCTGTCATGCTGCAGAACCTATGAGAGACATATAGAAGAACACAGGTCACATGCTGTGGCATGACTGCATTGCACAGCACAAGCAGAACACAATGTGCATGCCACTCTAGACACCTGCAATGCACATCCTGTGGCAGCATGGCGCAGGCCCTGTTCAACATGATAGGGTACAGTACACGCCGCAACCGTGTGACATGGCCACCCCTGTGTGCACAGTGCATGTGCATGTGTTACAACAGACACTGCAGCTATATTGCACACACCAGCCCCCACATGGGTGCCGCACAGCCTGGGGCACCTGCAGGCCAATGTTTCTCCCCATTTCCCCTACCCCAGTGCATGGCAATAACACTGTGCAGGCCATCCACTCACATCGGGGTGTGCTGCTGTGGACACAGGCGTAACACTCACCCCAGTCAGCTGTCTGACAGACACAATGCCCATGTACACCACTAAGCAGTATCGTGCTGACATGTGGGCCTGCAGGCATGTGTTCTGTCCCATGCGTGTTCCGTGGCCATACACATGTGTGTACAGCACAGGCCAGGGACTAGTCACGTCCCAGTGCCATACAATCATGCTCCAAGCTGCTATACAGACCTGCCTGTTGCTGCTCTGCCTCCTGAGACATGCTCCTCTGTGTCAGGCTTATTCAGCAGTGGCACCTGCTGAGTACTGCAGTCCCTATAGACAACACAGATGGAGCACTGTTTGCTCTTAAATAGCACTGCTGGGCAATCATGCCTGTTAGGCGTGCAAATGAGCTGGTAATGATATGCTAATCACACTGTTTTCCCCTTGCATACACAATTACCCTTTTACATAGCCTGACTGAATATGGGCCATGTTAGCGCTGGGCAATGCACTTAGCACCATGCAAATGATTAGTGCTGGGCTATGTGGGTATCCTGTGCTGCACTGTCATGTTAGCGCAGTGCTACGTGACATTGCGTGACTTCCACACATGCACGTGTGACCATTGTAACACACTAGCACCCCAGTTTAGTGTGTCATAAGGCTGCGCTACATCGAACAGCACGGCGCCACACGCATGCATGCATATGCTGTTCCAAGGTCATGGCAGGGTCACACATGTGCAGTGAGAGCACTCCCGGTTAGTGTCATGCTATGCCATGTGACTGCATGGTGCTATGTCACATTTTGCTAAAGGGCCCAGGGTGCAACACAGGGGCAGTACAGGACAGTCATGTGGGAGAGTACCAGCTGTGCACAGTATGTCTGGGAGGCATAGACAGTGTGTGGTGGTGCAAAGAAACAGGTGCTGGGGGGACGTTAAGATGGCAAACCTCATGCAGCTCGTGCAGCAAAGGTACCGACGCCTGTTTGGGGAGGTCAGGGAAGATGACCGCCCACGATGCCAGGTGTGGGACTCCATTACATGCCATCTCACAGAACAGACGGGCATTCCACGAGACGCTAAGAAGTGTCAGCACCACAACATGGACCTATGCCGCAGGGAACGGCAGCAGCTGGACCAGTACAAGCAGATGGTGCGTGATGGAATGGTGCCAGTGCCAGGTAGGTGTCATCATAAGGCACACACATGTGTTCCATGTCTATCTTTCTGCCAGTGTGTGTGTGCGTGTGTGTGTGTGTGTGTCTGTGCACATGCCTATGTGTGTGCCACCATCTGTACCCAGGTGTGCTGTTGTGCCAGGTGGTAGGACACATGTTGCACTGGTTCTGGGGTATACAACATGGGCCGCTTGGGTGGCACTATGGTACAGGGTGTCTGGTGAGACACAGTTGCAACAGTTGCCAGGTGCAACCCATGGTTGTCGCAGTGCTTGTGTGGTACATGTTGCTGTACCCATGGGGGTTACACTGCAATCGTGCCATGTGCAGCCATGAACTTGGCCATGGAGTACGTGGCAGGTCTGGACCATGCAGGTGGGGGGACCTGCAACAGGACTGTCCTACAGCCAACACCAGTGTGGTGTGGGAGGCTGTACCTTGGGTGCTATGTCTGCCTACACAGCTGTGTGTGCATCCTGTCACTTTGCACCTGCGTGTGGCAATGTTGCACTGCAGTGTCACCATGCCTGCACACCCAGTGTGCATGGCACATGCTCAGTGGGCCATGGGGGCCCCTGTGTTGGTGTATCATGTGTTCAGACACTGTCTCTGTGCTGCTCTGTGTTTTACAGTGTTTTGGAGTGGGGTGCATCTTGCTGTGGCTATCGTGATATATGCTGTGTCTTGCACTAACGCTGCTGTTACCTCTTTCCACTGTAGAGTGGATCATGCAGCACAGCCCAGGGAGAGGGGGCCAGGAGTGGTCCAAGAAAACCATGTGGAGCAGCCCTAGGGTGCCAGCCATGCCTCAGCGGCCAGAGGAGAGCAGCCCTGAGGCCAGGTGCCTATTGCATAAGTACATGTCTGTTTTCATTTGTGCTGTGCTTCTGGCATGTGTGGTTCCTTCATTCCTTCACTGGTCTGCCATTGACAGTGATGGCGGGTTAACAGCCATGAGCATCGTAGCCTGGCTGGTGCGGCATTGTGCTGTGTTGCTCACCAGTGTTGCATAGTGCTGCCCGCGTCTGGCTGTCTGGCTGCTGTACACTGTGGCTGGGGGGGGGTTGCAGTATGGACCAGTGTCAGCATGCACAGATGGCATTGCCGTATAGTTTCCAATAGTGATGTCCATGTTGAGCTGTTCACATGGTGTGTGTGGGTTCTAGATGCAGGGCACCGTACGCACTGCAGTACATGGTCCATGTGTGATGGCATCTGGCGGCCCACCACTGCAGGTGTGTGTGCCCTGTGGTATTGCAGCTGCTGTGGGATGGTTTGGCCTTGGTATGGGATGGCCATTGGCCAGACCCCATGCCTGCATTGTGCTGCTCCTGCACCCCTATAGGTTGTTGTTGCACTCTGTTTTGTGGTACGTTGCTATCTGACTATGGGCAGCTTGTCCTGATGTGTGTTCTCCCATGTGCATGTTGTTGCATGGGCCACCCCCACTGCCATCCTCAGGAACGCCTGTGTGGCTGCACTGTCTCACTGTGTGCAGTGCTGGGTTGGAAGGTGTCAACCATGTCATGGTGTTGTCGGGGCCTGACATCTGCATGTCTATTGAGTTTTGGGTTGTTGCCTCTGTCTTCCAGGCCTGCCCTGTGGACACCTGTCAGTTGTGCCTTCCATTGCATTCCTCAGCACCACATGGGCATGGCTGTCGGGACATGCTGTCCATCCCTGTATAGCCACCTGTGGCTGCTGTATGCCTCCTGGCTGGTTTCCCATCCTCACATGCTCCCTCTTCCTCTTGTAGGTCCACACAGATCATCATTGTGAGTGACCAGGCCAGAGGAGTCAGAGGGCACGGATGACTTCCTGTGATGCCTTGTCCAGCAGCAGAGGACGATAATTGAGCAGCAGGCCATTCTCATCTCATGAACCAGGAGGGTGGCTGCTGTCCTGGAGGCAAGACTGTCAGAACCGTCCGGCATGCAGCAGTGACACAGATCCCTTTTCCATTTACTTTGCCCCCCTCACTGGATAGCTTGATGTGCTGATACCTTCTATTCCTGTGTATTCTGTGTCCCCTTACCCTTTCCCTTCTTTTTCATTTCATTTATGCATATCTGCATTCCGTGTATATACATGTAGTTGCATTCCTGTTATTTACTTTTGTGGTGCTGTTGTTGTGTGTGAATGGGTGTGGTTGTGGTGGATGTAGTTGTAGTAGTTGTAGCAGTAGGGATAGTAGTTCTCTTAGTGGTAGTAACAGTGTGTTAGTATTAGTAGTAGTAGCATTTATTGTATTAGTTGTAGTTGTCCACCTGGGAACAGAAGTAGGAGGTTGTTCAGGAAAGAGGTTTGGTTTTATCTTCCATTTTAACTGAAATGTTTGAATAGTTTTGTACTTGAAATTAGTTCTGTGTGTTAAAAATTACTACTTTGAGTCAGAACTGTTACTTGGGCTGTGATATTGTAACTATTGGGGCTTGTGTGCTGGGTGTGGGAACACTTGTTTGGCAGTGATAATTAGAGTGAAATTTAAGTGTGATGTTTGCCTGGTGGTGGTAGAGCCCTCCCATCACCCTGTTTTGTAGGCTTTCTTAAATACTGAAAAGCCACTGGGGGTTGGTATTGAAGGGCTGTGCATATCTGTTTGTGACTGAAATTTGAAGCAACAGGAACTGGTGGGCATGTGACATCATACGGTACCTGATGTCTGCATACAGACACTGTTAGTGGGACTGGACATACACTGGACTGTATGTGTTTGTGAGACTTGGGAACTTTATTGGTGGGATTGAAATTAGGTTAATAAATAACTGCAGTCAGTATAGAGAGAGAGACTGTATTCCAGGGGGAAGGGACTGAGAAAAGGGGTTTGTGCCATTATGAACAGTGAGGGACAAACAGGGTGGCCACATTCCACCATGGCAGGCATCTTCAGAAGGGTTGTAGGCTACACAGGTTGTGAGATGGCAATAATTCTCAACTGGGCCTGGAGAGAGGGACGGAGGCTGCCCACTCTGTAGACAGCTATCTTGTATCAGGAGTGAAGTATATTGGTTAAGGAGTAAGCTGGGGGAGTTGGGGGTGGTGTCCAAGCATAAGAGGTGTGGATATGGGTGGCAGAAGGGTGGGGCTGAGGGAAGGCTGGGGCAAGGCTCAGAAATTACAGGACGTTATGTTACAGCAAGCAGGAGGGGGGATATTAGGGACAGAGGACCCTTAGATAGGGATGTTGATGCTAAGGAGCAAATGTACTGGGTAAACATTCCAAATATAAAGAGAGTGGAGGGGGAAGAGTCAGGAGGGGCTGTTTTGGGGAAGCCTAGAAGAGCAGACTGTGGGAAGGGAGCTCCTTAGGAGAACAGGGCAAGAGGGGAGGAAGAGGGGCAGTTTAGAGGGGCAGCAGGGGGAAACTCAGGTTACTTGATGGAGGATGGCATATAGTGTTACAATAAATTTGAGCTACTAAGCAACCTGGAGGTGGAGGAAGGGGTTGGTGGAAATGAGGAAACTGATACAGAGACTGGGGAGAGGGAGTCAGATACCCATAGGGCATCACAGACTAGCAATGGAAATGATAGAAATAGTCCTAGAGGGAGAAGGGGAAACATAAATGTTAAGCAGATGGGGGAGATGCAACATATTGCAGACATGAGGGAGGACAGCATGACTGGAGAGAAACTGGGAGACAAGGAGGTGGGGGAGGGCCCCCCTTCAGCAGGGAGGTCTGTACCAAGGATGGGGCCCTAGGTAAAGGGGACCCACAGAGGGCCTCCAGAGGTAGGGGTACTATTACAAGGGGGGAGAATGGCGGTGTGGGGGAAGGGGAAACCATCAGGGCCAGAATAAATAGTTTGGATAAGAGAGGGTTAAAGGGGACACCTATTCAGGGAGGGTCTGAGTTAAGTAGGCAAAATAACAAGGGAGGCAGAAAGGGGAGGGTGACAAGGGGGTCTCTAATAAGTCAGGAAGACTCCCATGGAATTGAGATCATGAATAAAGGGGGGTATGGGGGTTGAGAGCCCATAGTGGAGGTAACCATAAGGATGATGGTGGTGTTAAGGTTCTGTTATTGGGAGACTTGATGATTAGGGGTATCCAGTGGGAGGGACAGGGGGGTGGATGCCATAGCCAGGTGAAGGTAGTGAGTATCTCTGGGCTGACAGTGCACAGAGTAAAGTTCATGGTGTACGAACTGGTTAGGGATTATGGAGGGAAACCAGATTTCCTGGTGCATTTGGGAACTAACGATCTAGATGGAAATTCAAACAAGGTTCCAAGAACTTGCCAGAGTCTGTCGGGATAATGGATGCAACATTTCCTTTTCGGAAATATTGCCAGTACCAAAGGCCTCAGTGGAGAAAAAAATGAAGATCACAGAGGTTAATGACTGTCTCAGGAAGTGGGGTGAAGAGAGTAGGTTGGGGGTATTAGGGAACTGGAAAGGAGTTTGGGAGGATAAGGGACTGTATGCCAAGGACAGGCTTCATCTTGCCCCGTTAGGGAAGGAAGTCCTTAAACAGGGAGTGGCTGACTACATTCAAGAAAGGTGGGATTTAAACTTGTGAGGGGGAGGGATGAGGGAAGGACTGACCAGAGGCCCTCTCCTTCAGATGAGGGGAGTAGCCTTCAAACCCAAGGGGGGGAGGGGGAAACAGACTGGGGAGGAGGTTTCAGGAGGATCAGAGGGAGGATGGAAGTATAAGGAACCTGGGTGGGGTTCGACAAATGGGATCAGGGATAGGGGTGGGTGATGGTTTTAGTAAATGGTAGGAGCTTGGGAAACAAGTTGCCGGAGTTCCAGGCCATGCTGTTCGGGGGGGTGGATGTGGCAGCGGTCACGGAAACATGGGCCAACAAAAACCATGACTTGGACCTAAATGTGCAGGGGTAACTATGCTTAGGAAGGATAGAAAAGAGGGTAGAGGGGATGGAGTGGCTATGTTCATTAGAGATGACATAGAAATTGCTAGGGTAGAAGAGGCAGAGGGAAACGTGGAGGCCTATGGGTCACCTTACGAACCCCAGCAGGAGGTAAGGTCAAGCTGGGTGTAGTATATAGGCCCCCCGAGGTTGGATGATGTTCTGGAGGATGGTTTGCTGGACAACATCATTGCCCAGTGTGGACCAAAAGGGGAGGGAGTGGTGTTGATGGGGGACCTTAATATGCCAGGTACAAACTGGGGAACCATGTCCTCTAAGGTGGCCAAGGAGTAGAGGCTGTTGGAAGGCTTCCAGGATGTGTTCTTAACACAGCATGTGATGGAGCCCACAAGGGAGGGGCATGTCCTGGACATGGTTCTGGCAGATGGGGATCTGGTAAGGGACCTGGTTGTAGAAGATCCCCTGACAGGGAGCAACCACAATACTGTCTGGATTCAAATAAGCATGGAGGAAGGGAGGGAGGGAGGGAGAGATCTAGGACACTGGCAGTGGACTTCAGGGGGGCAGACTTTGTGGGCATAGGAAATATTCTCAAGGATTGCTTGAAGGGGATTACATTAATGACAAATGTGGAAAAGAGATGGGAGGTCATAAAACGGGGATGTCATGAGGCAGTCAGGACCTGTGCCAAGGTGAAACATAAGGGAGCAAGGTCACATAAACCATGCTGGTGGTCCAGTGAGGTTCAGGTAGCGGTCAGAGAAAAGAAGGAGGTCTACAAAAAATATAAAACAACAAGAGGGGATAGGGAAAAGGAAATGTACCATCTTGCATCTAGGAAAGTCACCCGGATGGTGAGGGGGCAAAGTCCAGTAAAGAGCAGCGGCTGGCACAGGGGGTACATGGAGGGGAAAAGGGGTTCTTCTGGTACATTGGGGGGCAGAGAAAAATTAAGGGCCATCTCCGCAGATTGAGATCAGAAGGAGGGTGGGTGGAAGAGGCAAGGGACCAGGCAAAGGTATTAAATGAGTACTTCGCCTCTGTGTTCACTAGGAAGGGGAATGGGATATCTACAAAGCAAGGCATGATGGGGATAGAAGCGGTACTGAGTGTGATCAGGGGAGCAACAGAAATGGAGCAAGGGGGGGGAGAGGCACCCCAGGGGTGTCACATCAGGATAAGGATAAAAAGGCCAGTAAGGTGGAGGGGATGAATGATACTATCTCCACTGAAAGGGTGTGGTTAGCCCTCAAGGCCCTAAAGAAAGATAAATCTCCTGGGCTGGATGGCATTCATCCGAGAGTACTATGACAATTGGCAGACATACTGGCTGCACCCCTGGTGGAGCTCTTCAACAGGTCGCTTGAGACAGGGAGGGTACCTTGGGATTGGCGAGAGGCACATGTGGTGCCAATTCATAAATGGGGGGTCGAGGGAAGTACCAGGTAACTATAGACCCGTCAGTTTGACCTCGGTGGTGGGAAAATTAATGGAGAGTATACTAAAGGAATGATTGGCGGTGTACTTGGAGGAGGTGGGAGGTCTGGATAGTCGGCAACATGGGTTTGTGCCAGGTAGATCATGTCAAACCAATCTAGTGGAGTTCTACAAATGGGTAACATCAGAACTGAACAGGGGAAAGCCTGTGAATGTATTATTCTTGGACTTCAGCAAGGTATTTGACTCTGTCCCCCACAATGGTGTGGTGGAGAAACTGACGGGGTTGGGAGTAGGCCCTTTGATGGTCAGATGGATTGAAAACTGGCTAGCTGGATGCACCCAGAGAGTAGTGGTCAGTGGGGAGCTCTTGAACCCTAGAGAGGTCGGTAGTGGGGTACTGCAGGGCTCGGTCCTGGGTCCGATCCTGTTTAATGCATACATATCGGACATCAGGGAGGGTATAGGGTGTGAAATGAGTCTCTTCGCTGATGACTCCAAGATGGGAGCAGTAGTTGAGGGGGAAGAGGGGAGGTCGGCCCTGCAAGGGGACCTGGACACCCTGGAAAGCTGGGCTCACACATGGAAATTAAATTTCAATATCACCAAGTGCAAAGTGTTGCATCTTGGGTGGGGAAACCCTAAACACAGGTACACCCTGGGAGGGGAGGTGCTGGAGGCCTCAACAGGGGAAAAAGACCTAGGGGTCATGGTGGAGGCATGTATGAATAACTCTGTGCTGTGCAGGAGAGTGGCTAGCAAGGGAAACAGGATGTTGGGATGCATCATAAGGGGGATCACCTCTAGGAGCAGGGAAGTGATTCTGCTGCTGTACAATGGACTGGTTAGACCACACCTCGAGTACCATGTACAGTACTGGAGACCACACTTGAAGAGGGACATACAGCTCCTGGAGAGAGTACAGAGGAGGGCAACTAAGATGATACGAGGACTAGGAGATTTGACATATGAGGACAGACTTGAGGAGCTCTGCCTGTTTTCATTGGAGGAGAGGAGAGGAGAGACAGGGGGGACATGATTGAGGTCTTCAAGTACCTCAAGGGAATAAATAGGGTAAACATGGAGGGGATCTTTAGACTAAAGCAGGGAGGTATCACCAGAGGGCATGGTTTGAAGTTGGAAGGTGGAAGGGTGGGGGGGAAGAGAAGGAGATTTTTCACTGAGAGGGTGGTGGACCCTTGGAATGTGCTGCCTGGTGAGCTGGTTCTCAGATCCACAGTGGAGGGCTTCAAGTGGGACAGACACAGAAAGCGGATGTATCAGATGATGGCCTGGCCCAGGGGGGTGGGGATGGATGATTGGGGTTTCTGGAACACAAGGGGGGAGGGCCTCAGCACCCAACTAAGGATCTGAGGTTCGAGCAGACTCGATAGACCATAAGGCCTAATCTGCTGGCAATTAGTATGTTAGTATGTTAGTTTACATAGTCGTAGTTGCAGTAGTTGTGGTTCTATATGTGGTAGTTGTAGTTTTTCTCTTAGTATTCTTCCATTACTGTTTGTTGTATATATTGTTGTTCATGTTGTTGCTGTTCTTTTTGTAAGTATCATGCCTTTCTTTTGTCATTTTGCATTATTACATACCACTTTCATGACCTTACTGTGTCCAGTGTCGTTTTTGGGTGCATGGGGTTTACACGGGTTTCTCCTGTGCTTTGCTGTCCATTCAGGGGTCCAGGGTGTTACTCGGCCTTGCCTTGACTGGGTGTGTGGCATATTCTGGGTTCTGCACTGCTGTCTGCTCTTGGGGTTGCTTTTGGGGCTGTTCTTCCTTGCATGTGCTCCAGGGCACAACAGGCTCACCTCTGCACTATGTTCCTCTGGGGGTTTGCACTGCCTGCCTTGGGTGTTATGTTCAGTGCTGTCTTCTTTGCTATATTCAGTGCTGTCTTTTTCCTGGGCTGTTTTTGCCCTGCACTCCAGGCCCTATTTTCCCAGCTTCCTTTGCATGCTATATTTGATGGGTTTTGCACTGGGCTATTCCTTTGTAATATAGCAGGTGTTTTGGTCTGGGTTATTTTTGCATGCCAGGTAGTGCTAATTTGGTCTCAGGGTAAAGTTTTGAATATCTGGGCCTATGTCAGGTGTTGCAAATATTAAAGTGTACCTGTTCAACTTTAGACAAATCCAGCATTATGTTAAGCCATTGAATCATTGTTGGGGAGTTGGGGTTTTTCCAATTGATCAAAGTAAGCTTGTTAGCTGAGATAAGAGCAAGTTGAACAAAAATTATCTGTGGTGTCAGTAAGTAGCTTTTATTATATTTGCCAAAAAATATAAATTCTGCATCAATTTTAGGTTTGATACCTCTAATGTAGGATATAACTGAAAAAATATCTTGACAAAACATATGTAAAGTTGGGCATTCCACAAAAATGTGAAGATCATCAGCTGGGGAGTATTGACATCTGGGACAATTGTCCGTGATGCTGTAATTTATTTTATTCAATTTTAGAGGGGTATAGTAAGTGTGATGAATTATATTATATTGCATTTGTTGCAGTTTTGTTGAGATAAGGTTTTTGAAAGTGGAATTTAATATTTCCAGCTATCTATCAGAATTAATTTCTTTATTTAAATCAGTAGACCATTTATCCTTTAGTGAAGTGAGTGTTTTTTTGGTAAAAGAAAATAATGCTGAGTAAAGTTGCAAGATCATGATTTTTTTTAGGAGAGCCAGGCACTGGTAAATTTAGAAGGGGTGAATTTAAGAGGGCATTTACAGTTTTATTGAGTTTAAGAATTATGTTTCTTAGTTGAAGATAGCTGAAAAAATGCTGTGTAGGGATTTTGTATTTTTGTTGTAAATTAGTAAATGATAAAAATTTTTCGTGCTTATAACAATTTCCCAGTTGAGTTATGCCTCACATTTGCCAATGCTTTAATTCTAAGGTGTTCATGATAGGAGTTAAATTAGAGTTTCCATAAAAAGGAGAATATAAAGATATTTTGTTATCCCATTTTATTAATTGATGGACTTCCTTCCAAAGTGTCAAAGAGGTCCGTGTAGATGGAAGTAGATCATGGAGCTGGGTCGATGACAAAGCAATAAATAGAGTATGAAATAATTCATTATATATGATATGTTTTTTTTTTCATATTGACAACGTGCTAAAGAAGAGTTCTTGAACCTACACTGTAGTGGACTTAACTGACCAGAGTAATAATATAACTTAAAATCTGGAAGGCCTAAGCCCCCCTTGAATTTTGGTAGTTTTAATTTAGCAAGAGCAATCCTAGGTTTTTAGCCTTTCCATATGAAAATATTGATGGCTTTATTTAAAGCAGCAAAACATTTATTGGGTAGTTGCTTTGGTATGGTCAGAAAAAGAAATAAACATTTAGGTAGAACCATCATTTTAATGGCATTTACCCGGCCTGTTAGTGTAAGTGGAAGAGAATGCCACTTACTAAGATCTTGCAGAATTTTATTGAGTATTGGGATATAATTAAGTTGGTAAAATTTCTGAGTATCTTTGGGAACCGTAACTCCAAGCTATATAATTTCATTAGTAGGTTGAAGAGTTCTAAGTAAAGCAATATCAGCAGTAGGATTAAACCCTAAAGATATGGATTGTTTTTTTGCCAGTTAATTTTGTACCCAGACGTTTTACCAAATTTAATTATTATTTCAAGTATTTGGGGTAGTGTTTGTTCTGGGTTGGTGAGGAAGAAAAGTGTATCATCCGCGTATAGACTATTCTGAATTCCTGGAATTTGTCTTAAAAGCTGAGCAAGTGGCTCAATAATTAGTGTGAAAATGAGAAAGAAAAGAGGGAAGCCTTGTCTGGTGCCTCACTGGAGAGTCAGTTTGGATGATATGTCTGAGTTAGTTTTAATAAATGCAGGAGGAGCAGAATATAAAAGGTTTAATAAATGCAGGAGGAGCAGAATATAAGAGTTTTATCCATTGTCTAATGTTATGACCAAAATGTAGTTTTTGTAGAAGTAGGTGAATAAAGTCCCATTTGACACAATCAAATGCTTTTTCAGCATCTAAAGTAATAATAATAGAATTGGAGTATTGGCTGGAATCTATATAATTAATAACATGGCATATGTTATGTGCCAGGTGACAGTCTTTCACAAAGCCAGATTGGTCAGAATGAATAATAGTAGGTAAGATAGGATCTAAATGATTAGCTATAATGTTTGCCAATAATTTATAGTCTCTGTTAGGCATGAAATGGGTCTGTAGGATGTACATAGCTCAGAATTCTTATCTTTTTTAAGGAGTAGAAGAATATTGGTTTCGTAGAAGGTTGAGGGAAGTTTACCAGATGAAAAAGCTGCTTGGAAAGTATCCAATAAGAGTGGAGATAAAAGAGGTCCATATTTTTGGTAGAAATATAGTGAGAAACCATCAGGCTCAGGAGCTTTACCTTTCGGTAATCACGAAATGGTGATTTTTAACTCCTCAAGAGTGACTGACTTGTCCAATTCATTAATTTGGTGTGGGTCAATTTTGGAGGGTCAGTATATCTGAAAGAAATCTGGTATGACATTTGAATAATTAATTCTTTCCGAAAAATAAAGGTCCCTAAAAAACTGATAAAATCTGTTATTAATCTGAATAGGATAACTTATTATAAAACCATTTGCATCCCTAATGGAACTTATACTGTTGCAGGCTGATTGTTGTTTTAACTGATGAGCAAGAAGTTGTGATATATCACTGAAGGTATAATATGACGATCTGGTTTTCATTATTAAATTCTCAGCTTTGGATATTATTATGTTACTATATTCTAATTTAGTCTCATGAAGTAAGAATGTATCTCTTTGTGTGGGGTTTATTTGAAGTCGTGATTCTATCTGTTGTATAGCTTTACCAGATTATAAAGTTTTAAATTGATCTTATTATATTTAGTAGCCAAATAAGCTATACATACCCCATGGGTGTATGCTTTAAAGCAATCCCAAAGAGTGGAGTATGAGACTGATTGGGTAAGGTTAGTAGAAAAATAATAAGAAATCTCTGTTTTTAATTTATTTAGTAATATCGGATCGTTCAATAATGCAGGGGCAAGTCTTCAAGATCTAAAGGTTCTGAAGGGCCTAAGGGATAACGTTAATATGTAGGGTGCATGATCTGAAATAAGAATAGAATGATAATCTACTAATTTTATAAGATGAGTTATTGTCCGGGAAATCAAGAAAAAAGTCGATTCTAGAATAATTATGATGAACAGGAGAGTAATAGGAGAACTTCTGCGTAATAGGATTGAGATGTCTCCAGATATCAATAATACTGAAATCGTTCATCATATCTTTCAGTATTTTAACTGACTGAGTTTCTGCTTTAGCACTGTAGGGATTCCTATCTAAAATCCTATTCAGGACTGTGTTAAAGTCTTTGCCAATAATGTAAGGTGAAGAAAAAGTTGCTATATTTAAAAAAAGTCTGTGAAAAATTGTGGATCATCTTCATTGGGAACATATAAATTTATTAGTCTGCAACTGAACCCTGAAATAGATATCTGCATTATTGCGTATCGATCTGCTGTATGTGCAAGAGTATGTCCAATTTTAAAGATCACATGCAATGTTTTTTACATATTGTTAAAAGCTTAAAAAGTTGCAGTTCAAGTCTTTGTGTCATTATTAGTGTTTCCTGAAAATTTCATGCTGTTTGGTTTTGTGGTTTTCTTTAAATCAGCATTTGTTAACTTGCTCTACAGTGGCTGAAAACAGTGGAGTTATTTCTGTCCTCTCAGTCAAGCTTAGAGTGTGATTACATCATTTTGGAGTAGCTTGCTGTTTGATTCCCAATCAGAGCAGCACTCTGTAGAGTTTATGGTTTGCTGAGCTCTCCAGGTTTCTTGCAAACCCATTCTCTAGTTTGTGTTTAGATAGATCAGCTTAAAATATATCATCCTCTTCCTTTAAAAAGCTGATCATTTCAGTTTCAATGCTGAACTGAAGTGGTGGAAATCTTTTTCTGTGAGAAATCAGCTTGTCTGTATCACAGCTCTGTTCTTTCTAATCAAACCTCCGTTTTTTTCTAACTATATAACACAGGGCTGTTTAATGAATATAAAATAAACCTAAATTTTGTTCATTCACAGAACGTTTGTCTTTGATGTAGCCTTCATAAATTCAATCATGTAAGAACATCTTTTTTATGTTAGATTACCAAACAGGTGCTTGTCACACTCTGCTACAGTATTTCAAACACGTGTACTGTAAGAACTCACACATTTCAGTTATTTGGTGGTTTCTGTGTGAAAATACATCATATACATGTGTAACTAAAAACACTATGTGGCATCCTGATGCACCATATATCTGCCCCACAGTTGAGGCAGCTGCAATCTACTGCCACCAGTCCCCTGCCCCGCAAGCCTCCTGCTTTCTGCTCCACATTTGAGGCAGCTGCACTCTGCTGCCCACTGTCTTCTCCAATACAGTCAGGGATTATGCACCCTGCTGCCTCCATCCCCTGTCTAAAGAATCAGGACTACTGCACCCTGCAGGCCCCAGCCCAAACAATTGGGGTTGCTGCACTCTGCTGCCCATTTCCCCCTACTCTCACAGTTAGGGATGCTGCACCTGTTGCCCCATTCCTGTCTCCACAGTCAGGGCTGCTGTGCTGTGCTAAGCCCTAGAATACCAGGTTCCCTTCCTCCACAGCTGGGGTTGCTGCACCATGCTGCCCTAACACCAGAGGTGGGGCTTTTGCTGCATCCTGCTACCCACTTCCATTGCTCCAAATGATCGGGGCTGCTGCATCACATGTACCCCAACTCACAGTCATGACTGCTGTACCTTGATGCCCCTTGTGTCCTGCCCCACAGTTGAGGCTTCTGCACCATGCTGTCTTCTATCCCCTGTCACTACTGATGGGGATGCTGCTCACCTGCTCCTTTCTACACAGTTGGGGTTGCTGTGGTCTGCTGTGTCCAACAGCCCCATGCCTCTGCAGTTAGGGCTGCTGCCTCTTGCCACAAGATTCAGGGCATTTGCTGAACCCTGTTGCATGCCTCCACAATTGAGGCAGTTGCACTCTGCTGTACTCCTACCACCAGATTCCGATCCTTTGATACACCCTGCTGACACAGGAACAGGGTGCAACATGTGCAGTGTCCCTGACTGTGATGTTGAGAGAGAGAGGGTAGCAGGGTGCAGCAACCCCAGCTGCTCAGGAAGAGTGCAGCATAAGAGTAAGGGCATTTGCTGCACCCTGTCCTTTGCCTGTGGAGGCAAGGGGCTGTGTGGCGCAGCAGGGTACAATGGTGGCATGGGACAAAGGACAGCATGGTGTAAAAGCTTTGACTGTGGGCAGCACACAGGTGGGTATCAGGGTACAGCATCCCTGACAATAGCACAGGGTGCACATTGTGCAGTAGCCCAGTCCATCTGGGGCAATGGAAGTGTGTAGCAGGGTTCAGCAGCCCCAACTGTGGATGCAGACAGCATGAGACTCTATTGAGTAGCACAGCACAGCAGCCCTGACTGTGGATATGGGAACAGGGGGCAACAGGGTGCTGTGGCCCTGACTTTTGGGGTGAGGATAGAGGGCAGCAGGGTGCAGCAAGCCTGAATGTTCAGGCAGGAGATAGGGGTGGCATCAGGATACAGCAGCCCAAACTGGGGTATAGGGTGCAGCAGGCATGCCTGTTTGGGACAAGGGATGGGGCAGCAGGGTCTAGCAAAGGATCTGACTCTGGTGGCAGGAGGATAGCAGGGTGCAACTGACTCAACTGTGGATGTATGCAACAGGGTGTAGCAAATGCCCTGAATCCTGTGGCAAGTGGCAGCATGGTGCAGCATCCCAAACTGCAGAGACATGGGGCTCTAGAGCACAGCAGGCCATAACACCTCCAGCTGTGTAGAAAGGAGTAGGGTGCATCAGCCCTGTCTCTGGTGATGGTGATAGAGGACAGCATGGTGCAGAAGCCTCGACTGTGGTGCAGGACACAGGGGACATCAGGGTACAGCAGCTCTGACTGTGAGATGGGGTACAGGTGGTGCAGCAGCCCTGCCCATTTGGGGCAATGGAAGTGAATGGCAGGATGTAGCAAAGCCCCACTTCTGGGGGCTAGGGCAGCATGGTACAGCAGCCCCAGCTGTGAAGGCAGGAAACTTGGTACTCTAGGGCTTAGCACAGCACATCAGCCCTGACTGTGGAGACAGGAACAAGAAGCAACAAGTGCAGCTTCCATAACTGTGAGGGTGGGAGAGAGGGCAGCAGGATGCAGCAATGCCAACTGTTTGGGCAGGGGGTGGCAGGGTACAGCAGCCCTGATTCTTTAGGCAAGGGATGGAGGCAGCAGGGTACAGAATCCTTGACTGTGTGGGAGAAGACAGTGGACAGCAGGATGCAGCAACCTCAAATATGGAGCAGAAGGCAGGGGCTTGTGGGGCAGGAACAGGTGGCAGTAGACTGTAGCTGCCTCAATTGTGGGGCAGAGACATGGTGCATCAGGATGTTACATACTGTTTCTAGTTATACATAACATGATGTATTTTCACACAGAAACCACCAAAGAACTGAAATTTGTGAGTTCTGACAGGTGCCTGTCACACTCTGCTACAGTATTTCAAGCACATGTACTGTTTGTCAATCTGACATGAAAAACAATGTTCTTACATGAATGTATTTATGAAGGCTACATCAAAGACAAACTGTTTCTGTGAATGAACAAAATTTAGATTTATTTTATATTCATTTAATAGCCCTGTGTTATACAGTTAGAAAAAAGAATCTGAGTTTTGATTAGAAAGAACTGAAAACTGTGATATAGACAAGCTGATTTCTCACAGAGAAAGATTTCCACTACTTCAATTCAGCTTTGAAATTAAAATGATCAGCTTTTTATGAGAAGATAATGATATATTTTAAGCTGATCTATCTAAACACAAGCAAGGGAATGGGTTTGTAAGAAACCTGGGAGAGCTCAGTAAACCATTAACTCTACAAACTACTGCTCTGATTGGGAATCTGAAACAGCAAGCTACTCCAAAATGATGTCATCGCACTCTAAGTTTGACTGAGAAGACTGAAATAATGCCACTGTTTTCAGTCACTGTAGAGCAAGTTAACAAATACTGATTTAAAGAAAACCACAAAACCAAACAGCATGAAATTTTCAGGAAACACTAATCATGACACAGGTACTTGAATTTCAGCTTTTCAAACTTTTATAAAAAATATGTAAAAACCATTGCACATGATCTTTAAGAAGAGTGTTTTTTTTTTATCAATACTGCTCCCCCGTTAATTTTGTGTTGTAGCAGGAAACAATTCTATTGCCCCATTTTCCAAATAATAAAGTTGAGATTGCATGCTTCAAAGTGGGTTTCTTGTAGCAATAAAATTTGAATTGGTTTTCTATCAGCATAGTCAAGAACTCTGCCCATTTTAATTTGGTTACCCAGTCTGTTAACATTCCAATTTAGCAATCTAAGTTCAGCCATCTTTCTTTAACAAACAAAAAACATAGGCAAATGGATAAGAATAAATGAAGACTCCCTAGGGCAAATTGAAGCACAATAGGAAATGTTTTTATGTCTCTGTGAAAAAGATATAAAAGTAAGAGGAAACAAAACCTTAGCACTTTAACCCCCCACCCCCTTTATCAACAAAGATAGGCCGATATGAGAGTAACCCATTGACCTCCAAGGCTTGTCGGGCACAGAGCACCAGAGCAACAAAAGTATCATGAGACTAACGTTTTGTGGTGCCCCTGGTGAGAAAGGCCCCAGATGACAAAAAAAAGAGGAAATAACATGATCAAAGAACATTTTAAATAGAAGAGAAATGAGACCAGTAGAAACAACCTAAATAGGAATGTCCTGAGATATAGAAATCTGAGCTGTGAAATATATTCAATTAATCTGGATTAAAGTTAGGTTGTAGAGAGTCAGATTGGTTAGTTAAAGGAATTAGACTGTAAGTCTGAGATTGGGGAAGTCCAATTTGAAAGTTAGTTTTTCAATGCACTTGGGGATGAATGTTTACTTGATCGAGAATTTTCATAGCTTCTTGAGGAGAAGAAAAATACCTAAGTCTGCCATGAATATAAAAACCTCAGTTTAGCCAGGGGTAGTAATGTAAATTTGATTCCTTTCTTCCATAGAACTGAAATGATGAGATTGAATGACCACCTCTGATTGGTTGTAGCCTGACTAAAATCTAAGAAAACAGAAATTTTATAGCCTTCATAAGTTAATCCTTTTTCAGTCCTTGCTTTCCGTAGAATTGTTTCACAGTCTTGATAAAGGTGAAGTTTGATGAAGACTGGATGAAGAGGTTCAAAGGTTTTTGATTGTGGATCAAAACACTTTGATGGGGCAGTGCACTAGGCTCTTTCAAGAGGAATTATATATTGGGGATATTTTCTGCCCATTGCAATAGTGATGAGTTTTTAGAAAAATGGAGTGGGGTCACCAGTGCCCTCCAGACCCTCCAGAATTTTAATTAATTTTGGGTTATCATGATGAACGTGATGCTCTTTATCCCGAATCTTAGCCATGAGACTCTTAAGTTGGGCAGTATGAGTAGATACAGTTTCTGTTAAGGGAGCCATAGTAGATTCAATAGTATGAACTTTAGTTTCCAATAAGGAGAAATGTTCAGCAATTGCTTCCACTTTAATATTTAGTTGTGAAAGAGCTTGTGTAATTGTGGATAATGACTGAGAGATGTTTTCTAAACCCATCTGTATATCCAGTTTGAAATGAGATATGTCTTTTTTAAGATCAAGTGCCCACTGGGGTGGTTCATTTTGATAAGCTACCAAAGGTTCATTCAAATAAATGATTGATGAAATTCCAGTCATCAGCTGTTGTGAGGAGAGTACAGAGTTTATAGACTGTCCCTTAGAAGTGAACCCAGAAGTCTAAATAGCATCAACAGGAGTCCCTGAGATTTGACTCGAGTGTTGTTTGAGTTTTGATTAGCTTCTCCTTTAGTTTTATCCGATAGTCTATCAAAATCCTCTGTTGGGTTAGAGAGTTGAGAAACTTGTTCGGGAGAATTGAGTCAGTCCACAATAGAGCGTTTACCTGCTCAGGCTCTGACAGTGCCAATGTTGAAGATGGAAAAGATGCCGGTAGAGCTTTATGGTATGTGACCTCTGTTGATTGAATAACCAATGCCATTTTTGTAGCCATAGAAGTTAAGTCAGTGGACTGTGTACTAGGGAAGAACGAGGTACCATTGGGCTCTGTATCCTTAGTACATTCAGTGTCTTGAGGATCATCATTAAGGCTTGCATCAGCCCAGGAAGAAATAATTGCTACAAAATTTTCTGAGGATGTTTTAGCTGGTATGTCTAAGTTAGTTAAGGTACTTTGGCTTTTTTGCTTGTGACACGATTTCTTCTGTATTTTGAAGAACTATGTTTTCTGTTGTTCCTGCTCAAGTATTATCCATAGCCACTTTGACCCTGGCTGGAATTGCAGGCAAGGCAGTGGTCACAGATTTAAAAGGAGATATCAGTGATGATTTAGGTTCTGCGGTTAACCAGTTCTCCATTTCAGCAGTTTGCGTCCACAGAAGTTTAATGTCTAGAGTTAGCATTGCTTTCTGTGTCAGAGTAGTTTGATATATTGCCTTCCTGACTGTAGGTAAGAGTTTAACAGAATTGATAAAGTCTGAAGCTTCTTTTACTTTTCTAAATCACTTAGACATCCTCAAGAATCCTAAAAGAGAGTGGTATTTAATCCAAGGTTGATGAGGCAGAGAACGTATGTTCAAATTGGCACCAAAATGTGTTAGAAATAACAAACTGCTCTGGTGCTGCTAACCAAGCTACAGCATGGTGTCAGCCATCTTGGATCCTGCCACCTGTGTCATGTTCAGTAACTTCTTAATATTATCCCGAAGGTAATGCCCTGCTATAAAGGCAGTCTGATTATGGTGCACCACCTTCTGAATTACTCCCAGAAGGTAGTCCGCCAAGATCCCTGTAAATATTTTTAAGTCAACATTTAACAAGGAAATGGGGTGGAAAGAGCTACTCTATTCCAAATTCTTACCCTCTTTAGGCAAAATATTTTTCTGGGTTATTGATCAATGAGGAGTACCTATGATTTCATTATGTGGAATGTTAAAGGGACCCAGCAAAAATGAAAGAGGTATGTCATTCTCAGGCATCTGAAGAAACTTGAAGTGGGAGTTGCCTATTTACTGGAAACTCATTTGAAAAGAGACCCGGTCCACTACCTATGAAGACAGTGGATGGGCCAGGCATTTGGTGTGGGGAATAGTAGTACAATTTATTTTTATTTACTTATTCATTTACAATTTGTTAACCTGGAAAGGCACTCTGAGCTGAGGCTCATTTTCAGGTGTGACCCGGAAAGGGGAGGAGCTGTGGTCTTAATCACCCATAAGGTGCCCTTTCAGTTGATTAGGGAGATACGGGATCAAGAGGACCAGTTCCTGTTTTTGCATGACTGTTTGGGTCTTCATGAGGTATTGCTAGACACCATTTATAGGCCGCATGCTGATACCCCCCACTTTTTTTATAGATCTCACACCATTGCTGGCTCCCTTTGTCCATCTTCCTATTCTAATTGGTAGCAACTGGAATTTAGTATACCAACCTGATTTAGACAAATCAGGATCTAACAGAAGGGGTCTCACTCTGGATCAGAGGGGTCTTGGGTAATGGGACTGAAGGATCCATGGCACTTGCTTCATCCCATGGACCAACAATATACATTTCACTCCATTCCTCATACTTCATTTTTTAGAATAGACTATTTTGTGAATAATCAAGACAGTGTCACTGGCCTACTATCTTGTGAAATTAGCCCATTAGTAATTTTGAACCATACTCTGGTTTGCATGAGACATTGAGTGGAGGGTGGTCAAAAGGGATAGGGTATGGCAGCTTAACACTCGGATGTTAAAAGACACTAACATATTAAACAGGCTGAAAGAGCATGTCCAGTGTTTTTTTTAGTACAGTGAAAGCACGGTGGACCCCATGGATGTTCTATGGGGTGCAACAAAATGCTCTATATGGGGCAAATGCATTTGTTTGGCTACTAGACACTACAGGCAGTGCTAGAAGAAACTAAAACACTTGTTGGTAAGACTTGAGAACTGGAAACACATCTTAAGCCTGACACCCCTAAGCATATTTGGCTTATATTCACCTCTGAGCATATTCGGCATATGTTTACCCCCAAGCATATTTGACTTATATTAAATTCCCTCTGAGCCCAGTATGCAGATCTGTTAAATGAAAATGTGGAGCTTGCCATTTTTAGAGCTAAGATGCATGGAATACAGGGAACATGCAGGGAAAATGTTTGCTCTCTGACTCCAGCAGCAGGAGACCTCCAGTGTGGTGAAGGAGTTGAGGGTAGGGATGAACCCAATTCCTGTTACTCAATGTAGAGAAATATCCAAGGTCTTTTTATGAGCTTTTATGAGGCTCTATATAAAGATGAACAAGACCCTTCTATTCTGGACAAGGTTACTGACTGTCTTCAGCAAGTAGAACTCTCATCATTGACAGACCAGCAAGGGGAGTCCCTCAAGGAAGCAATCTCCTCTGGGAGGTATTGGTGACCATTAATCAGTTTCACCTAGATATAGCCCTAGGGCTGGAAGGCTTCCCTACTAATTTTTAGAAAGCATGTAAAAAAAGAGCTTGCACCCTTTTTGGCCAAAATGTTCAATTATATTTTCTCTAAGTGCTTGACTGATGGTTCTTTGATGGAGACCTGAATTACTCTTCTCCTTAAGCCTGGCAGGAATAAGTTTCTGGCAGGGACTTATAGACCTATCTCCCTCATTAATACATACTTTAAAATATTGGCAAAGAGTTTCTACCTAACTGACTAATGAAAGCATGGGATATGTTAATAGGAGTGGAGTAGGTTGTTTTTATGGGGTGGAGGGTCTCAAGTGACCATTTACATAAACTTCATCACTTGGTTTCCGCTTCCAGGGGGAGCAGAGTCCCCATGGCCCTGGTCTCCTTGGACTCAGAAAAGGCATCCAACTGTATGTCCTGGCCTTACTTATTTGAGGGTCTTAAAAAGCTTGGAATCCTGGAAGAGTTCATGATCTGGGTTAAAGTCCTCTATCATCACCCTAGTGCTCGTATTTGGTGCAGTGGGGTTCTTTTGGCCAACATCCCTCTAGAGAGGGGGATGAAGCAGGGGTGCTCTCTATCACCCCTGCTTTTCAATCTGTACCTTGAACTGGTGGCATGTTGCTTGCAAAACAATCCCTGTATCAAAAGGATTTCTCTGGGGGTACCAGGTACACATTTTCAGCATATGTTGATGATTTACTCCTACATGTTGATGACCCCATAACCTCTATCCCTGCAGCACAAGAGGAAATAAGAAAATTAATTGAAGTTTTGGCCTACAAACTGAACAAAGGGAAAACAAGTGTCTTAGCTTTGAACCATCTGGTCTGGAAAAAGGATTTTACTGAACTGGGCTTACCTTGGGAACCCTGCATGCTAACAAACCTAGGTATTAAAATTACATGACACTCATTGGAATTGGCTAAAAACAACCTATACCCACTCTTGTGTACTACCAAACTGGATTTCCATAGATGTTCATCTCTCCCTATGACTTTATGGGGCTGTATTAGTATTGTTAAAATGAACCTTCTCCCCAGATTGCTTTACCCTCTAGGTATGTTGAATGTGGTTCTACCTAAACATTGGTTTACATGGTTGCAGCATTTGATTAATAAATGTATCTGGCAGGGTAAAGCAGTGAAACTTACTGTCCCTAAACAGATGGGGGGAGGGGGGATTTACGGTTACCTCATTTCTTTTTATATTATGGAGCCCTACATGGAAGTAAGTACTTACAGTGGGATAGATCAGAAGACAGGGAGACAGATCTTGTTTATATCCCCATTGGCTACTAATAGAAAGAGCCCTTTGTCAGGCATCAGGCCTGCAAATCAGAAACCTCCTCTTTATTCAGCCCTCCCAGCTACCTACCTCTCTTAAACATACCCTGATTTCATGGCCCCTTATGGCTCACTCTCAGATAATTTCTTATTTGGGTCTGAGCTTCACACATGACATTCCTCAACCAGTACTGGGGAACCCACATTTTTGGATCAATCAGCATCTCATTTCCACTAATTTCTGGCCCTAGAATCAGCTCCCAACATTAGAGTCCCTTTTAGTGGTGGGTAGGCTTATTATTTTCTAGATGCCTCGGGACTGACAGAATATACCTTGTACATCTTGCTTAAAGTTTTTACAATGGTCTCACTCAGTTATTCCCCATATGGGTCAAGGCTCTGTGAAGGAAAGAGCAGGAAAGAGTTGGTGACTTGAGTCCTCACTTCAGGTCAACACTTTTATATCTCTGTACAAGTCCTTATAGGCGTTAGACTCTAGGGGACTTTAAGGACTTTAAGGAATTTGTTATTATTGGCAAGAGGGCCTTCAGGTAAATTGGTTCTCTAAAGACTGGCAGTCCATATGGATTGCATTATATAAATACATAAAACAAGATGGACATAGATTGTTGCAGTCCGGGATTTTGCATAACTTTTATTTTATACCCCAGAGGCTTCACACTGTGGGGAAACTGGCTTTTCCTATTTGTTCTAGGTGTAGTCAAGCTGAGGGCACACGCTAACATATTTTATAGGACTGCACCAAAGTAATCCTTTTTGGGAATCTATTAAGAGTCATTTGGATCCTCTTTTGGTGCTTGAGGAAGCCTTCACCCCAGAAATTAGTCTGGTAGGGCACTATTGAAACCAAGTTTTTGGCCCTCGGAAGGAGAATATGCCTTTGATAACTATCACTGCAAAATTTGTGATACTGAGGCATTGGCTAGATGATTCCTCCCTGACACACATTGCTCAGACAGAAGATAATAGCATTGCTCAAAGTCTGTGGGCAGCAGGACCCCAAACAGCACAGTTTCACGATGGGTGGGTCCTGCCAAACCAATCTGGTCAAATTCTTTGACTGGGTTACCAGGGAGGTGGGCAAAGAGGGGGGCAATGGATGTGGTCTACCTGGACTTTAGCAAAGAAGGCTGGCAAAGAAATTAGACCATGCAGGGATAGGACAGGTAGTGGTTAACTGGGTAAAAGACTGGCTACAAGGTAGAACTCAGAGAGTTCACATAAATGGAGCAGTGTTATCAGAAGAAAGGGTGACCAGCCAAGTGCCCCAGAGCTTGGTGCTGGGGCCATTGCTCTTCAACATTTTCATAGCTGACATTGCAGAAGGGCTAGAAGGAAAGGTGTGTCTGTTTGCTGATGACACAAAGATATGTAGCAGGGTGGACTCCACAGACAGAGAAAGATGGAATTGGACCTAAGGAAACCTGAAGAGTGGTCTTGAGCATGACAGTTGAGATTCAATGCTAAAAAGAGCAAAGTCATGCACATAGGTAGAGGTAATCCAAAGAAGATATATTTCCTGGGGGGGAAGCTACTGTAGCTGCCTCAAACCAGGAGCATGAACTGGGAATCATGATCTCAGATGACTTAAAAGTAGGAAAACAGTGCGAGAAGGCAGCACTCAGGGCCAATGGAATTCTGGGATGCACTGAGACAGAAATCATGAGTAGGAAAAAGGAGGAGGCCTGCCACTCTACAGAGCAATGGTCAGGCCACACCTGGAGTTCTGAGTCCAGTTTCGGAGGCCCCACCTCAAAAGACATCAACAGATTAGAGACTGCAGAGAAGAGTAACAAAAATGGCGCATGGATTGCATGGCATATTTTACGAGAAAAGACTGAGGGAATTAAACATGTATTCATTACAGCAGAAAAGGGAAAGGGGAGACATGATCGAAACCTTCAGATACATAAAAGGAGTAAATAGGGTACAAGCACAGGAACTGTTCTCCTCAAAGAAGACAATAGAACTAGGGGGAATAATCTAATGCTAAAAGGGAACAAGTTCACCACCAATGTCAGGAAGTTCTTCTTTACAAAGAGGGTGGTAAATGTGTGAAATAGCCTGCCCCTAGGGGTGGTGGGGGCCAAGATGGTGGGTGA
This sequence comes from Neoceratodus forsteri, assembly GCA_016271365.2. Classification (NCBI taxonomy): domain Eukaryota; kingdom Metazoa; phylum Chordata; order Ceratodontiformes; family Ceratodontidae; genus Neoceratodus; species Neoceratodus forsteri. The sequence goes on along the minus strand of CM057453.1, from coordinate 1,335,609,367 downwards.
ATTCAAAAATGCGTAGGATATGCACAGAGGAGCCCTCACACAAAACAGGCAGTAGGGGGCTTGAGTAAATCAGGAAAGACTACTACAGTGCAGACTAGATGGACCAAAAGGTCTCCTTCTGCCATCACTTTCTGTGTTTTTATGTACTGTAAGTCAAAGAGAGTGGTATAAAGAGATTTTACAAACCCTAAATGTGGTAAAACAGATTGACACCCTCCATAATAAATACAGACCTTTAAAAACAAGTGGGAATCTCTATACACCTTATTGTTTATTGATACTGTCACCGACTAGCCAGGTATGTGCTAGATTATTAGGTGTATTAGTGTTACATTGTTTTTTAGCTGACTCAGGTAATGACAAATACTCTCTCTGCAGCTGTCTCTTAAACAGAGTCAACAAGTTAATTAAATCGGCATTTGCACCTGATATATTGGTGCCTTACCTCAGGGGAATTATGTTTATTTGCAGATGTCCACAAATATTCAGAGTTTAACTGTAATATCGCTCATAAATTTAGTTTTACAGTGTCCTGAGGACTTCCCAGCCTGAAGAGCTGCCCACACTCCGCCTCCACGCTCAGCAAAGTTGTGACACGATCCCAGGGACAGTGCAGAGATGTGCTCTATTATAGTCTATGGGGGCAGCTTTACAATCATTTTTATGTTGGCTCGTGCATACTCAGCCAACATATTGCAGCAGTAGCAGATTTGGAGGCATAGTCAGTGTTGGGTGAATGCAGGGCACGCATCAGTAGGTGCGTCCCTCATTCCCCAATCAGGCAGCAGCAGGCACCACATCAACAATTTGGAATGTGGTCACTAGATCTAACAAAAGGTCTACTGCAATGAGAGCAGAGCTCTCAATGCAGTGTGACCACAACACGCCTCCCGATGTGCACGCAGCACTGCCACCACCTCCTGTCAGAATGCCAATGGGGGAACCCACTCCCTGTTGGCATAATAACCCCCTTCCCATTTACAATGTATGCTGAGAGGGTGCCCAATCCCCCTCGGCATCATGCACACCCCCCAACAGCTTTTCTTTGCTGATGCGTGTCCCAGTCCCCATCGGCTTTAGTGCCCGAGTGATGCTGCCAATGGGGGATCCCACTCCCCATCGGCATTATGTAACACCCCCCACTTTTGTTGTGTGCGGCCGGGGTGCCCAATCCCCATCGGTTACAGCTGCCCCAAAAAGAGCCATTGGCATGCTGGAGCCCACCCAGCATGCCACATGCCCCTGTATAAAAAAAACGTCCCACAATTTTGTTTTACCTGTCAAAAAGAAACGTCCCCTGCAGTCTCCCTGCCCCTCCCACAACCCACACCCACCCACTGTACACTCTGCCTCCCCACACCCCCACCCCAAACTTACCTCCAGAGTGTGATGATCTTCGTGGACCGGGAACATGTCTGCACTTTCAAAGCTGACCGTGAACTGAGGAAATGCCGGTAAGCTGTATAATGGAATAAAAAGGGGTTTATTTAACTTTGATACATATCTCAGGCATTTTTTTTAATTTTGGCACCAAATTTTCAACATGGGGTTTTTGGGACCCCTCCTCATGAATTCTGGCACTGTCATGGTGTTAATCGCTCCGAAAGGTGACTGCGCGGAATCACCTTTTGGGATCGATTAATGAGATAACAGTGCCAGTGTTCATGAGGTAAACTCTCAAAAAGCCTATGTTGCAAATTTGGTGGAACAAATCCCAAAAATGGCTGCTTTATGAATGTATGTTGCGCAGTTTCCATGCACACATGTAACTTTTGTGAATTTGTAATATTTTCACTCCAGATTTTCAAAATTGGCATTTTTCCACACCTCTTTATGAACAGTGCAGCTGTCATTTTACATATCCTGGCCAAAATGTGTTTTTGCACCTCCGGCGCAGAATAACACAGTCGTTGCGTGAAATTAGTTTTTGGAACAGTTTAAGGAAGTGACGGTCACACTGTTCATGAGCAGAAGTCCTAAAAGGCCTATGTTGAAAATTTGGTGACAAAATTCCATAAAATGACTGTGCTACAAGCGTGTGTTGCGCAGTTTCCACACACCCTTGTAACTTCACGAATTTGCACTATTTTCATGCCAGCTTTTCAACACTGGCATTTTTTTACACCTCCTTATGAACAGTACAGCTGTCATTTTTCACATCCTGCGCATAATGTGTTTTCGCACCTGTGGTGCACAATGGCTTGGTCACTGTACGAAATCAACGTTTCAGACACATTAACAGAATCACACTGCCACTGTTCATGAGGGGAGGTCCCAAAATGCCTATGTGAAAGATGTGGTTAAATAGTCCCCAAAATAATTGAGTTACCGACGTGCGTTGCACAGTTTCTATGCATGCTCATACCTTCACTAATTTTTCATATTTTCACTCCAGATTTTTAACATTGCCATTTTTTTACATCTCCTCATGAACAATACAGTTATCATTTTCCACATCCTGCCCAAAATGTGTTTTCATTCCTGTGTCACCAAATGGCATTGCCGCTGTGCAAAACCACCTTTCAGCTAACAAACTGATAGTGCCACTTTTCATGAGGTGGGCTCACAAAAAGCCCATGTTGAAAATTTGGAGTGAAAATACCAACATAGGCCTACGGTGTTAGGGTTTCCAACTGTAGCACCCCACCCTGTAGAGACTGACAGACGTCAGGGGTGTGACTTAGGATCATCGGCTGTAATGCTTATGCCATTCCACTCTCATCCTCACCCTGCAGCCAGTGATGGGCATCGTGGTGTGCCTTTCACTGTTCAGCCTCAAAGTTCACCTCATTCTTCTATACTGCACCCACCTCAGCATATTTTCTTATGGAATGGGGTAAGTATAATGCCCAAAGACCCCAAAGCACACCACGACACTTGTCAGTGTCTACAGGGTAGGGTGAGGTGAAAAGACATGAGTGTCATAGCTGATGACCCAAAGGCACACCCCAATGCCTGTTGGTCTCTACTGGGTGGGTGGGGTTAGCGTCACTTTAATACTTCACTACCATTCCTATTATGCATCTTTAACTCCAGCGCTACCAATGCCAATGTCAGCAAAACAACATTTGGCATTGACAAATGCTTTTTTTATATTGTAATGGTCATTTGGTGATGAATCAAGGGCACTGATCGACTAACAAAGCCCTTGTTAGTTGACCAGTGCCCTTGATTCATCACCAAATGGCTATTACAATATAAAACAAGCATTTGTCAATGCTGAATGTTGCTTGCTTCTATGTGCTGTTTAGGAATTTGGAAGTCATTGGAGTACAAATATTGAAAATTTGCGAACTTACGAGCGTGCGTAGGAATTGCGCAATGCACGTTCGTAAAACAGTCATTTTTAGGAATTTTTTCACCAAATTTTCAAAATAGCCATTTTAACACCTTTGCTCATGAACAGTGTCACTGTGATTTTCTTAATGTGTCCCATACATTGAGTTCACACACCGACTGCGCCATTGTGCGCTACATGGGCGGAAACACATTTTGGGCAAGATGTGAAAAATGACAGCTGCACTGCTCATAAGGAGGTATAGTAAAATGGCAATGTTGAAAATCTGGAGTGAAAATATTGAAAATTCGCGAACTTACAAGTGTGCGTAGGAACTGCACAACGCACGCTAGTAAAACAGTCATTTTTTGGAATTTTTCCAATAAATTTTCCAAATAGGCTTTTTGAGAGCTCACCTTATGAACATTGGCAGTGTTGTTTCGTTAATCATTCCAGAAAGGTGATTTCGCACAGTGGCTGCGAAATCACCCTTCGGGCCTGAGTAATGCCATGACAGTGACATCATTCATGAGAAGGGGTCTCAAAAACCCCATGTTGAAAATTTGGTGCAAAAATTCCAAAAAATGCCTGAGATATGCACTAAAGTTAAAAAAACCCTATCTATTCCATTATACAGCTTACCGGCATTTCCTCAGTTTGCGGTCGGCTTTAAAGAGTGCAAACGTGTTCCTGGTCCACCGAAGATCATCGTGCCAGACTCTGGAGTGTAAGTAGGTGGGGTGGTGGGGGCAGGGTGTGCAGGGTGGGTGCGGGTTGTGGGGGTAGGGAGAAGTGCCAAGGGACATTTTTCTATATTTCCAGTTTTTTTGTTTTTTTAATGACGACGCGGGACATTTGCCATGCTGAGGTGGGCTCCCAGCATGGCACAAGGATGGCTGGTGGGGGGGCATGGAGCCGATGGGGGATTGGGCACCCCCATCAGCTATAACACATTTTGCCATGCTGGGGTGGGCTCCCAGCGTGGCACCTGGATGCTTGGGGGGGAGAGACAGTGGAGCCAACTGAGGATTGGGCACCCCCATCGGCAACAGGATGGGGGGAGAGACACTGGAGCCAATGGGGGATTGGGCACCCCGTCGGCCGTAACATCATTTTGCCACGCTGGGGTGGGCTCCCAGCATGGCATCTGGATGCTTTGGGGGGGCGTGGAGCTGATGGGGGATTGAGCACCCCCATCAGCCGTACAGTGTAGGGGAAGGGGAAGGCACATGAGCACACAGTGTGCGTGTGTGCATGTGCATGTGTGTGTGGGGGGGAGCTCTGCTCACTCAAGCAGAGCTCTCTCTTTCAACTGTATGCCACTGCATTTTCAGCTTGTCATAAACAGCTGCAGCAGTGATTGGAGAACTGGGGCCGCGCCTGCAAACACACTGACTGCATTGGAAGACAGGCTGACACACCTCTGAAAACTTGGATGATGGCACTATGTTTCTTGCACATGAATGCAAGCAACAAAAAAATGATTGGAAGATCGTCCCATAGATGTTATAATAAAGTGCATCCCCACGCTCTCCCTGGATTGTGTCTCAACTTCGCTGTGTGCAGGGGCAGAGTGTGGGAGGCTCTTCAGACCGGGAAGTCCTCAGGACCCAGTAAAACTAAATTTACGAGTGATATTACAGTTAAACTCTTTGTCCCAGATATTCAGACTGCGCCAGGCTGTAGTGCAAGCCTGGGCGCAGTGCAACTTGACTGCACAGGGACGTCGACAGGGTGATATTCAATGGAGCTGTGCCATGGCACAGCATCACTGAATATTGCACCCTGGCCACCCGCAGTGCACATGGTGCAGTGGCACTGTGCCAGTGCAAGTGGCCAGAGAGGAGTGGGGGGATGCACTAGCGCAAGTTCCATTGCGCTAGGTGCAACAACTGTGATATTCAAAAGTGTGCATGCAAATGGGGCCATAATGCAAGCAAGGCACAATGGGGCCATTTGCATGTCATTATGGCCCCATTTGCATGTAGGTGTGCCAATCCCTGGTGACTTGCGCCTGGGGACCTGCCAGGCTGCAGCCGTCGGGGATCGACACCCCCTGCACATCGTGGAATTGTGCCCCACTGCCCGATCACAGGCATATGTAGAATTTATCAACTGTCCAACATCCCTGGTGGTCCAGTGGACTGCATCATGCCTGATCGTGGGCATAAGTAATAAAAATACCATCCAATATCCCTGGTGGTCCACTTGCAGCCCAATCATGGGCTTAAGTATATAAATAATCATCCCATATCCCTGGCGGTCCAGTGGACCACTCGCAGCTTGTTCGCTGGCATATGTTAAAATAATAGTACAGTCCACTATCCCTGGTGGTCCAGTGGATCCCTTGCAGCCTGATCTTGGGTGTCAGTAAACAATTAATGCCACAGAAACCCAACCCTGGTGATCTAGCCATACCCCCCTCCTCATCCGCCCACTGAGCCCCACCGCCCTGCTCCCCCCCATTCAGCGGCGAGCGGCAGCTCCCCATTTCACATATCTGGACTGTGTAGTACGGTATGGGCTTCAAGCCCATTGGCTCATGCTGTGGACCGATGGGCATACAGCCCTACCATACAGTGTCAGTCAGCAGGAGGCGGGCAGGAGCTGCCGCCTGCCGCTGACCGGGGAGCGGGTGGGGCTCAGTGGGCGGTGGGGATGAGAGTTACCACTGACCACTAGGTTGGGTTTCTCTGGCATTGATGGTTTACTGATGCCCGTGGATCGAGCTGCAAGCAGTCCACTGGACCACCAGGGATATTAGACTTTACTGTTACTTTAACACATGCCTGCGATCGGGCTGCGAGAGGTCCACTGGACCACCAGGGATATTGGATGTTTCTATTCTTCTAGATATGCCCTCGATCGGGCATGGGGGGCACTGCCACGAAGGTGCAGCTGGAGCTCGGGTGGCCACCCACAGGTGGCAGCTGTCATGTAGCGCCCTGCAATATCGCAGCTCACCTGTGGGTGGCCAGCCGATGTTCCTTTTTTTTCTAGCTCACCTGTGTGCAGCACAAGTAGGGGTTGCACATGCATATGCTCAGCACATCCTGGGCTGAATATCGGGATGTGTGGAGTATGCATGGGCAAGCCCCCCCACCTGCACTGCATACATTTCTGATGTGCTCCAGCACATTGGGATTGTTGTCAGGCACAATCCACATTTGAATATCATGCCAGGGTGCATCAGTGGGTTGCGCATGGCGCAACAGTGTTGCACCATGTGCAACGCTTCTGAATATCTGGGCCTTTGAATATTTTTGGACATCTACACATAAACATAATTCCCCTGAGGTAATGCACCGATATATCAGGTGCACATGCTGAAGCTGGCAAGTCTTTTAAGGTGTTGTGCTCCAGGAGAAAGTGAGAGGTGTTGGGTTAGTTTTTAGTGTCATGTTTGTTTAGGATAGTGTTTGTTTGTTATGTTATGTTGTACTGTCTTTGTCAAAAGTCAAAAATGTATGTGTTTTAATAAAGTATATTAAATAAAAAAAGGAAAGAAAGGCCAGAGCATTGGTACCGCTGTCCTCATTGTGTAAATGATTTTACCTATTCATATAATCATAGAGAACATAACCTGGATGGCAGAATCTTTATCAACTAAACAGTTATGTAACAAAATAGCATCCTGTACCAGCATGTTAAATCAGGAACAAAAAACAGTATGATCTAACCCTGAGGCTTTCAAGTGAGGTAATTCTTGGATCCAAGCCACCTTCCTGCTGCAATAAAAGTATGTGGATTTAAGCCAAACCCAGCTACAGTACGTATGCAATAGATACACATTACAGAGCGAATCTTAGACATAAAGAGGGACTCTAACCAACATTTCTGGCAGCAATAAATTCAGAATTTGGATCAGTATATACTCAGTCAGCCTCATGCCAAAAATCAGATTCCTAAGTTACTTTTTTTAAAAGTTACAAGTTTATTCCCTGCCTGTTCAAAAAAGTATATTTCAGAGAGGAGCTACTGATGATGTCATGACCTGAACTCACAGCTTATTCCTCCCTGCAAGCTACCTATTATGATTTATTTTTCTCATGGTACATTAAACTGCAACTGCAGAAACATCTGAGAAAAGAAAACTGACACTGTGTGGGTCAACACATGTACTTCCATAATGTGTAGATGCAAGGTACAGTACTTCAAAAATTGATGGGGGGGTTGAAATGCAGCAACAAACATGACTTTAGAATTGCAAAGTTGTGTACAATTTTTAGAATACTGCAAGTATGAGATTTTTGAAACATCACCAGGTTGCAATTGTGAAATGCAGCAAAGACAGTCTCAGAAAGTATCTGGGACACATAATTTGGAAATGTGGCAGAGACACTAAAGTTCATGTGGTGGAGTCATATACTGTATTTTTTAAATGTGGCAGAGGTACACAGTTTTGAAATGCAGGAGACACAGTTGTGGAAGGTGGCAGCAGTATGTAATTTCATATTGTGTCATGGATGCATAAAATTGGGATGCAGTGTTGACGCACACTTTCAAAATGTTGGGATGCTTGATTTCAGATTGCGGTGGCAACATGCAATTTTACAATGTGGCATGGACATGGAATCTCAAAATGTGGTGGTGATGCAGTTTCAGGAGGCTGCAGTCACATGCAAATTCAGAATGAAGCAGGGATGCATCTAATTTGGAACTCAACTTGGACATGCAATATCAAAATGTAGTAGTGAAACTCATTTTCAGAATGTGGTGGGGATGTACAATTTTTTAATATTGTGGGGATTTACATTTTCAGAATGTGACAATGACTATCAATTTTGGAATGCGGAGGTTTACACTCAGTTTTGGAATGTGCCAGGAAGGTACAATTTTTGAATGTGGCAATGACACACAGTTTCAGAATGGAGCAGTGATGCACAATTTCAGACTGTGGTGATGAAGCCCAATTTCAGAATGTGGCAGTGATGCAACATTTTGGAATGTGACAGGGATGTACAATTTTGGAATGTGGCAGTGATGCACAGGTTCAGAATGTGGTGGTGATGCACAATTTTGGAATGTGGCAGTGACACACAGGTTTGGAATGTGGCGGTGATGCACAGTTTCAGAATGTGGCAGTGGTGCACAAGTTCAGAAAATGTGGTAGTGAACAGTTTCGGAATGTAGCAGTGACTCACAGTTTCAGAATGCAGCAGTGATGAATGATTTTGAATGTGACAGTGACACACAATTGGGAATGTGGAGGTGATGCACAATTTCAGAATGTGGCAGTGACGTACAGGTTTGAAATGTGGCGGTGACCCACATTTTTGGAATGCAGTGGTGAAGCACAATTTTGGAATGTGGCAGTTTCGCACAGATATGAAATGTGGTGGCGCACAGTTTTGGAATGTGGCGGTGGTACACAGTTTCAGAATGTGGCAGTGGCGCACAGTTTCAGAATGTGGCAGTGACTCTCAGTTTTGGAATGTGAGGGTGATGTTCAATTTCAGAATGTGGCGGTGATGCTCAGTTTCAGAATGTGGCAGTGACATTTAATTTCAGAATGTGGCAGTGATGCATAATTTTGGAATGTGGTGGTAATACACAATTTTGGACTGGTGGTGACGCAGTTTCTGAATGTGGCGGTGACACTCAATTTCAGAATGTGGCAGTGATGCAATGATTTCCGAATGTGGCAGTGACAATTTTGGAACATGGCATTGAAACACAACTTTGGAATGTGACAAGGATGTGCAATTTTGGAATGTGGCAGGGATGCATAATTTTAGAATGTGACTGGGACATACAATGTTGGAATGTGGTGAGGATGTGATGCAAAATTTTGAAACATAGTGGGTGCATACAATTCTGGAATGTGGCAGGGACAAACAGTTTTGAATGATGTTGTAGGTCCTGTCACAGTCTGATGGCATACATCCCCACTACATTCCAAAATTGCAAGTCCGCTAAATTCCTTTATGTGTGTCCCTGTCTCATTCCGAGACTGAGTGCCCCACCACATTTTGGGATGGCACATCCCTGCCATATTCCAAGATTGCATGTCCCCCCCACTAACATTTAAAACTGTTCGCCACCTTGATATTCTATACCTTGGTTCAGCACTGCATTCCAAAACCACCTCCTGACGTGTTCTAAAGTACAATACCATGCATCTGAACATTCTGAAAACGCAAGCACTGCAGCCAACCCAATGTCAGTTTTGTTTTCTTCTAATTATTACTACAGCTATAGTTTCTTAAATGTTGGAGAATCAGGTCCTATAAGGTTGCTGACAGAGGACTAGACTGTGAGTTCAGGTTATGACATCATCAGTGGCTCTTCACTGAATCTGGCTTTTTGAATAGTGAAAATAGGGTTAAAAATAGCTCATAATTTTAAGATAAAGAAAAGTAGAAATCTAATTCTTGATATGAGATTATTGGTGGTATGCTTATTTTAATTCTGCCATGCAGCACATTTGGCCAGAGTCCCTCTTTAACTAAAAATTTCCTGCTAGGCAACATGGACTTGTTTCTAGTACCAGTGAAGCACTTCTATATCGGCTATACCAGTAGGGCTTTTTTTTAAATTTGTCAATGATGACTTCCTTGCCTGACAGCTGTTTTCTTAAAACAAGTTATACAGTCTTCCTGACTAAAAGCAGTCACTGATGAACATCAGAATTCTTTATCTTACTTTGATCTGACATAAACCAAGAGCCTCTTCATGTTGCATGCAGCCAAACCTTGCAAATACCCAGTGAAAGATCATGTATACCTTCAAATAAAGCATCCAGTCCCGATTCCATCCTACAGAAGCTCCACAGTTACCATATGAAGGCAGACAGGTATTTTCTTTGCAGTGTATAAATAATCCTTAGTCAGTAAGGAGCACCAGGGACATTGCGCTGGTGCAGCAGTAGGACTTCCTCTCATGATGCCAACATCTCAGGTTCAGGAATGGACCTGAGAGTCAGAAGGCCAGCTGGGGAGGGAGGAGGGAGGACTTAGCATCTGATGGACTGCTGTCCTCTTCCAGGGGGAGGGTGGGTTACTGACCGATGCAAGATCGACCTCCAGCGGAGGCTGGAGGGAGCAGCTGCTGGAGCCAAGCTGTCAGGGAGGTGTACCGGACGTTTGCACATCAGCGCACCGCATCCTTGCACTCTATGCCTCCCAGGGATCCTTACTGACAAAAATTGCTGCCAGCTCTCTTCATGACACTCCATTTCCCCAGTTACAGGTCACCCTTCATGACAATGATTGGTCGGTGACCTAAGTAAGCAGTCTCCTTTGGAATGGCTTAGTCCTGTGGCCCTGCCCTAGGGGTAAGCTGTGGAGGACTCCCGGAAGACTCCTGTGCCAGGACCTGTATGCAGTGGTCCATGGGGGGCTATGCCTATTTGGCAGCCCCACGCAGAGGGGGTAAGCCTGGGTGAATCATCCTCCAGGTTAAGTCCCAGTGGGGGTGCAGTGGCTGGTGGAAGGGGTGCTAAGCCTTGGGAGTCTAGCACCTAAAAAGCATAATAAATAAAAAAAGAATAAAAAGAAAGGAGCACCTTCTGAAAGTCTGGATACTATCTTTGATTTCAACTCTCACCAGTTTCCATTCCTACAGCGGTGTCAAACAGAACTGGGGAGGGACTGGCATGCAAGGATGAAAACAGCAAAAACAGCAGACCGGAGCCATCTTTGGTTCTGCCTCAACTTGGAGCCTGAAACTTCAATTCATCTTCATTAAGTCAGCTGAACCATTTCAGTTCCCAGTGCAGTAACTGGCATAGAGTAAAACAAATTACAACTGGGGGGCCTTGAGGTCAGCAATGAATATTACATACAATAGCTTGCTTGTGAGAGGTGGTGTCTGCATACCATTGCTGAGGGATTGGTGTGTTTGTGCTGATGTGAAACAGTTTGCAATTAGTGCTATTGCTGCATCTCAGTTTTGAGCTAAAGTAAATTGTTCATATTTATTACTGAGCTCAAGGCTCACCCCCTTGTAGTCTTTGCTTTAATTCCATACTGATTATTACCATCTCACTGGCCCCAAATATTTTCAAAATGTATAATACCTCCTCCCAAAAAAATGATGTTCCCATAAACATAAATTAAAACACAATACATTTAGGGCATTACATGTCATGCATGGATGTATAGTATTTTTCACTCTTTAATATTTTAAATTTGTTTCAAGTTTTTTTAATTGATTGAACTGAAGTAACAGTTAAGACAGCTGCTTCCCACTTGCAGACAATGGAGTAGATGAGATCACGAAGCTGCAGAAGTTGTGAATCTGTGTGCAGCCATCAATAATGGCTTGTTTGGTGTTGGGGGTCACTGTTTCGGCATTGCTGTCCCATGATGGTGTGTTAAGTAGTATGACGGGTTTGAGTTAGCTGACAAAGACAGTCTGAGCTGCATCTCACACCTGATGACATCGAGCATGTTGGTGATGTCATTGTAAAAACTGTACTTTCTTCAGAAGGACTTGAGGGGGAGGTGGGTGTCCTAGTCTTTGTATTGCCAATGCTGTTAGAAGTGTTGAGGCAGGCATTAGTTCTGCCAGTGTCAGTAGGAGTCTGGGGAAACTTGCAAGTGGAAGGTTTAGGAATGGAAATAGCAGTTGATGTGACATGTTGGGCATGCAAATGATGAAATAACTAACTGAAGTTGATTCATAATAGAATTAGTTTTAGAAAGGCTAAGAATTCAATATGTTCAGGAACTAGCCTGGAATGATGTGGAGAGGAAATATGACCAGTCCTGCTGAAACATCTTCCTGAAGTGACCAATGCTAGAGGGTATCCAAGAAAAAAGAATGCCAGTTGAGTCACTGCAGGTCAAATGATTTTTCTGTCTTGATGAATATTGATGGGATCACTACTTTGGCTAGATAGTGGCTCTGGTAGATAAGCCTTCATCCTGTACCCTGATGAGATGTTTGTTCCTTGCTCCCAAATGTCTGACTGGAGCTAGCAGTCAGTGTCAAAAAGCTCCCAAATGTCCTTTATTGTCTTTGGATCATTACTATCCAAGCTAAGCCTTCATGTTCTCACACTGACACCTGTTGACACTAGAATTATGCAAAGCCAACCAAGGAGAAGGAATGGTACGAACAGGAGGAGGCTGGTTCTTGATTGTTTCTCTCATGCGTGTTGCTCCAGTTGAAGTGTACGCAGCAGTTTCTGCTTGATAGAATTGGTGCATTTGGGGGACAGTATAGATTTTTATATTGTTATGCCAAACTGTGTGCCTTATTTAATGCTTTCAAATCTGTCTGCAATTTATGTCAGAAAAATCTCTGCCACTTCCTTAACAAGTACTGCTTCCAGCTTGTGCTGCTGCTAAAATGACTCAGATGGACTAGTGGCATCACCACCACCTCCTCCTCCACTACCATTATCATTGTTGTCATTCTCAACTCCCCCATAAGTGCTGCCACCTCGCAATCACCACCACTAGCCTTGCTTTGTTGGGTTGCTGCAGAAGATCTCAAACCAGAAAGGAATATGTTTATTCTTGGACAGGGCAAACAGTAGTATCTTTCAACTATTTCCAAAAATCATCTTTTATGATATTTTATAATGCTCGAAATAATAGTTTGAAAGCAGTAGCACTTGAACTGTTAATCATATAATCATAAGAAACACATTTTTTAAGAGGAAAGCTAGTCATGATCTAACCAACATGTACAGATCCTAATGATACAGTTCTTCCATGTTGCTGCATGTCTATACATGTTGATATACTATATTAGTTTGTTAAAAGTAATAGGACTTTAAAATTTAGTGAGCCATTTTATGTTTTTTACATCAACATGAACCATGTTATTATCGTTATATTAATATATGGCAACTGTAGTAATACCTGATTACTAAATACTCTTAGCTGACTCCAACCTTTCATTTAAAAACAAAATTAAGTTTCTATCCCTAACAGTTTCAAAGTTATACCAGTCTAAAGAAATTATAATTTGAAAGGTCTAACTTTGTAACTGTGGGGCTAGTGACAATTTTTGTAAATGAAAGCTTGGAGTATAGCCACTGAGAATGAGCTCCGTTGATACTGTTTCAATGTGTTGATACTATTCTGCATGTATTGATACTATTTACACCCGCTTTTCCAGTATATTATTAATACATTTTTAGGGCTGCAGGTAGGTGGAGCTTGCAGTCCTCTTGCATTAGCCCCAAAAATGAGCTTATCATGGAACTTCCCTTTTGGACTTTTAGAAGTATCCATCCACAACTGCAAAATAGTGTGCTCCCCCTCTGATCTTTGCCATTTGCTACTCTGTTTTAAAGGCATCTGAAGGAAGGGGGGATGCTATTGTGCCTCCCAAGTTCTCAGGATATAAACAAAAAAAAACTTTTTGAAGCTGCAGTGTTTGTAGCCCCTCAGTTTAACCCTTGCAAGGCTGCAGACTGAGCATCTGTCCAGCTCAATCAAATAGATTCATTCTAGTTTTTTCAGCCGCCTAGGGGTTAACTCATCATCTCCTTGGCTATTTTGTGTCAGATTAAACATGGAATTAGCAAGCTTCTAGAGGAATTCCAGAGGACTTGCAAGATTACTGCTTTAATGGCTTTAAAGAAGAATCATACAAGTACTGTATACTGCAGCTGCCCTTATTGAAGCTCTAAAGCAGTCAGTGTCTCATTAAGCAGACATCAGTGTCAAATTATAACCAGTCTAGCTCCAGCCCAAGCTCCAGCTTCATCCCTGTAGTTCAAAACCAAGACTAGCAGTACTGTGGATGAATGCTGTGTATTTTTTTTATATTGTAATAAAAAAGAATGCATTTGTAAACTGGAAACTCATTGCAGTATAAAATAAATGTAAATTAATGAAGAGTGTGTGTGTGTGTGTGTCTGTGTGTGTGTGTGTGTGTGTGTGTGTGTGCGCATGCGCGCACATGCAGAGCTCTGTCAGAAGCTGCTCAACCACTCCCTCCTTCCTTACGCACAAACCAAATTTTAATCCTTGTTCCTATGGGCATTTATTGTGATCTGAGTCCATTTGTCTTCTGTTTATGTTTTTTGTATTCAACCTTTGTATATTTCTTATCCAGTGCTAGTGAAACGTGGAAGCTTACAACACCTCTGTTCATCCACAGAATCAGGTTCACTGTTGACTTTTCCACTTTGATGTATTTAATGCTCATAAAAGGTACAGCTCAGACAGCATTGGACAGTAAACAAAAGCTCTTTGTTTATTTACAGGGACAGGTACAGTGCAGGCATCCCCCCACCCACACACCCACTGTGATGAATTTAGTGCTGGTAAAAAGTGGATAAAGCCCTCAGTATATCCACAGGTACCATGAGGGGCAGGCTCAGTGCAAATGTACCCACACTGTGATGGATTTAGTGCTGGTAAGAGGTGAGGGACTGACACTACTTGAGCTTTAAACCCTCTGGTAATCCACAGAGATGGCTACAGTGTGGGGGCAGGGACAGTGCTTGGTTTCCACACTGTCTGTATTTAGTCCTGGTGAATGGTGAGGGACTGCCAGAACTGGAGACTAATGCATTTTGTTTATCTACAGTGACAGGTACAGTGTGTGACTGGTGAACAGTAAGGGACTGGCACCACTGGAGACTGAAGCCCTAAATAAATCCACAGGGGCAGATGCAGTGTAGAACAGACAGTCCGGGGTTTCCACACTGTGATAGATATAGTGCTGATGAAAGGTAAGAGACTAACAGCACTAGAGGCTGAAGACCTCTGTTTATCCGCATGGGTAGGTACAGTATGGGGCAGGGACAGTGCAGGGTTCTTACACTGACGGTTTCAGTGTTGGCAAAAGCTAAGGGATGGGCAGCACTGGGGACCTCTACTGTCTTCATGTCCACAGTCTCTATTGGCAGGTCATTTTCAGAAGGTGACCACCTTCTTGGACAAAATATGCATCCTTATGTTACCCCTAAACTTGCCATCTGCGACCTTCGGAGCATGTTCCTGTGTCCTGCTGGAGAACATATCCATATGTTCAATCCCGTCAATACCTCTGAGAATGGGAAGATGGAGATCATGTCCCATCTCAGCCTGCTGTTCTACAGGGAGAAGATGGTAACAACTACTAGTAAACATAAATGTGGATATTATCTGTTAGATCCTTCCATGTATTCCTGTTTTGAAAATGTGGCTTCTTCCTTAACAGTGATATCTAAACAGAAAGCACACCAGCAAATTTGCTTTTATTTTTAGTACTAAACACATTCTCTTTACTGCTGCAATAAATGTAAACACTTGAGGAAATATGAAGAAACTGACAGAGGAAAGCTTACAAAGAATGTCAGTAGGCATTTTATGAGACTGCATAGATATGCAGAATTAAAAAATACTATATAAATTCACTACCACTAAGAAAGTGGCAGACGGGGGGGCATTGGTCAACACAAAAAGGGGCTCAGTCTGCACTCAGAAAGGAGTGAGAAGGTCAATTTTCTTATGTGAGACAGTGACCTACAGAGTGCAAAAAGTCGGGGTTATTGAAAATATTGTCAGGAGGTCTAAACCTCACTCACAGGTTCTTGGCAATAATGGGAATGCAAGGAATCACAGACACATTGCATAAGAATAAACTTGTTTATTACTACCAAAAAGTATAATCACAGTTGCCCTAAGCAGTTCTTACCAATACAAACTGGGGGCCAATGCTAAGCGTTCTCTATACCTCAAGGATTCTCTGTGTCTCTTGGGGTCTCCGAGGTAGAAGATGTAATGTCTTACATCATATACCTACGATAATTACCATGGTTACTGTAAGATAGAAACATTTCTAGTTACAGAGATGAGCCCTATTAGCTAAATTAGAGGTGGCTCCACAGTCCAAGATAACATTATACAATTTTGTAAAACTCATCACTTTGTAAGACAAAGGAGTACAGTTATACATATATCAGTGTAATAGTACAAATCACCAAAATATGGCAATGCCGACTCATGTATCACAATCACTACAAGGACACAGATGTCCTAACATCTTGTAAGCAAGAAATACATATATGTATTAGAAAGTAAAGTGTATAACAATAATATGCATACCTATCCTGACATCTACTCTTATACCGTAGATTCCCTTAGCCCTATATGTTAGTATAACATATGCCTAAATGCTAGCCATCTATGGTGTACCTCTGGGGGTACCAATAAGGGTGCAGGGACCTCATATAACATTCCTCCCCCCTTTTTGCCTTTCAGGGCAACACAGCAAAATAGGGAAATGGACAGGGAGCAGGGGTCATTTACAGACCCGACACGCGAGCCTTGTAAAGGAACTCCAGCTGCTCACAGTGTTGGCACAGTATGCGCCATAGGCTGCAAAGCATAATAATCAGAAAAATATATTAAAAATGCTTGTATAAAAACAAAACCTTTAAATGTAATCTCTAACCAAGTGTTAGTTAGTGCACTGTTCATATCACCATCATTAATTAGTGTAAGGACAGCTTCATTAGCTTTAGTGATATTATTGCTGATGTGGATGAGATGTGTGTCTTTCCTCTCTAGAAGTGATTTTAATGTCAGTGTGAGGGAATCAATATGTACATTAAAATATGATAAATACTCTGAAAGGGTGAGCAGATAATCATGGTTACCATCAATGATATCAGCATCCATAAGAAGGATGGGGGTTATAACGGTATGTCCAATAACTGACTTTTGATAGGGAATGAAACAAAAGTTGGGGCTATCTATAGCGCATGTTTTCATTCCATAAGTGTAACTCTTAAAGTTTGTGATGACACAGTATTCGCCATCTGAATTATATTGCATTTTAACAGTAGGCAGTCTCCATTTTTGCAACTGTACTGGGCAGGTGTAGGTAGTCTTGGAAATCCGTGTTGACAGGCGATGAACCTCCTCTTGATAAGATTGGTATAGCTTGTCTGGAGCTGATGTTGATTCTGGAAAGTCTGTGCCATTAGTGCTGATATCATCGTCCATGGAAAAGGACCAATCGATACTGTCTGAGGAATAGCCAC
Organism: Neoceratodus forsteri; assembly: GCA_016271365.2. Classification (NCBI taxonomy): domain Eukaryota; kingdom Metazoa; phylum Chordata; order Ceratodontiformes; family Ceratodontidae; genus Neoceratodus; species Neoceratodus forsteri. The sequence continues at coordinate 1,335,592,151 of CM057453.1, read as the reverse complement.
ATACAGGTTTAATATCAAATACATCACATTGGCACAAGTAAATGTAACCCTTTTTTGCACAGCAATTTGTGAGTGGAGCGTTGCAGGTGTCCAGAACAGGATGGAAGACCAGTAGAGGAGGCAAGTCGAGGCGTTCTCTGTAGATATCTTCATCAAGGTGCCCAATCAAATGTACAGTAGCGAGTTTGTCAAATGAAGCTGTAGTAGGATCAAAATGTGGTAAATAGACAGTAAAAGAGTCAAACATTGTATCCTTAATAGAACATTTCTTAGAAGTAAAACATGGACCAGTGCTAGGGTGTCTGGTCACAAAACCCAAATTCCTAGCTGTAGAAAGTGGAATTGTTAGAGCTTGTTGCATACACATTGCAATACAGCTAGGGAATTTGCTCGGAGGACAATACCATTTAGAGATGCATCTGTCATGAATGATATCAGGGATATTTCCGGATTATAGATCACAGAAAAGATTATTGATGGTAGTGATAATGTATGAGCCATAAGCTGAGAACAATATCTCACAGGCAATATATTGTCTATCTGCTTCTTTGTTGTTTTGTGCAATTAGGGCATTAATTTTATCTTTAGAATCTGTAAATGCCTTAGCAATGTCATGCATGTTGTATACAGTGTATCTTTCTTCCTGACTAAGGCCATTCACACCATGCAATAATGGGAGTATAATATTTACCAAACCCGTTTGGAATTTCTGTGAATGTGATTTGATAGCAGCAATGTCGGCCTTATTCCAAACAAACATGGTTGTACCAAAAAGACCTGTGATGGTGCTAGTGGCACCCGTGACATCAGAACTGTCAACTTCGCATGTCTTACATTTATGACTTTGATCAGGGTTAGGTTTTCTCCTGAAATTATGTCTATGCTCGGTGGTGTGTACCCCATCAATAGGGTCTTGAGTACGGATTTGAAAAGCTGCTAAACTATCAAGCAACAAAGTACTGTAAAATGCTGAAGTGTTAGTAATATGAAACATTCCAATTTCTTTCATATTCCAATAAGTCAAGTTAAACAAAACAGGTATATGCATAAACTGTAAATTGTTATTAAGTGTACCAGGTAAGGCAGTGGCTGTTAGACCAATATGAGGAGCAGGGGTATGTTTTGGACATTCCAAAAGCTGTTTGTCAAAGGGGGGTAACACAGAAAGATACATGGCAACAGAAACCATGTGTACAACAAAATTTCCTGGCAGAGTCCTTAGACAAGGAATTACAATATGAGGGATCAATTAAGGCAGTAATATTATATAAGCCAGAATGTCTAAACAGTTTGGAGCAAGGACAGTGAACCATTAGGGGATAATTTTGCATTGGGCCAGCCTTGGAAAGTTCCCTTGGAAAGCTTGACCACAGGGAGAATTTTTCCTTGTGACATGGTTTGCCACTCAATTTGTAGGGTAGATTTATCAGGATCAACAACCGAGGCAGTGAGATAGGCATCTGAACCTTCCTGGACAGTAATCAAATTGTCGGGTATATTGATGGAAACTCCCTCTGGGGTAGATGCTGGAGGATCGAGGTGAGGAAGGAGGTGCTTTACTGTGCCTTGGATGCAGGGTATAACTCCTGAGATGAGGAGAAAATGGAACAAGAAAGCCATCTTGTCAGTGTATCTGAAAAGGAAAACCAAACATTAGTAGGTTAGTACTATTCCGCCCAATGGGGTGAGGAAAAGTAATTATACTCCTTTATACAGTTTCAACTGGTTTGCATGTAACCATTTGTCAGTCAGTTTGTTGTGCATTAGTCTAACCTGTTTGTCAAACAGTATTTTGGACTGTTGCTGGGCCTTGCCCATGCAATTGGCAGCATACAAGAGTGTGTGTATGAGGTCTTGTCTAAGTTTTTCCACATATTGGTGTACAGACACATGGTCTGCCATGGGGCTATGCAGGTCAAACAACAAGTGTTCAGGTAATCTCATCTTAGTCTGCCAGTCATCACCTCAAAGGGTATCAACTGGGTGGTGGCTGAGGGTGTGCCCCTGATTGCCATAAGGAGTAACTGCAATAGGGAATCCCAGGTCTTGGAATTGTCCTCAATGAATTTGGAAAGCATTTGCTTAATCCTTCTGTTGGCTCTTTCTACTGGACCCGAAGATTGTGGGTGGTAAGGTATGTGGAATTTCTGGTAAACTCCAAGGAGTTCAAGTGCTTCTTTCATCAACTCACCTGTAAAACTGGTTCCTTTATCGAAGTCTGCCTTGAGAGGTAGGCCCCACCTGGAGAAAATCTGTTCCACCAGGATTTTGGCAGTGGTTTTAGTGGTACATGTCTTAGTGGGGAAAGCTGCAACTCACTTAGAGTAAAGGTCAGTTACCACAAGGGCGTACTTGTTTTTTCTGCTGGTATTAGTCAATGGACCAATAAAATCAATTTGTATGGCATGCCAAGGGCCAGAATGCCTTTGTGATAGTAGTTTGGCATTTCGTTTGGTAGGGATGGGATTGTTTTGTGCACAGACAAGGCAATTATCTGTGTACTGTTTGACATCCTAGGTGACACCATGCCACTAAGAGGTGGTCTTGAGCCTTTGGAGCATGTTTTCCACTCCCTGGTGTCCACCAGTAGGGGTGTCGTGTACTTGGTGCATAAATTCTGACCTAAGGTGTCTGGGAACCACCCACAACTTGGTGGGGGTGTCATCTGACTGATACCAGTTGAGCTTATCATCTGGGGGCAGATGCAACTTACCTTCATGCCTCCGGTAGGGGTTGTGGGTAGGTAAGTTCTGTTCAGTACTCTTGTCCAGGAATCTGAACACATGTTTGAACTCAGAGTCAGTGTGTTGGGCTGCTGACAGGTCCAAGGGGGAAGAGGGTTCAGATTTCTTTCTGACTGCTACAATGTGTACAGCCGCTCTAGCCTCTGGATGATCCATCATCCGGGTGCCCCCCCTCGGACCCCTTCCTTGGCAAGGGTGTCCACTGTATAATTGTAGGCATGGCAGAGGTCATGTATGGAGTGAGCTTTAACCTTGTGTACATAGAGTTTTTGTACAAACCTCTGTGCCAGTGAATGTATGTATATTACCAGTTCCTTGTGTTTCACTGAGCTGCCATCAGAAGAGAGGAAGGAATTCTTCTGCCAGAAGGGAAGGAATTCTGTAAGAGAACATCAAACCTAGTTAGAGTCTGTGAAGATGATAGTATCCTCGGTCCCATGCTGGATTAACTCGAGGGCACAGGCCACCACTGTCATCTCAGCATATTGTGATGCCACACTGCAACGCTTAGAAATTTTAACAGTGTTACCATAAGGATACATCACTAAGATGCCCATCCCTGCAATTTGTTCTCTCTGATAATAGGAAGCTGAGCCATCTGTAAAAATACAACACAATGAGGTGTTCTCAAGTAGTTGTGGTGTAGCAGGAAGGAAAGGACCTGGATTTGGAAGATCAGGTGGCTGCAGTGTACAGTCATGGGGTTCTCCTTGAAAAAGGAGGCCATGTACCAACATGGATGGCATTTTGGTTGGGTGGACCTGAATGTCTATCCTGGAGAAGAAGTGACCAGTGTGTCAGCCTGGTGTTAGAGACTGACCCATCCTTCACTCTGTCTGATAGCAGAAAGGTAGTTGGGGTGTGGTTTGTGTTAATGATCAAGGTAGAGTACCCAACGATATACAAGTGGTGCTTGACAATCCAGTAGGTAGCCAGAAGGTTCCTTTCACAACAGAGCTGTGATGCATATGCAATGGGTCTCAGAGTGCCATGAACCTTCTGGGCCAGTACTGCTGACATAGCTATGTCAGAGGTGGCACACTCCAGATGGAATGGCAAGGCTGGATTGGGGTTGACCAGAGCTGGAGCTGAGGCCAAGGCCTGTTTCAGTGACATCACAGCCTGGGTGTGAATGGGCCCCCAATTCCAGTGAATGTCCTTTTTCAGCAATTCATACACAGGAGCAGCCTTCTGAGCAAAATCACAAATAAAATCTCTAGAATAGTTTACCATACCTAGAAATTCCTAAGAGGGGCCACACTGGTGGGCAATGGCAAGTCTTGCAATCCTTGTATCTTCTTCCAGGTAGGGCTGCAGCCTTGATCAGTTATTCTCAGGCCCAGAAAGAGTACCTCTTTCTGACATAGTTGTGCTTTTGCTGGGTTATATTTGAGGCCTGCTCTATGAATGAGGGTCAGTAGTTCATCCAAGAGATCCAAGTGTTGTTCCTGGGTAGCTGTTGCCAACAACAGGCCATCCACATACCACAAGAGACACTCGGGGGTAGAGAAACCCTCAAGGGTGTCCATCATGTGTAGATGGAACAGGGAAGGGCTGTTATGGAATCCCTGTGATAAGCAGGTCCATGTGTATTGTCTACCCTCAAAGGTGAAAGCAAACTTATACTGACTCTTGGGGGCTAATGGTAATGACCAGAAACCACTGGAGATGTCCAGGGCACTGAACCATTTTTGGTCAGGGGTCAAAAGTCACAGCACATCAGGTGCTGATGCCACAGTTGGAGCACAACTGGGGGTGACCTGGTTCAGTCTCCTGTAGTCAATAACAAGTCTCCAGGCATCTGTGGGTTTCTTCACAGGCCACACTGGGGAGTTGGCAGTAGAAACACATGTCCTGATTACACCTTGAGGAGTGATTTTATTGTTTCCCTAAGAGAAGGCAAGGCCTCAGGTGGAAAAGGGTATTGCCGTTGCCTTTCATGTGCTGATCCTGTCACTTCAATGACAGTGTGTATTCTGCCACAATCATACTTATTGGTGGCAATTGCCTCCAGATACTTTTGTAGAATGGGAGGAGCTTTGAGAAAAGCTCATGGTTCTTGAACAAATCTATGACTCATACTCTTTATTGTTTGCAGATATTGTTGCTACCACATGTGAATCAGGAATCATGATGGTGTGGTATTGTCCCTGACTCTGTATCAGTAACATGTTGGCTAGGTCTACCACACAGCTGTGTCATGCTAGGAAGTCAATTCCAATTATACTAGGGTGATCATGCAATACAATTATCTGGAAGGTATGATAGACCTTCAGGTGTCCCAGTTCCACAGGTAGTGGTAGGGAACGTTATGCAGGTAACCTAGTTCCATCTACTCCTGACATATTAGTCCTCCATCTGGTGGACCAAGGGGATGTCTCTGGGTGGTAGTCATGTAACAGACACAGCTGCGCCTGTATCCAATAGTACTGTCAGTAGGCAGCCCTGACCTCGGCCTCAGTACAGGGCCTTCCATTTGCATCCAAGACCAGCTTGTTTACAATACAGACTGGGGCCTGTAATTGTCAATCTGTACCAGTGGAGACATGAAGAGTTTGGGCCTGGCTCCTTTGAACCACTTCACCATGCTGCACTGATGCTATGTAGGGAGCCGCTTCTGGGTTCAGGCCTGTAGGGGCCTGAGGGTCTGTACTTCCAGTGTCCACTACCTGTTGAGGCCTGTTCTCCCGGTTGTATGGCCACAAGGGCCCGAGCGGGAACAGCATCTGCTACAAATGCACTTGCTCAAGAAGTTCTCGGAATTTCTGATTCTCTTCGGCTATATCTCTATATGAAGGGTCTGGTCTCTGTTGTTTACCCTTGTTGTTCTTATGGTGTTTCTTATTCTTATGGCAATTCCAGTTCCCATCCCATGGTTGTTGCTGTTGCTGCTGTTGTAGATGTTGGGCTTGCTGGGGGTGTTGGTTGTCTGCGGGGAGGGGCTGTTTCTCTTGGGCCTGCCCCTCCACCATGTAGTGCATCGTGGTCTCTGGAGTAGTTTCCACGGCAGCTACTTTCATAGAACTGGAGCCCAGATCATGGATGTAGAGTTGATAAACTCTCTCGGTTTTCTGAAGAACGTCAGCAAACCTCTCCATGGTGGGATAGGTGGTTGGCTGTACCTTTTCTCTTACTGCAGGGATCATGTTCCTAAGGAACAGTGTCTTATACTTGATAAGGTCCACATCTGCCGCTTTCTGTGCAAGGTGTTTCCCTGCTTGGTAGGCCATCCAGAGCCTCTAGTGGCAAGTCACTGGACTTTCTTTCGCATTCTGTTTTACAAGGTATGTGATCACCACTCCTACTACACCTGGGCTGTGTGCAGAAATGATTTCAGCTGCAACCTCATCAAAGGTGGTGGTGCCATCCTGGCGGATGGTATCGGGGAGTTTTGCCCATAGTCCAGGATCAATGGTCTGGTATAGGATCTGGACTTGCAAGTCTGCAGCAAGATTAAGCATGTCACATTTAGCATGCACCTTTTCCAAGTGGCAGCTGAGGTTGTCAGATGGGCTCATCCAACCAATGCTGTCAGCTATTTGCTGAACAGAGTAGGCCATTTGTAGGGGATTATTAGGATGATCAGGTGGAGGTAGGTTCCCTTGGGCACCGTCCAGGGCTGCCTGAGCTGAGGCCTCCACTATGGAGCAGACTATGCCCTCCTGAGTACCAGTTTCATGTATAAGTTGTCATATTTGTTTTTTTAAAACCCGCTTATTTCTCTCTGGAATGGGCACGCTGTTTACTGCATTTCAATCATTTTCTCTATCTCCTGCCTGTCTTCCACATTAATAATGGCTACTGGTAGTTCCATCAGGACTTGGCCTGGGCCTGTTCCTGCCCTATCATGGGGGTCACCATGTTGGCATTGCCCATGATGTGCGTCATGACGTCGGCGATGTATGACATGGGATGGATGTGACAGGTGTCCGCCACATTTTGGATGGTGGGGTGGGGTGTCTGGGCCATAGTAAGGGTGTGACTGGGCATTATGCTGTGAGATCTCATCATCTGACACCTCCCCTTCAGATAATGTGGTTAAGGCGGGGGCAACGCCTTCCATCACCTTAAGATGTCCAGCCAGAACCTCCTGCTGATGGCGCAGTTTCGCCATCTTGGATTCACATTCAGCATGATTCACATTTGCAACATTCAGATCTACCTCAACCTGCATTTGCTTCTGTAGCACTATATACATGGCACTCAATTCGTGATTGTCCCTAGTACCCACTTCTAAGTCATTACATACCTGGTTTATCTCGTCCTTTATCTCTCCCAGTTCCTCACTCAATTGTTTATTCATTCTACTTCATAAGTCATTCATTTGCAAAGCCTGCCCCTTATCATGTCTCAAACTTTCACACTCCTACTTCAACATACAAATTTCCTGCTTGCCTGCCTGTGCAGAATGATGCAAAAGGGAATCCTTTTCATTTTGCAGTGTCTGGAGTTCAGATTCCAAATCCTGCTCACATCTCACACATTGTTTCCTGCAACCCCATCTCCTGCTTAAGAGATGAGATTTGCAGTTCAAGAATTTGAAACCTTGCTTCACAGGCTTCCAGAGCAGCATAGAGAGCCGTGACCAACAGCCCTTTAGCTTCTTGCTTTCTGGCTGTTTGTCTCGTCTCTGAGTACTGAGTTGAAATGCCCAGTAGAGGATTGTCGAATTTACTTGCGTCCCGCATGAAGTCAGCCCATCCTCCATAGGAGGCAAGAAAGTTTAAGACATCGAGTCTCAGTTCTGCGCAGATATTTGATACGGTGGCCATTGTGTGGGAGGGAATGAAAAAATCAAACCGTGAAAAAGGCGCCATGTTGTGTATCGATCCACAGCAGGAGTACTTTATTCACAGTTGTGCTACTGTGCACCTGTAAGCTTGCAATTCAAAACTGCTGTGGCGTGGGTCGAGTCAGCATCGACCACACCCAGAAAGCAGCCAGACTTTGCAAGTTATTACAAAGTGGTCGTAGAACAGTCGAGGTGATGTGGGAATGCACACCTACAGTCCCCGTTGGAAGGGGAATAATCTGAAACAACAAGTGAAACTTTGCAAACACCAAATATTGCCTGCACGAAGTCACCAATTGTCAAGAGGTCTAAACCTCACTCAGATTCTTGGTAATAATGGGAATGCAAGGAATTACAGACGTGTTGCATAAGAGATACTACCAAAAAGGATCATCACAGTTGCCCTAAGCAGTTCTTACCAATACGAACTGGAAGCCGATGTTAAGTGTTCCCTATACTGCGAGGATTCTCTGTGTCTCTTGGGGTCTCCGAGGTAGAAGACATAATGTCTTACATTATATACCTATGATAATTATCATGGTTACTGTAAGACATAAACATTTCTAGTTAGAGATGAGCCCTATTGGCTAAATTAGAGGTGGCTCCACAGTCCAAGATAACATTATACAATTTTGTAAAACTCATCACTTTGTAAGACAAAGGAGTACAGTTATACATACAGTATATCAGTGTAATAGTACAAATCACCAAAAGATGGCAATGCCGACTCATATATCATAATCATTACAAGGACACAGATGTGCTAACATCTTGTAAGCAAGAAATACATATATGTATTAGAAAGTAAAGTGTATAACAATAATATGCATAAATATCCTGACATATACTCTTATACGGTAGATGCCCTTAGCCCTATATGTTAGTATAACATATCTCTAAATGCTATCTGTCTACTGTGTACCTCTAGGGATACCAATAAGGGTGCAGGGACCTCATGCAACAATATGATGGATCATAATGATCTACAGAGCCCATTTTCTTAAAGCAGCAGTTTTGTCATCAAGGAAGAAAAAAGGTGGGTCAAAATTGACAACCATTTGAAATTTCTCAAAATCCCCTACTCAAAAATGAACACCAACAACATTTTACTTACTACAGCATAAGACCACACCAATGACTTCAGCATCTATGGCAAGCTTGTGTTTCTCTGCTTGCCATATGTGTTGCATTCTTTCAGCAGGGTCTTTATAGAGTATAGTACCACAGTACATTTTCTTGACCTCCTCACTGCCATCTGAATGCACCCTAACCCCCTTTCTGTCCCAATATCATGACATTTAGGGCTTGATTAAGTAAAGCTGCATCCAAATTTCCTCCCCATGGACCAAGTGAAACTTCTTCAATGGCAAAAAAGACTAGCAATGCATTCCCTGACTTTGAATAAATGTAATATGGGGTAGTATTATACTCTGCACATTCTTGTGTTCTATGAGTCTAATATGTTCAGCTATTAAGTTATGAAGCTATGTTGAATTTTACAAACGCAGGCTCAAAACTTTGGTAATATTCAATATTTTTACTGCAAATTTTCAACACAGCCATTCTGGTACAGCAACTCATGAATGTGACAGCTGTCATTTTTTCAACTTCTGCCCAAAATATGTGTTTGCAGCCAAACATTTGATTTTGCAGCCCCTGCATGTCATCATCTTTAGGCCAGGAGTTCAATATTTTATCTGCCCTTCTTTATGAAGCAGGGTCATAACAAGGCTGTGTTGAAAATTTGATGTAAAAATATATTAAAAAAATTCAATATTTTTAACCCAGATTCCTCTTCTGCAGCCCTATGGGCTCTAGCCAGAGTTTGTTTATTTGTGACACAGCTAAAAAATGGCAAATATGTATTGTTGATTCTATTCTTTTGTATTGATAGACTATCAATGCTGGGTATTTTTGTATTGATGCATACATTACATGACAGTTTCAAAAAAATATAAAAAATAATTTTCTACTCTTTTGAATTTTGGTATTACTACACATGATTTAATTAGTAACGGTATCATTTTCAGCTTAATTTTAATTTATCTTATGACCTTAATCACACCGCAAACATTTCAGTCTCCCCTCTAGCAGTACCAATTCTTCCTTGCTGTGTTTCTAAAGATATTGACAGCGTGAGTGTGTGTGTGTGTGTGTGATATGTGTGTGTGCAACTCAAGTAGACTCACCAAAGGAAAGACCATGCTAAGGGTTGCTGATTCAGCACTGGCATCTTTAATGACCTGTTGATAAGGTCTTAGAAGTAGAACAAGCTTTTGCAGAACACAACACCACACCTGAGACAGATATCCCTACAGGCCACATTTTTGAATTTCATTGCCCAGAATGCAGCTTTCTGTTCCACCGGTCTCTCCACCATTTAAAAGACAGAGTTCCACCTTGTTGTCACATGTTTAATTAAGTAATGCTGTAGAACATTGAGTTGGATATGAGTGACTGTTGAGGGCAGTCTGACCTAAAGTTTATTTATATAACACACAGTTGCCTTGTTATAAGATATGGGACTGTGTGGGGAGGGGTGAGACCAGTCCCATACTACCATAACCAAGCACTATTTGTCTTGCACTGCATAGTGGGATTTTGGAGGTTCTGCTAAGCCTCCTGTATTGAGAGTTTTTCATTACAAGTCTTTAGTGAATTGACAGGGGCTAGGATCACTGAACACAGCAGCTGCATTGGCTCAAATTCACTCTTTGGTGGTGTTTTATTGTTTTTACTGAAAACCTTTTAATTCTCAGGCAGCATTAAACTGGAAGTTGTGGGACAACGCACGTCCTGTTTTCCAGCTCAGCAGAACTCTAGTGAGAGGTCTTAGTGGATAAGAGTGACTGCTGAGGGTAGTATGACATAAAGCTTATTTGTGTAACACACAGTTGCATTTTTATAATATACAGTATTTGTGACTTTTGGGGGAAGCCCAGTCCCATACTACCTTAACCAAGCATTATTTGCCTTGCTGTACATAGTGGGCTACTAGAGGTTCCACTAAGCCTCCAGTACTAAGAATTTTCCATTACAAGCCTTTAGTGAATTGACAGGGGCTGAGATCACTGAACACAGTGGCTACATTGGCTCAAATCCACAATTTTGTGGTGTTTTATTGTTTTTACTGAAAACCTTTTAATTCTCTGGCAGCACAAATCTGGAAGTTGCGGGACAATGAACTTCTAGTTTTCTGGTGAGCATAGAGCAGAGGCAATGCTGGCAGAAGCAAGCTGCATCTGCCTGCATCAGCCAAGGAGGGTGGCCTACCCCCTTGGCAGTTTAATGTATGTCCCTAAAGTGTTCTACTACTGACACTACTATGGAAGTTATAAACCCAACTGAGGAATTTTTAGAAACACTCTGAATCAGGTTCTTTAATTAGATGTAGTCGTTGTTTACTGTACTCATGAAACATAATTGATAAAGTTCAAGAAAAATATACATACCCCATATGTCAAGATCAAGCTAAACTCTTGATAGAAATAAAGAACTTGAGAGACAAAATATGTATGATAGAAGATAAAAATGCTACTGATGATCCTGGTTACAATACAACTACTGCTGGTACTACTCAGATAGGGAAAAAGATCTAGGGAGGCAAGTGGAGAAATAGACCCCACCATGAGGGATACAAATGAAGAATCAGGAGATCATGATAACTGGTACCAGGTTGCAAAACAAATCTTATAAGAAGGGGAGGAAGGCAATTAGTGGCAAAGAAATTACTTTAGCAAATAGGTACATACCCCTAGCAATATAACTGAATCTTGCTAACACAGAATCGAATCATAAGGAATCAGTAGCAGCTAGTGGGTATAGGGATGAACAACAGGACACAGCAACTAGCAAAGTACTAGTTATTGACGACTCAATGCTGAGAAGATGTGACACAAATATGTGGAAAAGAAAACAGAACTGTCACTTGCCTGTCAGGAGGTAGATCAAATAGAGAGAGAGAGAGAGAGAGAGAGATTTTATTTATTTAAAATTTAATAGCTGGGAAAGGTACCATGAGAGAAGCTTGTTTCTGGGTATGACCTGTGGAAGGAGTACAGAGACACATATAACAGAGGGAGATCAAAGAAACAGAAAAGTCACACAGATTATTACATAAGTTTGCTTCCAGCAATACAGTATTAAAATATGATACAATAGTATTTACAAAAAATATTAATATTATACTGGAGCTTAATAAAGAGTTCATAAGCTATAGGGAACAGATTGTCTAAGGTAGGGGAGACTGCAGAGAATAAATGGAGTAGAGGAGATGAACGATGGGGGATAGGAAGGAGAGGGTGTTTTAGGGATATGAACAGGTGGAGGATGGCAGGGGTTGGTCTGAGTAGGCTCTTAAGGGCAGGAAAGAAGGGGGTGAGGTGGGTAGGGAGGGGGATGCTATTCCAGAGGGAAGGAAGCCTGTAAGAGAAGGCCAGTTTACCAGCTGAGGAGTGGACTCATGAGAGTGCAAAGGAACGGGCGCTGATTGACAGTGAGTTGCACGGGGATGGGGTGGCAGGTTTAAGGAGAGATGCAAGGTAAGGTGGGAGAGTCCTGAACCAGAATTTAGATATGAGGGTGGAGCAGTGTGAGTAGTATTTCTGGGAAAGTGATTGGAGGGATAGGGAAGAGTAGAGGTCACAGTGGTGAGTTAGTTGGGGTAGTTGGTGGTGAGCTGACAGAAGGTGTGGTACAGAACAACACATTTAGTGAAGGAGGTTGCAGGGGCAGTACAGTAGACCAGCTCAGCATAGTTGAAGATGGGGAGGATCCAGTTGATCACAAGGTCACATCTGACAGAGAGGGGGAGACTAGATGTGTGGCGGTAGAGCAGCCCCAGCTTAGGACTCAGTTTTGAATATAGAGCATTAAAGTGAGATGAGAAATCGAGTTAGGGATCAAGTCAGACTCCAAGGTAATTGAAAGCAGGGACGTTCGAGGGGAGTGTTCTCTCTGGAGAGGAAAGAAGGTAGAGCTCGAGTCCTGGTGAGTTTTTGCTTGGTTCCAAAAGTCATTGCAACACTTTTTGTGATGTTTAGTTTTAGACTGTTTGCACTGAGTCAAAAGGTAACTGCCGTGAAGTCCTCTTGTAGAGGGATTTGAATGGCTGAGGCAGAAGGAACAGAGAGGAAAAGGATGGTATCATCCATATACTGTACATTTGGATGTTGTCATGGGAGCAAACAGAGGGGAGACTGTTTATCAACAAGGAAAACAGAACAGGACCAAGGATCAAGCCTTGGAGGACTCCTTCTAGGACAGGGAATGAAGAGGATAAGACGTTATTAATTTTTACTGATTGGGAATGGCCAGTTAAGTAGGATCAGAACCAGCACACAGCAGGAAGTGAGAGGCTAGAGTCACTCAGTTTGTTTAGGAGAAGGGGGTGGGACACGAAGTCAGAGGATTTAGCTAAATTAAGGAATATGGCCGAGGTGATGGAGCCTTGGTCCATTGCTGAGTGGATAGCATTTGTGATATGCAGGAGGTAGGTGGTGGTAGAGTGGTTCTTTCTGAAGCCCGATTGAACAGGGGACAGAGTGCTGGAGGTATGGAGGAACTCATTTAACCAGGAGAGGACCAAGGACTCTTAGACTTTGGCAAGTCAGATTATGGTGGAAGTAGTTCAACTGTGGCAGTGCACATTGGAGTCAATAATGTAGGAAGGGACCATGAAAAGGGCGTTGATGAGATATTATAAATTGGGAAATATATTTAAAAATATAGAAAAAAAAAGGAAGGCAATGCAGTTATATCCAACATATTGCCTGTACTCAAAAGACATCCAGCAAATAGAACTGTGCAGAAAATAAATACACATTTACGAAACCAAGGCAAAAAACAGGGAATGCAATTTATGAACTCATGGGATGCATTCTTTGGGAAAAACACTTCTACGTTAGAGATGGGCTGCATCTCAATAGGGCAGGGACTAACATCCTGGAATATTTCTTACAGACTTTCTGCCCAGGGAACATTTAAACTGATATCCACTGGGGGTGGGATAGTTCAGGGTGATCCTGCCCTAAAGGGAATAATACTGAGTCTAGGAGTCTGGTAAATAAAATAGAAGAACCTGATAATACTGCTATGAACTGAAAACATTGACATTTGTGCAATAAATGAAACATGGTAGAATGATGATGGCTGGGTTAAGGAGATCGAAGGATACAATGTTTATTTCAAAAATCATAGTGATAAAAGCATGGAGGGGTAGCAATATACATTATATAGACTCACACTGTAAACAGACTGAATGACTATCTAGGGAACATCAATCAATTGTGGGTCCAGGTAAACTTAAAGAACTATAAAAAAATCAATCTGGGTGTTTGTTACAGGGCCCCAAATCTCACATCTGAAGCAAATGACAAAATCCTGAAAGTATTAGAAAATCTAGATCCAGGAAACAGGACTATAATTTTGAGAGATTTTAATATTCTACATGTAGATTGAAGAATCAATACTGGAGTTAGACCATTTGAAGCAAATTTAACAGAAGTAATGGTCACACATAATTTTGATCAACATGTGAAAGAGAGAACAAGAGGTGACAGTATCTTGGATTTAATCCTCAGCAATATGGAAGATGACATATTTTATTGTATACTACGTGAACCATTGGGAAGCAATGACCATAAGATGGTACAGTTTAGAATTAAGGGTAGTTGTAAACCTCTCAAAGGGAAGACTAGGAAGAAGAGTTTTCATCTCTGATGACCTCAAGGTAGGGGAAACAGTGAGACAAGACAGCAGGTAAAGCAAATAGGTTGCTGGGATGCATAGGCAGGGGCATCACCAGAAGGAAAAAGGAGGTCATAATTCCACTATACAAGACACTAGTGAGGCCCACCTGGAGTGCGGTGTACAGTTCTGGAGACCTTACTTACATAAGGACATAGGTAGAGAAGGTTCAGAGAGGGCAGCAAAGATGGTACATGGATTGCATCACAAGTCCTATGGGGACAGGTTGAAGGAATTGAATATGTACTCCCTGGAGGAGAGGAGGGAGAGAGGGGATATGATAGAGACATACAAGTATCTTACAGGGAGGAACAGGGTGCAGGAAGGCACTATTTTTAAGTGAAAAAGATGTTCCAGGACTAGAGGGCATGGGATGAAGTTGCAGGGAGGATGATTCAGAGGAAACATGAGGAAGAATTTCTTCACAGAACGGGTGGTGGACAAGTGGAACACCCTGCCAGAGGAAGTGGTGGGGGCTGAAACAATCACAGGATTTAAGAATGCATGGGATAGACATATTCCTTCTTCAGTACATCAGTTTGCAGGGATCCATGACTGGTCGTCGACAAAATATTTGTCAAATGACCTGACAGCGAAACTGGCAGGTCGACTGCATTTTGCAGTCGGCTGCAGGTTTCCAAAAGACACAAGTTTTTTCTTCTCCCCGAACCCCTGTAGGCCCCCACTTAGGATTCTCAGCTCCAAGTCAGAGCTGATTCGGGGGTGCAGGACCCCCAGACAATGCTGGGTTCCAGTGGGTTCCCTACAGCAATGTGGTGCTGTTGTCGCTGTAGGGACTCCGCTGTTGAAATGTCGATGTCAGGGGTGTATATCAGTTTGCAGCAACAGACTATGTATGACCTTTCTCTGCACTTAGCCAGAACCTGCTGACACTGATCTCTGATCTAACTTACCAATTGAGATACAACCTCCACCCCTATGCGGGCCCTGTTTGCTTGGGTAGTGGGGGCCCAAAAAGGAAAAAAAAAAAGAACAAGCTATAGACAAAGAACCTCAATGCAGAATAACTGAAAGAAGGGTTACCCTAAAGGGCACTGGCAACAAATCAAGTTTCAAAGAAATACAACATCAAACATACTTCCATAATGTAAAGCATCATGGGATATGTTCAAATCATGGAATTTTTACTTCTTCAGCTTACAGCAACTTACATGCATTTTAAATAGCACAACTTACTTAATTTCTGTAATAGTCACCTAGTACTTTTTACCATTATCAAAAACACCTAGTGCCATGGTATTTTCAACATTTACTGGTTTCATAAACATAAGGTATATAGATCAATGTATTTCATGACATAGTGCTATTACATAGTAAATCCAGCAACAATAAATACAACCTGTTTTACATACCTATATTGTGGGTGGTTTCAGCCACCTGAGTCTGTCTCTGCTTGGGAAGACTGGGACTGGACTAACCGGGGAGCCACCTGGTGGGTTTGTAGTTTTCCAAGGCTCTCCGCAGGGTCAGCTCGTGGGCTGGTGCCAATGGGGAGTCATGGTTGCTGGGGCAGATATTTTCTGGTGGTGGCCCTCATAGATAGGGCCTACAGGCTTTTGTCATCACCTGGTAAGAGTTGGATTACCACCAGGAGGACCTGTTTTTCAGGAAGTGTGCCTGCAAGGAAACTTAGGGTCAGACCTCAAATTCTTTTTACTTTAATGATTTCTGTTCTGGGCAGTGAGAGTGCCTGTGTTACTTTGGATCCCCCAGGTAGTGAGAGAACCTGGGGGTCTGAACTTCACCTGATACTGTCTACATGATTTGATTTTTCACACCTCAGTGAGAGGAGGTGTATATAAGTTTTTATTTTTACATTTGTTGGTCCCAAGTTCCTATGTGGTTTAATAATTTCTTCTTTTCTGTGACTTGAATTTTCTAAATGAGAGACTCCGGTTGAGGAAAATTAAAATCTGGACCTTGGACAGTTCACTGGACGTGTGGAGCCGGAGAAGAACATTTCTCTTTTATGCTTGGGCAAAGGCTTTTACTGTGAAATCTGGTGACAAGTTGGTCATAGTGCCTTAAGGATTTTCTGACTTTAAATCCAGCCTTGTGAGAAGGAGCTGGGAGTCTTATAGTCTTTACCCTGCAGTGGTGAGAGCACTGTGAGGGGACAGGACTTGAAATTAAAATGACTAATTAGAGATTACCAAAACTGTTATTAAATTGTAATAAGGGCTAATTTATTGTTTAGAATAGGGGGTATAAATACCCTTAAGTAAGTTTAAGAAGGATTAGATTAGGTGGGAGAGGGTATTGAGTGAGTGGGGGTGTGATTAAATTAATTTTGGTGTGTGTGGGAGTACCTGAGATTTGTGCTGGGGAATTAGGGATATGGTCAGGCAGTACTCCCCCTCGAGACTAAGGTATCCTCATCCATTTGATCATCCGCCACTCCCATTTGAAGTTTATACTAGATGTCGTGCATTCGGCATCTTAAGGAGACAAGGGAGTGGAAGGAGTGGAGGATCCTGGAACTCTTGAGGGGGATGGGAAAGGAGTGGATGGATTGAGACAGTGAGGACCAGGAGGTGCCCTGGGGTGAAATGGACACAGGAACGAGGTCACCCTTGTCTTGTGCCCATACCCAAGGGTTCTGACTTCGTCAGGCATGAAGTGGGACCATCCTTGGACTTCTGTCCTTTTCAGGCATTGTTAAGCAATGCCAGGTCAATTAAGAATAAGACTGCAGTGGTTGCAGATCTTGTGGCTTCTGCCAACTTGTCTTGCATCACCGAGACCTGGCTGGATAAAAGTGCAGGCCCCATCTTGGAGTCTGCTGTTCCAGCTGGGTTCTCTGTGATTCACCACCTAAGAGAGGATCGTAGGGGCGGGGGGGGGGTTGCTGTCTGTTTTAGACAGGAACTGGGTCTCGGAGGTGCCAGTTGGAACAAACAACTCCTTTGAGTGTATTGTGGGTTCAGGTGTAGTCCATAGGACCCTTCTCATTTACCATTCACCAGGTGATGGGAGGAAGGGAGTTCCTGAAGGAGGTTGCAGATTTCATCGCCGCAGTGTTATTGGAGTCCCCCAGATGCTTGATTCTGGGGGATTTCAATGCCTGGGTCGACGATAAACTCTCGCCGTTTGGAAAAATCCTCCAATTGATGGACTCATTGGGCCTAACATGGGTTATTATCACTGCAACCCACAAGAAGGGGCACTCATTGGACTTTGTGTTCCACCTGGGAATGGAGATCTCCGATGTGGAGGTGGAGCCAGTCAGTTGGTCTGACCATCATGTCCTGAGATTCAGTTTTGCAGCCCCCCCAAAATAAGCCTGCCTCAAAGGAGTTGGTACAGTTCTGTCCTTTGAGAGGAGTTACCTCAGAAGGCTTAATGACGGTACTGGACCTCTCAGGATTTCCAAAGGATAGCACTGATCCAGGGCCCCTTGTGCTAGCCTATAATAGGGCTGTTACTGAGACCTTGGAAATCATTGCTTCAACTCTTGTTCGCCCTCTTACTCTTCACGCAGGTGCCCCATGGTTTAATGGGGAAATCTGAGTTGAAGAGGCAAGGGCGAAGGTTGGAAAGACACTGGCGGAAAACTCAACTGGAGGTGGATAAACTTAGATTGATGGATCATCATAAGATCAGCAATTTCCCATAAAAAGGCAGAGTTCCTGTCCAGGGAAATTGCTACAGTGAAGAATAGGCCAGACCAGCTCTTCTGGACAGTGGACAGACTGTGCAATCCAGCCTGTCTTCATTCTGGTCGAGTGTTGTCACAAGTACAGTGTGAGGAGTTTGTGTAGTTCTTCACTGATAAGGTGTCCACCATCAGGGATGAGATAAACCAGTGCCTTCCCATTGGACCTTGCATTAATCAATTAGGTGGTACTAATGCCCTACAGACCTGGTTCACCTATAGTCAACTGGTAGTCATAGATATAGTGAGAATCATCCAGACTCTGTGGCCAGCCTACTGTAGTTTGTATCCAGACTCCACGTGCCTACTAGCGGGGTGTGTAGAGGTTATAGACCCGGTACTTGCCAGGATAGTGGGGGTTTCACTGGAGAGAGGGATCATCCTAGACCCCTTAAAGGAGGCAATAGTGCACCCCCTTCTGAAAAAACCCTCCCTTGGCCCCAACTGCTCAGCTATTATAGACCGATCTCGAACTTACCCTTTATAGGGAAAGTTATTGAGAAGGTGGTCACTCTGCAGCTGTGAGATCATTTAAACAACCACAATATCTATGACCCTCTCCAGTCTGGCTTCAGAAAAAGGCATAGCACTGAAACAGCCCTGGTATGGGTACTCAATGACCTTCTGATGGTGAGAGATTGGAGAACCCATTCCATCTTGGTTCTCCTTGATCTCTCAGCAGCATTTGACACCGTGGATCATGGGGTGCTGCTCGAGTGCCTGTGGTTTTTCTGTGAACTGAGGGAGGTGGTCCTCAGTTGGTTTCGATCTTTTCTCGAGGGCAGATCAGAGAGTGGTGTCAGGGATTTATTCCTTGGCCCCTCACTGGCTGTCCTGTGGGGGGCCACAGGGTTCGGTGCTGTCCCTCATGTTATTTACAGTGTACATGCTTCCATTAGGGGACATTGTAAGATGGTACGGGTTGAGTTTTCATTGCTATGCTGATGATTCTCAGCTGTACATGTCTTTTGTACCTGAACAGGAGTTAGACTGTGCTACAGTGTTTAACAACTGCCTGCTGGAGATTCAGAACTGGATGAGTGCCAGATGTAGTGGTGGTGGACCCTGGATACAGGGGCATGAGTAGGAAAACCCTCAGGACTGAATCTGGGTGGGACCCCACTTATTGCCTCAGGCCAGGTGCATAAGCTGGGCATGGTATTTGATGAAGGCCTGACCCTGAGGGCACAGGTTTCGGCTGTAGTCAAATCCTCCTTTTACCATCTAAGGAACATAGCCCAGGTGAAGCACCTATTCCTGCCCAATAATCTTCCTACCTTGGTTCATGCCTTTGTCACCAGTCATTTTGATTACTGCAACACCCTCTACCTAGGGCTACCAAGGGTAGATATCTGCCACTTGCAGCTAGTGCAGAACGCGATGGCCAGGTTGACTGGAACTTCTAGATCCAGTCATATAATACTGTGCTGCATGAACTGCACTGGCTGCCAATACAGTGGCGGATTACCTTCAAGGTTGCATTGCTGACCTATAAAGCCCTACGTGAGCAGGGACCCGACTACCGGAAAGAACTCTTATGCCCTTACTGCTCCACCCGTTCACTCTGATCCTCTGGCGAGGGATTGCTAGAGATTCCCAGGGTATCCCTAAAAACATCAGGAGGAAGATCTTTTGCCTTTATGGCACCTACCCTTTGGAACTACCTCACCAGATATGAGAGAGCCTGACCGTGGAAGGTTTTAAAACGTCACTGAAGACATATTTGTTTAACCAGGCATTTTCGAGGACATACTGAGTGTATATTAATATGTTTTATTTGTTTAAGTGTAATGTTATGAAATTGTCTTTTTAATGTGTATTTTAAAGTCGCCCTGAGCACAGGAAGATAGCCTTATACAAATAAAATGTTACTTACATTTGGAGGTCACCACAATAACCTCCCTGTACGAGGATCTGAGAGGGAAAAGGAAAATTAAAGAGGACACTATATTATAGTCAAGAAAGGGGAGTGGGGGTGCCCATAGGTGGCCAACCTTATGGACTAGAAATTGTGAAGGATAGATTAGGCTAATAGAAGAACTGTTGCAACAGATTTAAGAAAAGGTCAGTCCTCAAGAGTGGCAGGAGCCTTCTGTCACACTGGGATGTATCCCCTGGCAGGGCAGCATTGGCAGCAGCAGCACAAGGGTTACAATGAGGCTCACTACCTGGGGGCTAGGGTGCGCCTGGTCTTTATACTGTATTTCCCAACTGGCTTTGTTGCTTTTCTCTTTTGCATTTTTTTAATTTGGCCATCTCCTCACGAGATGGTCTCCACTCCTCTGTATTAATGTGAGCATCAGAACTTGTTGGTGTAAATGACAGCACACTTTCAATCTCCTCTGTTTCATCCTCCTCTTCTCCTGCATGTGCGTTCACATCTGCTTCCAACTCTTCTGCCCCTTCCCTCTGCTTCTCCTCCTCTTCCACTACTTCTTCCCCTTCCCATGCCCCTCAGATTCAGTCTTGCATAATTCTTCAGCCATCCCCTGCTCTTTTGTTGTCTCTTCTTCCTCATGGGCTTCTGCTTCATCCTCCCCTACCACCTCACTCTCATGTCCCCTGCCCCAATAGTTCCACTTCCATATCTTCCTCACTGGCACTCTATTCCAAGATAAGCTGCCTTGGTGGCAGATGCTATTTGCTTGAGTTCATAAAATTGTGGGGTTACTGTAGCTCATACTAAAAAACAATTCCACTTTTTCACCAGATTTCAAGATAACAATAGTATCCATGCCAGACCCAGGCTCACCGTCACCTCCCTCACACAATGACTGGGCAGTAGCACCAGTCTTTATTATCCTACTGCTACTGATGCTCAATTTGCGGGCTGGGGCAGAAGAAGGAAGCATATAGGGCCTCAAAGTGAACATGGTGCAAAGGTGGCTGTGGTGGGGATGTTGCCATTGGCACTGGCAGCTGGTGTCATGTTGTCTGTGGGGGAGTGGGTTTGCCTTTAGAGCCTGATGGATATCTAATATTCCCATAGGTGGGGGGACCTCAAGTACTTGAAAGAGGAACAGTGGGCGACCTGTGTGCTTCTGGTTTGCTTGGGGTGCTTTTGTCTCCAGATGCACTGGATGACTGACTTGCTCAGAAATCTGCTGATTTGCACTGTTCATGGAATCATTTGATTTCTGGGGACTACTTAACCCTGATTTCTTTGGATAGACTGTCACACCCAGCCTAGTCCTTTCAGGTGTAGCCTCTGGCCAACTACTGTAACTACAATTTCATAACATAGGATAAACTCCACTCATACAAAGTATTACTATTTAGCTTAAAAGCAGCTCTTTATTTTTCAAAATTCACACCAAAAATTCTGGGCAACAGTTTGTAGCCAAAACGCCACTTCTTCAGGCCCTCATATACAGTGTTGTTTTTCTAGATAAAACATAAAAATACATAATTGTAAGTGAACAACAAACATTAAAAACTTCATTATTTCAAACACTCCAACAAATATACCACCAACTAATTATAACAATATTATATACATTATTCAAAATATTCACAATTATAATCAAGGGGTGGGATATTCAGAACTACACCTGGCAGGGGCGCAAGCAGGGCGCAGAGCAACTGGGATGTGCTAGGGTGTGACCTGGGTGATATTCAATGGTGCTGCACCATGGCTCAGCACCATTGAATATGGCACTGCGGCCACCTGCATTGTGCATGACGCAGTGGCACTGCACAAACACAAGTGGCCAAAGAGGAGCAGGAGGATACGCTAGCGCAAGTGCCACTGCACTAGGTGCATCAACCGCGATATTCAGCAATGGACATGCAAATGGGTCCATAATGCATGCGAGGCACAAATGGGGCCATTAGCATGTCATTATGGCCCCATTTGCACACAGGTGCACCGATCCCCGGCGACGTGCGCCTGGCGCCCTGCCAGGCAGTAGCCATCAGGGACAGACGCCCCCTGCCCTCACTGGCAATGCACTCCAACACCCAATCGCGGGCTTCAGTATTGAAATGAGTAGTCCAATATCCCTGGTGGTCGAGTGGACCACTCGCAGCCCAATCATGGGCAGAAGTATTGAAATGAATAGTCCAATATCCCTGGTGGTCCAGTGAACCACTCGCAGCCTGATCGTAGGCTTCAGTAATGAAATGAATAGTCCAATATCCCTGGTGGTCGAGTGGACTGCTCGCAGCCCGATCATGGGCAGAAGTATTGAAATGAATAGTCCAATATCCCTGGTGGTCCAGTGGACCGCTCGCAGCCTGATCACAGGAAGAAGTATTGAAATGAATAGTCCAATATCCCTGGTGGTCCAGTGGACCACTACCAGCCCAATCACGGGCAGAAGTATTGAAATGAATAGTACAATATCCCTGGTGGTCCAATGGACTGCTCGCAGCCCGATTGCAGGCAGATGTATAATATAAAAGATGAAATCCCATCCCTGGTGGTCCAGCGGTACCACCTCCCACCCTCACACTAAGCCCCACACCCGCTCCCCAGTCACGGCGGTGGCAGCTCCACCCTCGAGCCACCTGCTGACTGCCCTGCGTGCAGTAGCTGTGCCCATTGGTCCTGGCGTGGGCCAATAGGCGTGCAGGCTCATACTGTACTACACAGTCCAGATATGTGAATAGGTTCATTCACATATCTGGACTGTGCATCGTTGCCAGTCTGCACACCACATGGCCCACACTGTGGACCATCTGCGCCGTACTATGCGCAGTCAGTCGACAGGCAGCTGGGTGGCTTGCAGTGAGGAGCTGCCACCCACCGGCTGACCGGGGAGTGGGTGGCAGGACTGTGGGAGGGTGGAGGGGGTACCGCTGGACCACCAGGATGGATTTCATTGTTTTTATTATACTTCTGCCCGCGATCGGGCTGTGAGCGGTCCACTGGACCACCAGGAATATTGGACTATTCATTTCAATACTTCTACCCGCGATCAGGCTGCAAGCGATCCATTGGACCACCAGGGATATTGGAATATTATTCTTGGAACTTATGCCCATGATCGGGCAGGTGGGGCGCTACCATGATGGACGGTGCCACCGGAGTGCAGGTGGTCACCCACAGCTGGAAGCTGCCGTGTTGCGCCCTGCAATATGGCAGCTCACCTGTGGGTGGCCAGCTGTTGCTCCTGGTTTTTTTGGATCAACTGTGTGCGGCGCAGGTAGGGGTTGCGCCTGCATCTGCTCAGCACATCCCAGGCTGAATATTGGGATGTGCGGAGTATGCATGGGCACGCCCCCCACTTGCGCCACATACATTACTGATGTGTCCCGGTGCATCGGGATTTGTGCCACACACTTTCCCCTTTTGAATAGTGCATCGGGGCACATCAGTGGGTTGCGCATAGTGCACCTGTGTTGCGCCATGTGCAACCCTTCTGAATATCCCACCCAATATGTATACAATGAAACATGCACTTTATTTAAACTATTTCCTAATGGATTACTTTTTATGAAAAATCTATGAATCGCTAACATACCTGATACTCCTGTTAATTTACTTGAGGTTTCAATACAATACTCCATATGAATCCATTTAAATTCAAATCTGAAAGCAACATCATATGAATTTCCAATCAGTTTCCTTTCCACTACATAGGCAATTCCTTTTTTTTACTTTTCTAATAATTACCTTTTAAATATTATCCCATTAACTTACTTTAAAAACTCCTTGCTTCAGATAACATCTTTCCTTTATTTACTTCAGCCATTAAATATTGTTAAAATATCCCTACCTTCATATAATATACATTAGTTTCACCACAGGAAGATCTTTATGTCTCCACTAGCACTTTGTGCTTCACATTTCATTGTGTTCTTCTAAATATATAAAATGAAGCACATTTTAGCTCATCTCTTAAACAAGTTTTTTATTTGTTATTACTAACAATTATAAAAAGGGTCTGAGAAATGGAGCTTTCTGATTGGCTGTAAACATTCTAACAGCCTTATGTTAATCTTTTATTAACATACATGTAGAGCTTAACCATATGCTGAACATGGTTTAAAACTGGTTAAAAAACGGTTTTATTATAATAGCAATAAGGCACTCCCAGGGGTTATGTTAATGGTCAGTTAATCACCCTCTAGGGGCATGTGGCACTCGGCTATGCCTCGTGCAACATTACACCCCTAGAGGGTGATTAACAGACCATTAACATAACCCCTGGTCATGCCTTATTGCTTAAATCTACTATTTAGTCCTCATTTACTTTCTATAACTCACCTTGCTATTCTTTAGTCCTTGACTCATGCCATTCTATTTTCTTTTGGAGAGTGAAACAGATGCTCTGAGTTTATACTCTTTTATACCAGTCCAGTCTGCATTAATGATTTACATCATAAGTGCTACTAATTATCTCTTCCTTAATCATCTATTACATGATGTTCCAAATTTGCACATTTTTATAATAGCCCAATTAAGAAGCAGTGCTTTTAACAAAGGAACTAATTAAAAAATCCAGGCTTGTGTCATAGAAACTTCTAAATGAGATTTCGTTAAAGCACCTGCCACATTTACACATTTTCATAGCACAATTAAAAATCAGGGCTTTTACAATAGGGCTAATTAAGAGTCAAGGCTTTCATAATATTAACTCCTTAACAAGCTTTCCTTTAGACATCTACCAATACTATTAAATGACTTCATGCTAATAGTTATTATTTCACAGGATAGTGGAACTCTATACCACCCAACACACCTATCTCTACTCTCAAAATTCTGGGTTCAATTCCAACCACCAACTCCATGTTATACTTTCTCCTTAATTTTAACTAATGTATATCTTATTTACCCAACTTAAAATTCTGCTTAGATTTCATTTGCAAAGCAAAGCAGAAGCTCACATTTATATTTTTCATTAGGACTTTTACAGTCCAAACTATATAAATTTACATCACAAATGAAACTGCCTATAGAAAGAAGAAATCTATCCTCTGTAATGTTGTCTTTACATTTAATTCTTTATAACATTTACAAAATCCCACAAGTGTTTTAATAGCCCAATAAAAATCAAGGCTTTTGTAATAGGGTGAAGTAGAAGTCAAGGCTTACATCATAGGGGATCTGAAAAAAGCTTTCTTATAGGCGTCTACTACAACTATTGAATTGCTTCATACTAATAGCTATTGTTTCATAGGTTAGTGGAACTCTACACCACCCCACACTCCTGTCTCTATTCTCAAGACTCTGGGTTCAATTCCCCCCACCAACTGCAAATCTCAATTTCTCCTCAGTTTTAACTAATATATACAGTACCTTATTTACCTTTCTTACAATTTTTTCTTGTATTTCATTTGTAAAATGAAGCAGGAGCTCTCATATTTTTATTTTTATTTTTTTATATAGAAAAGTTTTATAGTTCAGATAATGTAAATCCCAATTTTACATCACAAGTGAACATGCCGAAGGAAAGGAAACATCTATCTATTATAATATTGCCTTTACATTTCATTCTGTTTCACATGTATAAAATCCAACAGGTACTCACATGTTCAATCTTTGACCAAATATGGAGATTTTCATATACAGGAAGAAGTAAAGAAAATGGAGACATACGTAAAAGATACAGGCTATATTTTAGAATGTATACATGGATTCAGTGATAACTCAAGGACTACAGATTTATGGCTTGTGTCTTTAGATGTGAAAGATGTATATATGAGTATACCCCATGAAGAGGGTTTAGTCTCCCTTGAAGTAGCATTGAGAAATAGAGAGGAACAATTCCCATAGATAGGGTTTATATTAGGACTAGCAGATTTAGTTCTGAGTAAGAATTATTTTTATTTTGAGGAGGATTTTTTATTTACAAATCCATGGTACAGCTATGGGAAGTGCGATGGCACCATCTTATGCCAATTTGTTTATGTGAAATTATGAAAGGATACATGCGTTGGATGATGGAAAGAACCCATTCAAACAAAACATTAGGGGGTGGAAACATTTTCTAGACATTGTGTTACTATTATGGGAAGGAACTAGACAGGATCTTGATAGATTCCTAGACTATATAAATTGTAGAAATCACAATATAATGTTCTCTATGGAAGCCAGTCTAAGCCAAGTTTCATTTTTGGATTTAACGATATTTAAGGGAGAAAATAGATTGGAGACTAAACTTTATCGTAAGGAGACAGATAGAAATACAACTCTACATTTTCAGTGCCATCATAATCCTAAATTAAAAGAAAGTATACCAAAATCACAGTTTTTGAGAGCAAGGAGGAATTATAGTCAAGATAATGAATATGAACAAGAACTTGAGAGAATGACAGGGAGAGTTCAAAGGAGAGGATACAGGATAGACAATATAGTGAAAGCTAGAAATGACGTGGCAGAAATAACACAAGGAGAAGCACTCCAAATGAGAGAAGGAATAGAAATGAAAAATAGAATAGTATTCTCAACAGCTTATAGTCATTTGGGTAAACAGATAGAAAACATTATACAAGAAAATTAATATATTTTACAGGCAGGAGAAATGTAAAATAAAAGGTTTGTTGAAAGGCCATTGATTACATCAAAAAGGAATAAGACTATAAGGGATAAATTGGTACATACAATACACCAGGTATCTGAATCGCGAAATAAACAACTTCTGTTTGGACCACTCAAGGAAGGAAATTTTCCCTGTGGGCAGTGCTTCCAATGTAGTAATACTTCAAGAAAACAAGAGTTTGAACATCTATACACAAATAAAAAGTTTGCTATTAAACAACACATAACAAGCGAATCACTTCATGTTGTCTACATTCTTAGATGCCCATGTGATAAACTTTATGTGGGTAAAACAATGAGAGAATTACGAATACATGTTAGCGAACATAAAAGTGATATAAGACTAAAAAATCAAAATTCATCAGTGGCAAGACATTATAATCAATTGGGCCATACAGCAGCATCATTAAGATTTTTGGGATTGGAATTAGTAAAGAAACCTATAGGGGGCAGTAGAGCATGGGAGAACTTATTACTTAAAAGAGAGGTGTTTTGGATTTATACCATGGATTCATTGAATCCAAGAATAGGATTGAATGAAACGTTATTGGAAATGAATATTCTTTACTGTGAAAAAAGTCTTCTAGTTGTAGAAGGAGCCATTATAAAGTGTTATGTGAATATAGCAGAAGTAGTAAGAAAGTGTAATGTTTAGAATAGTATAAAATAGAATCAAATATGTAAAGATTGAACATGTGAGTGCCTGTTGGATTTTATACATGTGAAACAGAATGAAATGTGAAGGCAACATTATAAGAGATAGATGTTTCCTTTCCTTGGGCATGTTCACTTGTGATGTAAAATTGGGATTTACATTATCTGAACTGTAAAACTTTTCTATATAAAAAAATAAAAATAAGAATATGAGAGTTCCTGCTTCATTTTACAAATGAAATATAAGTAAAATTGTAAGAAAGGTAAATAAGATATATTAGTTAAAACTGAAGAGAAAGTGAGATTTGCAGTTGGTGGGGGGAATTAAACCCAGAGTCTTGAGAATAGAGACAGGAGTGTGGGGTGGTGTAGAGTTCCACTAACCTATGAAACAATAGCTATTAGTATGAAGCAATTCAATAGTTGTAGTAGACGCCTATAAGAAAGCTTTTTTCAGATCCCCTATGATGCAAGCCTTGACTTCTACTTAGCCCTATTACAAAAGCCTTGATTTTTATTGGGCTATTAAAACACTTGTGGGATTTTGTAAATGTTATAAAGAATTAAATGTAAAGACAACATTATAGAGGATAGATTTCTTCTTTCTATAGGCAGTTTCATTTGTGATGTAAATTTATATAGTTTGGACTGTAAAAGTCCTAATGAAAACTATAAATGAGAGCTTCTGCTTTGCTTTACAAATGACATCTAAGTAGAATTTTAAGTTGGGAAAATAAGATATACATTAGTTAAAATTAAGGAGAAAGTATAACATGGAGTTGAACCCAGAATTTTGAGAGTAGAGATACGGGTGTGGAGTGGTGTAAAGTTCCACTATCCTATGAAATAATAACTATAAGCATTAGTCATTTAACAGTATTGGTAGATGTCTAAAGGAAAGCTCATTTAGGAGTTAATATTATGAAAGCCTTGACTCTCAATTAGCCCTTTTGTAAAAGCCGTGATTTTTAATTGGACTATGAAAATATGTAAATGTGGCAGGTGCTTTAAGGAAACCTCATTTAGGAGTTTCTATGACACAAGTCTGGATTTTTTAATTAGTTCCATTGTTAAAAGCACTGCTTCTTAATTGGGCTATTATAAAAATGTGCAAATTTGGAACATCATGTGATAGATGATTAAGGAAGAGATAATTAGTAGCCCTTATGATATAAATCATTAATGCAGACTGGACTAGTGTAAAAGAGTGTGAACTCAGAGCATCTGTTTCACTCTCCAAAAGAAAATAGAATGGCATGAGTCAAGGACTAAAGAATAGCAAGGTTAAGTTATAGAACGTAAATGAGGACTAAATAGTAGATTTGTTAGTAATAACAAATAAAAAAACTTGTTTAAGAGATGGGCTAAAATGTGTTTCATTTTATATATTTAGAAGAACACAATGAAATGTGAAGCACAAAGTGCTAGTGGAGACATAAAGATCTTCCTGTGGTGAAACAAATGTATATTATATGAAGGTAGGGATATTTTAACAATATTTAATGGTTGAAGTAAATAAAGGAAATTATTTTATCTGAAGCAAGGAGTTTTTAAAGTAAGTTAATGGGATAATATTTAAAAAGTAATTATTAGAAAAGTAAAAAAAAAAGCAAATTGCCTATATAGTGGAAAGGGAACTGATTGGAAATTCATATGATGTTGCTTTCAGATTTGAATTTAAATGGATTTATATGGAGTATTGTATTGAAACCTCAAGTAAATTAACAGGAGTATCAGGTATGTTAGTGATTCACAGATTTTTTATAAAAAAGTAATCCATTAGGGAATAGTTTAAATAAAGTGCATGTTTCATTGTAGACATATTGGCCCAGATATTCGAACTGCACCACAAAGTAGCGCAATAGCAGGAGCAGGTGCAAGTGCAGTGCGCCCATGCACAACACGTGTGATATTCAAACACAGCACAGGCCAAGGTGCGCTTGTGCAGCACAACTGAATATCATACCAACCATGCCATGGCGCAACCAGGTATGCACATTGGCACAGGGCTGATGCGCAGTAGCACAACCAGGGATGTGCAGTGGAGCAGGGTAGCAGTGCAGTAGCACAACCAGGGATGTGCAGGGACAGGATGCAGGGGTGCACCACCCATGGAAGACATGGGCAGAGGAGCACACAGCAGACCAGACAGTGCCCCCCGCACCCTATGAACTGCACAACCTGTGGTGAGCTGGATGAACCACCAGCCCATGAACACCAGCACCGAATCCACAGCTGGGGCATGGTGCCCCAGCACACCCCCTAGCAAGCAGTGACTGCAACACAAGGAGGTCTGGCCACCCTGTGCCACCCAATCCCACCAATGCAAAGCACACCCTGCACAGCGATCCCCAGACACCCTGCCCAGTAGCAGTGCCCAACAGTGCATAGCTCCGTATGCATGCCACCACCCCCACTGTGACATTGCAACCCTGTGCACCATGGAGCCATGCATGGCAGCCCCACCGTGAGCATGGCACAGTGGGTGGCACCAGCCACTGACACAACAACTGCAGACACAGTGCCACCCTGCACATCCACCCCCCCCGTGGCACAGCAGAGAGGTCGACCCTGCGTCAGTACCTGAGGTACCCCGCATGCGACAGGGCCTGCCCTGGACCCCACCACCAGCAGGACAGCACCCCACACACCCATCCATGCGCACACCCTGTCCCAGCACTGGTCCCAACAGCCAGCACAGATGCCCACCATGGTGCATGGAGGCATGCACCACACAGGATGCAACACAGGGCACGGACAAACACCGACCCAGACCCAAGGGCACCCCAACACAGGGGCACAATAGCGGGGCAACAAATCCCGCTGGCATGCGACCACAGCAGCCATGTACCCATGGCCAGCACCCCACTATGGCACAGGTGTAGCAGCCATCCTGCGCATGCACCAAGAAGCTGTCCACCACCAGCATGTTGCCAGAGCACAAGTGACAAGACATCAGAGCACAGACCCTGCAACAGACACCAGTGACAGCATGGAGGGGGGACAACAGCAGAGGCCACAGTGCAACCCAAGGCAGATGTGCAACATACCAGTAACAGGAGGCAAGCCGCCATTGCACCATGTCCAGAGGGTGGCCAGCATGGACAGCCACCACTGACATGCCAGCAGACCGTGCATAGCACAGACATGCAAGGGTGTCAGCTGCATGGGCCATGGACATACTGACAGGGGTGCCATGGACATAGTGCATGCACCAGGGACCACTGCACCCAAGCATCCAGTGCACAGGGAACAACACACATACCACAGACAGGGACAGAGTCCCTCACCCACACCATAGGCAGGTCCCTGCCAGACACACACACATCCAGGCCTGCACCACCCCCGACGCCATGCACACCACTGCAGCCAAGCACCATTAGCCTGCTGCAAATCAAAGACCACCACAGTTGTCATAACAAAATGGATACATTAATACAACTATATACAATGCAGGGGGGAAGGGCCACAAACCAGGTGGGGTGGGCATTGGGCAGGGGTGAACAACCGGGAGAGGGATGAAGCGGTGTGAAGGTTAGTCCAGTGGGGGAATACAATAAATGGGCATAGAGAGCCTCTCCCCACTTCTGTCCCTGTGCAGTCTTCTGTGCCACCATCCTCCATCCTGCTCCAGTCTCTGCAGGAGCTCGAGGGTGGCCCTGGTGAGCTGCAGCAGCTCCTGTACAATTCTCTCAAGTGTTGTCCAGCGTTGTCCACCTAGGACAAGGGAGCAGAGTCAGTATGTGTGACTGGCCAGACCCCGTCAGTGCACCCATTGTGCACAGCATAGAGCCGTGGGCCATGCCCTTGTGATGGCATGCGACCACCCACAGTGACCGTGCCCTCATGACCTGCCTACCCAGGCACCCACAGCCATGCGGACTACTGCACACACCCACTTCCCATGTCCCGCACAGCACCACCATGGCTGTACAGTGCCATGGCTATGCGGTGCGAAGGCAGTGGCACAGCCATGTACCCAGAGCGTGCATGGACCACCAGCGATGCTCACCCCCACATGCAGTGCCACAGGACAGTGCTGAGTGCACCGTGTGGTGTGTATGGCAGTGGGGCCAAGGGTTGGTGGCTATGCCCCACCGCCAACCCTGCATCCAGGCTGGCTGGGAGATGCTGGCCCATGGCCCCTGCACCACGACTCTGCTGCAGCTGCGGCGCACCAACCCTGTCCTGCTCGGAACATGCCTGCCTTGCCCTACGGCACTCCTCCGGGCATAGGGTGCAAACATGGAGAGGGGAACATCAGTACAAACCAGTAGCAAAGCTCCCCACTGGTGTGTGTGTTCTGGAACAGCCCAGCCATGCCGCACCCCCAGCACCACCACCACTGCCCCCACTAGACTGACCCAACCCCCCTGCAGGGTGGACACATGCACACCACGATACCCGGATGGATGGACACTACCAGTGTATGGATGGAGCACATACCTGGCCATGGCACGGCGCCTCACCGGGCGCATGCCTGCAGATGTCCCAGTCTGTCCGGGTCCCTCCGCCGTAGGTTGCCATACCAGTGGTGACACTGCTCACCAGACCTGGCGATAACGGTGGTCTTCTCCAGGCCTTCAGCCACCTCCTCCCACACAGCACTGCGGTGCCTGTCAAGTGGGTCCTGGCCAAACAGGGCCCCAGCATGGGGCTCAACAATGGCCACCAGGTTGGCCAGCTCTATGGTGCTCCACTGCTGTGCTCGCCTCCATGCCATCCTGCAGTGAGTATCACTATCAAAATGGCGCTCTGTAGCACACGTTCCCCATGTGCGGAGACTGCGTGGTACTGTGCTGCCAGTCCCCATCGCGCTGTCACCAAACTGCGTGATAGGGGTGCACCCATGCAGATGCATGGTGCCTAGAAGCCAAAGGTCAACCGCAGGGTCAAGGTTCTTTCCGCGCACGGAGCTCCACAGCGCTATTGGGATGCCCTGCATGTAGCACGGTAGGGTACCTGTGTGTGACGCCCTGCGGTGGCCTACCATGCTGTGGCTCCATGGTGCCTATGGCGCACCAGGGTATGAGTGCCACATGGGCGAATAGTGCACTAGTGCCACTGGCACAGTGGTGGCTGTGCCCTGCACTGCCCCCCGTGCACAGCATGTCATCAGTGCTGCACGTGTCAATGTCAGCACCCCAGGCATGCGCCGTGTGGTGCCTACTGCACAGAGCTGCGCCATAGCCTAAGCACACTCAAAAAGATTGCGCAAGGTGCAACAGCATGATATTCAGCCAGCATATGCAAATCAGTTCATCAGCAATTCCATGGTGCAACCATTGCATTAGCATCCACTTAAAGTTGAACCTCACCTCATTTGCATGTGTTACGCTATCTAAATGCGAAGTGCGGCTGCAGAGGACATATTTTGGTATTGCAGTCTATTGTCATGGGTTGCATGCTGTTGGGATGTGTGGACCATGGTTTGTGAGGACTGAATGGGACTGCACATTCAAAGGTAACACCTGTCATTCCCACAGGCTCAATCATGACCGAACAAGAGGATGAGGAGGAACAGGGACGGGGGAGAAGGAAGAGGCCCAACTTCACCCAGGCTGAATCAGATGCCCTGTTCGAGGCATATCTCGACAGGGAACCGCTGCTCAGCAGACAGCGGGGAACACCACAGGCCCATGCTGCAGCATGGGGTGAGGTGGTGCGTGCCATAAACCAGCATGGCAGCCACCAACAGTCTGTGCAGGAGTGTAAAAAGGTTGGCACTGATAGGAGGAGGATCAGGGATAAGTTGACTGCCATCAGGGCAGCAAGTGCTGCCACCGGTGGGGGATAGCCGGATGTGCCACACCTGACACCACAGAAGGAGTGGGTGGCCAGCAGCATGTGGCGTTGTGCCATAGCGGGCATTCCTGGTGGTGGCTTCCAGATGGGTGGCAGCCCATCACTGCATGGTAGGTCCTGTGCTGTCACTATGTGGGTGGTGGGGGGAATGTCACAGGGCAGGGCAGAGACACTAATGCTACTGTGTTCCCTTACAGCTCCTGTGCATCTACATGGGTCAGCGGTGGTGGGTGTGTCCACCGAGGGTGATGCCCAGGACATGGAGGATCACCCATCCACCTCCACAGGTGTCTGAGGGACCGGACCAGTACATAGCTGCCTGTCTGTCCAGACTGAAGAGGGTGGTGCGGGTGCGGACAAGGCCCTGCCTGTGTCCCAGTGTGACAGCGCCCATGATCTCCAGTGTGCTGGGACACAGATTGGTGCAGGATCCAGCACCGATGATGATGGATCACACTTCCCAGACAGTGATACATGTGGGATGCAGGATGGTCCCACAGCAGGCAATGACACGGGCATTGCCATGGGTGATGCCGCCATGGAGGCCTGTGTAACAACACAGTCCCGGCCCATGCCTGTATGCCCCAGTGGGGCAGCACTGGTGTGATTCCAGGCCAGTGGGGCTGTTGCAGCTGCTGCAGCAGCACCAGTGAGCCCTGGTGATCGGCAGTCGGAGGGGCAGTGCCAGCAGTCAGCCAATGACGATGGGGGGACAGTGTCAGGGGGCAGCGGCAGTGCACCACGTGTGGATATGCCCTGGCATGGCTCTGGTGTGCAGTGCCCATCATTAAGGGGTGCTGCCCAGCAGGGCCAGAAACACCACGAGGGACAGCATGCCGGACTGGCGGATGACCTCTTTGATGAGCACAGCCGTCTACTCCAGGCTTCAGTAGATCAGCAGTTGCGGCTAGTGACTGCGATGGATGCACTCAGTGCAGTTCTGTGCCAGGCAGAGGAGCTACACAGCAGAGACCATGGTCTGCTCCTGGCAGAGATGGCCCGGCAGCGGGAGGATGTGACCACTGCCATTGACAGGCAGACAAATGCATTCACAGCTGTCATGGCCACATTGGGCACTCAGTTCGGTGTCCATCTGCCGTGGACACCGCACAGTTTCATGTCCACCCCCCATTCCCAGCACCTTGTGACATCTGCTATGTTGACACTGGGTTTGGCTGTGGGCATACCGAGCACGCCTGGCGCGGGCATGGTCGGTGAGCTGCAGATCCCTTTGCGAACATGGTCACATTCACGCAGTGTCACCCTTGGGGGACTGTCGGTGCCACCCCATGAGGCCAATGGTCTGCCTGGCATGGCTGGCAGGTCTCGGCAGGGCTGCCCATGCATCCGTGGCAGCTGTGGAACTGTGCTGCGTGACTGACCTATCTCTCATCATGGCCACTGTCTGCCACTGCCCTATGTGCAGTGTGATGTGCATCATGCAATGCACGGATGGGGTACCTGGCCCTGCACACACAAGGTCCCTGTGCACACCCTCCCGGCTGCTGGACACTGTGGCATGTGCATGATGATGCCTGCATTGTGCTGTCCACCAGTGTGCAATTGTGCCCAGCATCTGAGGCACGCACAGTGACGGCCACTGGGCATGGGCATGTGTGGACCTGTGTAGGGGTGGCAATTGGGGTTGGCGTGCCATCTACTGTGTGCATGTGCATATGTGTGTGTGTGTGTGTGTGTGTGTGTGTGTGCGCGCACGTGTCGTGTTCGGCCCTGCCCATCCCTGATGCCATGTGCAGTGCCACACTCAGACCCATTCCCTTACTGCTGTCTGCCCCTGGGGTTCCTCTCTGCCTGTCTGTGGGCTGTGCGCTTGCCATTGGTGGTTGCACATGGCCTTGTGACCTACCTGTGTTGACCAAAGTTCTCTTCTGCAATGGTGTCCTAGTGCAGCTGTGACATCCGGATCAGGCGGGGGTCTCTTTGCCCAGGGGGTGGCTGCTCATCACCAGCTGGACTGGCGTCTTCATCATCCCCACCGTCCCCACCGCTGTCCCCCTCTTCGACCTCTACGGCTATCCCACAGTCATTGGCCATGTTGTGCAGGATGCAGCAGGCCAGGAATAGCCCACAGACCTTCGAGGGGCTGTACTGTATGCCAGATGTTTCCAGGCACCAGAAACGTGCCTTCAGCATCCCAAACACCCGCTCAATGACATTCCGTGTTGTGGCGTGTGCCTCACTGTACCATAGCTGCGATGGGGTCGTGGGGTGCCGGTATGGTGTGAGCAGCCAGGGACGGAGTGGGTAGCCACTGTCACCTGTGTGTAAGAGGGTGGACATTAGTATGGTGGTTTGCGTCGCTTTGCCATGGGCAGACAAGGTCGGT
Source organism: Neoceratodus forsteri (assembly GCA_016271365.2). Lineage (NCBI taxonomy): Eukaryota > Metazoa > Chordata > Ceratodontiformes > Ceratodontidae > Neoceratodus > Neoceratodus forsteri. The sequence continues at coordinate 1,335,556,901 of CM057453.1, read as the reverse complement.
ACCCATGGCACCTCTGACTATGCACCCCCCCACGTCTGCTCATGTCGTCCTGTGTGAAATACATACTCACCCACTAGGTGGCCAGTGGGGATGACCCCACTCTCAAACCTGTGGCACAGTGTGGACTGGTGCCAGATGAAGGCATCACGTGCTCCCCCAGGGTGCATGGCACAGACATTGGTAATGCACCTCCTGGCATCACACACCACCTGGCAGTTGATGCTTGTATATCCCTTCCAGTTGATGTATGACACACCCGTCTGGGCCAGGTGGCATGTGGATGGCCACATGGGTGCAGTCAATGGCCCTGAGCATACCAGGCAACCATGCTACCTGTGGAACTCTTGTATGTGTGCTGTGTGCTCCGCCTGTGTGCTGGGGAAATGGATGTACTCTGCAGCATGTGGCAGCAGTGCATTGAGGAATTGTGTGAGTAGGTGTGACGCAGCTGACTGGGTTATGCCTGTTGGTCTCTGGAAGGTGCCCGTGACGAGCAGGCACATGACGGCTGTCACCTTCATCTCCACTGACAGAGCATGGCTCCGTTGTGTGGGTGCCTGCATCTCATTACTGCACAGCTCACAGAGCCGCCTCAGGATCACCAGCTTCAGGTGGAACCTGCCCACAATCTCTGTGTCAGAGTAGTGTTCGAAGGTGATGCGGGCTAGGTACTGCCTGTTCTAGGTGTACCACCGATGGGCCCTTCCACGTCCGCGCCCCACTGCTGCCTGCCTTCTCACACCCCTCATTATGACCTCCATCTGAAAGGTGGAGCTGGCTATGTCCCTGGCTGGTGTTCCCCCCCTCAGCGGCTGTTATCCCGTTCCCCCCGCTGTCCGTTTCTGATGCTCCCCCTGCACCAGGTACACCTCCGGCCTTTGGCTGTGGGTGTCCTGCCTCCTGCCCCTGCCCTCAGTCCACTATGGCACTCCACTCTCTATCCTGCACAGTGGCACAGGCTCCCCACTCCTATTCTGTTCCTGGATCAGTTCAGGTGTGCCCTGTCCTGCTCCTGCCCAGTCCTGCTCACTGCTACCCTCTGTACTGCCCTTGTGTCTGTCACCACACTCCCACCTGTGGCTTCCCTGTAGTGTTCTTGCACCCCTCTCTTGCTCCTTTTTATTTTGGATCATTTCCACTGCCGCACAACTTCCACTAGTTCCCCTATTACGCATGGCGCATGCTGTTGAATATCGCACTGCGCATGTTGTTCATGGTTCCGCCCCCTATGGTTGCGCATGCATTCATTACTATTGCACTGTTGTGCATTGCTACTTGTGCTGCACAGCAGCCTCCCACTGAATATCGCACAATGGCGCATTTCTGTACTTGTGCTGGCGCATCCCTGTTGCGCATGGCACAGCCCTTTTTAATACCCGGGCCTTTGACTATAATTGTGAATATTTTGAATAATGTATATAATTTTATAATTAGGTGGTGGTATATTTGTTGGAGTGTTTGAAATAATGAAGTTTTTAATGTTTGTTGTTCACTTACATTTATGTATTTGTATGTTCTATCTAGAAAAACAACACTGTATATGAGGGCCTGAAGAAGTGACGTTTTGGCTACAAAACTGTTGCCCAGAATTTTTGGTGTGAATTTTTAAAAATAAAGAGCTGCTTTTCAGCTAAATAATAATACTTTATATGAGTGGAGTTTATCCTATGTTATGAAATTGTTGTTTCACTGAATGTTGCTATACAGGATGACCCAATTATGCAAGTTTTAAGATATAAGAAGGGCAATCTAAACCAATATTCAGTGGACAACTGCTGTAACTTCCAGCCCCTGTCCTGACTCTTCTCCACCATTGCTGCTTACAGAACTGGTGCACCATGGAAGGGGCATACTGGAACCTTTCCCTGCTCCTTTCCATCCCCCTGCATCCCTTTCTCCACCAGTTCTTTTCTGCATGGTTTTTACACTACATGACAGCAGATGCCCACATATGCCCATCACAATGTCCACACCCTGCTTTCTGGTTGTCAATATTTTCATGGGAAAACAAGGTTGTCCACAGAAATCCATGGTCATCCCTGCTCTGTTCCTAAACTTTGTCCATGATAACTCTATCCATGGTTTGTCTATGATTCATGGACAACATGCTAAAAAACCCCAGGTGATGGAATTCCAAACAAAAAATAAAAACAATTGAAAAGAATATGGAAATATATTTACTAAATGGGTAGAAACTATTAAACACCAATGCCTATAAATATCAGGGGTTCACATAGACCATGGGCTAATGTTTAAGGAACACATTGAACAAATAATTAAAACAGTAAATACTAGGTTGGAGGTCTTAGAAGAAAGTAAAATATTCTACCCAGAGAGACAAGAAATAAAGTTGGCCAGCCGTTATTGTTGCCAGTACTGGAGTACAGCAGTATTGTCTATCAACATGCAAATAAAACAACTCTGTGTGAACGTGATCAAACTTAACACAGAATGGCTTATTCTGTGTTGCACTGCCACTTTTGTCATCACTGTCATATGATTAATTTACTGGGTTGAGACTCCTTGGAGCTGAAAAGGAGGTGAATGCTTGCAGCAGTGGCATTCATGAAACTGAAAATATATAAGTGTCAATGCCTGAAAGTTACTGAAACTTTGCTTTTTAAAAGTCATGATCAGCACCTCAGAACAGTAAAAAAACAAAGAATAAGGGTACCAAAGGTAACAAACATTTAGACCAAATTGCAATAACATTTTTACTGTCTAAAAGTCTGGAATGAATTGGCCCTGACAGTAAAAGATATAAATAAATTAACAGATTTCATAGAAACAATTATGAAAGAGTTTACCAAAAACTCTATTTGTGTCTAGTAGCTGTATAAATGTTTGTCACCAAGCTATTAGGCTTTCTGGGTTTTATATGTAAGCATTACTGCATGATACAGAAGGGCTCTACTAGGGAATTAATGCCTGGTTGGGGGGGTTGGGACACAAGGCCGAAGGCCAATTGCCTCCAACCACCAACCAGGCATTAATTCTCTAATAGAGCCCAACTGTGGAGTGCATTAATGCACTTGTAACATGCAAGTGCTTGAAAAGTAAAATTACATTCACAAATATAGAGAAACACAGATGCAGATTTTGAAAATATTATTTTTTTTATTTTCGGAATATGGTCTTCACCAATGCAACATTTATTTATATTGTGACTGCTGATTCAGAAATGCTGTATAATACATGAACAATATGCTCCAGTTCTGCATTGTGATATGACATATATCATTACAACTCACTAAAACAACATCACTAAGCTAATATTTCACTCGCTAAAAACTCTTTCAGTCACGTTCCATACAACTTGAATTATGGGTTTTCTTATTTGCATACTGAGAACCAAACTTACGGCTAAACTTCACCAACAAAGCAGTTATTAGTATTGGAGATATGGACTACATATCAAGACACTCTCTGCAAGAAACATTAAATCAGGTTAGGTAATATTGTCACATATCAGCATTGGGCATGTTTGAGCCAGGAGAGAAATAATTAAAATGCACTGGCCCATTAATGGTGAATTGGCTCAAACTGAATGGGTGGAATGGGCAGCTTGTTGGATTCAGGGCTTCTACATGACTTTCAGCCTTCAGGCTGCACATTGGTGGATTTCTGACGCTTTGTTGAGGTTCAGCAAAATTAATTTCCTTCTCTTTGTCGTGGCTGCTACTGTTACGCTCAGGTTGAACTACGTTTTTAGCCTGCACTTTGTCACTGCTGTTAATGTTGCTGTGTTGCTGCACCATTACTGTTAGGTCTCTAATCTGGTTTAACTGTGCTTTTGGGGACTGTTATTTCATCTTCTGACAGTGCAGCACTGGATTGGATATGTTTAAGGGCCTGTGGATTTGACAGAATGGAGAACCATTTCTTGCAGTCCATTTCAGTGAGGCACTAGTAGTTCTTTAGGCTGGTCTCACATCTATGTCCTGTGATGGACATGATTTCCTGAGATGCAAGACCAGCCTCTGATAGTATTTGGACTGCGGTGCTTCTTATGGAGTGGTTTGTGTAGTGGGTGCTCAATTCTGCGTCTTCAGATATCTGCCCCATCATATCCCCCAAATAGTTCTTCCCCATTGGCTGCTTGGAAAACCAGCACTGCTTAGTGTCGAGCATCTTTTGAGATGCTTTCAGGGGGTGCAAATAAAATGCTGGAGGGCTGGGAGGACAGTGAGTGATATATTCCCTAAAGATAGCCACGGGGCAATTGGCACTCCCAGGCTGTGCATATAATACTCCTCGCAGAGCTTGCTTGTTGCCTTCACTGACCTTATTATAATTTTTAGTTTTCTCATTAAACAAAATGGGCGGGATATTCAGAAGGGTTGCATATGGCACAACACAGTTGCACCATGCGCAACCCACTGATGCGCCCTGGTGCAATATTCAAATGGGGAATGTGCCTGGCACATATCCCGATGCACTGGAGTGCATCAGTAATGTATGCGGCACAAGTAGGGGGCGTGTTCATGCATACTCCGCGCATCCCAATATTCAGCCTGGGATGTGCTGAGCTCATGCATGCGCAACCCCTATTTGCGCTGCACACAGGTGAGCCGAAAAAAAAAGAAGCAACAGCTGGCCACCCACAGGTGAGTTGCCATACTGCAGGGCGCAACACGGCAGCTGCGACCTGTGCGTGGCCACCACAGCTCTGGTGGAACCTTCATGGTGGTGCCCCACATGCCCAATCGCGGGCATATGTAGAAAAACCAATAGTCCCATATCCCCGGTGATCCAGTGGACCCCTCGCAGCCTGATCGCGGGCATATGTAGAAAAAACAATAGTCCCATATCCCTGGTGGTCCAGTGGACCGCTCACAGCCCGATCATGGGCATATGTAGTAAATGTAATAGTCCTATATCCCTGGTGGTCCAGTGGACCGCTCGCAGCTCGCAGGCATATGTAGAAAAACCAATAGTCCCATATCCTTGGTTGTCCAGTGGACCACTCACAGCCCGATCATGGGCATATGTAGTAAATGTAATGGTCCTATATCCCTGGTGGTCCAGTGGACCGCTCGCGGCCCGATCGCGGGCATATGTAGAAGAACCAATAGTCCCATATCCCTGGTGGTCCAGTGGACCGCTCACAGCCCGATCGTGGGCATATGTAGTAAATGTAATAGTCCTATATCCCTGGTGGTCCAGTGGACCGCTCACAGCCCGATCGTGGGCATATGTAGTAAATGTAATAGTCCTATATCCCTGGTGGTCCAGTGGACCGCTTGCAGCCATTAGGAGTCAGTAATAAATATGTCACCACTCCACCCTGATGGTCCAGTGGTGCCCCCCCCCACCCCACTCACTGAGCCCACCGCCCGCTCCCCAACCCGGTCAGCAGCAGGCAGCATCTCCCCACCTGCTTGCCCACTGCCTGCCAACTGGCTCTATGCGGTAGGGCTGTACATCCATTGTCACAGCTGAGCCAATGGGCATGCAACCATACCGTATTACACACATCCAGAAATGAATGATCCATTCACATTTGACTGTGTAGTATGGTATGGTTGCACGCCCATTGTCTCACGCTGGGACCAATGGGCATACAGCCCTCACCGGATGGAGTCAGTTACGGGCGTGCAGGGTGGGAGATGCCGCCCGCCACTGACCGGTGGGGAGGGGGTGGGGCCAGTGGGTGGATGGGGAGGGGGGTACCGCTGGACCACCAAGAATATAGGACTAATACTTTTACTACATATGCCCGTGATTGGGCTGCGAGTGGTCCACTGGACCACCAGGGATATAGGACTAATACTTTCACTACATATGCCCGTGATCGAGCTGCGAGCCATCCACTGGACCACCAGGGATATGGGACTATTATAATATATCATATGCCTATGATTGGGTTGCGAGTGGTCCACTGGACCACCAGGGATATTGGACTATTATATTATAACACATGCCCGCGATCGGCAGCAGCGCAGTTGCCACTTGTGCAGGCGGCGTCAGTCCCCAACGGCTGCAGCCTGGCAGGGTGCCAGGCGCAAGTCGATGGGGATCGGGTCACCTGCATGCAAATGGGGCCATAATGTCATGCAAATGGCCCTGTTTGCACCTTGCATACATTATGGCCCCATTTGCATGTGCACTTTTGAATATCGTGGTGGTTGCACCTATCGCAACGGCACTTGCACTAGCGCATCCACCTGCTCCACTCTGCCCACTTGCACTGGTACAGTGCCACTGTGCCATGTGCACTGCAGGTGGCCAAGGAGTGATAGTCAATGATGCTGTGCCATGGCGCAGCTCTGTTGAATATCACCCTGTCCACACCCCTGCGCATCCAAGTTGTGCTGCACCCAGACTTGCGCCACAGCCTGGCGCAGTCTGAATATCCCGCCCAATGTTTATATATTCAGTGCCCTGCTCATCTGTATGAATGCTGAATGACTCCTGCTTTAGCATGCTCTGCCCCTCTCATCCATGTCTGGCTAGCCCTACCTGTATTTCAAACCAGACTCTTCGAATTAGACCATATTCTATTTAAGCAATAAGGCATGACGAGGTGTGTGTTATCATGTAATAACATCACTCCTGGGGTGGGCTGAAGCACGAGATGAAGCCGAGTGCTTCCACCACCCCAGGAGTGACATTATTACACGATAACACACACCTTGGAGTGGCTTATTGCAATTATACAATGGCTCGATGTTATACAAAATAAAACAAATATTTAAAAAAGGTTTTAGTAGATTTTTAGTGTTGCAATATATCTTTGTTTCTGAAAAAAATTAATCAATAGCCTAAAGCAAATCCATACATTGATGTTATTGTGTAATAACATCACTGTCTCAGGGACACACTGACCAGTCAGAGTCCAGGAAATTTTTTTGCCATTGTATAGTTCTGGATTTAGTTTTGGGCAAGACCGTATTTTTGCTACAGTAGGTCTGACTGAGACATCCTAGGATCATGAGATGCAGTGTATTTCCCATCGTGCTTATATTCTTTTAAAACTGCTATAAAAACATTATTGGCAGAGGTGAATCCTTTGTCTGCAGCTATATTTATGTTGAGTCACTGTTATGCTATTAATGTAGCTGTAGAAAACAGACGTCACAGCACTCACCATACACACATAAAAAAGACTTGATTCAACGTAAAGTAGTTTCTTCTTGTCTTTGCTTTCTGTGACAGTAAAAAGAAGGAACGGGTGCAACAAACTTCCTCCATATCACCCAATCGTGAGCTTTCACTTTGAGAAAGCTTAAGATTGGGTGACACATAGAAAGTTTTTTGCACCGATTCCTGTTTTTTTACTGGCCGAAGTAAAGACAAGAGACATTTTTGCATTGAATCAAGTCTGTCTTTTTCTTTATGTGTGTATGGTGAGTGCCGCGACTTTTTTTTCTGCAGTTGGATATTGTCACTGAGCACCCCCAAATCCCCTGTGCGGCTCTGTTTGTGTTTGTTGCTATTAATGTAGCAGTTAAGTCCAGCCCCCTGCCCAATGAATGAGCTTGTACTATACTGCTTGCCATCTTCTGCTCTCACTGAGCCATAAAAGCTCCATAACTAGGAGGCAAGTGTGGTGATTGGGACTGTGCTAATGTCAGTGGTCATATTATTAGCCTGAAGGCAGTCTGAGAATATGTTGCAGGCCCACTGTGTATTCTTGTGTGTACTGGCTTCAGATTTGTACCCCTCCAGCTCATCAAGCTGCTTTTGTGACATTTCAATGTGCCGCTTGCTATTACTAATCTCCTTAGTGCTTTGTTCATGGTCAATAGGTTTGGTTTTACTTTTCTTTTTCAGAGATGGCTGCGGGACCTGTAAGAATGATGTGGGGGACTCCTGGGATATGCCACTCATAGGTGGCACCTTCGGTGAAATATAAAATATGCCAGGAATGTCTACCCATGAACGGATGCTGGTATTGCCACATAACTCAAAGGTAATGTGCTCACATGCCACATTGCTGTTTTATATTTTCAACAGCATTTTCATGCTGCTCGACTTTGCTAGGAGATAACAATGGCTGATGGGTGGGTAGGTGGGAAATAATGCTCGGAATAGTTACTAAATGGCGATACTAGTGTGGGCAGTTGGAGTACTGCAAAATCAAGTGGGCATTACTAGGGAATTAATGTCCACTTGATTTTGAGTCATGGGTTGGGTTTCCATGTAACTTATTGCTGTATTTAAGATGCACTTGTCTTGCCATGCTACAATTTAAAATATTATTTTATCAGACTCTTTTATTTATCAAATTAAAGATGAGTCTAGTTCTCCCCATATGTCACACACAGCATTTAAGGTGACTCACTGTTTCCAACACGGAGAGGGGTGACCATGATTTCTGGTTGCCCGCTGTCAGGTTGACTCCCCCCCAATGGTTCTTGCTCTTTCCCGGACATGCCCCCGAGTGAGTTATATACTGTCTGTGGGGTGCAGGGGAAGAGTTCGGTGCTCTGCCATCAGGAAGCCACACTGCCTGGCACTGTAAAGCATGGCAACGGATTCCCTGTGCCCATGTTGGTGTCGACAAAAATACCGTTGCACCGACATGGTGGAAACCATTTTAAGCAGTGTTACAGGTATCAACCTCAATTATGTAGATTAGATTAAAAATATATGACTATCTTGATTTATTTTTGGTTTGTCTGTTTTTCAGTTTATGCCATATCTTATTTTAACCAATCATAAGCCATCCAGCCTCGCAAGGCTCAGTTAAATTCTTAAACTAAACTATGTCGTCATTTATAGTAGCTGTAAATTACAGCTACCTAACATATCTTTTTAAATTTTTCAAAGTAAAGGTAGTTTCTCAAAATATACTCAAGTTAGTGGAAGGGAAACATAAAGGAGGTATATCCAATATAAAATATTGCACAGTTGGTACTGAACCCCAGTGGTGCTGTACAAGATGGGCTTATTTCTGCACACAGGATGCTGGAGGTGCCAAACAGAGGGGGCAGATCTGTATCATATTTTGTGGGCCTGTGAAAGACTGAGTAGGCTCTGGCAGGGACTTAAACAACCATGTAATTAAACAATCTAAAAGACTATCCCCTGGAGTTCATAACTGTGCATACCAAGTGACTGTAGTAAAACCAGTGAACTGGGACACAACACCCTAAAATGGTTGCAGGGAGCATTACTATGTGGGAACTGTCTGGTACACTCTAAATGGAGGCAACCCCTAACTCCTACTAGTGAACAATGGGTTTGGAACATGGCCAAACTAGCAGCCAAAAGACTATCCTACCATGTATTCAGTAGACTAGAACCCTCCTATCAAATATGTGAGCCATTCCTAAGAGCTCCCTCAGAACAAGAAGAGGTGTTGAGGAAGTTTATCCCTGAGTCAGGCACATAATAAATTAATTCACAGCCCATGAAATGAGAGTATACGTAATACCAACCCCCACCTGGGCAGTCAAGGAATGATTTGTTATCCCCATGAAATGACATCAGAAGTTTGAAGGTTCAAATTATTAATAACATATACAATTAGTACTGTGCACATGCAATGACAGTGGGTTTAACACTGTTTGTTTTTCTTACTTTTTCTTCTTCTTGGCCTCTTCCTCCTTTTCCTATATCCAGCTCCCCTCATATGCGACTATGGTACCTTCCCACAGGGCTCTTCCTGCTGGAGGGGCAGCATTTCTGTCTGTCTTCTTCTGGTGAAAATGTAATTTTTTCAAATTACAATATGAAATGAATAGATCAGTAAAAAGGTAACCACTGAAGCTTGACGATGATAACTAATGTATTCCTAATCATACTCCACTATTGAGATGTTTTGTCTTTGAAAACAGAAAACATTTAATAAATAAAATAGTGCAAAAAATTTACTCAAGTTGAAGCTGTATTGATAAAATCAATATTTTATTAATGGACATTGTTAATTAATAAATTGTGTTAGTTTAATTTGTTACTGGTCTTGGCCAAAGTTTCTGTACTGTTCTTCTAGCAAAAGTCCCATATATTATATCCTTTCCCATTTGTTTTAAAAATGTTCTGGTCAAAACCTAGTCAATCATGGTCATAGTGGTTCACCCATATATGGTGCCATAAGATCATGGGGCAGCAATCACATTTACATAATTTATTGGCATATCAGAATGCAAAATGTGTTACTTTAAACTAATATAAATAATTGAGCAGTGCAAGGGCTAAATGGTATCTCCTGAATTCCACAAATAGTAGGGCTCCAAAATAAGTGGGAGCCGTTCTTAAATATGGGACTATTTGCATTTAGGAAATACTATTTAGCAAACAAATTAACAGAACAAAAAAGAACCACCCCCACCTTCAGCATCCTCACATTCAAAATATAAATGAATCCCTTCCCCCACCCTCATAACACCAAACCTACATAATTGGAAAGCACATGTCCCCTCATCCTTGCTTATATACCAATGTCACACACTTTAGCCCCAGTCCAAATCCAGTAAATAATGCCACCCATCCCCTACCCACTGTCAGCACTTGATCCCAAGCTCCTCTCCCCAACACATACAATCTGTTTGTATTTTGGTCTCACAGTGGGCAACCTGCACAGTCTAACCACCTCCGTGGTCAGTTACCATATTTATGAAGGAAAAGTGCAGTTTTGCTTTAAGAAAATTGAACCCCTAATCATCCTGCAGCCACACACTAGCACCACCAGTCCACCCTCCTCGCCACACCCAGTTCTGGTCCCACCATGGGAGACTGGCATAACCTGCCCTCCTTCACAGCCTCCATCTAATGAATGAAAGCACTTACTCACTTGCTTAATAATAGAATGGATCAGAATACTAAATACATAAATATTTGGCTGCTGAATACCAAATATTTACCTGAATGATCATCTGATGCTCTTTACAGTAGCCACATCCTTCCCCTGTGAGACAGCTCTAGAAGATGTGTGCAGCGTAAGAAGGGATTCTCAATCTCCAGCATCGGTAATTGGCTGCTTCAGGTCATGCAACTTGCCAACAACTTGTATATGTTCAGTGTGTGCTTCCTGCAAAAAGTAAAATATTGAATACCCAAATACCAAACGCCCAAATATTTGGCTGCCCAATACTGAGTATTTATTTATTTATTTGAATTGTGTTGACTGGGTGGGCCTGCTGAGACCATAGGTCCCTTTTTCAGGGGTGACATAGATTTAGTTGCAGATAGCAAAGTACAGGACATTGATCATATACAACACAAAAGAATAAAAGAAGACTTATCCACTAATATACAGGTCAACTTCGCCTGAATATTCAGGAACAGTTATTTGCTCAACCCCAATAATCACAATAATACAATTTGTTTTTATTTATGAAGAGAAATAAAGTTTACACAAGGGATGGGATATTCAAAGGGGTTGCGCATGGCGCAACAGCGTTGTGCTATGCTCAACCCACTGATGCGCCCTGGCACAATATTCAAAAGGAGATGTTGTGCCGCCCAGATCCCAATGCACCAGGGCGCACCAGTAATGTATGTGGCGCAAGTGCGGGGGGCGTGCCCATGTATATTCCGCACATCCCGATATACAGCCTGGGATGTGCAGCGCATACGCCGGTGCAATCCCTACTTGCACTGCACACTGGTGCTCAAAGTTGAGCCAAAAAGAAATAAGAGCAAGGGCTGGCCACCCACAGGTCAGCTGCCGTATTGCAGGGTGCAACACGGCAGCGCCAGCTGTGGGTGGCCACCTGAGCTCTGGAGCCAGGGTATCTCGGCATCACACCTCCCCATGCCTGATCATGGGCATTGTAATAAAATTGATATCCCTGGTGGTCCAGTGGACCACTTCCAGCCCAATTGCAGGCATAGGTATAATAAAAAACATTTTAAATTATCCCTGGTGGTCCAGTGGACCGCTTCCAGCCCAATCACAGGCATAGGTATAATAAAAACATTTTAAATTATCCCTGGTGGTCCAGTGGACCACTGCCAACATGATCGCGGGCATAGGTATAATAAAAAACATTTTAAATTGTCACTGGAGGTCCAGTGGACCGCTGCCAGCCCAATTGTGGGCATAGGTATAATAAACATTTTAAATTATTCCTGGTGGTCCAGTGGACCACTGCCAGCCCAATTGCAGGCATAAGTATAAAGAAAACATTTTAAATTATTCCCAGTGGTCCATTGGACTGCTTCCAGCCTGATCGCGGGCATAAGTATAATAAGTATAAATAAATACATGTCCCATGTTACAAACCCACTCAGCAGGTCAGCCCTCTACTCCCAAAGTGCCAACCTGAGTGTAGAATTGTAAACAGTGAACAGAACAAGGTAACTCTCTTGTCTGTTTTGTGGGTTCGAGTCACCTTAGTCCCAAGTTCTGAAGGGATTCAAACTGATAACCTCTTGTTAGCATACCCACTTATCAGGCTCAGATAATTCTGTCTTCAGGGGATCCAGATTCTTTGCCTACGGGCACCTAACCAGGTATTTCAAAATGAACCCTTAGAACTCTATGTAGTACCTAGATAACTCTTATCTGTTTCCCAGTTTGGTATCACAATAAGCGCATGCACAGTGTCAACTATAACCATCTAAGCTTCACTTATATAAAAAGAAGTTTCAAGGCACACCAGGCAGTTTCTGTTTTTAAAATATATATCTTTACTTTAAAATAGATAAAAATAGCAAACCATTAAATACAGAACAAGATATCCCAACACATACAGCCTTAAAAACAAAACAGGTTTAAAAGTGCAAATTCCTACAATCCATACACTCAGACTGGTATTAGCTAATTGTATTCTTACTTTCTTAATCTTTCAGTGCTTCGATGTTCCTCTCTCTCTGTCAGAAAATGAATTCATCTCTGTAAGGTATGCTCAGTATATTTAAAAGCAGTCTTGAGCTGGCCTTCTCTCTGAAGTCACCTAACTCCGCCTTGGTGTATTAAAATTTATATTTTATAACACAGGATGTCCTACTAAGATATTTAAAAAAATAATAGGTGACATAATGAATCATCTTTCTTTATGTGACTGGTCAAAACTGGTCTGTGATCTGCTTCACCCAGACATCAAAAGTCTCTTTGATGTAATTCACTGTATACTCCAAGCAAATGCTTATTGGACTTTCCTAATTTAGTCTGGGACCTGCTTTACCCAGACATCAAAGCCTCTTTGATGTAATTTGCTGGCTTCCTGGGAAGATACCTAAAACATAGGCCTATTCCCCTTTTTGTTATGACATCTAGTGCAAATCAAAGGATTTCCCTGAGGGCATTATAAAATGGATATATTGGTTCCTGGCTTCAAAGCAAATTGACAAGGTAATTGCATTTTAGATATCTGCAGTTTAAACTACCTCCTGTCCTTTGAACTTATCCCTGGGGGTTTGATGTGTCAATTTCAGCAAGCCAGCATTTTCTCTTGACAGAGTCCCTCACACATTTCTTTTTATATTTACAAAAAATGATACAGGGATCAGAACCAGCTGTCCAAGTGTGACAATTCCTCCCCACCTAGACTGAATTTGGGGGCTCTATCCCCCTGCATGGGATAAGCTTCCCAAATCAGTTCACTCCTCATAGACCCTGGACAGCCCATCTGAGTTCTGATTTTGTTTTCCAGCCCTATATAGAATGGTCATGTCATATCCTTGCAAATCAAGACTCCATCTTAGCAATCGACCATTGTTTTTCCCCATCTGCATCAGCCAAACCAGGGGGTTGTGATCAGTCTGCACCACAAAATGCTGCCCATACAAGTATGGCTCCAATTTCGTTAGGGCCCACACTATGGCCAGACACTCCTTTTCCACCATGGAGTATGCCTGCTGCCTGGGAAGTAACTTTTTGCTCAGGTAGGCTATTGGGTGATCCCTCCCCTCGCTAGATGTCTGACTCAGTACTGTCCCAATACCCACGTCTGAGGCGTCAGTCTGAACTATAAAAGGTTTGCTATAGTCAGGACTTGTCAAAACAGGAGCACTGCACAGTGCCTCCTTTAGTTTGGAAAAGGCTTCCTCACAGGCTGGGCCCCAGGTCATTTTCTTGGGCATCCTTTTCTTTGTCAGGTCAGATAGGGGAGCAGCCAGGGCACTGTAATTGGGTACAAATTTTCTATAGTACCCTGCTGTCCTGAGAGCTCCTGACCTGCTTCTGAGTTTCTGGTCTGGGCCATGCCTGGATTACCTCTATCTTTATTTGGTTAGGACGGAGCTGTCCCCGGCCTACCACATACCCGAGGTATGCCACTTCTCCCATGACCACCTGTCACTTCTCAGCTTTGACAGTGAGCCCGGCCCTCTGTATACTGCCCAGCACTTCCCTAAGGTGGGATAGATGTTCCTCCCAGCTGGTACTAAAGACGGCAATGTCATCCAGGTACACCAAGGTGTACTCCTCAGCACCATTTAACACCTGGTTCACCAACCTTTGGAAAGTGGCTGGGGCATTCTTCATTCTGAAAGGCATTACTTTAAACTCTAAGCCTATCGGAGTGATGAAGACTGACCTCTCCCTAGCTCTGTCCATCAACTCTACCTGCCAATACCCTTTTGTCAGGTCAATGGTCGTAAGGTAGGTCACCCCTCCCAACTTGTCCAGGAGTTCATCCATCTGGGGCATCGGGTGAGTGTCTGACTTTGTGACTGCATTCAGTCCACAATAGTCCACACAGAAATGAGTTGAGCCATCTGGCTTGGTACAAGGACTATGGGTGAGGCCCAGGGACTGTGGGATCTCTGGATTACCCCTAAATCTAGCATCTCCTCCACTTCTTTCCTAATGTCCTTTTGGACAGCCTCTGACACCTGATATGCTGTCTGCTGTATGGGTGTCTGTGTCCCTGTCTCCACATTGTGTGTTGCTAAGGGGGTTAGTCCAGGCTTGGCACTAAACAAGGGGGCAAAGTCTGCTAAAACCTCCCTTACTTTCTGGATCTGGCCTGGGGTCAGCTGGGGAGACAATTTTATTGCCTCAGCAGAGACTCCCGCTTACACTCTTCTAGCAAGTCCAGAAGGGGGTCTCCTTCGTCCGTCCCCTCTCCATGACTGCACATTGCAAACATCATGTCAGCCCTATTTGCATATGGCTTCATCATGTTGACATGGTACATCCTTTCTGTCTGTCTACGGTCAGGTAACTTCACAATGTAGTTCACGTCATTTACCTTCCTAACCACTTTCTACGGTCCTGCCCACTCAGCCTGCAGCTTGTCTTTCTGGACCAGAATAAGGACCATGACTTCCTTACCCACCATGTACGAGCGAGCTCTGGCTCTGCAGTCATGCCATACTTTTTGTTTCTGTTGGGAAGCTGCCAGGTTGCTCTGGGATGTCCCCATAAGCTCTTTCAGCCTTTCCCTAAACCTAAGGACGTAATCCACAATGGGAGTTCTCTGGGTGGCATGCTTGCTTTGCCAGTCCTCCCAGATCAAGTCTAGGGGCCCACATATCTAGTGTCCATATAAGAGTTTGAAGGGGGAAAATCCTGTTGACTCTTGGGGCACCTCCCTGTATGCAAACAGGTGGGGAAGATATTTCTCCCCTCCCTCCCATGCTGTTCCACAAACGCCCGGAGCACTGACTTTAGGGTACCATTGAATCATTCCACAAGCCCATTGGCTTGTGGGTGATATGGTGTTGTGCATCTCTGCACCACCCCACACTTCTCCCATAAACATTTCATCAGGTCCGACATGAAGGAACCCCCTCAATCGGTGATTACCTCCTGCGGAAACCCAACACGGGAGAAAATCCCAAGTAAGGCATCTGCCACTTTGTCTGTCCTCAGAGAGGATAGGGCAAGTGCCTCTGGGTACTGGGTGGCATAATCCACCACAGTCAGGATGAATCTCTTCCCTGAGCAGATGGGGGTATTTAAAGGTCCCACAATATCCATTCCCACCCTCTGGAATGGCTCCTCCACTATGGGCAATGGAATCAGGGCGGCTTGGGTTTTCTTGCCTGCCTTCCCTATTTCTTGGCACCGGTGACAAGACCTGCAATACTCTTTCACCTGCTGGGTGAAGTTAGGCCAGTAGAAATTCTGGGCCAACCGCTGTGTAGTGCACGCGATACCCAGATGACCAGACAAGGGAATATCATGTGCAATTTTAAGCAACTGCTCACGATACACCTGGGGAACGACAAGCTGCCTGACTAGCATCCCTCCCTCTGTCTGTACTGCCTGAGTATACATAAGTCCATTTTCCCAATAAACCTCATGTCTGCTGTCACCTCCCTGTGCTCCGTCAGTCTGCCCAAGCCCTCAGCTTCTCTAAACTAGGGTCACTCCTCTGTGCAGCTGCAAACTCCTCACACAGTCCCAAGGCATGGGACAGGTCCCCTTCAGTCGCTAAACTAGGGTCCCTAGCACTAGCATCAGGGCTGTCATGATCACTGTCAGTCCCAACCCTCTGACAAGTGGTCACCCCTCCCTCTTCGGAATAACCCTCTGTAGCTGTGTGGTTACTTGCTACTGGGGAAATTTCTACCCCCTTTTTATCAGTCTTCCCATCTGGAGACACAGGCTGGGGAACCAGCCTCTCAGTGGTTTCCACACTGGTTTCTGTGGGGTTCAGGAAGCTACAATTTTCCCTTGCCACCTGGCTACAGGTAACTGCACATACTATCCCCTGCTGGAGATTGTTACCCAGGATCACATCCACTGCTAATGTTTTGGCTACAACCACCTGTTGCACAGTTCCCCCTGTTTCACTCCAGTCTAGGAGAACACTAGCGAGGGGCAATGTTTTCTCCCTGCCCATAAAGTCCTGTACAGTGATGTATGTATTGGGTATAAGCTGACCAGGCTGTACCAGATCCCCTTTACCAATGTCGGGGATGCCCCTGTGTCCCTTAACCCCTGCGTCTGTACACCATTTACTATGACTGGGTGCATGTGTTCCCTCATGTTCACTGGCATGCTCCCAGAGACACAGAAACAACCCACTTCTTTTCTAGCACCCTGTTGTGTATTATGGCTCACCTTTTTGGAACACTGTCTGGCAATATGCCCAGTTTCTTTACACAACCAACATGCATTTCTTACTTCAGAGAAATCTTTCCGTTGAAACCTGGGGCTAACTGGTTTTGGTGGAGGCAGCGAGGGTTTTAGCTGCCCTGAAGGCACTCTTTTCCCTTTCTGCACTGCCACGCCTGCACCATTCACTCTCAGAGCAGGTCTGCTCTTGGCATAGTGGTCCGAGAGTTCAGCAGCCTCTTGCGCTGTTTTGGGATCTCAGTCCTCTAGCCAGGTTTTTAGCTCTGCTGGGCATGCCCAATAAAACTGTTCTAATAAAATCACATTTTGAATTTTATCAACAGTTTGCCTCAACCCCTTCCCAACAACGTTTTAAAAACTGACGTTCTTGCATGGCTAGCTCCTCGTAGCTCATATCAGGGCTTCTCCTGAGCTTATGGAATTTAGCTCTGTATGATTCAGCAGTTAATTCAAACTTTAACAGTGCAGCTTTTAGCTTGCTGTAATCATTGCTGTCCTCATTGTCCATCTGACCCAATGCATCCCAAGCTTTCCCAGTAAGTAGCGGGGATAGCTGGAAGCTCCAGGACTCTCTAGAAATTTTAGCCTGAATACAAACTTTTTCAAAAGAATTTAAAAAGACATCCATGTCCTCCTCCTCTTTAAACTCTGCTATTAATTTGGAGTTCAATTTGTAACCCAGTCCTGCAGTCCCAGTTAAACCCAAGCCACTTACCTGCTCTGGTGCCGCTGGTCAGAGTTGTATCTTCTCCAGTTCATGTTGCCTCTGGTGCTCCTTCTCCTCACGGTCTTCATCTCGGCGTTCTCACTCTCACTTCTCCTCTGCAGCTCACCGGCACTCACGCTCCTCATGGTCTGCCTCCCTCTGTTCTCGCTCTGCCTCCAGTTCCATCCTGCGCAACTCAATTTGCAGCCTGAGTACCTCTGGATTCAGGATACTGGTGACAATCCCCTGCTGCTGTGGCCCTTCACTGACAGTGGCCCTGCTGTCCTCCTCACCAGACCTGGACACAGCACTAGCCGCTAGCCCTGCCACACTCGAGGTTTGGTGTGTTTGCCATTCATTTGCATCACCAGGTAAGAAAAAAGGTTTGTCTCCCCATACGATGCACAGGGGTAATGCCAAACTTCACCCAACAACTAACACACCAAAATCTGGCCAATGGAAAATCATGTACACAAATGCTCACAGCCTGAGAATAAGATCCCAGACCTGCAGGCAATAATGTCAGAGAGCTAAACTGGACATAGTAGCAATTAGTGAGACGTGGTTTACCAGTAACCACACTTGGGAGACTTCAGTACCTGGCTATATATTGTTCAGAAGAGACCGAGGTGCAAAAGGAGGGTGGCCCTGTATGTTAATGAAAATATCAAAGCTACAGAAATTCAGAATACACATAGGAGCCAGAAGAACTGTGGGTCACCCTGGAAACAGGAAATGGGACAGCCATAGAACTGGGGTTGTCTACAGGCCCCAGACCAGAGGAAGCATAGACATTACTGTTAGAATATACAAAACACTGACAGCTAAAGGGAGGTTCATAATGGGAGGACTTCAACATGCCAGATACAGATTGGTCAATACCAGCAGGAACATCTGCCAGAACTAGACTCATAGTGGATTCCTGCAGGGAGGGCCTCAAACAACTGGTACAGCAACCCACAGAGACAGGGCTATCCTAGATCTAGTACTGACTAACAAGAGGGATCACAGATCTCCAGGTAGAAGGTCACCTGGGGCCAGTGACCATCACATGGTATGGTTCAATTTGGCTACTACATCTAAATCATCCCATTCCAAAGCAAAAATATGGGACTAGAGGGGCTGACTTTGATAAGATGGCTAACAGAGTTAAGCTAGCCCTGGCAAAACACAGGTGGCGAGGAGGTACAGGCAAAGTGGGCAAGCATTAGGGATACAATACTTGAAGCAACATCCCATTGTGTTAGACAGAAAAGAAAGTGCAAAGAAGAAGAAACCACTTTGGTTCTCAAATACAGTAGCAGAAAGGTCAGAGCCAAAAGGCTGGCCTTCAGAAAATATAAGGGAACACAGCGGTATGAAGATAGGAGGCATACCAAACTGCCTAAGGGAAGCAGGTAAGGCAGTAAGGCAGGCAAGTCCCAAACTGAGAACACTAGCACGAACAGTAAAGAAGGTGACAAGACTTTCTATAGATACATTAGTGAAAGGAGAAAGTCCAGAGAGTGTGCTAAGCAATGGAGAAAAGGGAGCATGTGGGGAGGAGGACCCTGTAAAGGCATCTATCCTAAATAGATACTTTTGCTCAGTATTTACTGAGAGAGAAGGTAGGGCAGGGCCACAGCTCAGCATCATGGACACAGGGGAGGGAGGTGAGCACTACTCCCTTCACAAAGAAAGGGTCCTACAAGAGCTTGCTAGCTCAGGGTGGATAAGGCAATGGGACCTGATGGCATACATCCCAGGGTACTTAAGGGCTAAAGGAGGAACTAGCAGAGCCGTTAGCAGAATTGTTTAGTGAGTCTCTGAGCACAGGAGAGGGTCCCAGAAGACTGGAGAGGGCTCATGTGATCCCTCCACAAGAGTGGTAGCAGGGAGGAGGCGAGACACAGACCGGTCAGTCTTACCTCAGTAGTGGGCAAGATTATGGAGGCACTCCTCAAGGAAAGGATAGTGCAACACCTGGAATCCATAGGGGCACAGGATCCAAGACAGCATGGGTTTACAAAGGAAGGTCCTGTCAAACTAATCTCATAGATTTCTTTGACTGGGTAACAGTGGTGGACCAAGGGGAGCAGTTGATGTCGCCTACCTTGACTTCAGCAAAAGCTTTTGACACTGTTCACATAGAAGATTGATAAATAAGCTAGGTAGGCTCAGGGTGGGTCAGAAGTTGGTCAACTGGGTGGCAAACTGGTTGACTGGCAGAAAACAGAGAGTGGTGGTAAATGGTATACAGTCAGAAGAGATGCAAGTCACAAATGGGGTACCTCAGGGATCAGTCCTGGGCCAGTCCTATTCAACATCTTCATTAGTGACCTGTAGATGGACTAGAGGTAAGGCTTGTCTGTTTGCAGATGACACCAAGATCTGCAACAGAGTAGATGATCCAGATGGGATTGGGCAGAATGAGAAGAGATCTGGATAAACTAGCAGAATGGTC
This sequence comes from Neoceratodus forsteri, assembly GCA_016271365.2. Taxonomy (NCBI): domain Eukaryota; kingdom Metazoa; phylum Chordata; order Ceratodontiformes; family Ceratodontidae; genus Neoceratodus; species Neoceratodus forsteri. The sequence continues at coordinate 1,335,536,828 of CM057453.1, read as the reverse complement.
AGAAGAGTGGCAACTGGATTTAATGCAAAGTGCAAAATCATACACATAGGGAGAAAACCTGAAGCCACTTATAGGCTGGGAGGGTTGCTAGCAGTCACAAAGGAAGAAAGAACTTGGGCATCATCATCACTGATGACCTAAATCATCAAGCAGACCTCTAAAGCAGTAGGTAAGGCTAGGGGTGTTAGGGTGTGATAGTAGGGGTATCACAGAGTCGTAAGAGGAGGTAATAATCCCTCTGTACAAGACGTTGGTTAGGCCCCATCTGGAGTACTGCGTGCAGTATTGGAGCCACACCTTCACAAGGACATTAACAAAGTGAGGCAGTCAGAGAAGAGCAGCAAAATGGTGCAGGGACTGCATCAGAAGACATATGAGGACAGATTAGAGGCTCAATATGTACACTTGAGCAAAGGAGGAGAGAGGTGATATGATCGAGACATTTAAACACCTTAAGGGCATAAACAAGGTGATAGAGTCTAACATGTTTAAATATAAGAAAAATAGCAGGACAAGAGGACACAGCATGAGATTAGGGGAGGCGATTAAGGGGAATGTGAAATTCTTTTTTCACAGAAAGGGTGGTAGATGCATGGAATGGCTCACCACAAGAAGTGGTAGCTATGAATACAGTGAGGGCTTCAAACAGGCATGGGATAGGCATAAGGGGCAATACAAATGACTATGAATAGATGAGTCACTGACAAAGCAAGGCCGATGGCACATTTATAAGGTAGAAAAAGAAATGGGCAGACTGGATGGGCCTTGCGGTCCTTATCTGCCGTCAACTTCTATGTTTCTATGTTTCTATGGTACTTTTCAGTCATGGTTGGTGGCTTGCTGCTCTGGGTATCTGCTACCATCAGGGCCTCTAAGGTTCTGCTTTTTGGCTGTCACCTCAAACACGACTCCTCTGTCCTCACACAACTTCTTTAGGTATTCTACAGTGTGCCTGCTGTAGTCAGAAGCCATCTTTCATGACTACTGCTAATCTGACTGGCACGTTAGAAAAAAATAAAATGGGTAGAAATTTGACTGTAAGCTAAGGGATATAGTTCTATTTCCTTTTGAAATAAAACACTGCCTTTCTTTTTTCCAAGTGAGCTGAACAGTCGCAAGCTGACACACTGAACAATAAAACTTATACCACCAAAATTTTTATGCCACCACTGCCCACTAATCTGTCACAAACCCACTCAGCAGGTCAGCCCTCTACTCCTAAAGTGCCAACCTCTGAGCATAGAATTGTGAACAGTGAACAGAACCAGGTAACCCTCTTGTCTGTGTTTTGGGTTTGAGTCACCTTAGTCCCAAGTTCTGGAGGGATTCAAACTGATAACCTCTTGTTAGTGTAACCACTTATCAGACTCAGATAATTCTGTCTTTGGGGGGCCAGATATCTTTGCCTATGGGCACCTAACCAGGTATTTCAAAATGAACCCTTAGAACTCTATGTAGGACCTAGAGAACTCTTATCTGTTTCCCAGTTTGGTATCACAATAAGCGCATGCACAGTGTCAACTATAAGCATCTAAGTTTCACTCATATAAAAAGAAGTTTCAAGGCACACCAGGCAGTTTCTGTTTTTAAAATGTATATCTTTACTTTAAAATAGATAAAAATAGCAAAACAGTAAATACAGAACAAGATATCCCAACACATACAGCCTTAAAAACAAAACAGGTTTAAAAGTGCAAATTCCTACAATCCATACACTTAGACTGGTCTTAGCTAATTGTATTCTTACTTTCTTAATTTTTCAGTGCTTCGATGTTCCTCTCTTTCTCAGTCAGAAAATGAATTCATCTCTGTAAGGTCTGCTCAGTATATTTAAAAGCAGTCTTGAGCTGGCCTTCTCTCTGAGGTCACCTAACTCCGCCTTGGTGTATTAAAATTTATATTTTATAACACAGGACATCCTACTAAGATATTTAAAAAAATAATAGGTGACATAATGAATCGCCTCTCTTTATGTGACTGGTCAAAACCAGTCTGTGATCTGCTTCACCCAGACATCAAGTCTCTTTGATGTAATTCCTTGTATACTCCAAGCAAATGCTTATTGGACTTTCCTAATTTAGTCTGGGACCTGCTTTACCCAGACATCAAAGCCTATTTGATGTAATTCACTGGCTTCCTGGGAAGATACCCAAAACACAGGCTTATTCCCTCTTTTCTTATGACACCTAGTGCAAATCAAAGGATTTCCCTGAGGACATTATAAAATGGATATATTGGTTCCTGGCTTCAAAGCAAATTGGCAAGGTAATTGCATTTGAGATATCTGCAGTTTAAACTACCTCCTGTCCTTTGAACCTATCTCTTGGGGGGGGTTAATGTGTCAATTTCAGCAAGCCAGCATTTTCTCCTGACAGACAGTCCATCACACATTTTTTTTATATTTACAAAACATGATACAAGGATCAGAACCAGCTGTCCAAGTGTGGCATCCCATATCCCTGGTGGTCCAGTGACCGCTGCCAGCTCGATCGTGGGTGTAAGTAGAAAACATTTGAAGTTATCCTGGTGGTCCAGCGGTGCCCCCCTCCCCACCACGCCCACTGGGCGCAGCCCGCTCCCCAGGCAGCCGCCTGGCTTGCCCGCTGACTGACTGCGTACAGTATGGCTGTATGCCCATTGGTCCACAGCATGGGCCAATGGGTGTGCAGACAGTACCATACTACACAGTCCCAATATGTGAATGGATCCATTCACACTCAGCACACTCCTTAGCACATCCCAGTTGCACTGCACCCAGGCTTGCGCCCCTGCCTGGCACACTCTGAATATCCCACCCTAGGAAAATAATTACTTGAGCATAAACAAATTTAATATGAGAGCTCAGCACATCTTAAAAGACTTTCATTTTATGGTGGTACCAATAGTAATTAGGCCATTCTATCAATTATGAATAAGAAAAGTCTCCATAAGAAAGATAGCCGCAATAGGTAAGTAAATGACAGCTATCTCAAAAGCATGTGTGGATAATATGTGTTCATTATAAAATGTTAAGGTTGTTGAAAAAAAAAATAACCTGGGTGTACAAATTTATTTTATAATACAGGAAACTTCTGAAATTAACAAACCTGGATAACCATGGTTAGCTTGAATAATTCTCAGACTATATTGATCATGATAATCAATAATCTGTCCCTGGGCCACTTACCATCAGTGGCTGTCCATGGATAACAATGGTCAACATTATGGACAAACCATGTAATCCCTTGATCTATCCATGATAAGGCTGATACCCTTTTAAGTCCTCCTTTGTCCTCACCGAGAGACCTGCGGCAGTCTTCTTCAATTTTCACAGGCAAAATAATAAAGATGGATTTCAGTGCTTCACACCACTAGTAGTCAAATGTTTTGACAAATTAATCCTTAGAACTCCCCCTGCACCATTCCCAATTCACTCTGCCCTGCTCCTGCTGCAGTGGGCAAAAAATAAATTAAAATAAAAAAGGAATTTCTGTGCCCTCTACGCCACCAGCACACACATAAAAAAATAGGTGTCAAATAAATCTTTCACCAGTCCCCCAGCACATTTCCCAGTCTGGCCTACTCAATTCATGCTGCCTGCTTCTACTGCTGGCCTGCAGCTGCCAGTGCAGGGTCATACTGTGTACGTTCTCCTCTGCTGGATCATTTTACTGGCCTGTCTGCCTTCCTGAAACTGCAGTGAACTATACAGTGGCAAGAACATTTCTTGTCCTCTGGTCAGTGTGTGCCAGGAAGAGTGATGTTAACTGAGCATAACATCACTGTATCAAGTCCAGGAGCAAACACAACAGCGTGACACACCCCAAACTCATGACACCTAGCCTCACTGAATCTCAACTGGGGCTTCTGCCTTTATGTCACTACAATGCCCATACAAAAAAAACTCTAATCCCACCCTCTCACTGTACCAGAACTGTTTTTTAAACCTCACTGTTCCCCTGTAACAGCATGCAACGAATTACCACTCTGAGTGGCTTAACTAAACAAAGACCGCATATGTGATTTAAACCATCGGTGGTAACGCGACTTCAACTCGACTTTACACACATCCTCCAATCCCCATCCCGCTCCACTGCAACTCACGAGCAGTGGTATTTGATCAGTCCATTTCTCCAGTATCACTTGCAGCGTTAAAAATCTTCTGATCGCTGGTCAGCAGCATGACAGCAAACAGCACATGCTCTTTTAAAACACAAAGTAGGCTACCCTTACTGATCAGTGGGCCGGTGGCTTCTCATTCAGTTCTGGTGTTCTCCAGGTACTGACTTTAAGCCCAGGTGACTGTACTGGGAAAACGAATGAGTGACAGACACAAAACTGTGAAGGGGGGGTGTGACCTCACACCTGTACTTAAAAAAATAGTTACCAAAACTTTCAGTTCCAGCTGCAAAACTAAACAAGTCAAATGGGGGTTGGAGAGTGAGGCAGATGAACTGAAAAGAGAGAAAGGGAGCTGAACAGCATGGGGGGGGGGCCAGACAGACAAACGGAAGAGAGGAAGGTTGCTTATTGAAAGGGGGGGGCATAGATTCAGTGACAGAAACCCATTACATGATGGCGCCTCCTAGTGGACAAACACAAAACAGCAACTTTTTTATTAGAAATGTTTCCACACTCAAACATTAAACAAAAAGCTATTGTAAAAAAATGCCATTGAAGTACCAAACTGACAAAGAGAAAGCAAATTCCTTCAGACCTGCTTTTCCTGCTGTCTAAATGCTGGATTTTGACACATTCACTTAATGCCAATTTGGCACTGATTATCCTTACTGATATTGAGTGCCCAGACTGCCTGAAAATTATGCTACTCTGCCTCATTATGGAGCACTCCTATTTTATAAAACAAGCTCAGAACTGGCTTTCCTCTTTGCGTGACTGGGAAGTCTGGGCAGGGTAAACACACATATTGGATTTTGTTTTGGGACAAGAAGTATGTATTCCTTTTAATTTGGGGTATACTAATTACTTATGTCTGCAGTAGCTGTAAGCCAGATCCCTAATGCAATTTACCAAATCAGAAAACTACAACATTGCCCTCCAAGTCAGCATTACCTAGGTCAAGCAGACCTTGCCTGAGAAGGTCCCATTAATGGAAATGTACTTATGTGTGGCTCTTGATGTAGAATTTCTCCTGCATAGAACCACAAAATCTGGTCTGAGCACCAAGGACACAAGAACCATGCAGGAACCTGAGAACTTTTAACATACATACATGACCAAGTCTTGTACTGTATCTGATGCAGCACAAGCTAAGCTCTTTCACAGAAACAGATGCTCCAAAATAATCTGAATACCAGGCTGGCACCAGCATACAGTACTGTGTCTTAAAAAGTAAATACTATCAAAACACTTTGTTGTTCACACAGTAACAATAAGAAGCAACAGATCAGAGTTAACAGACAGGCTTTTCAGCTGCAGTAGTCTGAGACTGCTAGCAATTTTTTTTCCACTGAACCAGGAAGTGAGTACAGCTTGCAGGATCTCATGCAGTGAAAATATTTAAGCAGGAAATGTTATTTGTCCAGAATGACATCACTGAGCCATCAGCTCATTTGCAATGATACCCTGGTTGGGAGCTAAAAAGAAGTTACATTACAAGACAGCAAGTACGAATAGAAATGTTACACATGTAAGGGACAGCACATGACAGGGTGTGTGATTATAATGGAATAATCCAATATATTAGGCAGTTGTTAGACACAAGGTATAGCGGAGTGCCACAACTACCGAAGAAATACAGTATTCCTTTATGAGGGCAGACCTGTGTGTGTCATCCCACTTTTCAAATGGACTTATCTGTGAGAAAATATGTTGGTCAAGTGTGGTGTACAGTTTTCAAAAAATAGTCAATGGTCAAGAGAGGCATTTTGACCAGTGAGGTTAAAGGTGTTTTAGGGCCCATTTTATAAATAAAAATAACTGCTACTTAATAAAACTTAGTTCATGGTGGATTTAAACAATTCTGTAGAGATGTCCCCTTGATTCAATAAATTTTTTTCTAATACACAAATGCCAGCTTTACAGCTTTCCAAAGAGCCCCACACTCTGGCCATAGATTCGCCCCAAGTTCAGTGTGTGGCAATAAAACAATGTATGAACCAAAGGGAGGTTGGAATGGAGCACCCTTCCTGGACAGCAGCCCTTGAAGCATCACCATCTTAAAGCCAAATTGTCTCCCAGAGCAGTGTTTGATAAATGTAAGGGTGAATGGCTGTCCTGTATATTTCTGTGGTGCGGACACAATGCAGACAAGCTACTAATGTGCCCACTACCCATGTAGGCTCCAGCTGGGAGATCCAATTGATTCCTGTCCAGAGTGTAACAGTGTTGAATGCTTTGTGATGGACAAGTCATATTGGACTGCTCCTTGGACACAAGTTTATCCACAGTTTGGAGCATATGCTACAATTATTTGCTAGCCCTCCATGCCCCCTTTCCTGTAAAGAGATGCACTGGCACATGCCTTGGAGGAAATGGCCACAGCCATGCGTTTATTGAATGATATTCCAGATAACAGCAGCGTGCACATCTGGGAGGATCAATTACCCAGTGGTTGTACTGGGTCAAGGTTGTACGGCTGCACCTCATCAGGCAGCGTTTGCCTTGCAGTATAGATATACCTGCTGTAGGCAGACCGTGACTCCTTCCCCTGGGTCCGGGTGCTGGGGTCCACCCATGTCTACCAGAGGATGTCACGAGCCCTTCAGAAGAATTCAGCTCGTCACCCCCCCCCTTACCACTATTCCATCTCTTAGTGATCCTTCGAGATGCCGCCATGACTTCAACATATTTTTAATACACAATACCCTGAATAATGTAGCATATTTAGTTTCTTCCATTCTTACTTTGGTTTAACACCCTTTTGGAGGAGGTGAAAAACCCAGGAAAACCCTATTACAGGGAAATCTGGGAAAAGCCACTCCCCGACCCCTAGTATGGGAGGGCTGTCTGATATCTAATCGACAACTAACTCATCAACTGGCATCACAGCGCCAGTTTGCAGTTAACGAGGGAGCCTATGGCTGCAGGGACTTCCTAAACCCCCAGGTGGAGGGTTCTGCCCCTGTATCTCCCATTACTATAGATACCAACTCCAAGTCTGGAGTTGGTTCGGGAGGGGTGCAGGACGGGAAAGTGTTGCCCAGTCCCAGGTGCAACCTCTACAGTGACATGTTGCTGTTGTCAGCAGCAACGTATGTTGCTGTAGGGATTTCACTGTGGGAGATGTATACCCTAGTGCGGTCACCTAAACTGGGTCAAAAGAGGGCCCTAACTACCTGGTCCCCACAACCCTGCTTTTACGAGGGTGGGTGAGTGATTTTTAATGGGCAAGAGGAGAAGGAGGAGGGGCAGTTGGCAACATCCCAATAAATTCCTCCTTCTCCCCCCCCCCGCAGGATGTGCCCCCTCAGTGGGCAGTTCTTGTGGTCCCACGTCCAACACCTGGACCTAGCCTACATCCCCTGGAACCATCTCTATCATACCCCTTCCCTCCCCCTTCCCAGGTCCAGGGGAGGATGGTCCCAGATAAATTACAGCTGCTGCCATCTGTTGCAGCCTCTGCATTATCTGGTAGCCCTCCATGCCCTCTTTCCCGGAAAGGAATACACTGAGACATGTCTTGGAGGAAATGACCACAGCCATGCATTTAGGCAAAGGAAGGCAATTTTATTTGTTGGGCACCCAATCCCAGAGGATCTGGGTGCCTAACAGAAATTATAACAAAACATAGTGAGAAACAGCATAAATAAAGTGATAACAATGCATAAATACTAGTATACTGGATTAAAAGGCTTTCAGACTGTCACAGAAAGGGACTAGCACAGAATGGACTCAGAAATTTGGAAAAGTCAGAACAAAAAGGTGGGCCTTCAGCCTCCACTTAAACATCTCATCTGAGGGAGCCTCCTGGACAAAAAGGTGGTAACAAATTCCACAGGGTTGGCCAGGAGACGCTGAGTGCACGATCTCATGAAATCTTGAGTCGAACCCTGGGAATGTCCAAGAAAGCCCTCTAAGAGAAGCAGAGGGAGTGAGCAGGGGACACAGGTGTCAAGAGCTCTGAAAGGTAGCCAGAACCCAGTCCATATAGAGCCTTAAAGGTTGGAAGACCCACCTTGAAAAGGACCCTCCAATAGGGCTGTGCGAATACCTTTTTTCGAATATTCAGCCGAATTTTCGTTATTCGGTACTGAAATATTCATTATTCGGTATTTGTTGTTCAGTATTCGGATGGCTGGGAGGGGGTATTTAAAATTAAAAAAGCACCCCCTCCTGGAATGTTTTAATCCCTGGTGTCTAGTGGTCCCACCCACCCCCGCTGATCGCCAGTCCAAAATAATGAATCCCTCCACCCCTGCCCAGACTCTCAGCATTATCCCTAGACCCAAATGTATAAAAATAAAAATTAAAAACTAATTACCCTGGTGTCTAGTGGATCCCCCACCCTGTCAGAAAGCGCCTTCCACCCCAATCCCACCTACTCACGACCCGGAGCGGGCCAGTTGCAAAGAAAAAAAAAGTAATTCTCACCCTCCTGGCCAACATTAAATTAATATTTTAGCCCTGGTGTCTAGTGGTACCAACCCCCCCCCCCAGCCAATCCCCAGTCCAAAATGAAGAATCCTCCCTCACAAAGACCCTCAACAATACCCCAGTCCCCATCCCCAAATATATAAAAATAAAAAAATCCAGTAATTTCCTGGTGTCTAGTGGATCCCACCCTGTCAGGAAGTGCCTCCCACCCTCTCCCCCACACACCCGCCCGGAGGCGGGCCACGGCATACCCTCCACTCACCTCCACAGCCGGCAGCCTGACTGAGTTTTCAGTGAATGAGCGTGTTACTGGAAATTACTGGATTTTTTTTATTTTTATATATTTGGGATGGGGACTGGGGGTATTGCTGAGGGTCTTTGGAGGGGGACTTTCATTTTGACTAGGGATTGGCCGGGGTGGGGCCACTAGACACCAGGGTTAAAATATTAATTTAATGTTGGCCAGGAGGGTGGGAATTACTTTTTTTGCTTTGCGGCTGGCCGAATATCGAATACCAGCTGAATAGTGGACTATTCGGTATTCGGTTCCGAATATTCGGATAGCCTACTATTCGTGGTATTCAGAAAGTAATATTTGGTATTCACACAGCCCTACCCTCCACCTGACCGGCAGCCAGTGCAGAACCCACAGGACTGGGCCACATGACTGGACCTCAAAAGGCCCATCAGCAGCTAGGCCATCACGTTCTGCACTAGTTGAAGTCTGTGGAGGGTCCCTCCACTGACACTGAAGTACAGAGAGTTGCAGTAGTCAAGCCTGGAGGTCACAAAGGCATGCACTAGCATTGGCAGGTCCTCAAACGGAACAAGGGGTTTAATCCAGGCAATGTTCTGCAGATGGTAAAAAACGCTACTGATAACAGATGACACCTGATCTTCTTCAAAAGTCAATCTGTTATCAAGGATCACGCCCAGATTTTGCATTCTCTGGGAAGTCACCAATGGAGCAGAACCCAGAAAAAGCCCTGAATCAGCCCCAGGTGGCAACCCATCATGCCCATAACCAGGCTCAGTCACCAGTACCTCAGTCTTGGCCAGGTTAAGTCTTAGCCAGCTGGAAGCCATCCAGTCATCGATTTTAGCCAGACAGTTGTTAAGCATATCAAAAGCTCCTGATGCTCTGGGGCCAAAGGACAAGTACAGCTGAGTATCATCTGCATAACAGTGAAACTCCATGCTGTACTGTTGAATGATCTCACCTTGGGGCAGCATTAACACTGCGAACAGCATCGGTGACAAGAATGAGCCCTGTGGTACTCCACAAGATAGGGTCATTGGGGAGGAGGAGAAATTCCCCATCACCACTCACTGCACCCTGTTTGAGAGAGAGGTCTCAAACCACCTGATGACAGAACTGGCAAGTCCACAAAACTCAGAGCCAATCAAGAAGCACATCGTGGTCCACAGTGTCAAATGCTGAGGAGAGATCGAGGAGAACAAGAACTAACTGATCTCCTCTGTCTCTAGCCCTGGGCAGATCATTATGCACCCACACTAGAGCTGTTTCTATGCTATGTCTAGCCCAAAAACCCAACTGAAATGGTTCATTGATGTCCGAGGACACCAGGTGATCCTCAAGCTGATGTGCCACTAACTTCTCAACAACCTTACCCAAAAAGGGTAGGTTGGAGATAGGATGGTAATTTGCCAGGATGTCAGGGTTGAGGTAAGGTTTCTTAAGGAGGGGCCTCACCAGCGCTTCTTTCACAGCCACAGGGAGGACCCCCTCCTCTATCGAGCATCTGGCAATTCTGTTGAACACCAGGCCGACAGCCTTGACACATCCTATTAAGAAACACGTTGGGGCCGGGTCCAGTTCACAAGAAGTGTGCTTCTATTGAATGATATTCCAGATAACAGAAGCATGCACATTTGGGAGGATCAACTACTCCACAGTCTTACTGGGCCAAGGCTGTACAGCCACCCCCCATCAGATGCCGTTTGCCTTGCAGTATAGATATACCTGCTGTAGGAGGACTGTAACCCCTCCCCTGGATCTGGGTGCTGCTGTCCGCCTCCATGCCAACCAGAGGGTGTCATGAGCCCTTCAGAAGAACTCAGCTCATCACCCCCCTTACCACAATTCAATCTCTTAGTGATCCTCCCAAGATGCCACAGGATGGACAACGTCCGACCCCCAAGCCGCCTGCTCACCCATTTCTCCAAGACCGCCTCCAGTGCCCCTAGCCACCACTGTAATCCCCGCTCAGTCAAGTGCCCCATCTCGGCTACCATGATTTGGCCAGAGGCCTGAATCTGGCTATGTTTCACCATGGTCACCCCTACTGCCTGCATCACCACCTTGGTTGATCCAAATGCAGGCCCTGTTTAGAGGGGCTACCCCCTCACCGTGCAGCCAACTCAACCTCTGGATCAGCTGGGACCAGATGAGGATAGTTGGAGGCCACCAATCCCTAATGATTTGAAAATCCTTTTTCACAGCCAACAGCAAGTCCACCATCTTCTGCCCCTCCAAGGTGCACCACCAATATATCTGGGATATACTGGTTCCGCTCCTCTGCTCGCAGCAGGGGGATAAACCCCATAAAGAATTCAGTCCAAAACTGACACTCTTAAATCATTAGTCACACTACACAGCAGGATTCCTTTTGAAGTCACAAACCTTCCTGCTGGTTAGTGTTTTGTCTTGAAAAGATTTGAGGTAGCAGAAATGTTAGCGTATATCAGATGAAGGTGCATGGCAATGGTGTAGACATTTTTCCTCTCCCTCAATAAATCAAATTAAATTATTGACACTAACCAGTTCTGTTGAGAGATCCCCTGCGGCGATCCTAATCCTGGAAGGGTAGGGAGGTCCTGTTTAATACAGAGATCACAAAGGATCTGCAAAGGATTTGTAGTTTTTGGGAAGAAAAACAGATAAATTGAGGGCAGGACAGTTAGGAATAAAATTAAGCAATAATGCATGACAGGGTGTGGTATATCATGATATATCTTTATGCACTGGGTGCATTGTGAGGCATGAGGCCACAGGCTGAGCGCCTCAGGAACCCAAGCCATGATGATGTCCCATGATATACCACACCCTGGAGAGTATTATAACTATTATGAATAGTGTTGCTCAGATGGATCTGGCCAAATCTGGATCCACATGTATCTGCCCTTTTGCAGCAGGATAATGGATTTGCCAGATAGTTCCATTATCTGCCTGTGGATCTGGCCATTGGATCCCTGGTCAGATCCCGCATTATCCAATGGCCAGATCCAGGGATCTGGTGCCAGATCCAGGGATCCAGCACTGGATCCCTGGATCCAGTGCTGGATAAAGTGTGCGATCTGATCTGGGATCCAAACTCTGTATGCAGCCAAATCCTGGGACAGATCAAACTCGAATAGTGCTGCCATCCGACAGATCACTGGCAGATCCACTGCGGCACTATCCAAGCAACACTAATTATGAACTGGACTAAAGGTTTTATAAATTAATAAAATCAAATATAAAACGATTTAAAAATGAGTGTTTGGGGTATTGTAGGAGTAAGTACATTTTAAGAAAATAGTTCTTGGAGAGTTGTGGTCAGCAGGTGGTGCTGTTGTAGTTGGAGCTGACAGGAGACTTAAATGTCTTGTGATGGCTTGAACACCGGCCCCCCCCGCCACCACCACCATATGAACTGTGCTGTTCCAGCCTTTCTTATCATTTCCCATGTAGAGTAAGTAAATATTGTTTATTTATTTTGATAGTTCCGTGATCAGTTACAAACATGTGATGCAGTTGTCTGAGGAATTGGCATGAGCTGCTAGTGGCACCGAGTCGCTGATGTTTGACTGTGAGGGCCATTGCAGTGTCACCATCAGGGGGTGGCAAAAATGCAGTTGGTGTTTGTTAGTAGTAAGTTTTATATCGGCATAATAAATGCTGAGTGTGGGAGTGTTTTTTTTTTTTTAGAAAAAGGCACGCTCTGCAAAGATGTGCTAAGGGGTTTCCATGTTGTGGTCAAAGGCAGTTACTGTGTCCTGACTGGCAGTGTTTTTCAATGACATGGTTTGTTCAGAGCTTGTTTACAGATCAGCTTTTTTTCAGTTTTCAAACAAGCATGTAGGACAGGGTGTAAGTTATGGCTGTTGTCAGCAGTCTTTCAGGCTGCCCCAAAAATATTTCTTTTTAAAAATACACTGGTTTGACACAAGCTTGAACAGTGGGGCGTTTGTGTGTGGGGCAAGTGAATGTATTTGGGGAGTGTGAGGAGGTTAGTGACTGGAGGTTTCTTGAAGCTGTGATTATGTGGTGGGGTTTAGTCACGGCTCCAAATACCTCGCAATCAGGTTCCTTTATTATTTCCACCCAGTTCATAATTGTACTTATCTAATATACAGGATGCAATCCAGTCAAAACTAAGGAAATAAAAAAGAAAACAGATTAGTTTAATAGAAGTGCCAGTGTGAGTAGAAACCTACTAGTAGTGTAGAAGCACTTAACTTTAAAGAGTAAATTGAGAGAAAGAAATAGAGTAACAAAGCAGAATGAAGAAGAGAAAATTTTAAGATAGTTACTGTATGTAGTTATTGGAAATAGGAGAAAGTGCAGTTTGAGGGGTGATTCAGTAATAGACCCACCTTAGCACCTTAATGTGGTCATTTTATTAGTAAATATGTGGTTCCCTGGTTGCCTAGTGACCCTTTTTTAAATAAGAGGTTCCTTGGTGATCAAGTAGCTATACTATAATTTGTGCACCACTGGTTTAGTGAACTCACATTTATCAAGGGATCATTGGTGTCTAATAGGTCCAGGAAGGGATTTCTCTCTCTGAACAGATGGACCTGAATGTCTACCTCCACCCTGGTGTCTGTCTGATCAAAGAAGGAGTGGACTAGGTAGAAAAATGTGACCTAAGTCTGTCTTTATGTGCTTCCCTGGTACCAGCATGTAGCATTATACAGGCTCAGTGCAGGGGCTGGGAACAGTGCGCCATGGTTGTGAGCCATGGAGAAGTCAAGCTGCCTCCATGACTTTTTCTTATTGCCCTTAGTGGGCTTACTTAAATGTCACATCATTCAGGAAAGTGGGGTTTAACTTTTGCGCATTCAAGACTAAGAGTGACAGTTTCATGATGTTCTGCACCTTTTCCACAAAAACAAGTAAACAAAGCCTTTCCAGGAACATACGAAATGCCAGCAGAAACAGGCCACATGGTCTATCGAGTCTGCTCGATTGTGCAGCTAGTCCCTCATCTTGCAGCTGCCCCACCCCTCCTTCACTTCTCTACCATCATCCCCCCCCACTCTGTCCCAACCCCTTTTGAAGCAACCCACCATCCTACAGGAAACCACCTCATCAGAAAGTGTTCTACTTGTCCACCACCCTCTTCGTGAAATATTGTCTCCTGATTTCCCTCCTGAATATTCTCCCCACCAACCCCAGTTGGTGCCCTCTAGTATCCCTTCCCCTCCTGATCCAGGATATCTCTTAGCCTTGTTAATCCCATTAAGAAACATAAAGGTCTCGATCTTGTCTCCACTATCCCTCCTCTCCTTCAGGGAATACATGTTAAGCCTGTTCAGTCTTGCTTCATAGGATTTTCCTTCCAAACCCTGGATCATCTTCGTCGCTCTGCACTGCACCCCCTCCAACAGCCTGATGTCCTTCTTCAGGAATGGGTACCAGCACTGCACACAGTATTCCAGGTGTGGCCTGACTAGTGACCTGTACAAGGGAAGAATCACCTCACTACTTCTAGAGGAAATCTCTCTCACTATACAGACCAGCATCTTGTTGGTCTTTGCTGCTGCCTTCCTGTACTGAGCTGAGTTGTTCATATTCCCTATTATAATTACCCCCAGGTCCTTTTCCTCCTCTGTACTCTCCAGCTGCACCCCTCCCAGCTCATAGCTCCTCCTCTGGTTCTTATCTTGCATGTCTTGGCACTGAAATCCCAACTGCCATATTTCTGACCACTCTTGTAGTTTAGTCAGGTCTCCCTGCAGTCCCCTCCACCCCTTGATGTCATCTACCACAGCTCCCATCTTGGTATCATCTGTGAACAAACTGATCTTACTCTGGGTCCAGTGTGAGATATCTGCTATGAATCTCCCAAACAGCACTGGTTCCAGTACTGATCCCTGTGGCACCCCGCTTGTTACCGCTCTTGGCGATGAGTTTCCCCTCAACCACCACCCTTTGCTGCCTCCCCTTCAACCAGTTAGTGAGCCAATTTCTCACCTTAGTACCCACCCTTATATACTCCAGCTTTCCCCCTAGCCTCCCCTGTAGCACGGAATCGAAGGCCTCCTGATGAAGTCCAAGTACAGGACATCGCCAATTCCTCATTACCCAATCATAGTACTCAATCAGGTTCTCTGTCAGGACCTGCCTGAGACAAACCCATGTTGTTGCCTGTCCTGGAGACCACTATCCTCTAAAAATGTCATCAGTATCTCTTTAAGGATTGTCCCCATAAGTTTCTCCACAATTGATGTGAGGCTCACCAGTCTGTATTTACCTGGATTTGTCCTTTGGGCCACCTTTGTGAATGGGTACCACATGGGCCATTCTCCAGTCCTGTGGTATGCATCCTGTGTTCAGAGAGAAGTATTGAACAGGTCAGCTTGTGGTCCTGCCAGGTACCTCACCAGTTCCTTGAGTACCCTAGGTTGAATGCCATCAGGCCCTGGTGCCTTGTCTACCTGCAGTGTCCTCAGCCCTTCCAGTACCCTGCCCTCCGCAATTTCCTCTTCTGTCACTCCTCCCTCCTGCCCATTCCACCCCTCCCATGAGGTATCTGCCCCCCCTTTCTAATGTGAATACAGAGCAGAAGTACTCTTTCAGTGCCTCTGCCTGCTCCTCCCCCTTCTCTACCCACCCCCTGTCTTTCTTGATTCTCACTATCTAGTCCCTGTTCTTCCTTCTCTCCCCAATATATCTAAAGAAGTCCTTCTCTCCGTCCTTAATGTCCTCTGCCAGCCTCAACTCTCTGGATGCCTTGGTGGCTCTGACTAGTCTTGTAACCTCCTTGGACTTCTTCGTGTACTCCTCCCCAACCTCCCCTCTCCCTGATCCTTTGAATCTGAGATGAGGAAATGAGTTGCTAAGAGCTAGCCTGGGTTGCTATGCCCAATGGAGTATACATGTGGAGCCTGGGAAAAAAACTAAATTAGTACCTCAAGGAGTGAGTTTGTAGAGGCTATAAACCAAAATATCCAAGAGATCTCTCCCTCTCCCTCTCTCAGATACATCACTCTACAGCATCATCCTACTGATAAGTTAACCAAGGGATCAGACGTCAAGGTACTCCAATGTTTCACTGCAATTATTTCTGATTTCTGGAGCCAAATGGTTGTATTTCTTAACTATGTAATTGTTTCATTTGCTTGCTGACATCCGATTCTAGGTTGGAGTAAGAGCTCCTATTTGTTGAGTTCACTCTTCAGTAGGCTTTACCACTGCTGCTAACTACCGCTTTTCTCTAAATCTGTTTATGATCTCCTGAGTCCGAGACTCCATATTTTGAGGAATTGTCCTATTGAGTATGTTTCATATATTCTAGATATGCATCGCGAGTTGTGCCGTACGCAAAATGGTTATTAAAGCCTGTGAGTCGCAAAAGATTTTTTTGTTTTGGCATGGGTATTTTTATCTTGAAGACTCAAACCACAATTGAAATCTTCAACAAAGACAAGTTGCTTAGAGGTGTGCAAATATGGTTGTATGAGAGGCAAGAGTTCAGTTCTCGCAGTTTAAGTTTGGGATGCATATGGGTTGATGAGATGAAATGGTACTTGTTGTATGAGAACGTCTAAAATAAGCGCTCTACCGGGGGCCAGGTCAAATAATTTTAACAGTTTAAAATCTGGAATATTAACCATAATACCCACTCCAGAACAAGTGTCTTGTCCGATGGACCAAAAGTAAGAGCCAAGGAGCCAGTCCCTCTGGGCTTGTTTTATTTCGTGGAAGGTATGGAACCTTGTGTCTTGTAAAAAGATCAACCCAAGATGTAAGGATGCCAGAAAGGAAAAGACTGTATGTCTCTTCTCTGTCCTTTTAATACTATTAATGTTAATAGTATGGCATGAAAAGGTGTCATACAACATGTTATTGTTGGTGTAGAAGGAAAGCTCCTTAAAAGGGATCTAAATACATATAAAAGTTACTTTTTCCTACCCACAGGGGTTGTCCCTTTCATTTTAGACTTTGCTTTCCGTTTTTGTGCACCCCTCCCTTTTGAACAAATTTCCGTATCAGTAGTGCCCTCAGGGTGCGAGGAGGTGATGGAAGAAGAATCTGAATTGTCACCTGAGTCTGCTGATGTTTCTTGTAAAAGTTCATATTGGTTAGTCAGGGTAATGGGAAAAGTTCTGGTTGTTTTTTGAGGAGGGGTAGCTTTCAGCTTTGTCCGTGCTGAGCGTCTGCAACTTGGTTGTGCAGGCTCTTTAGGTGGAGGCATGTCTGAAATTACTATTGGAATAGTCTCAGAAGTGGGCCCCACAGGCAAAGGGGGGGGTCTACAGAAATAATCTCTGCAGGAGGGGGGTCCTTCAGAGGAAGTGAAGGTAAGTTGGCAGAAGTGGAAGGAACTTCTTGGACTGGGACAGGCCGTACTGGCCTCGGTCTATTACTAATTTTAGCTTTTGGAGCCCTATAAAATGCTGGTCAGCACCCTCATCATGGTGTTCCTGGTTGTGTGCTACCCAAGTACAATTCTTAAATGTGTTCCAAGCTCAGCACACTGATTACATTTACACTCATTCAAACAAGCAGAACTTAGATGCCCCAAGTCCCTCAAAGATTGCATTTGACAATATGACAGCCACTACTCAGATGAGTAGGGTCTCCACATCTGTAACAGGCTTTAGGCTGGCCTGGATAAAATGATAGTCCTCTGTCCCGTCCAAGGAAAAAGGAATTGGGTAGATGTACCACCCCCGAGTCTGCAGTTTTCAGCAGAACATTTATTTTCCACCCCCTGTCCATATGTTTTCTGTATCTAGTATGGCTTTGGGTTCTCCAAGGACTGTGAAGCATAATTTCAGCCAATACAAGACATCAGAAACGTCCACCCCTTCATTGCGGGACAAGATAGTAACTGTTTTTTATACACAGGTTTTGTTAGGGGTATAGCCAAAACGAGTCCACAGAGCAGCACGTTTGAGAGAGTGGTATTTTGTCCAGAACCTCTCTAGGCCACAGGAGGTTTTAAAGTGGATATCGAAGGTTGTCTCTCCAGAAATAGGGATCAAAGCATATATTTCATGGGAAAAGAATTTCATTGAATCTTTTGAGATTCCCGGCTACAAACAACTGGTCTGGAGTTTCAGGCAGACCGTCTTCACAGGACAATCGAACAGCGTTGTGGCATTTAGCAGGTAAAATGGGAAGTCGAAATAGAGAGGAAAACATTGTTTTCTGTCTGACCATTTTTTTTGTTCTGGGGAGCCTCAGTCTGTGGTGAGGTATTTAAACTGGGTTCAACAGGCCGTAGAGGTGAGGCATTCGTAGGCTGTAAGTTTAGAACTGGGTGCTGAGTTAAGGTTAATCCTTCTGGAATAGGCAAGGGATCACTAGCAGTACCATTCTCCTTGCTGCTTTGTGCTTTTAAGACTGCTGTGTTATGCAAATTTAGATCAGGAAAGTCTGTGGGGGATGGCATTGTAATCGGGGATTTTCCAGAGATCCATTGGTCTGAGTTTGGCTGTTTCTCCCATCCGCGCCTTGTAACGTGGATTCAATTGACCAAGGTTGAATAGTGACTGTTTCTTTGTTAAGAAAGGAAATGGCTGGCTTTTGCACAATAACATGAGCATTAGTATCTGAATGGGTACTTACATTGTCCAGTAATGCAGGATCTGAGGTATGGGAGGTAGCATTCATGCTGAGTCCACTGGCAGACGGCGGCTCCTTTGATGGTCTGATTCTAACACTCAGCTGAGTGTTGCTGACAGTGTCAGCTTCGCTGTCAGATCACAGCCATCAGATCTTCTGCTGCAATGTTATTTTTCTGTACAAAAACTTCCGCTCCTCGAACTCTAACAGGCACTATAACTCTAGAGTTTCTGCTATGTCCTGGACTGAAATCTGCTGTGCAGGCTCACTCTCATCAAGGGAATCCAAAGTATCACCCAAATCCATTGATTCATCCTGCTTCTGGATGCTTTCTGTCATTATTTTTGGCTGGTTCTTACTTGGGACTTGCTCTGGTAGATGATGTATGGTATTTTCCTTTTCTGAATTTTTAGATACTGCAGTCTCTGTTGTCGACAAGGTGGGAGAGGATACTTGCTCCCCCATCTCCACAGCTTCCATCCCCTCTCCAGGACTGTTGTCCACCATCTTGGCTGGCCAAAGTTTCCCCTACAGGTGAAGTAGGGGAACTTCCCCAGTGCCCTGGCCAAATTTCCCCCCATTCACTAAAATACCACAAACAGCTTTATCTGGTTCAAAGTCAGTCTGCATTAATCTGTATCCCCCTCCCCTGGGTCATGCTTTAAAATAGGAAGAATCTGTCTAGTGCACTTACCCGGTAAACAAAAACTAAATAAATTAAAAAAAAAGATATATTATCGATATTGGACAGTAGCTAGCTGGTAAAAGGGGGGTCCTTTCTTTTTTTGGGAAGCACTGTGATCGTTGCTTCTCTCATCATGGGGGAGAAGCCTAGTATTATTTAGTGCATGAGCATATGCTCTTTTGCAGGATTGGGGCCATGCTCTCAGCATTTCCTTGGTAGACATCTACTGGGAAGCCATCCCCACCCGGGGATTTGTTCTTGTTTAGTTCCCCCACCACTCACTTAATTTCTTCCACCTGAATGGGTTTGTCTAGCTCCTGCACTTGCTGGGGAGTTATATGAGGGAGGTTTAGACCTGCCAGAAATTGGGGTACTTTATTCATATTAAGGGAGTGGGAGGATGCATACAGCTCTGCATACGATTTAGCCATTATGTCTGATATTTCCTTCGGTGTGGTATGGATAATTCCCTGTGTGCATCTGAGGCCAGGAATGTGCCTCTCTGCCCTCTGCTTCCTAAGTCTGTACGCTAGGACTCTGCTTTACTCCCCACCCCAGAATGTGTGGGTGAGGCGCACAAGTGCAAGCTCGGCCTTTCTGGAGTAGTACACATTCAGCTTGGATCTTAAGTCCAACATTTCTTTAGGATCTGCATTGGGAGACTTTTTGTGTCTACTTTCCAGTGTATTAAGTTGCATTTCCAAGGCAGTTACTTCCTTCTCCCTCTGTCACCTTCTCTTTGAGAAAGCCCAAGATTGGGTGATACGTAGGAAGTTTTTTTGCACACTGTTTCCTGTTTTTATTACTGTCTGAAGTAAAGACAAGAGCCTTTTTCATTGAAGAAAGTCTGTCTTTCTTTGTGTGTATGGTGAGTGCTGTGACTTTTGTTTTCTACAGTTGGATATTGTCACCGAGCACCCCGAAACCCCTGTGCAGCTCTGTTTGTTGTTTAATAAAATAATAATAATATCTTTATTTTTATGGCGCCTTTCAAATATCAAGGCACCTAACAAATTTAAAATCACGTGTCAGACATCCCAGCAAGATTAATTATATAAAACAACTAATTCCATTATACAGTCATTCACCAAATGCTTGGTGCCATAAGTATGTTTTTAGAGCTTGCTTAAATCCCTCCACAGTCATGCACCCCCGTACCCGATGGGGTAGAGAATTCCAAAGGGTTGGGGCCACATGCATAAATGCTCGGGCCCCAGAAGATTTCAAACACACTCTTGGAATCTCTAGCAACCCCACTTGGGCTAAGAGGAGTGATTGCCCTGGGCTGTAAGGAACCAGAAGCTCTTTCAGGTAGTCCGGGCCCAGTCTGTGAAGGGCTTTAAGTCAGAAGACTGACTTTGAAGGTGATCCGCCACTGTACCGGCAGCCAGTGCAGTCCACGCAGAACCAGTAAAATATGACAGGAGCGGAAAGTTCCCGTCAAAAGCCGAGCCGCTGTGTTCTGCACTAGCTGCAGGTGGCAGATTTCCACTCTCAGCAGCCCCAGGTAATGGGAGATGCAGTAATTTAAGTGTGAGGACACAAAGGCATGGACCAGCGTAGGGAGATCACCGGATGGAACAAGGTGCTTAATCCTGGAGATATTCCTCAGATGGTACAGAGAGGATTTGATGATAGCCGACACCTGCAAATGCAGGGTCAGCCCTTTAAATATTACCCCCAGGTTTCACACCCATTCAGAGGTCGGGGAGTGATAAGCCCCCAAGAAAAAGTCCTGAGGGTGAACCAGCCCCCAACCCCCTATCCAGTGCTCCGGATCCACAACCAGCACCTCAGTCTTTTCCGAGTTCAACTTCAGCCAACTGGAATCCATTCACTCCTGGATTTCTGCGAGACAGCTATTAAAGACCGAGAGAGCTCTATCCTGGTCAGATGCAAAAGAAAGGTAGAACTGGGTATCAGCATAGCAGTGAAACCTCAGCCCATACCTTCTTACAATGTCTCCAAAGGGCCGCATATATACTGTAAACAACATGGTGGAGAACACTGAACCCTGAGGAATCCCACATAACAGAGAAACTGGGTCCGAAGAATAAACCCCCAGACACCACTCTGAGTTCTTCCCATGAGGAACATTGTAAACCACCTGAGGACTGTACCCGACAGTCCACAGATGTACCTCAGGCGACCAAGTAGAACCCCATGGTCCACCATGTCAAGCGCTGATGAGAGATACAGAAGAACCAAGATGGAATGGCTCTTCTGATATCTAGCTATCAGGAGATCATTGAGCACCTGAACCAGTGGTGTCTCAGTATTATGTCTCTTTCAAAATCTGAACTGGAGGGGTTCATAGATGTCATGGATGGTAAAATGGTTCTCCAGCTGTACAGCCACTACTCTTTCAATCACCTTCCCTAAAACGGGAAGGTTAGAGATTGGTCTGTAGTTTGCATGGCAGTCTGGGTCCAAAGAAGTGTTCTTCAAGAGGGGTGTTACCACCGTCTCTTTTAGGGAGCTGGGAAACTCGCCTGTTTCCAAGGAGCACCAGACTATCCTTGCTAGGACCGGACAGATGGAGTCAATGCAACCCAAAATCAGGGAAGTTGGTCCTGGATCTAAACTACAGCACATAGGTTGCACACCCTGGACAATCCGCATGATATCCATGAACTCCGGTCGGTCGAAGACACTCTAGGAAAGTTGAGAGGCAGTGACCTCGTGCTGATCCAGAGCAATGCCCATAAAGTATGCTGGTTGGAGTACCACCCTGATGTCAGCCATCTTAATCACAAAGAATCAAGCAAGTTCATCGCACTCTACTTGTGAAAAGGCTTTTTGAACTTGTAGACAGGCTGGGTTGCACAGTCTGTCCACAGCTCGAAACAGCTGAGCTGGTCAATTCTGAGCCACCGCAATCTCCCATGACAGGAACTCTGCCTTCTTAAGGGTGATTGCAGATTGATAGACTTGATAATGATCCATCAATCTAAGGTGGTTGGCATCTAGGGCAGATTTCCGCAAGCAACGCTCTAACCTTTGTCCTAGTTGATACATCTCCCTCAAAGTCCCATCAAACCATGGGGATCGAGGGCAAAGGAAGAGAGGATAAACACGGACGGGAGCAATGACATCCAGGGCCACCGAAATGGATGAGTTGTAAGCCAACACGAGGGCCTCTGGGTCACTGTTTGTCGCTGGGAGGGACGATAGGTCCAGTACCGCTGCCAGGCCTCGAGAGCTTACATCTCATAAAGGGTGATACCTGACCATCTCCACAGGGGTAGGCTGTGAAGGTGGGTGCTAAAACTGAACCCTCCGGTGTAGTGATTGGACCATCCAACTGGTTCCACCCCCAAGTCAGAGGTCTCGATCCCCATGAGGAAGACTAAGTCAAGAGAGTGACCGTGTTTATGAGTAGCAGTGGTAACTATCTGTGTGAGGCCCAGAGATGTCATCAACTGGAGGAAGTGCTGTCCAAATTGCAAGAGTTCGTTGTCGACCCAGGCATTGAAGTTGCCCAGGACCATCAGCCTGGGAGACTCAAACACCATGTTGATGATGAAGTCCTTGACTTCCTGAAGGAATTGCTTCTCATCTCCAGGTGAATGGTAGATGAGGGCAATCCGACAACCTACACCTGCTACAACGGTACACTCAAATGACTCCGTCTCCTCAACTGGTACTCTTGTGAGGTTAAGCTCAGTCTTGAAATAGACTGCACCCCCCCCCCCGTTTGTTGCTATTAATGTAGCAGTTAAGTCCAGCCCTCTGCCCAATGAATGAGCTTGTACTATACTGCTTGCCGTCTTCTGCTCTCACTGAGCCATAAAAGCTCCATAACAAGGAGGCAAGTAGGTGACTGGGACTGTGCTAATGTCAATGGTCATATTATTAGCCCAAAGGCAGTCTGAGAATACGTTGCAGGTCCACTGTGTATTCTTGTGTGTATTGGCTTCAGGTTTGTCCCCCTCCAGCTCATCAAGCTGCTTTTGTGACATTTCAATGTGCAGCTTGCTATTACTAATCTCTTTAGTGCTTTGTTCATGTTCAATATGTTTGGTTTTACTTTTCTTTTTCAGAGATGGCTGCGGGACCTTTAAGAAGGACGTGGGGGACTCCTGGGATATGCCACTCGTAGATGGCACCTTTGGTGGAATATAAAATATGCCAGGAATGTCTACCCATGAACGGATGCTGGTATTGCCACATAACTCAAAGGTAATGTGCTCACATGCCACATTGCTGCTTTCCATTTTCAACATCAGTTTCATGCTGCTCGACTTTGCTAGGAGATAACAATGGCTGATGGGTGGGTAGGTGGGAAATAACAACGCTCGGAATTGTTACCAAATGGCGATACTGGTGTGGACAGTTGGAGTACTGCAAAATCAAGTGGGCATTACTAGAGAATTAATGTCCACTTGATTTTGAGTCATGGGTTGGGTTTCCATGTACCTGACTGCTGTATTTAAGATGCACTTGTCTTGCCATGCTACAATTTAAAAATACTGTTTTATCAGAATCTTTTCTTTTATTTATCAAATTGAAGATAGATCCAGTTCTCCCCATATGTCACACATAGCATTTAACGTGACTCACCGTTTCTGTCACTGACAAGGGTGACCGTGATTTCTGGTTGCCCGCTGTCAGGTTGATTTTTCCCCCCAACGGTTCTTGCTCTTTCCCCCGACATGCACCCCTTCCCCCCGGAGTTAGTTATATAAAGTCTGCAGGGTGCAGGGGGAAGAGTTTGGCACTCTGCCATCAGGAAGCCACACTGCCTGGCACTGTAAAGTCAGGCAGCAGATTCCCTTTGCCCATGTTGGTATCGACAAAGATATTGGTGCAGCGACATGATGGAACCCATTTTAAGCAGTGTTAGAGGTATAAACCTCAATTATGAAGATTAAATTAAAAATATATGACTATCTTGATTTATTTTATTTCTGGTTAACCTCTTTTTTTAGTTTATTCCATATCTTATTTCAACCAATAATAAGCCATCCAGCCTTGCAAGGGTCAGTTAAATTCTTAAACTAAACTATGTCTTCATTTATCATAGCTGTAAATTACAGCTACCTAACATATCTTTTATTTTTCAAAGTAAAGGTAATTTCTCAAAATATACTCAAGTTAGTGGAAGGGAAACATAAAGGAGGTATATCCACTGTAAAATATTGCACAGTTGGTACTGAACCCCAGTGGTACTGTACAAGATGGGCTTACTTCTGCACACAGGATGCTGGAGGTGCCAAACAGAGGGGGCAGACCTGTATCATATTTTGTGGCCCTGTGAAAGACTGAGTAGACTCTGGCAGGGACTTAAACAACCATGTTATTAAACACTCTAAAATACTATCCCCTGGAGTCCACAACTATTCATGTTAAGTGACTGTAGTAACACCAGTGAACTGGGACACAAGGCCCTAAAATGGTTGCAGGGAGCATTACTATGTGGGAAATGTCTGGTACACTCTAAATGGAGGCAACCCCTAACTCCTACTAGTGTACAATGGGTTTGGAACATGGCCAAACCAGCAGCCAAGAGACTATCCTACCATGTATTCAGTAGACTAGAACCCTCCTATCAAATATGTGAGCCATTCCTAAGAGCTCCCTCAGAACAAGAAGAGCTGTTGAAGTTTATCCCTGAGTCAGGCACATAATAAATTAATTCACAGCTCATGAAATGAGAGTATACCTAATACCAACCCCCACCTGGGCAGTCAAGGAATGATTTGTTATCCCCATGAAATGACATCAGAAGTTTGAAGGTTCAAATTATTAATAACATATACAATTAGTACTGTGCACATGCAATGACAGTGGGCTTAACACTGTTTGTTGTTCTTACTTCTTCTCCTTCTTGGCCTCTTCCTCCTTTTCCTATATCCAGCTCCCCTCATATGCAACTATGGTACCTTCCCACAGGG
The DNA here is from genome assembly GCA_016271365.2 of Neoceratodus forsteri. NCBI lineage: Eukaryota > Metazoa > Chordata > Ceratodontiformes > Ceratodontidae > Neoceratodus > Neoceratodus forsteri. Next base: position 1,335,511,909 of record CM057453.1, on the reverse strand, counting down.
CTCTTCCTGCTGGAGGGCAGCATTTCTATCTGTCTTCTTCTGGTGAAAATGTAATTTTTTTCAAATTACAATATCTAATGAAATGAATAGATCAGTAAAAAGGTTGAGATGTTTTGTCTTTGAAAAAAGAAAACATTTAATAAATAAAATAGTGCAAAAAATATACTCAAGTCGAAGCTGTATTGATAAAATCAATATTTTATTAATAGACATTATAAATTAATTGTTTTAGTTTCATTTGTTACAGATCTTGGCCAAAGTTTCTGTACTGTTCTTCTAGCAAAAGCCCGATATATTATATCCTTTCCCATTTGTTTTCAAAATGTTCTGGTCAAAACCTAGTCAATCATGGTCATAGTGGTTCACCCATATATGGTGCCATAAGATCATGGGGCAGCAATCACATTTACATAATTTATTGGCATATCAGAATGCAAAATGTGTTACTTTAAACTAATATAAATAATTGAGCAGTGCAAGGGCTAAATGGTATCTCCTGAATTCCACAAATAGTAGGGCTCCAAAATAAGTGGGAGCCGTTCTTAAATATGGGACTATTTGCATTTAGGAAATACTATTTAGCAAACAAATTAACAGAACAAAAAGAACCACCCCACCTTCAGCATCCTCACATTCAAAATATAAATGAATCCCTTCCCCACCCTCATAACACCAAACCTACATAATTGGAAAGCACCGTCCCTCATCCTTGCTTATATACCAATGTCACACACTTTAGCCCCAGTCCAAATCCAGTAAATAATGTCACCCATCCCCTACCCACTGTCAGCACTTGATCCCAAGCTCCTCTCCCCAACACATACAATCTGTTTGTATTTTGGTCTCACAGTGGGCAACCTGCACAGTCTAACCACCTCCATGGTCAGTTACCATATTTATGAAGGAAAAGTGCAGTTTTGCTTTAAGAAAATTGAACCCCTAATCATCCTGCAGCCACACACTAGCACCACCTTGATCCCACCCTCCTCCCCACACCCAGTTCTGGTCCCACCATGGGAGACTGGCATAACCTGCCCTCCTTCACAGCCTCCATCTAATGAATGAAAGCACTTACTCACTTGCTCAATAATAGAATGGATCAGAATACTAAATACACAAATATCTGGCTGCTGAATACCAAATATTTACCTGAATAGTCATCTGAAGCTCTTTTCAATAGCCACATCCTTTCCCTGTGAGACGGTGCTAGAAGATGTTTGCAGTGTAAGAAGGGATTCTCGATTTCCAGCATCGATAATTGGCTGCTTCAGGTCATGCAACTTGCCAACAATTTGTATATTTTCAGTGTGTGTTTCCTGTAAAAAGTAAAATATTGAATACCCAAATACCAAACGCCTAAATATTTGGCTGCCCAATACTGAATATTTATTTATTTGAATTGTGTTGACTGGGTGGGCCCGCTGAGACTATAGGTCCCTTTTTCAGGGGTGACCTAGAACTAGTTGCAGATAGCAAAGTACAGGACATTGATCGTATACAACACAAAAGAATAAAAGAAGACTTATCCACTAATATATAGGTCAACTTCGCCTGAATATTCAGGAAAAGTTATTTGCACAACCCCGATAATCACAATAATACAATTTGTTTTCATTTATGAAGAAAAATAAGGTTTACACAAGGAAAATAATTACTTGAGCGTAAAAAAATTAATATGAAAGCTCACCACATCTTAAAAGACTTTCAATTTATGGTGCTACCAATAGTAATTAGGCCATTCTATCAATTATGAATAAGACAAGTCTCCATAAGAAAGAGAAACAATAGCTGCAATAGGTAAGTAAATGACAGCTATTTCAAAAGTATGCAAGGATAATGTGTTCATTGTACAATATTAAGGTTGTTGAAAAAAAAAAATAACCTGGGTGTACAAATTTATTTTATAATGTAGGAAACTTCTGAAATTAACAAACCTGGATAACCATGGTTAGCTTGAATAATTCTCAGACTATATTGATCATGATAATCAATAATCTGTCCCTGGGCCACTTACCATCAATGGTTGTCCATGGATAACAATAGTCAACATTATGGACAAACCATGTAAACCCTTGATCTATCCATGATGAGACTGGGGCTGATACCCTTTTAAGTCCTCCTTGCCCTCACCGAGAGACCTGCAGCAGTCCTTCAACTTTCACACAAGCAAAAAATTAAAAAAATAAAGATGGATTTCAGTGCTTCACACCACTAGTAGTCAAATGTTTTGACAAATGAATCCTTAGAACTCCCCTTGCACCATTCCCAATTCGCTCTGCCCAGCTCCTGCTGCAATGGGCAAAAAATAAAATAAATAAAATCGGATTTCTGTGCCCTCTACGCCACCAGCACACACATAAAACAAGCATTTGTCAATGCCGAATGTTTGCTTGCTGGCATTGGTAGTGGTAGTGTAGAAGTTACAGAGCTGCGTAATAGGAATGGCAGTGAAGCATTGAACTGAAGCCAACCCCACCACCACCCTGCAGAGAGTGACAGGCATTGGGGTGTGCCTTTGGGTTGTCAGGCATAACGGCCACGCCATTTCACCACACCCCACCCTGCAGACACTGACAAGGTGTCACGGTGTTCCTTAGAGGTCTTTGGCCCTTATGTGCACCCATTCCATTAGAAATCACGGTGAGATGGAGTGCGATATGGGAGAATGGGATGAACTTTGGGGCCCAAAGAGTCCAAGGCATACTCTCGATGCCTCTCACTGGCTGCAGGGTGTGGAATGGTATAAGCATTACAGGCAAGAATCCCAAGTCACACCCCTGATGCCTGTCATTCTCTATAGGGTTGGGCGTTATGGTTGGAAACCCTAATACCTCAGGCATTGGTTGGTATTTTCACTCCAAATTTTCAACATGTTTTTTTTGTGACCCCACCTCATGAACAGGGGGAATATCAGTTTGTTAGCTGAAAGCTGCTTATGCACAGTGACTACGGCATTTAGCACCACAGGTGCAAAAACATTCAAACAGGATGTAAAAAATGACAGCTGTACTGTTCATGGGGAGGTGTAAAAAATGGCAATGTTGCAAATCTGCAGTAAAAATATTAAAAAAAATGGTGGTATTGGCGTACATAGAAATATGCAATGCACACCATAATATAATTAGGTTGGAATTTTTACAGCAGATTGTCAACTCAGGCATTTTGGTGCCTCCGATCATGAACAGTGTCACTGTGATTTTCTTTATCTGTCCGAACAATGATTTCCCACAGCGACCACGCATCTGCGCTGAAAGTGTGAAAACACACTTGACCATGTTGTGAAAAATGACAGCTGTACTGTTCATAAGGAAGTGTGGAAAATGCCATGGTGAAAATCTGGATGAAATATTACAAAGTCATGAACTTACGAGGATGCGTGGAAACTGCGTAATGCTCTTTTCTTTAGTCATTTTATGGACTTTTGTCACCAAATTTTCAACATAGCCATTTTAAGACCTCTGCTCATGAGCGAGTGTAACTGTGATTTTCTTAATCTGTCCAAACATTGCTTCGTGCACCAACAGCACCATTGTAAGCTACATGTGTAACACATTTGGGTGACATATGACAAATGTCAGCTGTACTTTCATAAGGAAGTGTAATAAAATGGCAATGTTGAAAATCTGGGTGAAAATAGTAAATTCGCAAACTTACGAGCATGCATAGGAACTGCGCAACGCACGCTCGTAAAACAGTCATTTTTAGGAATTTTTTCACCAAATTTTCAACATAACCATTTTAAGACCTCTGCTCATGAACAGTGTCTCTGTGATTTTCTTAATGTGTCCCATACATTGATTTCGAACATCGACTGCGCCATTGTGTGCTACATGGGCGGAACACATTTTGGCCAAGATGGGAAGACCAAGAGGGAAAGGTACTGTATCAGGTGACTTTGTTAAACCAGTAGGAGGAAAGAGAGCTTACCTGGGGTGTGGTTTAGACACTAGAAAAGCAGGTGAGTCAAATTACAACTTCCTGTTGCTAGCCTTGTTTATAGAGCAGAAAGCAGCTAACTAAAAGAAGCTACATTTTCTTGTTAATTTAAAACTTATATCTCAGCAGGAGTCAGTGTCAGTTAAGATTAAGTAGACAGATAACTTTATTAGAAGTAGAAGGGGTCTTATTTAGGGTTAAAAAAAGAAAGAAAGAAAGAAAGAAGGCAGTGTGTGTTCTGTGCAGGGAAAGGTAATGTATCAGGTGACTTTGCTAAACCAGTAGGAGGAAAGAGAGCTTACCTGGGGGTGTGGTTTAGACACTAGAAAAGCAGGTGAGTCAAATTACAACTTCCTGTTGCTAGCCTTTTTTCTTACTAATTGCCCTCCATCCCACCCACCCAAAGCCAGTTCTACTTTTATAACCACTGGATTTTGACTGTCAACAGGAACTTCCTGTTTGGCAGTAGGAAGGAAAGGATCATAGAGAAACATTAGTTTTGTCAACCCTAAAGTAAAAAAAAGTAGCTCACTCTCCCCCCCTAGCTGCTGGTGGTCTGATATTGAACAAGGAAGAAGGAGGCTACTGAAGAAGATAGGAAGTTGCTGTCCCAGAACAGGAAGGGTCAGAGTTGTAAGGAGAGGAGAGGAGAGAGTAAGCATCCAGAGAAACAGTAGAGAGGACACAAAATAAGACATGATAGGAGTGGTGCAGTGCAATGGCTGTGGGGCGGCAGTGTTCCGGGAGACATTCTGGAGGCTGCGATGCTGCCCTATTTGCAGGCACCTCTCTGGTCTGAGAGAGGAGGTTGCCCATCTTCAGGGTGACCTGGCTAGGATTCGTGAAACCTCCTCCCCCACCCAGGGACCACCAGGGCCAATGCCACTACCTCAGAGGTTGCCAAGAAAGAGGAGAGGCTGGACCAGGGTGGGCTCAAGGAGGGAGAGGCTGGTGGAACAGAGTTGCATCCCTCCAGCTGTACCTCTTCACAATTCATTCGCTCTTCTGGTGGATAGTGGTTCCTCTATGGAGGCACCTGCAGTGGAGACCAAGGAGGATGCTGGGAACCTTCACAAAGGAGACCCACAGGAGGGTGGCATGGGACCCCACAGGGGAAGGAAACAACTCCTGGTGGGGGACTCAATCATTAGGGGGGTAGAAATGGGGAGGAAGGAGAGAGGGAGGTAAGGTGCCTTCCTGGTGCCACGGCTTGGAGAGACAGAGAGTGAATCCTCAGGATCGTGGGGAGGAGCTGCGAGGGAGGGAGCTGGAGGTCATTGTCCACCTAGGGACAAATGACCTGGCTAGAGAATGGGATCAGAGCAGTGCAAGAGGAGTTTATAGAGTTGGGAAGGGGCCTTGAGCAAGTAGCGCGCTAGTAACCTTCTGGAGGTGCTGCCTGTCTATCATAAGGGAGATGCTAGGGCACTTCTCACCAGGGAATTCAATAAGTGGTTGAAAAACTGGTGTGGAGCTTAGGGTTTGGCTTCATTGGGGACTGAGGGCCACCTGGAGATGCAGACCTATACTGGTGCGATGGTCTGCATCTGTCCGAGGGAACCAGGATCTAGGTGAAGGTTTAAATGCTTCATTGTGCAAGCATTTAAACTAGCCAAGGGAGGCACTGAAAGACGAGAATCTGAGCCTCCCCCCACAAAACATGGTGATTAGTGAGGTAAACACCAAGGTACAGAAGTTATTAGGGAGTAGAACAGATTTAAATGTAAAAAAAGGCAAAGGCAGTAAGGACAGAAATGGGGCTAAAAGGGGTAAGGCTATCAAAAAGTGGAGGGTGATGAGTACCAATGCCGTAGTCTGTGTAACAAGCTCCCTGAACTAGTGGCCTTGATGGAAGAGGGTTGCCTGGATATTGTGGCAGTCACAGAAACATGGTACACAGAGAACCATGACTGGGATGTCAACATACCAGGATACACAATCTACAGGAGGGACAGGGAGGGTAAAAGAGGAGGAGGAGGAGGGGTAGCTCTCTGTGTAAAGGAAAGGATCAAAGCAACAGAACTAAAGAGTAAACAGGGAGCAGATGAGGCACTTTGGGTCACCCTGGAGACAGGAAATGGCACCACAATCCATATGGGGGTTGTATACAGACCCCCATCTCAGAGAGGAAATGGACAAGGAAGCGATAGAAGGTTTTCTTAGAATGGCAGAAAAAGGAGAAATATTGTTGATGGGGGACCTAGAATGCAGATGTTAACTGGAGCACCTTTGCTGCAGGCACATCCAAGAGCAGGGTCATTCTTGATGCCCTACAGGGGCATGCCTCAGACAGCTAGTATTGGAACCCACTTGGGAGGGAGCAATCTTAGACCTGGTACTCTCAAATGGGGATGGAGAAAGAATCTCAGATTTAGAAGTGGGTAGCCATCTGGGAACAAGCGACCACCAAACAGTGTGGTTCACGATAAACACAGCCATACAATCAAGCCATACAAAAGCAAGAGTACTGGACTTTGGGAGGGCCGACTTTGGGAAAATGAGAGAGTGCCTCAGAAAGCACTAGCAAACAGGCAAGAAGGAGGGTGGAGGAAAGTTGGGAGTGATCAAAACAGCCATCACAGAGGCAACAAGCCTTTGTGTAAAGCAAATCAACAAACACAATGAAGGAAAAAACGCTATGGTTCTCAAAAGAGGTGGCAGGAAGGTTAAGGAGAAAAGGACAGCATTCAGGAAATATAAGGAAACACAGAAGGAGCAGGACAGAGAACTTTATCAGTTAAAGCAGAAAGAGGCTGGAAAGGCAGTCAGAATAGCAAAGGCCCAAACCAAGGAAAGGATAGCCAATTCTGTTAAGAAGGGATAAGACCTTTATAAGTACATTAGGGGCGAAGAAAGACCAAAGAAGGGATACTGAAGCTTAATAAAGGGAGGAATGTGGGTAGAGGTGACAGTGAAAAAGCAGGGATACTGACGAATATTTCTGCTCAGTATTCAAAGGAAGAGGATGGGGAGTTACCTAAACCAAACAAGAGAAACACTCGAAGACAGGGTCGATACCAGTCCATTTACAGAAGAAAGGGTTCTGAAAGAACTGATAAAATTGAAGGTGGACAAAGCAATGGGGCCTGATGGGATTCACCCAAGAATTCTAAAGAACTAAGGTAGAACTAGTGACACTGCTGACTACCTCTTTAACAAATCATGGGAGGATGAGCGGTACCCGAGGACTGGAGGAGGCAGATGTGATTCCTCTTCACAAAAGTGGGAGCAGGACAGAGGCAGGAAACTACAGACTGGTTAGTTTGACCTCAGTGGTAGGGAAAATGATGGAATCATTTCTGAAGGAAAATTGTTGAGTACCTGAGGCCAGTGGGGCACAGGACCCAAGGCAGCATGGATTCACTATGGGAGAGTTAGTGTCAGGCAGATCTAATAGATTTCTTGACTGGGTGACCAAAGTAGTAGACCAGGGAGGGCTGTGGACATGGCCTACCTAGATTTTAGCAAGGCATTTGATACAGTCCCACACAAAAGATTAATTCACAAGATAGCCAGCCTTGGAGTGGGTCCCAAGGTGGTAGCCTGGATAAAAAATTGGCTAGACAACAGGACGCAAAGGGTAGTAGTAAATGGAATACACAGTGAAGAAAGGAGGGTTACTAGTGGGGTACTGCAGGGTTCAGTGCTGGGACCAGTCCTTTTTAATGTCTTTATAAGTGACATTGCAGAGGAACTGGAAGGAAAAGTATGTCTCTTTGCAGATGACACAAAGATCTGCAACAGGGTTGATACACAAGATGGAGTGGAAAGGATGAGAAGGGACTTGGCAAGGTTGGAGGAATGGTCAAATGTATGGCAGCTCAGATTCAGTGCAGAGAAGTGCAAGGTAATGCACATGGGAAACAAAACCCAGGGAAGTGTACACAATGGGGGTGAGATACTGACAACAGTAAAATAGAAAGGGACCTGGGGGTAATTATATCCGATGACCTAAGGTGGGCAAGCAATGTGAGAAGGCAGTAAGGAAGGCAGGGGAGACTGGGATGCATAGGAAGAGGCATCAATAGTAGAAAACAGGAAGTTATCCCTCTGTACAGACAGTTGGTGAGACCCCATCTGAGTACTGTGTGCAGTTCTGGAGACCCCATCTCCGCAAAGACATAGACAGAGTGGAAGCTGTACAGAGGAGGGCAACCAAAATGGTGCAGGGTCTGCACCAGAAGACATACGAAGAAAGACTAAAGGAGCTTAATATGTATACCCTAGAGGAAAGGAGGGAGAGCGGGGACATGATAGAAACTTTCAAGTACCTCAAGGGAATTAACAAAGTCCAAGAGGGTAGCATCTTCCAGAAAAAGAGATGTGCAAGAACAAGAGGGCACAATTTGAAGATAGAGGGGGGATGGCTCAGAGGTAATGTGAGGAAGTTTTTTTCACTGAGAGGGTTGTGGATGCATGGAACAGCCTCCCTGAGGAGGTTGTGGAGTCAAGAACAGTGGGGGACTTCAAGAATGCATGGGACAGGCATAAGGCAGTCCTAGTGGGGGGTAGGAGGAAGTAAGCTGTTGGTTAACTAGGATTTGCAGCTTATCTGTTGGTAGGAAAATGGGCAGACTGGGTGGGCCAGGCGGTCCTAATCTGCCGTCAAATTCTATGTTTCTATGTGAAAAATGACAGATGTACTGCTCATAAGGAGGTGTGGTAAAATGGCAATGTTGAAAATCTGGAGTGAAAATATTGAAAATTCGCAAACTTACGAGCATGTGTAGGAACTGCGCAACGCACGCTCGTAAAACAGTCATTTTTAGGAATTTTTTCACCAAATTTCCAACATAGCCATTTTAAGACCTCTGCTCATGTACAGTGTCACTGTGATTTTCTTCATTTGTCCCGTACATTGATTTTGCAGACTGACTGCGTCACTGTGCGCTACATGGGCAGAAACATGTTTTGGGTGAGATGTGAAAAATGACAGCTGTACTGCTCATAAGAAGGTGTGGTAAAATGGCAATGTTGAAAATCTGGAGTGAAAATATTGAAAATTCGCGAACTTACAAGCGTGCATAGGAACTGTACAATGCACGCTCGTAAAACAGTCATTTTTTGGAATTTTTTCACCAAATTTTCAACATAGCCATTTTAAGACCTCTGCTCATGAACAGTGTCACTGATTTTCTTAATGTGTCCGTGCATTGATTTGTACACCAACTGCGCCATTGTACTGCTTCATGGTGGAAACACGTTTTGGGTGAGATGTGAAAAATGACAGCTATACTGTTCATAAGAAGGTGTGGTAAAATTGCAATGTTGAAAATCTGGAGTGAAAATATTGAAATTACGCAAACTTACAGCGTGCGTAGGAACTAGCAATGCCTTTCGTAAAAACAGTCATTTAAAATTTTCCACCAAATTTCAAAATAGTCTTTGAGAGCCCACCTATGAACACTGGCAGTGTCATTTCGTTAATCATTCCGGAAAGGTGATTTTGCGCAGTGGCTACGAAATCACCCTTCGGGCCCGAGTAACACCATGACAGTGCAAGAATTCATGAGGAGGGGTCCCAAAAACCCCATGTTGAAAATTTGGTGCAAAAATTCCAAAAAATGCCTGAGACATGCAATAAAGTTGAAAACCCCTATCTATCCCATTATACAGCTTACCGGCATTTCCTCAGTTCGCGGTCGGCTTTGAAGAGTGCAGACGTGTTCCCGGTCCACGAAGATCGTCGCGCCGAGCTCTGGAGGTAAGTATGGGGTGAGGGAGGGTGGGGAGGCAGGGTGCGCAGTGGGTGGGTGCAGGTTGTGGGGGGCAGGGAGACTGCGTGGGACCGTTTTTGCTTTTCAGGGTTTTTCTTAAAAAGACGACGCTAGGACATTTGCCACGCTGGGGTGGGCTCCCAGCGTGGTCACAGACGACTGGGGGCGTGAAGCCGACAGGGGATTGGGCACCCCGTCATTATAGCATCAGTTGCCACGCTGGGGTGGCTCCCAGTGCACCCAGTACTTTCGGGAGGACAGTGGAGCCGATGGGGACTGGGCACCCCTTCGGCTATATCGATAATCTGCCACGCTGGGGTGGGCACCCAGCATGGCATTTGGAAAACTTTGAGGGAAGCGGTTGGCACAGCCGACGGGAGATTGGGCACCCTCGCCGGCTATAGAGTGTGCGTGGGGGTGCAGCACGCAGTATGCGTACGTGTGTATGTGTGTGTGTGTGTGTGTAGGGGGAGCTGCACATGAGCAGGCGATATCTTATCGCTGCTCACTGAAGCATAGCTCCCCCTTTCAACTGTACTCCACTGCATTTTGGAGCTTGTCATAGACAGCTCCAGCATGCATTGACAGACAGGGGCCACGCCTGCCAACACACTGACTGAACTGGAAGAGGGGGTGACACACCTCCAAAAACTCGGATGATGGCACTATGTTTCTTGCACATGCGTGCAAGCAAACATTAAAATAGGTGTCAAATAAATCTTTCACCAGTCCCCCAGCACATTTTCCAGTCTGGCCTATTCAATTCATGCTGCCTGCTTCTACTGCTGGCCTGCAGCTTCCAGTGCAGACTCATACTGTGTACTTTCTCCTCTGCTGGATCATTTTACTGGCCTGTCTGCCTTCCTGAAACTGCAGTGAACTACACAATGGCAAGAACATTTCTTGCCCTCTGGTCAGTGTGTGCCAGGAACAGTGATGTTAACTGAGCATAACATCACTGTATCGAGTCTAGGAACAAACACAACAGTGACACACCCCAAAATCATGACCCCTAGCCTCACTGAATCTCACTTGGGACCTCTGCCTTTATGCCACTATAATGCACATACAGAAAAAAAATCTAATCCCACCCTCCCACTGTACCAAATTTTTTTTTAAACCTCTCTGTTCCCCTGTAACATCATACAACAAACCACCACTCTCAGTGGCTTAACTGAACAAAGACCACATATGTGGATTTAAACCATCGGTGGTAGCACGTGACTACAACTCCCGACTTTACACACATCCTCCGATCCACATCCTGCTCCACTGCAACTCACGAGCAGCGGTAAATTGATCAGTCCATTTCTCCAGTATCACTTGCAGCGTTAAAAATCTTCTGATCACTGGTCAGCAGCATGACAGCAAACACGCATGCTCTTTTAAAACACAAAGTAGGCTACCCTTACTGATCAGTGGGCCAGTGATTCACATTCAGTTCTGGTGTTCTCCAGGTACTGACTAAGCCCAGGTGACTGTACTGGGAAAACGAATGAGTGACACAAAACTGTGAGGGGGTTGTGTGACCTCACACCTGCACTTAAAAAAAATAGTCACCAAAACTTTCAGTTCCAGCTGCAAAACTAAACAAGTCAAATAGGGGTTGGAGAGTGAGACAGATGAACTGAAAAGAGAGAAAGGGAGCTGAACAGCATGGGGGGGGGGGCGCTAGACAGACACAGAGGAGAGAGGAATGTTGCTTATTGAAAAGAGGGGGAGCATAGATTCAGTGACAAACCCATTACATTATAGCGCCTCCTAGTGGACAAACACAAAACAGCAACTTTTTTCTTAGAAATGTTTCCACACTCAAACATTAAACAAAAATCTATTGTAAAAAAAATGCAGTTGAAGTACCAAACTGCCAAAGGGAAAGCACATTCCTTCAGACCTGCTTTTCCTGTTGCCAAAATGCTGGATTTTGACACATTCACTTAATGCCAATTTGGCACTGATCGTCCTTACTGATATCGAGTGCCCAGACTGCCAGAAAATTATGCTACTCTGTCTCATTATGGAGCACTCCAATTTTATAAAACAAGCTCAGAACTGGCTTTCCTCTTTGCGTGACTGGGAAGTCTGGGCAGGGTAAGCACACATATTGGATTTTGTTTTGGGACAAGTATGTATTCCTTTTAATTTGGGGTATACTAATTACTTATGTCTGCAGTAGCTGTAAGCCAGATCCCTAATGCAATTTACCAAATCAGAAAACTACAACATTGCCCTCCAAGTCAGCATTATCTAGGTCAAGCAGACCTTGCCTGAGAAGGTCCCATTAATGGAAATTTACTTGTGTGTGGCTCTTGATCTTGTAGAATTTCTCCTGCATAGAACCACAAAATCTGGTCTTGGCACCAAGGACACAAGAACCATGCAGGAACCTGAGAACTTTTAACGTACAAGGATGGAAGGCACATGACCATGTCTTGTACTGTATCTGATGCAGCACAAGCTAAGCTCTTTCACAGAAACAGATGCTCCAAAATAATCAGAATACCAGGCTGGCACCAGCATACAGTACTGTGTCTTAAAAAGTAAATACTATCAAAACACTTTGTTGTTCACACAGTAACAATAAGAAGCAACAGATCAGAGTTAACAGACAGGTTTTTCAGCTGCAGTAGTCTGAGGCTGCTAGCAATTTTTTTCTACTGAACCAGGAAGTGAGTACAGATTGCAGGATCTCATGCAGTGAAAATATTTAAGCAGGAAATGTTATTTGTCCAGGATGACATCACTGAGCCATCAGCTCATTTGCAATGATACCCTGGTTGGGAGCTAAAAAGAAGTTACATTACAAGACAGCAAGTACGAATAGAAATGTTACACATGTAAGGGACAGCACATGACAGGGTGTGTGATTATAATGGAATAATCTTGGGCAGTTGTTGGACACAAGGTATAGCGGAGTGCCACAACTACCGAAGAAATACAGTATTCCTTTATGAGGGCAGACCTGTGTGTGTCATCCCACTTTTCAAATGGACTTTTATCTGTTAGAAAATGGGTTGGTCAAGTGTGGTGTACAGTTTTCAAAAAATAGTCAATGATCAAGAGATGCATTTTGACCAATGAAGTTAAAGGTGTTTTAGGGCCCATTTTACAAATAAAAATAACCGCTACTTAATAAAACTTAGTACATGGTGGATTTAAACAATTCTGTAGAGATGTCCCCTTGAGTCAACATCTTTTTTTTCTAATACACAAATGCCAGCTTTACAGCTTTCCCGAAGAGCCCCACACTCTGGCCATAGATGCGCCCCCCCCCCAAAAGTTCAGTGTGTGGCAATAAAACCAAAATGTATGAACCAAAGGGAGGTTGGAATGGAGCACCCTTCCTGGACAGCAGCCCTTGAAGCATCACCATCTTAAAGCCAAATTGTCTCCCAGAGCAGTGTTTGATAAATGTAAGGGTGAATGGCTGTCCTGTATATTTCTGTGGTGCGGACACAATGCAGACAAGCTACTAATGCGCCCACTACCCATGTAGGTTCCAGCTGGGAGATTCAATTCATTCCTATCCAGACTGTAACAGTGTTGAATGCTTTGTGATGGACAAGTCATATTGAACTGCTCCTTGGACACAAGTTTATCCACAGTTTGGAGCATATACTACAATTATCTGGTAGCCCTCCAAGCCCCCTTTCCCAGAAAGAAATGCACTGGCACATGCCTTGGAGGAAATGACCACAGCCATGCGTTTATTGAATGATATTCCAGATAACAGCAGCGTGCACATCTGGGAGGGTCAATTACCCAGTGGTTGTACTGGGTCAAGGCTGTACGGCTGCACCCCATCAGGCAGCATTTGCCTTGCAGTATAGATATACCTGCTGTAGGCAGACCATGACTCCTTCTCCTGGGTCCAGGTGCTGGGATTCACCTCCATGTCTACCAGAGGGTGTCACGAGCCCTTCAGAAGAATTCAGCTCGTCACCCCCCCTTACCACTATTCCATCTCTTAGTGATCCTTCGAGATGCCGCCATGACCTCAACATATTTTTAATACACAATACCCTGAATAATTAATGTAGCATATTTAGTTTCTCCCATTCTTACTTTGGGTTAACACCCTTTAGGAGGAGGTGAAAAACCCAGGAAAACCCTGTTACAGGGGAAAAGTGGGAAAAGCCACTCCTCGACCCCTAGTATGGGGCTGTACGATGTCTAGTCGACAACTAACTCATCAACTGGCATCAGAGCGCCAGTTTGCAGTTGGCAGGGAGCCATGCACAGCAGGGACTCCCAAATCCCCCAGGCGGGGGGTTCTGCTCCCTGCATCCCCCATTACTATAGATACCAACTCCAAGTAGGAGTTGGTTCGGGAAGGGGGTGCAGGACGGGGGAAAGTGTTGCCCAGTCCCAGGTGCAACCCCTACAGTGACATGTTGCTGTTGTCAGCAGCGACGTATGTTGCTGTAGGGATTTCACTGTGGGAGATGCGTACCCTAGTGCGGTCACCTATACTGGGTCAAAAGAGGGCCTAACTACCTGGCCCCTACAACCCTGCTTTTATGAGGGTGGGAGGTGGGTGATTCTTAATGGGCAAGAGGAGAAAGAGGAGGGACAGTTGGCAACATCCCAATAAATACCTCTTTCCCCACCCCACAGGATGTGCCCCCAGTGGGCAGCCCTTGTGGTCCCACGCCCAATACTTGGACCTAGCCTACACCCCTGGAACCATCTCTATCTTCCCCCATTCCCTCCTCCTTCCCAGGTCCAGGGGAGGATGGCCCCAGATAAATTACAGCTGCTGCCATCTGTTGCAGCCTCTGCATTATCTGGTAGCCCTCCATGCCCTCTTTCCCAGAAAGAAATACACTGAGACATGTCTTGGAGGAAATGACCACAACCAAGCATTTAGGCAAAGGAAGGCAATTTTATTTGTTGGGCACCCAATCCCAGAGGACCTGGACACCTAACAGAAATTATAACAAAACATAGCGAGAAACATCATAAATAAAGTGATAACAATGCATAAATACTAGTATAATGGATTAAAAGGCTTTCAGACTGTCACAGAAAGGGACTAGCACAGAATGGACTCAGAAATCTGGAAAAGCCAGAACAAAAAGGTGGGCCTTCAGCCTCCGCTTAAACACCTCATCTGAGGGAGCCTCTGGGACGAAATGTGGTAACAAATTCCACAAGGTTGGCCCAGAGATGCTGAATGCACAATCTCGTGAAATCTTGAGCAGAACCCTGAGAACATCCAGGAAGGCCCTTGAAGAGAAGCAGAGGGAGTGAGCAGAGGACACAGGTGTCAATAGCTCTGAAAGGTAACCAGGACCCAGTCCATATACAGCCTTAAAGGTGAGAAGACCCACCTTGAAAAGGACCATCCACTAGGGCTGTGCGAATACCTTTTTTCGAATATTCGGCCGAATATTCGTTATTCGGTACCGAAATATTCATTATTTGGCATTTGTTATTCAGTATTCGGATGGCTGGGAGGGGGTATTTAAAAATAAAGCACCCCCCTCCTGGCCAGCATTAAATAAATGTTTTAATCCCTGGTGTCTAGTGGTCCCACCCCACCCCCCGCTGATCGCCAGTCCAAAATAATGAATCCCTCCACCCCTGCCCAGACTCTCAGCATTACCCCTAGACCCAAATGTATGAAAAATAAAAATCCCCACTTCCCTGGTGCCTACTGCCCTCGCTCATCACCCTGTCAGGAAGTGCCTTCCACCCCAATCCTCACTACCTAATTCCCGATGTGGCCAGCCACAAAGAAAAAAAGTAATTCACCCTCCTGGCCAACGTTAAATTAATATTTTAGCCCTGGTGTCTAGTGGTCCCACCCCCAGCCAATCCTCAGTTCAAAATGAAGAAGCCCTTCCAAAGACCCTCACAATACCCCAGTCCCCATCCCCAAATATATAAAATAAAAAACTAGTAATTTCCTGGTGTCTAGTGGATCCCACCCTGTCAGGAAGTGCCTCCCACCTCTCCCCACACACCCACGCCCGGAGCTGGCCACCGCATAGCCCTCCACTCACCTCCACAGCCGCAGCCTGACTGAGTTTTCAGTGAATGAGCGTGTTACGGAAATTATTGATTTTTTTTATTTTTATATATTTGGGGATGGGTGACTGGGGGGGTATTGCTGAGGGTCTTTGGGAGGGGGGATTCTTCATTTTGGACTGAGGATTGGCCGGGGGATGGGACCACTAGACACCAGGGTTAAAATATTAATTTAATGTTGGCCAGGAGGGTGGGAATTACTTTTTTTCTTTGCGGCTGTCCGAATACCGAATACCAGCTGAATAGTGGACTATTCAGTATTCGGTTCCGAATATTCGGATAGCCTACTATTTGTGGTATTCGGAAAGTAATGTTCGATATTCACACAGCCCTACCCTCCACCTGATCGGCAGTCAGTGCAGAACCTACAGGACTGAGTCACATGACTGGACCTCAAAAGGCCCGTCAGTAGCTGGACCATCATGTTCTGCACTAGCTGAAGTCTGTGGAGGGTCACTCCAATGACCGTGAAGTAGAGAGAGTTGCAGTAGTCTAGCCTGGAGGTCACAAAGGCATGCACTAGCATTGGCAGGTCCTCGAACGGAACAAGGGGCTTAATCCGGGCAATGTTCTGCAGATGGTAAAAAAACGCTACTGATAACAGATGACACCTGATCTTCAAAAGTCAATCTGTCATCAAGGATCACGCCCAGATTTTGCACCCTCTGGGAAGTCATCAATGGAGCAGAACCCAGGAAAAGCCCTGAATCAGCCCCAGGTGGCAACCCATCATGTCTGCGACCAGGCTCAATCACCAGTACCTCAGTCTTGGCCAGGTTAAGTCTCAGCCAGCTGGAGGCCATCCAGTCATTGATTTAACCAGACAGCTGTTAAGCACATCAAAAGCTCCTGATGCTCTGGGGGCAAAGGACAAGTACAGCTGGGTATCATGTGCATAACAATGAAACTCCATGCTGTACTGTAGAATGATCTCACCTAGGGGCAGCATGTACACTGCGAACAGCATCGACAACAAGATCGAGCCATGTGGTACTCCACAAGATAGGGGCATTGGGGAGGAGGAGGAGAAATTCCCCATCACTACCCACTGCACCCTGTTTGAGAGATAGGACTCAAACCACCTGATGACAGAACCGGCAAGTCCACAAAACTCACAGCCGATCAAGAAGCACAGCGTGGTCCACAGTGTCAAATGCTGAGGAGAGATCGAGGAGAACAAGAACTAACTGATCTCCTCTGCCTCTAGCCCTGGGCAGATCATTATGTACCCACACTAGAGCTGTTTCTATGCTATGTCTAGCCCAAAAACCCAACTGAAATAGCTCATAGATGTCCGAGGACACCAGGCGATCCTCAAACTGATGTGCCGCTAACTTCTCAACAGCTTTACCCAAAAAGGGTAGGTTGGAGATAGGACGGTAATTTGCCAGGATGTCAGGGTCGAGGGAAGGTTTCTTAAGGAGGGGCCTCACCAGCGCTTCTTTCACAGCCACAAGGAGGACCCCCTCCACTATCGAGCACCTAGCAATTCTGGTGAACTCCAGGCCAACAGCCTTGACACATCCTATTAAGAAACACGTTGGGGCCGGGTCCAGTTCACAAGAAGTGTGCTTCTATTGAATGATATTCCAGATAACAGAAGCGTGCACATCTGGGAGGATCAACTACTCCATAGTCATACTGGGCCTGGGCCAAGGTTGTACAGCCGCCTCCCATCAGGTGCCGTTTGCCTTGCAGTATAGATAAACCTACTGTAGGAGGACTGTAACCCCTCCCCTGGATATGGGTGCTGCGGTCCGCCTCCACGCTGACCAGAGGGTGTCATGAGCCCTTCAGAAGAACTCTGCTCATCATCCCCCTTACCATAATTACATCTCTTAGTGATCCTCCCAAGATGCCACAGAATGGACAACGTCTGACCCCAAAGCTGCCTGCTCACCCATTCCTCCAAGACCGCCTCCAGTACCCCTAGCCACCACTGTAATCCCCGCTCAGTGAAGTGCCCTGTCTCGGCTACCATGATTTGGCCAGAGGCCTGAATCTGACTGTTTCACCATGGTCACCCCTACTGCCTGCATTGCCACCTTGGTTGATCCAAATGCAGGCCCTGTTAAGAGGGGCTACCCCCTCACCATGCAGCCAACTCAACCTCTGGATCAGCTGGGACCAGATGAGGACAGTTGGAGGCTACCAATCCCTAATGATTTGAAAATCCTTCTTCACAGCCAACAGCAAGTCCACCATCTTCTGCCCCTCCAAGGTGCACCACCAATATATCTGGGATATGCTGGTTCCGCTCCTCCTCTCACAGCAGGGGGATCAACTCAGTCCAGCGCATGTGCTCAGAATGCAGCCAACGGATCTGAACCTTCGGATAACTTTTGCCCTGGAGCAGCCTCCCTGCCTGGATGCCACTCTAGCTGCTGCTTGCTGGGTGAAGGCCTAGCCACAAATCCAAATCAAACCAATGATTCTGGTGGACCCTGGAAGAAACAAAACCATTATTGCAAATGTGGGCGCACATACCTGAAAAACGCCTGGAACCTCCAGTGCCCCAGCAACTAGATTTGCTTGTCTGCCCCCCCCCAGCTCCTAGCATTCATGGCTGCCCTGATCCTAAAGGAGTGTCTACCAAACTCCGTAGGGTTCAGCCCAACCTCCTGCACCACCCTAGTCAGGACTACTCTGAACTGGTAAGCCGTGATGGGCCTGCCATCTCCATGTTAAAAGAACACTACCCCTATCTTGGGGTACGCAGCCATGTAAGCCAACACTCTTTCCTGAATGTTCCATGATGCTGAACCAGGCACCAGCAGCCCTTCTGCCCTTGTTTGGTTTTATTCCTGCTAAGCCTCACCCAGGTTCCACCCTCGGTTGTTATAATATCCCCCACCCCCAATCCAATGACCTTGGAAAACTGGTTGGGCTGCATTAGTTCTGACACCCTGAAGGCCCTGCAAAAGGCCAGCAGAAACAGGGTGTCAAACAACCGCACCTCGAACGGGGTCCAGCAGAATTTTGGGCGAGCCCGACATATGCTATCCAGGAGAGACGGGGTGATGGGGATGCCTTGTGTCTTGATGAGAAGCCAGTGACTTCTCCCACCCTTCCAGTACTTTCTGTAGCTTGAAAACCTTCAAGCTGTTTGTAGTCCCCAGGGCCTCCTTGGAGAACCAAGACATACCAGCAAGGTGCCTGCCTACCACCCCCAGTTTGATCCCTAATGGGCAAGAGGAGAAAGAGGAGGGACAGCTGGCTATGTCCCAATAAATGCCTCCTTCTCCTCCCCCCACAGGATGTGCCCCCTTCCCCAGTGGGTGCCCTGGTGGTCCCACGTCCAATCCCTGGACCTAGCCTACATCCCCTGGGACCACCTCTATCTCCCCCCATTCCCTCCTCCTTCCCAGATCCAGGGGAGGATGGCCCCAGATAAATTATGGCTGCTGCCATCTGTTGCAGCCTCTGCAATAGCAGAGGAAATTTCCAATACATATTGGTTCTGTTTACGAAAGAATAGAATTCTCCATATACCTCGAGAGCATAGAATGCCCTATTGCAGATTTCCTGGTTTCAGGACTGAACAAGGTCCCAAAATGCCCCATAAACCACACTACAGCTGACCAGCCTACTCAGAAGATGCAGGATGCCAAACCTCTACAACCAAACAGGTAAGTATTTTTGTTCTTTATTTGTACAATACCTGTGGGAAGAGCCTTAATGTTGTAGACTGTCATCAGTGATGCCCTGGGTCTTAAACCCCATAAAGAATTCAGTCCAAAACTGACACTGTTAAATCATTAGTCACACTACACAGCAGTATATATCAGATGAAGGTGCATGCCAGTGATGTAGACCATTTTCCCCTCCCTCAATAAATCAAATTAAACTATTGACACTAACCAGTTCTGTTGAGAGATCCTCTGTGGAGATCCTAATCCTGGAAGGGTAGGGGGAGGTCCTGTTTAAAACAGATCACAAAGGAGCTGTAAAGGATTTGTAGTTTTTGGGAAGAAAAATAGATAAATTGAGGACAGGACAGTTAGGAATAAAATTAAGCAATAATGCATGACAGGGTGTGGTATATCATGATATATCTTTATGCCTTGAGTGCATTGTGAGGGATGAGGCCACAGGCTGAGTGCCTCAGGAACCCAAGCCATGATGATGTCCCATGATATACCACACCCTGGAGAGTATTATAACTATTATGAATAGTGTTGCTCAGATGGATCTGGCAAAATCTGGATCCACAGGTATCTGCCCTTTTGCAGCAGGATAGTGGATTTGCCAGATAGCTCATTATCTGCCTGTGGATCTGGCCATTGGATCCCTGGTCAGATCCCACATTACCCAATGGCCAGATTCAGGGATCTGGTGCCGGATACAGGGATCCAGCACCAGATCCCTGGATCTGGTGCCAGATAATGTGCGATTTGATCTGGGATCCGAACTCTCTATTCAGCCAGATCCTGGGACAGATCAAACTTGAATAGTGCTGCCATCCGACAGATCACTGGCAGATCCACTACGGCACTATCCGAGCAACACTAAATATGAACTGGACTAAATGTTTTATAAATTAAGAATAAAATCAAACATAAAACCATTTAAAAATGAGTGTTTTGGGGTATTGTAGGAGTAAATACATTTTAAGAAAATAGTTCTTGGAGAGTTGTGGTCAGCAGGTGGTGCTGTTTTAGTTGGAGCTGACAGGAGACTTGAAGGTCTTGTGATGGCCTGAACACCCCCCCCCCACACCACCACCACCACCATATGAACTGTGCTGTTCCAGCCTTTCTTATCATTTCCCATGTAGAGTAAGTAAATATTGTTTTGTTTTTTTTTGCTAGTTCCGTGATCGGTTACAAACATGTGATGCAGTTGTCTGAGGAATTGGCATGAGCTGCTAGTGGTACCAAGTCGCTGATGTTTGACTGTGAGCGGCCATTGCAGTGTCACCATCAGGGGGTGGCAAAAAATGCAGTTGGTGTTTGTTAGTAGTAAGTTTTATATCGGCATAATAAATGCTGAGTGTGGGAGTGTTTTTTTTTTTTTTTTAGAAAAAGGCACGCTCTGCAAAGATGTGCTAAGGGGTTTCCATGTTGTGGTCAAAGGCAGTTACTGTGTCCTGACTGGCAGTGTTTTTCAATGACATGGTTTGTTCAGAGCTTGTTTACAGATCAACTTTTTTTTCAGTTTTCAAACAAGCAAGTAGGACAGGGTGTAAGTTATGGTTGTTGTCAACAGTCTTTCAGGCTGCCCCAAAAATATTTCTTTTTAAAAATACACTGGTTTGACACAAGCTTGAACAATGGGGCGTTTGTGTGTGGGGCAAGTGAATGTATTTGGGGAGTGTGAGGAGGCTAGTGACTGGAGGTTTCTTGAAGCTGTGATTATGTGTTAGGGTTTAATCACAGCTCCAAATACCTCACAATCAGGTTCCTTTATTATTTCCACCCAGTTCATAATTATACTTGTCTAATATACAGGATGCAATCTGGTCAAAACTGAGGAAATAAAAAAGAAAACAGATTAGTTTAATAGAAGTGCCAGCGTGAGTAGAAACCTACTAGTAGTGTAGAAGCACTTAACTTTAGAGAGTAAACTGAGAGAAAGAGATAGAGGAACAAAGCAGAATGAAGAAGAGAAAATTTTAAGATGGTTACTGTGTGTAGTTATTGGAAATAGGAGAAAGTGTAGTTTGTGGGGTGATTCAGTAATAGACCCACCTTAGCACCTTAATGTGGTCATTTTATTAGTAAATATGTGGTTCCCTGGTTGCCTAGTGACCCTTTTTTAAATAAGAGATTCCTCGGTCAAGTAGCTATACTGTAATTTGTGCACCACTGGTTTAGTGAACTCACATTTATCAACGGATCATTGGTGTGTAATAGGTCCAGGAAGGGATTTCTCTCTCTGAACAGATGGACCTGAATGTTTACCTCCACCCTGGTGTCTCTCTGATCAGAGAAGGAGTGGACTATGTAGAAAAATGTGACCTAAGTCTGTCTTTATGTGCTTCCCTGGTACCAGTATGTAGCATTATACAGGCTCAGTGCAGGGGCTGGGAACAGTGTGCCATGGTTGTGAGCCATGGAGAAGTCAAGCTGCCTCCATGACTTTTTCTTATTGCCCTTAGTGGGCTTACTTAAATGTCACATCATTCAGGAAAGTGGGGTTTAACGTTTTGCGCATGCAAGACTAAGAGTGACAGTTTCATGATGTTCTGCACCTTTTCCACAAAAACAAGTAAATAAAGCCTTGCCAGGAACATACGAAATGCCAGCAGAAACAGGCCACATGGTCTATCGAGTCTGCTCGATTATGCAGCTAGTCCCTCATCTTGCAGCTGCCCCACCCTCCTTCCCTTCTCCACCATCATTCCCCCCCTCACTCTGTCCCAACACCTTTTGAAGCAACCCACCATCCTACAGGAAACCACCTCCTCAGGTAGTATTCTACTTGTCCACCATCCTCTCCATGAAATAATGTCTCCTGATTTCCCTCCTGAATTTTCTCCCCACCAACCTCAGTTGGTGCCCTCTAGTATCCCTTCCCCTCCAGATCCAGAATATCTCTCTTAGCCTTGTTAATCCCCTTAAGAAACTTAAAGGCCTCGATCATGTCTCCACTATCCCTCCTCTCCTCCATGGAATACATGTTAGGCCTGTTCAGTCTTGCTTTGTAGGATTTTTCCTCCAAACCCTGGATCATCTTCATCGCTCTGCACTGCACCCCCCTCCAACAGCCTGATGTCCTTCTTCAGGAATCTGTACCAGTACTGCACATAGTATTCCAGGTGTGGCCTGACCAGTAACCTGCACATGGGAAGGATCATTTCACTACTTCTAGAGGATCTCTCTCGCTATATAGACCGGCAGCTTGTTGGCCTTCACTGCTGCCTTCCTGCACTGCACTGAGTTGTCCATATTCCCTATTATAATTACCCCCCAGGTCCTTTTCCTCCTGTGCTCTCCAGCTGCAGCCCCCCAGCTGATAGCTCCTCCTCTGGTTCCTATCTTGCACGTCTTGGCACTGAACCCCAACTGCCATATTTCTGACCACTCTTGTAGTTTAGTCAGGTCTCCCTGCAGTCCCCTCCACCTCTCAACATCATCTACCACAGCTCCCATCTTGGTATCATCTACGAACAAACTGATCTTACTCTAGGTCCCTTGTGAGAAATCTGCTATGAATATCCTGAACAGCACTGGTTCCAGTACTGATCCCTGTGGCACCCCGCTCATTGCCGCTCTTGGCAATGAGTTTCCCCTCAACCACCACCCTTTGTTGCCTCCCCTCAACCAGTTAGTGGTCTGATTTCTCGCCTTAGTACCCACCCTTATATTCTCCAGCTTTCTCCCTAGCCTCCCCTGCAGCACGGAATCGAAGGCCTTGATGAAGTCCAAGTACAGGACATCGTCCAATTCCCTCATTACCCAATCATAGTACTCAATCAGGTTTCTCTGTCAGGACCTGCCTGAGACAAACCCATGTTGTTGCCTGTCCTGGAGACCATTGTCCTCTAAAAATGTCACCAGTCTTTCTTTAAGGATTGTCTCCATAAGTTTCCCCACAATTGATGTGAGGCTCACCAGTCTGTAGTTACCTGGATTGTCCTTTGGGCCACCTTTGTGAATGGGTACCACATGGGCCATTCTCCAGTCCTGTGGTATGCATCCCATGCTCAGAGAGGTATTGAACAGGTCAGACTGTGATCCTGCCAGGTACCCCACCAGTTCCTTGAGTACCCTAGGGTGAATGCCATCAGGCCCTGGTGCCTTGTCTACCTGCAGTGTCCTCAGCCCTTCCAGTACCCTGCCCTCCGCAATTTCCTCTTGTGTCACCCCACCACCCTGTCTACTCCACCCCTCCCATGAGGTATCTGCCCCCCCCACTATGAACACAGAGTAGAAGTACTCTTTTAGTGCCTCTGCCTGCTCCTCCCCCTTCTCTACCCACCCCCCTGTCTTTCTTGATTCTTACTATCTGGTCCCTGTTCTTCCTTCTCTCCCCAATATATCTAAAGAAGTCCTTCTCTCCATCCTTAATGCCCTCTGACAGCCTTAACTCTCTGGATGCCTTGGTGGCTCTGACTAGTCTTGTAACCTCCTTGGACTTCTTCGTGTACTCCTCCCCAACCTCCCCTCTCCCTGATCCTTTGAATCTGCGATGAGGAAATTTGTTGCTAAGAGCTAGCCTGGGTTGCAGTGCCCAATGGAGTATACATGTGGAGCCCAGGGAAAAAGCTAAATTAGTACCTCAAGGAATCAGTCTGTAGAGGCTATGAACCAAAATATCCAAGAGATTTCCCTCTTCCTCTCCCTCTCCCTCTTTGATACGTCACTCTAAAGTATCTTCCTACCAATGAGTTAACCAAGGGATCAGACGTCCAGGTACTCCATTGTTTCACTACAATTTTTTCTGATTTCTGGAGCCAAATGGTTGTATTTCTTAACTATGTAATGGTTTCATTTGCTTGCTGACATCCAATTCTTGGTTGGACTAAGAGCTCCTATTTGTTGACTTCACTCTTCAATAGGCTTTACCACTGCTGCTAACTACCGCTTTTCTGTAAATCTGTTTATGAGCTCCTGTGTCTGAGACTCATTCAGAGCAGTTCCTCCATGTTTTGAGGAACTGTCCTATTGGGTATGTTTCATATATTCAAGATATGCATCTCATAGTTGTGCCGTATGCAAAATGGTTATTAAAGCCTGTGATTCGCAAAAGATTTTTGTTTTGGCATGGGTACTTTTATCTTGAAGACTCAGACCACAGTTGAAATCTTCAGCAAAGACAAGTTGCTTAGAGGTGTGCAAATATGGTTGTATGAGAGGCAAGAGTTCAGTTCTCGCAGTTTAAGTTTGGGATGCATATGGGTTGATGAGATGAAATGGTACTTGTTGTATGAGAACGTCTAAAATAAGCGCTCTACCGGAGACCAGGTCAAATAACTTTAACAGTTTAAAATCTGGAATATTAACCATAATACCAACACCAGAACAAGTGTCTTGTCCGATGAACCAAAAGGAAGAGCCAAGGAGCCAGTCCCTCTGAGATTGTTTTATTTCATGGAAGGTATGGAACCTTGAGTCTTGTAAAAATATCAACCCCAGATGTAAGGATGCCAGAAAGGAAAAGACTGTATGTCTCTTCTCTGTCCTTTTAATACTATTAATGTTAATAGTATGGCATGAAAAGGTGTCATACAACATGTTATTGTTGGTGTAGAAGGAAAGTTCCTTAAAAGGGATCTAAATACATATAAAAGTTATTTTTTCCTACCCACAGGGGTTGTCCCTTTCATTTCAGACTTTGCTTTCCGTTTTTGTGCACCCCTCCCTTTTGTACAAATTTCCGTATCAGTAGTGCCCTCAGGGTGTGAGGAGGTGATGGAAGATGAATCTGAATTGTCACCTGAGTCTGCTGATTCTTGTAAAAGTTCACATTGGTTAGTCAGGGAAATGGGAAATGTTCTGATAGTTTTTTTGGGGGGGGTAGCTTTCAACTTTGTCTGGGCCGAGCATCTGCAACTTGGTTGTGTAGGCTCTTTAGGTGCAGACATGTCTGAAATGACTATTGGAATAGTCTCAGAAGTGGGCACCACTGGCAAAGGGGGGTGGGATCTACAGAAATAATCTCTGCAGAAGGGGGGTCCTCCAGAGGAAGTAAAGTTAAGTTGGCAGAAGTGGAAGGAACTTCTTGGCCTGGGACAGGCCTCACTGGCCCTGGTCCATTCCTAATTTTAGCTTTTGGAGCCCTATAAAATGCTGGTCAGCACCCTCATCATGGTGTTCCTGATTGTGTGCTACCCAAGTACAATTCTTAAAAGTGTGGCCAAACTTGGCACACTGATTACATTTACACTCATTCAGACAACCCCAAGTCCCCACAAAGATTGCATTTGACAGCGTAACAGCCACTACTCAGATGAGTAGGGTCTCCACATCTGTAACAGGCTTTAGGTTGGCCTAGATAAAATAATACTCTTATGTCTCGTCCAAGAAAAAAGGAATTGGGTAGATGTACCACCCCCGAGTCTGTAGTTTTCAGCAGAACTTTTATTTTCCACCCCCCTGTCCATATGATTTCTGTATCTTATATGGCTTCGGGTTCTCCAGGGACTGTGCAGGATAATTTCAGCCAATACAAAACATCAGAAAAGTCCACCCCTTCATTGCAGGACAAGATAGTAACTGTTTTATACTCAGGTTTTGTTAGAGGTAAAGCCAAAAAGAGTCCACAGAGCAGTACGTTTGAGAGAGTAGTGTTTTGTCCAGGACCTCTCTAGACCACAGGAGGTTTTAAAGCCACTATTGAAGGTTGTCTCTCCAGAAATATGGATCAAAGTGCATATTTCACGGGAAAAGAATTTCATTGAATCTTTTAGGAGATTTCCGGCTACAAACAACTGGTCTGGAGTTTCAGGCAGATCGTCTACACAGGACAATCGAACAGCATTGTGGCATTTAGCAGGTAAAATGGGAAGTCGAAATAGAGAGGAAAAGGTTTTTTCTGTCCATCCATTTTTTTTTGTTCAGGGGAGCCTCAGTCTGTGGTGAGGTATTTAAATTGGGTTCAACAGGCCATAGAGGTGAGGCATTCGTAGGCCATAAGTTTAGAACTGGGTGCTGAGTTAAGGTTAATCCTTCTGAAATAGGCAAGGGGTCGCTAGCGGTATCATTCTCCTTGCTGCTTTGTGCTTGTAAGGCTGCTGTGTTATGCGAATTTAGATCAGGAAAGTCTGTGGGAGATGGCATTATAATCTGGGATTTTCCAGAGATCCATTGGTCTGAGTTTGGCTGTTTCTCCCATCCCACGCCTTGTAACGCGGATTCAATTGATGAAGGTGCAGTAATGACTGTTTGTTGAGAGGAAATGCCTGGCTTTTGCACAATAACATGAGCACTGGTATCTGAATGGGTACTCGCATTGTCCAGTAATGCAGGATCCAAGGTATGGGAGGTAGCATTCACGCTGAGTCCACTGGCAGACAGCGGCTCCTTTGATGGTCTGATTCTAACACTCAGCTGAGTGTTGCTGAGTGTCAGCTTCGCTGTCAGATCACAGCCATCAGATCTTCTGCTGCAATGTTGTTTTTCTGTACAAAGGGAATCCAAAGTATCACCCAAATCCATTGATTCATCCTGCTTCTGGATGCTTTCTGTCATTATTTGTGGCTGGTTCTTACTTGGGACTTGCTCTGGTAGATGAGATATGGTATTTTCCTTTTCCAAATTTTTAGATACTGCAGTCTCTGGTGTCGACAAGGTGGGAGAGGAGACTTTCTCCCCCACCTCCACAGCTTCCATCCCCTCTCCCGGACTGTTGTCCACCATCTTGGCTGGCCAAAGTTTTCCCTACAGGTGAGATGGGGAATTTCCCCAGTGCCCTGGCCAAATTTCCCCCCATTCACTAAAATACCACAAACAGCTTAATCTGGTTCAGTCAGTCTGCATTAATCTGTATTTCCTTCCCCTGGGTCATGCCTGAAAATAGGCAGAATCTATCTAGTGCACTTACCCAGTCAACAAAAACTAAATAAATAAAAAAAATAAAATTGATATTGGATGGTAGCTGGCTGGTAAAAGGGGGTCCTTTCTTTTTTTGGGAAGCACTGTGATCGTTGCTTCTCTCCTCATAGGGGAGAAGCCTATTATTATTTAGTTCATGAGCATATGCTCTTTGCAGGATTGAGGCCATGCTGTCAGCAGTTCCTTGGTAGAAATCTGGGAAGCCATCCCCACCCGGGGATTTGTTCTTTAGTTCCCCCACTACCCACTTAATTTCTTCCACCTGAATGGGTTTGTCTAGCTCCTGCACTTGCTGGGGAGTTATATGAGGGAGGTTGAGACCTGCCAGAAATTGGGGTACTTTATTCATATTAGGGGAGTGGGAGGATGCATACATCTCTGCATACAATTTAGCCATTATGTCTGATATTTCCTTCGGTGTGGTACGGATAATTCCCTGTGCGCATCTGAGGCCAGGAATGTGCCTCTCTGCCCTCTGCTTCCTAAGTCTGTACGCTAGGACTCTGCTTGACTCCCCACCCCCAGAATGTGTGGGCAAGGCTCAAAAGTGCAAGCTCAGCCTTTCTGGAGTAGTACACATTCAGCTTGGTGCTTATGTCCAACATTTCTTTAGGATCTGCATTGGGAGACTTTTTGTCTACTTTCCAGTGTATTAAGTTGCATTTCCAAGACAGTTACTTCCCTCTCCCTCTGTCACCATCTGTATGTGGCATACCCAGTTATTTTCCCCTTGAGGAATGCCTTTAGGGCGTCTCATAAGGTACTATCCAAGACACTGTTGTTGTCATTAGTGGCCATGTACTCCATCTTCAGTTTCACTCAGGGTAAGAATTTAGGATCTTTTAGTAGGAGGGGTCTATGCACCAGTTTGCCAATTTGGGTGGTGGTGGGCTCCACTCCAGGACCATTTCCACTGGGGCGTAGTCCGATATGACTCGGGCCAATATGGTGGAGCCCGTGACTGTGGGAGTGATTTGGTGGCTGGTTAGCCAATAGTCCAGTCTGCTATAGGGTTCTATGTGATAATAGCGACTCACAAAGGCGATCGCTATTATCCGACCTGCATTATCGCGAAAACAATTTGACGTAAGCTAAAAAATGGCTACCAGGAATTGTGCAAATGGGGCTATGCCCCCTGCGTACTCAAAGGGGCAAAGCCCCCCGCACCCCCCAAAATATAGATTCTCAACTCCAGGGGGTGCATGTGGTTGAGGGGGCACATGCCAGCTCAAAAAAAAAAAACTAAGTCCTGCAGCTGCAGGAGTCGCAAAAGGAAACACCCGCCCCCAGTCCCGAACCTGGGACCTGCTCCGTCGGAGCCATGCACCCTACCCACCACACCACATGGCTGGCTTGGTGAAAGCAGGTTCCCCATGGGTGACATCCCTGTTCCCAATCACTCCACATCCTGTCGCCCACCCTCCCTTCCTGTTGCCCATCCTAGCTTCATGATCGAAGCATTCGCCATCCGGGTATGGTCGCCCATGATGAAAGCGCCATTATATGGGTCACTGTTATGACAGTTGCCCATATGCGGTTGCCATCATCACAGGCTACCTGCTATAGGATTAGTGAGCAGGGGAGTAAAAGGAGTAGTCCCTGATGCTGGAGTCACCAGACATCGGATAGGCCATGCTCGGCCATCATTTGCTGAGCTGCTTTCCTGGCCTTGGCATGTGGCTCAGTGGAGTTGGCTGACCTGTCCATGGCCGGAGACAGTGTTAGATTAAAATCTCCTGCCACAATGACCGGAATGTGCTGGATATGATCTGGACTAGCACTTTTTTGAGGTGGGCAAAGAAGGCAGGGTTGTCCTCATTAGGTGCATATAGATTAAGCATGACTAGGGGACCTTCTGGTGTAGCAACCTGGATGAGGACCCATCCTCCTTCCTTGTCTTTTTGGGTATGGGGGTGTCCATGGGAGGGATCTGTGGGTTAGTATGGACACCTCTCATTTTGCATATGAAAGAGTACTGTGCACTTCCGCCCCCACCCAGTCCCATTTGAGCTTGCACACCTCTGCATGCGACAGCTTGGTCTCCTGGAGGAAGGCCACCTTAGTCCACTGTTTTTTAATGTGGGATAGCACCTGCTTGCATTTAATGGGCAAATTAATCCCTTTACACATTCCATGTGATAAATGTTATGTTATCCATTAGGTTTTGCACTGCAGTGTGTAGTGGGGTATAGGGGTGCTAATAGGTGGATGGACTCCAGGAAACCTAAGCCACAGTGCAGTACATTTAAGAACATACTTTTTGTGAATGTCATACAGCTTTCCCTCTCAGATCCTCATTGGTCCAACTGGGGGAACTGTACACAAAAATGTCCTTGACTTTTTGTAACCTTGTCATGCTATATGGTTGAAAGGGAGTTATTCCACTTGAACCAGGTATCCTTCTAGCAGTGGCCATGTAGGCACCAAGCATGGATACTGGTCCGGGTAGAACTCCTTTCTCACCAACATTGTAAGGGTTTCATGCCTTTTCTTGCCCTCGTTCCCTTTCCGCAAGTGCTTTGTGACTGCACTACAAGGGTGGTTGTCTGAGGCAGTTATAGGCAGTATGGGTCCCTTTTGGCAGGGGTGCCCCTTATGGGTACCCATGAGTCAGTTTTGTCTTGGCTGTGTGCACAGTCATGTGCCAAGCATTGCCTACTCATTGTCTGGCTGCCCCCAGTCTTTCCCACCGAGTAGCTGGGTGCTTCTCTCCCCTCCTTCACCCACCCATCACGGGGGGGGGCTTGTTAGTATCCCTGGTTTGTTTCCCTCATAATATGGCAGACACAGGAAAGAATCTGGGCAATTGTTGGAGCCGGGGAGGGTCGAGGGGTACCTTAGAAGAAAGCGGGGGGGGGGGCTGAGCCCCTCTCAGATTCTGTAACTCTTAGAACCCTGCTGAGGCTTTCTGCCAGATGTGCCATAGTTTGTCCACGTTGGGAGAAATGTATCCCCTGGTGACCAAAATCAGTCTCCATTGTGTTAGTATACATGGGGGGGAGGCCCTCCCCATAGTTCATACTGTGGCCATTGAAGGGGGGTAGAGTTCCAACATATAGTATCCATGTCCAGGTGGGATGAAGTGGCCACCCTGTTTCACTAGTTTACACTAGTGGTTTTTGCAGGGTGGCCATACCATGCTGAATTAGGAGGTTGCCCCTCTAAGATCTAGCTGAGGGCAGGGCTTGGTGATGTCCTCCAGACATCAACGCGGCCTATTGTAACTTAAGGTTCCTTTCTCAGGTAGTTGTAGCTGCCACATGGGAGGTGTCATCAGCCCACCTGGAGTACGGGCCCAAAACCAGCACTGAAGCTGGGATCAAGGAGCCTGGAGCCATGGCCGGGTAGGTGAGCATTGAGGGCACTTCTTGCCCTGGTAGCTCTGCAGGTGCTGATAACAGAGCGTTGGTTACTAGGCTGGTAAAGGTGGAATCAGAAGATGCTACTGCCCAGATTAGTTATTCCTTTGGGTCCGGTGCGGGTGCAGGGTGGCTGCTTTGCTGGAGGGGGGCATAATGACTCCTGTATGCCTCTCCCTCATTGTAACTGATTTCAAAGTCTCCTTCAATGGACCTCTGGTCTCTCATAGTTGCAGCCGAGAGGGTGGAGCTGTGGTCCACTTTTCCCTTGCGACTGTCGGTATGCACACCCAACAGTGGCAGTTCGACAGTGGGGTCCCCTACAGTGACAACAGTGCCACATTGCTGTAGGGAACCCACTGGAACCTGGCACTGTCCGTCAGGGGTCCTGCACCCCCCCAATCAGCTCTGACCTGGAGTTGAGAATCTCAAGTGGGAGGTGCGGGGGACTAAGCCCCCCGAAGAAAACACTTGTGCTGCACAGAAACCGTCAACCAACTGCAAACTGTGGTCAACCTGCCGGTTTCACTGTCTGGTCGTTTGACAAAAGTTTTGTCAATGACCAGTCATGGATCCGTGACCATCCTCCCCCCTGGTTCCTTTTCCTCGATGCTGGTTGCCATTCTGGGGATGATTGTCCCAAAGGGGGCACTGGAGCAATTTGTTGTGGCCGGAAGGGCCGAGGTGAGTTTTTTTTTTCCAGGGAGGTATCCATTTCTCGGGCCCCCATGTTGTGTTCCTGGTTCCGATTCTGGTCTCCATTCATGATTGCTGGATAAAGTCCTTGGCAGCCACCGGGACTGCAAATGAGTGGGGTGCCCCATTCTGTTCAATCCGGAGGACAGCAGGGTACCTCAGGCTATAGGGTATATGCAGATCCATTAGTGCATGTCTTGCATTAGTGATTTCCCTGCAACATTCTGATAGCGCAGGGGAAAAGTCGGGAAGATCCGCACATGGTGTCCACACCAGCTTAGGGGCCAGTGCTCTCTAGCAAGCCCCAGGATCTGCTTCTTGACTAGAAATCAGAGGAACTTTGCCAGGATGGGTTGGGGATGCTGTCCTGGCTTGGGGTAGGGCTAGGGAATGGTGGGCCCTCTCCACCTCCAGAGGAGTTGGCCATTGAAATTGGAGCAGTTCGGGTAGGACTTGTTGCAGAAAGAGGGCAGTGTCTCTGCCCTCCATTCCTTCAGGAGAGTCCACGAAATGCAGGTTGTTATGCCACCCTCTATTTTTGATATCTTCAAGTTTGTCTGTTAGTTGCTGTATTATTCTGTCCTGTTCGTCCAGCCTGTGGTTGATTCTTTCTGAGTGATCCCTCTGCTGTGCCATGAGACATTCATTATTATCCACATGCTGAGAAATATACACAATGTCTGTTTTATTTTCTTGTACCTGTTTAGTTCGCACCCCAGCCCTGGCTAGAAGTGTGGCAAACATGTCTTATTTCTTTCATTTCTTTCATTTCTTTCAGCTCCCCATTTGCCAGCCCCAAGGGAGTGTTGGAGCCAGGAGCTGAGGCCGTGCTGTCAGCCATACTGTGGTCCCTGGAGCTGAAGGCTAAAGTTTGAAGAGATGCTTCTGGAGTACAGACGGTGCTGGCACAGATAATTTTTTTTCTTAATTATCCTGATGATATCAGTTATTCAGGTCAGATTGTAAGAGAGCGGGTAGTCAGATTAGCATAGGATTCTGTAGGATAACAGTTGGTAGTCAGGAGCTGTGAGAGCTAGGCTGCTTCCATGTTGGCTTCCAAACCACGACCCTTCTTTGTTGTTTTTTTAAATATTTTTACACCATGATTTCAACATATCCTTCATATGACCCGCCCTCATGAACAAGGGCAGAGAAAATGTTCAGCTCATGCCTGAAAGGTGATTTTGCACAGCGACCACAAAATTACCTTTCAGGACAGATTTGCTGAATTTCACTGCAAGTGTTCATGAGGTGGGGTCCCTAAAAAAGGCATGGTGAAACTTTGAGGCACAAATATTCAAAAATGGCCAAGTTATGCCACAAAGTTCAAAACTCCATTGAAATATATTAAACTGCATACCTGATTTCACCAGCTCACGGTCTGGCTTTGAAGAGTGATGATGTGTCTGCACTACACAGAGGATTATGGTGTTGGACCCCAGGTGGGTAAGTAAGGGCTTGGGGGGGGGGTGGTGATGAGTGGAAGTGTCAGTTGGGGAGACTAACGGTGCAAAATACATCAATAGATTTCTTTTTTACAGGGTTAAAAAAAAGACGAGGGATGAGGCTGTATGAGATTTAAAGGATGAAATGGCACTGATGCTACTCATGAGGTTTTTTAAATGTAAGAAATAAAGCAGCAAACTTTCAACCTCCTACACCACAAAGATGTGCATTACTTGCCTACATTTAGAATAACTGTTAAACAAACTAAAATCTAAATCAGAAGTCACATTAAAAGTCAAGTGCATTTGGAAACAAGAAGTTGTGCTTTTAACTCTAAGAAAACTAAGCTTTCAGTGACAGTGAACCGCTAGCTAACAATCAAAGTCAGTCCAAGTTAATTGTTTTTTTTTTTCCTTTTCTCAGCTTGCTACAACATTATTGTGATTGACAAAGCTGACATCTGCTGAACTGTTCTAAAAACACAGATGTGAAGTCAGTATAAGGAGAAGACAAAGCAGTCCTGAAACACCTGAATTTCTCATGTTGCTCTATAATGTAGCTCTTTTCAGTACAACTCTGAAAAAACTCTTTAAAAAGAGAACTTTGCAAGAACTGAAATATGCCCACCCTTTGTAGATGTGAGGTTTCAGTAGGTAGCTCATTTCTTGTAAATGCAAGTGTTTTTCCACAGTCATCTGATATCAGTTAAAACATTCAGTTACTTCCCAAAGTGTTACGCAGACTGCTGGCAGTAACTGATAGTAAAACGGGAGCATCTGTTTCCTCCTGGTTGAATCCAGATCTACTTAGAACTGGATTAATAATGCAACCATAACCGAGCTGCCTCATATTTTAGTGTTTTGAAATGCTCTGCTTAAGTTTTACTCCCATTGGTTCAAGCATAAAAGAGTGTTTGTACTGTAACATTTTGTGAAGTTGTTATTGACTTGAAATGCAGTTTAATAAAAGTCTTCTTCAGAGCAAATGCACAAAATTATGGTTTAAAGATGTGGAACTCAGACTCACCCTAAATTTATATAGAAAACAGAATGTGGTTAGAGCATTTGATTGTGTGAACACAGTAGGTGTGAATCCCACCAAAGCGCAAACACCAACTACCTGTAGCTGTGTTAGCCCGATAAGTCTCTGGACCATCCTATGCCTAAATCCACCCAATTTTAAAAATGAGAAGATGCAAAACTATGCTGAAATGTACATGTTTACATTACAATTGAGAGATCTGGAGCGAATAAATTATTAAACAAAACTACTTGCCTGCCCCAATACTATTATTTGCACTAATATTATGTGTTATGAGACTTACTGGATGATATGTGCCAGTTTTTATCTCAGGAAGTCAAATATTTCAGATAGACTGAAGAAGCTTGGACAAAGATAAGAGCCACTTCTGAATCTTTTGGTTCCTCTGCCTTATGTTAAGGGGAAGGGGATTGAGATCCACTGTTTTTTGAAACTCTGGGCACTATGGAGACACTTCTCCTGTCCAGGAGTAGCCTGGCTCCCTTACTTATATGTAAGGCTTAGGGCCACACATGTGCAGTTGCAGCATGTGCAGCCATATTAGTTTACATCCCCAGTCTGTTCCCAGGCTACTTCCAGATGGGGGAAGTTGTCTCCATGGAGCCCTGAGGTACAAATAACACAGTGGACCTTGGCCCCTACCCTTTACATGGGGCCAAGAAACCAAAAGATTCTGCTGTGGCTGCCATGAAGATTGGGGATGGCGTCAAGCTCACATCCCACCACAGCAATTGGACAAAGACCATCCAGTCCCATTTCAGCATTCAGGGGACCAGAGGCAGAAACAATGCAGTGGGGCAATGAGGTCACAGCCCACTAAAGGTATGCTCCAGATTAAGGAACGCAAGTTACTGTTGCATTTATGGCAGCAGCTACAACAGACAGTGATGGAGGGTTTTCTTTTTTGCAGGGTATATTTTAAAAAAAATTAGGGGTTGTGGGTGCTGAGAAGGAGGGTTTGGTGGGGGGGACAGTTATGGGGAGCACCAGTAACACACATTGATGGATGGTTTTCTGTGTTACAACTGGTGTCTGCAACAGTACAGGGCTCTTCCTGCATGTTTGAAATTCTTTTACAGGCTGATCATGACTGGGTTGGCTTTTCCTTTTCAAGTACAGAACTTTTCCGCCCAGCAAGCCAAAACTCTTTCATGATCAGCCTGGCTGATGATTGGTGTAGCACTGCTGCACCCCTTGAAGACTGCTCAGCATTGGTGTGACAGTGTCTCACCTTTCAAAACCCAACTTTCATAACAAAATGTTCACTGCATACACGCGCACATAGTAAACATAATAAAAACGCAGTACTAAATTCTTAGCATATATGCACTTACTACTCTACAAACTTGATCTATACTGAAATATTTAACACTATCAAGTATTAGTTTTTGTTAATTATCACTATCACAGTAGTTATTTTTATTTAGATTATGTAATCAAAATAATATCTACATATTGAAAGGGACTTCATGTGTCCCCCTGTAATTTTTCACTTTTAATCAATTCTATTTTTTTATAAACCTTATTGTCTGCTTGCTTCTAAATATAAAATACTAGACTTCAAAATGTATATCATGTATAGTAACATCTAATTTTCTTTTTAAATAAAATCCTATAATAACTGTTTTGTTTTACTGGAAATACTGCAGAATTCCAAATAATTATTTGTTCTGTTTTTCTTACGACGTCACCCCAGCGCACTCGGTTCGGCTGCCAGGAGGTTGAAATTCCCATTGATGTGGTCTATTGGCAGTGAATAAGGTGACCTTCCTGAGGGGCCTGTGTAGTATCCTCTGGCAAATACAAAAAAGCCTAAACTGTCTTTCCTATGCTACTTGCTGTTGTTTGTAACCAGCAATGACTGTACTACTGACGTGGCATGTCCCTACTTCCATATGCCAGATAATGGAAAACATTTCACTAAGCTAGACTTTTTAAAAGCTGATCAGTGAGTTACCTTTTTTTGTGGGCATTTGTTTCAATAACTTTAGTACCTGAAATGGATTTATTTTACAAAAGTAGAAGGGAGGTATATTATCTAGCAACAAAGTTATAGTGAATCAATTATTCTGAGAAAAATCTTTAACATTTGTCTGAAGATTAGAAAAATCTGTGAATTTATTCAAAAATGCTTCACCAATTACAGAGGGATTTATTTATTCCTCTCCGTTATGAAAATAGATTCAATTGAGTCTTTCCTTCTGTGGGTCAATTATTGATTTAATTGAGAACCAAAATCTTTTTGGGTCTCCAAGGGATCCATTTTACTGATTATGGAAGTAAGGCCTTACATTGCCTAATTTTAGCTCTGCATTTGTTCCTTAACTGGCAATACCTGTTCCAATCAGCAACACTGTTCATGATTTTAAATTCTTTCCAGCAAATGTTGTTTTGCTTGCTTTGTTTCATTGATAAATGTAGCTCTGGAGTAATCCGAATATTGGGTGTGCCTTTGACTCTTCTAGTTTTTAGTGGCAGGTATTTATTCTGAATATTAAGCAAAGTACTAGTAAAGAAATCTACAGCTGCATTAACCTCTGGGATATCGTCCAGAAAAGTCCAGTCCACTAAGTGCAACTCCGCCATAAGCCCAGCCAGATCTAGGTTCACAAAATTCCTGAAGGAAATGCAACTGGGAGGGATCTTGGGGTCCATAGTTAATGGTACCTGAATAAACACTGATTTAAAAAATGTGCTTTCAATGGTTTCTTTTTTATGGGCAACATGCTGTACAGTTCTTTTCACAGAACCGGTAGTTTGGAGTTTTTACTATGTCATGGTTTGTGCACAGAATGCTAATTATGAGCTGTTGACCTATCAGAACCTTGGTCAGTTCTGTGCACAAACAGTGACATAGTTAAAACTCCAAAGGCCAGATTCGCAAAATGTTGCCCTGGTGCAAACCCAGTTTGCACTGCACAAATCGGGTTTTGCATTGAGCTGGTATTCACAAAAGCACAATTTACATGCACAAAATGGGTTTGCATTGGGACAAAGTGTGGGGGGGGCTACAATGCAAATGAGGGAGCAAGGATGTGAATATCAGTGCTGTCTGATTAACAAAGCGTTTGCTCCATGCGAGGACCTTTTACGGGTCCCCCTTGCACTGAGCAAATACCACTGATTCAGACCTTGCTTTAACCCCCCCCAATCCTAGTGGTTAGTGGAGATACTGCAGCAGTGCCCCAACAGCACTAAGATGGTATCCCTAGCATTTAGTGGTCCCTCTGCCATCATTCACTGATCGCTGGCCTGAGAAAAACAAAAACAGAAATAGTCCCTGGTGCCAGTGGTTCCTCCCTGGCAGATAAAAAAACATAATTTTATTCCCTGGTGCTAGTGCCCCCCCCCCATGATTGCCAATTGCCAGCTCAAGTTAAATAAAGTCTCTCTGGTGCTAGTGGCCCCCCAACCCAATCCCTAACCCACTGGGAAAACAAATGTCCCTGGTGGTTAGTTGTCCCTCCCCCTTCACCCAATCCCTCGCCCGACAAATTAAAATGTTTTCCTTGATGGCAAGCGGTCCCTCCCCCCATCCGATCACCCACCTGCTATATAAAACAAGTGTCCCATGTAACCCCCATCCTGATCCTCTGTATAGTCAAGTGCAATATCTCCCTAGGGGTCTAGTGAACCCCCATCCCTGATCCCCTGTATAGTTAATGTAACCTTTTCCCTGGTGGTCTAGTGGAACCCCTTCCCCGTCCCCAGTTCCCTGTATAGTTAGTTAATGTAACCCTTTTACTGGTGGTCTACTGGACCCCCACCATGGCAGATAGACCCACCACCCTGCTCACCCCCATCCTGACCCCCAGCTGGCGACTGGCACAGCGCTCCTTTCTCCACCACAGCCAGATGCCAACTGAGCTGTCACTGAGCATGTAATGTATACAGTACATGTTCACTGACTGACAGCTCAGAGTGTGTTGTCAATCAATGAGTGCATACTGTATAGAGTTTGCACCTAGTGACAGCTCAGTTGGTGGCTAGCCATGGTGGAGAGAGGAGGGCTGTGCCAGTCGCCGGCTGTGAGTTGGGATGGTGTTGTGGATCACTACCTGCCAGGGTGGGGGAAGGTCCACTAGATCACCAGGGAAAGGGTTACATTTACTATACAGGGGATCGAGGATAGGAAGGGGGTCTGCTAGACCACCAGGGAAAAGTTGTACTTCACTATACAGGGGATCAGGCTGGAGGGGTCACACTGGACACCTGGGACACTTGTTTTATATACTGGGCAGGTGATTGGGTAGGGGGAGGGACCACTTGCCACCAGGGAAAACATTTTGATATGTCAGGTGAGAGATCAGGTGGAGGGAGGGACTACTAGCCACCAGGGACATTTGTCTTTACAGCTAGTGAGGGATCATGTGGGGGGAATCACTAGCACCAGGGAGACTTTATTAATTTTACTTGGGCTGGTGATGGGCAGTCAAAGGAGGGTGGGACCAGTAGCACCAGGAAATAAAACTATATTTTTTTACCTGTCAGGCCAGCAATTAGCAATTGGGGGGGGGAGACACGCTACACTCACTGCAGCCTATGCAAATGGACCCATTATGGGCATGCAAATGGCCACCTTGTACCTTGCATGCCCAATGGTCTCATTTGCATATGCATGTTAGTGAATCAGAAATAACGCACTGGTGCTATCCATTGCAGGGCCATTCCCTTAGCTGTGGGTCGGGGTGGCAATGGGATACCCACAATGCAACCTAGCCCTACTCACAGTCCGATAGTGCAGTGCACTATCCAACTGTGAATAGCAATTTTTTAAGACTGGGCAATTGCAAATCACAGTGCAAAATTATAAGCTGTGATCTGCGATTTTTTTGTGAATCAGAGCCCAGATCACAGGTTCCATGAAGCGAACTGTAACAAAATGTTGCCTATAAAGCAAAACAAAGCAAAACAGAGTTTTTCATATTACTTTTTATTCAGGTACAGTTTAATATGGATACTTTAGGGAAATGAATATAATTTCTGAAAATAAGAACTTTAGAAACAGTTAGAAATGATTTTCTGTCCTCTTTAAATGGTTGTCCTTTGGGGAAGCCAGTGCCCCTGCTGTGCTTTTACTGGTTGTGGATCATGAAATACTACCTTGATGATATTGTATATCACAGGTGACACTAGACAGTTTGCATACTCTAGAAGCTGTTGTTAGAAAGCTGTAGGTAGCACAGTTATATGTTAAAAAACATGTTTTTTTTGTTTTGTTTTTAAGACAGTGTAACTTAATGGGCATAGAGTTGATGCCGAGGGTGTATACTGTAGCTCCAACCCATTAGCCAACAAATTTAACTGAACTGAGATCATATCTGTCGTTGTTAAATTCATTTGGGAAGTAGATATCAAACTTATTTACCTGAAAAAACACTATGACCAACCTGCTACGAAAAAAAATCAGAAATGGTTCTGAAGATCAGAATGCCATGAAGCTTCTGAACTGATAAAAAGGTAGCCCTTTCCTGTGTTAGTGCATTTTGATTCTGCATTGCCTGTGATTTTGCCTGAGATGCCCCACCTGTCGCTGTGCATGCTGTCACTTCTGGTAAAACACCTGATGGTAGTTAAAAACCTATGGCATATGCATCTCATACACTGAACAAGGCAGAATGGGAGCAAGCACAATTTAAAAAGGAGGTGTCAGGAATAAGTTTTGGGGGTTATGAAATTTCATGAATTCTGTACCTTTAAAGTAGAAAATTCACCCTGATTGCAGACCTCAAACCCATACTTTAAGAACAAAGTCGGACAATGTCTCCATCATTTTATGCAGCCTGCAGGGTGTATCGTACCTACTCTACAAATAGTTGTATTGTACCTGCCAGTGTTTGTTATTTTTTGCATACATAGCATATAGAAACATACAATTTGTCAGCAGAAAAGAACTGCTTGGCCCACTCAGTCTTCCCAGATGTTCCCTGCCCAGTCTGTCTCCGTAGACCATAACTGGTTTTTAGCTATCCTCCCCCCCCCCGCCTATTTGCTAATATTCCCCATGTCTATCCCACACGTTTGAAACCCTCCAGTGTTTTCACCTCCACCACTTCTGTTCAAAGTCTGTTCCACTTGTCTGCCTCCCTTTCAGTGAAGTAGTACTTCTTCACATCCTTTTTAACCCCCCCCCCAGCTTCATTGCATGCCTGTAGTCCTGGTGTTCTTTCTCATTTGCAAAAGATGAGGTACTTTTAGATATCTAACTTAATTTGCACTGTTATAGCTATTTATTTTGTGTTGCCTCAATTATCTGTCTGTGTAGTGTGTATAATGTCTTTGCAACACTTTAATGCATCTTTAATTTTATTTTTATAATGTATTTTTATGTTTGCTTGCATGCATGTGGAAGAAACATAATTATGTTTGCTTGCACACATGTGCAAGAAACATAGTGCCATCATACAAGTTTTTGTAGGTGTGCCTTCCCCATTTCCAATACCCTGATCCCTTTTGCAGGCACGGCTGCATCGCGCCAATGAATGTCCAAGCTGTCTGACAGCCATTCAGATGCAGTGTTGTACAGTTCTGAGGAAAATACCACCACAATCAGCGGTGGTAACGTGTAGGCAATTTGCATACTGCTGACGGGCAAAAGTCCCGTGTCGTCTTCCTGAAGAAGATGCCATGCTGGGACCCAACCCCAGCATGGCAAGTCGGTGTGGCTGACGGGGGGTGCCCAATCCCCCGTCAGCTCCACTGCCACCCCCCAAAAATAACCTTTCAGCTGCCATGCTGGGAGCCCACCCCAGTGTGGCAAAAGTCCTGCGTCATCTTCCTGCAAAAAAAAAAGTCCCTCATTGACTGTCTTGACCCCTCCCCCAACCTGTGCCCACCATCTGCTCACCCACCTCCCCACACCCCCCATACTTACCTCCAGAGCCCAACGCAATGATGTTTGGTGGACCGGGAATATGTCTTCACTCTTCAAAGCCAACTGTGAACTGAAGTAATGTCGGTAAGCTGTATAATGGCATAAATGGGTTTTTTTTATACTTTGGTGCATATCTCGGCCATTTGGGGAATTTTTTTCACCAAATTTTCAACATGGGGTTCTTGGGGCCCCACCTCATTAACTCGGTCACTGTCATTTTGTTATTCGGTCCCGAAAGGTGATTTCGCAGTCACTGCTCAGAACCACCTTTCAGGACTGAGTAGCGAAATGACAGCAGCACAGTTCATGAGGTAGGCCACACAAAGCCCTAAGTTGAAAATTTGGTGAAAAAAATTCCCAAAAATGACTGTTATGAGCGTGCATTGCACTGTTCCTACATACGCTCGTAAGTTCGCAAATTTTTAATATTTTAACTTCAGATTTTCAACATTGCTATTTTACCACACCTCCTTATGAGCAGTACAGCTGTCATTTTTCACATCTCACCCAAATGAGAAAATCACAGTGACACTGTTCATGAGCAGAGGTCTTAAAATGGCTATGTTAAAAATTTGGTGACAAAAGTCCATAAAATGACTGTTACGAGCGAGCATTGAGCAGTTTCCAAGCACCCTTGTAAGTTCACGAATTTGTAATATTTCCAGTCCAGATTTTCAAGACTGGCATTTTTCCACACCTCCTTGTGAACAGTACAGCTGTCATTTTTCACACCCAGGCCGAAATGTGTTTTCGCACTTCCGGTGCAGAAATGCGTGGTCGCTGTGGGAAATCAGTGTTTGGGACAGATTAAGAAAATCACAGTAACACTGTTCATGAGCGGAGGTCCCAAAATGCCTGAGTTGACAATCTGCTGTAAAAAAATGCCCAAACTTATTACATTACGGGTGTGCGTTGTGCAGTTTCTACACTCGCTCGTGACTTCACCAGTTTTTTTTATATTTTCACCCAGATTTTCAACATTGCCATTTTTTTACACCTCCCCATGAACAGTACAGCTGTCATTTTTCACATCCTGTTCAAAATGTGTTTTTGCACCTGTAGTGCCAAATGACGTAGTCGCTGTGCAAAATCAGCTTTTGGCTAACAAACTGATATTGCCACTGTTCATAAGGTGGAGGGCACAAAAAACCCTTATTGAAAATTTGGAGGGAAAATACCAATGATCGCCTGAGGTGTTAGGGTTTCTGACCATAATGACCCACCCTGTAGAGACTGACAGGCATCAGGGGTGTGACTTGGGATTGTCGCCTGTAATGCTCATGCCATTCCACCCCCACCCACATCCTGCAGCCAGTAAGAGTCATTGAGGTGTGCCTTGGACTCTTCAGCCCCAAAGTTCACCCCATTCTCCTATACTGCACCCATCTCACCATATTTCCTGATGGAATGGGGTGAGCATAAGGCCCAAAGACCTCAAGGAACACCGTGACACTTGTTGGTGTCTGCAGGGTAGTGTGTGGTGAAATGGCATGGCCGTTATGCCTGACGACCCAAAGGCACACCCCAATGCCTGTCAGTCTCTGCAAGGTGGTGGTGGAGTTGGCTTCAGTTAAATACTTCACTACCATTCCTATTATGCATCTCTCTCACTCCTACACTACCAATGCCAATGCCAGTAAGCAAACATTCGGCATTGACAAATGCTTGTTCTTTATTGTGTTTTAATGCTATTCCCCTGCACCCACAGTTTATCTGACTTGTACATCTTGTATTTCTTGCTCCCCCACCCCTTCCCCCAGGGCACATCTGCAAACAAGCTATTCAGCTCAGTATGTCTTAAAACTCTTGAAAGACAAGAAAGAGAGAGAGAGAGAGAGAGAGAAAGAAAGAGAGAGAGAAAAAGAGAGAAAGAGAAAGAAAAAGAGAGAGACAGAGAGAGACAGGAGAGACAGGGAGAGACAGGGAGAGACTGGGAGAGGGAGAGGGAGAGGGAGAGGGAAAGATAGAAAGAGAAACAGAGAGAGAGAGAGAGGAGAGAGAGGGAGAGAGAGAGAGAGAGGGAGGGAGAGAGAGAGGGGGGAGAGAGAGAGAGGCGGGAGAGAGAGAGGAGGGAGAGAAGGAGAGGGAGAGGAGCAGGAAAGGGAGGGAGAGAGAGAGGACGGAGGGAGAGAGAGGGACGGGAGAGAGAGAGAGGACGGGAGAGAGAGAGGGAGGGAGGGAGAGAAGGAGAGAGGGAGAGGGAGAGAGAAAGAAAGATCGATCTCCCCTCTTGCTCGCCTGTCTTCCAGGTTCTGAGATGTGGCTTAGTCACACTGCCCTGCCACTTTGAAGTTGTCAGTTACAATAACCCCAAGGTCTCTTTGTTGCTTAGTGACTGTCAGTATCTCTCCCCCTCATCCTATACTCCGCTTCTGGGTTTCTGTGCCCTGTGTACATGATTTTGCATTGTCTGGCACTGAACCCCAGCTGCCATGCTCTTGACCACTCCTCAAGTTTCCTAAGATCCCTGTGCTTGCTCTCCACGCCCTCCTGAGTTTCTACCAATTGCAGATTTTGATATTAACTGCAAAAATGTATACTTTCCCTTCCAGGCCATCAGCAATGTCACTTATGAAGATGTTGAAGCAGACAAGTCCCTGTACTGAACCCTGCAGCACCCACCTGGTTACTCTCCCATCATTAGAGTGAATGCCATTAAGCCTGTCCGTTAAGCAGTTCCTGATCCAATTCACCACTTTGGATCCCATCCCTAGGCTGCTCAATCTCTTTATCAGTCTCCTCTGCAGCAGTGTTGAAGGCTTTGCTAAAGTCCAGATACTCCATGTCCACTACCATACCCCGATCAATTTCAATGGTCACCCAGCCGAAGAAATTAGTCTGATTCATCTGTCATCACACACACACCCCTCCCCCACCACCACCACCATTAATTCATGCTGCCTACTGTCTTGCAGCCCATTGGATTTAATGTACTCTGTCAGACTTTCCTTAAGCATGATTTCCACTAATTTCCCCACCACTGAAGTGAGACTGACTGGCCTATAGTTGTAGCCTCCTCTTTGGTGCCACTTCTTATGTAAGGGGACCATGTCTGTTCTTCTCCAGTCCTCCAGAACCACCCCTGTTTCCAGC
This sequence comes from Neoceratodus forsteri, assembly GCA_016271365.2. Taxonomy (NCBI): domain Eukaryota; kingdom Metazoa; phylum Chordata; order Ceratodontiformes; family Ceratodontidae; genus Neoceratodus; species Neoceratodus forsteri. Next base: position 1,335,468,216 of record CM057453.1, on the reverse strand, counting down.
GAACTGTTAAATGAGGCCATCAGTATTGCAGCTAGCACCTTCCTAAGTTTCTTTAGTGCCTTTAGGTGTATTCTATATAGTCTCATAGCCTTGTCCACCTTCAGAGCTGCAAGTCCCTTCGGGACTCTTTCGTTTGAAAATAGACTTGTGCTCACCTGTCTCCCACCCCCTTTTTTTTTGCTACTCCCTTGTGTTCTTCTTCCCCCTCCCTCCACTCTGCTTTTTTGCTGACAAGTTCTTATCTTATGTTTCTAATACAGCCACCCACTTGCCTAAAGAATTTGGCAGGGAGTCTTATTGGGAGAACTTGGAACAAGTACAATGGTTTAGGTAATATGCACATCTTAATAGTGTTCACCCTTCCCAAAGGGGAAAGGGGAAATGGGGTCCATTTCTTCAGATCTTGCTTTAACATGTTTAGCAATGAGGGGAAATCAGCCTCAAATAATTTATATAGGTTTTTAGGTAATATAATCTCCATGTATTTTAGGGTGTCTATCTTCTTCAGAGCTAGGGTGGTATCACAGTGTACTCTTCCTTTCTCCCCTCCCAGGAATAGAACTTCACTTTTGCTACAGTTGACCTGTGGCTTCCCAGACATCCATACTGTACACCCCAATTAGATTTGCCAAATGTGGTAGAGTAACCATCAGTTCTTTAAGATATAAAGGAAGTTCATCCTCAAATAAGGACATCTTACGATGTACACCTCCCAGTTCAGTCCCTCAGTCTCATGGTGAACACAAATCACTGTAGCCAAAGGCTCCAAGGTGAGGGCATACAGCAACGGGGAAAAGGGGACATGCCTGTCATGTTACCCTGGTAACGGGAGGATCTCTACGAAGATTGCAGCTGGTGCAAAATGCAGCTGCCCGACTGTTGACAGGGCAGCAAAAGTTTTGTCACATTACACCAGTTCTGTGTGAATTGCACTGGCTGCCGGTCAGGTGGAGAGTCCTCTTTAAGGTGGGTCTTCTCACCTATAAGGCCCCTACACGGACAGGGCCCTGGCTACCTGTTAGACCTTCTGTCACCTGCCCCTCCTGGCGTCCTCTTCATTCATCCAGTGAATGCCTACTGACCGTTCCCAGAACTAGGTTGAAAACATCTGGCGATAGAGCATTTGTGCCGCAGCCCCAGTTCTGTGGAATTCTTACCAACTATGGTCAGAGAGGCTTCATCGTGGATGTTTTAAGGCCCAGTTAAAGACTTCTTCTTCTCTAAGGCATTTAATGTTTAGAGATTGATTTATTGTTAGGTTTTAAATTTTTGTACTGATTCGTATTTATATGTGAATCCATATTTTTTTTTTTTATGTTAAATATGTTTGTTTAAATGCCTGTACGGCGCCCAGAGCCTCCGGGATTGGGCGTCTTTTAAATAAATTTTGCCTTGCCTTGCCTTAATTTAAAAGCTCACGAGAGCCTACATTGGTCAGAATCTGTGTTTGCAGGTAGGTATGTACTGCCTGCATCCATTGCTGGAATTTGGTGGCATATCCCAAACCTTTCCAGAGTGTCATATATATATCCCCACTCCATGCTGTCAAAGGCCTTTTCTGATCTAGTGCCAAGATCCACATGCTGTTCCTCCCTCCCCTTACTGCTCAGTGACAGACCCTATCAATATTCTTCTGATATTAGTTTTGCCCTGTCTGCCCATAACAAAACCAGATTGGTCTGGATGAATCACGAGTGGCAGATTTACTTCCAGCTTACTAATCAATATTTTGACTATAATTTTATAGCCTGCCATTAGTAGGGATGTAGGGCAGTAAGAACAGAAGAGTCATGGGTCTTTACTAGGCTTGCAGAGGACCACAATTGTGACTAATGACATGGAGAAGGACAGTCTACCTCTTTCAAGGCATTCTTACACCATGCCCCATTGTGGCTCTTTAAGTTGTCCCAGGGTAATTTGACAGAAACCTATAGGCAGTCCATCAAAGCCTGGGGCCTTCCATCTCCTCAGGTTCCAGATGGTTGCCTCAACTTCACACCATGCAATTGAGGAATCAAGTCTGGATTGTCTCATATCTTCTGTGTGTGGCATTGGAGCTTTTTTTTGGCAATTAATGTACTTTATTGAGAATATTCAGACAATAGCACAAATCAGTAAACAAACACTTAATACAAACCCATACAATGCCCCAAACTTAAAGTGCTATAGGTATACCATTGAAATAGTCCATCATACAGCTCTTTTGATAACATTAACAAATACTACTGCAAATCACAAATATAAATAAAGAGGTAATCTCATTAGCAAATTGATAGAAATAGCAGATATCATTCATAGACCATTAAGTATAAAGTTCTCCAAGTAATTCATCTAATTCTGGCAGTAGTCCCATATGTCTAAATCAACAATATTAGGACACATCTAATCATTTTCACAGTTTTTGGAAGGATTCAGTTCTATTCCCCATACTGGCAACTGTGTTTTTGATTTTTAAAGCAAATAACAATTATGTATGCCCCTCACAGAATAAGTGGTAGAAAAGCTTCCTAGCACAAACAGCAACAAGGGTAATGTGATATTTTTAGCACCCACTCTCGTAGTTCCCCATGAAACACAATTCTGGGGTACAAGCAGACTCTCCACCTAGAAAGGGATCAAGATAACTTTAAATACTTGCCAAAAACAGTTGAGCTTTGGTTCATGTCCAGAGTGTGTGAAATAAGGTATCGTGTTCCTCTCTGCAGCATGTACACATGTCAGTGTGTAGTTTTCCATACCAAATGCAATTTCTGGCGCATGAAATAGATATGATGTGGAATTTTTAGTTGCATGAGACAGTGTCTATCAAACTTAATATAGCTGTACCTAGTCTTCCAAATCTGGTTCCTATCATAATCACCATCCTGTTTAGGCAGAACTTGTTGCCAGTAGTGGGCATTGCTTTCTGTCTTGTTACCCGTCAAGTCATAGACACTAATACATAGATTTGCAGTTGGGTGTGGTAATATGTTTCATTTAGCTAATGGCAATATTTTTCCCCATGGTTAGAGCTCCAGGAGTCTGTGTCAAAATGGCTAGCTAGATCATAGACAAGATGCAGGAAGGAGAAGCAGGGCCTAGCAGGTCTTTTGTGTCTGATTTGAAAGGTGTCATACATGATGAGTTTGCCATTCAGTAGTTGTTCCACTTTGTGGGCTCATTGAGCAGACCAGAATTTGGATGTAAGAATCCAGCCATCAATTTTTAAGTTCAGGTTATGAGCAAGGTTGTGAAATATCTTTGTAGGAGTCCAGTTTTAGATAATGACATCACTGGTGGTGAACTTCACAAGACACAGTCACTGCTGTATTAGTTAATGACATAGACAGCTTCTTGTATGGATTAAAAATCAGATAGGTAGGGGTGATACATATAGAATAATGCATGAGTAAGTGTGTGTAGCAAGGTTCTTATGCAAAACTGAGGTTTGTGATACCTCATAAACATGAAGAGTGAAGCTCAAGGGTTTAAGGCATCACACATGAAGGTGTACATGAAAACTGAGTTACCACACTTCCCCATGTTTTATCTTTTATAATAACTGAAAAAAATAGTAACAAACCTCAAGTGGCTGCATCATTCCCCCCCCCCCCACACACACACACACCTTCCCCTCTGTTGGTGCCTTTGTCTGGCACATCTCACCAGAAGTGTCCAAATGTCTAGTTCAATATGGCAGGTAATGCAGTCAGACTTTGGCCCTCCACTGCTATATTTGAGTGAACATCCCGCTGCCGTGCCTGCCACTCTCCATTCTTTGTGCAAAATTGTAACACAATAAAGAAAATCCCTTTGGTCTGTCAGGCTTATCTGCCTCTCCAGAGTGCACAGACATGACTTCTTTGGATCTTAGCTCCCCCTGCGATCGATTAATAGTGAGTGTGCTTTACCTCAGTGAGGGCCCAGACAACTGTAAAACTTCCTATAAGGCCTGTTCTCCTCAGCTCCTTTGAACTCGAATATAATGTGTAACACTGCTGTGAGTGGCATTTGGCCTTCTGCTGCAGCTCAATACCATACTTTGGTGCAGCCCTACACACACCTCTCTCTGCCTCATGCCCTGTGGGCCACTGCTCCTAGTTACCTACTAATTACTATGTTAGTTATTGTATTTGTGTATACTGTACTAGTACATATAGAGGGCTTGCTCAAGGGAAAGGATTATTTTAGTTTTAAAAAGCTCTTTTTAGATGTGGCTTAATCAAACTCTGCTTTACACACCTCTTTATACACTTGTGCATATAACAAAGTTTGACACTGTCAGTGGACAGTAGATTAATGTTACTTGGTTATTATATTTAGGGGTGTGCGAATACCTTAAATCGAATATTCAGACAAATATTTGTATTTCGGACTCCAGATATTCGTTATTCGGACCCAAATAGTTTTTTTTATAAATAAGACATTGTAACACTGAAAAAGTCCTCCACTTCTTTCTCATTTGGTGTTCAACAGTTAATTCTGCCATTACCACTCCTAACAGTCTTTCAACAGCCCAAAAAGGCAACACACTACTTTACTGGTCAGTGGTCAGGTGACAGATGGTCATCATAGATTGACCAATGGCTGTGGATGAGGTGAGGTCTTGTGTCTTGTCTAGGACAACTAAAATGACACTGGTGTAAGTACATGGTATGTGCACTCTGGAAGAGAGGAGAGCGAGATATACCATGATAGTGACCTATACAAGTACCTGACAGGGGTGAAGAGGTCACATAAGGGGAGTCTCTTTCAAATGAGAAAGAACACAAGTACCGGGGGCAATGGGGGGCATGTGATGAAGCTGAAGGGGGAGCTCAAGACAGATGTGAAGAAATATTTACTCACGGAAGGCATAGTAGATGCCTGACGCAGACTGCCAGCATAAGTGATGGCAGCGAAAACAGTGTGGGGCTTCAAGCTTGCATGAGATAGGCATAGTGGTGTGTTTCAAAACAAGCAGTGAGGCAGCAGGGTTGCTTTAGGGTCTGCAGAAGAGACCAATAAGGCAGCAATGGACAGTCTAGGCAGACCATGAGGGCAAAGCTGTCCTTTTCTACCAAAAGATAATTAGAAACCTAAAGTACACAACAGTGTGACAGGGTGACCCCTGTCATGATTAGGGGCCCTGATATTCTTACAAATACTACCCAAGTAATTAGAGGGCTAGAAAGAAATTGCTATGTAAAAATAGAGCAGGATAAAAACAGAAAAGCCTGTGGTATTATCTGTTTTGAATAAGATAGTGCAACTGTGTTGATTTAAGGATGTTTAAGTGGAAGAAGCAAGTATTGTTAAAATGTGGCCCTTTAGCAGTGCTATTTGCTGCTCCTTGACCTTAAAATGAAATTCACATGGAACACTTATCTTAGTGGAAACAGCTGGTGAAAGAAAGTTCCCCTTAGAAAATGGGCTTTTTATTTCCTGACATCTCATTGGCTAGTACTCTTGCCAGGGGGTACATTAACTTTCAATAGATGCCCAGGAAATAAAAAGTACCAGCCTATAGTGCCCCTTCACCCACAGAAATATCTTAGAGCCCACCCTGCTTCCTAATTGGCTCTAATCACCTAATTAGAAAATGAAATCACCGCCATTTTTTGTTTCTCGTTTAGTGAGAGATAGAGCTCCCCATCCTTCAGAGCCTGCTGCCTAAGGAAACCGCACAGAACCTCTCACTGCATTCGCTATTTTTTTTTTTTTTTCTAAAGTACTCTTGTGCCATATCATGCAAATCTCTACACCTTTACTCTGAGAGAGCCGGCCATAATCTCGCTCCTCCCGCCTCCACAGCATTCCCTAAAATACGATGCTTCAAATCTTACTTGTTTTTACGTGTAACTAAGATTACGAACCCTATATGATAACCTCCTAAAAAACAGACTTTCGACTCGTGAAAGCTTCCGTTTTAAACAGCAGGGCTGGCAGTACTTTCAAATAACTGCCAAAACGGGACTCAGGGGCTGATAGACCAGTAGAGTACAAATTTTCAAAACTCGAATGTTAGTCAAGCCACTAGCAACAAGATCTCCTCGTAATGATCAGTCTGCTACTAACTGCAGGGAGCCAGCAGAGTGGCTGTGGCATTTGCTGGTCGCAAGAGGACACGAGATAAGCGGAGAACCACAGTTACTACTACTTCCCCTTACCTACTTAGACTTGCAAGCAAGTCTAGACTAGTTCATTCGCCAATCTGCCTTAATTACTCACTTTCCTCAGCAGTCTTGAACTTCCGAGAGAGGCATTGATTTGAGAGATACCACGCAGCGATGAACAAGGGCTCCAACCAGACCGTCTGCTGCTGCACCGCCATCTACAGGATCCTGACGGTCATCTTCATGATCCTCCTGGTTGTGGCGATCTTGTTCAGTAACTCCGTAACAAGAGACAGAACAAAAAAATAAATAAAATTCCGTTGCGTGTGACAGATTGCTCGCGCCCCCGGTCTGTCTCGCAAACATTTTTGTTTGCTGCCACCTCGAGTTAACTTCCCTTTAGCAGCTCCCGACCTTCCGTTTGTGTGTGTGTGTGTATGTGTGTGTGTGTGGGGAAGGGGCAGGCATTTAGGCAGGTGTGTGTGTGTGTGTGTGTGTGTGTGTGTGTGTGTGTGTGTCCATGAAAAAAGCAGGCATTTAGGCAGTGTGTGTGACCATGAAAAAAACAGGCGGAGGAACTATTTTGTTACAAAACTCATTTTTAACTAGTTTTGAAATAACATTTTTTGACTAAACAATTTTTTTTTAAAAGATGCCCATTTTCTAAGCGCAATAATACCCGACAGGGTGGGCGGTATGGGCAATACCGGACCTTCCAGGGGCTATAAGGCCCTCCGTCTGCGGTGTCGGGCCTCATTACGCCCCTGGGCGGTCCGGTATTGCCCATTACCGCCCACCCTGTCGGGTATTATTGCTTGCATAAAACAGGAAGAATGTAGAAATTAGAGCTCTTTTTTTTGCTGTCCTTTTTGTTTATAAAAGACCACCTTGCTGCTGTGCTTAATAGTGCTATAAGTACTTGTTGCTAGCTCCAGACATGGGGATACTTTTATAGTGCAACTTAAGTCGCGCTATTAGTAAAAGCTCCGAAGCAGGAGTGCATGAAAGAAAAGCACAGGTCGCACTTTTGTACAATACTCTGGTGCCTCCAAATGTTTGAAGAGAGGGGAATTGTTTTAATTAAAGCACGCACTCGCTCCTTGAGTCCTCTCTCTCCTGCTTCGCGGTTAAAATAAAATGAGTGGCGCGAGTGTCTGGCAAAGTGCCAGATTTGTTGTCTTTGTCACCACTCCGTGTCTCTGGCTTTTCCCTGGTGCCCCTTTATATAGACAAAACCCTGGGGTGGGACTAAAAGAAAACATCCTGCATCGGAGCAGAATGATGCTCCTAAGCACCAGAATTGCCACTGTTGCCCAAAGCGGCACTGAAACAATTCTGTACCGGAGCAGGTTGCTCCGTGTCTGAGGTACGCTGCATGGTGCAGTCTAAAAGCAAAATAAGCAGGAAAGGAGAGTAGAGGGACAGCTGGTGGAGAAGTAAGATTAGGAGCACGTATGCTCCTCGCTCTTCCTCTCTCTCACTTACTAGTTTGCATAATAGTGTTTGGGTGCCCTAGCAAATTAAATAATACACCAGGCACATAGCACACAGTGCAGCACCTTTTTGCACTGGAGCAGGACCAGCTCCAAAGCATCAGGATTCACTGCATGTAGCAGTTTCAAATAAAATGATAAAGAAAGAATGGAGCAAAAGCATGCTCTGTAGCCTTCCGGGAAAAAGGTAGGAAATAATAAAATGGTAGAAAACGTTAGCCACCTGAGCTAAAGAGAAAAGGTGGCTGGAAATAAAGGAAGTGGTGAACGTGAGCTGTGTAGTCAGGAGGGTCAAAATGAAATGTAGCCCGATGGCTGATATTTCAGCCGTCGGCTTTACAAAGTACATACTGACTGTTGTTAGTGATTTGGTGAAGCATCCAGAGCTTACCAAAACTAAAGCCCCTTAATTTAGTATGTTGGTACAGCAAGGTGAGGGCTAAAGGAGTAATGCCCTTACAGAAATTAAAATAAAGAGAACTTTGTTTAGAACTTTTTACATACGAACATACGAATGTGCTAGCAGAAACAGACCACCCAGTCTATCTAGAATAGAATAGAAACTTTATTTATAAAAAGTGCCTTTCCAAAACCAAGGCGCTTGTACATAATACATTAAAATAAATCAAAACAACCAATTAAAACCATAAATAAACAGATTAAAACTCATAGCTGCAGCATTAAAATTCAGTATATGCCAGGCTAAAAAGAAATGTCTTCAGTGTTATTTTAAAACTTTGGAGGGTCGGGCAATCTCGCACCTGACTAGGTAAAGAATTCCACAGGGTTGGGGCCATAAAACCAAATCTAAGTCTGCTCAAGTGTGCAGTTAGCACTCCTAGTTTGCAGCTGCCCCACCCCCACTCCCATTTGTCATCCCACTGCCACCCCCACCTCCCTCACCCTCACTCTCCCCTGTTCCCTGTCCCATGCCCTTTTGAAACTGTTCACAGATTTACATGATACACCCATTCTGGTAGGGCATTCCATTTTGCTACCACCCTCTCTGTGAAATAGTGTCTCCTCATTTCCTTCCTAAATCTTCCCCCCTCTATTCTTAGCGCATCCCCCTGATGACCCTCCCCCTCCTTAACTTAAAGACCCCATCTGCCCCATCCTTATTTATTCCCCTCAGATACTTGAATGTCTCTATCATGTTCCCCTGTCCCTACTATCCTCCAGGGTGTACATATTCAGGTCTCTCAGCCTACTGTCATAGTCTGTCCCTTCCATTCCACATATCATCTTTGTTGCTCTCCTCTGCACCCCCTCCAGTAGCCTGATATCACGCTTTAGGTATGGCCCTAAAACTGCACACAGTACTCTAAGTGCGGCCTTACCAGCGACCTGTGAAGGGGCAAGATCACCTCTCTTCACCTGGATGAAAACCCCCTCACTATGCACCCTAGCATTTTGTTCACTTTTGCAGCCACTCTCCTGCACTGGGCACTGTTGTCCATGGTCCTTGTTATCACTACCCCTAGGTCCTTCTCCTCAGTGATCCCCAGCTTAACCCCTCCCAGCCAGTATTCTCTCCTTGGGTTCTTCACCCCAAAGTGCATAACCTTACACTTCTTTGCACTGAACCCCAGCTACCACCTCTCTGACCACTCCTCTAGCTTGCTTAGGTCCCACTGCAGCTGCTTCCATCCCTTCTCTCCATTCACCACCGCTCCGATTTTGGTGTCATCAGCGAACAGATTTATCTTGCTCACAACCCCAGGTGCACTGTCTGATGTGAAGAGCCCGAACAATACTGGCCCCAACGCACATCCCTGTGGCACCCCACTTGTCACCGGCCTTGGAGTTGAGAGCTCCCCTCTTACCACCACCCTTGCAGCCTCCCACTCAGCCAACTTGTAATCCAGTTCATCATTTTTGCCCCTACCCCTACACTAGTTAGCTTCCCCCCAAGCCGCCCATGAGGCACAGAATTGAAGGCCTTGCTGAAGTCCAAGTAAAGAACATCCACCACATGACCCTTATCCAGTTCACCTGTCACCCAGTCATAATATTGTATCAGGTTGGTTTAAAAAGACTTCCCTGAAACAAACCCATGCTGGCTCACATCCTGGAGGCCATTGTCCTCCAGGTACGACACCAGTCCTTCCTTTAGTACTGTTTCCATGAGTTTGCACACTATGGAGGTGAGACTTACTGGGCGATAATTACCCGGTTCATCCCTTGGTCCGCTCTTGTGTAATGGTATTACATCTGCCATCCTCCAGCCCAGTGGCACACATCCCGACTCCAGTGAGGTGCTGTACAGATCTGCCAGTGACTCCACCAACACCTCTGCCATCTCCCTCAGCACCCTGGGGTGGATACCATCTGGCCCTGGTGCCTTGTCTTCCTTCAGTGCCCTCAGTTCCTCTAGGACTCCACCTGCCTCAATTCTTCCATCTGTTGCCTCCTCTCCCCCTGTCCCCACCTTCCCAGCCCGTGGTGGTAGCAGTCCCCCCTTTTCGTCCATAAACACTGAGCAAAAGTATTCATTCAGTGCTTCTGCCTGCTCCTCACCTTTTTCCATCCACTCCCCACCCCTTTTTATCCCCACTGTTGTCTCCTTGCACTTCCTTTTCTCCCTGATATATCTGAAAAAGTCTCCCCCCCCATATTAATTCCCTGCACTAATCTCAGCTCCCTCTGAGCCTAGGTTTCTCTCACTTTTCTGTTCACCTCCCTGGACCATCTTGCATACTCCTCCCTGTTCACTTCCTTCCCCGTCCTTCTATACCTCTGATGCGCCTCTCGTTTTGTTCTCACCACCTCCACTACCTTGCAGTTTAACCAGCATGGTTTTCTTGCTCTACTCCTCTTACTCTGTGTCTTGGTGCAGGCTTCTGTTGCTTCTGTAATCCCCCTTTTAAAAATATCCCATTTCTGCTCTGCATCCATCTCTTGCCTTATGCCCTCTAGTTTCCCTTTCAGTATTTCCTGCATCTTCCCAAAGTCTGCCCCCCTGAAGTTTACTACCTGAGTAACTGATTTCTCTGGCTCCCTACACATCATGATATTAAACCACACTGTTTAGTGATCACTGTCGGCTAGTGGGTCCTCCACCTTTATTTCTCTTACTGCCTCCCCATTCGACAACACCAGATCTAAAGTGTTCTTTAGCCTAGTAGGTACACTAACCAACTGTGTCAGGAGACCCTCCTAGATTGCATCCAGGAGCACTTGCTCCCTAGCACTGGAGGTGACTGGAATGCTCCAGTCAACCCCTGGCAAGTTGAAATCCCCCACGATGACCACCTTCCCTTTTCTACACACCTTTCTGATTTGTCCTGCTAATTCCCTGTCAAGCTCCTTAGACTGGAACACTGGCCTGTATACCACCCCAAACTTCAGTTTCCTTCCCCTTGAGTCTAGGAGCTGCAGCCAGATTGCCTCTGTTCTCCTTTCTTCCCCCTCGTCCCTTATGCATTTGATCCGGCCCCTCACATAGACTGCCACCCCCACCACTCCTCCCTTCCTTATGGTCCTTCCTGTATACTTTGTATCCTGGGATTGCCAGATCCCAGTCCCGGTGCTCAGCTGCCCACATTTCTGTGACAGTTGCAATATCCACCCTCCACACTGCTAAGAGTGCCTGTAGCTCAGCAGATTTGTTGCCTAAGCTTCTTGCACTCAGCGAGACCAGCCTCCATCCTGCCCCTTCCCCTTTTTATTTTCTTACATACTGCCTGGTATCCTGAAGTTGGCAAAGGAAAGAAGATAAGGAGCATGCCCTTATTCTTCTATTCTCTTAACCAGTTCAGGAATACCTATGTTATTTACTTAATTACATGAAGGTATAAAGTAGCAATTGCCTGGGTATGCAGTCAGGACCTTCTATAGGGTTGGCAGCCCAAGAAATGGCTGCTTTTGTAGAAGCCTAGGAAGTGAGGTCACTCCTGATGGGAGGAGCTTAATTCCTTAATGAGCCTAATGACCATACAATTAAGTATATTTGGGCCATTGTAGCCCAATGTTGCATATAAAGAAAGTGGTGTTACTATTAAAGTATGTGGGGTATTATTTTAGACATGCATGGTGGATTACCTGGTGATATAGACTAACCCAGATAGTTTTATTTCTGTATATTAGATAAGAGACAGGTCAGGTGACCCCCACCTAAATGTATATAAGATAGAGATCCAGATAGGATAGAGAGTGTCAATCTTGAACTGATGGTCTGAGGGGTAAGATCTTAGAAGAAAGAGTGTGGATGTTCCCACTAAGACAGTAGCGGCTAAGTACTGCTGGGTGCAGCAGTTGATCTATCTGTTCTTGCTGAACTAATGATAATTTTCTTATTTTCTGTGATATCCTTAATCATTTTATGGAGAGAAAATAAAATGATAAATGCCAACCTGGCATTTTTTATGCACTGATTTTTGTTGTCTGCCTGCATTTGTCTCCTGATCAAGTGACTATGACATATGGAGGCAGTAGTGGGATGTCCTGGCTGAGTGTCCGAGGGATACATGGGAGAGCTCAATCAGGGGTGCCAGACCTAGTACCTTAGCAGAGGCTCAGACAAAGTGCATGGTGCCAGTGGAGATGAGGATGTGTGGTGACAGTGGCCTGGGCGAGGCACTGCGAGACCAGATGGTGGACCAGAGGAGTGTATTGCGATGGATGCATGATCGCTGGATGGATGCAGAGTGACATTGGAAGGAGGCACAGTGGAGATACCTTAAGCTGAGGATCCACATGGAATAGGCCAGGGATATATCCAGGAGGGAAGAGCCTGGGATTCTGGAACTAGAGGAAGCCCATTTAGAGTGTTTCAATTCAGAGGTTCCTATCGTGCCCATGTTTCCAGGAATGTACTGGCTTGAGGACAATGGAGCTGTAACACCAGAGAAGTCCCCAGGTAGGACTGTTCTTGTGATCCCAGGGGTGAAGAGTGAGACTACAAGCAACATAGAAGAGGCTTTAAATGCTGAAGGGACTTCTGTACAAAAGAAACATTGTAAACATGATCGTAAACTTGAAATCAATGACCCTAATATAACATGGGAAAAGTTACAGGTGGGTGATCCAGATGTAGCACACTTCACAGCATATATTACAGAAAAGGAAGAGGGTAGAGGTACCAGTTGTCAAAAGGTGAAACCCTTGTGATGGGTGGAATGAAGACAGGGTGCCCTCTATTATGTTAAGCCTATCCCCAGACTAAAAGGTTGTGTGCTTGGATAGTAGTGCCTACTGCATACAGGGAGGTGGTAATGGAAAATGCATGCTCCAGCCACTCCAAGCCTTTGAAACATGAGGAAGTGTTAGCGGATATAACCTCAGCTTTCTACTGGCTGGGTATGTACCGCCAGATAGTGAACTATGTAGAAAAAAGGGGTGTGAGCCAGAATGTATCTACCAGACACATGGGAGGTGATACCCACAAATGGGAGGGCTAGAGAAAATGGCAACCATGGGGAAAAGGAAAACACTGTTGCATGTTAGGAGGTACAAGGTGGTAAATACACATGAAGAACAGCAATAGTAATATATGGATCATGAAAATAATACTATCGAAAATGGTGCAAAAAAATCCTTGTAATAGATACCATTTCCCCATAATGGTACACTTCACTCACAATAATTCACTCCCAATAATTCACTCCCAAAATACTATCATTCAGACTTCAGAACAATAGTATTATCACTCCTGCACAAACGCGCAAGCGCACATTGCCATCTCGTGCTCAGGGCGAGCCGGCTTCTCCAGCAGTCAGCACGAAGAATTTAAAAAAATGGCTCTTCGGCAAACAAGCACCACAAAACTGTCTGGCAGCATATTCTAGCATGAAAAGCAACAATAAAATCTCTGTCAAAGATACAAACAGTTATTGGAAACAGGCTACAGTTCATGTCTGACCAGGAAAATCAAAATACCTTAAAAAACAGCCTTTAGCTGTTACTCTTACAACAAACTGTTTCCCGCACTTTCCTGATGACCTCTTCAAACAGCTTACTGATTCCTTATTCATGCCATACCTCAGCCTACACGACACTCCAACAGGTAAGACCTCATCACCTTCTCGCATCCATATATTACAAAAAATAAAAAATAGGTTACAGTGAATTACTTGGCTGAAATTCCATCTCAAGGTTCTTGGGACATAGAAACGTCTCGAGCTTCGCTCTCGAGTTTATCTATGTCCCCAGAACCCCTCGATGGAATTATAGCCTTGTAATTCACTGTAACCTATCTATTATTCTATTTGTAATGAACAGACCCCAGAGAGTTACAATAGAGTTCTATAGTAGAGGTGGAAAAAGGGTAACCTGTAGGAAAATCAATAGATGAGGCAAAGCACAAATATATTGCTATATGTTGCCCGACCACCTGTGTAGCATGATTGAATGTGGAAATGCAGGAGATGAAGTGTTTTCTTTATCAAGCCTGTTATGGTATTTGACAGTATGGAAAGTATACTGTAAGGATAATGGCAATAGCCCCAGGGTAAAGACAGATTATGAAGGTTTGAAATGAAAACGTGTACTGTAATCTGATTAAAGGGACCCTGGGGTGGAGCTTATGGATAAGGGAGGGCCATAGCTCCAACCCCTTCCAGAAAGGTGTGAAGGTGGATTGATATCCTCAATATGCTATTTTTCTCTTCAGTGCTGCAACAGTTCTTCTCTTCTATCTTTTCCAGTATCTTCCAACGACTGGAGGGTTGGTCACCTTTGGGCAATTTTGTCTTCTCTGATCTATTTCTAAACCTGCTGATCTGCTTATATCTTTCTCCCTGCTCAAGTAAGACATGACCTCAGAGAGTTTACTATCAGAAGGTGCACGCTAGGAAAATGGGTGCCTGATAGTACTAAAGCAAAAGGTGAATTCTGGTGAGGAAAAGAATTCAGGTATTTCCGGTCAGCTTTGACTGGTGAAGGTATTGGTTAATTAGAGGTTTACTAGGGTGAACAGAATAATAGCCCTAGGGTAAATGAAAATGCAGTACTACTCTGTGGGAATGATAAAAACTGTATGATCTGATTAAAGGGACCCTGAGGTGAAGCTTCAAGGTGAGGGTGGGCCGGAGCTCCACCACACCACGTGTTGGGATAGGTATGGATCTTGGACAACCAGTAGGTGGTTGCCCTCTTAAGTGGAGAGGGATGTGACAGGGTGACCCCTGTCATGACCCCTGTCCTGATATTCTTACAAATACTACCACCCCTCACCCCAAGAAGTAATTAGAGGGATAGAAAGGAAATGCTATGTAAAAATAGATCAGGATAAAAACAGAAAAGCCTGTGGTATTTGTTTTGAATAAGATGGTGCAACTGTGTTGATTTAAGTATTATTAAAATATGGCCTTTTAGCAGTGCCACTTGCTGCTCCATGACCTTAAAATGAAACTCACACGGAGCACTTATCTTAGTGGAAACTGCTGGTGAAAGAAGGTTCCCCATAAAACAGGAAGAATGTAGAAATTAGAGTCCTTTGTTTGCTGTCCTTTTTGTTTATAACAGACCACCTTGCTGTGCATAATAGTGTTGTGAGTACTTGTTGCTATCTCCAGACATGGGAATACTTTTATAGTGCAATTTGCACTATTAGTAAAAGCTCTCGAGCAGGAGTGCATGAAAGAAAAGCGCAGGTCATGCTTTGGTACAAATCTCTGGTGCCTCCAAATGTTTAAAGAGAGGGGAATTGTTTTAATTAAAGAGCGCACTCGCTCCTTGAGTCCTCTCTCTCCTGTTTCACGGTTAAAATAAAATGAGTGGAGCGAGTGTCTGGCAAAGTGCCAGATTTGTTGTCTTTGTCACCACTCCGTGTCTCTGGTTTTTCCCTGGTGCCCCTTTATATAGACAAAACCCTGGGGTGAGACTAAAAGAAAACATCCTGCATTGGAGCAGAACGATGCTCTTAAGCACCAGAATTGCCACTGTTGCCCAAAGCGGCACTGAAACAATCCTGTACTGGAGCAAGTTGCTCCGTGTCTGAGGTACCGCTGCATGGTGCAGTCTAAAAGCAAAATAAGCAGGAAAGGAGAGTAGAGGGAGAGCTGGTGGAGAAGTAAGATTAGGAGCATGTATGCTCCTCGCTCTTCCTCTCTCTTGCTTACTAGTTTGCATAATAGTGTTTGGGTGCCCCAGCACCTTTTTGCATTGGAGCAGGACCAGCTCCGAAGCATCAGGATTCACTGCATGTTTGCGGTTTCAATAGGGTTACCACCTGTCCTGATTTTCGCAGGACAGTCCTGATTTGGGCAGCTGCGTCCTGCAAAAAAACATGAAAAATACTACATGTCCTGACTTTATAGTAGAAAAAATATTTTCTAACTTTCCACTAAATGTTGCAGAAAACTAATACCCTAACTAAAATACATTAAAATGATAAGAAACAACAGAAGCAACTAAGAAGCTACAATATTTAGCCTTAATTCTGATTATATAGAGAAAAGAAGTCTGTTGTATTGATCGAGGTTACGTACTGTCCAGCAAAAAATCATGCTTCAGTAAGAAATGTCCCACTTTGGGCTTCTTAAAAGGTGGCAACCCTAGGTTTCAAATAAAAAGATAAGGAAAGTGTGGAGCAAAAGTGTACTCCATAGCCTCCTGGGGAAAAGGCTGGAAATAATAAAACGGTAGAAAATGTTAGCCGCCTGAGCTACACAGAAAAGGTGACTGGAAATAAAGGAAGTGGTGAAAGTGAGCTGTGTAGTCAGGAGGTCTGAAATGAAATGTAGCCCAATGGCTGATATTTCAGCCGTCGGCTCTACAAAGTACATACTGACTGTTGTTAGTGATTTGGTGAAGCATCCAGAGCTTACCAAAAGCCCTTAATTTAGTATGTTGGTACAGCAAGGTGAAGGCTAAAGAAGAAATGCCCTTACAGAAATTAAAATAAAGATAACTTTGTTTAGAACCTTTTATTTTCTTACATACTGCCTGGTATCCTGAAGTTGGCAAGGGAAAAAAGATAAGGAGCGTGTCCTTATTCTTCTATTCTCTTGACCAATTCAGGAATACCTATGTTATTTACTTAATTACATGAAGGTATAAAGTAGCAATTACCTGGGTATGCAGTCAGGACTTTCTACAGGACTGGCAGCCCAAGAGATGACTGCTTTTATAGAAGCCTAGGAAGTGAGGTCACTCCTGATGGGAGGAGCTTAATTCCTCAATGAGCATAATGACCATATAATTAAGTATATTTGGGCCATTGTAGCCCAATGTTGCATATAAAGAAAGTGGTGTTGCTATTGAACTATGTGGGGTATTATTTTAGACATACATGGTGGGTTACCTGGTGATATAGACTAACCCAGATAGTTTTATTTCTATATATTAGATAAGGGCCAGGTCAGGTGACCCCCACCTAAATGTATATAAGATAAAGATCCAGATAGGATAGAGTGTCAGTCTGGTACTGATGGTCTGAGGGGTGAGACCTTAGAAGAAAGAGTGTGGATGTTCCCACTAAGACAGCAGCGCCTAAGTACTGTTGGGTGCAGCAGTTGATCTATCGATTCTTGCTGAACTAACGACAATTTTCTTATTTTCTGTGATATCCTGAATCATTTTATGGAGAGAAAATAAAATGATAAATGCCAACCTGGCATTTTTTATGCACTGATTTTTGTTGTCTGCCTGCATTTGTCTCCTGATCAAGTGACCCTACAACAAACAGTAAGTGCACTAAAACATGATACAGTATTTAAATGTTTCTAGTTTGAGAGGGGCCTCATGGTGGTCCCGTAGTATATATGCCAGCGAGTGGAGAGATACCCTTTAAATTAAATGTTTAACATGATAGAAAAAAGAAAGGGTGAGCCAAAAAAAAGTAACATTACACTGTAGTAACAGTAGGCAGATCAAGAGCAGTACTGCATCACCAGTTTTATGTGGGCAAATCATATTTGTAGCCAACTGCTGGTAAGTTTAGCTTAATGAACACTAGCTGTTCAATGTGTTGAGGGTCCAGCTTGGAATGGTGTGGGTCAACAATGTCACCAGCAGTGCTAAACATCCTCTTGGATGGGACACTTGTAGGGGTACATGACAATTCGCTCCTGTCAATTCACTCCCCAACATTTGGCTCCCATCAATTCACTCCCGAGTCAACTCACTCCTCCTCATATTCACTCCCATCAATTCACTCCCAGTACAATGTGTAGTGAAGCTGCAGTGTATGATTTTTTTTGTTGTTTGTGTATCCTATACTCCAGTTTCTTTCTGTCACCTGCATCTCCCTCTTTACCACTGATGGGGAGTCTTTCAGCATTCCCTTGTTTATACCTTTAATTTCAATCTCAGCTCTGTATACATTTAGTGGATTCAACAAGCAGGGCAATATCTTTCCACATATATACAGTCCCCACCACTCTCCTCACTATCACCTATATTTCTACCTGCACACCTGATATAATACAGCACTGCAGGGTCCCTAAAATAGCAGAGCAGTTTAATTCAGTCTCCCCCACTCTCCTCGCTATCATATACAAAACAGCACTTATGGCACTTAATGTGCTAGTTAGCACCCAATGTCCACAATTAACTTTATTTCTGCCTGCACAACAATAGCAGTTTCTCTCATTTCAGCAACAAGTAGGACTGCTGCTCCCCATAGCTAGCTTTTTTGTGAGCAGTATCGTCTGAACACAAGACTCACAACAATTTTTTTACCCAAATCTGATGGCATTTGAAGAGTGTGGGGGATAGGGGAACCAAGAATGCGACAGGTAAGTAGGAGCATGAGATAAGTCAGCGAGCTATCAGTAGCAGGCTGTACCAGTAAGTGTTTTGCATTTTGTATCTGTGCTCCTCCTTCATGTGCTTTTGTGTCTTGTGATTTTTTTGGAGTGAGCATCCGAAGATTTAGAGTGCCCCATAGTTGTGTTTTTGTATCAGTAAGTGGTAGGGACTGTATTCTCTATCAGTTTGGACATTGACATACAGTTTTCTCTTATCTGGATCTAGCTTTAGATATCGCTTCTTTGCTGTTGAGGTGATGTGGAATACTATATTATAATGTAAGTAGTTTTATGTAGTCTCCCCCACTCTCCTCACTGTAAGCTGTAAATGGCTTCACTGCAGCTTCAGTACTGAGAGTAAATTGACAGGAGCAAAAATGAGGAGGACTGAGTTGATATGGGAGTGAATTGTCGGGAGCCAAATATGAGGGAGTGAATTGATGGGAGCGAATTGTCGTGTTCCCAACTTGGGGAGGGCACCTTAGGTGCTTTAAAGCAAGTTGTGCCAGGCAAGGAGACGAGTTCATTTTCTGAATCCAGCAGCCCAGTGGATCAACTGTAAATGGTTCAATTGATTCCGCTAAGTAGCCATGAAGTAAATTTTCTGCAGAGAGAGTCTGAGACTGTGAGCGTTTATGTTGCTTCTGATGCAGTGATGTGCTGAGTAATGCCCAGTCACTCTCCTCTACACTGCCACTATGCCATCCTTCCCCATCTCCACCAGTACCATCCAATTCCAAACCACCACATGCCTGTTTCTCTCCCTCAGGAAGCTGAACTGGAGCACCGTCTTCCCTTTCCTAGTGTCTCACTCCCTGCATGGCACTATTTAACTCTTCACTCAGCCGTTGCCTAAAATTAATCACCCTGTGGCTGTCCATGGCTATATGAAGGATCTCACATTTGAACCCAGGGTCCAACATGGTAGCAAATATGTGCTGGCAGTTATCCATGACTGAGGTGAACCTTGCATCAATTCTGCATCAAGATGATTAAAAAGCTCAGTGACTTCTTGTGTACTCATTGTATTGTCAGACAAAAACTGTTGTAATGATCTTTTGAGAATATGCACAGCTGGAATAACCTAAGTAAGGTTGTGGTAGCACTTAGGTTGTGTACTCCTCTCAAATGGTGCAAGAACCTTCACCACACCCAGAAACTAACCAATCATGATGCCCTAGGACCCCCTCCAATGTCTGCCTCCATAGACATTTCGTGTAGTGCCCGCTTTTGCTCCAGTAGTCTTGAAAGCATCAGGTATGAAGAATTCCAGTGAGTGTTAACATCTTGTATTACATAGTGTTGGGCAGACTAAGGCATTCTTGAACTTCCCCGTAATTTGTTAGTGGCTTTTAACAAAGTGATGGAAATGGCTGTTGATGGAATGGGCTGTGGATAATATGTTGCTGGTCCTAGTACTGTTACACAGTGCATGAGTCACCGCTAAATTCAGTGTGCATTCAAAGCAACAAATACTCACAAAATGGCCATCATTGATGGCTTTCACCATGTTTCACAGAGAGGGTGGTGGACACATGGAACAGCCTTCCTGAGTAGGTTGTGGGGTCTAAAACTGTGGGAGAATTCAAGAATGCATGGGACAGAAATAAGGCAATTTTTGTGGGGGGGTAAGAAGAAATAGGCTGTTGGTTAAATAGGATCTGCAGCTTATCCTCTAGGTAGGGAAATGGGCAGACTAGGTGGGCCAAGCAGTCCTTATCTGCCATCAAAGTCTATGTTTCTATGTTGTGCCACTGTTGGTAACAAGAAAAACAGCTTCTAAATTGGTGTTAACACCAGTCCAAGACTACAACATGTCTTGCAGGAATGTGAGAGTATTATGTGCTCTGCAGTCTTCCTCCATCAGTCTGACATTCTGCAAAGCTGACCTAATGTGACTACCAGGTTGTGGGGGGGGCCAAGAGTGAGTCACAAGGTTATGCATTGGAAACAGCAGCAGCAGGCTGTTGCACACACCAGTGTGCAGTTAAGGAGAGAGAGGCATGCAGAGAGTTATCGCTATTACAAATATCTGATGTGCAGTGAAAAACATCACCAACAGCCTCTGCAAGCAGAGCAGCAACAGCAGATCACAAGCCATCATACAGTCATGGGAATACACTCCGTGAAAACATAGTACAAGATGGTGTCTGATAATGTGGGTGCAAATAGTTGACAAGTCGTTGGAAGCCAGCATCTTCCACAACTGAGATAGGCTGAAGATCCAATGCCATCATCTCAGCAATCAGCTGTGTGATTTGCTGTGCTGTTGAATGTGAGGCATGATACTTTGTTCATGCATGCAGAGCATCCATTATTGGAACTGCCATGGGAGACATCAATGTGGACCGCTTCACTGGTGGTGTGCGAAGTGCTGATGGCTGTCTCTGCCTCCTTGTAGTATCACTAGAGTCAGAAGTGACCAGAGAAGAGAGACTCTGTTTTGGTGAGGGTGAAGGAGTGCCATGACCACTGGGTTGCTCGAAATCAGATCTGTCAGTGCCACCACCACTGCCAACAGTACATGCCGGTCCGCCAGAGTGGTTTGGTCTTGGTGAAACCAAGGGTCCAGATAGGTATGCTGTTGCCACAGCAACAACTTTACAGCGATGTTGTCAACAGCAACAACATCAATGCATTGCTGTAAGGTCCACTTGGGACCCCAGCACAGCTTCCCAGGGTCTTGCCCCCCTCCCCAAATCAGCCCCTCACAGCCAAAGTCATAAATTCTACATCAAGAGGTGTCACTGGTATGGTTGATGACTGAAAGTCTGCCCAGAGCAAAGACATTTCCACTATGGGCCAGATGAGAAGGACCCCACTCCAGGGTTTGCATGCTCAAGATGCAGACTTTGTGGGTGCACAGCGAGACCATCAGCTGCAGGCTAACCCTGAGCCAGGAGGTAATGGACATGGCTGGCACATCTCCAGGTGGAGAACAGGTAAATTTGAGAGGTAGCATGAGACCAGTATGTGGATCATGTTCGGATATCCGGTCATGATGAGATCTTCACGCAGGTCGGACTGAGCATTGAGGACCCCCGACATGGGTCCGGAGGAGACAAATAGAAATTTAAATGTGGGAATGCATGCCATCCAGGTCCACTAAGAAGCTAAATTAGGAGTTGATTGGAATGCATGAGTGGGAGAGACAGTAACAGCCAGGTGAAGCCCGCAGCCGATGATTGGGGTACAAAGTACCAGGAGTACAGCCATGGAAAATGGAGACATGAGAGGTTAGTGGTCACATGATGCTGCAAAGCTGGTAAGTTTAGGTAGGAAGAGCTGCAAAGTCGGCATGTGAAGAGGTGAGGTTTGAATACGAATAGACATGATACGTTGAGTGCGTAAATGCCATAAAGGTGGATGTATAGTTACTCGTGTGAAAGATGGTAGGCCGGGCATAGCCAGCAACCGTCATTTAGGGAGGACTGGCCAGAACTGCAGAGTGCGTGAAAGCCATGAAGGCTTGGTGGAGCAGCAGTAGAAGGACGGGTGAGCCAGTGACCGATCGAATAAATGATAACTATAAAGCTGCTCCCACTGACCAGAGCCATGATGCCCGCTATGACAATGCAGTCCCCCACCATGGGAAAAACAGAGAAGCCACTCACTGGGCACCATGACACCAAACAATGAATTAGAAGTTTTTAGATGAATTTAAGTGAGGAAATGCCAGTGGCTGATCAATCAATTAAAACAGTAAAATGAAGAAAATAATTGAATGCCAGCAGCAGTAGTTGGGCTGACATGCCGAGGGGGTAAATATGCATAGGCAGGTACTTGCTGTTGAGCAAGTAATGAGTTTTCGAGATTAGGAGGATATCCGATGCCTTTGGGTCCTGCAGGTATGACTAGTATATAATGATGATAGGAATAGTGAAGTAGGGCAGGAATCCCCAAAAGAACACTCAGTGGAGGATGCACAAGCAAACCAGACATGCCAACCCTGTGTGAGAGAGAGAGAGAGAGAGAGAGAGAGAGAAGGAAGGAACTGGACACCTTGAGGCAGAGGAAGTAGAGAATACAGGTGAGAGACACACAGAGGACCGGAATCCCTGTGGACCAGAGGATCCAGGAGTACAGAATGTACGAAAAGACAAGGGCTGGTCAAAGAGGTCAGTAGACAGTTGACAAGATCCTTGGACAGGAAATGGTGGAGGGAAGCTGCCACATGAAGCCCGACAACAACGAAAACAAGTCAGCTCATTACTGCCAGAGCGACTCAGCATTCCCACAGTGATACAACTCTTGGTATTCCAAAGCACAACCCCCATCATGGTAAGTCAATGCATCCCCACACACTCCTTATAGGTACTCCTGATATGTACAAAGTTGAAGAAGGCTGAGGAACAACAGAGCTCCTGGTCTAGCCAGGCTCAGAAATGGGAAGGTCAAGTGTGTACCAGGGAGAGTGTACACCGAGTGAGACACTGGGATTCTGACCAGGGCAATGGTGAAGCACCGATCCTGACAACGAGCGATGGACTAGGCAAGCGCAGGAGCGCTACAAGGGTAAGCAAACCTGGAAGTATCGCTGCGAAGGAGCAGCGGCTCTGGGAGGAGCAAGGAAGCCCTGAAGAAGGAAAAGGGATGGGGGAATGAGGAGACTGGGCAGAGAAGAATCAGGATGCACAAGGAATGGGAGGGAGAAGAAGCAAGGTACAGAGACAACGGCAGGAGGGGGTCCAGGACAGACATAAAATAGCGGCACTAGGGAAGGAAGGGAGAAGGGGAAGGAAAGGAGGAGGGGAGATCACCCAAGCAGCTGCAAGGCAAACTGCGGACAGGGAAAGAAAACAGACAGAGAGAGACAAACACATGCCGGAAGGGGGGAAAGGGCAAGCAGCAGACAGGGGAGAAGGGGTGGAAGAAACAAACACAGTAGCAAAAAAAAAAACGAGGGAGGAGCGGGAAGCACAGAGCCTCCAGCTGCAATGAAGAAAATGCTCGAGGAAGGAAATGGGAGGTGTGGCCTTTATGGCCTGAGAGGGAGGGAGCGGAACTTCAGGCACTGCTTTCCAGATACGGTAGTTTAGTAGCATCTCTTTGGAAACAGATCACAGATTTGCCAGTCTATCCCAGTTTATCTATGGCTTGAAAGATTTTGTCATTGAAAGCATAAGTATATAACAAGCATTTGTCAATGCCGAAAGTTCGCTTGCAGGTACAGTATTTGCAGTGGTTCTTTGGCATTTATGCAGAGTCCCCTCCTCCCCTTAGCTGTAGCCATATCCCTTCAGTATCCATGTCCCAAAAGAGTACCTCTCTGCAACTCCTCTTGCATCTGATTTACATTTCAGCCTCATACTTCTTAAGTGTCTGTGTTAGGAACCGTAAGGCCCTGGCCGTTCTCAAGGTTATGAGTCTAAATGGAAACTGTGCAACACACGCTCATAACACAGTCATTTGGTGGAATTATTTCACCAAATTTTCAACATAGGCATTTCGTCACCTCTGCTCATGAACACTGTCAGTATGATTTTCGTAATCTGTCCCGAACATTGATTTCCCACAGCGACCACGCCATTGTGCGCCAGATGCACAAACACAGAATTCGGGCAGGAAGTGAAAAATGACAGCTGTACTGTTCATAAGGAGGAGTGAAAAGATGTCAATGTTGAAAATCTGGAGTGCAAATATTACAAATTTGCGAAATTACGAGGGTGCGTGGAAAATGCATAATGTACACTCGTAACACAGTCATTTTATGGACTTTTGTCCCCAAATTTTCAACATAAGCATTTTAGGACCTCTGCTCATAAACATTGTCACTGTGATTTTCTTAATCTGTCCTGAAAACTGATTTCCCACAGTGACCGCGCTACTCTGCACCGGAAGTAAGAAAACACATTTTGGCCAGGATGTGAAAAATGACGGCTGCACTGTACATAAGCAGGTGTGGAAAAATGCTAGTGATGAAAATCTGGAATGAAAATATTTAAAATTTGTGAAGTTGTGAGGATGCATGGAAACTGTGCAATGCACGCTCATAACACAGTCATTTTATGGACTTTTGTCCCCAAACTTTCAACATAGGCATTTTAGGACCTCTGCTCATGAACAGTGTCACTGTGATTTTCTTACTCTGTACCGAACACTGATTTCCCACAGCGACCGCGCTATTCTGCGCCAGAAGTGGGAAAACACATTTCTGCCAGAATGTGAAAAATGACAGCTGCACTGTTCATAAGGAGTTGTGGAAAAATGCAAATGTTGAAAATCTGGAGTGAAAATATTACACATTCGCGAACTTACGAGTGTGCGTGGAAACTGCAAAACACATGCTTGTAAAACAGTCATTTTTTGGAATTTTTCACTGAATTTTCAACATAGGCATTTTAGGACCTCTGCTCATGAACAGTGTCACTTTGTTTTTTTTACTTTGTACTGAACGTTGATTTCCCACAGCGACCACGCCATTCTGTGCCAGGAAGTGCAAAAACACATTTTGGCCAGGATGTGAAAAATGACAGCTATACTGTTCATAAGGAGGTGTGGAAAAATGCCAATGTTGAAAATCTGGAGTGAAAATATTACAAATTTGCAAACTTATGAGTGTGCATGGAAACTGCGCAACACACGCTCGTAAAACAGTCATTATTTAGAATTTTTTCACCAAATTTGCAACATAGGCTTTTTGAGAGCCCACCTCATGAACACTGACACTATTATTTCATTAATCGGTCCTCAAAGGTGATTCTGCACAGTGACCACAAATTCACCTTTCGGGACTGAATAATGCCATGACAGTGACTGCATTCATGTGGTGGGGTCCCAATAACCCCATGTTGAAAATTTGGTACCAAAAGTTCCAAAAATGCCCGAGATATCCACATAAGTTGAAAAAAACCATTTATGCCATTATATAGCTTTCCGGCATTTCTTCAGTTCGCGGTTGGCTTGAAGAGTGCAGATGTGTTCCCGGTCCACCGAAGATCGCTGCGCTGGGCTCCTGAGGTAAGTATGGGATGGGGGGGGGATGTGGGGAGGTGGGGTGCCCTGAGGATGGCTGCAGGTTGGGGAAGGGGGCAAGCGACTCACTGAGGGACCGTTTTCTTCTTTCACAGCACTGTAAAAAACTCCCAGCACTATAAAAACCACAAAGACACTGCGGGATGCTTTGGTACACTGGGGTGGGCTCCTAGCATGCCACCTATGTGTTTGTGTGGGGGGACTAGAGCCGATGGGGATTGGGCACCCCATCGCTATACAGTGTGCGTGGGGGAGGCATGAGCACGCTGGGGTGAGCTCCAGTGTGCCACCTGGCTGTTTGTTGGGGAGGCTGCAGCCGATGAGGATTGGGCACTCCCCTTGGCACACAATGTGGGGGCCAGGGAGGACAACAACAAGGGAGTGAGGAGGACATCAGCGGGGGGGGAGTGGGAGGGATTTCACGGAGGGAAAAGTCAACGTCAATATGCTAATTTCACACACGCTACCACCGCTGATTGCAGCGGACCTTTTGTTTGAAGTGAAGACCAACACAGCCGAATTGCTGTCATACACAGCTCAGCATGTATTGGTCTGGTAGGGTCACGCCTGCTATACTGAGCACTGCGTTTGCTAGGAGGGTCACACACCTCCAAAAAGTCATACTGTTTCAAGATGTTCCTTGCGCATGCGTGCAACCAAATGCAAAATTAGCATTTTATACTCTATGATATTTACATATGTTACAGGATTATACACAGTAAAGACTATGGACAATACAGTATTCTACAGAGTTGAAAAATAAAACCTTAGAAAAGATAGAGATCACACAGAAGAAACTAAGAACTAACTACATTTCTAAGCAAAGTAGACTTTTACCAACAGGGATCTCATGTGAATTATGGCAGACTTAAACATGTGATGTTACAGGTTCAATGTCCTAGTACAAATTAATGTATTCAGAGCAAAACAAGACAGACATACAATTTCCAGGTTGTTCCACTTTACCCGCATCATCAGACATGTCTCTCTGACGTAACACCCTGGACCAGTTTACCCATGCCACAGTGACAAACATGTTGCAGACAATAATTATGGTGCAGGCAACATGCTGCCTGGCATCACAGCACCACGCATTATGTCTCCCAGGAGTTACAGCACCAAAGCACCCACCTAGGAAACAGTTGGCTTTTGCAGGGGGCAAAGCCCCCCGCACCCCACAAAACTAAATATAATCTCCTCCGGGGTGGACATGCCCTGGAGGGGGCAGACATTGTGTGGGTGCCAAGGGCGACATGAGTGAGGGGCGACCTAAAATCAAGATCACCCCTGTCACTGTCACTCTTGTTGCAGCGCCCTAACTGCAGGGCCAAAATATAGTCAACAACTTGACGGGATATGCCCTGGACCTTGCTTTGATGTTAGACCCCATTTCCACTACAAAACTAAACTAAACCAGATTTGTGTATTCGTTTCGACTTGTATTGTTATCAGTGCCATCTGCACAGCTAGAAATTTCTTGCCTTGCCTTGGCCCTGCTTAGATTCAAAACATGTATTTTTCTTATGAAAGGATTTCTGTCATCCTAAAACAAACGTATTTAGGTCAAATTACTTCAGCTACTCACACCCACCTGTTCTCCCAGGAAGAACAGATTTGAAAGAAACTGTAATCTCACTTTCCACATACCTCCCACATGACTTAAAATATGTTACAAAGAAAACAGATAGTAAAATTATTTAAAACGAATTTCCTGGGTGCTACACCTGTTACAGTATTGTACTCCATTCGCCCTCGCTGCATGATTCACAGGCTTTTTATTTTGATGACCAGGGAGGTCAGTTTCTCCTGTGTCAATTTACACTTGTGGTTCAAAAGGAGACTGTCTCCCCTCTGAGAAAAGGATCTCTGTAAGACCTGTGGCTTGCTCCCATTGTAAAAGTAAAATCAGCTGATCATGTCATCAGCTGATTTTAACGTTAAAGAGCAAGCAAGTGTGTTATTGCCTTCATTCATGAGAAGAAGGCCAGCAATTGTTGAGAGTGGGTTGTGCCAGTTACCTTTTCTGACTTACAGTTGTGTGCTGGAGGGGGGTAGAAACGTGTGCTACCAGGCTTGGGCTGGGGGGGGGGAGTCATTAAGAATTTTTTTTGTAGCGCAAACCAGTGCATTTTACATATACAGTAGAAAGATAGCAGCTGGCCATGGAGGCGGGTGGTTATTCCAGTCACCCATTGTAGGATTTTATTTACAGTCTAAGTGCTTTTCAACATGTTGTGGGTGCTGGGGGGGGTGGTGGTATGGGACTTCTGACAGTGAGTGGGAGTGGTAGTTGCATTTAACTGGATTTGGGCTACATGGGATGGAGAGCTGTTCTTTTTGTGTGTTCTTTTTTTTTTTTTTGACAGTCTTTATCTCTCGGAGCAGGCAAGTACCCGGGTTTTAGCTTTCTGGACCACCCACCTGGCATCCCCACCAAGCTGCCCAGTCTGGAAGGCCCGCAGCTTACCCCCTGTTGAAGGGCCCCTTGAAGGGAGACAATGATATCAACTTGAGGCTCCAGCTGATGCTTACACCCAGGGTGTCATTCCAGTGGTATCCAAGAGCTTCATGCTGTGGATGTCCTGAGGGCTTGCCAGCTTGTGTGTTGTCCTCAGAGGATATGACATGCAGTGATGTCCTGGTGATGTCAGATGTGCTCCCATGCCTGACACACTGATGTCCACCTATCCTCCAATTCTCTTCTTTTGTGATCTCTGGCTCATTGATCTGCAGCTGACGCTAGGGGTTAGACTATTGCTGAGTACCACTGCCCACCCTCCCTGGAGGAAGACAGCTGTCCTCCAAATGCTCAATCCTCCTCCCACTGGCTGACCCTCTGACACCTTGGGCTCGTTCCCTAATCCCTTTTACTTTGTTTGTAAACTAATAGGATTGTCCTAATACAAATAGTTCCCTATTCAGGAAGGACTTCCGAATATCTGGGAGATGTATTAATTGTGGTACTTGGGAAATACCATTCGGTCCCTGCTCACCTGATCTGATACGACAGGTTAGTTAAGCCGTCTCACATCTCATTGTGGCAGATCATAATTACTGCCAGTAAAGATGATTCAGGCTTCGTAGTTGGTGTGCATGATGCACATTTGGTAGAGCTGATTCCAGCTATGCTGTTGGTTCAGGATCGGGTTGCCGGCTGTAGGCCAGAGTTTGCTGCCAATCCTGCTACTCCAAGAGTCAGTTTGTTTTGCTTTTCTGTGGGTGCTGAGTGCTCATACTACCATGAACCATGCTACTACTTTTGAAATAAAAATTTCATAAAGAATGCCTCTGACATCTACAGGATTGTGGATGTATTGGTGGGAGTCCAGCTATCTTGCGTCCACCATGCTTACCATCCAGGCCACCACCCCTCCCCCACTAACACACCTTGTCAAATAAATATGACAATTAAATGGAACTGAAAGAAAATGAGTGAGCCTTGATGTGAGCCATGTTATTTGACATTTTAAATTGTTTAACTGATATAGGGAGCTGTGGCCCCCTATCTTATTCCCTGCTTGGCAACCTTATGAGCAAATCTTCAAACACCTAAGAAAACAGGAAACTCAGAGAGTTGATTGGTAAAGAGGAAAGGGGTCAGGAGGGATCACTGGCCCATAAAGCCGCTTTCCTAGTTGAAGAGGGGCAAAACTCATTAAGAAGGCATAGTGAGGGGGCTGTCTGCCAGAAAGCTGTCCTTTGTCGTAGGGTCCAATTAAAGCTGTATATAATTTATTTTGTTGGTTAGTTTTGGGGAGTAACTACAAGCTATAAACAAAATATACCAGAGCAGGCAATTGAAATGGATTTTGTTTTTTCTGGCTTTCTGATTCACTCACAGTAACCTTCTATGTTGTCATAATGTTGCCTCCAAGTAGAAACTCTCTCTTGAACTTTAGCTATTCTGCCTGATCAGACCTGACTGCCATCGTTGTCTTCAGATGTTGCTACTCTGTCACTTTCTGCTGCTGGTCTTTGTCCTGTGCCTTGCCAACACATTCTGTAAGGCCAGCCTGAGATTCCTGATCCTACCAGAGTGCTGGACTGGTGTCTTTGTTAGATGTTGCCACTCTGCCGACAGTCTCTGTATATATGTTTGTGGGGGGGGGGGGTTAAACAACAGAGAGGTGACTATCTTCATTTGTTTACGGGCCGATATCAGGAGCATACCCAGCAAGATGGGTAAGCTCATGAGTAAAACACTTTTATGGCCAGAATAAAGTTCTCAAAGACTTGATGGGGGAGAAAATAACTTGCACACCAGTGTAAAGGGATACAGGTTATTCTGGAGGGATAAACCTGACAGGAAAGGGGGTAAAGAGTCTCTCTTTGTAAGGGAGGGAGTCATTATGTTGGACAAGGAGAACATCTGGGGAGCAAACAGTATCACTGAGTCCACCTAGGTCATGCTGGGGAAGGGGGTAAAAGAGTTACCCTGAGATCTGCCGCAGGACCCCAACCACCTCAGAACTGCATGATGCTCAGCTGGTCCAGGTAATTGCAAGTGGAGCAAAATCAAATACAGTGGTGATTTTTTAGTACTTCTATCTCCTGACCATAGACTGGCATTTCAACAGGGGTAATAACATTCCTAAGATAGGGTTCTTGCCAGCTGTCAAGGACTGCTTCCTAGATCAGCATGTCCAACAGTCCTGGTGGCTGCTAACTAGTCTTCCATCTCGGCAACCAGCAACATCAACTCTGCCTTCCAATTTCATGTCTCCAAATTCAAGTCTTCAGATTCATGTCTGTCTGGGATCACCATGTCCCCCCTAGAAAAAACAGTGTAACCCCTCACCCCTGCCTTTTTGCAAAATGACAGGTGGCATGCTGTTGAAGCTGACAGCAGTACCTGGTGGGGACTGGGTTCTGGGAGGATAAGGTTACTCGGCACAGGGGACCTAGGTTTGGCTACTTTGCAAATGGGCACCCAAGTAAATCCAAACACAGGAAGCAATAACTGTAATGTCCAGAACCAGGAATGGGATTCTACAGTGTGGCTTTTATTCACATCCAAGCTGAACAAACAAAGCATAGACAGACCGCCATGGGGCTACATTCCTGGTAATGCAGATTAGAGACAACAGAACACTTCATCACTATTTCCAGCCCTCAGGCTCTGAACCCATCAGGCACACAACCCGGACTTGCACTTGGCTTTGGGTACCTGGCCCGACCTGCTTATACACTACTTGGGTTTTCCCCATGGGCCAATCTCTCCCTCGGCCACTTGATCCATGGTCCATTTTGGGAAATTAACCAATTATCTTGTTGTGGCTCCCCAAACCACCTTAGAGCCTTCGACTCCTAGAGGGAATTTTCCTTCCAATCCAATGTCTGGGTACTTCCCTCATCACTGGCTAAGTGCATGAGGCAAAGTAGAAATCCACAAAGCAAATCCGTAGAGGTGGACCTAGTCAATAAAGATGGGGGGTCTCCTACCTCCAGCTCCCACAGTCCATACCCGGCCATTTCTCTGGAAACTAAACAATTCCTTTACTGAAAGCTTGACAATGTAGATTCCTGGGTAGACGTATGTCACATCTCTACATGTCTTTTGACTTCCCAATAAGCACTGGACTTGAACATACTTTTACTTTTTGGCTAAGCCTATTACTCTAGGCCTCCCACTATTTCAGTAGTCCAATCTCCACATGTCACACAAGTCCCAGGGTGAAAAACATAGGCCCTTTCAGGAAGAGCAAACACTCACCCTCCGGTTGCAGGTGCCCCACAGGCGATTCACAAGTCTTCTTGTTCTCCCAAAAAACTCTGGAACAAATAGGCAGCTTCTCCATTAGTAGCAGAACCAGGGGGTTGCCCCAGGAATATGCAGGAAACCCTTTCCTGCCCCATCCCCGGAGGGAGGGGGCACCGAGACCCAAAACAGTGGTCTCCACCACTTCAAACTACTTATGTGTCTCTCTTTTGGTGGAGACACACACCCTTTTACCTAAATGTAGCCCTCTGTCAGGGCTGAGGCTCCTAGAGCCTACACAGAGCTGCTGTGCTGCTTTCACAGCAAGCTCCCAACTCCAACTGACCTACAGACTACTGTTCAAACCTCCCAACATTCTACTCCAACTCCCTGCTGCAGATTCCACTGTGGCTCATGCAGCTGCGATAGTTCTATTGGTGATATCATCCCTCAGTCTCAGCTCAGACTGAGAACAGAGTGAGACAGTGTGAAATCCATTTAACTGGAGTTTCACAAGCTGCCTTCCCTGCCTACCACTAGGTCTTGCTGGGATTCTAGTAACCTCGGGTAACAATTGGGTTACAACAGCTTTAAAGGTTCTTATCTCCCATGAATCTCAACTGAGTTGCTGGCCTGCCACCACATACAAGACCTTGTTGGCAGACCCACAAGTTTACTGGCTCCCCTGCCTACCTTACTAAGTACTGGAACATTCTTAATGCCTGTATCAGGTCTCCTAGGCTTGCGATGACTGAATACTTTTCATCCACACTCTAGAATAACCTTAACCATCCCTTTAAGTTCTGGAAAGTTATCCATGTCCTATTCTCCCCACTGACCTAGTCACCTTCCCTATCCTCAATTTGGGTGACTCCTAACTCAGACCCTTCTGCAGTCACCTCATCTTTTAACTCCTTTGTTACCTCCTGTGCCCTCTCCCTCTTCAACTCCTCCTCCCCCTTTTCACCTCAGACCCCACCACCACCCCATCCACTTCCTTTCTCCTTCTCTTCTACAGCTCCCACTGCATCACTTAATGTCCTCTTGACTCTAAAGCCTCACAAGGATGTGAGCTTTGAGTGTCTTGACCCCAAACTCCTGCATCTCAACACTCATGCCATTGCTCTCCTTATTACCTACCATCTAAGCCTCTTCTTTTTCTTTGCCTCTGTCCCTGATACTTGGAAACAGGCTACAGTCACCCCCACCCATCCCGATGGGGATGATCCCTCCTCCTCTGGAAACTATTGCCTTTTCTCCATCCTCCCTGCCCTGGCAAACTCCAGAAACACATTTTTTCTATCCCAGATCTCCCCATTCCCTGATTCATCATCTTTCTTCATTCATTTCCAATCTGGTTTCAGGAAGTCTAACTCCACCTCTTCTCTCTTCTTCAGCTCACTGTCTCCTTCCTATTTGGCACGGAACAGGGCTTGGTCACCTCTGCCATGGCTGTTGACTTTACCAAAATCATCAACACTGCAGCCCATCCTCTTCTTCTGAACAAACTTAAAGCAGTGGGGCTGTCTGCCCCCTCTGTTTAGTTCTGCTCCAACCTTGGGGCAGGTCGCAAGCTGCCTGGATTGGAGTAGACCCCGGAGTCAGTTGAAAAACCAATTATGACTGACTTACCACACATTATGACTGATTTTTTCTACTAGTTTGAAATTTCTGACTTCAACTAACTGAAGAAAATCCAACCAATTTTTTTCAACTTTCACCATCGTTGAATTTTATTATGTAGTAGTTTGTCATACTTTTTGAACTTCATATCTTTTTTAATAAATATTTTGACTATAAAAGCTTAATAAAATGTATGGAAAAGTCCCCCCCCCCCTTGAAATCAATGGGGTGTGTGCACACACAGCCTTCGCCTTCTGACATCACAAAACGGGGCTACATGTGCCTATGTGGGTGCATGTTGGTGGGTTCCTGTCAGGAAGCAGCTCTGTTTCTAGCATTCAGGATTTAGCAGCATTATAACTTCATAAATGGGCAGAAACAAAAGGAATTATTAATGTCCCTCAACTCTGGGGCAGGTGAGGTATTGCTTATGTTGGAGGGAGCAGCAACTAGTCAGCAGCAGCTAAGAAGCTGGCTGCTCTTCAAAATGCAAATACAAAGTGCAGTGAAAAAAATCCACACACATTAGGGACCCACTAAAGCACAATAACCAGTCAAAATAAAATATACTAAGTCCTAGAAAGTAACAAGTTGAAACAAAGCAGTAAATCAGTATACGGTAGACAAAAATAAGCAGCAGTAATACTAGTTACTTAGAAAAAGAACTGTGAGTCTAAAATACAGTACAGATAGGACCTCCTAAACACCCCACAGAAGCTAGAAGGTACCCTTTTGCAAACAGAGCTAACCATCAATATATGTGAGTTTACTAGTTGTCATTGAATCCGTGAGACTAAAAACAGTTTAAGGGAGGACCCCTAGAAATACCTCCGGTATGGTATACCAGAACTGAGATGTATCCATAGTATAAATTTAAAGCTAAAAAAAACCTCATGCATATTAAAAAAACATTTTCTGACATAGTTTCTGAGATTGTTTTGACTTTCAGCATGTACGCTTATGTGTTTTTTTAAATTTTGTTCATCTTGCCATGAGGACTTTAATATTTAGTCTATCCGATTCCTACAGTGGCAAACAACAAACATTTTGTCCATTAGACCCGACCGACCATGCTCTGTTCTCCTGCCTCCTATAGGTCCGGGAACTCACCAACCAACCAACCACCTGGACCTGGCCTGCTTTATGACCTCGTGGGGAGTCTGACT
This sequence comes from Neoceratodus forsteri, assembly GCA_016271365.2. NCBI lineage: Eukaryota > Metazoa > Chordata > Ceratodontiformes > Ceratodontidae > Neoceratodus > Neoceratodus forsteri. Next base: position 1,335,434,493 of record CM057453.1, on the reverse strand, counting down.
TACTCACAATGCCACCTCAGAGAGAGCCCAGCCGGGCCACCAGCATTAGATCGATGATGATCGATCACCTTGGCTTTTCAAGTTTGGCCCCACAGCCCCCAGGCCCTCAACCAGCCAGACAAGCCAGCCCAGCATGCAGCAGACACACAGGCAGGTTGAGTAGTCTGTGAGAGACCATCCTCTTCCTCCTTCCTACTGCTCACTTCCCAGCCATGGTGGGCCTTACATACACATCTCCTACAGTACCTTGTTCACTGTGGTAGCCTGTTGCCAGTTCGGTCAGGTGTCGGCTGATGATTCAGTCAGCGTCAGCAGGTGTCTCCATGGCTCAGGCTGCAGCTGCTGCTCTACTTGGTGGTGGTGCCAGTGTTTTTGGAGCTGTGTGCTCCCTCCTCTCAACTCACACACAGTCAGTCCCAACCCAGACCCACGTCCCCACTCCATTACTCCGCAGCATTGGAACCAGTGCACCTACCACTCCTCCTCCTTGCTGACTCTGAAGACCCGACCAAGACTGAGTGACAGTCACTTGTGAGCCCAGCCCGACATGAGGTCCCACGGGCTGATCCCAACCATGACCAGGCCACTGACTTGCTGCCTTCACATGACTGCTGCCTGGCTTTGCTGGAGGACTGACTGGGACCTGCACAGCCACACGCTAGTCTCTCTCTGGGCACCAGACACATCAGGAAAATGGACACAGTTACTTATTTTTAAATTAAAGGCCCAACCTTCAAACTTCATCCTTGCAGAAAAATGCTACTCACTCTGTTGCCCACACAACACAGATGCCTCCTCTCCTGACAGTCTCCTCTCCAACCTAGGCATGCTCTCCCCGCCACCTTATGCAGCCAGTCACAGACACTCTCAAGCTCCTGGCTCCTTCTTCTAGGTCTCCTAATTGGTGGATGCTTCATGTCCAGGAGCCAGGGGTGCATTTTATTGGCTCTAAGGCTCGGTGCCAGCAGTTGAGGACCATTACATATTCATGGCCCCCCCGGACCCCCTTCTTCCCTCCGGGAAAGAAAAAAAGAGGAAACACACTGCACTGCATCACAAAAACAAACCTGGATGGGTCACGGTATCGTCAACTGCAGTGGATTTCAACTCCACTGTTTTATGACTGCAATCCAATGCAATTGCAACTGCATTGAATTGCAACTGACTATTTCAACTGTCAACCACTGCTCCGGGGTCTGGATTGGAGATTTTTTATCTTCTCACTCAATATCTTATCAGGCATGCCCTATGGATCTGTTCTTGGTCCTATAATCTTCGTAAGCAATAATACCCAACAGGGTGGGCGGTATTGGGACGTACCAGACCACCCAGGGGTGTGATGAGGCCCAACGTCACAGGCGGAGGGCCTTATAGCCCCTGGAAGGTCTGGTATTTCCCAATACCACCCACCCTGGAGGGTATTATTGCACTTAGAAAATGGCTTGTTTGTGACATTTTAAATAATAAAAGTGAAAAGATGCCTGACAAATAAAAAAATTAATAAAAATACATTTTTCTTAAGTAGTCCCTGCAGTGTGGCATTTTTGCCAGTAGATGGTGCTGATGTTTACTACAGTCTGCATTGCTGCCCCGTGGCTTCCTGGGACTTGCAGTCCAAAGGGACACCATGGGGAAGGCAGCTGACTTGTTGTATAAAATGGCCCTAGTTCGTTCGTTTTTTTGAAGGCAACAACGGAACAATCGGGAGTGAGAGTGGATGGAGTGCAGTCGTTTTTCCTGCAAGTGGTTTTGTTGAAGTACTGTATTTCTTTTTTCTTCTGTTTTGTGCCGAGTTCGGGAGAGCAGGATGGTAAGGAGTGCAGAGGCGGATCGTGTACAGGGTCCCGATGTTGAGCAGTGATGTTGGGTAGCTGGTTACTAGAGCGGGCAGGCTTGCAGAGATTGGGAGTGGTGTCATCAGCCACTCGGCTGTGGTTATGTTAAAAAAAAAAATCACTGTTTTGCTAGGGATTCCGGGGGGCGGGGGATTCTATTTATATTAGACCATTTTTGTGTACTGTGTCACTGGGAGCCTGTCGGCAGCGCTTTTCGGCGGGTTACGGACCGGGGGAAAAATGGCGGCAAATGGAATTCAAACTGGCACACAAATACCAGTTTGAGATGGAGCTCCTGGTACTTCTTTCTGACAGGGCTCTATTGAAAAATACCTGCCCAGCAATGGAAAGCAGCTAGTTTTTCCATTGCCATTTTCTAATCCATTTTCTTGAACAGCCTTCTTGCTATCTGCTCTTCTTCATAAATACACATGTATGCAGATGAATTGGTACTCTATACCTCTGGCTCCTCTGCCCCTGACCTACGGCCGGGCTCCAACTGGACTTTAGCAACATCCAGTACTGGTTCCTAGGTAATAGGCTGTCCCTCGAGACAATGAAAATGATCTCTATGTCGTTTGGCACTAGATAGAGGCTTGCTCATCTCAATCCTCTCCCCTTCCTCCTACCTTTGATGGTGGAGTGATTGAGGATGTCACCTCCTTGAAGTACAGTATCTCAAGGTCTGGCTGGACTGTCACCTGAGTTTCTCAGTGTATGTGGAAGCTGTCCACCAGAAGCTCCATGCCAAAGTTAATTCACTTTACAGGAACAAAGGGGCAGCTCCCATGTAGAGCGCTGATTATTGAGTGCTGCACTTTTGAGTGACTCAATAATAGTGCTTACAAGACAGCGAGCGGTGCAATACAGCACTATATCCTGCATAGCAAGAACAGCAAAGAGCTGTACTCACTATTGCAGGATATAGTATGCTTTATGCCCAGTTCCTGCTGAGCTGCTTGCATAGTGTAGTGGTGTACACCACCGCTTGCGATACAAGCAGACCTGGAGTTAGTTAGCTACAGGCATAAAATTTTTTTCCTTTAGAATCAGTAACTTGCCCCATGGTCCGCACCTTTAGAGTTGGTTATTTAAGTTTGGGGTGCGGCGCTCACCCGCATAAAAAATTTCTGTGTGGTTTAGTTAAGTACTGTGGACTGTCGCTATTTGCAATGGTCGGTACAATATCCGTCACCCTTTTGACTATGGGCTCAAGTTTGCTCACTCTATCTGACAGGCAGTCTTTCAGACTCGCCTTTATCACATAGAACCAAATAAAGGCAGTGTCCTACTTCCTGCCACAGAGATCAGCATGAAGATAATACTACCGATCTTTGACTATAGTGACACTGTTTACATCACTGCTCCCAAGTCCACCCTAGACAAACTAGACCCCTCTTTGACGCTTTCTTTCACTTTGCCCTGGACAGGCCCCCTTGTACCCACCACTGCTCTGTATTCCTCCTAATCCCTCCCCTCTGTTGATACCAGATGCCTTGCCAATTGTGCTTTATTAGTCTCCACATTGTGGCTTGGCTCCCTCCCAAGTTACCTTGCTTGCCTCCTCACTTTCCCCCTACTACCTTATACTCCCTTCACAACTTTGGCTCTCACTTTTCCCACCAACAAAATCCTTGACCGGTCATGCTGCCTTCTCCTACCACTTCCCCAAACTTTGGGACTCTCTCACCCTTACTATCCACTCTGCTACTTCCCTCCACTCACTCAAACCTCTCCTCCGAGACATTACTACCCACTCCTACAGTTACCCCTCATATTGGGCCTTGGGCTGTTGCCCACTGCCACCCACCCATGCTCCCCCTTAACTGTGTACTTCCACTAGAAATTGTTCTCCTTCTGCATTTTATTGCATTGTAATGTACTCTATTTACTCACACAGAATTATTGCCTTTGCACAGTTGTTTAGTTTGTTGATGCTTACTTACTACTTAATGTATGCGTGTATTTTTGTGCTTATTGTGCATCACTGTTTTCCCTTCCCCCTACTCCCAGGATGTGCCTGGAAATGAGCTGTTATCAGCTCAGTATGTCTTCCCTGGTAAAACTTTGGAAGATAGATCAACAGGTAGATAGATAGATAGATAGATAGAGATAGATAGATAGATAGATAGATAGATAGACAGACAGACAGGCAGACAGGCAGGCAGACATAGCTAGATAGGCAGGCAGGCAGGCAGACAGACAGATAGATGTGTTAGGATAGTGGCTAAAGGGAAAAGAAGAAGGAAACGACTATGGTTCTCCAAAGAGGTGGGGGACAAAGTCAGGGCTAAAAGGCTGAAGTTCAGGAAATATAAGGGGAGCCAAAGGGAGGAGGACAGGGAAGTGTACCTTGAATGTCTAATGGAAGCAGGGAAGGCTGTTAGAAGGATGAAGGCACAGACAGAAGAGAGCTTAGTACAATCTCCAAACAAAGGGGATAAGGCATTTTATAGGTCCATCAGTAAAAGAAGAAAAAACGGGGGGGGGGATTGTGAGGATCAAAGGGGAGAAGGGAGAGTGTAAGGAGGGGGATCTGGACAAGGTAGAAATACTGAACAAATACCTCTGCTCAGCATTCACTAATGAAGGGGTGGGTCAAGGACCACAGTTGGGTTGCAGGGGCAATGGGGGGGAGAGGTGAATGCCAGTCCATTCACAGTGGAGAGAGTTCTGGAAGAACTCACAAAGCTGAAAGTGGATAAGACCATGGGGCCAGACGGCATCCACCTGAGGATATTAAAAGAGCTGCGAAGGGAACTAGCAGTGCCTTTGGCGATCCTGTTCAGAGTCACTCATCCCAGGTGTCGTTCCGGAGGACTGGAGGAGGGCACATGTAGTCCCACTGCACAAAAACGGCAGTAGGGAGGAGGTGGGGAACTACAGGCCAGTCAGCCTCACCTCAGTGGTGGGAAAGATCATGGAGACACTGCTGAAAGAAAGGATAGTGGCACATATGGAATCCAGTGGTGCTCAGGATCTGAGGCAACATGGATTCACAGCAGGAAGATCATGTCAAATGAATCTAATAGTTTTTTTGATTGGGCAACTAGGGAACTTAATCAGGGAGGGGCTTTAGACATTGCCTACCTGGATTTCAGCAAAGCCTTCAACACTGTCCCACATAGAAGGCTGATTAACAAGATGGGTGGTCTGGGTATGGGAGACAAGGTGGTGAACTGGGTTATGAACTGGTTAACAGACAGGAGACAGAGGGTGGTGGTAAATGGGGTACAATCTGGGGAGAGGGGGGTTACCAGTGGGGTACCACAGAGATCAGTACTATGACCAGTCCTGTTCAATGTCTTCATTAGTGATATTGCAGAGGGTCTGAAAGGAAAGGTCTGCCTGTTTGCAGATGACACCAAGATCTGCAACTGGGTGGCTACTCCAGAAGGGGTGCAGAAAATGAAGAGTGACCTGGTGAAGCTTGAAAGATGGTTGGAGATGTGGCAACTGAAGTTCAATGCAAAAAAGTGCAAAATAATGCACCTGGGAAGAGGGAACCCTGGGGAGAGCTACAGGTTGGGGGGGAGCTGACTGTCACCAAAGAGGAGAGGGACCTGGGGTCATCATGTCTGATGACCTTAAGGTATCAAAGCAGTGCACCAAGGCAGCAGGGAGGGCCAGCGGCATGCTAGGGTGCAGAGGCAGGGGGATCACTAGCAGGAGGCAGGCAGTGGTGATGCCATTGTATAAAACATTGGTAAGTCCTCACCTGGAGTACTGCATGCAGTTCTGGAGACCACACCTGTGCAAGGACATAGATAAGGTGAAGACTATCCAGAGAAAGGCAACAAAGATGCTGCAGGGCTTACACCACAAAACATATGAGGAGAGACTAAGGGACCTCAACATGTACTCACTAGAGGAGAGGCGACAGTGGGGGGACATGATTTGTAACTTTCAAGTACCTCAAGGGCATAAACAAGGTGCAGGCGGGGGACCTTTTCCCATGTAGAAAAGGTACTAGAACAAGGGGGCACAATATGAAATTGGAAGGGGGTAGATTAAGAGGTAATGTGAAGAAGTTTTTCTACACAAAAAGGGTAGTCGACACTTGGAATAGTCTGCCACAGGAGGTAATGGGGGCAAGCACAGTGGAGGGGTTTAAGCATGCTTGGGTCAGGCATAAGGGAAGCTTGAGAGGGGAGGGAGTGATGAAAAGTCATTGATCACATAGGGTCAGTGGCCACATACAGTGTATAGGGCCTAGGGGCAGACTGGATGGGCCTAGCAGTCCTTATCTGCTGACAAATTCTATGTTTCTATAGATAGATAGAAAACCAGATTTGAGGCTGTCACTGACCTGGCTGTCAGCAGAGTGGCTTGCATCATCTCTTCTGTGAACATCAAGAAACCAGTGGGGAGCAGTGACCTCAACTAGATAACCATCTCTCTGGTTAGGAGAAAAGCCTCGTGAAGCCTCAGCCACCAGGACCCAGTGTTTCAGAAATGTGGACTATGATGGTGAAGGACCTAGAGCACAGGGGGGCTGGAAAAAAATCCATAAGGCTGGTGATTCAGAGTACATGTGGGATTCCTTGAAGAGAGTGCCTGAAGCAGCCTCATAGGTTTGCATTACTATAAGCAGAAAGGAAAACAGGGCCAAGAAGTGGTTCCCCCAGCTTAACAGGGACCTAAAGCAACTTCCAGAACAGAAAAAAAAGCATGTGACCACTGAAAAGAAAACAAAAAGCTTCCAGGCCAGAGACAAGTGAAGAGCAGCACCCAGCAACCAAACAAAATACTCTGGATATAATAACATGTCCAATCTGGTGGGTTTTACATGGAAAGGAAATGTGCATACTTCCCGGACAATGTTGCTATTATACAAGTACTTAAGAGAAAAGTATAAGTCACTAACTGCCATTCTATTTATTAATTATATCCGGGACTCCCAATTATATCCTATGACATTCATCTCGCAGGTGTATCCAAGTAAACACATTTCACATAAATAAACACTCTCTTACTATTAATAAGGTCTGCTCTGCTGTTGAATACAGTAGCCTTGGTGATGAACTCTACAGTAGCCTTTGTGATGAACTCTACAGTAGCCTAGGTGATGAACTGTTTTTATTTTATTATGCTTATTGGTAGCGTGTTACTATTGAATAGATATTGTATTAACACTGAGATTTGACAAGCTGCTAAATATCTCTCATCACCTGCCTGGATGCACTTCGGGCTCCTGCTGGAGTGATTACAACCAAAGAGATTTTCAATTCTGATGTTAAAAATATCTATATGATATGTTATTGGGCACTTCTTGCTAGCACAGCAGTTTGAAGATTACGCTCTCAGGTGGCATTTCCTGGTTATACAATTATAAAGAAACATGTATCTATGTATGTTGCACTAATGATTATGTTGTTTCTTGCTGCTTTAGGTAAGCCAGCAAGTAGGGAATTTCAATAGTCAATATGTAAAAAAACAAAAACAATTGCACATATCAATGATCCAGCAGAGTATTAGATTAGTACTCGCTAAGACAGGACACGTGACAAAGATTATAATATTCTGGGCTACATGTGGAAGGAATGTGTTGAGCACACGTTGGCTCTGGGTCCCAAAGAACATAGTTTCCAATACAGTCAAACTGCAGTTGTCAAGTATCGACTATTATAGAATGGAAGTTAAACTCCCTTCAAGCAAAACTTAGATCACAAAAGAAATCTGTGCTGTATAGGGCTGGACTTATTATTTTTAATTATAGTATTGTGCAAGTAACATTATTTCCACTGCTTTAATGAGGGGTAAATTATACGTACACAGTTGCGTAACTCATTATAGGACACCTGTGGAATGTTCAAAGACGCCCAACATCTTACAGGCAGCCAGCGTCAGGCAAGCTTTTTCGGGTTTTGTTTTCAGAGTTATCAGTTACCAGGTCTGCATGCTATATGTTTACTTTCTACACAACAGGTCAAACAAGAACTGTGTCAAATCTTTGCTAGTTTGAACGCTAACAGCTTTGCTCTCACACTAGACAAGGTTTACCTCACCCTTATTGTAAGTGGCAATGGCTAAGGCTCTGCTGGTTCACTGCAGAACATATTTGTTTTCCACATCCCCTGTAGAAATGTTTTTCTACACAGATGGTGACGTGTACTAATGAACAACAGAACTTTTCCGGGCGGGGGGGGGGTGGTGAGGTGGTGAGACTAGATGAGCACCAGTTTATTTTCCCAGTCGGACCATGTTACTTGTAAAAATAAAATGAAAATAAGTTTGAAATTACTGTTCACAAAATGAAACATTCAATAGTTTACTGAAACATGCATAGAAAAAAAGATAACTACTAGATTTGTATTTATTTATGTAAAATTGTACTCACTTAGATAATTTCATGAGATTCAACATCTCCGTTTTGTAATGGTCCCACTGGGGACCACAGTCAGAATAAATCATCAGCTACTTACATTCATACACAATATACAAAACCATCGTGCAAACAGTGCACAGAAACACGAACTAAACATACACACAGGCAGCCTATAGGATATGTGTAAGCAGTAAGGCATGACAGGGTGTGTGTTGTTATGTAATAACATCATGGCTTGGGTGGTTGAAGCACATGGCCACAGGCCAACTGTGTTTAACACCCAAGAAGTGACATTACTACACAAGAACACACATCCCTTGAGTATCTTATTGCTGTTATACAATGGCTCATTTTAAAAAAGAGAAAAAAAAGAAATAAATACATTTTTATGTTTTTTTTAGTTTCTTTTGTGTGTGGAGGTGTATGCATAAAAAAGTCCACAGTCTGTGCTTTCCCCACTAGGTGGTGCTGCTGTCTGATACTTCCTGCCTGTCCTGTCCCCAACCTTTGTTGTTGCTGCATTTTCTTTTTTATAATCTGTTTATCTACTGAGCTGCCCCAGCTGCCCATTCCTACCAACCCCCCTCCCAGCCCTGTTACCCAGCTTCTCCAGCACTTACATTCCACCATTAGCCTCTGCTGCAGGATTGTGGGTGGGGGGGGACTGGTCACTGGTGCAGGGCCTATGAGGTGTCGGTCATCATCCTGCAGGCAGGGTCTTTTTCATCGATTTTCTCCCTGGGCCACAGGATGTGCAATGGGTGCAATGTGTGAGCTCCACCTCCATGGAGATGCACCCGGCGTCCTGAACATGGGTTCCCTTCCCTCTTCTGATGATGTTGTATGCTCTACCACTGGGTGGTAATCAGACAGTGAGCCACAGCAACCCTCCTTCATGAGGGATGAGAGCAGTCCTACAGACTCTCAATCCTTCCTCACCTGGCCAGCCCCTAAGCGACCCATGTCCATTTCCATACCAGGGTCGCCAACATGACAGGCGATGAGGTGCATGGTACCTCAGCCCTCCATGCTATTGGGCTGCACTGTTGCTGTTCTTTGTTGCTGGTTCCTGACTGCAGTGGTAACATCACTAATGTCCCTTACCCCCTCCACCAGTCACCCACCCGTACTACTGTACGGTGTTTGAGGCATGAGGTGGGTCAATTGTCAGAGCTGCCAATTATGTTTTGGAGCTGAGCAGGTCAGGAATGGTAACTGTACGTCAGGGCAGCACTTTTGAAGTGTGCATGCACTACGTCAATCACGATTTCCAGCAGGGAATGAGAAGCCAATGTTACAGCTTCATTTTACTTTAAGGTACTATAAAGTTACATTTTTTAGGTTTGGCCATTTGTTATGCAAGGTAAGGGTGAGCAGAAAGTGTTGTGAGTGTGGCAGTTTTGAGTTGCCTGGCAACTGTAGGAGTGCAATGCTGCTGAAGTGTACACACACCATTATTTTCACACTTCCGTCTGGAGTCACAGCTTAATTTTACTGTTACTTTTTTTTTTTAATTGCGATCCAACTCGCAGGAGACAGACACTGACTGGGGCTATCTCTGTGGCCTGGAAATGAAGATAGAAAGCGTTAGTAAAAGTCTGGGCTGGGATGACAGCATTGCGAGCTTGTGAGTAGTGACATAAAACATAGAATTTGATGGCAGTAGGGATCGCTTGGCCCACTCAGTCTGCCAATTTTTCCCTACCTACAGCATCACTGCAGATCCTAATTGATCTCTGTCTCTTTCTTCCTCTCCCCCTTCCTTTCCACTAAGATTCCTTTATGCCTCTCCCATGCATTCTTGAACCCCACCCTGTTTTCTCCCCCACTACCTCTGCTGGAAAACTGTTCCAGGAAACTACTATTCTTTCTGTGAAGAACTACTTCCTCACATCTCTCCTGAATCTACCCCCCTCCAGCTTCATAGCATATCCCCTTGTTCTTGAGCTCCTTTTTTCTGAAAAATACTTCTCTCTGGTACCTTATTCACCCTTATGAGGTATTTAAAGGTCTCTATCATATCCCCCCTCACCTCTTCCAGGGTGTACATATTGAGGTCCTTTAGTCTCTCATTGTAGGGTTTTGGTGCAGACTCTGCACCACTTTATTTGCCCTCCTCTGGACTGCCTCTCCTCCATCTATGTCCTTCCAGAGATGTGGTCTCCAGAACTGGACACAGTACTCTAGGTGGGTTCTTACCAGTGATCTATGCAGGGGCAACACCACCTTCCTCTTCTGCTGGTGATACCCCTCCCCATGCACCCCAACATCCCATTAGCCCTCTCAATTATCTTGTTGAACTCTGAGGAAGGTTACGCTGAAACATCAGCTGATTGGTGGTTGGTGCCTGCACATCACATGCGCACATGCTGTCTGTCGGCTGCATGGTTGAATCGTCAGTTCAGGAAGCACTCTGTGTGAGTGCTGGCATGACATTTATTTTTATTTTCGGTACTTGAGCTCTCACCACTGCCACAGCACTCTGCACTTTATTGTCATGACTTGAGCATTTGTTAAGCACAGTTTTTCCTGCACTGAATAAAGCCAGCATTTTTTATGAGGTAAGCTGCATTTCATTTTGTATGATGAATTTGTGATTTGGGTCAAGTGCTATGGGATTTGGGATTGACTATTCCCCTGCTGCTCTTCTGGTTGCTTTCTCTGCTGGAGGAGCACTGGACTTGTTGTAACCAGTTTAATCTGGTTCAATTTCAGTTGGTTAGTATCTGTATCTCCCCCCCCCAGGTCACCCCTGAAAAAGGGACTTCTATTCTCCATGGGCCTACCCAGTCAACAAAATTCAATAAAATATTAAATTGAGGTTGGAGCCCCTCATGCACCTGCCTTTGTGCCTTGTTGCACAGCCGAGCCACCTTTAGGTCATCTGATATGATTACCCCCGGTCTCTTTCTTGTATGCTGGTCATGCCTATCACTCCACCCATTTTGTATTCTGCTCCTATGTTTCTGTGCCCTAGGTGCATTATTTCGCACTTTCTCACATTAAAACCCAGCTGCTATACCCTTGACCACACCTCAGGTTTTCTCAGGTCTCTGCTTATCCTTTCCACCCTTTTCACCCCCCCCAGCCCCCAGAGTGTCCACCCTATTGCAGATTTTGGTGTCATTTGCAAAGTGGCAGACCTTCCCATCCAGATCCTATGCAGTGTCACTTATAAAGACATTAAAGAGGACCAGCATTAGTTCCTTCGGCACCCCACTGGTCACCCTCCCTTCCTTGGAGTTAACTCTGGTTACCATTGCCTTCTGTTGCCTATCCCCTAACCAGTTTCTTACCCAGTTTACCACCTTTGGACTCACTCCTAAGTTACCCAGCTTGCTTTACTAGTCTCCTCGGTGGAACGGTGTCAGAAGCCTTACTGAAATCTAGGTAGGCCATGTCCACCGCTCCACCCTGATCTAATTCCTTGGTCACCAAATTAAAGAAATGTGTCAGATTAATTTGACATGAATGCCCTCTCCCCACCCCATGAATCCCTGCTGCCTTGAGTCTCGTAACCCACTGCATTCTAGATATTCCGCAATCCTTTCCTTCAGCAGTGATTCCATTAACTTTCCCACCACCGATGTCAGGCTGACTGGCCTGTAACTGCCTGCCTCCTCCTTGCTTCAACTTTTGTGAACTGGAACTACAGTTACCTTCCTCCAGTCCTCTGGATTCACTCCTGTTTCCAGTGAGCTGTTAAACAGGACTGTCAGAGATGCAGCCAGTACCTCCCTGAGCTCCCTCAATATCCTTGGATGCACCCCATCTGGCCCCATTGCTTTGTCCACTTTCAGATTAGCGAGTCCCTTCAGGACTCCCTCCTCCAAAAACAGACTAGTGTCCACCTCCTGCCCCCCCCCAACAAATTTCCTGTTACTATTGTGGCCCATCCCCTTCTCCTTCCTCTGTGAATGCTCAACAAAAGTATGTGTTCAGGATGACTGCTTTTTCCTGTCCCCCTCAGTATAGTTTCACCCTTCCTTTTTTAACCTTACAATCCCTACCCTAGTCTTCCTCTTTTATATTTTATACCTAAAATATGTCTTGCCTCCTTTTTTTACTACCTGTGCTATTCTGTCTTTGGCTTGCACCTACTTACCCTACTTCCCACTGTTTTCCCTGAAACACCTCCCTATCCTCCTCCTCCTCCCTCTGCATCTTCTTATACCTTATGAATGCTGCTACCCTTTTAGCATTTACTTTTTCAGCCACCTCTTTCAAGAATCATAGCAGTCTCTTTTTCCTATTGCTTTTGCTCATTTGCTTGACACACAAGTTTGTCTTCTTCACTATGCCCCTTTTATCTTCACCCACTGTTCCTCCACCCCACTCCGTAATCTCATAGAAGTTTTCTTTATGTGAGGAGGTCATGTGTGCGCCTGGTCTTAATACAGTGATGTTACTGTCTGCTCTGTGAAAGGAATCAGTTATCAGATGACATTACACAGTCACATTACAACAGTTCCAGTCCCTACATAGAAATACCTTATTTAATCAAATAGTAAATGCCCTTGAATCGAAGCCAACCTCAGAAACAAGCCATACATTATAAAGAATACTTTAACCTAAGCCACCCTCAAATACAAGCCATGGCTTCAAGGCAAGGTTGAAATCCTTCCAGAAGTATGACTTTCTGTGATATTTATCTATATACATATGAATGTTATTGTATTTCTCTTAATATTTATAATATTACTGTTGTTGATGTTTTTATTCCTGTTTTGCTATAAAGTAGACCAATAACAATATACTTGATTAAATCCAGGATGTGTAATATTTCATTTTCAGCACTCAAAAAGGGACAGGATCAGATCAGTTCCAGTACAGTAGCTTCTTTTTGCTGCTTTTACATTGTTTCTTGTGGATTTTACTTGGTAGAAAGTTATTTCTTTTCTTTCTTACTACTTCTAAGAAGCTAGCAGGGTATTGTGTTGGGGCTGTTGGAATTTTGTAACCTATTTTGGTGGCTATAAGTGGGCTCACTTGTTTGATATTTCACTGTGTAGCAGGCTGCATTTGCGGAGGCCTATTTCTTCTGATTTAAAACCTATTTGGTGTGATTTTATTGGGGCTATTTCTTTGAATTGGAGACCTCTATCTTCTAATTTCAAGCCTATTTTGATGTGTTGTTGGTGAGGCTGTTTGAATTGGAGACCTTTTTTGTTTGGTAGCAAACCTATTTTTTGCGCTTTGAGTGGAATTGTGATTGCTTTTTGCCAGCTTCACTGGCTGCAAAATTTAGTGCATAGTGGGGGAAGGGTGCTAATGGTCTGACCAGAGGCCTCAGCTACCTGATTGTTTCTGGAAGGCACAGGCTGGTCCCACCCTACCTGCCCCTCACCCCACCCACACCAGGTCCGTGATTTCCTTTATACCAGGGTTCTGACAGCACTTCCCCAAAAGGGCAAAGGACATGCACCTGTCATAGCAGAAGCAGACATCCAGGAAAGGAACAGCAGTGAGTGAGGAGGTGACTGCTATCTCAGTGGAAGGGAAGTAACTGCAAAACAAGGAGCTTTCATTGTTACTTCTTTGCATTGCTATTTGCATTGTAGAAAGGAGGAGTAGGAGTTTGAAGAAGGTTGTACAATAATTACTTAAAGTCTCTTTTTGGGTGTAGACAGGAAGGATAGGCATGTAAAAGCAGCTGCTCAATCTATCTAGACATGTATGACAAAGGGGGTAAGGGAAATTAAGAAAAGGAGAAGAATATTTTGCAATAATAGAGGGGAGACTTGGGGGAGTGTTTAGTATCCTTCATCTGGAAGGGTGGAGGGTCGCTGGTGGGCAACGAGAGCAATGGGTAAGGTGGTAGGCTGCAGCATCTGCGGTGCACCAATCTTTCTAAAAATTGCCTGGAGGGTGGGGGGATGTTTAGTGTGCAACCACATAGAGAAACATAGAAAGGAGATTGAGGGTCTGCAGGAGGAACTAAGACAGGCATGGCAGACTGGACGAGGTTTAGCCCAATACTAGAGGGAGGAGGGAGGGAGGGAGGAGGGGAGATCAGGGAGGGCAATTTGAGCCAGCAATGGTGAGGAGAGGGTCAGAAGAAGGGAAGCAGAGACAAAGGGGCCCAGGCCAGGAAGAACGATTGCTGGGGAAACCAGGTCAGGAGACAAAAGACAAATGGAAGGCGGAGACAGGGACTTGTGAGTGGAGGAGAAGAAGTGGCAACAGTCATGGAGTGGAAAGGAGGGAACAGGTTACTATTAAGAGAGAGGAGGCGGACATTTGAGAAGGGTCTTCAGAAAATTGTTTTGCACTGCTAGAGGGGAAGAAGGAGGAGGGAGGTGATGCAATTGGAGGGATAATTGATAAATGCCTGGACCAAACCAGAACGGGGGGAAGTTCTGCTGGGAGAATTGCAGCAAGGGCAACAGGGGGAAATAATGGCAGGAGGAAGAAAAGGAGCTGGGAACAAGAGATGGAAATGAATGGAAGCAAGCAGGGAGTAAGAGGAGTGGAATCCTAGTGCTGGGGGACTCAGTACTAAGAGGAGTCAGGTTGGGTAGCAAGTGGGAGAGGCATAGTCACATTTGGGTGGAGGCCATGCCAGGAATGACAGCGTAAAGGGTGGGACAATTTGCTCTGAAATATGTTAGAAGGAGTAGGGACAAGCATCATTTAATTATACATCTTGGGACGAACAACCTGGCTGACAAGACAGTAGATATAGTCCAGAGGAGGTTTGAGGAACTAGGACAATTATGTGAAGGGGCAGGAAGATCAGTAACTTTTTCAGAGATACTTCCAGTGCCTAAGGCAAGCACAACAAGAAAGCTGAGAATAGAGGAATTTAACGGATGGCTAAGAACCTGGTGCCATGCTAAAGGGTATGGGCTGTTGGGGGGTGAGGAGGGACCTGGGAGGACAGTAGTCTCTGTGCCAAGGACAGACTACACTTGAGTGAGATGGGAAAGAAAGTGTTGAAACAGAGGATGAAGGAGTACCTGGAGGAAGTTGGGAATTTAAACTAGGAGCTGGGGTGGTAAGTGGGCAAGAGACATGCAGAGACCACAGGTTGGGAAACCATATGAGTTTCCCCCCATAACAGTGACAAATGACACATGGCAAGTACTATTGCTGATGCTAGTAAAGGAGGGCAAGATGGGAGGGGGGGAAGGGGGTTACCCTTAATTCTAGGTGCATTGCAGGGTTTTATTTAACTCTAAAAATTGACTAGTTGACTAGCGTTTTGCTCATAAAAGTTCTAAAACATTGTGAAAATGCATAGCACTTGCCTCACTGTGTTTAACAAACATAACACTTCTTGAAAACCTATATACATGCTTTCTGTACAGCTAGTATTGTCTCAAGAAAAAAGTGCTAATCAGTTATTTAAAACCCTGCATTGGGAGGAAATCTGCAGAGTTACAGGTGCTCGAGGCAGAGGGAGAGGTGGACATTGCAGCCATCACAGAAACATGGGCCAACCAATACAATGACTGTGACCTGTCTGTACCAGGGTACAGGTTATTTTGTAGGGACAGGGTGATGGGGAAAGGGGGGGTGGCACTATATGTGAAGGAAGGACTGAAGTGTGTAAGGGAGGAAGGAGAGGAGGATAGTACAGAGTCACTTTGGTTGCAAATCCAGGATTCCAAGAATAGGATTCTCAGAATGGGAGTGGTGTACAGGCCACCCTCTCAGACGGAGGAGTTAGACAGGGAACTAGCGAGACAGATCAGGAGGACCTGCGAGAAGGGTAGTGTGGTGACTGTGGGGGACTTCAACATACCAGGAGTGGACTGGAGTACCCCAACAACCAGGAACAGAAGGGAGCAGGTACTGCTGGATGCCTTTCAGGACAGCTTCCTGCTGCAAATGGTCAGTGAACCAACCAGGTTAGGGGATACCCTTGACCTTGTACTGGCAAATGGGGAGTTTGTGAGGGAACTCAGGGTAGAAGAACCACTGTCAGGGAGTGACCACCACCACTCAGTATGGCTCACATTGGATATGGGCAAGGAAGGAGTGGAATCTGGCACAAGAGTGCTGGACTTCAGGAGGGCTGACTTTGGGAGGATGAGGGAAGTGATAAAAGGGTACCTGGCCAGAATTCAACCTAGTATGGGCACTAACCAGAGGTGGGAGCTCATAAAGCTGAGGATAGTGGAGGCAATCAAAACCTGCTGCAAGGCCCAGAGCAAGAAGGCTAGGGCTAAGAAACTGAGCTGGTTGAGCAAGGAGGTCATGGAAAAAGTAAGGAGGAAAAAACTGCCTTTAGGAGGTACAAGAAAACAGGGAGGGGGGAGGTCAGGGAGGAGTACCTAACAGAATTGAAGGAGGTGACACTGCCAGTAAGGGGAGCCAAGGCATCTACGGCGCTCAGGCTGGCACAAGGCATTAAGAAGGGGGAAAAGGACTTCTTTAGGTACATCAGGGAGAAAAGGAGCTGTAAGGACCACATAGTAAGGATTAGGAAGAGGGGGGTTGGGTGGAAGCAGGGTGCGATAAGGCAGAAGCACTAAATGATTACTTCTGCTCTGTATTTACTAAGGAGAAGAGGGGGTAATACCCAAGGTGGGAGGAATGGTAGAAACAGGGGGGAGCGGGTGACAGATGGGGAAATCATGGAGGGCAGAGTTCGGAAGGGTTTGAAGGCACTGAGGGTGGACAAGGCGCCAGGTCCAGATGGCATCCACCCCAGGGTACTGAAGGAGCTGGCAGAGGTCCTTGTGGGACCTTTAGCAGACCTATTTAATGCCTCACTACACTCAGGGTATGTACCTCACAATTGGAGGATGGCTCATATGGTGCCCCTCCACAAAAGTAGCTCCAAGGATGAACTGGGGAACTACAGATCGGTGAGCCTCACATCCTTCATGGGTAAGCTGATGGAGACTATCCTGAAGGAGAGACTGGTGGCCTTCCTAGAGGCCAAAGGACTGCAGGACAGCAGACATCATGGCTATATATGTGGCAGATCCTGCCAAACCAAACTGGTGGAGTTCTGTGACTGGGTAACTAGGCAACTAGACAGGGGCCATGCAGTGGATGTCCTGTATCTGGACTTCAGTAAGGCATTCAACTTGGTGCCGCATGGGAGGCTGGGAAGTAAGTTAGAAGGCACAGGGGCAATTGCAGAGCTGGTGAGATGGGTAGAGAACTGTCTTCAGGGAAGGCAACAGAGGGTGGTGGTTGGTGGAGAGCTCTCACACCCAAAGGTAGTGACGAGCGGTGTTCCACAGGGCTCGGTGTTGGGACCAGTGTTGTTTGGGATATTCATTGCAGACATATCATTGGACATCGAAAGCAAGATCAGTCTGTTTGCTGATAATGGCAAGATGGGAGCGGTGGTGGAGGACCTAGGGGGGATGGCAGGGGTTGCAGGATGATCTGGCAAAGCTTGAAACCTGGTCAGACACCTGGCAACTGGGGTTTAATGCCAAAAAGTGCAAGGTGTTTCATTTTGGGGTGAAGAACCCAAGGAGGAGTTACCAGCTGGGGGGAGTGCAGCTAGCCCAGACAGAGGAGGAGAAGATCTGTGTGTGCTCATTACAGGGTCAATGAACAACTCGGCACAATGTGGCACCAGAACAAGCAACCCTCTATCTTGGTCTCAGTCACGCACCTCCCCCACCGCCCAACTCTTTCCTTTCTCTCACTCTGCTCCCCATGCCCACTGATTTAGCCCCTGCCTCACTCTTTGTTTCCCCTAATCTCTTGTCTGGTTCCCTCCCCACAAATTACAGCACCTGACTGGGCTTGAAGCAGCATGGCCGTGGCTCATTCAGCCAGCCACCCACACCACCTCCACAGGCTGCCTCCGACCTCTCCTCAGCCAGGTAAGATCCATGGCCTGACCGGTAAGCACTGAGTGGCCCCCATTGGCTGACGCTTGCTGCTGCTGCTTGCTGATTGGACTACTGAGCTTCTCTCGGCCAATGATTGGCCATGCTCCTTCTGTTCACTATCTGCCTTGCTGGGCTTCTGCACCCATAAGATTGCTTAGTGAAGTGCTGAAAATTTGCACCCCGCCCCTCCTCCCCCACCTCCTTCCTTAACTAAATAAGCCTTAGCTCCTCCCACCCTTATAAGAGACCTCCTTTTTTAAACCTATTGGATCCCTACTGTAAGACCTCCTCTTTCTACCGCCCACACTCTCTCTCCTCTCCAGCTCCCTTCACACTCTCGTCCTATCTGCTTTCTACCCAGCTCTTCCCTCATGCCCGTCTCTCCCTCTTCCCTCCCTCCCATTCTTTATTTCTTTCTTTTTTCTTCTCTGCTACTGCTGGGGCTCTCTCCCCCCTTTGATCCTCTTGATCTCTGATTCACAGGGCACAATGGCGCTGTCCTTCTTGCCCTTTTCTCTAGTTATCCTCGCATCACTGGTATGTCTCTGCTATCTTCCCAGAGCCTGTAATCCCTCTCTTCCCCTCAGCTTCCTAGTCGATTCTCTCTACACCCACTCAGGCACTTTAGCCATTGCTCCTTGCTCCCCAACCACACCCATCCCTGACTTTATCAGGATGCACTTAAATAAGCATGATTGGGGGAGACTGGCCCAATTGATTGCCATCCCATCCCTGGCACACACTTCATCCCTCTGGAGCCAACGACAACACCTCTGCCTACACTCATGATGTAAGTGGTTGAATAAACTCTCTTCCAGACAAATATGTTGGTGCACCCTGAAGCTACTGCTCCTCCTGCTCCTGCTATCTGGTAATATTCACCCCAGTCCTGGCCCTATGACCACCCACTCAACCACCCAGGTAAAGCGGACAGGGTCTCTCACCCTTGCAACAATCAACATCTGCAGCCTACTCCCTAAACTTGACACACTGCAAGTATTTGCCAACCTCCATACTCTGGATATACTCCCTGTTGTTGAAACCTGGCTCTCTCCAAAAATCCCGAACATGTCTATTGCCCTACCAGGCTATAGCATCTTTCAACTTGATAGAAAGACAAGAAGAGGCAGGGGCTGTGCAATTTACCTGAAAGAGACTCTCCTGGGTCACTATATAGAATCCACAGTCTCAAATACATCTGCAAAGACTCTGCCTGTCAAAATCATTCAAGGGGCCCATAACAAAGCACTGACAGTTGCCGCAGTGTACATCCCCCCTAGAGAACAAGGTATAGGTATCAACGCAGTCCTAGACCTCGTACGAACCCTCCCACCTGGCTCTGAGACAATCCTGTTAGGCGACTTCAACATTAACTGGCTGGCATCGGATATAGGGGGTATCATGGATGCGATCTCTGCCATCAACCTTTCTCAGCTAGTCGACTCCCCAACTCAGTACAGCTATAAAACTGGCCCTAGTACCCTCCTAGATTGGGCACTAACTAGCCATCCGACTCGCATCTCAAACATCTCCATCCTCCCTGATGCAATAAGTGACCACTCCCCAGTCATCTGCAAATGGTCTAACAAATTCAGCATGCCTTCGTCCTTATTCATCTCCAGTAGAGTCCTCTCCAAAGGGCAGCCGAAACACCTTAAAACCCACCTTAGACAACAGGATTGGTCTCCTATTTACAACGATACTGATGTCAACTAGGCCCTGGAATTTTTCATTAGCATATTTAGAAGCAGAAGAAGAATCAGCATTTATATAGCACTTTTCATACACACAGTGTATCCCAAGGTGCTTCACAAGCAATGCTAAACTGGTAGTGAAGTGACTGAATGTGTAGCGGCCATATCGCACATCTTCACCCACACACAGCCTGGATAATTGCATGAACCGGTTTATGGGAAGCGGAATGTTGGCCAGGACATTGGAAATGTCCCCTACTCTTTGCGAAGAGTGCCCTGGGTTCTTTTACTTCCACCTGGACACCCACCAGGACAACAGCAGGATGGATAGAAGGGACCTCAGTTTAACATCTCATCCGAAGGACGGCACACTCCAGCAGTACAGCACCCCCCTAATACTGCACTCGGATGCCAGCGATTTTTTAGGTGCAAGCCCAATCCCAGTGTGGGATGAGAACCCACGACCTTCTGGTCCAGAGGCAGATGTGCTACCAACTGAGCCACGCTATGACTCCTTTGCCTCCTTCAAAAAATGCAAAGTCAAAGGCCTGTGCAACCCTTGGCTCTCTGCTGAACTACTTGCTCAACTAAAGGCCAGGGACTGTCTCTGGATGAAGACATGGGTCTCAGGAATGCAAATTGACATCCAGAACTACAAACATGCCTGTAATGCCTGCACAAAATCCATTTGACTAATGAAAAGCCTCTATTATAATGAAGCTCTCACAAATACCTGGGGACGTGGCAAATATTTTTGGAACAGTATTAAAGTTGTTACCGGAAAACAGCTTAAAACTTCCCCCACCATGCTTAATATTGATGGGGCTATTATCCTGGACCCCATAACTATAGCAAATACTTTCAACTGAGCCTTCACCGACCTCAGCAGTGTTCTCCCCCCTCACTTTTTCAATAATGATGACGCCACTGCACATGCCACCAGCCCCCCCAACTTCTTCTAAATACCCACCCTTCTACTTCAAGGCAGTTAAGATGCATGATGTACACACCTACATTAGTAAAGCAATTGCCAAGACCCGAATAAGTGGGGACACACTTGACCTTAAACTGCTATCCCTCACTCTTGAAGAAGTACTACCACCTCTAACAAAAATGTTCAACCTCTCCCTCAGCCTTAGTCAGTTCCCAGATAAATGGAAAACCGCAACTGTTACCCCTTTCCTCAAAAGTGGAGATCGGGCCCTCCACATGAACTACTGGCCTATCTCCATTTTGCCTCCCCTCTCAAAGGCAATTGAAAGGATTGCATCAGACCAACTTACGGATTACTTGGATAAATATAATATCTTGTGCACTCAGCAGCACGGGTTCAGAAAGGGCCATAGCACCACTTCAGCCTTACTGGAGTTCACCGGAGCAATCCACAGTTCCCTGGATAATGGTCAACTAGCTGGCTCTGTCTACATTGACTTAACTAAGGCTTTTGACACCGCCCATCATCGCCTTCTGATAGACCAGCTGCTAAAAGCCAGGCTCTCATCTGTGTCAACTTCCTGGTTTAAAAGCTACCTTGAAAACTGATACAAAAAATGTAACATTTACCTACCCCCTCATGATAGCAAACTTGGTCTTGAGGAACTCATTGACCTACTACCTTCGGTGACTACAAAAAATGAAATCATATGTCTGGAGGATTTTAACCTTGACTGGCTTGACCCAAATGCCTCTTACCTCGCATCAGCTATAAGCAAGGTGAACCTGTCCCAGCTCGTCCAGTCACCCACAAGGATCTCAGCTAATGGTACTAGTCAAACTCTAATAGACTGGATACTAACTAACAGAAAAGACCGACTTAGCTCAGTCGGCGTACTCCCAGACTCTATCAGTGACCACTGCCCAGTTTACTATGTATGGGATGCCTCTCCCCCTTCAAATCCACCCAAAGTACTAACTTTCTTTAATTTTGCTGTACTTGACTTGGCTTCCCTAATTCGGGAGCTGCGTCATGTGGACTGGTCCCCAATTTTTGTCACCAATGATATCAACTCTGCTACCGAATACTTCACCAGCACCTTACTCTCTATACAGAAGAGGCATATCCAACTCTCCACGTGGAGGGTGACAGGTAAATCTACGAAGTGGCTCAAGCGTCCTCTCTTACAACAGCTGAAACTAAGGGACAAACTATGGGCTACATGGAAATCCTCCTCTCTTCCTTCCAACTATGACAATTATCGATCACTGCGTAATGTCTGCAAGAAAGAGATTCGACTAGCAAAATGCAAATACTACTGAGAACTCATTCACTCCTCTTCATCTGATCCAGGGCTGTACTGGTCCCAAATACATGAGGCCCTAGGAAGCACTAGGTCTGAATCTCCGAAAGAGATGATAGTTGAAGATATCTCCTGTAATAACCCTTCCATTATAGCCAATACCTTCAACTCCCTCTTTACTATGCTTCCCAAGATCTCTCCCTCTCTATCCCAATGCCCTCTATCATCAGAGCCAGTTAATAAAAATGTTCCTCCTCCACTGGAGCTAGCCCCTGTCTCCCATCTTGAAGTTCTGAAATTGCTTAAAACGACTCCTATCCACGGTAGTGCAGGTTCTGACGGCATTGAACCAAGGATACTTAGGCTGGCAGACTCCATCCTAGCTACACCAATAACTAGACTCTTTAACCTATCCATATCCTCCTCCACTGTACCACAGCTATGGAAATCTGCGAGAACCATTCCTGTGCACAAAAAAGCTGACCCCAAGATCTTATCCAACTACCAACTCATAGCCATACTGCTTACTCTTAGTAAATTATTTGAGAAACTAATCCATGATCAAGTCTCTTCCCATCTCCAAAAAAACAATATCCAGGCTCCTACACAACATTTAGGCCTGGACATAGCACCACTACAGCCCTGACTCTGTTCACTAGTGAAGTCAAGACGAACATGGATAAAGGTCTCCTTACTGGGGCTGTCTTTATTGACCTCACAAAAGCATTTGACCTGGTCAACCACCCTCTGCTCCTACGGAAACTCCAAATGCTTGGTGTGACAGGATCCTCCTTGTCTTGGTTTAACAGCTATCTTAATCATCGTACACAAGTTGTCTCCTTCTGTAAAGTCCTCTCTTCCCCTTCTGTCCTCTCCTACGGAGTCCCCCAAGGTTCTATACTTGGCCCCTTGCTCTTTTCTCTGTTCATTAATGATATCCATTCCAACTCACTGCCGGAACATTATGTACACTGATGACTTGGTCCTCTTTACTGCCTCTAAATCCATCTGAGACATAAGTGATCAACTATCTTCCTCCCTCCAATGCATCCAGTCCTGGCTCTCCATGAATCATAAAAAACTTAATCTACCTAAAACGAATGTTATGCTTTTTGGGTCTTTCAGAAAGGTCCAGACTGCTACCCCCCATCTGATGGTCCACTGCCTCAATGGATCAACTATATCCTGTACTGACTCCTTTAAATACCTGGGAGTGACGCTTGACCCTTCTCTTAATTTTTCCTCCCACATAAATGAGGTCTGTAAGCCTATCAACGTTAAGATTGGAGTTGCCTACAAAGTTCGCCAATCTCTGACTTCCTCTGCCAGGATCTTTGTAGCCCAAGGTATCCTCCTGCCAGGGCTCAAATATGGTCTACCTGTCCTGTCCCAGGCCAACATCAGTGCACTCCATAAGTGGGATGTCACTTACAATAATATTTGTAGATTTGCCACGTCTGCACCTCAACTCACCCACCACTGTTTACTCTACTCCTCCTTAAACTGGCTGTCCCCCTATGATTTGCGCTCTTACACCCTTGGATGCTTTATTGACTCTCTAACCAGAATCCCCTGTCCCAAATCTCTGGGAGCTATGTTGACCCTATGACCTATTCTCACTGCCTTAGGTCCTCTGCCTCTCCTCTGCTCTTATTCCCCAATTGCTCTACTAAAATGGGTGAACAAGCTTTCTCCCACTTTGCTCCCAAATTTTGGAACTCCCTTCCTTCCCAGATTCGGTGCTCTACATCTCACAGCTCTTTCAAGAAAGCATTCTTCTCTCACCTATGGACTCATGGTGTCTGTAATTGCCCTTAACCCTGTGTATCTGTTGTCTGTCTTGTCTGCAATTACCTTTCGTGATGTGCTCTTTGATATCTTCTTCCTGCTGCCATTCTCTCTCTTACTCCAAGTCTCCTATGTTTATATGTATGCTATTTTGCCTGACTTTCCTGTGTTGGTGTTCTGTGCTGGTATTTGCTCACATGTTTTTCTTCTAGTCACACTCCTGCATGGGTGTCTTCCTGTACAAATTGATTGCTGTTGTATTCTGACCTTCCTGCGTGTGGTCCTGCCTGTCTCATGTACTATTACTACTGTTTTGCTCTCTACTTTGTAACTTGGCGTTCTGTACTCTCCTGGATCATGCTTGAAAATAGGAAGGTCCAATTGCCCAATGCACTTACCTGGTCAACAAAAGCTAATAAATAAATAAATAAAATTAGTGACGTCCTCTCTGATGCTAGACCAGTCCACTCTGGAGTCACACAGGGATCCATTCTAGGTCCTCTTCTTTTCAGTCTCTTTCTGAATAGTTTCCCACAATCCTGCCCTGAGCAAATACTACTGTACGCTGACACTGCCGTAATCCACTCCACCCACAAGGAACTCCATCCCCTACAGTGCAAACTACAGCTTGGCTTCTCTTCAGTCGAAAACTAGTTCACCAAACACAAGCTAGTTCTCAACTATAAAAAAAAACAAAGTCAATGCTCTTCTGCAGCACCCACAACAAGTACAGGCACTATCCCTTGACCATCCCTAACTGCAATGGTGCTGCCCTTGAACAGGTACACTCCTTTAAATACCTTGGAGTCACAATCGACAGTCACCTATCCTATGGTCTACACATCGACAACGTTGCTAAAGTTGCTAATAATCATATTGGATTTCTCTACAGGCACAGGTAATGCCTTACTCCTGAAGCCATAAGGGTTGTAGGCCAGAGCTCTGTGGTCTCACTAATTGACTATGGTCTTATCATCTATGGCTCTGTCACTGCCACTGCTCTCCGACGTATTGCTACAGCCCTCAACAAAGCCTGTCATCTCATCTCTGGAACCCACTGTCTCACCCATACGTGTGACCTCTACGCCCAAACTGGCTGGTTACAACTCTCTAACCACATAAAATACCAAACCTGCTTAATGGCCAAGAAAACAACTCTGGGCTTTTCTCCTCCTGGCGTCCAAGCTCTCCTTTCTCCTGCTCGTAACTCCCACCATACTAGGGGCTCTGACTCTCAACTCCTTCTGATCCCCCACTGCTGTTCCACTCAGGGGCAAAGAGCTTTCAGCTACAGGGCCCCACTCTGGTTGAATGGTCTTAGTAGTGACATCTCCTCCCTTCCCAAGCTTGGTCCCTTCAAATCTAGGCTGCATCTATTCCTGTCAGCCTCCAGCACCTGCGACTGTTTCCTTCAAACAGCCATCCTGTCCCTCAACCTTCCTTAGCTGCCCCTGCCCTTTACTCTCAGCACTTACTCTCTCCTCTACCTATCTCCTCCCCCCATGTCCCCACCCCCCCCACTCGCCTCTGCACTTCCAATATGATGCTGACAAGGCCTCTGGCTGCTGCTCCCTATTGTATCCTACATAGTACTGTCTCAATATATATGTTTGCATAGACAAATTATGTTAAGCCTCCATGTTTTCTGTAACCCAATGTTTATCTACAAATCTTCTACTTATTGTCCTGTGTTACATTGCATCCCACCAGACGTGGAACCTTTGTAAAAGAGCCTCGGCTCAAAGGTACTTGTGATCCTAGATTCAAATAAACAAATAAACAAATGTAGAAAGGCAGCTGCAAAGGCCACAAAATGCTGGGTTGCATTGCAAGGGGTATATCCTCGAGGAGGGAGGAGGTGATTCTGCCACTGTATAGGTCATTAGTTAGACCACACCTGGAGTACTGCGTGCAGTACTGGCGCCCATATCTGAAGAGGGACATTAAGTTACTAGAGGGGGTGCAGCGCAGGATGACAAAGATGATCAAGGGGCTGGGGGACTTATCATACGAGAGGAGGCTGAGGGAGTTGAACATGTACTCACTGGTGGAGAGGAGGGACGGGGGACATGATTGAAACCTTTAAGTACATGAAAGGAATAAACAAGAAAGGTACAAATGGGCTGTTCAAAGTAAGGGAGAGGAGGGACACCGAGGGCCATGATATGAGACTGGAGGGAGGAAGGAAGGTTCAGTAGGGAGATGAGGAGACACTTTTTTACAGAGAGGGTGGTAGCTGGGTGGAATGCGTTACCTGCAGAAGGGATATCCAGTAGAACAGTGGACTGTTTCAAAAGGGGATGGAGCAGAACAAGGGGGAGGGTCAATGGAGTGGAAGGGAGGGGTAGCTGCAGAATAAGGGGTGCTAGCTGCACATTCGAGCAGACTTGAATGACCTCTAGGACTTTATCTGCTGGCAAATATCGTATGTTTGTACAAGTCACCCGAAAATACAAGCCACCATTGAATACAAGGGCTGTTCAAAATAGAACATTTTAATAGGAGCATGGCAGTATAGTGCAGTGGTTTAAGGCTCTGAGCTGCAAATCTGGAGACCTGGGTTTGAATCCTACAGCCCCTAATTGCACACTGTGTGATCCTGAGCAAGTCACTTAACTTCCCTGTGCTCCCAGGTCGCTCCTGCAAACAAGCTTTCAGCTTAGTGTGCTAGTCCTGGTTAAACAATTGGGAAAAAATAGGAGCATGGCATCTATTTGTTAAAATACGATTGTGAGTAAGGGCTGAAGAAGACTTTAGGACAATTGAATCTGCCCTGAAATCCTACCTTACATTCATTTTCAGCCCCAGTACCTTTCCTTTAGTGTGTTTACCCATCCCTTACCAATGATCCCGTTAAAGTTGTCCCACTGTGTTTTGAGACCATTTATGATCTTTGCATTAACCCCATTGTTGGGCAGGCTATTCCATTTGTCTACCACCCTCTCTGTGAAAAAATGTTTCCCGATGACCTTCTTAGGCTTCCTCCCCCTGCCAGTCTGAGAATATGACCCTTGTGACTAAAATTTCCTTCTTTTTTTAAAGAATTCAAAGAGTTCACCCTATTGTACCTGCTAATGCACTTGTATGTCTCTATCACATCTCCCTCTCCCGCCTGGCCTCCAGTGGGAATGTACTGGACTTGGATTATTTTTGTCACCCTTCTCTGGATTGTGTCTCGCTTGTCGCAGTCCTTCTTCAGGTGTGGGATTAAGAACTGCAGGCAATATCAAGGTATGGTCTAATCAAAATGTTGTACAGTGACAAAATCATACACTTTTTATGACTGGTGAAGCCCCACTTGATGCAGCCTAGCATCCTATTTGCCTTCCTATATGCTTTGGTACACTGAGAGGAGGATTTAAGCTATTACTAATTACTACCCCAGGTCCCTTTCCTCTTAGTAGTGTTCCTCCTTTCCACCATTGATCTGGTGCTTCCTCTGTGGATTTCTATTCCCAGTGTGCATCGCTTTGCATACTATTTAGTTGCCCAATTCCAGACCACCTTTCCAGTCTCTTCAAGTCTCTCTTGAAATGTTTAATCCCTTCCACAATGTCCACTCTCCCACCAAGCTTGTTATCCTCTGCAAATAAACCTACTTTCCCCTGAAGTCCTACCCCAGTGTTACTTACATACATATTGAAAATGTCTGTCCCCAAGACTGACTTCTGGGGTGCCCCACCAAGACATTTACTCCTGAGAATTTCCCACTGAGGATCATGTTCTGTGTCCTTCCTGACATTCCGTTCCCACTCCATCTAGTGAGCCCTACCCAAAACCCAAGTCATATACCTTTCTTACCAGTCTCCCATGTGGCACTGAGTTGAAGGTACTATTGAAATCTAGATATAGGATATAAAATACCTCTCATCTGTCAACAGACTGTATACCATGTTGAAAAATTCTGTCAAGTCCATTGACTACTGTCAGCCTCTCGTGAATGCATACTGGTGTTTGTCCGTCATCCCTTTGTCCTCTAGGAATTCAACAATCTGTTCTTTAATTATTGCCTCCAATGGGTCAGCCTGCTGACACAGAGGTAGCACTACTGCTTGTGGCTGTGATGACCTGGGTTTGGGAATTTATTTATTTAAGTCTTTGTTTACTGGGTAAGTGCACTGATCCAAGGACCGTTTTCAGGCACAACCTGGGCCACAAACAGTGGCACAGAACAAATGATTTGAGATGTTATACAAGCCAAACGGTAGTAGCAGGTTACAGGCAATACAGATAAATCACAAGGAAACAGTACATGACAGAGTAAGCAATGGTACAGAGACATAATGCATGATGTACCATTACAAGTTTCAAAACAGAGTAGCCAAAAAAATTGGTATCAGCAGTAAATACTAAATTGAGACATGGCAAACAAAACCTAGAAGGGTAAACAGTTCACAAGCAGAGCAATACCTAGGTGGAGGTGAAACAAGGAGAAGCAGGGGAGATGAGTGTAGGTAGGGAACAATAGAGCCAGTTCAGAGTCATCCACTGAGTGCACTGGGTACTGAGGCGAGTGATGGGTGAGATTCCTAGGAGGGATCTACAGTAGGGGAGGGAGGGAAAGTAGTGAAAATAAGTGCCAGTGGAGTCATAGGTGCACACCAGGTTGCTAAGTAACTAGGTAATAGGGAGAGGGGGAGGGAAAGAGAGTAGGAAGACAAGGCAGGAATAAGTCCAGATCAGTGGTTCAACCAGGGAAAAGAGAATGAGCATCCAGTGGACTGTTATCCCCAGGGAAGAGAAGGATCAGGGCCCAGTAATATTCTGACCCCTAGCAATGATTGGGGCTAGGGGCACCAGGGACTGACACAACTGCAGAAATTAGCAGAGAGTCAGACATCAGCAAGTTGAGCACGGGAGCATGTTTAGTATGCCATGATATCATTGCATGCCCGCTCCACCAGGGGATTGCAACATAAAGAAAATCCCATTTCAGCTATGCACCATGAAAATGAGGGTCTCTGCTGCCAGCCCAAATGATGACCAGAGTAATCAGCCAGGAATCTGAGGATCTTGGTTTCTCCGCCTCAGCTTCCATGGGAGAGCCTCACCATGGGGACAAACTACAGGTCAACAACCCTCAAGCAGATAGTGTAAAAGTCCATTCACAAAATATTAAATCTGCAAGCTGCCTTATTAAAAAATGGTATGTTTATATTCAGAGTAGTGCCGAGGAATAGGGCTGGCTAATGCCCAGGGAAAATCACACAAATTCCTCAGATCCAGCCCCTGACTTGGGCCATCGTATCACCACCAGGTGCGGCCACGGCTCCACAAGCCTGCCACTCAGCCACCATCACCAACCTGCCTCCTGGAATCAGCGCCGCCGGATCCAGCCCCTATCTCAGGCCACTGGACCACCGCCAGGAGCAGCCATGGCTCCACAAGCCTGCTGCTCAGCCACCATTGCCAACCCTCCTCCTGGGATCAGTGCCGCTAGATCCAGCCCCTGACTCGGGCCATCGGATCACAGCCAGGTGCAACCGCAGCTCCACAAGCCTGCTGCTCAGCCACCATCTCCAACCCGCCTCCTGGGATCAGCGCTGCTGGATCCAGCCCCTGACTTGGGCCACCGGATCACCGCCAGGTGTGGGTCTACAAGACTTCTGCTCAGCCACCATCGCCAACCCGCCTCCTGTGATCAGCGCCGCCGGGTAAGACCTCAGCTTGGAGCCGGTGAAGCCGTGAGCGGCCACCATTGGTTGTAGCACTCACAGCTTCATGCCTTGATTGGACCCCTGCTTCCTGGACTGCCGCTGATTGGCTGGCTGTGTCTCTCTGCTTTGCTCTGCTCACTGGGTGCTGCACCCATGGACTTACATTGATTTATGCCATAAATTTTCACCCACCCCCCTCCTACCCTTAATTAAAAACGCCATATCCCTGCCAACCCTTTAACACTCTCCGCCCTTCTTTGCCTATTGGCCCACCCATATAGGACCTTTCTCCACCCTACATGCCTACCTTCCACTCCTTTCTCGTCCCGCCCAGTGTCTACTAAACTTTGGCCCCCTCTCTGCCTCCTGCTAACAGCTTATCCCTCCATGTACCACTTACTGTCTGTCCAGGTCCACATTTTACCCTCTGCCACCTATGCTACTTCGCCAACCATGTGGGCATTTTCCCCCCCCCTGTTCTTTCCTCTCCTCCTCCTCCTTCTTGCTCTGCACCCCCATTCTCCATCCCTGCCTCCAGCCTCCCACCTCCGCTCCCCTCACCACCACCACCACCATCTACTTGGTATTACTCGCTGCTCCCAGGGAACCCTCCACTACTCACCCTGTCCTCCGCATGGCCCACCTCTTGGTAATACCTGGATACTTTTCAATGCTGCTAAATCTCACACGTGGGACCATTTACCCACACTGTATCACTTAGTATCTCACTGGGGCTGCCGTCTGGAACCTGCCTACTGCCCATACTGGAAACAATGACCTAAATTATCTCTCAAGGAATTATGCACATGCTCTATAAAACTCCTACTCCTTCTCCTACTAATCTCAGGTAATGTCCTCCCGAATCCTGGTCCAAGCAGCTCATGCCCCGTGAAACCACAGGGACTCTTATTCTTGCAACCCTTAACATCTGCAGCTTACTGCCAAAGCTTGACACTTTCCAATCTTTCATATGCCAACACAACCCTGACGTCCTTGCTGTTGTTGAAACCTGGCTGACACCAAAAGTTCCTGATCTGGCATTAACCTTACAGGGCTACAACGTTCATAGACTGGATTGGGTCTCTAAAAAAGGTGAAGGCTGTGCCATCTATATCAAAGACACTCTCGTGTGGTACTCCATAGCAACCCCCTCACCTGCTGCCTCGGCCCAGATCCTGCCAATAAAAATTCTCTTAGGACCAAATCATAAAGCCCTTACTATTATCTCCATATACATCCCACCCAGGGATCAAAGATATGATCTCAATGATGTTCTTAACTTCATCAACTCCCAACCTCCTGACTCTGAAATTATTCTACTAGGAGACTTCAACATTAACTGGCTAGCATCTGATGCAAGTGCTCATAAAGATTCCATTGCAGCTGCCAACCTCACTCAGATGTTATCTCCCCTACCAGGACTAACTACAAAACTGGCACCAGTACCCTCCTGGACAGGGTACTTACCAGCCACCCCACCAGGATCTCTCGTACCACCGTTCTCCCTGACTCTCTTAGTGACCACTCCCCAGTCATTTGTAAATGGTCTAACAAATTCCTAAAGCCCCCTCCCAAAATCATCTCCAGCAGGGTCCTCCCTCGTGGACAACTTATCCATCTCAAACACTACCTGAAACTGCAAGACTGGCTACCTATTTACAATGTGACGGATGTTAACTTGGCTCTTGACTATTTCATCACTACTTTCAACGGGGCCTGTGACCTCTTTGCCCCTGTTAAAAAACACAAAGCTAAAACTCTCTGTAACCCCTGGATCACTGTGGTACTTCTTTCTCAGCTGAAACTGAGGAACTATCTCTGGTCGGTAACTAAAGATACCAGCTATCAATCTGACATCCAAAAATACAAACAAGCCCGTAATGCCTGCACAAAAGCCATCCGGCTTACAAACAATTCCTATTACAAGGATGCTCTCACCAACACCTGGGGAAATGGATGAGCTTTCTGGGAGAATATCAAGGAAATTACGGGGAAGCAGCCTAAATTCTCTCCGGCCATGCTTATAGTTGATGGATCAATTACCCTCGACCCAGTGGTCATTGCAAACACCTTTGACACGGCTTTTACAGACCTCAGTGCTGTCCTTCCTCCTGATTATTTCGAAGAAAGTGCCACCTCCTCTAGTCCCCCCTCATGCCCAGTCAAATCACCCCCTATTCTACTTTGGGGAGGTCAGGTTGAATGAAGCTCACCGCTATATTGCCGCTGCTATCTCTAAATCTAGAACTGGTGGTGACACCTTGGACCTTAAGCTACTGTTACTTACCCTTGATGATGTACTTTGTCCCCTAACAAAAATTCTGAACCTCTCTCTCAGCTGCGGTCAATTCCCAGATAGATGGAAAACTACGATCGTGACCCCTGTCCACAAAAGTGGCGACAAGACCAGTCACTCAAACTATCGCCCTATCTCCATTCTACACCCGCTCTCTAAGGCACTCAAGCGTATTATGGCAGACCAACTCACCGACCATCTGGATAAATACAATGTACTATGTGCCCAACAACTCAGCTTCCGGAAAGGACACAGTACCACCACAGCCCTCCTTGAGTTCACTGAAGCAGTACACAGCTCCCTTGACAACAGCGTACTCACTGGGGCTGTCTTTATCGACCGCTTCAAGGCATTTGATACTGTCCACCATGGACTGCTTATTGACCAACTACTGAACACCGGTCTTTCACCTGACTCTGGACTATGGTTTAAAAGCTACCTAGAACACCAGTTGCAAAGTGTAAAAATTGCCAATGCCCTTTCTGATACTCTGCCTGTTCGCTCTGGTGTCCCCCAGGGGTCCATATTGGGAGCCCTCCTGTTCAGCCTCTTCTTAAACTCCCTACCTCAGTCCTGCTCTGAACAAATCATACTGTATGCCAATGATGCAGTTGTTTTTTCCTCACACAAAGACCCTATGTCATTACAATGCAATCTCCAGCTTTGTTTCAGCTCCGTTGAGTCATGATTCTATAATCATAAACTAGTCCTAAATCACAAGAAAACTAAGTCTATGCTTTTCCGCAGCTCTCACAATCCGCACAAACAACACCATATGACTATCTCCACCACACAGGGAAATACCCTCGAACTGGTTCAGTCCTTCAAATATCTAGGGATACTGCTTGACCCTAATCTTTCCTATGGGACTCATATTGACAATGTGGTCAGAGCTGCTAAAACACGTCTTGGTCTACTTTACAAACACAGACAACATCTTACCCCAGACGCACTGAAGATTGGCGTTCAGAGCTCTGTGGTCTCGGTCATCGACTATGGATAGATTATTTACAGCTCTGCCACAACGACAACCCTCAGACATATATCAATTGCCTTAAATAAGGCCTGTTGGCTTATTACTGGCGCCCACCATCTCACCCACACCTGTGACTTGTATGCTCAGACCGGTTGGCTCCAACTATCTGTAATGTAATGAATACTCAGCAATCCACTAATGTCTATTCTAGGTCTATGATGGTCTATGAAATGTGTACTCAGCAATTCTCTAATGTCTATCTATGTCCTGTAACAATTTGTACAATTTGTGGCAGTATCTCTGCCTTTATACAAGTGTTGTTATAGCTGTTTTTTCCTGTATTACGCTGTTTCTCCAATGATGCCTTGTATGTATACTGTATGTTTGTGCTCTCCCGGGTCGTTCCTGAAAATAAGCATACTACTTGTCTAGTGTACTTACCCGGTAAACAAAAGCTAAATAAATAAAATAAATAAAACCGCATCAAGTATTTCACCTGTACTATGGAGAAAAAAATCTACCTTGGTCTTGCCCCAGGTGTCTTAGCCCTGTTACACCAATGCTCCAATTGTCAAAGCTCTAGGAGATCCAAAATTGCAGCTCCTGAAAGTCCCCCACTGTCGCACTACCCAGGGTCAATGCTCTTTTGCCTACAAAGCTCCTTTTTGGCTAAATGGCCTCAGCCCCACCATCTCCTCAGCCACAACACTTGGTATGTTTAAAACCAGACTCCGGCACCATCTCATTGTCACCAGCTCCTGTGATTGTTTCACCTAAACTCAGGATCACTTTCTCAGCTACTGTTGTGGCCCTTCACCTCTCAACAGCCATACCGCCACACCTCAGCATCTGTGTACCCCCGTTGCACTTTTCCTTACCTTACCTTCCCCCGCCAACACATCCCTACCTGCTCTACTTCCCATCTGTCCTATCCCCTAGCCTACCCCCCATCATCCCCCCCAACAACAGCACTTCTAAACAAATTTCTCTGTCTGACAAATGCCTCTGGCTGCTTCGTCTTTCCCCAACCCCATTCACCCCACTCTACCCCTTTATGTTTACTCCCAATGCCTCAGTACGCAAACTGTCTGTAATCACCAAATTGTTATTGATATTCTTTAATGTTGTTTCCTCAGTCTGTATTTTCTGACGTTGAACCTTTGTAAAAGAGCCTTGGCTCAAAGGTAATTGTAATCCTAGACCTAAATAAATTAAAAAAAATAAATACATAAAACTGTTCCCTGCACTATATGTTCTTAGAACCCACCACAAGCACTGTTCTTGAATGCAAAAGCAGCAAAAAAATGTATTTTACTTACATACAATAGTACAGGATTACATCATCACAGAGTATAAAATTCGTATAAATAGTTGCAAAGCTGCATACTTGGTAAGTCTCCTGCTGATATCGTTCTTTACCAACTGTGGAAAAACTATGCTGGTTATTTTTACTGCAAAGCAAATAGCTGGACACATTTTTAAAGTGCTCTAGTCAGATGTGTGAATATCAACAATGCTGTATTACCAGGAGTCTGCCTCTGCCATACAAACTAACCCTGGCACTTCGGACCTCTTGTCCTACTTCAGGAGTCGGTAGGCCTAAGGGGTTGTGGGACTTGAATTGGGGGTACCTCCATGAGGGCAGACACAGGGGTACATCCCAGCCAACAGAACAGAGCATGACAAGAATTTAAAAAAATAATTGTCTCCAGGATTATACCCACAATGTATGTAAGGTTTATTGGTCTGTGATTCCCAGGATCCTCTTAGTCCCCATTTTTGTGCAGAGTTACTATACTTGATACCCTTCAGTCTTTTGTCATATCACGCATTGCCAGGGACTTGTTGAAGAGGGATATCAGGGGTGCTTCCAGTGCATGCCCATCTCCCTTAGCACCCTGGATGTATCCCATCTGACCCCAGGGCTTTGTTAATATTTAGATTATGCAGCCCTTTAAGTACCCTGTCCTTAGATATCCTGCCTATCTCCACTGTGTATACCAGATTTCCTAAGTCCAGTTTCTGTCCCTTAGGTCCTTAAAATGTAATTCCACTGTTGCTTATTGGACCTGAAGCCTGCACTGTGAACACCAAATTGAAGCGCTCATTTAGAACATTTACTTTCCCCATGGCACTCTCAACCCTCACACCATTTATCATCATCCTTTTTATGTTATCCTTTGTCCCTCTCTTTTCTCTCACATACAGTACCTGAAGAAGGTTTTATCATATTAATGCCTTCCTGTGATAGGCTGTATCTCCTGTAACCTCTACACCCATCAAAACCCCATGAGATAGTTACTGTCATGGGCCAAGGGGGACTCGAGCCAAAGCTTGCTTCTTTAAGGGCTGGCCCTTTAAAACCTCAGGCTGTGACTTCCTGCTCAGGGTTGTGGTTAGCACTCAGGAAAAGTGAATGTTAATGAAGCAAACCAGAGCACCCTAAAGAAGGGTAAGGAAGAAAATGGGGAAGGCTAAGCAGATGGGAGGCTAGCTACAGCAAAAGACTGACCAGAGAGAGGAAGCCTTATGTGCTAAATGGAATGTTATGCTGAAATTAAGCGCCTTTAGTTTTTTTTTTTTGCTGAAGTAAAGCCGACTTTTATTTACTGTAAATTGGTGTCCATACAGTTTCTTGTCTGTCAGTGCTCCCCTGAGAAGCCACCCAGTGTTCTGCCCTGTCACATTTCCTAATGAATTGTTTGCTGATCTCCAACTTTTCATTATATGGCTCTCTGCTGGTCTCTGACTGCTCCTCTATGTAGGTCTTAAAAGTCCCCCGATTGCTTCCCTCATCTGACCATTAAATAAGATTGGCTTCTTGTGCTGTTTGTCTTACTAATGTACCTGATGCACTCCTGGGAAGACCCTATTACTTTCCTTTTTATGACTGCCCATTTGTTGTTCATCCCCTTGATATCATCTATATCCTTCTTGCTGTCAGTAGGTAACCTGAAGACTCTTGCTGCTGTGTTGGTTTGCCCATGTTTCTGTAACTACCATGTCAGTATGTCCAATTCATTGTCCATCATAATTGCCTGCATCTCATTCATTCAATTTCCTAGATACCTAGCATTCATGTATAACACATAACCATCTGGACCCCCTTCTGATGTTTAACAAAGGTGCCTTTTTATACCCACTGCCCTCCTAACTACGTCAGCCCCCTCTACATGTCCTAAATGTGTTGGGGAAGAGCCATTCTGGCTGTCTGCATGTGTGAGTGAGTGTTTTTCTGCCACCTATCGCTACACTCCCCCTCCTAGGTTATTACTGATGTATTATACAGTTGGTAATACACTGTCATATTTTATAAAATGTGACATGCAAATACTGTAACCTCATAAGTTAAAACCCGTCACATGACTGTTGATTATTGTCTGACAACTGCACACTTCACCTTGACTCATCTTTTCAACAAAGAAAAACCCATTTTATAAGTCAGCTAATACACTTCAGGGTCTGTGGTCATAAGGTAATAATGCACTTCTCAGCTGGTTGCAGAACTCTGCTATGCCTCATGCCTAACAACCACCCAAGGCATGCATTATGCCCTTATAACTGCACACCATGTCATGTGTTATCCCTTACATACGTGAGATACAAACAGTGTTCAAAAGCAAAGGCAAGATTCCTTTAAATGAGTAGATTATTTTGCAAGACACAGCTACACAACAGGAACCCCAATTCAAAGTTATGCACTAAATTATTGTATAGGCATTCCTTGGCTCTCTGCTTCTCTTACTCTGGTGGCACCATCTATGTTAAGTAGATATAGCAGGGCTAAATAGAGCCCTGTCATAACAGAATCCAGTCAAGCCTGGTGTCCTCCAGGAGTCTGTCCTTGGTTGCATTCTATTCTCACTCTTTTTTAATGATCTGCCTTGGGTACATGTCCACTGTAGCACCACCCTGTATGATGATGACTTGGTACTTCTAGTCAGCACCTAAAACAATGAGCTGATGAATTCTCATCTTAATGCTGACCTTCCTAATACCCAGTCCTGCTTAATGAATTAAGATTTATCCTTAATGGGAAGAACTAGGCCATGGTTTTTGGATCCAAGTACACAAAAAATGGGGGTGTGGGCACTCTAGGCCAGAAATGAGGCCAAACACCAAACAAAATCTTAAATCTTCTTTACTCTATAAATGCCCCAGTATTTTGCCAACTCATGCATTACTTCTTCAGGGGAAATTACTGCAATTTAATAGATATAACAACAATAAGTATCTTTACACAATCTTATGAATTTGCTTTAAAGCTTATATAACAACATATAACATACCAACTGCTACTTTAATTATGTACTAAATCCTCCCTGGGAAGAAATTGCTTTTCATTAGGTCTGGTATTGCTGTAATATTATATAAAACAACTTAAAACTACATTCATATACAGAGTACTGTACATTGGCCACCACATGTCAGTACAACCACATACAAAATAAATTGTGACCACCCTGTGCTACTGTTACCATTTGACTCCCCTTACAAGTTAAGCTACCGCTGTAAGCATTTGCTAAATTCTAAAAACAAGTGAAACATTCTTACAGAAGCATATCTTGTCACAGAATATCACAAAAAAACTTAACTCATATTTAAGGTGAGATTATTACCTTAACTAAATTTGATTCTTAGGTATGTAAGAAAAACAGTTTACACCAATTACACAGAACATAGAAACATAGAATTTGACGGCAGATAAGGACTGCTTGACCCACCTAGTCTACCCATTTCCCTACCTATTGGATAAGCTACAGATCCTAGTTAACTAAT
The DNA here is from genome assembly GCA_016271365.2 of Neoceratodus forsteri. Lineage (NCBI taxonomy): Eukaryota > Metazoa > Chordata > Ceratodontiformes > Ceratodontidae > Neoceratodus > Neoceratodus forsteri. The sequence continues at coordinate 1,335,397,097 of CM057453.1, read as the reverse complement.
AGCCTATTTCTTCCTACCTCCCACAAGAATTGCCTTATTTCTGTCCCATGCATTCTTGAATTCCCCTACTGTTTTTGACTCCACTTACCTCCTCAGGAAGGCTGTTCCATATATCCACAACCCTCTCCATGAAAAAAATACTTGCTCACATTACCTCTGAGCCATCCCCTCTCTATCTTCAAATTGTGCCCCCTTGTTCTAGCACATCTCTTTTTCTGAAAGATGCTACCCTCTTGGACTTTGTTGATTCCCTTGAGGTACTTGAAAGTTTCTATCATGTCCCCCTCTCCCTCCTCTCCTCAAGGGTATACATATTAAGCTCCTTTAATTTCTCTTCATATGTCTTCTGGTGTAGACCCTGCACCATTTTAGTTGCCTTCCTCTGGACAGCCTCCATCCTGTCTATGTCCTTATGGAGATGGGGTCTCCAGAACTGCATGCAGTACTCCAGATGGGGTCTCACCAACTGTCTGTACAGAGGGATAACAACTTCCTGTTTTCTACTCGTGATGCCTCTCCCTATGCATCCCAGTATTCTGCCAGCCCTGCTTACTGCCTTCTCATATTACTTGCCCACCTTTAGGTCATCTGATATGACTACCCCAGGTCCCTTTCCATTTTTGTTGTTGTTAGTATCGCACCCACCATTGTGCACTCTTCCCCTGGGTTTTTGTTTCCCAGGAACATTACTTTGCACTTCTTTATGTTGAATCTAAGCTGCCATACATTTGACCATTTCTCCAACCTTGCCAAGTTCCTTCACATCCTTTCCACTCCACCTTCTGTATCGACCCTGTTGCAGATCTTTGTGCCATCTGCAAAGAGACGTACTTTTCCTTCCAGTCCATCGGCAATGTCACTTATAAAGAAATTAAAGAGGACCAGTCCCAATACTGAACCCTGTGGTACCCCACTGGTAACCCCCCTTTCTTCAGAGTGGTCTCCGTTTACTGTTACCCTCTGCGTCCTGTTTTCCAGCCAGTTTTTTACCCAGGCTACCACCTTGGGACCCACTCCAAGGCTGACTAACTTGTATATTAATCTTTTATGTGGGACTGTGTCAAATGCCTTGTTACAGTCTAGGTAGGCCATGATTACAGCCCTTCCCTGGTCTACTACTTTGGTCACCCAGTCAAAGAAATCTATTAGATTCGTCTGACATGACCTTCCCACTGTGAATCCATGCTGCCTTGGGTCCTGTGCCCCACTGGCCTCTAGGAACTCAACAATTCTTTCCTTCAGAAGTGATTCCATCATTTTCCCTACCACTGAGGTCAAACTAACAGGTTTGTAGTTTCCTGCCTCTGTCTTACTCCCACTTTTGTGAAGGGGAATCACATCTGCTCTCCTCCAGTCCTCAGGTACCACATCATTCCTCCCATGATTTGTTAAAAAGGGTAGTCAGTGGTGTCACAAGTTCTACCCTTAGTTCTTTTAGAAGTCTTGGGTGAACCACATCAGGCCCCATTGCTTTGTCCACCTTCAGTTTTAAGAGTTCTTTCAGAACTCTTTCTTCTGTGAATGGACTGATATCGACCTCCCTATCCAGAGTGCTTCTATTCTTTGATTTAGGTACCTCCCCCTCCTCTTCGTTTGTGAATTCTGAGCAGAAGTATCCATTCAGTATCCCTGCATTTTCACTGTCACCCTCTGCCCACCCTCCCTTCCCTTTATTAAGCCTCACTATCCTTCCCTTGGTCTTTATTTGCTCCCTAATGTATCTATAAAAGGTTTTATTCCCCTTCTTAACTGAGTTAGCTATCTTCTCCTGAGTTTGGGCCTTTGCTATTACGACTGCTTTCCCTGTTTTCTTCTGATTTAACTGGTACAGTTCTCTGTCCTGCTCCTTCTGTGTTTCCTTATACTTCCTGAATGCTACCTTTTTCTCCTTAACCTTTTCCCTGCTACCTCTTTTGAGAACCATAGTGGTTTTTCCTTCATTTTGTTTTGTTGATTTGCTTCACATAAAGGCTTGTTGCCTCTGTGATGGCTGTTTTGATTTTTCCCCATTGTTCCTCCACCCCTCCTTGTTGCCCATTTGCTAGTGCTTTTCTGAGCCACTCTTCCATTTTCCCAAAGTCAGCCCTCCTAAAGTCCAGTACTCTTGTTTTTATATGGCTTTACTCTACAGCTGTGTTTATCGTGAACCACATTGTTTGGTGGTCACTTGTCCCCAAGTGGCTACCCACTTTTAAATCTGAGATTCTTTCTCCTTCCCCATTTGACAGTACCAGGTCTAAGATTGCTCCCTCCCAAGTGGGTTCCAGCATTAGCTGTCTGAGGCATGCCCCCTGTAGGGCATCAAGAATAACCCTGCTCTTGGATGTGGCTGCAGCAAAGGTGCTCCAGTTAACATCTGGTATATTCAGGTCCCCCATTAACAATATCTCCCCTTTTTCTGCCATTCTAAGGATGCCTTCTATCATTTCCTTGTCCATTGCCTCTCCCTGAGATGGGAGTCTGTATACAACCCCGTGCGGATTGTGGTGCCATTTCCTGTCTCCAGGGTGACCCACAGTGCCTCCTCTACTCCCTGTTTATCCTTTAGTTCCATTGCTTTGATCCCTTCCCTTACATAGAGAGCTACTCCTCCTCCTCTTTTACCCTCCCTGTCCCTCCTGTAGCTTATGTACCCTGGTATGTTGACATCCCAGTCATGGTTCTCTGTGTACCATGTTTCTGTAACTGCCACAATATCCAGGTGTCCCTCTTCCATCAAGGCCACTAGTTCAGGGAGCTTGTTACACAGACTACAGGCATTGGCACTCATCACCCTTCATTTTTTGATGACCTTGTCCCTTTTAGCCCCATCCCTGTCCTCACTGCCTTTTTCTGCATTTACCCCTGTCCTGCTTCCTATTGACTTCTCTACCTTGGTGTTTACCTCTCTAACTACTGTATTTTGTGGGGGGAGGCTGGGTTTTCCCTGCTCCTTTTCAGTGCCTCCCCTCCTTGTCTAGTTTAAATGCTTTCAAATTAAGCATTTAAACCTATCACCAAGGCCACTGATTTATGGTGATTAAAACAATGAAATTCCATTTTCAAGACTTCAGATTCTGGACTTGCACCTATGATTGTTACTCTAATTTCTGGATTTTACTGGGATTCTATTGTCATTCTTTTAGCATGTGAATAAATAATCAGAATAAAAGAAGGCTTACTATACAGAGCAAATAAATAAAGCAAATTGAAAATAGTACAGGAAGCAACTATAAGAAAAAAATGAGTTTTGTAGATTTACTTATCTTGTAAAAAATGCCAGATTCCACAAAATCTTTCTTTTTACTGGTGTTCAGGCAAGCCAAATTCCAGAATTTCACCAGGTTTTCTGGTAAAAAATGAAAAACAGTGGCCTTCCCTATCACCTAGGATCCTGGTTCCCCTCCTGGACAGATGCAGACCATCATACCAGTATAGGACTGCATCCTTCCAGGTGGACCCCCAGTCCCCAATGAAGCCAAAACCCTGAACTCTGCACCAGTTTTTCAACCATTCATTGAATCCCATGGTGTGGAGTACCCTATCGGGCGTTTACTTACCCAGTTACCAAAAAAATAAAGTTAAAAATTTTTTAAAATTAACTTCCTCAATTCATCCTGAACTGCATCTGGCCTCTCCCCAGCCAGGTCATTTGTCCTTCAATCTAGAACAATCAGAGGCATCATCCGACTTCTGTCCCAGGCTTGCCAGTCAGCAGCAATCTCCCGGTGGCATACAGACAAGTACCACATGCAAAGCTGATAGATAAAATTACTAATATGAGGCTCAACACAAAACTGGTAAAATGGGTACAGAACTGGTTAAACAACAGGTATCAAAGAGTAAGAATAGATGAACACCTCTCTGATAAAATTAAGGTAGAGAGCGGAGTACCACAAGGATCCATATTGGGACCAGTATTGTTCACATTATTTACAAGAAATCTGCATATTGGTATCGACAGTAACACAACAAAATTTGCTGATGATACTACATTGAGGGAACCCCCCCTCTTGACCAGTGCAGACTCCTACATGGCATAGAAAGACTCTGACAGAATCCACACATGTGCCACCAAATTTTGGCTGATAAATATGTATATCTCCCACCTATCCCCTTGTATCAATTTCTAATGCCTTACTGGCTCACCTGCTTCTTCAATAACTCTTCCCCCTTGCACCCCCTCTCCTCTCTCCTATATATTGCAAATAGCTTATGTATATTGTAAATATGTAAAATACGTAATGCTTGTACTCATGTACAGTACTTTATAATGTTCACCACTACTGTACTGGTTGTTTGTTGCTATATGCACTCTGCAATTGACCTACCTGAACTCAAGTCTCCATCATTGCTGACCCTAGCCCTACCAATGTCGTATCCTCAATGGACACTGCAGGACCTCCATGGAATCACTGGCCAAAAACTGTCGGAACTGACCGCACACTCCAGAATGTAACTGTGGCTCTAACTGTTTAATTTCAAATGTGTATTGCTTTCCTGCTGCATACTGATGTCTATCTGCTACTTATTTGTATTACCTACTGTACCCAACTGTACTTCCATCTATTCTTGAAACTGTGTGCACCCTACTGTATTTGTATTCTACTCTTGGAATTGTCTCTATTCTCCGAGTCGCCACTGAAAAAGGGACTTGACTGTCTCAGTGGGCCTACCAGCTTATCAAAATTCAAATAAATAAATAAATATGAGCAGACATCATCATGACATTTGTTGCTAAAATAGTACAAATATGGGAACCATTAAATAGCAATTGGAGACAACAAGAACAAAGTACAAAACATTTTATGAACTCAATAAAACACGACTTAAATTTGAGCTGCATGTGTAATGACTAGAGATGGCAACCACATAAGGAAACCTGCACTTTATGAAAATTATTAAATATGTTAAAGTTCCCCTAGTGGAATGTTTGTCTGTGCGAACTAAATGCATATTTACTGTCTGTATGAATTAATGTATTTTTATAAGAATGTTAGTCTGTGAGAACTGAATGTATTTAGTATTTGGATTTTGTATTACCATTGTAGCAAATGTAAATTATGAAACAGGACCATCTTGAAAATGGGTCTTCGACCTACTGATGTGTTATAAGATCTTTCCTGTATAAAAATAAAGATATACTACTAAAAAGATTTACTACTAAAATGAAATATTGTATAGGAGGCACTGAACTCAGAAGTGTGGAGGACGAAAGGGACCTAGGGGTCATTATACAATCTGACCTTACCTTTATAGCTAACATCAAAATGACACATTCATGGTTCTCTGTATCCTAGGCAATATCAAGAAACATTTCAGCAGCAGGCACAGGGATATAATCCTACTTATGTACAGATTATTAGCTAGAACTTTGTGAGTTTTTGTTTGCAGTTTTGGTCACCATCATTAAGAAAAGATATACACTGCATTAAAATGGTACAAAAAGGAAATTTACTAAATGTATAAATGGTCTGGGGACATTAGAATATAGCCCACACCTTGAAGTTCTGGGTCTACATAGTCTGGAATGAAAAAGGATCCGAGAAGACTAGATTTTGATGTACAGCATAACAAAAGGTACACTGATGTGTGCTGATATGGGATTAATACACAAGGAACACAATCACTTTATTAGGAGATATAGTAAACAGCTTCACGGAAGAGTCTATAAACCTAAGGGTTCATATTACACACAACAAAGTATAAACTGTTTCAAAAAAATTACTGGATAATTACATGGATAGCTGGACAGATCTAACCATTGAGTGGGGGAACAGACCTGAAGGAACATTACAGGTCTTCTTTTCCTTAACTACATTAGTACCCTTCATAATTTCCTTACTTTAGTAGAGTTCTGAGGCGTAGCTAGCTTTTTTAACCCTTGCTGTGCCATGGACTGATACATCAGCCCAAAATTCCTATACATTCTAATTCTGTTGGCAGCCTAAGGGTTAACAGTAGAGGCAAAGTATAATAAAAGACCTGGGGCCGGATTTTCAAAGCCCCGATGCAAGCTGCAACAATGGCAGCCTGCGCCGAGAGCGGTGCACCAGGGACTCTGCACCCAATTTTCTAATCTACAGGGTCCCGGCACCAAAGTCCAGTGGCTTGCGGCAAAGGTGGTGCTGCGCCAAATGGATGGCGCACCCACCCGGAATGACGCAACGGCAGCGGGGAGTCTGCATCATCCACAGACAGGGGCCAGCGACTGAACACAACCCCTGTGCCCCAACACACACCAGTACCCTGGTGGTCTAGTGCCCCTCTGCAGGTAGTGCCAATCTCTGCACTCCGGCCCCCCTCCTGTACCCCAATCCAGCAACTGGCAGAGTCCTCCACACGCCACCACAGCCGACCGCCAAATGAGCTGTCAGTGCACATACTGTATACTGTATACAGTACATGCACTGACAGCTCATTCGGTGGCTGGCTGTGGTGGCGTGTGGAGGGCTGTGCCGGTTGTGGGAGCGGGGTACCAGAGGGGGGTGAGAGTGCAGAGATGGGCACTACCTGTGGGGGAGGGTGTCAATCTGCAATGTAGGAGGTGTCAGGGATCGTGACGGGGGTGAGAGGGGGACCACTGGAACATGAGGGATGCCCATCAGGGATGGATCGGGGCAGGCCACACAGTGGCACATACTAGACAACCCTCCTAGGAGCCGTCTAAGTACTGTTAGACCAGCCCTTCACTGGTCTAAGGGTACTTGTCACTTAGTTCCTGGGGGTTCTTTGAAATTCCAGATCCAAGGGCTGTGGCAGTCTGGGTCTGCTGCACACCCCCTAGTGCCGTGCCGCAGCCACTTTCATGGTGCAAGGCAGGCGCTACCACACTTTGGTGCAGGCAGTCTGCTGGGTGACGCAAGCTGCCTTTGAAAATACCACTTGGCGCTGCCCTTGGTGCAAGCTGCCTCTTGCATCAGACCTGTTTGACGCAAGCACCTTGCGTCAGTCTATGGCCTTTGAAAATCCGACCCCTGTTGTTTACGGCCCAAACCAAACAAACAGGCCAAGGATCTTGGGACTGCCTTAGGGCCCCCATAAGCTCTAGATTTTTAGATGGTTCAGGTGCATTTTGAGGGTCACTTTACACCTCTCAGAATGATTTTTACAGCTTTCTTTTGCCTTCAGAAATGTTGTAAACAACATGTACGATACTGGACTCTGCGTGCTAGAGCAGCTCCCTGCCCCCTGCTGCAGGCAAGTACAGTCGCACACAGATCAGGGACAGTGATTTACAACATTTGGTACAAATGATAAAAATTAAAATCAGGGACTCAGACACACTTTAGGAATGAAAAGATCAGCTCAAGAAGCTTGTTATAGTATGTGGATTAATTGTAAAACTATTTTCAGAACTTCTATTGTAACAAACACTTTTGTCTGGCGTCATTTTATCCGTCAAATCCCTACTCTACAGTGACAGAAACACTAATTTTTGGAGGGACAAAAAACATTTTTGAAGCAAAATCAAGGACATTTGAGAGGTATGCTTCTCAGAAAAAAGAAAGTTAGTTCCCAAAGGCATCAACCTTGGTGCAAAAGTAAAATAAACTGATTTGCTTTCCTTTAATATTTGTTTTTTAAAAAGAGACAAGCAGCACACATTAGCACAGAATTTGGATAACAGGTCTTACCTCCAAACTTCTCCCTGTGTGAGACCTGAGCTGCTCCGCCAGTCCACCAGGCCAAGTCTTCATGCTACGATGACCCCTGGGATGTGAGGTGTGATGATGATGAGGCTGAATGCACTTACTTCTGCTGCTTCTTGTCAGTTAACTCATAATTGTAGTCTCCTCATCTTCATCACAATAGAAGAAGATTTAATTCGTATTCTCTTTCTTGACCTAATGGCCTGCCTAGCCTGTCTAGTCTGTCCTCCATGCTCCACAAGGCATTCCATGGGCCTTCCTCTTATTTCAAATGTGTCCTTCTCTCTCCTCTTTCCTGGCTGACTACTAAAACACACTAGGACTCTTCTGCGACTCTTGTCTTGCTGGCTACTTCTAGGCAGCTTGCTTGATCCTGGTGTCCTCTATATCACACATCAGGCGATTCCCACAAGGTAATTTAAGGGACAAGTCAGGCCTACCCAGTTTTATTTATTTTTCTTTAATAAAAGTTTTATTTTAACAAATTATACTGCCAATTTTTTTAAAGTAAAAAACTACTGTATTTTGCTGCCCTGAGCTGCCACAGTGCTTGCTTGATGCTGTTTGCTCAACTTTGCTGCATACTTCTTTGCTTGGCCTGCCTGTGCAGTATGGTCTCTTCTGGAGGAGTCCTCATTCCAATCCTCTGTCTCTGCTGTATACCCAGTGCCAGCCTGGTGCCCACCCTGCTCTGCTAATTACCAGAGCCAGACTGACTGGCAATGATCCTGGGATTCATGTTGGCAGAGGACAGGAATGACAGTAAAGAGTGGGAATTACGGTTGCTGTTAATAAATTTTGAATACGTTTGCCTTGTATGAGGTACCATACTGTTGGTGCTTGGCTTTGGGTTGTAAGGATAGAGGAAGTTGAAGTGGTATGGGACTTAGACTTAACAGCCCAAATTCCCTCCTCTGAGCCCTGGATAAACCCTACCCCTCTACCGTCACCTTCATGTTACCCTGTGCACCCACACACCCCAAATTTCTAGCTCTCCTCCCCTTCCACCAAATTGCTCTCTCTTACTGGCCTCCCTTGATCTCTCAAAGAATGTAAGGGAACCCTGAATGCTCCCCATGGGTCCATGCATTCTGAGGAACTATTTATTAGGCCTCATTCCCTCCAAAGGTATGAATTATCTCCCCTCAAGGGTTCAATTCTCCCTCTCTCCCTCTCCCTCTCCCTCTTCTATCACTCTCTTAATCCTATCTACTAACCTTCCCAAACCCCCTGACAGGGTGCCCCACATCCTGAAGGTTCCTCTCTTGGGTTAGGTCCTATTCCCTCTCCTAGCTTTTAAGTCACACCTCCTCCTTCACTTTCTCCTCCCTCTTTAAATCCCTACAGCCTTATCCTCCTTTCTGTCTAGCCCCATAGCCCCCTTGCAGGGTTTCCCACATCCTGAAGGGGTCTCTCTGAGACACTGCCTATCCCCTTCTCTCTGGTTCCCCTAGTACGCTTGCAGGGTTCCTCACATCCTGAAGGGGTCTCCAGGGACAAGACTCTTCCCCCTGCCCCACCTCACCCTTTCCTCTCCTTTTCCCTTGATCCTTTCTGATTCCCTGATTTCTTTCACGTAAGCACTTGTTTGCTATTAACCTGGCACTTATTATTGTCCACTCTTTCTACATATTATGTGCAACACTGTTTGTAACACCTGCCTTACAACTGTACGTTGATGTTGATCTTGTAACTTGAATGTAACTTGAACTCGACTCTTCCCCCTCCTCCACCTCACCCTTCCCTCTCCTTCCCCCCTTTTCTTTCGTGTAAGCACTTGTTTACTTATTAACTCAGCACTTATTATTGTCCAGTCATTTACCTATTATGTGCAACACTGTTATAACACCTGCCTTACAACTGTATGTTAATGTTGATCTTGTAACTAGATTGTTTAATGTCTCACTCCTATTGTACCCCTTCTCCCCAGGTCGCATCGGGAGACATTGCTCAGTGTGCCTTCCTGGGGAATCATTTAAATAAATAAAGTGCATTTTCAAACTTTGTGGGTATTGGCTTGACAGCCCTCATAGGTCATTTCAAACCTTTGTGGGGTTTGAGTTTTGTACAGTAGCACCCAAATAAGCATTATTGTGTTTTTTTTGCCATGAATTACCTGACTTTTAACAAACAGCATTGGTGACTTCCCTTACACATGACCTTTAAAACCCTATGTAAATCAAGAGGTGACTCCTAACATATTTTTTGCAAGGCCATTTCTGACTTGTGAAAACCAGACGCACTTCTGTTAAAGGGAACACAGCAGTCCTTCTGACAACTGCCATATACAATTGTGACAGCCAGGATTCAACGTAAAACTGCAGCATACTGCAGTAGAGTTCCTGGGGTAAACAAGGCAACTTTAATGGCAGTTGATCCCTTATGTCATGTAGTAACTTGAGACACTGCATTGCATCCTGACCAGCACCACTGTACCATGATCCACTGCTCCTACTGAGCAGGTTATCTACAATAGGACCATCTGGGCATTCAGACTGGAAGTCCATGTTCTGGTTCAGGTCTTCCCTCCAGGTGGCCTCTTGTGCAGAACTACAGAGCTGCACATCATTCCATTTAAGGATAGTGCTTCCCAGCCCTGCATGTCTGGTTGGGGCCAGGTGGATGGCATGCTGTTGTGCATCTCAGAACATACCATTTCTGGTGTGCTGAGCCTGGTCATACATAGGGCCCATTGTATACCTAGTTATACCTCTCTGTCACAAACTGTAAAAGATCACCCTTAACATTAAAGTATTGTATTCATTTTTTTTTTTTTTTACTTGTGGTTTATGTCCCCTTCCTCACTACATCTGCTCCTTCCCTCACGGACTCCCTAGGTGACCTACTGGGCTACGTCAGGTATCTTGGGGAATGCTTCAGTGAACCAACCCCCCTTCAAGCCTCAGATGGCTCCTCGAGCAGGGTAAGAGAGAGAGACCCCCAGATCATCTCCTCCCCAGCCAATGTCCAATGTTGGGTGGTCTCACCGAGTCTCTCCCCAGGTCCCGGTTGTGTGAGGCTAAGGCACTGGGGCCCATCTCCAGGAACTAACATGGGATATTTTCTACATTTCTGACCTTCCCTCTGTAGATGATGGCATGCCAGGAAGTTCGAGGAGGCGAGGGAATATTGAGACATGCCGCCGCTCTGGACCTCGGATGACATCTACCCCTCCATGCACTCTGCCATCCCAATCTGCAATTCCACCTGTGGTCACCCAGGTGGCGGTATGGCAGCAGGACAGCAGCCCACCCTCCTCAGAGAAGGACAGCAGCCCATTGGGTGCTCCATCCTTCTCCCCTGGCTGGTCCTCCAACAAACTGGGCTCACTACTGAACCCAGGTCGCTGGCGTCGCAAGCGGTAGTGCTACCACTGCACCGGTGGGCCGGCAAAGTATTGTATTTAATAAGTTATCTTACATTAAAGTTTTTATCAATGTGGAACTCGAACACGAAGTTAAAAGCTTTTCACCACTGACTCACTCAGTTGCAGAATGAATGTATGAATTGTGGATTAATGTATTAAACGGCTGAAAGAAATGCCAGAGAACTAACTTCTGACAGTGACCAGGTCTGCAGAATTTTGTTCTCCAATTTAATACATTATTCCACTGGTCATACATTTATTCCACTGTTCTGTCAAAATTTCTCAAAAGTTGCCAAAATTATTTCTGAACTTTTGTGGAAGCAAAAGCTTGACTTTCATTCAAATTCTGCCAGCAGAAGTTTTTTTCACATAGCTCTATCCCCCGGTGCTAGTGGCCCCTCTACCCTTCAATCCCAAGCCCCATTGGTGGATATCATTCCATGGCATCTAGTGGCCCCCTGCTCTGCGGGCACTGACAAACTCATCCTGCAAACCCCCTTTTACCTTATGCACCGGTGCCGTGGATCCATCCAGTGACTTGACACAGCCCCCGTCTCAACTTCTCGGTTGGCTGCCATATGGATACACAGGGAGTCACTAGATGCCAGGGAATGATTTCCATCTATGGGGCTGGCAATCAGAGGGTGGTAGAGACCACTAGTACAAGGGAATGCTTTTCAGCTGTAGGGCCAGTGATTGGTGGGTAACGTGGGACCATTAGGAACCAGGGATAATTGAAAGTACATTGGGTCTGGCAATTGGGAGGGTAGAGGAGTCCTGACACCAGGAAAATCTTTTATTAGTTATAGGGCTTGAGATCTGGGGGACCACTAAGCACAGGGTATTAGTTAAATTATGCTGGGGTTGGTGATCAGAGGGCAGAGGGGACCACTGGACAACAGGGACATTTTGTACTGTACCGGAGATGGTGAATGGTGGACAGGGGTGCCACTAGATGCCAGGGGGTGGGTGTGGTCACCCAGCCATCAGCTTGCTTGTTGGCTGCAGTGGTTCCAAAGGCCACTAGGGTTACTTAGAGTAAGTCAGTGTTTTGTTTGGTGGTTTTTGTGCTGCGCAAAGTGGTCTGTGCCAACCCCTTTGTGCAGTGCAAATGCACTGAATATTGTGTTGCATTGGTATTTCTGTCCCCGCTACCCCCCCTGCCCACTGCCGTCATTGTTTTTTTTGTTTTTTTTTTTACATGAGGTAACCTTATTAGGGTAGTCAGTAGCCCCTATGAATATTGTACATGGACGCAAACCCTGGGCAAACAGGGTGCAATCACTTTGTCCACGGGCAAAGTTTTGAATATCTGGTCCCTAGGGTCTAAAATGCCTGAGATGTAAGCATTTGAAAACAGAGGTTTAAATGGAAATCCCCTATATAGCTCTAACATAGGTGCTACCATGTCTTTATAATGTAATGATTGGTAAATGTGGAATAAAAAGAATTCAATCATCCAGGGGACTAACCAGATCATAAAGCCACAAGTTAGAAGGATGAGTGGTTTTATGATCTTGTTATCCTCTCGATGTATTTATTTCCATGTTTAGCCACTCTAACCATCTTCAATTTTTATAATGCATTTGGATGGTTACTGTTTTGACTGCAACTGCATACTGAATGTAGGAAAAGGGAAGACTCAGAATTAACTGCTAACCACTTTTATGCAGAAAAAGTCCCATCCATGTAACATATAACTCTATATATAGTGGGTATAAAAAAATCACAAATAAATAAATTTATTTTCATTGGGAGCTATGCACGAACAGGCAGGAAGTATGCGCCAGAGGCGTGTACCCCACCCATGTAACTCTGCACCCACACACAGGTGCCCAGTGACCAGTACGGTATTCACAAATAGCAGCCACCTGTCTTTGACTCCACCCCCTGCTGCACAGGACTCCACAGGGTGGCCAGGGGTGGAATAGTGGACCCAGGCAGGCATGCAATGGGATGCCCATTTGGAGTCCTGGAGTGGATTACTTGCACAGGAAAGCAAAGGTCTGGGTGTGTGAATAGCTTCCACAGGCACCCTGACCAACACCGCCATGCTCCTATGGCCAACAGTCCCCTCTGCCTGAGAACCACCCCGTGGCTGCACCCACCAGCCAGTGCACAGATTACCTCCACCATCAGCACCACCACCACATGCCTGAATGCACACCCTTCCCGTCCTCATTTGTGCAATACATATATCCCCACCCCCAACACATGGCAGCCCTGTTCCCAGTGTAGATCAATACATCCCCCCCCACACACACACACACACAGAGTTGCTTGGTCATCAGTAATCTGCCCCTCAACCTGCTACCCCAGCTGCACCATTGGTGGCCAGTGGCCCACCCACCTTCTGCAGCACCAACGACACCTACGCCCAGTCCCCATACCAGCCAGTCAGTGCCGTGGCTCAGGATGGCCAGTGGCACAGCCCTCTGAACATCTCCTCACTGTCAGACATCCAACTGATGCTGGGAGCATGCTTCTATATATAGGCGTCATGCTCCCAGCATCAGTTGGATGGCTGGCAGTCAAGGAGGTGTGTGGAGGCATGTGCTGCTAGCCATCCTGAGCCATGGCACTTACTGGCTGGTATGGGGACTGGAGGGGGGGTGCTGTCAGTGCCACAGGACAGGGGGCTACTGGCCAGCAATGGTGCAACTGGGGTACCAGGTTGGGGGGTACTGATGACCGGGCAACTGTGTGTGTGTGTGTGTGTGTGTGGATATCTTGGTTTCACACCAGGGACCAGGCTGTCTTGTGTCGGGGGTGGAGAGTAATGTATTGCACAAATGGTGATGGGGCTGCCATGTGTCGGGGATCTGATATGTGCAAATGGGGCCCGGGCTGTCATGTGTTTGGGGAGGGGGGATTTACAGATGTAGGGATGAGGTGGCTGTGTGTGAGGGCCAGATGTGTACAGCGATTATGGCAGGGTCCCCCCTGACATAACCTCCATCCTCCTATGTCCCCCCAGGTGCGCAGCACTATACGCCTTAGTGAATGGCACATAGTGCAGGCACGCCCCCCAGTACATAACTGACTTGTACATCTATCGTGAATGCTGCTGGGGGTCCGTGGGACCCTACTGCTCTGCATTCACTCATTTCCATGCCTATGCACCCGGTTTCCATGATGCGTAGGTATCGTGCATAGGCCCTATTGGTAAGAGAGCTGGAATGAAAATAATTTATTTCCATTCCAGCTCAGAGAACAATGGAAATTTCCATTCAAGCTCCATAATGTTCTGAGCAGAATCTTCCTCTATACCTAACATTTTTCCCAGGCCTGCCAGAAAAAATTGGCACAAAAAACTTACTTTACAATCAGGATTGCACAAATAATAATTAAGTTTATCAACCCCTGACATTATATAAATGTCACAGGCCATGGGATGCATGAAAATAAATGATTTATTTTGAACATCTTGGTATAACTTCTCTAGGATCTATGACCAGCCGTCGACAAGTATTTGTCAAGCGACCAGACAATGAAAACCGTTATGTGTTCCTTTTGCAGTGGCATCAGGTTTCCAACAGACTAATATGTTTTCTTCGGGGGCTTTGACCCCCAGCCCTCCATGCAGGGGGCTATGCCCCCAACCCCCCACTAAATATAATCAACTCTGAGTCAGAGCTGCAAGACCCCACAGATACAGTGCCGGGGTCCAGCGCTGACGCTACAGTGACCTGGCACTGTAGTCACTGTAGTGTCGGTCAATGTCGAAGTTTCAATGTCGGGTGTGTATACCACCTCTCTAGACCTCACTCATGGCTCTGCCACTCATGAGGTCAATAGTCGTAACCATCCATTCAAAATATATATATATATATATATATATATATATATACTGTATATATTCATTGCAAAAACTTTGTTAATGCATCAGTTAGGTTGATAATAAAGCGACAAAAGTATGGAAATGTGATGTGGGTTACTCCTCCACCACCCCACCACCACCCCACCACCCCACCCACCTACCAGCAGACATCGTGGTGTGCCATGGGGTCATCAGGCCCAACTCTCACCCCATTCCATGTTTAAGCAAGCTGACATGTTACAGTATAGGAGAATGGGGTGAGAGGACTGACGACCTCCATGGCACACCCCGATGTCTGTTGGTGTGTGGAGGGTGGGGGTAACCCTAACATCACATTTCCAAACTTGTGTCGCTGTGCTATCAACCCTAACTGATGCATTAATGAAGATTTTTGCAATGAATTTTCCTTCTTTTTGAGAAAGTGTAATGTAACCAGTAATTGGCACATGTTTGTGGGAGTGCAGGCCCTCCAGGCCCTGTGCTCCCTTTACGTTGCCCATTTTTTGCATAATGGTATGTGTCTGTGGGAGCGTGGGCCCTTTGGGCCCTGCACTCCCACTTACACATAAATATGGAGCCATACAGCAGCTGTATAGTACTGAGAGGGATCCCTTGTAACACTAATTTGGCACTATCTCAGTAATCGTAACAACTATGAAACAAAATTCCACTGCAGTGGTAATCATGACTTTGAAACCTCCACGTAAGCTTAAAATTAAAAATTTGTATCTTGCACCGTTTCTGAAATACAGGCATTGAAAGTCGCCGCTAGCGCTGCAATGTTAGCGTATGTGAGATTTCTCAAATTTGGAGCACTGCAACTATAGGCCCGTTGAATATTTTGAGACCCAATCACCAAAAGGCACATCTGTGGGACCAGGGCTTGCAACCCTGCAAATTTCAGCCCAAAAGCTCTACCGTTTTGATGCTGTGGGGTGGCAAAGAATAGCTGTTTTTGAGTGCTGTTCTGTCGCAAATTGCGACACTTTTGCAAAAATTATCAAAAGAATGGGCACGACACTTTCATGATTTGCCAAAGTGTCACATCCATTCTGTCACAATTTACAACACTACAGGGGGTCCGATCACCAAAAAGGCATTTCTGGGGGGGGGGGTTGCCCCACAAAAAGATAGTGCTGTGATCCTCAGGGCCCGACTAGGTAAACACAACTGTCAGTGTTTACCTAGGGGGTCCCAAATTTAAACACCAGGCATTTTTTTCTTTTACTAACTGAAAACAAGATGGCCACTGCACAACAGTAAAAGGGCCATTTGCGACAGTAAAATGTAGTGGCAGCAGCTTTCGAGAAACACATATATTTTTTCCCAATTGACTATACTGGGAAACTTGTTTTCTGAATAACTTTTGAACGGTTTAATATTTTTTCACCATATCTTCAAAAGACACACCAGTGACCCAGACTGCATCTTCCCTGATGATTTCAGACCAAATGGACAAATTGTGTGGGTTGTAGCCATGAGAAAAGAAACACACAAAAACCCTGTTTTTGTGTGTTTTGTGGTGCTCTGCTACTCCACAATCGCTTATCCAATCATAACGCAACTTGCCAGATCTAGAGATCTATGGTACCCCACTGTACATGCAAAATTTCAGGCAAACTGATCCTACGGTGGCAAAGTTATTAAAGTGCAAGATACGGGGTTTAACATAGAAGTGGCCGGGCAACCCTAACTATACTGGCACAACTGAGCCAGTATAAGATATATATATATATATATTTTTTTTTTTTCATTGCAAAAAACCCTATTAATGCATAAGTTAGGGTTGATAGCACAGCGACAAAAGCATTGAAATGTGATGTTATGGTTACCACCCCACCCTCCACACACCAACAGATGTTGAGGTGTGCCACGGAGTCGTCAGGCCCAGCTCTCACCCCATTCCATGTGTAAACAAGCTGACATGCTACAGCATAATAGAATGGGGTAAGAGTTAGGCCTCACAACCCTGTGGCACACCCTGATGTCTGCTGGAATGTGGAGGGTCGGGGTGTAGGGGTGGTAACCCTAACACCACATTTCCATGCTTTTGTCACTGTGTTATCAACCCTAACTGATACATAAATGGAGTTTTTTGCAATGACGTTCCCTTCTTTTTGAGAAAATGCAATGTTACTTGTAACTGGTATGCTAATGGGAGCGCGGGCCATCCGGGCCCTGCGCTCCCTTCACATTGCCCATTTGTTGCATAATGGTATGCATATGTGAGAGTGTGGGCCCTCTGAGCCCTGCACTCCTACTTATACATAACTACAGAGCCATAGAGCACCTCTATATGGCAAGGAACCCTTGTAACAGTAATTTGCCAATATCTCAGCAACCCTAGCAGCTATGAAAAAAATTCAAGTGCCATTGTAACCATGACAGCATAACCTCCACATGAGATAAGCCTACTAAATCTATATCTCACATCGTTAACAAGATACGAGCACTGAAAAGCACTGAAAAGGCACCCTTGGAACCCGTTTAACACATTTTTGCCAATATCTCTGTAACCATAGTAAGCAGGGAAAAAAATCCACTGCAGGTGTAATCTATGATTTCCAGCCACGTTTTTGTGGCTAAAAGTGATCTACAGTAAGTTGCGGGTAGCAAAAAATCCGTATCTTGCTTCATTTTCAAGATACGGGCACTAAAAGGCATCATGGGCACTGCAATGTTATCCTATGGAAAATTTCTCAACTTTGGAGTGCTGTAAGTTTGGGCCCGTTGAATGTTTTGCTACCAAAAGGCACATCTGTGGGACCAGGGCTTGCCACCCTGCAAATCTCAGCCCAAAAGCCCAAACTGTTTTATTGCAGGGGGTGGCAAAGATTTGCAGTTTTTGGAGAAATTACTTTTGCAAATTGCGACAGTTTTGCTAAAAACAGCACAACACTTTCATGTTTGAGAAAGTGTCATGGCCATTTCTGCTGCAATTTGTGAAAGAACTGGGGCTCCGAGTTTTAAAACACCATTTCTGGGGAGGTTTTCTCCAAAAAAAAATGCAGGGCAGTCATCCTCAGGACCCAACTAGGTAAACACAACAGTCAGTGTTTTCCTAGAGGGTCCTCAATTTAAACGCCAGCCATTTTTGTCTCTTGCTAACTGAAAACAAAGTGGCCACTGCATGAAAGTAAAAGGGCCATTTTCGAAAGAAAAATGTACTGGTGGAGCTTTCAAGAGACACATACATTTTCTTCCCATTGACTATATTGGGAAACTTGTTTTTTTAATAACTTTTGAATGGTTTAATATTTTTATACCAAATCTTTAAAAGGCACATCAGCGACCCAGACTCCATATTCCCTGAAGATTTCAGACCAAACGTACAAATCATGCAGGCTGTAAGCATGAGCAAGGAAACACACAAAAAGTCATTTTGGGGGGTTCTGCAGCTCCACAACTGCTCATTTGACCATAACGCAACTTGCCAGATCCAGAGATCTATGGTACCAGACCATGCATGCAAAATTTCAGGCAAATCTATCATACGATGACAAAGTTATTAACGTGCAAAATTTGGGGTTTAATATTAAAGTGCTTACTCAACCCTAACTATACTGGTGCTTCTGCATCAATATAATATATATATATATATATATATATATATATATATATATATTTATATATGTTTATAAAATGGAGATGATTATATTCTCTAACTCAAGTGTTCTGATTGTATAAAACACATCACATGACCATGCGTATATCAGAGCGTGACCTCGCACCTGCTCTTTTACCCCTCTAAAAACAATTTTGTCATTTTATAAGATAGATAACACACTCTATGGTGTGTGGCCAGCTCTCGATATCGCACACCTTGGGTGGTTGATGCACTTGGCCTGTGGCCTCACATGCATTAACATCACACCAAGCGTGATATCAGAGCATGACCGCACACCTAAGAGTGGGTTATCTATTACATATACGTATGTCAGTAAGTGTATTAGTGCAAAAATAAGATAAGTATTTTTGCCTTTCTTGGACCTAGAATGAAAATATAAAAATATTCTCATTCTAGTTCCATGTAAGGCAAACATCTCACTACAGGTCTAACAGAATATTAATTAAAGCCACATAACAACTGGCACTACATTTAGAATGGTCAAGAAGGCTCACATTGAAGTGACATAAACAGAAAAAAATTTTCATATCCTTGCTAGTCAGTGATCTGTCTTGACATCTTTCATACCGTTCTTCATCACAAAATGCTACCACAGTGAGAGCTGAGATTGCAAATAAGGCAGTGAAACTAGACTTGAGTTTTGAGAATGAAAATACTGGATTAGTAGGAGGAATTGTATTTCTGTGTTAATCTGACTAAAATTGATGCAAGAAGAAAATAACTAGATTATTATAATAGTATTTATTTATTTATTAGCTTTTGGTAACTGGGTAAGTGCACTAGGCAACAAACCTGCCTATTTTCAGGCACGACCCGGGAGAATACAGGGCAATGTATACATATTACAGTAGCACATCATGACAATAAGGTACACATAGGACAGCAGGAGCAGTAACAACAAACGTAGGTTATTGGAGCAGTAAGTAATAACCTCCATCAAATACAAACATAATAGGTTACATGCTGAACAAGACTAGGCTTGTGTCCATGCCACAGGCCAGCAATAGGGGTGAAACAGGTTACAAGCACTTGCAGTGTCCACCGTCATGCAGGTGAGAGAGAAGAAAGCTTTTAAATTCCCGGTGGGGGGCAGAGTTTTTAACCTGTAGGGGGACAGCGTTCCAGAACTTAGGAGCAAAGTGAGAGAATGCCTGTTCACCCATTTTTGTGGTGCAAAGTCTGGTTGAGAGCACAGAGACAGTGGAGGATCTGAGGGATCGGGTCTGGGAGGCAGGAGTCAACAGGTTTGCCAGTTTGTCAGGGCTAGGAGGTCTAGTCAGAGAGTCAATAAAGCATCCTAGTGTGTAGGCCCTTAGATCCTTGGGTGATGGCCAGTTTAAACCAGAGTAGAGGAGGCAGTGATGAGTGAGGCGAGGGCAGTGGCGGCTCTACACCAGGGCCCTTCAGGGGCACGTGCCCCGATAAAAAAAAATGCCAATGCTCGTTGGTGCCCATAGGTGCAGAGCTTCCCCACAGTAACAATATATCAGTGCCCTGGCTGCCATCTGTTGTGCCCCAGCTGTGCCCTGGTAACCATTTGTGGCTAGAGCCGCTACTGGGTGAGGGGCAGTTAAGGCGAATCTGCAGATGTTGTTATATACTGTATCCCATTTACTGAGTAGAGAAGAGTTGGCAGAATAGATAATGGGAAGGGCATATTGGAGCTGGGGTAAGAGAATTCCCCTAGCCACTGCAAGTCTGGCCGAGGGAGTGAGGGAGTGGCGTACACGATAGACGCCACCAATTTTTGCATTGGCAGCTCGGCAAACCGTGTTGACGTGTAAAGACAGGTCGAGGGAGGGATCAAGTGTGACCCCCAGGTATTTGATGGATGCCTTGTTGGTGATGGGGGAGCTGTCAAGACAAAGAACCGAGAGTCTGGGTGACTAACAGAAAGTTATTATACAAGCTCTCAAAGCCACATACCGTAGGCAGGCCTTTTTGTAAAGTGCTATGAAAAAGTTACATGGACAGGACATGATATTGGAAACTGAATGCTAATTACAGTCACAACTTCAAGCATTTCAGATGTAAATACATTTTTACACAGCCGTGTGACAGTTCTTTTAATAAGGAGCTATCATAGCAAGAGAACTATAATTAATTAGATGTTTGCATAGATGTAGTTGTCAATGCTGAACAAGTCTCCTTGCATGCTGTTACTGTAATTGTGAAAGAGACCCTCCATTTTCAAGATAGTAGTTTTTATTAATCCATCTTATGAACGTGGCAAGTGTCATTTATCAAATGCCATCCGAGATGTGAGTTTTGGAATGGCTGCATTATGAAGATATGAGTAAAAGTTCAAAACACATTGAAAAGCCATTTATTGTTCTTACACTGTTTTCAGTCAGTTTATAGTCGGCATCAGTAGGAGCAGGACATGCAGTGGTTGAGAGAGCAGTTCAGTGCTGGAACATGGATGGGTAAGTGAGGGAGTGGGAGGATGTGGGGCATTGGGTGCTGAGTGTCAGGTGAGGTTGGAGTTGGATAGGTCCAGAAGATGTTGAGATGACATTTTCTTTTTCATGAGGTTTAAAACCAACAGGCGGTGAGGGATGGTTTTCTTTGTTTCAAAGCCTATCATTTGGCACTGGGTACTCTGTATCAGTGTATTGTTTAGTGGCACTAGGGGTGGGCATCCTTATGCCACATGCTATTTGGGGCACTGTGAGTGTTGTCTGGCGGCGAGTTTGTGCACCTGACTGCTGGACTTAGTTTGTGGGACTGTTGTGTTTTCCTGTGGCCCGAACACCGGATGTTACTGGTTTCTGATGGCGGGATTGGGCCCCAGACCACCAGTCTTAGTTTTGGGGTGTTGTGTTTTCAGGCAGTGGAATTGGGCACCTAATCATCGGCCTTAATATGGGGGCAGGGTTTTACCTTTTTCCATTGTCAAGGTTGGGCACGCAACCACCAGACTTTGGAGGTATTGTGTTTTCCACCGGTGCGGTTGAGCACCTGACCAATGGATGTTTTGAAAGTTACGTTGGATGGGAGGGGGAATGCTGAATTCTGGCTCATGAAGGTCACATGACAGGATGTAGCCGCACCATGACTGGTGCAGCTGAATCTTTTCATATGTGAGAAGTTTCCACTGATTGGCTAGCTGAGCAGCATCAGCAGGAGCGTTGTCAGGATTAGGTGTTTGCACACACCTCCTGCAGGCTCCACTGCATTGACTGGTACAGCATGCAACTCTCTGGCCCCTACTCTGCTGGAGCAGTCCCCAGTAAGCAAACATGAAAAGGGCAGTCTTTGAAATACTTGGTTATACTGTAAATCATCTAGGAGACATAGACTGTTTTCCAGAGTAAAAAAAAACAACAAAGCTTTCAGGCAGGAAATAAAGTGGCTAAAGAAAAGCCACAGCATATCCTCTAGTGGGCAACCTGGAAATCAGTGAAGTTGTGGAAGTGTATGAAGGGCCGCATAACACAGTAAATATACAAAAGGAAAGCATTAGAAAAAGGAAAATTACATAAACTGCAAAAAAATGTCAACACATCAAAAAACACAAGCAGATGTGTCAATGATCCAGCGTTTTATGTCTAGCATAACTATGTTTTTGTGCGGTATAACCTTGTCAGTTTGACTTGTACAAGGATTTGTATACACATAATGCCTTGCTCTGGGAATGAGCCATGAGAGAGTATGTGTCCGGTTTTGAGAGAGATGCTTGAAAATCAAACTAAATATGTCTACTCTCCTGTCATTCTGATGTATAACTGCCATTGTTGTATTAATAATGTTGTTTTTGTCTCCCTTCTACCCCTTCCCCCAGAATACCTCTAGAAACAAGCTATTATGGCTTAGTAGGACTTTCTTGGTAAAACTCTTTCAATATATAAATAAAATATAGAATAATACATGGGGGAGTGCATAACAAGACTATAATAACTGGGTTTCCCTTTTTCCCATAGGGAAACCGTGGCATAATTTGCCGTTATAAAGGAGTGTTTATAATGGCAAACACGTGCACGGGCTTCACAGCAAGATACCACGCTGCAGCTTTACCATTCAAGACTGTCAACGCTTCCATCTCTCCTAAACAGTACTGGGACTGACAGAAGAACTCGGCAGTAAGTTCTTTTTTTTTTCCCCTACACAGTAAAAACCTCACAAACCAGGGCAAACCAGGGCAAAAAAAGGCTTTAAAATATACCGATTCAAATCGGCACCTCAAACTGCGAATGCATCGGAAGCTTTTTATTTTATATAATTGGGCGAGGCTAAAAAAAGGAAACCTAAAGAATTATATAATAGAATATGGGTCGGATGTGAAACAAACCGATTTTACATTACTACTCTCAGGATGCTTTTCAACCTGCTTCGGCTTCACTGGGTTTATGTAGCATCCCACAACTCGGGTGTGTGTAAAATCTTGTTACACACCCCGACCCATACTTTATTCTCTATTTAATGCACACCTGAGGTGTGGGATGCTACATAAAACCTGAGGGCAAAGCCCGAGGGGTTTTATTAAAGCATTCCACACTGAAGCTGTGCATTAAATTCAAGTTTTGCACTCCCCCCCCAATGCATTTTTTTTATGTAATTGCTGGGTGCCATTTTTTCTCCAACCAGATTTTAATAAATGTAAAAAAAGTGTAGGTGGGAGGGTGTTGTGTTATTTTCATTCAAAATGGCACAACATTGAAAAAAACATCATGCACATTTAATTTAGAACAACATCTTAAACATTTTGAAAATCTTAAACATCAGTTTAAAGAACGGTATGGATATTTTGCGTTTATTCCTATATTGTGGGAATTTGTGTGAAAATGGCAGATTGTAAAAGTAGCAAGCAAGAAAACAGTTGAACAGTTCTGAACACTTGCAAATGAAAGGAAAGCTGCCCAGAACCTTTAACTTGAGGCAAGATTTTAGTTTTTCGAATTTCTTTTGGTTGCTTCAGCTCGCCGTTGCCTAGCGATATTTTAATGAGCTACTGAAGTTGGAGTTCATTCTGTTTTTTGTGGAAATAACAGAGAGAAAGAAAGAGAGCATGTAAATCTCACAGCTAGGGACTGTAAAGTCCATGGAGCTCAGTCGGAAGGTTAGTGAGGGCAGAATTTACTGTTTGGGGTCTTTTAGGGTGTTTAGGAATGGTCTTCTTGGCCATAGAATTCTTCACTAAGGTGTTTTATTACTGCCGATTAATGCCTGTTTTTACTGCACTGTGAGTGAGCATGAGCCGGGCCGAGGAGAAGCTGGCATGTGCTCGCCGTTATATCCCAAGGTTATAACGGCAAATTATAACCATCTTCTCCTACAAGAAAACAAACCCTAGTAAGAGCCAATATGGCTGCAAAATGATGGTATTGTGGGCAGTGAGAAATGGGTAAACTAGCAATTTTTGCACGAACCACTGAGCCATCTAACTGCACTTTCTAATTATTGTCACACACACACACAGTAATATATTTTCATAATTATTTACCTAGGTTACCCAGCTGAGGTGTAGGCACTCATTTCCGGTAAGGTCTTGCATTACGATTTATTTAACAGTTCCAAAGTGGGGGTACACCATGAACCGTAGCAGAAAATGGCCTGTGCAGCACTACTAAATGGAGGTGGCTCACCTTCATAAGATAAAGATCCAAAACCGAACAGTAGTGTGCCCGCCTGGAATAAAATAGAATGACCCTCACTGAAGACTCGCGAGAGTTGTAGTGCAATGGGACAAGCCTTGAACCAGGAAGTTTGTAACTGCTGCATTTTGCTGTAACTGAGAAGCATCTAAATAAAAAACCTTACATTAATTTCCTGCTTCTATTCTATTTTATTCCAAGTGTGCACACTACTGTTCATTTTTGGATTTTTACAATTTATTTACCCAGGATAGCCCAGCTAAGATGTCATCTCATTTTCAGTGAGGTCTTGCATTAAAATGTATTTACCAGTATGGTCCTGCATTGCAAGTTATTTACCCAGGATAGCCCAGCTGAGATGCAGCACCTCATTTCCAGTGAGGTCCTGCAGTACAATTTATTTACACAGGATAGCCCAGCTGAGGTGCAGCATCTCATTTCCACTGGGGCCTGCATTACAAGTTATTTACCCAGGATAGCCCAGCTGAGATGTGGCATCTCATTTTCAGTGAGGTCTTGCATTAAAATATATTGGTCCTGCATTACAAGTTATTTACCCAGGATAGCCTAACTGAGATGCAGCATCTCATTTCACTTGGGGTCCTGCATTGCAAGTTATCTACCCAGGATAGCCCAGCTGAGATGTAGCATCTCAGTTTTGGTGGGGTCCTTTATTACAACGTATCTACCCTTGATAGCCCAGCTGAGATGCAGCATTTCATTTCCAGTGGGGCCCTCCATTACAATGTACTTACCCAAGATAACCCAGGTGAGAAGCATCTAATTGACAGAGCGGTCCTGCATTACAATTTGTTTGCCCAGGATAGCCCAGCTGAGCTGCAACACCTCTTTTCCAGTGGGGTGCTGCATTACAATTTATTTACCCAGGTTAGCCTAGCTGAGATGCAGCATCTCATTTCCTGTTGGGTCCTGCATTACAATTTGACTTGACCTTCAAACCACATGTTCACTCCATAACCAAAATAATTCATCAGAAACTTGGCCTTCTTTATAGACTTTGCAACTCTCTGGCACCGGAGTCAAGGATTCAAATAGCAGAGAGTACTTTGCTTCCCACACTGGTCTATGGTGCCCCGGTACTACACTTCCTGACGGAAGGTGAAACTCACAAGCTAAATGTATTGTATAATAAAATTAGTCACTACGTCATTAATGCACTGTCAAGGAGGCATCACTGTGAGGTTCAAAAGGAATTAAACTGGCCTATAATGGAGAACAAATTTGCATATCCTCTTCTTTGCCTCACCTTTAAACTCACCAAAGTCTACATCCCCCCCCTCAACCTAACTAGGCTACTGACTCCAAAGCTGCTAAAGTGTACAGTACCCTCCATTCATCAAACATCAACCCACTTGATATTCCCTGAATATGAAACAACCTTGGAAAAAGATCCTTCACATACTCTACCCCCTTTTACTGGTGCTCTCTCCCAGATAACCTGATCAACATCAACTCATTAGAAGGGTTCAAGGCTAGACTAAACGTCTATATGTTAGAACACTGTCAATGCAGCTATAACCGCTGAACATGCAAGTCAATGCTCAACCCCCCCCCCATCGGATAGTCTATAACCAGTGCAGTATCTATGAACCTATGAATTAAATTTCTTTAATCTCAGGTTTTAACTGAATTAAGGTATTGTTGTATCGCTGATGTGGATCTGTTAATATGTTACTCAAGTGTAACTGGTTACAGTTTAACCTGTTGTTTCTAACAAATTTCTCCTATGTACCTGTTTTGTTCCTTGTGCAGTCGTCTATGTACTGTCTTGCCATATTGTACATATAAGCGTTTGTATGTAACTAATTCCAGATCACCCCTTAAAAAGGAACCTCTGGTCTCAGCGGGCTCACCCGGTTACTAAAATGCTATAAATAAAGAAATAAAAGTTACCCAGGATAGCCCAGCTGAGGTGCAATACCTCATTTACAGCTGGGGTCCTACATTACAGATTTATTTACCCAGGATAGCCCAGCTTAGATGCAGCATCTCATTTCCTGTTTGGTCCTGCATTACAGTTTATTTACCCAGGATAGCCCAGCTGAGATGCAACACCTCATTTACAGCTGGGGTCCTACATTACAATTTTTTTCACCCATGATAGCCCAGCTCAGACGCAATGCCTCATTTCCAGTGGGGTCATGAATTACAAATTATTTTCCAAGGATAGCCCTGCTGGGTGGCAACACCTCATTTTGCAGTGGGGTCCTGCATTACAGTTTATTTACCCAGGTTAGCACTGCTGAGATGCAGCATCTTGTTTCCAATGGGGTCCTGCATTACAATTTATTTACCCAGGACCGGTCTGCTGAGATGCAGCATCTCATTTCCAGTGGTGTCCAACATTACAATTTATATACCCAGAATAGCCCAGCTGAAATGCAGCATCTCAATTCCTTTGGGGTCCTGAATTGCAATTTACTTATACAGGATACCCAAGCTGAAATGCAGCATCTCGTAATTTCCAGTGGGGTCCTGGATTACAATTCATTTACCCAGGATAGCCCAGCTGATATGCAGCATCTCATTTCCCATGGAGTCCTGCATAACAATTTATTTACCCATGATAGCCAAGTTGCAATGCAGCATTTTGCTTCCCCTGGGGTCCTGCATTTCAATGTATTTACCCAGGATAGCTCAGCTGAGATGCAGCATCTCATTTCTGGTGGGGTCTTGCATTAAAATTGATTTACTCAGGATAGCCCTGCTGAGTTGCAACACCTTGTTTACAGTGGGGTCCTGCGTTACAATTTACTTACCAAAGATAGCCCAGCTGAGATGCAGCATCTCATTTCCTGTGGGTGCCTGCACTACAGTTCATTTATCCAGGATAGCCCAGCAGAGATACATCATCTTGTTTCTGGTGGGGTCCTGCATTACAGTGTATCTACCCAGGATAGCCCAGCTGAGATGCATCATCTCATTTCTAGTGGGATCCTGCATTACAAGTTATTTACCCAGGATAGCCCAGCTGAGATGCAGCATCCTGTTTCCTGTGGGGTCATGCATTACAAGTTATTTACCCAGGATAGCCCAGCTAAGATGAAGCATCTTGTTTCCAGTGGGGTCCTGCATTACAGTTTATTCACCTTGCAAAATGAAGTGCGCACGCACTGGGCTATGGTGCTCTGAAACTACAAAAGTACAATGAAAAAAAAAGCTTTAGGCACACACAAACCTCCTTAGAGGGATGCAGGCTTCAAAATGAATGAAATAAACATTTTTTATTTAAAGCCAAACAGTAGTGGCATTGTTTCTACTTTTTTTCTTTAAATAAAAATGTTTACTTAATTAATTTTGAAGCCTGCCTCCCTCTGAGGAGATTTGTGTGTGCCTAAAACTTTTTTTTCATTTCAGTTTATTTACCCTGGATAGCCCAGCTCAGATGCAGCATCTTGTTTCCAGTGGGGTCCTGCATTAGAAGTTATTTACCCAGGATAGCCCAGCTGAGATGCAACATCTAGTTTCCAGTGGAGTCCTGCATTACAATTTATTTACCCAGGAAAAGCTAACTAAGATGCAGCATCTAATTTGCTGTGAGGTCCCGCATTACAATTTATTTACTCAGGATAGCCCAGCTGAGATGCAGCATCTTGTTTCCCGTGGGTTCCTGCATTACAGTTTATTTACCCAGGATATCCCAGCTGAGATGCAACATCTCAGTTTCCATTTGGTCCTGCATTACAATTTATTTACCCAGGATAGCTAAGCTGAGATGCAACATCTCATTTCCAGTGGGGTCCTGCATTACAAGTTATTTATACAGGATAGCCCACCTGAGATGCAGCATCTCGTTTCAAGTGGGGTCCTGTTCATTCCCCTTTCTACCGCTGGGTAGCCTGCAGCACAGAGAACTTAAGTGACTTGGTCACACAGTAAATGTTTTCTTCTAGTGGAACTCAAACCTGCAGTCTTTCAGTCTCTAAACCAATGCTCTAACCACTAGTATGCCAAACTGACTGACTATCAGTAGATGCAGTGTGTAGTAGGATTTGATCCGATGTTCTGGGTCTACTACTTCACCCTTGCAAGATGCTGGGTGAATAAAATAACAACACAAACAACTAGTACATGACAGATATTTGGCATTCACAAACAAATGCTTTTTTCTAATTACTGATCCATTCTGGAACACAGTAACATCATCTGAGTGGAAGCTCATAGTGTCACTTCAGCTCATGTCTTCAGATCGAGGCCAGTTACAGATGTTACAGTGCCACAAGCAGAAACACTTCTGGTTCCCCTTCAGTACAGCACCCACTACCAGACCACCCTTTACCTTTCTCCTACCCCACACCACATCCAAAATTCTCTGAACACAAGGGTGACAACAACAGCTTTGTTTTTTTCTATTCCCTTTTTTGCATGTCTCTTAGTAACAAAAGGCAACAGTTCTTTAAATGTCTTAGGGATTAAAGAAACAAATGTCTTCTGCTATAGTAAACTGTGTCTGAGACAGTGCTAATCAAATAGTGTCTCAAAATGTTAGAAAAACAATGTAAATCTTTTTAGGAGATTCCTTGCTTGGAAAAGCTAAATTACATATTTATTACTCAGCTCAAATGAACACAGGGGTCTGCTTGATTCAATTAGCGCAGGAATTCTACATAAACTCTTAAAGAGGGAGTCAAGCCAAAATGTCAAGCATCTGTAAATTCAGAATTTGGATCAGCATATCATCAATCAGCCTCATGCCAAAAATGAGATCCTTAAGTTACTTTGTAACCATAAAGTCAGTGCCTGTTCAAACAAGCAGTTAAAGAAGAGTGGTGTCACTGTGTGTATGTGTGGGGTGTGTGTGTGTGTGTGTGTGTGTGTGTGTGTGTGTGTGCACGCGCACGGGCATGCACACATGCGTGCATGTGTGTGACACAAACTGACCACTGCAATAAATCCAGAGAACAGTGGAGAGTTTTGAGTACTGTCCACTCCGAAGCACTCTGGGGAAGGATACAGTCACCCGTGTCCTGTCAGTCCCCTCTGTCTCTCTTCTAGTAATCCCAAAATGCCTGCTGGGCTCTGCTCATGTAGCCATAAAAACGGCAACCAGTTATTACCAAAATAATTTTATTAGGGACCTCATAGACTGCTTTCACTGTGAGCTGCCATTCCTCTATGCTTACTCCAAGTGTTCTAAATAAATCATGCCTGTCAATTTTAATGAGTATAGAGATTTAGCTGAGATCTCTGCCCAGAGTTATACACTGTCCTATCTGAGCATGTGATAGATGGAAGGAAAATAAATTGTAAGGGGTAAGAATTCCTGACTATGCAGTCCCTGTTCCACTCTGTGGAGCTACACTTACAGTACAAGCAAAATAAATCCATAAGTAGAACATGGATAAGAAAAATGCCAGTCTTTGATTGGATGATAGCTTTCTTTACCCATACATTTACCAGACAAGCCAGTATATGACTCACACTTCCCTGCTCATTCAATTACATGCCAATTAGTAGCGCCAACACCACAATCCCTCTGCTCCTGCCTGTTTCTTCTGCAGTGACAGCCACAGTTCCCACCACACCACTGGGGCATTGTGTATCACACACCAACTCATTTTCAATGTGCAATGAGACCCTACAGGGTGTGGGTTGTTGTGTGATAATCGCACTTCCAGGGTCTATGAAGTCCCCTCCACTTGTGGCATCAACCAAGTCCCTGGAGTGGGGGTTATCCCCCAGTGGTGGTGTGCAGAGGACCTGTTCTACACATGCAGAGAAATCTGTCCATCCTCAGCCCTGGATGTAAGTCTTCCTCACTTGATCATGAGGCACTTGTACAGCTATATGGGTGACCAGATTGGGGTGGGCAAGGAGACATACACATGCCCAAATCACAAAAGAATCTCCTAGGTGTAGAGGGCCACTAAAGGGGTACAGGTTATGCAGCTCAAGGGGCTGTTATTCTGTTATAGGCCCCCCTCTGCCCAGCCATGAGATCCTCCTCAAGACCTGAATGGTCTCCTCAAGCTGCCCACAGCACTCCATACAGGTAAGGAGAGTTTGGGGTCATTCTGGAATAGGCGGCTGTTGATGGCAAACAGTTTTCCAATAGGGAAATGGAAGTCCTTGGAGGGCTTTCATATCCCAATTGCCCCTACTCTATGCAGAGCAAGGGATCCACTATCTAGTTGTCCCTGGCATCTGATTGGATGCCCAGTGTCCAGCATGGCACTTCCCCCAGACCCACCTGTGACTCCTCTGAACTGCACTCTGTGTGCATATCCTGTAGTCCTGGAGCGTGAATGCTCACATGTGTGCCGGCATCCAAGGGTTCAGTGGTAAGCATCCCAAATATGCTTAATTCATGCATACATTGGGTGCTTTTGTGGACTGGACCCTTAATCTCAGCTGACAGACAATTCATGAAATGTAGACAAATTCTCTAAGCAAGGCAGAAAAAACAGAGAGTCTGGAAAGTGAGGAAAGGGTGGCGCTGCTGGTGAGCTGTCAGATGAAATAACAGAAAAATTATACAGATGTGAGCAATTTGGCCCATCCTTGCTTCACTCATTACTCAACACCATGAGACTTGTTTACAGACACTTCTTTGGAATCCGTGGGAAGA
Source organism: Neoceratodus forsteri (assembly GCA_016271365.2). Classification (NCBI taxonomy): domain Eukaryota; kingdom Metazoa; phylum Chordata; order Ceratodontiformes; family Ceratodontidae; genus Neoceratodus; species Neoceratodus forsteri. The sequence goes on along the minus strand of CM057453.1, from coordinate 1,335,366,468 downwards.
GGAGTGCACACGGTACCTATGAGGATGGTCGGCTAGTGGATCTGCTCATCTCTCTGTCTGTTTTCAATTATTTGTTTTTCCACCTAATATCTACAGCAATTGCTTAAGTTTAGCAGTCGGCCAATGAACTATCATGAAATTCTGACAGAGTTTAACCTTTTTATTTGTTTTTCCTGTCAAACAATCTCTGGTGAAAACTCGAGTAGTCTGAGCAGCCTGAAGCCGCAATGTCACCACCGGCCGTGAACAAACAACTGGAAGGTAGCAAATCAGGTGCGAGTGATGCAGCCACAACTCAAAATCAACAGAATAACTCAGATATTCAAACTATCAAAAATATGTTAGTGGGGATTAACCCTTGTTGTGCCATGGACTGCTGTATCAGTTCAGAATTCCTATACACTCTAATTCTGTCAGCAGCCCAAGGGTTAAGCAGGATATTGCAGATTTTAGAAAGACTGCAGGAAAGCTTAGTGATAAGAATGAGGAAGTGAAAAGAAGAGTTACCAATGATGAATGGGTCTGGAATCATTACAAGAGACCGTATCTTATTTAGAGGAAAAAAAATATTTTCCGAACTAAGCAACTCACATATCTTCTGGATAAAATAGATGACATAGAAAATAGGGGAACAAAGAATAATTTGCATATCCTAGGAATCCGAGAGGGTCTCAAAGGAGGGAATATGGTGGCCTTTCAGCAAAAATATCTGCCAAAAATCGTAGGACAACAGTGGTCCTGGCCTCTGAAAATTGAGAGGGCAAAAAGAGCACTTGGTCATTGCCCAAAACATGGCTTTAAAACCTTGCCCTATTTTTGTCAGTCACCTCCACTTTTCCATTAAGGAAGACATCCATAAACTTGCCAGGAAGAGATGCTTTTTAACATGGATGGATGAGAGGGTCATGCTCTTTTAGGATTTTTCAAGTGAAGTTTTAAGAAAAAGGAAGATGTTCAATGAGGGTAAACTGAAGCTGTAGAAAAGGGGTCTTGCTAGCTACTTTAGGTTCCCTGCAATTTTGTGTATGTGGTTGATAGTAAGGGGAAAGTGTTGCCACTCAATTCTGCCACTGATGCATTAGACTACCTGTCTAATGCTCCTCATCCAACGGTCGTTAACTCGGGCCATTCTGACACTGCTACTCAGTGCCATTCAGATCTAGTTCGACACACTGCGGAACATTCTGATTCCTCCATGAACCCCCAGCATAGCTCGAGTGATAGTAGACCACATAACAGCAATGAGTAGGTTATGTCCAGCCCTAAGGATACCAAAAACTGCTACTCCTTCCTCCCCTACCTGTATTCAGTGGCTGTGAAAGAAATGCAAAATAAAAAAAAATGCCTGGGGCCTGGTACTCAAACATTTGCACGAGCACTAACCGATATTTGCCTGCACAAACTGGGTTTTGCACCTGCAGTCCAATATTCAAAAGGGTCGGGTACACTGGCAAACAGAGTTGGCACCTGCACAAACCAAAATTGGTGGGGGTATGCAAATGGAGGGCAGGGACAGGAAAATCAGCGCAAGCCAGTATTCAGCAGATCTGCACTACACAAAAGGATTTAGTGTGGTCGTTTTGCAGAGCACAAATACCACCAAACAAAGCCCCCTCCTACTCCATGCAACCCTAGTGGCTGCCAGAGGTAATGCAGCCAACCAGCCAGTTGGCTGCTGGGGGAACACACCTGCCCCCTGTGGTCCATGGCATCAATTCCCTCCAGTTGCCAGCCCCTAGGTAAAAAACCCTCCCTGGTGATATTGGTTCCCTCCCCTCCAATCACTAGCCCATAGTTAAAAAAAAAACTCCCTGGTACTAGTGGTCCCTCCCTCCCTCTGATCGCCAGCCCATAGATAAAAAATACCCTTCCTGGTATTAGTGGTCCCCTCCCTCCGATCACCAGCCCATAGATATAAAATATCCTCCCTAGCACTAGTGGTCCCTCCTTCTGATCGCCAGTCCATAGATGGGTCCATCTGAAAATTGCAGAAAGTACTCCAGCACTATCAACTCTTTGAGGACCACTTTGGGAGCCAGGTCCAGGCAGCACTACTTGACTTAGCACTGTGCCGATATAGCCCTATATTCAGTTGGATAGCACCACTGCACTATCTAATTGAATATTGCATCCTCGGACGCTTGGACAATTGTAAAGTGCAGTGCAGGTTTGCACTGTGCTTTGTGGTTTTCTGAATATTGGGTCCCTGGTCTTCTAACATTACTCGTAAAAGCAGATGTCCATACAGAGCCAGCTTTCCCTCCAGGCCTGTGCACTATGGCTTTAACCCCCAAAAAAGAAACCACTCACAGAGTAAAGACAGTCAGAAGCAATGCTCACCACCTCTTTTATCTGCTCCTTCAACTGCGGAACTTGACCCAGCCTGATATGTGTCACCCTGGTTTTATGCTGACTATAAATGTGCTAATATTATCCCAATCAGCTCTCCCAATTTTGCAGAGTGCTGTCACTCAATATTAGCTGTTGCTATGCACAAGAAGACAACATGGCCTGTAAATCCTTTCTTTATCAGCCAGGTACTAAACTTTCCATCTGTTTTTAAATCCTTTCTGCCTTTTCAGGAACATGTTGGTTTGGCACTTCCTCATACCCGTCTAAAACATAACGATCCTGCATGGTAAGAGCCCTGTGCACTGGAATGGGAATCAAAGCTGCACTTTTTAGGGCTGTGGGCGGAGCCTACAGCCCTATTCTGAGTGGTTTGTAGCTGTGGCTGATCCTGGAACTCCCTTTTTGGACATTTGGAAGTATTCCTCCACAGCTGCAAAATAGGGCACTCCCCCTCTGATTTTTGCTATTTGCTGCTCTATGTTAAAGGTATCTGAAGAGAGGTGGGAATGCTACTGTATTGTACAGTACCTCTGAACTTCTCAGTATATTAACAAAAAAAACCTTTTGAAACTGCTGTTTCTAGCCCCTCAATTGAACCTTTTCAGGGCTGCAGATTGAGCATCTGTCAAGCTCAGTCTAATAGATTTATTCTATTTCTTTCAGCAACCTAGGGGTTAACTCATTTTCTGTTGTACTGGAATTTATCGAAGCTCTGAAACAGGCAGACTACAGTGACAGATTACAGACAGTCCAGCTGCAGCTTTGTTTCAACTTTATCGCCCCTTACTGACAAACTTAAGTTTTTACCCTTGTTCCTATGGGCATTTATTGGGATCCGAGACCATTTTTTTTTGTTTTTTTTTAATATTTTTCCATTCAGCCTTTGTATATTTGCTGTCCAGTGCTAGTGAAAGATGGGGACTTACAACACCTCTGTTTATCCACAGAATCGGGTTCACTGCTGAAGTTTCTTCTCAATGCTCCTACAAGGTACAGCTGAGATGGCACTAGATGGCAAGCTAAAGCTCTTTGTTTATCCACAGAGACAGGTACTGTGTAGCCCCCACCCACTGTGATGAATTTAGTGCTGGTAAAAAGTAGATAAAGTCCTCTGTTTATCCACAGGTACAGCACCATGTGGGGCAGGCTCAGTGCAAACATACCCACACTGTGATGAATTTAGTGCTGGTAAGAGGTAAGAGGCTGTCACCACTTGGGCTTTAAACTCTTGGATAATCCACAGAGACAGCTACAGTGTGGGGGTAGGGTAAGTGCTTGGTTTCCACACTGTCTACAGTTAGTTCTGGTGAATGGTGAGAAACTGCCAGAACTGGGTCTATAGCATTTTGTTTATCTACAGTGACAGGTAGTGTGACTGGTGAACAGTAAGAGAGTGGCACCTCTGGAGACTGATATATTGATGTTTTGGATTGTCCTAACTGCCCACCAAGTTATTTACATTTTTGTTATGTAGTACTGCTGCTTTAAGTTATGCGGCTATGTTGACTTTTGCAAATGCAAGCTCAAAACTGTGGTACTATTCAATATTTTTACTGCAAATTTTGAACATAACCATTTTGTTACAGCAGCTTATGAATGTGACAGCTGCCATTTTCAACTCATGCCCAAAATGTGTGTTTGCAGCCTAAAAGTTGATTTTTCAGTCCCTGCACGACATCACCTTTAGGCCAGGAGTTAAACATTTTCTCTGCCCTTCTTTATGAGGCAGGGTCATAACAAGGCTTTATTGAAATATCGGTGTAAATACATATAAAAAATAATTTTCCATATTTTCAACCCAGATTCCTCTCCTGCAGCCCTATTGGCTCTGGCCAGAAACATGGCAGATCCGGGAACCTTAACCATTGGACATTTGGAAGTATCCTTCTGAATGACCAATGGAGCTTGAAACTCTCCACCACAATTGGCCACTAGGGAATAAGAGCTGTGTGTGTGTGTGTGTGTGTGTGTGTGTGTGTGTGTGTAAGCATGCTGCTGTTTAACATCTTTGCTGCCTTAGACTCGACCACACTCTACAAGCACGCTGCTGTGTAACATCTCTGATCCACGGCTTGCCAGTGTCTCGCAAGTACATCCTGAAGTTTTGAAAGCTGCGGTCCATCCAGCTACATAGATTCATTCTACTTCTTTCAGCAGCCTAGCAGTTAACTCATTATCTCCTTGGCCATTAAGCTGTAACTCTGTAAGCACGCTGCTGTGTAACATCTCTGCTCCATGGTTTGCCAGTGTCTCACAAGTGCAGTCTGAACTTTTGAAGAGCAAGGCACCTCCAGAACTTGAGACCTATGCTTTCCTTTTCTGAAATCAGTTCTTGTGAGATACCAGAATTGAAACCAAAAAAGATGAATACTTTCAGGAAATAGTTTGTTCTGCAATATGTGTTATGCCAAGAGTTTTCAAAAAGGCCTATGTGGCCCAAACAGAGTATGGTTACAGTGCCCTCCTCCAGTCCTCTGGAGTCACCCAAGTTTCCATTGATCTAGTCACTCAAAGTAAGTCATAGTTTAAAGAGCTAGTGTACTGCCTATATCTAATCTTAATTTTAAAAGCAGTTATCTGTTACCTTTTATATCTGAGATACTTTTTCTTTTCCCTTTCTTTAATTAGAAGATTGTTTACCTGATGTTAGTAGGTGTGATCTGTGTAACAGCCCCCCACTACATCATCAGCATCGAGACCTCACTGACTGCAACATCACTGTTGCTTATGAACAGCAGTTCAGTGACTGCCAGGTCATTCGTCTGTGATGTCACTGTCAGTGAGATCACAAAGCAGATGATGTAGTGTGGGGCAGTAGAGCTAGGTATGTCAGCTGCCAGGCTAAGAGTTGTTCCACACATCCAGCACAATATTATCACACAGAAGACTTTTCTGATGAGCAAAGGGAAAATGGAAAATACTTCAAAAATCAAGTTACAACTGACTGCTACTTAAAATTAGCATTGTTTTCCCGTCTGTCTGTTTTGGCTCTACTAGCTCTTTAAAATACATTAATTTGGAAGGCTTGCACTGGGTGAACTCCTAACTTTTGTCTCCTGCACCCAGCCACCAAATCAATTTGATCTGTACACCTCCTATTTTGTTTACCTCTGACAGAGACTTTGTTTGCAGCAAACAACACTCCCCACCAACCAACCCTCCCGGAAAGCCACCCTACTAACAAAAGTAAAAATGCAGGCTAATTGAATTGTCACCAGGGGGCTGTTTCAAGAACCAGTTTCCCCAAATGTGTGTGTGTGCGGTGGAGGGGGGTGCATTGGAAGCAAACAGCATGATAACAAACCAAGTAAATTAGCCACAGCTGGGGGTGGTTTAGCAAACAAAGTATTTCACTGGGTTAGGTGTTAAGGATAACCTTAAGAAAAGTTCAGTTAAAGTAAGTTTAGTGCAGTGGTTTAAGGGTCTGAGCTGCAAATCGGGAGACCTGGGTTTGAATCTCACAGCCCCCACTTGCACACTGTGTGATTAACTTTCTCGTGCTCCCAGGTTGCACCTGCAAACAAGCTTCAGCTTAGTGTGTCTCTCCTGGTTAAAAAAAAATAGCAGCAGATGTATCTTGGGCAGATCTTTTTGAAAACAGTTAGCTAGTAGCATTAAACAAGCAAAGCAACAAATGACAAACTCGTCTGGGTGCTAAGCTATGCAAAGTATCAGCAGCTGGCATTGGGTTTGTTGGAGCAAACAGCTAGAGCCAGGTCTGTTGGAGGTGGGAGGAGAACACCATAAAAGTAGCCCAACCCCCCCAAGACAGCCAGGTGGCAATGGCAAATTGTTACTCAGATGCCTGGAACTCAGGGAGCAGCAAGGAGATGCAAAAAGAGATACATACAGCATAGCAAACATTAAACAACAACTACAATAAAAACACTCTGGAAGCAGGGGATGCTTTATTCTCAGCTAGAGTTTGGGGAGGAGGTAGGTTTCTCCTTTCAGGCACTTCTCTCCTCATTGCCTGACCACTCAGTCAGTGTCTCTCCTTAGTTTCTGTGCTCTACAGGCTGTCTTGCCTTGTCACTCAGTCTTTCCCTGGATGTGTTTATCCACTTGCTGGTTTCTTTCCTTCAACCAGCACTGAGCACTATGACTAACACTTACACACAGACACAAAACCACATAGCCAATAAACAAATCAGCTGCTCCCCTAGACTACACACGTCTCAGCAACTAGAAATAGACACACACACACACAAACACACACACACCACTGCACACACAACACCTGCACATACCCTGCAGAAAGTCAAAACTTGTCAGTCTCAAGACACAGAGACAAAGCAGTCCCAAACTAGATAAGTGCAACAATGCAACCTGCACCAACATTTTATAAGACGAGTTTCTGATTTACAAAATTATGCAGAGGTTTTGAAAGACAATAAGTTGATAGGTGTGGACACCACTACACCAGAGACCTTTATCGCCCCAATGACAACCAACAAAAAGGCTACAGAGAAGAGTAAGAGAATATCACATCTCCTTCCCGAAGTCTAACCACTCAACTTCATGCATCACTTATGGAGAACAATTTTAACATGATACAAATAAATAAGAACAGGCTTGCTTAGAATAAGAAAGAGATAACAAAAGAAGCCCTAAACATAGTCACATTTAGCAACAAGATGATGCACAGCACCGTCATGAAGTACATTTTCTCAGCTAAGCTCCCGCCTTGAAAACTAGCAACTCTTCTCTGTTTACAACCACCTTATGTTCCCATGTGCTTCCTTCCTGAATCCTCTAATGTTGTAAAACCTGGCTACATTCCTCTCTCCTGGGATTTCTTTAACCCTCTATTTGCCAGAAAAGTTGCTTCTCTCTTGCAGGGCTACTAGAGCTGCATACACACACACACACACACACACACACACACATATCACACTGACTGTGTGTCCATCACCTGTAGCTTGTAAATCCCAGAAACTGGAAGCAAGAAGTTGTAAAATGCCTCAGTTGTACTAAACAGCCTCCATCTGGTGTGGCAGCATCCCTTGAGTCACAGTTAGACAAAATATGAAAATTAACTTACCAGTTGGTGTTTGGACTGGCAATAGTATTCTTTGATTCAGTGGTCATGAGAGAGAGACTAGCTTCATCACTGAGTGATCTCTCTCTCAGCATGACACTGCAACTCCTTCTCACTGACCACACTACCAGGCAGACTTGCTGTAGCAGAAGACATGAACGGTAAATCATACTTACCAGCAGCAAGAGACTCACTCGGAAGTATAAGCACAAGAATCTGAGCACTGCTCTTGGGCCAAGTTTTGAACTGCCCGCTACCTTTCAGGACTAGTTCATGAAATGACAGTGCCACTGTTCATGAGGTGGGGTCCCAAAAAGCCCATGTTGCAAATCTGGTGGAAAAGTTCCCAAAAATGGCTGTGTTATGAATGTGCATTGCACAGTTTCTACGTACACTCCTAACTTTGCCAATTTTTCATATTTTCACTCCACATTTTCAATATTCCCATTTGTGCACACCTCTTTCGAAACAGTACTTCTGTCATTTACCACAAACTGCCCAAAATGTGTTTTTGCACCTGTGACACAGAATAGTGTGTTCACTCTGTGAAATCACCTTTCAGGACAAGTGAACAAAATGACACTGGCACTCTTCATGAGGAGGGGCCCAAAAAGGCCATGTTGAAAATTTGGTGCAATACCTCCAAAAAAATGGCCATGTTACACCCGGGGCATTGCATAATTTCTACGCACATTTGTAACTTTGGTCATTTGGTAGCTCTTCACAGCCCTATCGACTCTGGCTAGAATTTGTTTTAAGTAGTAATAGTAGTTTAGTAGTTTGTTTGGTTGTAAAACTGTTACAGAAATACTGTACAATAATAAAAAGCTTAATTAAGGACTGGTGCACCCACTTTTCACAATGAAAGTGCATAGGGCAGGATCGTAGCTAGAACAGAGTCAATATATCCACACATAAAATTTGAAACAGATTTCCAAATGGCACAAATACCTTTCCTAAAGTAATCTTTAAATGTAAAATCCTTACCAATTTGTCATTTAGTGGATATTTCCATTATGATCTTTAAATGATTAATCCTAAAATAACCCTCTCTTTATATCATCAGGTTTATTCTTAACATTAAGAGGTAGTCTCTTTAATCTCAGATAACTATGAATGCATAAAATCACACTTAATCATTTTAATAACAATAATGTATGCATGAAATCACCTTAAAACCTTTTAACAACAATAACGTCATGTATTCCACCATAACATACTATGACATTCAGTACTTATCCCAAGGTGAGCCAAATTGTGCTACAGTCAATAAGAAGGTTAATCAAGGTGCAACTTGGTACTGTAGCAATTAGGCATCTCACTTAGTGAAACAACAAAATGCCCCACTTGAGGGACGGAACAAGTCCCTGGTAACAGACCAATAACTGAACACTAGGGTTACTGCACCAGCTACTCTGTTCTGATCAGATTTGATAAACCACTGCCACAAGGACCAAATTGAGTCATTCTGTGCTACCAGTCAGAATCCGCCACTGTATTGAAGTTTAAAGGGTGCACCCTGCAGCACACAGTGCTCCGTACTTCTGTGTCTGACTGTCAGGCATTTGGTCCCGACTGCACTGCATTTTAGGCATCAAGTAGTAGGCCTTGGGACTGGGTCTGTCTCTCACATCAGGTCAATTCATCCTGTACATAATCCACAAATTAGTAATGGGGCTACACAATGTTCTGAATTCCCCACTCCAACAAAGGACTATAGGAGTTCACTTATGGAGGTGCTATTAGGCCATGTCCCCTTAGGCACCTTAAGGCCATTCCTGTAAGTACCAGAACTGCAACACACAGACACCTACATGGGCTTTTGCCCTGTCTTTCCAAAGTTACATCACTTTATCATAGTCATTACCCTAACCAATGCAATAGTCTCTATAAAGTGCCATGTTCATTGATTCCCTATGTCAGTTACTGTAAAGCTAAACATAATCATATGTACAAACATTTCAGCACATAAAAACAAGAAAACATAATGACGTACTTGTAACGCCTACAACAGATCTTTATACAATATTGCATAACAAGTCTTTCTCCATATCTGAATAACCATGCAGGAGAGTTCTGTGGAAAAAGTCCAAAACAGGCTACAGGCCCAGTTCACTGTCCAACACTAAAATATGTATTGCCTTACGATAATAGGATGACAGGGTCTCTTTTCCCATTTTTCCTCCTGTCCTTAGACTACATAATAGTGATGAATCCCAAAGAGCTTGGTATAAACTTAATAAGAACAAGCATTTGACAATGCCAAGTGTTGCTTGCTATCATTAGCAGTGGAAGTGCAGGAATTAAACAGATGCAGTATAGAAATGGCAGTGAAGTATTGAACTGACGCCAACTCCATCCCCACCTTGTAGAGATGGACAGACATTGGGGTGTGCCTTTGGGTTGTCGCCCATAACAGTCATTACATTTCACCTCACCCTACCCTGCAGACACTTACAAGTGTCAAGGTGTGGTTTGGAGTGTTCGGGCTTTATACTGACTTCATTCCATAAAGAAATAACGCTGAAATGGGTGCAGTATAGTAGAATGGGGTGAACTCTGGGGCCAAAGGGTCCAAGGTGCACCTCGATGCCTGCCACTGGCTGCAGGGTGGGGGTGGAATGGCATGAGCATTATTGTCGACAATCCCAAATCACACTCCTGATGCCTGTCAGTCCCTACAGGGTAGGGCATTAGGGTCAAAAACCCTAACACCCTGGGCGTTTCTTGGTATTTTCACTCCAAGTTTTCAACGTGGGCTTTTTGTGACCCCACTGCATCAACAGTGACACTATCAGTTTGATAGCCAAAAGGTGATTTTGTACAGCGACTGCGCCACTTGGCACCACAGATGCAAAAATACATTTCACACAGGATGTGAAAAATGATACCTGTACTGTACATGAAGACATGTAAAAAATGGCAGTGTTGCAAATCTGGAGTGAAAATATAAAAAAACTGGTGAAGTCACAAGTGTACATAGAAAATGTGCAATGCACACCCGTATTGTAATTAGTTTGGGGATATTTTACAACAGATTTTCAACACAGGTATTTTGGGACCTCCGCTCATGAACACTGTCACTGTGATTTTCTTAATCTGTCCTGAACACTGATTTCCCACAGTGACCACACTATTCTGCATCGGAAATGAGAAACACATTTCGGCTAGGGTGTGAAAAATGATAGCTATACTGTTCATAAGGAGGTGTGGAAAAATAGCAATGTTGAAAATCTGGACTGAAAACATCACCAGTTTAAGACTTCTGCTCATGAACAGTGTCACTGTGATTTTCTTAATCTGTCCCAAACATTGATTTCGCACACCGGCCGTGTCACTGTGTGCTACATGAGCAAAAACACATTTTGAGCAAGATGTGAAAAATGTCAGCTGTACTGTTCATAAGGAGGTGTGGTAAAATGGCAATGTTGAAAATCTGGAGTGAAAATATTAAAAACTGCTCAAATTTATGAGTGTGCGTAGGAAATGCGCAATGCACAGTCATAAAACAGTGATTTTTTGAATTTGTTTACCAAATTTTCAACATAGGGTTTTGAGAAGCCTACCTCATGAACAGTGTCACTGTGATTTTCTTAATCTGTCCTGAGCATTAATTTCACACACCGACCGTGCCACTGTGCGCTACATGTGTGAAAACACATTTTAGGTGAGATGTGAAAAATGACAGCTGAACTGTTCATAAGAAGGTGTGGTAAAATGACAATGTTGAAAATCTGGAGTGAAAATATTAAAAATGCTCAAAATTCACGAGCTTAGCGTAGGAACCGCACAACCTACGCTAAATAAAACAGTCATTTTGGGGAATTATTTCACCAAATTTTCAACATAGAGTTTTTGGGGGCCTACCTCATGAACTATGACACTGTCATTTCATTAATCATTCCTGAAAGGTGGTTCCGTGCAGTGACAGCAAAATCACCTTTCAGGACCAAATAACAAAATAACAGTGACCGAGTTCATGAGGTGGGGTCCCAAAAAACCCATGTTGAAAATTTGGTGAACAAATTCCCCAAAATGGCCAAGATATGCACCAAAGTTGAAAAAAAAAACATTTATGCCATTATACAGCTTACCAGCATTTCTTCAGTTCGCGGTCTGCTTTGAAGACTGCAGACGTGTTCCAAGTCCACCAAAGATCATTGCACTGTGCTCTGTAGGTAAGTGTGGAGTGAGGTGGGGGGATGGGGAGGTGGGATATGCAGAGGGTGGGCGTGGGTTGGGGGATGGGGGCAAGATAATCAACGAGGGACCATTCTTTTCTTCTAGGTTTTTTTTTCTTTACACAGATGACTGGGGACTTTTGCCACACTGGGATGGGCTTCCAGCATAGCACCAGGCAGTTTGTTTGAAGGCAATGGAGCCAACGAGATTGGGCACCCCGCTGCAAAGAGACTTTTGCCATGCTGGGTGGTCTTCTAGCTGACAGATGGAAGTTTGTTTGGGGGCAGTAGAGCCGATGGGGATTGAGCACCCCTGTCGGCCATACAGTGTGCTGGGGGGGATGCATGAGCTGAGGAGGGATTGGACACCCCTCTCAGTAAACAACAAATGGGGGGAGGTGCATTATGCCAACAGGGATTGGGCTACCCTCTCGGGCAAATAGAAATAAAGAAACATAGACTTTGATGGCAGATAAGCACTGCTTGGCCTACCCAATCTGCCTATTTCTCTACCTATCGGATAAGCTGCAGATTCTAGTTAACTGGGGAGGGGGTCATGCCAACAGAGGGATTGGGCACCCCGTCTGCTTTTCTTTTTTTTATTAAAATGTTTCACCAGGAAGGCACACTGAATGGCAGGCGGCAGCTTTCTGTCAGCTTCCTGGGGTCTGTGAGAGGCCAATGGAGAAGCCGTCACCATGGGGACACCAATCAGCTGTTTTGGTAGCTTGTAATGCACCTAAACAGCTGAATGTGTGTTGACGTGGCCCTAATTTCCTGACGCATTTAGGCATTCTCTCTAACTGCTGTAAGCAAAATGTGTTTCTTGCACATGCGTGCAAGCAACACGAAAAGGAGTTCAGGTTTCCATATTTCATATCATACTGTAGATAGAAAGCCAAGGGCATTCAAAGGTGTGCAAACCCAGGAGCCTTACAAACAAAATTTATCTGGAGCAGTCCAATAGTGCTGACCTATAGTGTTATCTAAGTGAGGTCAAATGGGCCCTCATAGGGATCCATCAAGTATAAGTAATCAAGAGCATCTCTTAGGTGGATTAATACTTCAGTGGCATAGGAGCTCACTCCCTGTGATGGTATTGTAGCATCCATACAACCATAAATTATGCAGCCTTGAATGCCAGAAAGGCATGGCAGAAATTTAACAATCAGATTTAACTCCCTTCTCTTGATCTGGGAGTTCATTAATTTTTTGTGCTATAGTTTCCAGGCCATTCTGCCACCAAGGTTCTTTTTCTTATGTCTCCAACAGCAAGGCTTCAGTTATCCTGATCTCCCGAGTTCCCCAGCTCCAGCGGTTACCACTGTCCACTCTTTCAGTCTCCTCAAGGCTGGTTGTAAGAGGCCCTAAGGGATCAAAATAGAATAATCACTCTGCTGAGCATAGTGTTTAATAATTCAGAATAAAATTAAAGACCCTCATCCCAGACAATATTAGAATACCTTTTAAATAGGTGAATCAGGCATATCAGCACATATAGTGGACTTTAAATGTGGCTATGGCCTCTGCTCTCTGTCCTCTCATGAAGCAACAATACCAGTAGAACCTCATGGTTATTTCAGCAGCTAACATCACGGTCCATGAACACCTCAGATCCACAAGCATTTGCAGTCTACCAACAGATCATTTGCCTGCTCATTAGCACTCAGCTCTCAGCAAAACTGCAACACAAATTTTCAAACCCACTTTAAGTCAAATTACTTGTTAATGCAGCATTTTGGCACAGCATTTAGCACAGCAATTCGTAGCTTACATTTTTTTTTTAAAGATGAACAAAGTCAGAAGACCACACTTGTCTATTATTAGAGCCAAACTGTACTGTTGAGAAAACAGTGCATGAAGGAACACCGACCCTTCCGCTACCTGAGGCTCTATATGACAATGCTCCATTCTGACATTTAATTCTGTAGATATGCACAGTCCACATTTTTAAAACCTCTCTTGCTGCATTCATCAAAGTTTATCACAGCTAGTAGCAGATGAATATAAAACATTTTAAACAATTAAAGAACAGAATTTACACAGAGCCTATACATGGAGAGGAGTAGCAGCACAGCCATCTTGCTGCTCTGCCCCCCCACCCCAAAACTGCATTTCTTGTGAGACTGTATTCAAAGGTTAAATGGCTTATCTGTTTTCCCCCACAGAATGTATACATCTCTAACTGAACATTCAGTCCACATGGGATGTTTAATAGGGCTAGTTTTCAGACCTGACTGACTACACAAGCATACTTTTGCATGACCTAAAGTGTTTATAGTCTGGACGTCTATGCTCCTAATACACTGAAAATGTTTCTATAATATTTTAGGGGGTATTTTCATCAGACACTTCTATTTTGAACTTGCTTGTCTACATGATAGTCTTACCATGCCTACTTAACTATACATTTTTACTGGTTGCACCATTTTACAAAAAGAAACAGAAGTGGAGAAGAAAACACTATGCTTTTTCACTTTATACCACATAGCTGCTAGAATAACTGAAAGCAGTTTTATAGGGAAATTCTTATTTGGGTCTTTTTTTGTACTTAGTTTCACAGATCAACAGGACTTTTTGCAGCTAATTTTGTCTGTGAATCTATTCTGTGCTTTCTTAGCTTTTAGTATGAGTGATCCCACTATCAGCCTTCATAACTTTTACCCTCATTGAGGGTGCAGGGTCAATCCCTAATATTCCATGCAGGATATCTAGGACACTGTACTTTAGTAACAGGAATACCATCTGGAAGTCTGGGTAACTGGTATGGCCTTTTGGTATTACCGCTTTGATTTGCTATTGTACTATACTCATGCATTACAGGTCATCAAACATAACTACAACCTGTCTCAGCTGCAAGCATCACAATTTTGTCCTGCTGCTAGTATTTTAGTTCTATGTTTCCTTTTTTAAGAAGCTCTTTAATTTCTAGTTTTTATTTCTAAATTTTCTTTCAGGTGAACCTTCCAAATACTACATCAGTGGTATTTGTTCTAGTAAACATAAACTGATATTTTTCTTAATGCTATCAGAAGTTTATTTATTTTGAAAGGTATAGCATATATTAACTATCATAGATGGAACTTCTATCTAGTTTACATCAAATTATGGATGGTCAGTGGCGGAGCCAGGTATGGGAGCCAGGAAGGGCCATTCAGTCAATCAAGGGCACCATAATGTGCACTAAACAGTGAATAAAGATGGTGGATGGCACCACTACTTACACTGGGGGCAGCCAAGAGGGGTGACTGCCCCCCATCCCCCCCCAGCTCCGCCACTGTGGATGGTTTGCCATCACATTTAGACAGACTGGCCAAAGTGAAACAGCTAGCTAACTAACTGAAAAAATTATAAGTTAGCAGAAGACCAATGCCTAGTACTTTGGTCTGGTCTTTGACTTCAACATGAAGTAGATTATCAGCCTTATAGTCACAAAGTTTTGAGTTTATGCTTGTTGATAACTCCTTTAGTTCCAGTAAATTTTTAAATGATTATTTTTTATGTTTCCAGTGATCAGCCATCTATTCCTACTGGAAGCTAGTAGGGGGAAAAAAATGCAAACAATGGTATCCTTCTGTTAATTCTTAAGTTTGTTAATAACTACTTTAAGTTTGGTTTTACTGTATACAGTTAAAGACAATAGAATTTTAATTAAGCAATAATGCACGACAGGGTGTGGTATATCAATGGACATCGTCATGCCTCGAGTGCATTGTGATGGCCTCATGCCTCATGCACCTGAGACGTGATGATATGCCATGATATACCATGCCCTGGAGTGCATTATTGCTATTATGAACTGGATCAATCCATATTTTATGCATTTAATGTAAAAAAGCAAGTTTTAAAATATCTTTTACTGTTTTTATATGAGTGTAGGTACACATTAAAAAAAAAGTTTGTCTATGTCATGTTTTGGGCAGTAGGTGGTGCTGTTGCATGTGGATTTCTGTTAGAAAGTCTTCATTCTCATAGTGTTCCTGCGCCCCCCAAAGTTTAGTTTTCTTGACCACACTGCCTGCCATGGGAGCAGGTGAAGATATTTCTTGGCTATTTTTGTTTGTTTGAGCCGGTGAAGATGTTCCTTGGCTTTTTTTTGTTTCTGCTGAAACCACGATGTGAACTAAAAAGAAGCCATAGCCAGGTGGACAATTGCGCTGTTCTTCTTGCGATCACTTTTCTACTTGCAATCAGTAAGTTGCTCTGTTTTTAGCAGAGGAGGGTGAGTCAAGGTAGAAAAAGTTTCCATTTTAAAATTATAATGATTTGGAAATAATTTAGAATGATGTGGAAGGATTTTGTGAAGCAGCCACTGTGTATGTTGAAATGGCTGAAAGGGGAGTGCATGCGTGCGTGTACGGCAGTCAAGCTATGTAGCTAGCTAGCCCATGTGCACAGACCATTTCTAAAATGAGTTTACTGGTTAAATGATTTTACTGTTTTCTGTGTTTCTTTTTGTTTTGAACTGCAGCTCCAGCTCTGATTTTTCCACACCATGGCATGTGTTTTGGTAGGGTTGTGTGCGGTGGAGTGAAGGATGTGGGCCATCCTGCCCAGTACATAGATCATGACTTCTGGCTGCCAAAATGTATGGGTGGATGGATTTTGTGCAGGTGAAACAAGCTGGTGATTGGCACCTTTCCTTACCTGTGATTATGTTGCTCAATATAATCACGGGTAAGAACAGGGCTCAGCCAATCAGCTTCCAAGATTCAAAGTACCCAATTCATAATAGATAACTTTATCTGGGTTTCAAATTAGACAATAGAATTTTAACAGAAAACTTTATCTGGGCTTAAAATAGAGTTATACTCTCACACTGTAATTGCATAGTTTCAACAAACTGTTTTTTCTACAGTATGTATCATACAGAATTTAGTTTTAGTGCCAACCCTGGGTTCTTCTCCCCCCTTTCCTATTTACTAAGGTCCCTAGTCACTTTCCAATATCTTTACTTGGTAATCTTTAGTGTTACGATGTATCCTTACAAGTTCATCTCCTGGAATGTATAAGGTATTGGTTCCCTTGTTAAAAGGAAAAAAGTTAATTACCTAAATAAACTTCAATGTGCTTATGCAGCTGGTATGATACATGCTTGTGCAACTTAGATATATTGTAGCTGTTCAACTCTCTATCCATAGATGTATCACTCTGAAGGGGCAAGATGGTGAGGAACCCTAAAGGAGGGTTCCACCCCTATAAGTGCCACAGGAATGATTCCCTTGGCTAAAGGTAGCTTAGGAAGAAGCCCATGGGAAAGAAACATGCTACTGGAGGAGGAGGGGAGGATGGTGCAGAAACAAAAGAAATGATACTGGACTAGCCAGGAGGAGTGGCCTTTAAAGGCCTGATGGAGAAGTGGTTTGTTGCTCCACATATCGAACAACAGGTGTAGTCTTACAATTCGATGTGCTTGTGCAACTGGTATGATATATGCTTGTGTGGCTTAAATACATTGTGGCTGTTCACCTCTCTATTCATGGATATACCACCCTGTAGGGGTAAGATGGAGAGGAACCCTAAAGGAGTGTTCCACCCGTATAGGTGCCACAGGAATGATTCCCTTGACTAAAGGTAGTTTAGGAAGAAGCCCAAAAAAGAATACCCAAAAGGGTGTCAAGCATCGAAGGAGGAGAGAAGTCAGAAGATATCTAGGATGGGAATGGAGGTTAACAGATGTAGAATGGAAGATGAGAAGGACAGAAGAGGAATGAGAGAGTACAAGGACCATGAGCAGAATGAAAGCTAATGTGATGCAGAAGGGCAGGACTTCCTAAGGAGAGAGGGAACAGCTGGGGCCACCATCTGACTCCATCCAACAGCAGAATCTAACTACAGAACCTATGAAAGCACTAACTCTATCAGAGTATTATGACCATCAGCACAGAGAAAAAGAAAAAACCCTTTAAGGAGGAAACCTCTAGGGATCCAAGGTCTAGGTTACCTTCCCTCCAGGGTGAAGGACGTTTAGGTTAGTGATGGCTCAGTTACTGCAATTTAGAGTCAAAATCAAGGGAAGAGGAAAAAATTCCAATTTAGATGAAGCTCATGCTCTGTCCTTCTAACAGGAATGCTGTTGAGGGTTGTGAGTAACGGCTCTTCAACTAGGCACCCAAAAGCAAAAGAAGAGAGAACTGACTGCAGAGGCACTCAGCTGGCCTACATAAGTCTACAAAACAGACCAGGTGAATCAGAGGTGGTTAGAGGTAGGATAGCATAAATGGTGCCCCTGAACCTGCTTGGGAAGCCAAAGGGGCTCTGCTGATAAGAGCCTCACCCTTCAAAGCAGGAAGTCATAAATTCTTCATCTAGAGGTGTTGCCAAAACAAGGGATGACTGAAGGTCCACCCGGAGTGAAGACATTCTCACTATGGGCCAGGAAGAAGGACCCTGCTCCAAGCTTCCCATGTTCTAGATGTGGACTTCAGGGGTGCAGAGTAAGACTGTCAGCTACAGGCTAGCCCTGAGCCAAGGAGCAATGGACACATAAGGTGCATCTCCAGGTGGAGAATAGAGCAAGTCGAGGTAGCATAGATCCATACGAGGGGTATGCTTGGACAGGTGATATGAATGAAGAGACCCATCAAGACATCTGATGAAACAAAATAGACCCCGATCTGGGTCCGGTGAAGGAGTTTGCAAATAGCAGCCACAGGAGTGCATGCCAACCAGGTTCATTGTTAAGCCAAATTTGGAGTGAACTGATTGCACGAGAGATAGAGATGAGAATGGCCAGATGTGGCTCACAGCCGACGGTGAAGGTATGAAGTACCAGGAGAAAGCACTAGGTATGATGGCAGGTAAGGTATAGGAGGGATGAGGTTCAAGAACGAATGGAGGCTGACATGGAATAAAGGGAGATATGAGTTGAGTTGCCTGAAATGGAGGGCTAGGGTAAGAGAAAGAGACAAATAGGTACAGTGATGGCAGGATAGGGTAACATCCCCAAAAGAAAGCATGGGACGAGGAAGGAGAAGAGGTGAGGGTCGAGGGAGTGGTGAAAGGTTGGATTGTGGTGGCCAAGAAGGCCAGAATGTGCACAGGAACTGGAAGCACTGTTTACTGCAGCGAATGGAAGAGGGAGCCAAGTCGAGTTGGAGGAGGTCAGAATTGTGAAGGTATGGAAGACAGGAGTATTGGTACGGGTGGGAGACGGTAGAAAGCTGGCCACCCAGAGCCATGGTGCCCACTGAGACCCAGCAGTCCCTCACCTTGGGAAAAACAGAGAGCCACAAATGAGCACCGGGACACCAAGAAGCAAAATGAAAGTGCAGGAGAAAGGAGGACTTAGGAGGAAGTTGCTGGAAGGACGGAACAGACAACAGGAAGACTGCAGTGAAAGAATGGAGGGCAGACCAAGGACAGTCCAAGGAATTTTATTTATTTATTTAAGAATCAGTTTACAACCTTTGAGCCAGAGGCTCGTTTCCAAAGGTACTTCGTCACATAAAGACATACATTGCGTTTCGGTTACATAGCAAAGATTTGCAAAAAATCAGTAGGCATTCACCAGAGGTGCCACGTCACATAGTGGTCAGACAAATACAATTGGGTACAGGGTACATGTAATTGATAACAGGTATTACACAAGTCGGTATCAAGTGAGCATTCTGGTAGATAAACATTGAAAACAGCTGGCACTGGCCAGGTTAAACCTAGGCATGGTGTACAGGGAAGTGGTGGAGGGATGGTGGGGTGGAGAGCTGCCGGGGGCATTGTCAAGAGAAAGAGGTGGAGGCTATGTTCAGAGACAGGAGCAGTTACAGTGCTGAAGATGTAGTTCTGAAGTGCGGTTTGAATGTGGAGATGGTGATGGCATTGGTGATGGTGGCAGGGAGAGTTAAACCAGGTTGGGGCTCTATGCTGAAGGACCTCTGGCACAGCTGGTTCTCGTTCTGGGGACCTTAGAGTGGTCTTGTAGGAAGACCGTGTTGCAATGGTGGGAGGCTCTGGTGGATGGATGCCGTTACCCCAGGGGGGGAGAGCCCGAGTAGGGTTTTTTTGGTGAGGAGACAGGTCTGGTATCGGAGCCGTTCATCCAGGGTAAGCAGGTTAGCATTGACATATAGCTGACAGGTGTGTGTGAGCCTGGGGGCAATAGTAATCAATCTGCATGCTTTATTCAGGGTTAGGTGAATTTTGTTGAGTGCAGTGGTGTCGGCAGCACCGTATACTGGAATAAAGAACAATAGGAAACCAGGGTAATGAGGTAGGAGACAATAGGGCAGAAAATCCCCCCAAAAGGCAGGGTTGAGGGGTAGCAAATCAGAAACAAAGATACAGATGCTGTGGGTTCATGAAAAAGAAATGAAATGTACTTGCAAGTGATTGCTGCTGATGGTAGGAACCCACAATGTGTGGGGCAGACCAAAATGCCGCTGTGGTTCCTCAGGCTGCAGAGCCAAAGCCAGGAAGAATGGGCAAGGCTCCACTATGAAATATGGCAGACATCAGAGAAGGTCGGGGAGACAGCAGAGTGAAAATCCACACACAGTTAGCAAGCAGCAGAGTAGAAATGGCACTGCTTGAGGAAAGAGACCCCACCAGAGCAAGGCATGGAGATCTCAGTCAGATACGGTCTGCGAGGAGTGAGAGCATTGAAAATACAGAAGGAGATAACCAGAAAGAGAACTGGATCATCAGGGCTGCGATGGAGAGGAAAAACTGAGGATCGGAGCTGAGCCGGGTGGGGAAACAACATGTCCCAGGGTGCTGGCAATGAAAACGGAGAAGGTGGCCAGTGGCAGGAGGATTGCTGCAGGAACACAGGATGAGAAGCAGTTAAAAGAAATACGGGGAGGGGCAGACAGGGGGAAGAAGTGACAAATGAAGAAACGGACAGGGCAGTATGGTCACCTGGGGAGTAGAGGCAGAGGACAACTGCAGGAGCAGGCCGAAGGAAAACCAAGGCAAGGCATTCAGCAAAAACAGGAGATGGGGGGGGGGGTCAGGGCAAGGTATGACACTCCAGGGACCAGTGGGCAACAGAGGGAGAACACAGCAGGCAAAAATCAAGCAAGCAGTAGAAGACCAAAAACAGGCAGGTGCAGACAGAATAAACATTGTCGGGTCCTGGGGAAAGGAGACGAGGAGCATCAGGGAAGGCAGACCCACAGGAGAGACAGACAGAGCAAGGATGTGAATGAGAGAGGGGAACAAGGAATGAGGGGGCAGTGCCTCAGGCTGCAATGAAAGAAATGATCCTGGACTAGCCAGGAGGAGTAGCCTTCAAGGCCTGATGGGGGAGTGGTTTGTTGCTCCACCCATCAAACTACAGGCATAGCCTTGCAAAAAAAGCAGATATTGCTTTTATTCAGGAGACTCATGTACTACCAACATATGCTTAGAAACCAAAAATGAACAAGGTAGCTCAGTTAGAATATAGCTCTTTGAACTCAAAGAAATGGGGCAGAAAGACTGGCCCAGTGGCACTGAGGGTTGAGGCACTGGACGCCACTCCATGCCAGTGACCCGGGTTCAGGAGTGAGCCCCGGTCATTAGGGGCTGGCAGGGGAGGAGAGGGATTGAGCATCCGATGGCCTGCTCTCCCTCTCCAGGGTGGGGGGGGGGTTTGGGCTGTCAGTGCACTTGTAGCCCCTAGTGGAGGTTGGGGTGGTAAAGTGGCACAGGCAAAGCAAGGGGTGAGCTGGGGCACAGCACTGGGAGGGAGCACATGCAGCAGCATGCACGCTCCTTCCATTGGCATCATTGCATGGCCCCCACTCACGAGGGGATTCGGAAAATGTAAAAATGGTGACCGGTCGTGGCGGCATGATGGCCGTTTGGTGGGATGCCCGGCTCCAAGGGCACCACTACAGAATACTGGATCTGGTCCTGGTTAGAAGAGAGCAGGGGAGGCTCTCCACCACCCAGCCACAGGGGGTAAGCCACAGGGGTAGAGCAGCGGGGGTCCAAGTAGGAGCCAGGTCGCTCTGGACATCGGCTGGATGATTGGATGCCTGGATGCAATGGCAGACTGGGGGGCCAAGGTGAGAAAAATGACCAATTAAAAAAAGGAACCTAGAGTTTCCTTTTAAAAAAATATTAAATGACTTGGCGCTTGCAGACTCTTGAAGAATGGAGAACCCCAAAGGAAGAGACTTTACTTTCTTTTCCAATAGGCATAAGTCATAGAGCAGACTTCACTATCTGTTAATTTCTAAAAAAAAAAAAATGATGACTACAATAATTTTAGCTAACATAAAACCTATTTTTATTTTGGATCACAGCCTTATTCATACCTCATTAATCTTTGGGATGGGGAAACAAAAATCCCTTAGATGGCAACTGAATACCAGCTTGTTCAATGACAAAACATTTAAAGACCTGTTGGAAAAAGGATCTAAAGAATGCTTTTCCCTAAATGACAGGAAAGAAGTGTCTTTAAGCAATCCCTATGGTGAAAGCTTAACACTATTAAAGTGGTCATTGCTCCCAAACTCTTTTATGTATTCCAAAATATTCCAACATTAATGAATAAACCAAAATCTAACAGACTGGATAGGTTAGTTAGAAACTTTATATGTAGCACCCATCCTCCATGTCTAAGTATCACTAAACTTAGATTACCAGTTTTAAAAGGAGGTTTTAATTTACCTTTTCGGGAGAAATACCAGGAAGACTTTATTCTAAAAAATATTTTGATAACTTACAAAATGATAATAGTAAACTAGACCAACTTCTATTATTAGGAATAACACTGGAATCTCGTTTCTTAACTCCCAATAAATTGATTGACTTTATGCTTGTTCCTATCCCACATAATCTAAAGGACAATCCCTGCATCAAACAATCTATCAGAGTTCTTGAAAAGTAAGCAAATATTTAAATCCAAACAGGGAAGCCCTTGAATTTATGCCTGTATGGCAAAATCTCACTATTTCCTCTAATGGTGCTGTCTTAGTCACTCAAGATTGGGCCAAAGCCTGTCTAAGATACCTCAAGGATTGTAAATGGGAGAGACAGTGAGGTACAAAGTTTCACAATAGCAGCAATGAAAAGAAGCTTCTCTGTTGAAAAGGCTTCCCCACCTCTCAGAAATGAACATAAAATGCTGCTTAATGCATATCATGACCCCTGTTGCTTTCTCAAAGAAAAGCGCCAGGGGGCGTAAAACACATTATGAAGCATTGTACGTTTGTTTCTGGGGGGGCTTTTGAACCGAGAGAAACTGCTTTTCATTGCTTGCTGCTATTGCACAACTTTGCACAAACTTTGCACTTTGAATAAAGTGGAGCACCTTTGTTTAACCAGACAAGGTTTGTGGACATCTATTCTTTCCAGTGTACCACCTGAAAAAGGCTCCAGATACACTCAAAGTCAGCGTTTGCAATTTACTTATGGTTACTGTTGCCAGGTGCCGTCTGCTTTTCTTCAGAACGCCTCAAGAATGTGTTGGATAATTTTTCCAAGAAGCTACTTTCTTTAATAGAACTCAAAGATAAATTCAAATTACATAGATACCAATATTGTTATTACTTACAGCTTAGAAACTCATTAATTATTAACATTCTGAATCCAGACTTTTAACAATACAAAATTCAACGTGCACTTGCACTCCAGAGCCAGGAGCTTGAAAGCACGAGTGAAGTACTGAGTCAAATGTAAAGTAAATCAATAAGTATTTTATTCACCTCGGCTACCATTAGCCAGACATGAAGGAGTACACAGCGGTTCTATGTCATAACGGCGATCGCCGTTTGGGCGAGTGTACATCACTGAAAATGAATTTTGGAAATGCACACTCGTGGCAAGGAGCAAGAGGGCACCTGAGACCTAGGGAATTTTTTGGCCCCCCTGCACCCCTCTACTAATTGATTCTCAACTCCAGGGGGGTGCATGTCAGTGGGGTGAAAAACTTAGAAAATGTTAAGCCGCCTGCCGGTAAAAGAAAAATCATGCCACGCTGGACCCAAACCCTGCACCTCCCAACCAACCACCCTCCCCACCATGCTAGTGAACCAGCTCGGCAGCTGCCCTCCCACATATCTTCCCTCCTCTGTCTCCCCCCCTCATGTGTACATATATGCACATACTTCCCATTGCTGTATGTCACCCACCCCGGTATCCAGTCGCTCCCCTGCCAGGTAGCCCTGAACACAGGTGCCATAATTGAGTCACCATTTTTGTAGGCACTCAATTGTGGTTGCCTTGTTCACAGGTTACCGTACACAGCTTGGAGAAAACACTCCATGTGGTTAGGTGCCCCCAACCTGTGTACTCCTTAATGTCTGATTTACTTTACATTTGACTCAGTACTTCACCGGAGCTTCCAAGCTCTTGGCTCTGGAGTGTAAGTGCACATTGAGTTTTGTATTGTTGAACTTTTGGGCCTTCGCCTAGCACTTGCACCCTGCCCTGGTCCTGAGCGCAGCAACTTTTCAGTCTGTTTCCTGCTGAATCCAGACTTTTCTCTTCCTAATAATGGGACAAGGACATTAGAATAGGACAATTAAGAAGATGTGTACATTTAATTTATAAACCCCTAAGAGACTGCTCTATTCCATCCTCAACCTCAACACATGCTAAAGAGAAATGGGAAGAAGAACTCAATACAACCATCTCACAAGAGGGTCGGGATAGTACAGGAAATAATTTATAGAAGTATAAGAAGACCTCAAGGTAAGCTTATTCAATAAAAATTTTGGCACCATTTTTATTTATCACCAAGAAAATTGCATGGAATAAACTTAAAACTGATAGAAAATGTTGGAGAGGTGTAGAAGACTGGTTTAGCCGAATATGCTGGTTGTGTACAAAAATAATTCAACTGTGGTCCAAAGTTAGAGATATTTGTGTAAAGGTCACAGGAGAATCTATTCCTCTCTCCCCATTGACTTTCATTTTGGGTATCTTTAATGACAGCCTTAGGTTAAGGGTGTCACAGACACTGTGAATATCCTCTGCAGTTTTATGTCTTAAGAGAGTCATTTTAGGAAGTTGGAAAAAAACCCTATAACCAAATAGGATTTGTGACAAATAATGAAAGGATTAGTTATTTAATTTTGGGTAGCACTAAAACCTTTGAATGAATTTGGTCTCCTTTCCCCAAGCTGTCTAGTTTAGTTTCACAGTTTACATTCCTATATTGTATATGTATGTCTACCCCAATATCTGCAAAATTTTTATATCAAATATCATTTATTTTCTTCCCCTACAGAGGTAACACTGTTTATTATCATCCTTTATTTTTATCTGATACCCTGGCATAGTTTAGGGTTTTATATGAAATATATTTATTGTACGCATTTAGAAACTCTTCTAAATGTTAACTGTAATTTGAATGCACGTTATTGCCTAACCTTAAATTAAAAATAAAAAGTATTATGGCAGAACCACAAGCAAACAAAAAAAAGCAATCTGCGGAAATACCACAATGAGGGACATTAGCTGGGGAGATACTAAAGTAAAAAATGATCAAAGTGGCAGAAAATTCCTTGAATACAAAAAGGAAAGAGAACTAAAACATGGACAGGAGAAAACATGAGACAGCTCAAGCCCCAGCACATAGAGTACCTAATGATATTGTAACCTGAATGTCTGGTTAAAAATTACAAGCACATAAAAGCCAGAGACCCATCACCACTATGAAAGATGACAGCTTTTTTTTCCAAACAGAACACAAATCATCAACTTTTTTTTTTGTGCCCCCTTCCACTGGCAAGCCCCTTCAGGCCTTGCAGCTCCCCCAACCCCATTATTTGCCATCCCTGAAACTTACCTTGGGGACCACAGAGTATTCCACAGATTGGCCCCCTGTGGGGGTGGGGGCTATCAGGAAGTACCTCATCCCCCTTCTGGTGCTACACTCAGATCAGTCATCCCTGTGGACAGAAGGTGATATAGGGTCTGTGAGGCTCTGCAGGATGGCATTCTACCATCAGTAGTGTTTTCCCAGTATTCTTTGTCCCCAACCCACAGACACTCTGTGGAGGTGGTGGTCTCATGTGTGCATGTCAGAGTACGTGCTTAAATCTGCCAAGGAGTATCCCTCACCTGACACTGCCATTCCAGACTGCATTGCCACCCATGGTCACCTAGGTGGTGATGTTGCAGTGGCACAGTCTGCCCTCCCTTCCCAGAGGAGGAGAGCATCCAGTGGGATGCTCGATCCTATCCACCCCCAGCCAGCATCCGAGAAGCCCAGGGTCATTCCCAAACCTGGATCACTGGCAAGACAGCAGGCGAGGCATGAGTGACTCTGCCCTCTATGCCAATCAACAACTTTTATATAAAGGACTTCACCTGGTACAAGAACCAGTCCTTAAGCATTAACAAAATGGATACAATAGTAATGCAGTTATATACGGATGCAAAATAGCACCCCCCATGAAGAAACTTACAAATCATTCTGCAGGGAAACATTTAGTTCAAAAATGAAATTCACTGTGCACTGTAATAATGTTTATAAGTCATGCTTGATGCCACTTGTATTTGATGTAACATATGTTTGTTTTGGCCTGTCTCGTTCCCATCTTTGTATAAGCTGATAGCTGAAAAGGCCCTGAGGATGGGAAGAGTGCCGGAGAAGGAGGAGGGGAGGGTGGAGGAGAACTGAAACGCTAAGCAAAGGAGGCTGGGCCTGTTGGTGTTTTATGAAGGTGTTATCCCCTTCCACTGAACTACGGACGGGGCCCTCCAATTCACTGTGCAGGGATAATGTTTGTAAGTCATGCTTGATGCCACTTGTGCTTGATGTAACATATGTTTGTTTTGGCCTTACTCGTTCCCATCTTTGTATGAGCTGATAGCTGAAAAGGCCCAAAAAGATAGAATAAGTATCCACCTCCTCCAACTCACAGACAGTATACCTGGCAGCACTCAGGAGAGGGAAAAAAAACCTTTAATGGAGGAAACCTCTGAGGATCCATGGCTACCAAGTTACCCTCCTTCTGGGCATACTAAGAGGAGATGGACAGAAATGTGGCATGTAACTCCACTTCAGGATTAGGAATGTAGGTCTTGAAGCAGGATGATGTCCATCTTCCAAGACGTTTTATAATATGAGCTGGGACTTTCTTCCTGGAAGCAGATGTAGCAGCTCCTATTCAAACGGAGTGACCAGAATAGGCAAGAGGATTATATCCTAGATGTTGTAAAAGTAATCGGACAGAATCCACAAACTCGTTAGAGGTAATTTGTTGTCTGATGGTAGAAGAGGAAAATCTGGTGATGATTGGCGATGAAGAAGAAGTAGCTGGTTTAGAATGTGAATAGGGCACCAAGCATCGTCTGTAGGAAAATATGGTATATCCACGTCTTTCATAAATCTGTCAGTTTTAGATGCAGAAAGATGAAGGATGTAGTGGTCTGAACATTTGGTAAGATGTTTTACCTTGAGGTGAAGATTTGTAGAAGATACTGAAACAGTGAACTCTCCTGGTCGTAGAAATCCATAGAATGCGAGACAAATAGCTGCAGATAATATGATGGAAGTAAAGGTCGAATGCTCGGAATTCAGTAATTTGATCAGTCTTTGAAAAATAGAGTTGTCGATAGGTAAACGAGAAGGCGGTCGCTTGAATGACAGCTTTTGGATACCTGTGAGTAGTAATTTTTTTTTTTTGCCATTAACTTTTTATTAACTGTTCTCCATAATGTGGGTAAAGAGGCTTACAGGACATTTTCTCATATACACCAACAATTGACCGAACAAAAAACAGCAAGCCCCCAACCCCCACCCTCCCACCACCCCCCACCCCATAAAACAAAAAATACAAAGTAATCATACATCTGGAATACCGGTATACGGCACAGGGTTTAAACTACCCAACCTTCAAATTACTACTTAGACAATTACAATTGTAGACCTTGAGCATTCAGATTACACACTTAAACCCCTGGCTCCCTCCTCCCTCCCACAAAGGAAAAACAAAACCGAGAAGGTAAAGACGAGAAAACTATTCCCCCACAAGGCAGTCTGAAAAAAAGAAAAAACACTAAATGACATGGATATCGGCCCCAGAACACTAAGCGTAGGCCGCTTCTAATCGGGACCAAATCTGGTCATAAAGAGGCAGTCTATTCTGCAATATTGTTATTGTTCTTTCAATCCTGAGATTCATTAACAACTCTCTCAACCATTCTGTATACCCAATGCTAATTGAATCTTTCCAATGTCTGAGAACTAGTCTCTTTACGGTGATAGAGATCATAGCTATGTAATACTTCCTCAATCTAACTGAGGAGCAGGACAGGTCCCCCAATATGCAAACCTCCGGTATGAACAATTCCTCAATCCCCAACAAAGGATCCGCTCTGTTTTTTATCTCTCTCCACAACGTGGCAACACTTGGGCAATTCCAAAAAATATGCAACAGGTCAGCTTCCCTTGAGCCACATCTGTAGCATTTGGACTCCTGCAATATCTTCAGGTCCACTAGTTTCTGGGGCGTATAATAGATATTATGCAAGATCTTAAACTGGGTTAATCTAAGACAATCCTGTCGCAGATATTTGTAACAATCCCCCCAGATCTTGGCCCAGTCAAATGCACCGTCGGGAAAGGCCTTAACCCAATAAGAAGCGGGAGCTATATTATCTTTAACAACCTTGTGAAACAACACTTTATAAATTTTAGAAATTGCATGTGGGGAACCTATGATTGGCTTGAGTTCCGACCAAAGGTCCCCACGAGACACAACCAGACCCCCATCTTCATTTTTTGAACCAGGAGATGTCTTAGTTAATATACTTTGAATATTACCTTACCCGATAATTTAAACTCATGTATTATTCTAGCTACCGGTGCGGCTTACCCTTTCATTGAGAAGATCTACCATCTGCACTCTCCAACTCAGGCAACCAGCTAGACATAATCATCCGATTGGCGATACGCCATTGAGGGTTTCCTACAATTGGTTGGGAGCCATCTAGAGTGTACTTGTAGCCAGAAAGTTGCACATTTGGTCGTGAATCCTAAGAGACACCCCAATGGGCGTATTTTTGAGTTGGGGTAGAGATTTTAGGCTACCATATAATAGGGCTTCTGGGTTATATCCCAAAGCTTTAATTAAACTAACCTCCAAATTAACCCAGAGTGGGTGGTATTCCCCTTCAGAGCCATGGTCCGATGAAAACATCCATCTACCATATCTGTTCACATGGGCCGACCAAAAATACAACACAAACTGAGGCAACCTCAAGCCTCCCTGGGCTCTTGGAGCCACCAATTTGGTATAGGCCATCCTTGCCCTTTTATAGTTCCAGATGAAGTCGGCCAAGAGCCCGTGCAACTTCCTGAACCATGCTAACGGAATCCATATGTTAAGATTACACAGAGGGTAAAATAACCTAGGGAATACGTTCATCTTTATCACATTAATTCTGCCCCACAGAGAAAGAGGTAAATGTGCCCACCTTTTCAAATCAGACTCTACGGTACGTACCAAGTTGTCTAAGTTGAGAGTACGGAATCCTTCAGGGTTAGTTGTTAGGGTGAGACCTAGATATTTCAGAGATTTAGGGCTCCACTCCAAACCAAATTTAGTCACATCCGCTTTAAGGACCCTATTATTTAAGGGATACACCACAGTTTTGCCTTGATTTAATTTGTAATTAGCTGGTTACTAAACTCTAATAGTTTCTAGTAATGCAGAAATCGAAGATGCTGGCTTAGAAACATGGATTAGCAGGTCATCAGCAAATGCTGTCACCTTAATGGTGTGGTCCCTAATTTGGATACCCTTAATCTCCTTTGAGACAATTATTCGCCTAATCAGTGGTTCAAGATAGAGGTTAAAAAGAAGAGGGGATAATGGGCATCCCTGTCTTGTGCCCACCTGTAGTTTGAAAGGTGAAGAAATAACCCCATTGCAGACAATTCTGGCCGTCGGATCAGTGTAGAACGCCCTGATCCAGTCAATAAAAGTTTCGGGAAAACCGAACGCACTCAATACCTTAAATAAGAACCCCCAATACACCCTGTCAAATGCCTTCTCGGCGTCCAAGGAGATCAACACCCGAGGT
This sequence comes from Neoceratodus forsteri, assembly GCA_016271365.2. NCBI lineage: Eukaryota > Metazoa > Chordata > Ceratodontiformes > Ceratodontidae > Neoceratodus > Neoceratodus forsteri. Next base: position 1,335,336,927 of record CM057453.1, on the reverse strand, counting down.
ATTATTGACCCCTCGACGTCGAGAAGACATGAGCAAGAGTCCTAAAATGGTCTGTCGATGACCTGCCTTGCATAAACCAACTTGCTCTGCCCCTACCAGCCCAGGCACCACTTTCCTCATCCTGTCTGCAAGTATCTTGGCTAAGATTTTTATATCGTAGTTTAAAAGAGAGATGGGCCTGTAACTATCAGGCTTCTCTGGGGGCCTATTTGGCTTAAGCAACACCACTATAAGAGCCTCGAAAATATATTTATCCACCACCGCTCCAGAAAGAATATGCTGAAATAATTTGGCCAGCATGGGGACTAAGGAAGAAGAGAAAATCTTATAAAAATTGGGTGAGAACCCATCCGGGCCCGGTGTCTTATCGCTTGGTAGATTTTTAATTACCTTCTCTATTTCCCCATAGGTAATGGGAGCAATCAATGTCTTCTGCTCTATTCTCCCTAACTTCAGCAGGGAAACTTCCTCTAGGTAGGAGGAGATTTCTTCCTGGCTCGGAGGAGCACTCATAGGACCATAAAGATCCTCATAATAGCTTCTAAAAATCTGAATAATGTCATCCGGATTTGTCTTGATGGACCTGTCCTGCTCCGACCATAGTCCCTCTACCAGATGGGAAGCTTCCATTTGAGCCAGCCTTCTAGCCAAAAACCTACCAGGCTTATCGACCTGATCGATATAATTGGCTTTTGTTTTAATGATTGCCAACTCGGCCTGGTCACCCAACAATTTGAGATAAGTGTTCCTAACTTGAATTAGTTTAGTTTCAGTCTCTTCTTTGGGATTAACAGCCAGGGCATCCCTGTGAGTAGTAATTTGACTGATGGGTGTGACATAAAGGAGATGGAAGCTGGATCTTGCTGGCAAAAATGAAACTGGACACCTGATAAGTATTTATTTAGTTATTTATTTATTTATTTAGCTTTTGTTGACCAGGTAGGTACACTAGACAATCTGTATGCCTATTTTCAGGTACGACCCGGGACAGTACAAAGAAAATACAGGTTCAAACAAGGTACAATAACAATAAGAGGGGCAATGTACGGAGTTACAAGAGAGCAAGATAAACATAGATAGTCTACAGTGAGCAGTAATAGGTAAAATATACATATACATACAAAATAAATAGACTAACACGCTCAATGGTAATTACATTGTATGAGTGACCCTATTTACCAGGGCCACTTAATTCATTGATGTATGTTTGAATGTGATGGCTTACAAGTTGTATGGCAGTATGTGATAAAAGCAAGAATGGTAGGCAGAGACAACGGTAAGGCATGAGAAGATGTCATGGAACAGAATGAAATGTACTTTTTCCAAGCTGTCATATAAGCTGATTTCATGCTGGATGATAAAGCAGATCACATAAGAGCTTTAGCTGTCTTAAGCTAACCAGTTATGGCATGATTAGGTCCTGGAACTGAGGAGCTGGGGTCGCTAGAAGGTCTGCTGCAGGAAGCAGACAGCGGAAGTTCCAAAAGTGAAAACGGGAAAGGTGATCTGCAGCTGTGTTGAGATGTCCTGGAATATGAAAACATTGTATGCAAAAGTTGTGTATAAGAGAAAGGCAAGTCAATCTCTGCAAGAATAACATAAATGCAGGAACAGATGATCTGCCCTTATTAATAATATCTACAGTTGCTGGATTATCTGTGTACAATGATACAGTAGTTAAGGACCAGAGATGTCTCCAAGTAAAGGCTGCTGCAACTATGGGATAAATTTCAAATAATGGGGAAACAGTCATGGCTGCAGGTAATTGAAGAAATTCAGCAGGCCAGGGCGAAGAAATCCAGGCTGTTTGGAAGATGGCAGCAAATCCATGAGCAGGAGAAGTATCCGTGTAGACGTGGGGGGATCATTCTGAAGAGATATCCTTGTAGAACATGGAGCAACCATTCCATTGGTTCAGAAAAAGATACCACATGGCAAGATCAGATTTTGCGGCAGCAGTAAGGGAGATGCGGTGGTGTAACGCTGAAATGGAAGAAAGCAACTCGAGCAAGTAGGATATGAAGGCACGGCCTTGTGGGATAATGCGAGTAGCAAAATTGAGGTAACCCAGCAGGGACAAGAGTTCACATTTGGTACATGATGAGCGGTTTGAGAAAGATTGTACTAGAGCTTTAATTCGAAGCAATTTATCAGAAGGGAGCCTGACTTCCATGCGTACTGAATCGAGTGTAATGCCTAAGAATTCCAGTTCAGTGACGGGTCCAATCGTCTTCTCTTCTGAAATAAGTACTGCCAGTTGATCAAACAAATGACGCAATGAAGTCAGTGCTGCCACTGGAGGAGCTGAGGGAGGTTCGATGAGAAGGAAATCATCAAGTAAATGGATAACAGAGGTCACGTGGCAATGATTTAATAATAGCCAACATAATGTAGTAGAGAAAATGTCAAATCATTTTGGACTGCTTTTGCATCCGAAAGTTACCTGCACAGCAACGTAATACAAATTATCCCACTTGTTACCATAGAGGTGCTAAAGCGATGGGTGAATAGGAAGTAATTTGAAGGCATCTGAAATGTCGGCTTTGGACAGCCAAGCACCTTTACCTAGTTGTTTAATGGTAATAATAGTGTCGTCAATTCGAGCATATGCCAAGGAAAATTCTTGAGAAGGAATAAGAGAGTTAATACTGGGAACAGAAGTAGCATGTGGAGCTGACAAGTCGATGATGAGTCTCTTTTTTTCCTGAAAATTTGTGAGTAGCCACACCAACGGGGCTGACGTGAAATATGGAAAATGGTGCATAGTGAAATGGTCTGATTATGTAGCCTTTGTCCAGTTCCTTCTGCAGCAGTGATTGGACGACATCGGATTGAGATAAGGCAGTTTGTAGATTAGGACATTCGAAGGAATCTTGAGGAAGTGAACATAACCGTGTATGGAATCCAGATGTAAATCCTGAGATGAGATATCTGACTACCATCTGAGAAGGGTGGCTAGCGAGCAGTTGAGATAAAGCTTTGACATTAATGGGAGTCAAAGGATGTTGTACTAGTCAGGATTTACTCCTCAGAGCAGGGCAGACAGATTTAGCTTGAGCATCCCCGCAATGGCTGCAGACATGCAGAAGGCGACAGCCCTGAACAGTGCAACCCATGGCGTTGAAGTTGTTACATACAGGCCTGCCAGCTATAAAAGTGACAGGGCGACTATACCGGTCGTGGGAAAAATGAGGAAGAGCATTAGGATTGCAAATTGTTCGGGTAATAGTAGATCCAGAAGTAGTGATGGTGCATGACGTGGAAGCATCAGGTGCAGATAAATGGCAAAAGGCAGCTGCATGGGTGAATTAGCCACAGATTTGGCATGTCAATGCTTGTTGTCTAGCAAAGTTGCGGCAGAATAGCTTGTTATCAAGGGAGCCCCACTGCAGGTGTATATTGAAGTGAGACAGGGCAGCAGCAGCTTTGGCGTAAAAGGAGTTATGGTAGTCGAAGAAATGAGTACCGCCGTAGTGGACGCCAAGATCAACCACCAAAGAAAGATGGGCATCAAGTTCTTCTCTGTGAGCCAGAAAGGTGGAACAAAGGATATCTCTGTAGAGGCTAAAGGCCAAAATGAACTCAGGAATTGTTAATTCCTTGGAAAGTCTAGGATCCTTGGAATGAAGAATGACTGAGAAGTTACTGCAGGATATGATCCTGTTCTCTGTGGTATCATGGGAGGAAATGAGCAGAGAAATAAGATTGACATCTTTCCCGTCAATTATATCCTTGCGGAGATGACTAGGTACTAGATGAATGGGAGACACTACAGGTAAGGAGGAGCAGGGGGCCGGCGTACCTGGTGTGGAGGGAGCAGCAGGAGTAGATGTCAGAGGCGGAGGCTCCGGAGCAGGATCTGAAATAGCAATAGGAATGTCTGGGACTTTGGAAGGCTGTAGTGGTAGCACAGGAATAGGTGTTTGTTGTCTTTCAAGTACCTCCAGGCGAGTGGAAATGTCCACCACAGATGTAGCTAGTTGAGAAAGAATATCCTTTAAATTTGGCAAAGGCATCTGCGTCTGGACTTGCGGGTGGCAGTGGCAGTATAGGGGAAGTATGATTCTAATGCTCTAGTAGTACATCATACAAGTCCTGTTTCTTAGCATTCACGTAGAAAGGAACACCTAGCTTTATCAATTCTGCCACCAGATGAGGGATGGTCCAATCTTTCAAGGAATACTTAGTTTTGGCAGTATGTTTCCTATAGATAGGATGAGCAGATCCCTCAGCCGGAGCTGGTGAAGCCATAGCAAAATGAAGATATAGAGTATAAGTGGGTGTATGAAGGTAGATAAGTCAACAAGGCAGGACTAATAAGAAGTAGGAGCTGTCAGTTGCCCCTCATAGGCACCGAACAGCTGGGCTGACCAGAAACCCAAGTAGGCTCTGATAGCCTAAATAGCAGGTAAGCAAGCTTCCAGGACCGAGTAGTATAAGGAAGCAATATGGAGCTGTTATCAATATAGGAAGGTGTCTGTATAGATGTAGCTGACATGCAAGATACTGACACGATGTAGGAGTAGTCACAGATGTAGCCATGACACCAGTTTAAATAAAGAGTCCAGAGATCTGAATGGAAGTCTGTGTAGCATTGCTGCAAGCCTATTGGTATGGGTTGCAGCCAGGTCCAATGCGCCCTGAGACCACGCCGCCAGAAGCAGCATGGACTGGAGCCGAAAACGGGCCGGGCTGTGGAGGGAGAGTGTAAATGGAGGGTGGCTTCAACACCCAGAGGCCAAGAATGGTGGGGAGAACCCACCCTCAAAAGAAAGGAAAAGCAACCAGGAAACACAGCAGAAGAGGGGACAAAGCAAAATGGAGAAAGATAAGAAAGGAAAAAAAGGGGGGGTGCACAGGGGAAACCAGTGAGCAGGAGCGCCGGCGAGGAAGAAGAAAAAAATGAGGAGCAAGAGAGAGCGGGGGAGTCACAGAAGAGGAGCAGCAAGGCACAGGTAAGAGAAACAAGCACAAGGCAGCAGAGAACCACACGCCCAGCCCAGCGTCAACTCGAACACTAAGCAAAGGAGGCTGGGCGTGCCGGTGTTTTATGAAGGGGTTATCCCCGCTCGCTGAACTACGGGCAGGGCCCTTCAATTATGCTGATGTGGCTGCCACACAAATCATACAATTCCATGGTCATAAAGTTGTGCAGAGTTTTAACGAGTTTAGTAAATTTAATAACCAACAGCAGCTTAATGTATCAAATATCCTCAATAATCCGGCAACCACCTCTACAGGCTCAGCTAACAGCAAAAACATCATGACCAGGAAGCACCTAGTACAAAACAATCCAAGCAGTATGTAGGATTCATACTTATACGATCCCATGCTTAATGCAAAGAACATAATAAAACTAAATCAAGGTGAGCAAAATAAAATCAAGCCAGTGGCTGAACTGTGCTGTACTTTTACAAACTGCTAACTTCAATGTTCACTTTACAAACATACAAAGCCACCCCCCACGAAGAGTAAAACATCCTACATGTGGACACCCTAATAAAAATAAATCCAAGAAAGATATAATGAATTGGGAAATGTAGAACAATCTGTAAGAAAAATATTGATTGATTAATTAACTAGATGTAAATATCTTGCTTTTTCTACAGATTCAATGCCTCAACCGATGTGGTGGCACATGTAGGCACAAATGATCTGGCCAGGATGAGTGAGGATAAAGTAGGGAGAGCTTTCAACCTCTAAGAAGTACACTTAAGGAAACAGCAGGTGTAGCAACCTTCTTGGAGGTCCTACCAAAGTCTATGAGACAGTGAGAGGAAAGAGTTCAGGGTCTACCAATTCAATGTATGCCAGAAGAGACTGTGACTGGGTGAGAGGTTTCAGTTCCTGGGAGATAGGAGTCCATGTTGGAAGGGCTGATGTCTGTTCAGAAGGCATGACCTGCACCTAAACAAGCAGGGCATGAAAGTATTAAGGCAGAGATTCACAAATCATATCAGGACCAGTTTAAAGTAGGTAACGTGGGTGACAGTCCAGCTGACAATCAGAAAGACAATTTTATTTCTTTGGTGCCCAATCCCAGATGCTCTGGATGCCTTATGCAGTCAATAAAACAATACAGCATTACAGGAAGTAAAGGTAAAATAGATATTTCAAATTATCCAGATCCATAATGCAAATTAAAATGATACATTTAAAAAATGTAATAAAATCCACAGAGGGGGCCCCTTTCCACAAATGGGGTAATGCACTCTACCGCATAGGTGTGGCAACTCCAAATGCTTAATGACCAGAAGATTTTAAACATGAGCACAGAAAGTATAAGAGACCCACCCCAGAGGCACGAAGAGGGCAGACGGAAGTGTATATGACCAGGAGGTCTTTTAGGTAGCCAGGGCCAAACCCATGCAGGGACTAGTTTATTTAGTTTGGTTTTTATTTCACATAAAACTCTTTAGGCAGGTACCCGTTTTCAAAGGGTTCACAGTCAGGTGCCTATATAAAAAAAACATTTTTATTTATTTATTGAACTTTTGGAATTACAACCTTTGAGTCAGCGATTCCTTTACAAAGGCTCCACGTCTGAGGAACAGCAATAAACAGAGGATACAAATATGCAAAGTATAGATAAGAATACAGTTCAAGGGGACAGGATCAGTTGTGTTCCAGTACAGTAGCTGCTTTGTGTTGTTTTTACAGGGTTTCTTGAGGATTTTACTTGGTAGAAGGTTATTTCTTTTCTTTCTTGCTTCTAAGGGGCTATCAGGGTATTGTTTTTGGGGCTGTTGGAAGTTTGAAAACTGGTTTGGTGGCTGTAAGTGGGCTCATTTGTTGGATGTTTCACTGTGTAACAGGCTGCACTGGTGGAGGCCTTTTTCTTCTGATTTAAAACCTATTTGGTGGGATTTGCTTGGGGCTGGTTCTTTGGTTGCAGGGCTTGGAGGGGCAGACACTGGGCTGATGCACTCTCTCGAGAGTCGGGTGTAGGCCCTAATCTCACCCTCCCCCACCTCTCCCTCCCCCAGAGCTCTGCTTCTTTATAGGGGAACACCTGCCCTGCAATTGGAGGAAAAGGCTGCAGGTATAGCTCATGTAGTTCTAGCCACTGGGGGTTGGATTTAAAGGCTGGCAGAGAGGAACTTAGGGAGTTGTTCACTTCCCTTATAAGTTTACTGTGTTGTACTGCACCTAGTAACAGGGTTACCGGTTTACTGTGGGACTGTATCTAGGATTAGTGGGTGACCTGATTAGTCAGTAGTGGTGTATCTTGGACTAGTGGGGAACCTGGTGGCTCACCCAAGGAAACCTACTTGGAGGGGGATGGGACCACACATCATTAGGGCCAGCATCTTTGGGAGGGTGGTGGGGTGCACAGGGTGTGGGGCAGCCATGATACTGGACTAGTTCGGTGGTTGCCCATGTGCTTTCCAGCTGGCACAGCTTAGGGAGGAGGTTATGGGATTAGGAGACAGCTGGGGAAGGGGGAGGTATGGTTGGGGAAGAGGGCAGGGATCTCCCACGGGGTTGCACCAAGCACTAGGGGCAGGGGCATAGGGAAAGGAGTGCAGGAGAATACTCTGGGGTCACATAGGGACCCTGGCAGAGGGAGCCCAAAGGAGGACACTACCAAGGAAACAGGCAGGTAACTGGGGACCCTCACAAAGGGGGGCCAGAGGGACAACATTCTCAGGGAAGTAGGCAGATGGCTGGGGCTGGACAGAAGGAAGCAAGGCAGGGAGGTGGATCGGACCTTATGCTCAGTAACCGCTTCAATTCTCTTCTTCTGTTTGACGATGACTGGGGTGATGTAGCCGACAGGGGTGGCTAGAGGTGAAAGGGAGTGGGGGGCAGGAGGCGGGGGCCGGATAGCAGGAGGAACAGGGGGGAACCTGGAATGCAGGAAAATGGGAGGAGCAGTGGATCAGAGCAGAGGGAAGAGGGAGAAAAGCGCAAGGAGAAGGACCAGTTGGGAGGAAAGGGAAAAGAGAAGGACCAGAAGTACAAGGAGGATACAGTAAAGGGAGCTGAGGGTTTAGGCCAGGGGAGCATGACAAGCAAGGAGGGACTAAATGGAGACAGGAAGGAAGGGAGGATGAGCCAGGCTAGTTTAGCGGATGGGGGAGAAGGACCAGTCACGAGCAGTGAGGGGGGAGTTAGGAGGTACAGAAGGATAGGAGGGGAGGAGGAGAGGCATAGGATCGGAGGGAAGGGGGTGGCCAGGGTAAATAAGGAGAGGACGGCATATGGCACCCAGATAGGGGAAGGAACAAGGAGCCGGCTGGGTGGAGGGGCCTGTAGAAAGGACGAGGGACATGGAAGGGTGGGAAATGGAGGAAAAGGAGCGGTCAGAGTGCTCCTGTTGGGGGATTCTATGATCAGGGGTATCAAATGGGATAAGGAGGGAGAAGCCTGGCCAGTTAAAACAAAATGCTTCCCTGGACTAACGGTGCACAGGGCCAAGCATGAGGTATATCAGCTGGCAAAGGATTGTGGGGGTTCCCAGGACATACTGGTCCACCTGGGTACAAATGACACTGAGGGAAATAGCGAGCTAGAGATACAGGCAAGGTTCAGGAAGCTTGCCAGGGTTTGTCATGACATAGGATGCACCATTTCCTTCTCGGAAATTCTGCTGGTGCCAAGGGCTAGTGGGGTACACAAAAGGAAGATTAGGGAGATAAACCAGTGGCTCAGGGAGTGGTGTGAGGCCAGAGGTTATGGGTTGATGGGGGATTGGGGGGAGACCAGGGAGGATAAGGAGCTGTATGCTAGAGATAGGCTCCATCTCAATTTGGAGGGGAGGGAACCTTAAGTTGAAAATAGAGGGGTTCATTGGTGAAAAGTGGGGTTTAAACTTGTGAAGGGGGGGAGGGATGAGAGAAAAGGCTGTCGAGGGGGGTCCGATAAAGGAGGGACTCTGTCTCCACCCCCCTGGGAAGCTGGATGAATGCGGAGAAGGCTGACTGGTAAAGTGCAGACCAGAGGAAAACAGAATCCCCATGGGAACACGAGCAGGGGAAATGGAAGTATAGGGAAAGGGTGGAAGGTAGTCCTGCTAAATGCCAGGAGCTTGGGCAGTAAAATGCCTGAGTTCCAGGCGATGCTAACTGAGGGAGCGGTGGATGTGGCAGTGGTCACTGAGACCTGGGCCACCGCAGGACATGACTGGGACCTGAACCTGGAGGGTTACACTATGTTCAGGAAGGACAGGGGGGAGGGAAGGGGAGGAGAGGTAGCAATAATAGTCAAAAACTGCATTGGCATAGGGGGAGTAGAGGAGGCAGAGGGAACCGTGGAGGCGATTTGGGTCACCTTGATAACAAGGGGGGCAAGAGAGTAAAAATAGGAGTGGTATATAGATCCCCTGCGCTGGTGGAGGAGCTGGAGGAGACTCTGGTGGCAGATGTTGGGAGACACTGTAGATTGGGCAGGGGAAGGGTGGTGGTGTTGGGGGACTTAAACATGCCAGGAACAGACTGGGAGACTATGACATCCTCGGTGGCCAGGGAACAGAGGTTGTTGGATGTCTTTCAAGACGTGTTCCTAACTCAGCAGGTTGAGGAACCGACCAGGGAGGCATGGGTACTGGATGTGGTTCTGGCAGATAGTGACCAGATTGGGGGCCTGGAGGTAAGGGACCCGTTGGCAGGGAGTGACCATGCCATGGTCTGGTTCTGCCTGGACCTAGGAGGGGTAGAAGGCTGCACAAAGACAGAGGTAACTGACTTCAGGGGGGTGGATTTTAAGGAAATGGGAAGGATCCTTAAGGAGCATTTGGATGTGATTGGGTCAGACATGGACACTGACAATAGGCGGGAAATCATCAGGAGAGGGGTGCAGGATGCTACGAGCACCTGTGCAAGAGTAAGACAAAAATGCGGTAGGGCCCAACAACCCTGCTGGTGGACCAGGGAGGTCCAGGAGGTGGTGCGGGGAAAGAAGGCAGCCTATAGGCAATTCAAGTGCTCAAGGAGTGAAAGGGATCGAGGGGAGTACGAGCTGATGGCTAGAAGGGCCACTAGGGTGGTGAGGGAGGCTAAGGCAAGGAAGGAGCAGAACCTGACCAGGGAAATTAGGAGAAGGAACAAGGAGGTCTTTAGATACATTGGGGAAAAACGAAGGGTGAAGGGGCAGATTAGCAGGATTAAAACAGGGGAGAGATGGGCAACAGACCCGGGGGAGCAGGCTGAGGTACTAAATGAGTACTTCACCTCAATTTTCACCAAGGAAAATGGGGGTGCTCCATCATACATGGGAGGAGACAGTGATACTGAGGAGGGGGGACCCTTACCGATCGGCCGGTCTGGGGAGAGGGGGAGGCATCAGTGGCAGGAGGGGAAGGCTAAGCAGGGAGAAGAGGTAGCGGAGGTGGAAATCACAGCACAGAGAGTGAGGGAAGCCCTCAGGTCCCTTAAAACGGAGAAAGCACTGGGGCCGGATAAATTACATCCCAGAGTGCTGAAGGAACTTGCGGATGTCCTGGCAAAACCCCTGGCGGAGCTTTTCACCATATCTCTGAGGACAGGGTGGGTGCCCCAGGACTGGAAGGTGGCGCATACAGTGCCTATCCACAAGGGGGTCAAGGGAGGTGGTAGGGAACTACAGGCCTGTCAGCCTGACATCGGTGGTGGCAAGGTGATGGAGGGCATTGTCAAGGAGAGGCTGGGGACCTGGAAAAGTCAGGGTGCCTGGACGATAGACAGCATGGATCTGTCCCGGGAAATCTGTCAGACAAACCTTGTGGAGTTCTATGACTGGGTGATGAGTGCCTTGGACCTGGTGTAGACCAGTGGACATCCTCTTTCAGACTTCAGCAAGGCATTTGACTGTTCCTCACGAGGCTCCTTGGATAAGCTGGGAGAAATAGGGTGGGGAACCAGATGACTGTGATGGATAGGCAATTGGCTCCAAGACCGGACCCAGAGGGTCATAGTTGGCAGGATAGTCTCATCCCCGAGGAGGGTCATTAGGGGGTCCCACAGGATCAGTCCTGGGCCTCCTGTCCAACGCCTATGTCTCTGACATAAGGACAGGTATCAGGAGTGAGATGAGTCTCTTCGTGGCTGACTCAAAATTGGGGGCGGTGGTGGATGGGGAGGAGGGATGGGGAGGGTGGCCCTACAGGGGGACCTGGAGGCTCTGGAAAGATGGTCTAGAAAGTGGAAGCTGAGGTTCAATGCAGGGAAATGCAAGGTACTGCACCTGGGGGCCAGAAACCTGGGCCAAGTGTACGCCCTGGGCAGGGGAGAATGCTACAAGTCTCGATGGCTGAGAGGGACCTGCGAGTGGTGGTGGATGTCAAGATGAACAACTCGAAGACTTGTAGGAGGGCAGCAGCCAAGGCCAACAGGATGCTGAGATGCATCACTAGAGGGATCACCTCCAGAAGGAGGGAAGTGATACCCCCTCTGTATAACTGCTTGGTGAGGCCACACCTCGAGTACTGCGTGCAGTTTTGGAGGCCACACTTAAAGAGGGACATTAAACTCCTGGAGAGGGTCCAGAGGAGGGCAACCAAAATGATTTGGGGCCTGGGGGGCAGGACCTATGGGGAGAGACTTGAAGAGCTAAATATGTACACATTGGAAGAGAGAAGGGACCGGGGTACATGATAGAGGCTCCTCGGTACATGAAGGGGTAAATAGGGGAGGAGCAGTCAGGGTGCTTCGAAGGAAGGACGAGGGGGCAACTAGAGGGCATGGGTGGAAGCTGGAGTGGGGAAGATTCAGGGGAGAAAGGAGAAGGTGCTACTTCACTGAGAGAGTAGTGGAGCCATGGACTGCGCTGCCCAGGGGGCTGCTGGAGGCAGAGACAGTGGAGGGGTTCAAGAGGGAGTGGGACAGGTACAGGGGAAGGGTTCTGGAAGCAAAATCCAATGCAGCGAGAATATCTGGAACTGGGAAGGGAGAAGCCAGAGAAGGCAAGGGGGGCAGCAAGGTCAGGTCCCAGGGTGGGGGCTGACCAAACGAGCAGACATGAAAGACCATTAGGCCTATTCTGCTGGCATTTTAGTATGTTAGTATTGCACAATAAAAGAAAAGGTACAAGAATGCAAAGATACATGATACAAGGAGTGCAAAACACAGAAATGCAAAATACAAGGTGCAATGGCAGCCACTAGCATCATACAGTAACAATGATGTAGAGGAGGGCTCGCCCAACAGGGAGAGACCACCAAGGAATTATTGGGGAAGGGGTAAGCGGAGGCACAGTCCAGGAAGACCTTGTCATAATTAAGAGGGGGGTATGGACAAAGAGATGGAGGGGACGAATGAGAAGCAGTCAGAGGCGATCTTGTCTTGGCTAGGTTGAGCACTGGTGGGATGAGTGAGCACCCAGAGTAAATGAGAGAGGTAGAAGCTAGGCACAGTCACAATGTCCCCTGGCCAGGAGATGTTGCCAAAGTGAGAGTTTGAAAGGGCAGAGTTTTTGCATAGAGGAGACTTCAAAGGGCAGGCTATTTAGCCAGTTAGGAGCCCTGTACATGAAGGCCCTCTGCCCCATTGAAGTCCTGCAGAATGGGACCTGGAAAGCAGTTTTTGAGAAGCTTCTGGTAGCATGGAGGGTGAGAAAAGGCTTTAAAAGATGGAGGGTGGTGGGAGGGGAGAGACTGGAGGCTATCTTTTTGGCAAGGAGGCAGGTCTGGTAAGTAAGTCCACCGGCAAAGTTTAACCAGTTTATTTGTTCGTATAAATCACATGAGTTAGTGAGCCTGTCACCACCAACCACAAGGTGGCAGGCTTTGTTCAGGGCAACTTTGATGCGTGTTAGTGAGGTGTCAACTGCAGAGCCTTAGATAACTATGCCATAGTCAATTATGGACAGGATTGAACTTGTAACAGCTAGGCGGAGAGCTTTGGGAGTTAGGCAATTCCGGTGGCAGTAGAGAAGGCCAATCGTGTATTTACAGCTTTGCAAACCAAATTGATGAAGTCTTGAAAAGAGAGGGTGGCATTGAGGGTTATTCCAAGATATCTGAAGCTCTGTACTTGCTCTAGGGGTTGTTGCTGATTATTCAGAATGTGCAGGGGCTGACCTTTGTGTTTGTTGTGAGTATTGGCAAACAGCATGAATTTGGTTTTCTTATTATTTAGTATGAGTTTGTGTTGAGTGAACCACGATTAGGTCTTGGAAAAGAATCGGAGATTGCATTGAAGGGGGGAGGGGTCAGGGTGGCTGGAAAAGATAACTGCATCACCTGCATAGAGTAACAGCTGACCAGAGCAGGCAAGGGGAAGGGTGTTATGGAAGAGACTGAAAAGGAGGGGGCCCAGTATTGAGTCTTGTGGTACTCCAGAACAAACGGGTAGGGTGGAGGGTGGGTGACTTGAATCTTAACTCACTGGGATCTACCACAAAGGTAGTTAGCGAACCAGGAGGTGGCTTCATGGGACAGGCCTAAAGATGGAAGGGAATCTATGAGGATAGAGTGGTTTACAGTGTCAAATGCTTTTATTAGGTCTATGTACACAGACCCAACAAGATGGCCATGGTTGAGGGCTTTATGTATGTAATCAGTATATTCCAGAAAGGCAGTGGTGGTGCTGTGACCCTTCCATAAACCGTGCTGCTGTTGACACTGTATGTTGTGCTTTGAGAGATAGTCTGACAGTTGGTCAGAGACTATCCTCTCAAGGGCTTTAGAGATGGTAGGGATAGAGATGGGGTGGTAATTATTGGGTAGGATTCTGTCGCCACCTTTGAGAATAAGGGTACCCACAGCCATCTTCCACTGTGAGGGGAATTGACCGAGGCAAAGGGAGAGGTTAAGGAGTTTGGTGAGAGGGGCAAGGACTACATCAAGGGCTAGGTGCAGAAGTTTTAGGACAAGTGAGTCTCCACTGAATCTGGATTTACCCAGGAACCGAGTTAGGTACTGTTTTGCTTCACGAGGAGAGACGATCCTGAAACGGAAAGGAAGAATGCCTGTGTGTGTTTCGGGGGAAACTAAAGGTTTTATTGAAAAGTCAGGGGGAGGACACTACTAATGTCATAGAAGGCAGTATTAAACTTATCAGCGATCAGCTGAGGATCCTGGATGGTGACACCACTGATATTAAGTAAAGAAGAGGGGAAGGAGTTGGGTTTACCGATGAGATCTTTAATGTTGTCCCAAAATTTTCTCCCTTGTCCCCAGGTGGAAGAGAGGCAGTCTTGGAATTGGGCTGCTTTTGCACGGTGGATTTCCCAGGTACTTACATTTTTGGAAGCCCTATACTTCTGCTTATCAGCAGGGAGGCCAGATGCCAGTGCCTTATACCATGGGTTGTCTCGATAGGACATAAGTTCCAGAAGTGCCGGAGAAATCCAAGAAGTGACCAGGCTTTTGGTAATGTGCTTGGTGTAAGGGGCAAAGATGTCGCATGCTGAGTTGAAAGCAGAGATGAAGTATGTTAGGGAACTATCAATGCTGGTGGCAGAGTCTATGGAGGACCAGTCACAGTGTGAAAGGAAGTCCGTGAAATGCCTCAAATGGCCTTTTTTAAGAGATTGGTGGTAAGACGTCTTGGGATGGGGTATGGTTAGACCATCTGCAGAGAATTGGGGAGTGGTAACTGAGAACGTCTGGTAGAACCATGGCATTCATAAGTCTCTCCGGTAGGTTAGAGAAAATGAGGTTGATTATAGTACTGGTGCCAGATCGGTAGTTGGTCCTAGTGGGAGAGGACATGACCTGGACTAGGTTTAGGGCTGCTGCGGCATCTCTGTGGGTGGCAGCAAAAGGGGCAAACCAGTTTATATTAAAGTCTCCCAGGATGATGACCTCAGTGTTGTTAGGCAAATGAGATACGTAGTCAGGAACTCATTAAAAGACAAGTTTTGGATTACAGGGAGGTATGTAAGCAGACAGGATTGTAAGGGACTTGCCAAGGTTACCTAAGGATATTTTAATGGCTAGGACCGTGCATCATTATCCATGATGGTGGAAGTAATGGCGTACCCTTGGAGGGAGTCTCAAAGGTAGATGGCGTAGCTACCACCCCTCTTCCCCAACCTATCTTGTCTAAACAGCACATATCCATTTAGGGCGACAGCAGAATCAGGGATTTTGGGAGTGAGCCAGGTTTTGACCACTGCCAGGAGGTCCGGTTTGTGCTTGGTGGTCCAAACTTGAAGTAGATCAAGTTTCTGCAGAAGGCTACAGATATTTACTGAGGCTAGTATGAGACCACCCACGTGATGACTAGAGGGGTTTGGCAGATGAACAGGGTCAGGATTAGTGTGCACATTACCAGAGAGGAGGAAGACAAAGAGTAACAGCCTAAGAAGTACATGCTTAAGCAGTTTTGAGTTAAGTACAGGCCTACAGATAGTGATCACAAGTAATAATATTGTATATTTAGGATTAGGTATTTTGGGTTAAAGGTTATTATGCAAAAAGTGCATTATACATAGGACACATTGTCAGGTTACAGAAATATTCATTGAAAGTATTCACATATTCCAGAGGAAGTAAACAATGTCAACAGCTGAGTTTTAAAGGAGTAATTAGACTCACACCCTCTTATCATGTCTGTCAAGACATTCCTGTATTTGCCTAGTACAGTAAGTTGATGTTGATGCATTGCTGAACTGGTTACCTATGCACATTATTGAGCACTGACATAAGGGGCCTGATTACAAGATGCATGGTGCAACTCGTGGGTGTATATGATTTGCGCCATGTGGCGCTACACTGGGGACCCTGCGCCCCATTCTAAGATAGGCAGGGTCCCCTGCACCTACGCCCGCTACTTGCAGCAGTCGCAGACTAGTGTCAAGGGAATGGCGCACTGGACCTGGGTGTGGCAAGTTGCCAGCACACAACCAGCTGCCCCCCCCGAGCCCCTCCACCCCAAAACACACCTGTACACACCTGAGGGCATTGGGGGAGCTGGCTGGTTGGCACTGGTGATCAGGTGGGCACAACAGAAAATGGACCCGGGGTCCCCGAATTTTGGGGGGGTGGGGGGCATGCCTGAGCAGGGTGGTGCCACTGTGGGTTGCAGGCATAGTGGGTGGTGTAACCCACCTTTGGCGCAATCTGCAAGTGGCATGGCACAAGCTGCATCTTCAAATTGTGACTTGTGCATCCCATAGTGCAAGGTGTGATTTACGCCATGGGCCATTGCCTTACACCATGTGCAAGTTGTCTTGAAATTGGGCCCAATATGCCTAGAACAGGAACTCCCAGCAATTAGTCATGCTGCTGCATTCTGCACCAGCTGCAGGGGATGCACCAACCTCATGGGTAACCCTAGGCAAAAGGCATTGCATTAATCCACCAGTGTTAACAGATCAGCTTGTGCAAGATCGGGCTTGATCCAGGTGAAGTTTTGTAGATGGAAAAAGCAACTGTGAACCACCACTGACAACTGATAGTCTAGTGTCAGCTTGTAGTCCACAATGACACCCAGATTCCTAACACTAGCCACAGCTCCTAGTCTAGTGCCATTCAAAGATGGTAAATGAGCACTATTGCTATTCATTGCCAACCCTCGGTGACCTAGTTCCACCAGTGGTAACTCTGTTTTTGATGAGCTGAGACTAAGCAAGCTGGTGGCCATCCACTAATAAATTTCAGCAAGCCACTCATCCAGCAACAGGACCCCAATTCCCACTTTTCCATTCAGTGCACAAGACAGGTACAGCTGAGTATCATCAACACAGCAATGAAACCCCAGCCCATATTGTCATACCATACTTTAGAGACAGTATAGCACAGTGGGTTAAGGCTCTGAGCTGCAGATCTGGAGACCTGGGTTTGAATCCCACAGCCTCCTAGGTGCATACTGTGTGATCCTGAGCAAGTCATTTAACTTCCTTGTGCTCCCAGGTCACATTTGGAAACAAGCTTCAACTTAGTGTGCTACTCCTGGTTAAACAATGTTCCCCTTCCCTCCCTATCAGAAGCTCTCCCCAGCAGCACCTTGTTCACAATTAACAACATGGAAGCAAGGATGAAACCCTGATTCACTCCATAGCAGAGTACAGCACTTTCTAAGATGTAAGAACCCAATGCCACCTGCTGCATCATCTTGGATAAGTAAAACTGAAAACCACCATAACATCATTCCTGTGAGTCCTACATAGTGACTCAGCAGTACCAGCAGCACCCTATGGTCTGCTATGTCAAACACCAAGGAGAGATCCAGCAACCCAATATAGAACAAAACCTTCTGCCTTTCTCCAGGAGGCCAGATGAGTTTTCCTTGGACCCTATGAAGGGTAGAAGGGAACACACAGGACACAAACAGAAGGGAGAGAAATCACAGGGAGAGTAAGATAGAAGGAGAGGAAAGAAAATTGGAACAATATGTAAAATAGGCAGGAACTCAAGGAGGAGACTACAGCACTGAAGAAACAGGGTGCCTTCTCAAGGTAGAGAGGGAAAGGGCTAGGAACAAAATGATGGGGCAGAATGAAAGAAAGGCAGAAGGAGAAACTAACAAGAACACAAGGAGAGGAGAAAGAAACTCTGGAGGGTAGCCAGGAGACTAGGGAATAAGATGTGTGACCTGCAGGCAGTGATGGCAGAGGCCCAGTTAGACTTGGTGGCTGTGATGGAGACATGAGCTACACAGCACTATGACTGAGAACTATGCATGCCAGGATACACCGTTCTCAGGAGGGATGGAAAGCAGGGGAAAGGGGAAAGAGTAGTCTTGAATGTGATGGAGGCCATCAAGGCAAGCGAACAAAAATGTATGAGTATGTTTGTTGGGGGGGGCACTGATACAGAAGCGTTGTTGGTGTAGGTAGTCACAGATGGGGGGGATTATCAACACTGGGGTGGCATATAGATCGCCATCTCAAGAGGAATAAGTGGACAAGGAGTTGAAGGAGGTGATAAAGTAGGTGGCAAACTAAGGCGAGGTGCTGCTAATGGGGGACTTCAACAGGCCAGACATGGACTGGAGAGTCACAGTAGCAGACAGTGTAAGAAATCAGAAGCTAGTAGAGACCCTAAAGGATGCTTTCTTAGTACAGCTGGAGGAGGAGCCCAGAAGGAAGGGGGCCATTCTGGATTTGATCCCTGTAAATAAGGACAGCACTGGAGAGGTCACAGTAAGGGAACATTAGGATCCTATTATCACTGACCGCGTGGTTTGACATAAAACTAGAGCCAGGAAGCAAGCACTCACAAACTAAGCATTTAGACTTTGGAAGGTGGATATTGGTAGCATGTGAAACTGGTTTGGGATAAACTGATGGGAGCAGAGGCGTCAGTAGGATGGATAGTAAACGGATTAACTTAAAAAGTTGTCTGAAGCAATGAGTCTCTGTATTAGGGCTGTAAAAAAATAAGACAAGCAGGGAACCAATATAATTCATAAAGGAGGTGGAGGAGACAGAAAATGTATTTTAATGTTTTCCACTCTCTGAGCAAAAAAGGAGTATCTCTATGGATGACAGTTACTTGGTCAGCCGGTTTCCCTCTCTGGGACACAGGTATAATGTCTCTAAAGCATGTATCTCACATCGTTCTCACTGTAAGTCTTTTTGGTTCAACTACGACAGTAAAGATATGTCAAGAACTGTGAAACTACAGTAGGCTGTAATCAAACATTTAACAGTGGCACCCAAACAGTTGACAAAGGGATTTGGATTTGCAGGTGAGGACTGCTCATCAGTGTCATATGTTTTACACAAGGCTTGCACAGTTACTTCGGGAATATTGATCCAGTCATTATTTTGAGTGTCATCATGTGGTTGTCTCGACAGCGCACCTGCATCAATGTGTTCGAGTCCAGGGTGGTACTCTACACAGTAATCATATTTGGCTAATGCTGAAAGCCAATGATGACCAGCTACATCGAGTTGTTATTTTAACATGGGTTAATGGATTGTTATCAGTTCTTACAGAGATGTGGACACCATACAGGTATTCATGAAATTTGTCCACAATTGCTCATTTCAATGCCAAAAATGCTAACTTTATGAACTGGGTAGTTGTGATCAGATGGTGTTAAGATTCTACTTGCAAAGGCCATGAGTCTCAGGCCTTCTGGATATGATTGCTTCAACACTGTGCCATGTACTTGAAAACTGGCATCCATATGCAGACTGTATGGTTTGTTTGGGTCTGCATATGCTAATATAGGTGCACTTGTCAGTTTGAAAATGTCTGCTAAAGCTCGGTCACAGTTGGCATTCCACCCGGATCCAAATGGTTCACTGATTTAGTGGTAACTATAAAAGACAATCTCACTTCCAGGTCATTTTCATTTTTTGTCTGGTGGTAAATACCCTTGTGTCAAATTTAACAGTGGTCAAACAGTTCTGGTATAGTCTTTGATGAACCTTCTATAGCATCCACAGAGCCCTAAAACTGCAATTATTTCACTTTAGTGGGTTTTGGGCCATATAGTTTGAGCTTGTACTTTTTCAGGGTCAGTGTGAACGCTCTCTCAAGAAACAATGTGGCCCACATATTTTACTGAATTTCAGTGTCAGCATGGCTCAGT
This sequence comes from Neoceratodus forsteri, assembly GCA_016271365.2. Taxonomy (NCBI): domain Eukaryota; kingdom Metazoa; phylum Chordata; order Ceratodontiformes; family Ceratodontidae; genus Neoceratodus; species Neoceratodus forsteri. The sequence continues at coordinate 1,335,317,518 of CM057453.1, read as the reverse complement.
TGGTGGCACATCCACCTTTGGATCTGAAGGTCACAGGTTCTAGTCCCACACTGGGATTGGGCTCATACCTTAAAAATACTGGGACCCAATTGCAGTAGTAGGGGGATACTGTACTGTCAGGGTGTGCCGTCCTTCAGATGAGCTGTTAAACCGAGGTCCTTTCTGCCCAACTCTGGTGCTGTCCTGGTGGGTGTCCAGATGGAAGTAAAAGAACCCAAAGCACTTTTTCATAAGAGTAGGGGATTCTCCCCAGAATCCTGGCCAACATTCCCCTTCCCATAAAACTGGTTCATGCAGACATCCAAGGCTGTGTACAGGTGTTGATGTACAAAACGGCTGCCACTGCCCATTCAGTCCATTTCACTACCAAACTAGCGTTACTTGTAAAGTGCTTTGGAATACAGTGTGTATGAAAAGCTCTACAAAAATGCTGATTCTTCTTCACAAATTGTTTCACTATAATTTGTGATTTAAATTGCTTAGCAGTGGCTAATACAGAACCAAAAACATCTAACTGTTACTTGAGTCTTCTTCTTCTTCTGATGAAAAATTGACCCTAGGTCACAGGTAATTTCTGTCCAAACTCCTTTAGTTGATACAGCCCTTCAGATAATTTATTTATTTATTTATTTATTGAAGTAATCAGTTTTACAACCTTTGAGTCAGAGACTCGTTTACAAAGGTACCTTGTCATGTGGGTGGGGGAGACAACAATAAGTGCAGTTATAGGCAGAGGTTACATACAGGTGAGATACATACATACGTTGAGTTACACGATCACTATATACACACAAGTTATTATATACACACAAGTTATAGCAGGTTTCATGGTCTTCCAACATTTTTCCAAAGATGATAACATTACCCAGGTAGGCAAAACACTCAAGCAAATTCATAAAACCCATGACTTGCTCCATGAGTCCCTGAAAAGTGGCTGGTTCTCCCCAGTATTCTCTGGGGCAACCTCAAGAATTCATAAAAACCCAACAAACAGATGAAGGCTGGTTTCTCTTGGTCTGACTTGGCCATGGGTATCTGGCAGTGCCCAGTTCTCAAGTCCAATACCAAAATCCATTAACTTCCATTTAAACAGTCCAGAGCATCTTGAATTCTAGACATTGGGTATTGATTAGGGATTGTTCTGTGTTCAAGGTGTGATAGTCCACATAGGTCCTAATGGAACCATTCTTTTTCTATGCCACCACAATGGGTGAGGCATATGGACTGCATGACTCTCTGTTGATATTAGCTGCCACTATTTCTAGCAGTTGTCTTCAGATGTTGTCAATGTCAATGGGTGCCAGGTGTCTGGATCTGTCTCTGAAAGATTTCTCACCATTTTGAACTTCCAAATTTTTCACAATCTTTCAAGATTTTTGACATTTTCAGTCAAGGTGCTGGGCACTCTTCCAGTGGTTCTAGAGATGTCTGACTTGTAAAGAGGAGAGCCCAATGGTGCCTTTAAAGATGTAACTGGGTCACTGTGAGCTGTGTTATAGATAAGGCTGTAATAAATGCATGGTAATTTTTGTCATTTTCCATGGATCATACGTGGTAGAAATAAACTGATTCTACAGAAAGGCAAGAGTCAGTATAGTAATCCAAAAAACTTTAATAATACACTCATTAATAAATAGTATACAAATACGCAAATTCAACAAGTGAAAACATTATTAAAAACACTCTTTGCAAACCCATAAATGTGCAATGTCTCAGTGTAAATTATTTTGCTGCAGCACTGAGTATACTTTCAAGTTATGTGGTTTTATGCTCCGTCTGTTGTTTGTCAGCAAAGCACCATACTTCAGAAAGAGCGCTCGACACTAATGCTATACATTGGCATGTTAGACATCTTAAAGCAATATTGCTCAAGTTAAGGAAGTGGTCTCTGCAATCGTTCCAGAACTGGATCACTATCCCCTCATGCATGGCTAATTTATTGCTCTGAATTTCATTGATGCAGATGCGCAGTTCAGACTTGGCATGCATGTTATCTTCAAAAGCCGGTATACTACTGCAGATCTCTTCTTCATTAACCACTGGAGTAGCAAGCCTTACAGGATTAAAAACATGGACAGCTTGGAAAACTGAGAAGCTGATTAGCTGAAGCGGCCTTTGCCAGCCATGTAGTCGATTTTTTCTGAGCATGCAGACATCTTTGTTTTTGTGGCAGGGTTGTCTGTGGATTCTGCTTTGACCTGTAAGAAGATGGCAAAGTCTGTGAGTTCATCATAAACTAGGCAAGATTTTATTTGGTTCCCTTCATATTTCTCATGCATCTGGATGAGGGGTGGGGCATTAATCTTCATTTATATTGTGAACAATTGATTGTGTGGATGCCAAAGTGATCACATCTTCACAGGCTGAGCTTTCATCCTTAACAAATCCTGTGTTTTCTTGGAGATGCCCAACATGGTAGAAAACTGCATAAAACCATATGTTCCATCTTGTAATGATGGGCATTGGTGGTAGTGCAGTTGACATTCCCTTCCCATTTTAAAATTGTTTGAATCATGCTTTGTGTGCCAGACATGCTGTGAAAGCTTTTTTTAGCTGAGACTACAAGCTCATTTACAGTTGGATAATTTTTTCTCCAAATGTCACTGAGTAAGTTTAGCAGGTGGACTGAACAGGTAACATGCATTGCATTCAATAAAACGGTTCCACCACTTTACATCATTGGCAATGCTGACAACATCTCCCACAGCGACAGGAACAATGCCAACTGTCAGCATTGCTCCCATCGGGAGAAAGTATTTTTTTGCAGGGGTCTTTGCCCCTGCACCCCCCATCTCTAAATATACAACTCTGAGTTAGAGTTGTTTCAGGGTGGGGACAGAACACTAGAAGTCCAGTGCACCACCACAGCGTCCTGGCAAGAGTTGGCACTGTGGTGGTGTGTGGTGGACGAGATGTGGTGGTTCATACCCCTGTAGTTTAGGGTGATGCCAGATGAATCTGGAAGGAGAGTCTGGAGGTGTACTCTGGAGCCAAGATGCAAGGTTTATTAGCGACAGTTGGAGCACACAGAAAAGACTTAGCATTCACTATCACTATCACACATAAGAAAGAATGAATAAGATTACCAGGACCACAAACTGGCCCCACTAATGTCATACAAAAGTCCAGGTTATTCAAGTCCAAAGGACGTAGCGGTCCGATGCACCAAGCTTGGGTTTCTAGTATTTTGGTCAGTCAACCATGGAATGTGCACCGAAGGAAGCGGTTCCTATACAGGCCATAAAATGGGGCATCCCCCAGTGAACCAGAAACAGAGTAAAGCACTGTAGGCCTCCTGGCCCTGGAAAGAAGGTGACTCCTGGTGTCACTGAGGCAACGTTGAAAGGGAAGCGCCTGGTTGAGGATGAGTGCTGACACCTGGTTGTGGGTGAAGAGAACCCTTATCTGGAGTTGTCAGCTGCAGTGACCTTGGGCAGGGGATCTCCAGTCGAGGAAAGGATGCTGGGTGTGATGATCCACTGGACGACCTCTGGGTAGGTCCCCGGAACCCTTACCACCTCACCCCTGCAGCTTCAGAATCTGGCAATCTTCGTGTGACCTCTTGATGAGCTACTGGAACATGAGACACCTACGGGAGGTACAATCACGAGTGTGGTGACCCTCGGTGTGGCCTCTTGCGTGGGCCACCAGTACTTATGCCACCTTGGGGGATGAGGCACAGAGCCCGGCAATCCTCGGCAAGGCCTTGGTATAGGCTGTCAGTACTATTACCACCTTGGGACAACGTCTATGCGGGAGAATGGGCAATGTGATTCCGAGTTCGTCGGACAACTGAAGTTCCTCAAGCTAGAGCCGGGGTGGCCCCTAACCTGACTCACTTCAGTGGGCCCTAGCTACCAGCTGGCTTCCACTTACAACCAGCAACTCGAACCTGGTGCATCATGGTGAGCACTTGGAGTTGGTGGAGGTCATTGGAGGTGGGTGCAGGTGATACTGGGCTTCCCAGGGACCCTCCCTGAGTCAAGGAAGAGGCACTGGAGGAATCCTAGATGAGGTGTGAGGTGTGTGCAGGAGCCCCTGGAGTTCAACAAGGATTTCTGTACCCTATGGAATGCACAACCACAAAGGAGTGATAAGGTCTCTTCTCCTGGAGACTGCTGCATAAAAGGTTCACTGGGTCTGTTTCCCGGCCAAATAGACTGACTCACTGTACTGGGGGACCAGACTAAATGGCAAATTTCTGCAAAAAAATGACCGAGGCTGCTACTGGAGATCTTCTTGTGGGAGTTACACTGAAGGGACCTAGGGGATTTGCTTCAACCTCCTAACAGGGAAGCCAATATCCATTGTCTTACTGTCTTTCACCTTCCCTGGTCAAACACTTTCTTCTCTCTCCAGCCTGTGCAGAGCCTCCTCTAGGCTTGGGTGGTCCTGGCTACCTGCCAGGGGATTGGCTCCTTCATCCAGGGGTCAGCCTTCTGAGGCTGGGTCAGTTGTTTAAAAAAAAATCTCCAAAGTTGAATATCCCCTGGCCACAGGGATTGGCTGAGAGGGCTCAGCCTGTCTTCCTTCTCCACTGGTGGGACAGGAATGTGGCCCAACTGATTTGGCTTTGGCTGACTAGGTGTCGGTCTTGAGCGGGGAGGAAATACAAAGGAAAGAAAAAAAATGGTTTTCTTTTAAAACCCTGAATTTAGACTGCTAGAAGTGTCTGCTGAAGTGGGGCCTGTTCTGTGTTTCAGAGGGTCACCAAAGCTGTTCAAGGGTTTCCCATTAAGCTGCCGGGGTCCCCATAACTGTCTGACCCCTCATGTCTCTGAGGATCCCCTATTTTCTGTGATGCCCCCAAGTCCACTATTTTCTGTGGTGCCCCCAATTTCCCTGGGGCACTACAGATTCGGGCCCGCCTAACAATACATGTCCTCATGTATTTTCCAAATTTTTACCTTCTTAATCTCAAACTCTTTGACAATTCCATCCATAAGCAATGGCATATTCCTCACTCTTATTATGGTAACAAGACATTATTAACAGTCTACAGATTAAAAACTTTAAATCCTTACTTCTATATTTTCTTAACACTCAAAACATTATGGTAGTGGTTTTGTCAATGTATGAGAAAACATTTATGACTCCTTGCATCTTTAAGGCTCTTATTTACATCTTAGAACATTTCAACAAACCATATTTACAACTGGGCAGTGGTCTTGGCTCTTCTTTCATTTTTTCTACTCGTATGGGGACACCCTTTGTACAGCTTCAGTCACATACCTCTGAGGTGGTACCCCAAAGTTTGACCTCTGGGATCTACGTTGAGGGGGCTCAAAAGCATTGGCTACTGAAGGGTGTGGCACCATTGGATAAAGCCATGGGGTTAGTAGCAGGGTAGGGAATGACTCTGGGGGTGTTCCCTGGGTTGGGAGTAGCTCCTGCCTCTCCTGGTTTATCTGTCCATTCCACTCAACATTAACCATGCAGGACTTCAAACGATTTCGGTGTACCACCTTCTGAGTCTGTGTTCCATCCAATGCCTGGAATTGGTAGATTTGATATCCTGGACATGGGATTTCTGAGATGACATATGGGTCGGGCTCCCACTCAGAAGATGACGTCCCACCTCTCCTTGACTTCACCATCACTTGTTCTCCTATGAGTAAGGGCTTTTCCCGATCAAAGGCATTCCCTGACCCCCTCACATTTTCTTGGTTTGCACACACCCTTAGAATGGCTGGTGACTTGGGCTCTGCTCGAGGAGAGGTCCTGTTCTCCTTCTGGTGATGTGCTTCAACTGCCTTGACTGTCACCTGAACGGAGGGTGATGCCTCCATGTTCAGCCAACTGATACCAGTTCCTGTGGCCCAGACTGGATTGGGTTCTCTCTCTGGTTCCTTGTTAGTTGCCAGGCAGAATTCAGGTACCTCTGGATGCAAATGCTGATTGGTTCGCTCATCACTTACTTCTGGGCAGTTTGTCCCCTTGGGTCTTTTCAGTTCCTGAAGACATACAGCATTCAACTGGATGCTATCCTCCCCCTGCAAGGGTGTCTGCAACTCCACTAACCATCTGTGGATCCTCTCCTTTTCCTGCTCCAACATGGTCAACTTGGACCTATAGTTTGCTAACTGTGCTTCATGTTCCTGTTGTTGCTCTCCTTTAGCCTGTGTCTCTATGAGCAGCTTACGATTTAGGTATCTGGCCATAATCTGGCATTTCTTGATACTCTTCACATACCATGCTTCTGACTTTTCATGGCAGCGTGCTTGCTCAGATTGCTCCTTGATCTTCTGAGCTTGCTGCTGTAGACTTTTTCTGAGGTTGTGACATTCTTTTTGCAGTTCAGCTTTCTGCTTTGCATACTCTGCCACTCACTGTGTAAGCTCCTGATGCTGGGTCTCCCTTTGGCCATTCTGCTCTAGAAGCTGCTGTTTCACATCATGGGCCACTGCTCTGGGTATCTGTGCATGATGCTCAGTTCTGGCATCCCAAACTCTTGGTGGGCTTCCTGATGGTGTTCTGACAGCTTGGCTGCATTGATTAATTTTCTCCATTTCCATATAGGTCTCCTCATACAGCTGGCATCGAGCTCTTTTGATCTCACTGCTCCCAGCATCACTCCTCTGACACAGCTGTGGGATGGGCCCAGTGGTTCCTTCACTTTGGCAGGTGGGTCTGCTTTGCTCCTCCCATCGATCCAGGTGTCTTTGACCTCAGTTCATTTTCCTCCTGAATCTGTGTGGACGCTGCACACTCTGAATCTGGGCATCTTGCTTCATCTCTGCCCTGAGTGATGCCAGCTCCTTTTGCAAATCCAGTATGGTACGTGCCAACCGTGTCAGCTGCTCTTGCACTGCTGGTAGGAATCCTCCTTCTCTTGAGCACGAGTCATATTTCTGAAAATCCAGTGAATAGTTTTCTTTCTGGCTGGAGTCCTTCTCTGCTCTGCATCAGGTGAAGGCATTGCAAGAGGAGCAGGGTTCAGACACTGGACCCCCAGCGGCCATGGCTCTGGTGACACCAGCCATCTGCTGGAAGGCCACCATCTCATCTTTGAGTCATCCAGAGCCTAAGACCTCTATGGCTTCCTCTTTCAAGTCCACAAATTTTGCATCTGGGTTTTGATGGTGCAACATCCACAGCTTCTGACGTAGAGGTTCTCCCCAGGCTCCCTTGATGAACCGCTCTATTAGTACTTGGTCTAGGTCATGGTCCTCACTCAGGTCTCATTTTTACAGGGTCTGGTTTGCCTCTTGCAGGCTCAAGGCAAAGTCCCACAGTATCTCCTGGGGGCTCTGTGTGCGAGAGAAGAACTTAATTTTAAGGTCTGAAACACTCTGCTTGTTGAAGGTGTCACTTAGCCGTGTCAGGATCTGTTTGGCAGTGTTCTTTTCTCCATCTGACCAGCTTTCAACCTCCCGCTTGGCAGCTGCTCCCAGCTGCCCAATCAGGATTTCCACTCTCAGCTGCTCTGGTACTTGGTAGAGACAGAACATAGCCTGCAGCTTTGTCCAGAAGTCAACACAGCTGCAGCTGTCTGAACTTGTGTCCCCTGTGTACCTTGGTAGCCAAGGTGCCCCAAAGTAATAAGGCATCATTACTGAGGGTAGTTGAACTAAAGACGAGGATGATGCTGTGGCACCATCAGTATCTGAAGGCATCTTGGGTTGGAGTTGCTCCAGCTTTGGGCTCCTTGTTGACTCTTATCCTCCCAACTACATCAAGTTTTTGTGGTGGACGAGCTGTGATGGTTCATACCCCTATAGTTTGGGGTGATGCCAGATAAATCTGGAAGGAGAAACTGGAGGTGTACTCTAGAGCCAAGATGCAAGGTTTATTAGTGACAGTTGGAGCACACGGAAATGATTTAGCATTCACTATCATTATCACACACAAGAAAGAATGAATAAGATTACCAGGACCACAAACTGGCTCCACTAATGTCATACAAAAGTCCAGGTTATTCAAGTCCTAAGGACATGGTGATCTGATGCACCAAGCTTGGGTTTCTAGTATTTTGGCCAGCCAACCATGGAGTGTGCACCCAAGGAAGCACTTCCTATACAGGCCATAAAATGGGGCATCCCCCAGTGAACCAGAAGCAGAGTAAAGCACTGTCGGTCTCCTGGCCCTGGAAAGATGGTGACTCCTGGTGTCACTGAGGCAACGTCGAAAGGGAAGCACCTGGTTGAGGATGCGTGTTGATGCCCGGTTGTGGGTGAAGAGAACCCTTATCTAGAGTTGTCAGCCGCAGTGACCTTGGGCAGGTGATCTCCAGTTGAGGAAAGGATGCTGGGTGCGATGATCCACTGGACAACCTCTGGGTAGGTCCCTGGAACCCTTACCACCTCACCCCTGCAGCTTCAGAATCTGGCAAACTTCGTGTGACCTCTTGATGAGCTACTGGAACATGAGACACCTACGGATGGTGCAATCATGAGTGTGGCAACCCTCGGTGTGGCCTCTTGCATGGGCCACCGGTACTTACGCCACCTTGGGGGATGAGGCACAGAGCCTGGCAATTCTTGGCAAGGCCTTGGTATAGGCCGCTGGTACTATTACCACCTTGGGAAAGCGTCTATGTGGGAGAATGGGCAACATGACTCTGAGTTCGGTGGATGACTGAAGTTCCTCAAGCTAGAGCCGGGGCAACCCCTAACCTGACTCACTTTGGTGGGCCCTAGCTACCAGCTGGCTACCACATACGACTGGCAACTCGAACCTGTGGCATCATGGCGAGCACTTGGAGTTGGTGGAGGTCATTGGAGATGGGTGCAGGTGATACTGGGCTTCCCAGGGACCCTTCCTGGGTTGAGGAAGAGGCACCGGAGGAGTCCTAGATGAGGTGTGAGTTGTGTACAGGAGTTCCTGGAGTTCAACAAGGATTTCTGTACCCTGGGGAATGCACAACCACAAAGGAGTGATAAGGCCTCTTCTCCTGGAGACTCCTGCATAAAAGGTTCACTGGGTCTGTTTCCCGGCCAAATAGACTGACTCGCCGCACTGGGGGACCGGACTAGATGGCAAATTTCTGCAAAAAAATGACCGAGGCTGCTACTGGAGATCTTCTGGAGGGAATTACACTGAAGGGACCTAGGGGATTCGCTTCAACCTCCTAACTGGGAAGCCGACATCCATTGTCTTACTATCCTTCACCCTCCCTGGTCAAACTCTTTCTCCTCTCTCCAGCCTGTGCTGAGCCTTCTCTAGGCTGGGGCAGTCCTGGCTACCTGCCAGGGGATTGGCTCCTTCATCCAGAGGTCGGCCTCCTGAGGCTGGGTCAGTAGCTTAAAAGAAAAGTCTCCAAATTTGAATCTACCCTGGCCACAGGGATTGGCTGAGAGAGCTCAGCCTGGCTTCCTTCTCCACTGCTGGGACAGGAATGTGGCCCAACTGATTTGGCTTTGGCTGACTAGGTGTCGGTCTTGAGCGGGGGGGGGGAGACCAAAGGAGAGAAAAAAATGTTTTTCTTTTAAAACCCTGAATTTAGACTGCTAGAAGTGCCTGCTGGAGTGGGGCCTATTCTGTGTTTCAGAGGGTCACCAAAGCTTTTCAAGGGTTTCCCATTAAGCTGCCCGGGTTCCTATAACTGTCTGACCCCTCATGTCTCTGAGGATCACTATTTTCTGTGATGCCTCAAGTCCACTATTTTCTGTGGTGCCCCCAATTTCCCTGGGGCACTACAGGTGTTCACTGTGAAATTGTCACTGTGTTGATGGTACACCCAATAAAATGTGTTTTATACTTTGTTCCCAGCATTTGTTCATATAGATTGCATTGTCAGTGACAAATGCATATACCTTTGTGTACTCTACTTCAAATGCCTGTAAAGACTACAAGACTGCTTGAGAAACAGTTTTAAAGTTCATAGCTTCAAGAACTACACAGTCGAGCAGAATGGGCTCCAGATTACATTTCATCGCTTGCTCAGATATACAATTTAGAGATGGCACAGCAACGATATTTAAAACATATCTATCTTGGACATCAGTAGTCTTGTCACAAACAACCGACAAGAAAATGCATCTGCCACTTTTTCTTTTATTTCTGAAAGGCGGTAGGTAAAGACTTTAGGTAGATACTCACCTTTGAGCCACTGTGTTGTGGGAATCACACCAACTGATTTTAAGTTTTCTTCCAGGAAAAAATGAAGGGTGGGATTGTCCAGGGCATGAAGTGGTACAGTATGTTAGCAGCAGTAAAGGCTTCCACCAAATTGAAAAGAGACTTTTTTTTAGCTTCTTTTTTTACTGTCTTTGTTGAAAACAGTTCTCTGACAATTACCTGCTTCTCAATGTTGGATGCAGATGTGGTTTCAATTTTGCACTTTTTAGCTACAGGTGATGCTGCATCCAGATGACGGTCACAACTTGCTTTTCATTTGTGGGATTACATGCGGTACAAAACATCACATCACCAGAGACATGGAAGGTCCCCCTTTCATATTAGGCTCGTTCACATGATCAACTGTGAGCCATTGTTAGTGGCTAACAGCAGCCAGATCGGTGCTCTTGACGAAATGCGAACCTTCCTGTTTTGGCAGTTTTCCATTGCGTGGTGTTGCCGCCATGATCCCTCTTTTCCTGGGTTTGTGGAGTGGTGTAGGTGCTTTCCTGTACCATCTGAACAGGCAAACCACCTGCATGACTATAAGTCCCCACCAATCCAACAGTGCCTGAAACAACACTCAAATTGCCTGAAAGGAAAAGGCCACTGAAAACACCGACGTCATGTGAACGCAGCTCTCTAACATTTCATTTAGAATTTTTTAAATGATTTGAAAGTAGCCGCTGCAGCAAGGCACAGTGTGAACAAGCCTAGTGTGTACACCGTCGCTGTGCATTCACATTGCCGTTCTTTGAAGCTGGTGACTGTTTTACTTTTACAGACATTGCACTGTTTTAGAAACTGAGCACAGGCAAGAACAATGTCAGGAGAGTTTCAGCCCATCTACCTACTACATTTCTACACTTATGTTATATAAAGTTAAAATTGACTAGTAGCTTGAGGGTAATCAAGGTAATCAAAGGTACCTGAGGGAAGCTAATGGAAACTGACACATTCTGATTGTGTGACTTAAATGAGCCAATTAAATCTGCCAAGATGTGTGAAAACAACACCACATGTTTTTATTGTCAGGTAATCAGTGTTAATTTAGACCTAAAAACGTTGTTAAAGTCCGCATTTGGAACGTGGATCCATAAAGTAAGTGTACACCGTGATAAACTTACAGCCCTAGTTATAGATGTTACATTCTCACTTTCTACCGCTGCCTTGCACCCTTGGGGACAAGCAAGGTTGCAGGACCTGGGCTTATTAAACTCCTCACATGGGGGGCTTGGTTTAGAAGAGGAACGAGGGGAAATAGCATGGTGCCTCCACCCAGAGAAGGAAATAGTGAGCCTGATAATATGTAAAATAATGCCCTCTGAGATGCAGTACCAACCCACCTGACCAATAACTGTCAGATACCACCCAGCAATTAGTCTGTACAAGCACCCACACTTTAATAGCAATCTCCAATACTTTAATAACAATTAGGGTAGAGCACTAATATTATGCTCAAACACCAAATTTTAGAAACTAACAACAGAACTTTATTAGTCTTTATTGGTAGCTGTAAAAGGGTACCAATCACTCTGTTGCTGCTCCTCTTAAGTCCCTGTGTCTTTACCAGGGCCCCTTGCATTACAGTTGGTCAATAGGGGGTCAGAGTTCAACAAGATGGTTAAACATCTGTTTACATTCAGTTCCATGCCTGGCTGCTGTTTCACATACTTGTATTGCTTCTGGCTGCTACTTTAACTTCCTCAAAACACTTAATCCATCTGAGATGCAGTTTGGGTTACCATTTTGATGTGAGTGATCCCTCTGGTTCATCTTTGGGTGCAGGGTGCCCCCTTTTGGCAGCGGTGTACAATGAAAGAATATCAATGCAAATAACTCCTCTTTTTCTGGCCTTCAGCACCAATTCCAACCAGAAGATGCAGGCATTGCAGGTAGACCCACCTCAAGTCTCTGGGGGCTTGAAAGGTAAGCCTGACCTTTGGGAGGATTACACAACATACCAGCGTCGCACTCATAGAAACATAGAATTTGATGGCAGATAAGGACCGCTTGGCCCACCTAGTCTGCCCATTTCCCTACCTAATGGATAAGCTGCAGATCCTAGTTAACCAACAGCCTACTTACTCCTACCCCACCATGAGAATTACCTTATGGCTGTCCCATGCATTCTTAAATTCCCCCACTGTTTATGACTCCATTACCTCCTCAGGAAGGCTGTTCCATGCATCCACAACCCTCTCTGTGAAAAAATACTTCCTCACATTACTTGTGAGCCGTCCCCCCCTCTACCTTCAAATTGTGTCCCCTTGTTCTTGCACATCTCTTTTTCTGAAAGATGCTACCCTCTTGGACTTTGTTGTACATATTAAGCTCCTTTAGTCTCTCTTTGTGTATCTCTGGTACAGACCCTGCACCATTTTGGTTGCTCTCCTCTGGACAACCTCCACCCTGTCTATGTCTTTGCAGAGACTGGGTCTCCAGAACTGCACACAGTACTCCAGATGGGGTCTCACCAACTGTCTGTACAGCAGGAGAACAACTTCCTGTTTTCTACTTTGATGCCTCTCCCTATGCATCCCTATGTATCCCAGTATCCCCCCAGCCCTCCTTACTGCCTTCTCCTGGGGGTAATCATATCAGATGACCTTAAGGTTAGCAAGAAATGTGAGAAGGCAGTAGGGAGGGCTGGGGATATACTGGGATGCATAGGGAGAGGCATCACCAGCAGAAAACAGGAAGTTGTTATCCCTCTGTACAGACAGTTGGTGAGACCCCATCTGGAGTACTGCGTCCAGTTCTGGAGACCCCATCTCCACAAGGAGATAGACAGGATAGAGGCAGTCCAGAGGAGGGCAACTAAAATGGTGCAGAGTCTGCAAGAGAAGCCGTATAAGGAGAGACTAAAGGAGCTTAATATGTATACCCTTGAGGAAAGAAGGGAGAGGGGGGACATGATAGAAACTTTTAAGTACCTCAGTGGAATCAACAAAGTCCAAGAGGGTAGCATCTTTCAGAAAAAGAGATGTGCAAGAACAAGGGGACACAATTTAAAGATAGAGGTGGGGCGGTTCAGGGGCAATGTGAGGAAGTATTTTTTACAGATAGGGTAGTGGATGCATGGAACAGCCTTCCTGAGGAGGTTGTGGGGTCTAAAACTGTAGGAGAATTCAGGAATGCATGGGACAGACATAAGGCAATTCTTGTGGGGGGTAGGAAGAAATAGGCTGTTGGTTAACCAGGATCTGCGGCCAATCCTGTAGGTTGGGAAATGGGCAGACTAGATGGGCCAAGTGGTCCTTATCTGCCGTCAAAGTCTATGTTTCTATGTCTCTCACATTGCTTGCCCACCTTTAGGTCATTTGATATAACTACCCCCATGTCTTTTTCCATTTTTGTTGTTGTCAGTATCTCACCCCTCGTTGTGTACTCTTCCCCTGGGTTTTTGTTTCCCAGGTGCAATACTTTGCACTTCTTTGTATTGAATCTAAGCTGCCATACATTTGACCATTCCTCCAACCTTGCCAAGTCCCTTCTTATCCTTTCCACCCCACCTTGTGTATCAACCCTTTTGCAGATCTTTGTGTCATCTGCAAAGAGACATACTTTTCCTTCCAATCCCTCTGCAATGTCACTTATAAAGACATTTAAAAGGACCGGACCCAGTACTGAACCCTGCGGTACCCCACTAGTAACCCCCCTTTATTTGGAGTGGACTCAATTTTACTATTACCCTCTGCAGCCTGTTGTCCAGCCAGTGTTTTACCCAGGTTCCCTTCCTGCTCCCAAACAGGAAGTTCCTGCTGTCACTCAAATCCTGTGCTTATAAAAGTAGAACTGGCTGAGGGTGGAGGGGAAGGATGGAGGGCAAGATAGTCCCAGTAAAGTTCTAACAGCAGCTCCTTCCTCTTGCTGTTCTCTGCCAAAAGCTATCTTGGTTAGTTTTTAAATGCAAACACATGGCTTCCTTTTTGCCTAAGCCACTCCCCCTAATTCACAATTTCTTTCTTCACATAGCTAACTGCACAGATAAAAATGTCTTCACCCAACTCAGACAAAAACACTAACTCTTTTTTTTGCTTTTACCCTAAATTGAAGTTCCCAGCAGTAGAGTTCTAGTTCTTTAGTCCAGTAGAGTAGTAATGTTCTAACAGCACCTCCTTCCTCTTGCTGTTCTCACAAACAGCCCAATCATTGCCTCAAGATCAAAATCATTTTTAAAACTCAAGATGTGTCTCAACTCCAGATCTATAGAAGAGGGTGTTGGTAAGAATTAATTCCTCTTTCAGGGTGGGCACAGAGCTGGATGCCTCTGTCTGGGACGTACAGAGTATTTGGGCATCAGTTTGCCTCAAATGTTCACTGCAAGGTTGCAAGACAAGGTGCGTTTTCTCCCTCCCATCTCTTCTCCATGGGTGCCCATATCCCAGCACCAGCCAAGCCAACCAATCTGTATGCAGGCCTGCAGCTATCTCTGGGTGCTGCTCAGGTGAGGGAGGCACTCATCAACTGGGCAGTGGCTGCAGTGGTCACCTCTGGCATCCCACCAGAATAGAAAGAACACTCAACACCCAAGCTGTGGATATGGGGAGCACTCACCAACTAAGTTTTGGGCTCCACCATCATCCTTTGAGTCCCATCACAAGAGATGGACACTCACTTACTAAGCTACGAGTTCCAAAATAGTCTCCTGGTCCCCCTCTATGTTACTGATGATTGTGAGGATAAAAATATTCAGAGGTGAGGGGATATGTATATATACTAGCTTCAGAGTTGCTTATAGCAGTGGCAGAAATGAGGAAGGGGGGATCTGGGGGAACTCAGTTCCAGGAATGAAATTAAAAGTACAGCTCAGTTCCATGAGCAAAATGAGGAAGGACTGCTCCAGTATAAAATACACCCCCTAAAGCATAACACTGACTAAATAAGGTGTACAAATTCAACATATGATGAGGAAATGTGCCCCAGAGCACTGACAGGTATATCTAATCCTACATCAAAGGTGATGGGATCCCCCCGTGAATTTGCTCCATTTCCAAAGCAGTTTATAAGAACATATTGGTTTAGGCACATCCCCAGATACATAGCTGACAGTAGCTTTTCTTGTTTTGACCCCAATCTTGCTGGCTGCAGCTTTGCAAAATATCAGTGGACATGATAATCAAGCCATGCATCATTGCCATTGCTATATCTGGTAGCCCTGATCAGGAATGGGCACATTTAATTAATAAAATCTGCCATCCTGCCTAATGTTCATTCTGAATTTGAAAGGGAATAACTACAGTGTGTACATTTTCATGACCTAGGAGACACAGCAATGGCAGCAGTTCACAGGCAGCTGCAGAGAGAGGGTGCACACGTCCCCAGGCAGTGCTGTAGGGACTGAATGAAGCTGTGGGAGCACCTTTTGGGACATCACCAACAGGCAAGGATTAAAGTAATTAACACACTGTTATCCCTTTTAACTAAAGCAAACACTTCAGGTTGGTGAAAAAAGTAGGTTGGCTATGAGAATTGAATAAAGATTGTCTGTGCTGTTAATTAAATACTTGAGGAGCACCAGACATTTGCCACCTGAGCTGACATGTGAGTGCCATGTCAAGTTTTTATTTGTTTCTGATGCTCTGTCTAAAATGGTCATCCAACAAGTATGCAACAGTGGAGAGGCTGCCATTATTTTGTCTCTCAGCAGAGCACATCATTTGATTTAAGGCTGATGTCTTTATCAGGTTTAAAAGTGAGCCTCAAAAGAAAGTGAAAACCTCAAACAAGAAGACGGGGAAAGTTGTTAGTGACTTGTTTGTTCTCCTTTCTAAAGGCATTACTGCCTCTGTTCTCCTCCTGTATAACCTTGACTGACAGTAATCTACCTCTGTGACTACTGCCCTTTGTGTGTTCATAAAACTTGGCACTCAGTTTAGTCTTGCATATAGCAGGCAACAGGATTCCACAATGACTTTAACCTTAATCTTTCTTTAACCAGTCTTCTGACTGTAAAACAAAGCTGTTTAAAAATAAATAAATAAACAAAAAAAAAAAGCTGGCACATTCTGGAGTATGTCCAAACTGTGTCCGTGTAGTATATGCTGTAATTACAGTACTTACCTGAAAAGCTAAATTATGAAACATTCCATAAAGCAAGATGAATGTTTCTCCTAAAATACCCATATAAAAAAAATCCACCACCCAGCATAACTTAAAAAGTATCTATTTACTATTTACTCCCCTGGGAGGGGAGGCGCTGGAGGCCTCAATAGGGGAAAAAGACCTAGGGGTCATGGTGGATGCATGTATGAATAACTCTGAGCAGTGCAGGAGAGCGGCTAGCAAGGCAAACAGGATGTTGGGATGCATCATAAGGGAGATCACCTCTAGGAGCAAGGAAGTGATTCTGCCACTGTACAATGGACTGGTTAGACCACACCTTGAGTACTGTGTACAGTACTGGAGACCACACTTGAAAAGGACATACAGCTCCAGAGAGGGTACAGAGGAGGGCAACAAAGATGATACGAGGGCTAGGGATTTGACGATGAGGACAGACTTAAGGAGCTCTGCCTGTTTTCACTGGAGGAGAGGAGAGACAGGGGGACATGATTGAGGTCTCAAGGCACGTCAAGGGAATAAATAGGGTAAACATGGAGGGGATCTTTAGACTAAAGCAGGGAGGTATCACCAGAGGGCATGGTTTGAAGTTGGAAGGTGGAAGGGTGAGGGGAAAGAGGAGGAGGTTTTTCACTGAGAGGGTGGTGGACCCTTGGAATGCACTGCCTGGTGAGCTAGTTCAGAGATCCACAGTGGAGGGCTTCAAGAGAGGATGGGACAGACACAGAAAGTGGATGTATCAGATGAGGGCCTGTCCCAGGGGGGTGGGGATGGATGATATGTGTTTCTGGAGCACAAGGGATGGGACGGTCTTGGCACCCAACTAAGGATCTAAAGTTCAAGCAGACTCGATAGACCATAAGGCCTAATCTGCTGGCAAATAGTATGTTAGTACTGTTTAAATAATGCAGATTTGTTAAGGACAGAGTCAGGTGATATGCAACACTAGCTCTTTTTCAAATCCAGTAGGTTACAGACTGAACAGATAACCGACAGGCAGACAGATGAATACACACTGCACATCTATTAAACAGAACTGAAAACATTTTTATTTTTATTTATTTATTTTGCTTTTGGTGACCGGGTAAGTGCACTAGGCAAACAATGCCTATTTTCAGGCACGACCCGGGAGAAAACAGTTTACAAACAAACAATAAACATGTGATGCAGCACATGAAGGCAGTACAAATCAGAATAAAAACAGAGTGTAATAAGCACATTGACTTTCTGAATACTGAAGGTTGAGATACTGTGAATACAGGGGAAAAAAAACAGGATTAGTAACAAAAGAAAAATACAACATGGGAAGCTAGTAAGTTACAGTACAATAAGTGCCATAAAAAGTAGAGAGAGAGAGAGGGAGGAAAGAGAGGATGAAAGAGCGTGGCAGGTATAGGTCGTGAGAGGAGGGAAAGTAAAAAGGGGGTAGATAGGATGGAGATGGGGAGAGGGCAAGATTGAGTGAGGGTTCAAGGTGGGTTAAAACAAGTGCAGGGATGTAAGGTGTGAAGGTGTTCCCGATGTAGTTTCTTAAAGACAGCATGGGTGTTTATTTGACGGATAGAGAGGGGTATAGAGTTCCACTATTTAAGAGCAGTATAGGAAAACGCACGAGTGCCCATATTAGTTCTACATCTTGGAACACGCAGAAGGGCTTTATCATTAGATTGCAATTCATGAGTGGGAGGTTGTAGTTCCAGTGCGGAAGAAAGGGATAGGGGGAGACCTGTTCTGGTGACAGAGTCAATTAGTGATCCAAAGGTCTGAAGACACTAGGCAGAAGGGCTAAGCCATTTTAAGTCCCGATAGAGATGGCAGTGGTGCTTGAAACGTGGTGAGGCAGCGGCATAACGTCAGATGCTATTATAAGTGATGTCCCATTTATGAAGGGAGGATTTAGATGCAGATAGGAAGATTGACGAGCCATATACTAGTGCCGGTAGAAGGAAACCTTGAGTAATGGCTATTCTGGCTTGAGGGGTAAGTGCATATCTGGTACGATAGGCACTTCCTAACTTAGCATTTACCAACTTACAGATAGTAGAGATATGAAGGTCAAGGTCAAGAGATTCATCCAAGGTGACACCAAGATATTTGAAGGATTTGGTAGAGGGTAGAGGAGAGCTGTCCGCACAGGAGATGATAAGGGGATTTGGATTTGCTTTGAGTCTGGCCTGAGAGCGAAACAACATTGAGTAGGATTTGTTAGAGTTGAGGACTAGTTTATTATCAGTGAGCCAGGTTTGGATACCTTCGAAATCCGATGCAAGTGGATGGTGTAGGAGGTTGAAGTTTTGCACTGTGGTAGATAACCAGATCATCCGCAGAGACAGAGATGAGCAATTCTGCAATTGAGGGATGTCATCAATGAAGATTGTGAAGAGTAGAGGGCCAAGAATAGAGCCCTGGGGTACTCCAACGTGGATAGGTGCAGGATCTGAGGTTGCAGAGTTAAATACCACAGCCTGTTGCCTGTCAGTCAGGTAGCTTTTAAACCAGGTTATGGTATCTGGGGAGAAACCAAAAGACCAAAGTTTTGACAGAAGGAGTGAGTGGTTTACCAGATCAAAAGCTTTAGTTAGGTCAATAAAAACTGCTCCAGTCAGGAGGCCTAAGTCCATGGAAGAGTAAATGTCACTAGTCAGCTTTAGCAAGGCAGAGGTGGTACTATGACCTTACGAAGCCGTGTGGGAGCTAGAAAGGAGGTTATATTTTGGAGGTATTCAATCGCTTGTGTATGGTACTAGTTTTTCCAAGATTTTGCTTAAGACAGAGAGTATAGCGATGGGATGGTAGTTCTTAATTTCCTTTGGTCTCCTTTTCTTTGGAATAGGAGTGATTTTAGCAACTTTCCATATAGTTGGACTATACCATGGCATAAGGACATATTAAAGATTTTGGTCAGTGGGAGGCTATGAAAGGGCGCACTTTTCAAGAGCCTAGGTTCAAGACCATCAGACCCAGGGCTATTGTTTTCATGGATGGAGAGAAGTAGTTTTTCAACTTCTCTTTTTTGAATGATCCGGAACCTAAAGGGGGGGTTTTGGGGTGGTGGTTTGGTGTCACAAGGGGACAGAGCAGTGCTAGCATTTTGGAAGGAGGACTGATAGCTTGATAAATCTGAGAAATGGTGATTAAAGGTATTGGCTATGGTTAACGGGTTGTTGCAGTGTATACCATTAAGTAACATGCTATTTGTATGGACTTTTGATTAGAGCCCAGAGAGTTTTGTGGTAGTCCAGAATTTCTAGCGTCACCAGAGGCGTTTATTAGCAGGTTCCTGCAGAAGGTGCTTTTAGATAGACGGATGTTTCTTTTGCAGGCATTCCTTAGTGAGCGGTAATGGCAGTAATCAGACTCCAATCTTGTGGACTTAAAAAGACGCCAGGCTTTATCTCTGGCCCTAATCTGGGTTAGTAAATCTTTTGTTAGCCACTTCGTCTGAGTACCTCGAAAGCGCCTAGTGATCCATGGAGCATGGAAGTCTTGGAGCCGACTAAATTTTGTAAGGAAGCTATCAAGGGCGGACTGGACATCTGATGCATTGTGAATGGAGGACCAGTCAATCATGGAGAGGTCATTTAAAAAGTGAATAGGGTTAAAATTGGCAAGGTTACGAAATGTTACAAGTCTTGGGGGCGGAGATGGTTTTTTATTTGAGCTCCACGTGCAGTAGATCGGGGAGTGATCACTGATTACATCTGGTAATATACCTGCGCAGCTGATGCTATCAGGGCGGTTTGTAAGGATCCAATCAATAAGCGTGCTAGACTGAGAGGGAGCCCTAACCCTGGTAGGGTCAGAGATCAACTGATGAAAATTGTGGCTTTGCACTAAGGTATGGAGGGCTTGAAATGCTTTACTAGCCCAATTTAGGTTTAGGTCACCCAATACTAGGACTTCGTTATGACCAGTGGTACTATCAATTAGTTGGAGAAGTTCTTCTAGGCCTTTTATCCCTCCCACAGGGGGGTTATAGGCACAGATTAAATGCAACTTCTTTGAACCTAGTAGAAGTGTAGCATGGAGCGCTTCACAAAGAGATGGGGCAGGAAGAACATTTTGGGTTAGCAGCAGGTGTTGTTTGAAGTAGATAGCAACCCCACCCCCACGCTTGGAGGTGGCTCTATCTTGCCTAATAAGATTGTAGTTGGGTAAGGCACACAGATGGTCAGCAATAGAGGGCTTTAACCAGGTTTCTGTTAGGCATAAGATGTCAGGGAGGTTCTGTGCAACCCATGCCTCAAGTTCCGATAGATTGCGAAGGAGGCTCCTAATGTTCATGTGCGCAATCCGTAGTCCCATAGAAACAGACACTACTGGAAATGGGATGCGCCTCAGCTGGCTCATCCCTAAGTGAATAAAGTATTATAAAACAAATAAAAAATAGTTTTGATGCTTACGACTTTCATTTTCTGATGTACACAGTTTTTTGTCAAGGCTATGTTTACACATTTCATATCGCATGTAACAGTTATCTTCCTTGTAATGTTTTCATACATCATAAATTGCGTTATGAATACTGGAGACAACGGTTAGCCCACATTAAATTTTCTAATCTTCCAAGCACATGTCACTTTGGATTGACAATACACATAATTCTCTGAAACAATTCACAAAAACAGGTTATTACTATACAGTGGCGTGAAAAAGTATTTGCCCCCTTCCTGATTTTCTCTATTATTGCATATTTGTCACACTGGATGTTTTCAGGTCTTGAGACAAAATATAATATTAGATAAAGGGAACCTGAGTGGACAAATAACACTTTTTTTTTTTACTTATTTCATTTATTTAATGAAAAAAGTTAACCAACACCAACTGGCACTGTGTGAAAAAGTAATTGCCCCCTAGTTAAATCAACCCAATTAAAGGGATAATTAGAGTCAGCTGATTGAACACAGCCAGGCTTGATTACAGCCAGCCCTGCTCAATATAAACCTCACTTATTTTGGCCCTTACCATCAGAGTCACATTGCCAGCACAAAGATTCAACAAGCACATTATGCCACGATCAAAGGAAGTTCCTGAAAAGATCAGAAAAACATTTTGTTGCCCCTATCAGTCTGGAAAGGGTTACAAAGCTATTTCTAAGGCTCTGGGACTCCATCAACCACAGTGAGAGCCATAATCTCCAAATGGAGAACACTTGGAACAGTAGTGAACCTTCCCAGGAGTGGGCGGCCTGCCAAAATTACTCCAAGGGTGCAGTGTAAATCATCCAAGAAGTCTCAAAGGATCCTAAAACAACATCCAAAGAACTGCAGGCTCTTGCCTCAGCTAAGGTCAGTGTTCATGACTCACAATCAGAAAGAGACTGGGCAAAATGGGCTTCATGTGAGAGTAGCAAGCATGGAAACCACTGCTAACTAAGAAGAACATAAATGCTCGTCTCTCATTTGCCAAGAAGCACCTGGATGATCCACAAGCCTTTTGGGAAAATGTTCTATGGACAGATGAGTCCAAGTGGAACTTTTGGACAACATGGATCCCATAATGTCTCGCATAAAGCAAACACAGCATTCCACAGTAAGAACACCATACCAACAGTCAAACATGGTGGTGGTAGTGATGGTGTGGGATGCTTTGCTGCCTAAGGACCTGGATGACTTGCCATAATTAAAGGAACCATGAATTCTGCTCTGTACCAGAAAATTCTTAAGGAGAATGTCCAGTCATCCTTCCGCCAGCTGAAGCTGAAGCGTAGTTAGGTCATGCAGCAAGACAATGATCCAAAACACAAAAGCAAGTCCACATCAGAATGGTGAAAAGAAGTAAAATTAAAGTTTTGGAGTGGCCTAGTCAAAGTCCAGACTTAAACCCAATAGAGATGCTGTGGTAGGACCTGAAACGAGCAGTTCATGCTCGAAAACCTACCAAATGTTACTGAATTAAAGCAGTTCTATGAGGAAGAGTGGGTTAAAATTCCTCCACAGCGATGTGAAAGACTGATATTGAATTATAGGAAGTGTTTGGTTGCAGTCATTGCAGCTAAATGTGCCGTAAACCAGTTATTAAGTGTAAGGGGCAATTACTTTTTCACACAGTGCCAATTGGTGTTGGTTAACTTTTTT
Organism: Neoceratodus forsteri; assembly: GCA_016271365.2. Taxonomy (NCBI): domain Eukaryota; kingdom Metazoa; phylum Chordata; order Ceratodontiformes; family Ceratodontidae; genus Neoceratodus; species Neoceratodus forsteri. The sequence goes on along the minus strand of CM057453.1, from coordinate 1,335,295,319 downwards.
TCATTAAATAAGTGAAATAAAAAAAAAAAACAAGTGTTATTTGTTCACTCAGGTTCCCTTTATCTAATATTACATTTTGTCTAAAGACTGAAAACATCCAGTGTGACAAATATGCAATAATAGAGAAAATCAGGAAGGGGGCAAATACTTTTTCACACCACTGTACATTGCTTGGCCACTGAGTGCATTATCGTTTGTCTTCCAGCCACAATCCAAAAGCTTGACTATAGTATTTTGGCTCATTATCCAGGATAGCACTGAAAACGAATCCCAGCTGACCCCATTTCATGATTATCCGATCTTGGCAAAATGGCCATCATCCAGTAGATGCTCCTAATTATCTAAACAGACGTATCTATCACACCATAACTAGCCATCAAGTAACAGCATGACCTATTTGGTATTCCATTGCTTTTCCTGGGTTAGCGCTGCCCCCACCAGCCCCTTTTCACAGTCTTCGCTATCCAACCTTGAATAACATGTTTGCCATTCAGTGCATCCAGCAGATGTGGCGCAAAATTTTGCATGACCTTTGCATTGCTTTTGTGAATCCTGGCCCTGACATCCAAAACGTGAGATCTGGGAAGTACTTTGATTAAAAAAAAAAAAAAAAAAAAAACAGGAATTATTTCCAAATGTAGAGTCCATTGAATGGTATTTGCCTTCTATCTATATGTATAGATGACATTGTCTGGCAACTGAAACTCGTGTTGTACAGGTTCCATTTTTTTCCAAAGTCTCAATTTTTAAAGATATATACTTCAGGCATTTCAATGTCCCCAAATCTCATGATTTTATTCTGTTGACTTTGTGTAGTTCATCTCGCAAGCTCATTTTTGCCATGCATAGTTTGACAATACTCCACTTTGCCAACCACCTCATTTTTTAATTAAAGTACTTCCCAGATCTCACGCTTTGGATGTCAAGGCCAGGATTCACAAAAGCAATGCAAAGGTCACACAAAACTTTGCACCACACCTCCCGGTTGCACTAAAGGGCAAACGTACTATTCATAGTTGGATAGTGCAGACTGTAAATAGGGGCCAATGGGGACAGCGCTAACACAGGAAAATCAGTGCACTACCCAGTAGAGCTGCCCCCCAGCCAGCCAGAACAATGGCCCTGCAACCAATAGCACCCTGGCAGTAATGTACAGTTCACAAAAGTAGCTATGCAGATGAGTCCATTGGGCATGCAAGGCACTGGTGGCCATTAGCATGCCCCTTACGGGCTCATTTGCATTAGATTAGTATAGCTATTGCACACACCCCCACCAGCCCATGCCCCACGAAGCCACATTCCCTGGTAGCTGCCAACCTGACAGTAAGGGAAAAAGGTTTCCATAGTATAGTGTCCCACCCCAGTCCCCAACTGCCCACCTGAGAATTAAAAAAGAATGTTGCATAGTGTAGAGTCCCACTCCAGTCCTCATTCTCCCACCTGAGAATTAAAAAATAGTGTTCCATAGTGTAGGATCCCACCCCAGTCCCCGATCGCCCACCTGAGAATTAAAAAATAATGTTCCATAGTATAGGGTACAACCTCAGTCCCCAATCGCCCACCTGAGGATGAAAAAAGAATTTTCCACAGTGTAGGATCCCACGCCAGTCCCCAATCACCCACCACAGAATTAAAACATAGTTTTCCATAGTGTAGTGTCCCACCCCAGTCCCCAATCACTAACCCGATGATAAAAATTTTTTTTTTCATAGTGTAGGGTTCCCTTCCTGGTCCCCAATCCCCCACCCGGTAATGAAATTCCCCTTTTCCAAAGTGCAGAGGTCCCTTGCCCCTCCCTGGTCACCAATCACCATCCCCAAAGGAGCAACGCCATTCCCTAGTAGTCAAGGGTCCCTCCCCCAACCGCGACCAGTGTGACCCACCACCTCGCTCACCCCAACACAACTCCCAGCTGGCAACCAGCACAGCCTTCCTCACACCACCATGGCTGGCCACCAACTAAGCCCTCAAAGAGCACGTACTGTATACAGTACGGTTCCTTGACTGTGATTGACCAGTCACAGTGAAGGAGTCATACTGTATACAGTATGTGCTCCTTGAAGGTTCAGTCGGTGGCCAGCCATGGTGGTGTGAGGAGGGCTGTGCTGGTCACTGGCTGGGGGTCAGGTTTGGGGAAGAGCAGGGTGGTGGGTTGCACTGGTTGGGGTGGGGGAGGGACTCTAGACTACCAGGGAATGGTGTTGCTCCTTTGGGGATGGTGATTGGTGGACGGGTAGGGGGGAAGATCACTACACTATGGAAAATGTTGTGTTTTTTTTGCCAGGTGGAAGATTGGGGACCAAGGAGGGACCCTACACTATGGACAATATATATTTTTTTAACATCGGGTGGGCAGTCGGGGACTGGGGTGGGACACTACATTACGGAATTTTTTTAAATTCTTGGGTGGGCGATCAGGGACTAGGGTGGAACACTACACTATGGAAAATTATTTTTTAATTCTCTGGTGGGCGATCGGGGACTGAGGTGGGGATACTACACTATGAAGAATAATTTTTTAATTCTCAGGTGGACAGTCGGGGACTGGGGTGGGACCCTACACACACTGTAGAACATTATTTTGTAATTCTCGGGTGGGTGATCAGGGACTGGGGTGGGACCTTACACTATGGAAAATTATTTTTTAATTCTTGAGTGGGCGAGCGGGGACTGGGGTGGGACACTACACTATGGAAAATAGTTTTTTTAATTCTCAGGTGGGCGATTGGGGACTAGGGTGGAACACTACACTATGAAGTATTTTTTTTTAATTCTCAGGAGGGGAATCAGGGACTGGGTGGGACCCTACACAGTGAAACATTATTTTTTAATTGTCAAGTAGGTAATTGGGGACTGGGGTGGGACCCTACACTATGGAATTGCCCCTGATAAAACAGTAGGTAGATGGACCACCATGAGGGTTTGAAAACTGTGAGGGGCTTACCCTTAGGGGAAGTGCTCTAACAGCCAGCTTACTTAGGATGGTTCTTTCAAAGATATGATTCTGGTTAGACTGGGCATACTGCAGGAGGGGGTCTGCTGGCTGGCCAGGATTCATTACAATAAGCTGCCCTCCAAACAAAATCAAGGATTGGAGTTAAGAGGGGCACAGTTACAGATGTTCTGCTTTGGAAGAATAGGGAAGTGTGGCTAGGGAATGGGGGACTTAGAAAATATGCCATCAACTGCTGGCATAGTGCCAGGAGCCTGTAGTTCAGAACAGTTTTTTAAGCCTGAGGAACACTAGCCGGCCCAGTGGCGCTGAGGGTTGAGGCACTGGCCGCCATACCTTGTGGCACACTGGTGCCCTGGGTTTGGACGCGAACCCAGGTCACCAGGGGTTGGTAGGGGAGGGATAGGATTGAGCATGCAGAAGACTGCTCTTCTATCCCAAGGAGGAATCCAGGGAGTCACTGCTCTGTAGCGGCCCCTGGTGATGACCAGGGGCCCTACTGGAGTGGTGCCATAAGGGGGGGCTGAGTGCAGAAGACATCGGCACACTGTGCCTAGACGCCATTGCATGCGACACTCCGCAGGGAGTGACAAATCAGAGGAAAAAATGGGCACAGGTCAGGCAGCATGATCCTCCAACCTCCACGGCCTGGCCCAAATGGTGCCTCCTCAGCTGGATCCTGTATGGGTGAGTGGAGCAGTGGGAGCTATGAGGAAATGGCCAGATCTCAGGTTCAGGGACAGGGGGTCGGTCGGGGATGACTTGCCGACTGTGCCTAGGCAAGGAGAGAAAATATCTGGGGGGAAAAAAAGTCTGTGGAACACCAGGGAAGGAGCACTCGGAGCTGCATAGGTAAAGATTGGAATGGAGAGGTACAGTGGTCATGAGACTAGCCCTGGCCATCTGGAGAAGGTAAAGTACTTTAAATTTTTTTTTAAATATTAATAAAAGAATACGTGAGCCCAAAAATACGAATAGTGAAAACTATTCATTATTTAGTTGAATATTCAGGAAACCTAACATTTGTGGTATTTGAGAATTACAATTAGAGGTCTACATACTCCTTATGACTAGCCCTCTGGTTCTTGGTTTGGGTAAACCCTGTCTTTGAAAGAGCTCTTCCCCTTTCATGTACAGTGCATTATATATTCCTCTTGATACTACTTGCAGTGCCCTTCTCATACATTGTCTTAGCCTTTCCAATTTTCTTTTGCACGCCAGTAGTGCTTCTCTGTATTGCCCTTACCGTTGTTTGTTTTTTCAATCCTGTGTGCAGTGAAGGTCTTCTAATGACCTAGTGTGTCTGGGTAAACACTGATGTTTTCCTTGCTCCCTGTGAAATGACAGCATTTTCCTAATATAGCCATGGCATTTCTTCTCTTAATTTTTTTCTTTCACAACTCAAGTTTTGGAAGCAGCTCTCCATGGGAGGAGGAACAACATCCTTATTAAGAACTTCTTGCTACTGTATGCCATAGGTTCAAAGTGTTGCACATAGCTAAATCATAAGTGGCACTTGATAACCCTTATTTTAAAGCTAACTTACATGCATAACAAGAGAAGAACTGATTCAACTACCATTACACAGGCACACCGTCCCTTTCTGTACTTCACACTGTCTGCCAGCTACAGTGCCTATATCAGAAGATGGCCACAGTATAATGAGGGCACAAGTCTAAAACCTTAAGAACCAAAGGACATAAGCTGCCCATTTTCAAGGTGGACTCGGACATTCTAACCACTGAGCCCTGAGCTACTGTACTGTAGTAGCTATCAAAGAATGACTTTGTTAAAACTAATACAGTAATTTTATCACAGCATGTCTCTTCTATGCAGGCAGAAAATGAATCTTTGTATAATAAAATACAAGGAAGTAATTCAGATGTGGCAAGGGAAGCTGTAGGGGTAGTGCAGGATAGGTTTAAGGAGCTGGGAAGGGGCCTGAAGCAGGTAGCACACACAGTGAACTTCACTGATTTGCTACCTCTGCATGGTTGGGGGAAACCTAGAGAACTCCACACTGGGTCCTTCAATAAGTGGTTGAAGGCATGGGCAGAGAAGAAGGGCTTTGGTTACATCCGGTGCTGGGGTCATATGTGAGGGAAAGGAGGCCTATACAAGGGAGACAACCTCCATCCATACAGAAGGGGAACAGTGATCCTTGGTGGAAGGTTTAAATGCTACTTTGGTGAGCATTTAAGCTAGTCAAGGGGGGAGGCAGAAAGACTGAGGGAAGCAGAGATTGCTCCCCTCCAGAGATTAGTGCAAGATTGAAGGTTAGCCCAGGGATAAGAGATTCCCTAGAGGTTGATGGAAGCAAAAAGAAGGGCAGGGCAGGCAAGTAAGTCTGGAGGAGGAACTTCAGTTGAAAGAGGTGAAGGAAGGAAGGCAGGACGACAACATAACAGGGGAGGGCAGAACCGAGGTAACAAAGGGGGCAAGGGAGGGAAGCAGGAAGGGAAAGTAGGTTAGTGGGAGAGAGGGACAAAGAGAAGGGAAAGTCATGTGTTCCAATGCAAGGAGTCTGGGAAACAAACTTCCTGACCCTGAGGCAATGATTGTTGAGGCGGACCTAGATCTGGTGGCCATGATGGAATCATAGTGCATGAACAACTACAGCTGGGAAGTGCCCACCCCAGGCTACACCATGTTCCAGAAGGACAGGTATGGGAGGAAAGGTGGAGGGGTTGTTTTATATGTGAAGGAGAGTATAAAAGTCACTGAGATACAGGGGCAACAGGGGGACAATGAAGGGCTGGAGGTACTATTAGTCAGCCTAGAGACAGGGTTGGGGGACGTTCTTCACAAGGGGTGGTATACAGGCCTCCAGCACAGGGGGAAGATTTAGACAGAGTCCTGGGGAAGTCTTTAACAAAATGGCCAATGAGGGAAAAGTTTTGATTATGGGGGACTTTAATCTGCCAGATGTAGGTTGGGGTATTCTCACCACAGCTACATTGAGAGGCAAGGCCATCCTCGACTCCATACAAGGGGAATTTCTCAGGAAGCTGGATTTGGAACCCACTAGGGATGGAGCAGTGCTGGACCTGGTACTTACAAATGGAGATGGCATTGCTGATGCCACATTGGGTAGTCCACTGGGTGCAAGTGATAATTGTATTGTGTGGTTTAGCATACAGATAGGACAGGTAAAAACACACTAAGACAAGTGTCCTGGACTTCAGCTGGCCTGGTGGCACTGAGGGTTGAGGCGCTGGACGGTACACCTCGCGCCACACCAGTGACCCGGGTTCAGGAATGGACTCGGGTTGTCGGTGGGTCGGCAGGGGAAGATCAGGATCAAGCATCTGTAGACTGCTCTCCTGATCCTGTGGAGGGTTGGGGAAAGCCACAGTGCTGTAGCAGCAACTGGGGATGCCCGAGGGCACTACATGCCAGTGCAGCTGGGGAGGAGCACGGTAGATGTCAGCACATTGTGCTTGGATGTCATTGTGCGTCCGTGCTCCAGTAAGCACAACTAGGTGGAAAATGGCTTGGGGTGACCATGCAGCTTGATGGCTGTGCCCTGCCTCGCCAGGAGGACTCTCGTGGAATCACACTGGGGGGGTCAGGGGCCAGTCCAGCTGGGTAGGGTATGGGGAGACCCTTCAGCAGACTGGCAATGACTGTACCAGATCCCCCATCATGTGAGTGAGCCTGGTGTTCTCCCAGCAGGCAGGGCCAGCGGCTGGATGCCCCCGCCGGTAATTGCTGCAGCAAGGCGGAAAAGAAAGCTGTGATAAAAAAAAAGTGTCCTGGACTTCAGGAAGGCAGATTTTAAAGAAATTGGAAACTGCCTCAGAGAATACCTTGGGGGGGGTGGCAGAGGGTGAGTGGAGGCTCAATGGTACAAAATTAAAGAGGGTATAGCCCAAGAAATGACATGCAGTTTGAAGGAAATGAGCAAGGGAAACAGGAGGAAGAGGCCACAATGGTTCTCTAAGGAAGTGGCAAAGGCAGTGAAGGAGAAGAAAACAGGAAGAATACAGCATTTAGAAAATACTGTACATGGAGGCCCAGAAGGATGAAGACAAGGAGGTATATCTGGCAAAACAAAGGGAGGCAGGAAGGAGGGTGAGGGCAGCTAAAGCAGTAACAGAGAAGAAGATAGCTAAGGAGGTCAAAAAATGGGACAAGACTGTATTCAGGTATGTTGAAGGGGAAAGAAGACAAGAGGAGGGATAGTGAGACTCAGGAGGGTAGGGGAGGACTGCACAGAAGAAGATAAGTGAAAGTGGAAATACTAAACGACTACTTCTGCTCAGTCTTCATAGTAGAGGGTGGTGGGATGGACCACCATGCTGCAGTAAGCACCAGGAAGGGGGGAGTGGACACAAGTCCATTCTTGGTGAAGAGGGTCCAGAAGGGATTGTAAATCTTAAAGGAGAATAAGGTAATGGGGTCAGATGGGATTCCAAGGCTTCTAAAGGAGGTTAGCATGGTGCTGGCCTCCCCCTGGCAGTGCTTGTTAGCACCTCAGTGAAGATGGGGGAAATTTCAGAGAACTGGAGGAGGGCCAATGTTCTCCCTCTGCACCAAAGTGGCAGTAGGGAAGAAGTTAACAACAACAGGCCAGTCAGTCTCACATCAGTAGTGGGGAAGTTAATGTAGAGACTACTGAAGGAGGGGCTTATGGAGCACCTGGATGGAAACGGGCTGCAGGACCACCAGCAGCACGGCTTCACAGTGGGGAGGTCATGTCAAACTAATCTCATTGATTTATTTGACTGCGTTACCAGGGAGGTGGATCAAGGGAGAGCAGTGGACGTGGCCTATCTGGACATCAGCAATGCTTTTAACACTGTGCCACACAGGAGGCTAGATAAGAAACTAAGCAGCCTGGAGGTGGGGGAGAAAATGACAAGCTGGGTATTAAACTGGTTAAGAGATAAGCGGCAAAGGGTGGTGGTAAACGTTAGCCACTCAGGTGATAGGAAAGTGACTCATGGGGTGCCGCAGGGTTTAATGCTGGGACTGGTCCTCTTCAATATCTTCATAAGTGACACTGCAGAGGAGCTTGAGGGTAAGGTGTGTCTCTTTGCCAAGGATACATAAATCGGCAACAGGGTTGACACTCAGGAAGAGGTGGACAGAATACAAAGTGATCTGAGGAAACTAGAGGAATGGTCTAGGGGTGGCAGCTGGGTGTCAATGCCAAAAAGTGCAAAGTTATGCACATACAGCTGTGGAACCCAGGGGCTGTGTCTAAGATGGGGGCAGTGGAGCTTATAGTCACCAAGAAAGAAAGAGATCTAGGGGTCATCATATCTGATGACTTCAAGATAGCTGGGCAGTGTGACAAAGCAGTGGGAAAGGCTAGCAGGATGCTGGGGTCCATTGGAAGAGAGATTTCTAGCAGGAGGAGGGAGGTGGTGCTGTCATTGTATCACTCACTGGTGAGGCCCTACCTGGAGCAACATGTCCAGTTCTGGATGCTGCACATCAGCAAGGACATTGAAAGGGTCAAGGTTGAACAGAGAAGGGCAACTAAAATGGTGAGGGGGTTGTACAAGACAGCATATGAGAAAAGGCTACAGAAACTCAACATGTACTGCCTGGAAGAGAGTAGAGTGAGAGGGGATGTGGTTGAAACCTATAGGTACCTCACAGGGGTGAACAAGCTGCAAGTGGAGGATCTATTTCAGAGAAAGGAAGGCACTAGAATGGGTGCATGCAATGAAACTAAGAGGGGAAACGTTTAGGAGAGATGTGCAGAAATACTTTACAGAAAGTGTGGTAGATGACTACAGCATCCTGCCAGAGGAGGTAGTGGAGGCAAAGACTGTAGGGCGCTTCAAACATGCGTGGGATAGGCATAGGGGCATATTAAGTAGAGGAATTGGGGAGGTAGTCACACCTATGACCAACTAGGGTCAGTGGTGATGGAACAGATATGTACAAGGGGGAGACTGGACGGTCCTAAAGGTTCTTTTCTGCCAACAAAATCTATGTTTCTGTGTTTTCCTTACCCTGCAACTAGGACTGGTCAGTCAGCCAACACATTGGTGGCTAGCCTCAGAATTGTTGAATGATCCCATATTTAAGGAACTCCTTCAGGACAAGATAGCACAAATAATTCAAGAAACCACAGGGGCAAATATCTCTAAAGCATTGTCTTTGGATACTCTGATTGTTGTTCTTTGAGGGGAAATCATTGCTTACAGTACCTGTCAAAAATGACAGAGGGAGAAAATAGGAATGTACTGTATATATATCTCCTTGTGGACACATTCACTTTCCTTAGGATGGCCCACAAGCAGGGGGATCATTTTCTTCTGCTGCAGATTCAGAAAACAACCCAAAAAATACAACATTTACTAAATTACAAAACTGAAACAGACCTAAGGTACCTGAAAAGAAGTTCTATGAGGGTGGTCCAGAGCCTTTAAAGTACTGGCCTGCCATCTCCGATAACAGGGAAGACAATCTGCAATCCTTAAATTATTAGATGGACAAAGTCACAATTTGGTATACAAAAGCAAGGTTATGCTTAGAATCCTAACGTAGTATTATCAGCAACTTTATCACCAGCCACCTGAACCTTGATACAGAGTATGCAGCAATTTTTGACAGTATCACTCTTCCACATTTCTCAGACCAGCAGAAAGCAGCCCTGACCAGGCCACTGCTGAGTCATGAAATCCTGTAAGCAATAAAAACATGAAAACAAGGAAAGCCCCAACCAGAATGCTACAGAAATGAATATTACAAAATCATGTAGACCTCTCTCATCCCTTCCCTGCTTTTAAAATTTCAAAAGGTTTTCAAGGGGAGGTGCCCCTCCAATCTTCCAGAAATATGCCAACATAATGGATATAGTGAAGCCAGGTAGGAATGCAATAAATGTGAATCTTACTGACCAGTTTTGGTCCAGAATGCCGATTACAACATTTTTAAGACAATGCTTGCCAAGAGGCTGGGGGCCATATTCCCCATTAATATCAATCCAGACCAAACTGAGTTTGTCCCACTCCAAAAGATGCAGGAAAGCATCTGAAGAACATTCTCATACACTATACCTCCACCCACCCTTCTGCTCAGTCTTGAGGCATTTGACAGGGTGTCTTGGAGGTTTCTCGAGGGCACTCTGTCCAAACTGCCCCCCAAGCTTACAACATTGATTGACAAAATAGAATTGTAGGCAGAGCTGTGCAACATGCCTCCAGGTGCTAGCACCCTTATTGTCTATGTGCCTCTAAGGGACCTAACAAAATAATATAAGCAATTAAATTTTTGTACAAAGCATCAGTTGCTACAGTTCTTTTCACCCTTGCTGCTCAATGGCCTGAAGAAAATAGGAAACATTGCTTCCTATAAGAAACAAGAAAAAAGTGTTGCTTTTTTTTGTGGTCTGAATTTGAAATAGCTTCAGCACTTAACAGTTGCTTACAATAACATCTGCCATTTTGTCTTGCTTGCTCTGACTCATATCCATCATTGTTCCACCATGCTAATTTAGGTTAGCTGTCTCCAGCTGCTTGAATGAAACAGGGTATCTATAGCCCTAATGGTGTGTATGTTGCTTGACCAAGCCTATATAAATAAAAATGTTTGACTACTACTGATATATTTTTGGGGGTGTAATATTTATAAAGCAATTTTTTCAAATAAATCTTTTCCTTGAAATGATTTGGTAATTTTAAATGATTCTAGACATCTACTTTTATCTAAGGCAATATCTTTGCAAACTCGATTTTATAAAACTAAAATGGGATCTCATGCCTTCTCTATAGCTTCTCTAATTTATTGGAACAAGCTACCTGAGATCAATCTTAAGTCATACTGCTATGAAGTATTTAAAAAAAAATGTCTGCATCAATATTTGATGTAATTGTGTATGACATGTTTTGCATTGTACTGCATTGCATTTATTGAAATTGTATGTATTTTATTCTTGCATTGTTTTGGCCCGGGTCCAGCCTGAAAAAGAACCTTTGGTTCAGTTGCTCCTAACTGGTAATTAAATTTCAAATAAATAAAATAAAATAATGTGTTGGGAGTACCTCCCAAACCACTTGACCCTTTCTCCATGCACAGGGAAATGGAATCTGTGATAGTTACTCCAGGTCCCAGGTGTCCACCCTACTCCAACATCTGGTAGAGCCACTGTTAACTATTAACCATTTAAACCATTGCCTATGATGAGTCAGGAACACAGCTACATTTTCCAAATGTGCTGCAGGTATGCCCTCCTCTGTCTCCCTATGTGGAGAGACCCTTAACACTTCCTACAGTACCCATTTTAGGATGGGTGGGCAGGAAATGCAACCACAAGCTTGGGCCAAATGGAAGAAAAGAGAGCTTTGCTAAGCCATCCAGGGACTGAGAACCCCATGGAAGCCCCACCTGAAGGCTGGACTTTGCCAGCCCAGTTATTACACTGGCACCGCCGAGCAGCTCCCTCTTTGGTTCACCCTGAGGCCCCTGACTGAATTTCAGTGGGAGCATTAGGCAAGCAGGCTTTTCATGCCAATCCCTTGGCAGGGGTTGTGGTGGTGATTGGCAGGGGTGCCACTGGAGCAGCACTATTTCCAAATCCCCTAGAACCGATATTGGGTCCAGGGTTCATTGAACAATGTAGGTGCCAATTCCCCAAATGCATCCCCCTCACACCAACAAAAGAGTCACACATACACACACACACACACACACACACACACATATTTTGGGGGAATACTTTGCCACAATATTTGCTTACTATAACTTCCATTTCAACTTAACTTATTATTACAGTGATTGTAAAACAACACACAAAATAACTATTACATCGGTCTGTAGTACAACACACTTTGTCATAAAGTAACAAATTAACATTGAAGTGGGAGGAAGCAGCAACACTGAGACCTGGGTGCCATGACTGACTCCTCCCATAAAGGACAAATTCAAGTCTGTCCAGAGGCTGGCCCTCTGCCTGCTTGTCCCACCAAATACTGGGGTGTTCCTCTCAAACCCATTGCCCTTACCTCAGTGCACAAGGAAGTGGCTTCCCTGAGCAGTTGTTTTGGGTCCTAGGCATCCATTCTGGTCCAGCCCCTAGTAGTGCTACTGTTAGCCATTAACCATTTAAGACCACTGCCCAAGGTACCTGCCACCACTGGACACCAGGCAGAGATCCCTCACTTGTCTGCATCCCTGTAACTAGCCTCCTCTCCCTTGCCACTCCCTACAGATTTTCCAAATATTCCTGTAGGTGCAAGTTGAACAGATCCACTTCTATGTCTGACAAATGAACTCTGACTCCATAATACAACCAGGCACAGCTGGGCATGATGGGCATGATGTGCACAATCCTGTGTCCCTTCAGTATCTGTATGGACTTCCCCAATTTCTGAGTACCCTTCCTACCATAAAATGTCAGACCAAACCAACTAAAAGTCTGGTAGCCATCTCCATACTGTAATTGCCCCAAGTCCTGTTTCATCTGAAAGATGAGTGACAGAGACCCAGTCCCAAATTCTTTCCTACTAGGTTAATGATCAGCATATCAGATTATCCAAACCCCTTCATCTTTTTTAAACTCAATAAAAGGTTGATTTAAAATACAACAAACATAAAGAAATAGTACATTTCATGGACTTGACGATAGTACCATTTTCATTTGCAAGGTCATATCTGATATCACATTCAGCTATATGTTTAACATGCTATACTCTACTACATGAATTGCATTTGATAACTTAATGTTGTAGATACCATCAATAAAAACAGAAAAATGAGCAGCAGAAGGATTAAGGGCAATAGCACCCAGTACTTTTCCCATCACCGTGCTGATTTGTGTCTAGATGTGAACTAGCATGTCACAAGCCCAGAATATATGAAAGTGTGTACTACAGTAGGGTGGATTGTTCTGCCCAAAATCCGAACCCCCAGATTGAATCCTGGAACCATGGACCCAGATAAATACAGACTTTGCTGCAGAAGTCTGGTTCTGGGTCTGTGGTAAGCCGCAGAGTGTGCCTTTCCCCCACTGTGTTGACTGTTGCCATGGGGATGCCATCGGCATGCTCGCTTCATATATAGGCAGCTGGTGGCATCCAATCAGGCAAGTCATGTGATGCACTCATGGTATATAACCATGGTGAGTGTGCAACATGGTCCAGAGGTGCGACGGGAGCAGAGGAAACAGGAGTGGGGAGCGTTACTGAGTGGTGCACATTTGGGAGCCAGAGGAGAGGATTCTTTTGAAGACTGACTTTGGTTTGGGTGGCTTGCTGGTGACAACAGTTCGAAGGATAAAAAACAGAGAGAGACAAAGTGACTTACTGGGGCGGGGTGGGGCAGAAAGAAAGTCATCATCGGGAGGGAGAGGAGAGGAATTGGATGGACAGAGAGAGAGAGAGAGAGAGCAGGTGGTGGGGTGATTAGAGGTGAAGAAAAAAGACAAATGCAAAAAAAACACATCATTTTTTAGAGTGTGTGTGGATTGTGGACTGGAGTGGAAACTGACTTTTTTAAGAAATTTTACAGTCACAGAAATCACAAATAAAGTTCATCTTGGCGTGTGTGTGTGTGTGTGTGTGTGTGTGTGTGTGTGTGTGTGTGTGTACAGGGCAGGCTGGCAATATAAATCTTTGACTTGTGCCATCCAGAGGAGGGAGAGAGAGAGAGAGAGAGAGAGAGAGAAAGAGAGAGAGAGAGAGATACTACTGGGGACCAAAGAGAAATTTTACAGTCACAGAAATCACAAATAAAGCTAATCTTTCTTGGCCTAATTGTGGCTGTGTGTGTGTGTGTGTGTGTGTGCATGCATACACAGGGCAGGCTGGCAAAATAAATCTTTGAACTGCGCAGACCAGAGCAAAAGGAGAGAGGGAGAGAGACTACTAGGGGCCAAAGAGAAATTTTACAGTCACGGAAACCACAAATAAAATATGTACATTTTCTGTATATTCTTATTGTTCCATCAGAAAAGAGACTTATGGAGGGAAGGCGGCATAGATTATCACAAATAAAAAAATAAATTTGTATTCTTGTTGTTTCATCCACTTCAACTAGAAGAGTCACTCACATCACGATTCAGAGACAGAAAGAGAGAGAGAGACTTGCTGGGGGCCATAAAAAATATTATTCTGACTGAGCCAAAGACTGACCCTGTTGCAGGTCAGACACACTGCTGTTGGCTGGGGAGGCCCTGTGGAGTGCAAAGTGACTGACTGGCACTGCTGGGTGTCAGAAAGACTTGGCACTGTCTGCTGTGGACCATCATGATCACGTTAACGTTCATTCACATATAAAAAAAAAATACTTTTCTGACAGAAACAGACAAGTTGCTGCACCTGTGCTGCTGGCTGTGGGGGCCCAGGAACATTGTGAATTTGTGACTTGTAGCAGTCAATTTCATTAATTTTTTTTTCTTTAACTCAGAAAATAGGAAAGCAAAAGCCACAAGGTGTTTTCATTCATTAATTTATTGCAACTAAATACACAATAACACAAGTAAAGTACACACAAGTGTCATCATCACTCATTCCATCCATTATTTCTCCTCCTTATCCTTCTTATTTTTATCGTATATCATATAACCATTAACCAACCCCAGTGTGCAACTATGTATGCACCAGATGTGTCTGCATCACCAATCTAAATTTTGGGGCACACTGTTGGGTAAGAGTTGTTGAATAAAGTTGGTCTCTGAACAGTAACAGTAGGAGTCACTCAGTGATCTAAGCTTGGAACGATGTGGTGGTGTACTGCTGTTGGTGTGCTGTGTACAACAAATTCTGACCTGGCCTGTAGGTGTGGGTGTGGGTGGGAGTCATCAGAGGACATTAGGTAGAGGGATCTTTTTACAGGTTAGAATTTAGGAAAAAAAATGGACCAAAGTGTTGATGAGGCATACTCTCAGGTAGGCAGTGGAACTGCAAAGGAAAGCAGTCAGCCTGCAAAGGGAAAACAAAATCAAACCCAAATAAGTGCTTTTTTTACATCTAAAGTTTCATCTTCCAAGTGAATGCTTCAATCCAAAAAAGGTGCATCTGTTGGATCAGTCCCAAGAAAAAGTCCCAAATAAAAAAAAAAGTTATTTAGTTAAAACCAAAGGGCTGGTGGGTACTACCCACAGAGGCACCCCAAGGTATGGAACAAATGCATAGTGGGCAACTGCCAGTCCCTCACAGTCATCAGATTCTTCTGAAGTTGAACACGACAAGGGTAATAATAAAGATGAAGATGATGAAGAGAATGATCAGGCAGCACAAGGTTTACTGAAGGGGATGAAAATTGCAGATGAAGAAGAAAGAGAAAGAAAGGTTTTGGTTTGGTAGAAGGGCAGTGGGAATAAATCACAAAAGGAAGAGGCCCAAGACAAATCTGGGGAGGGGGGTGAGGGGGATCCTGAAAAGGTGAATGAGATGCAGTGCATTCCTGGGGGGGGAAATGCTGTCTGTAAATGGCCAATCAGCAGGGGCAAAAAGAAATGAGCATTGGGAACTTCAGCACTGAAAAGGCACCTAGACAGATGTCATAACATTACTGAGAACTCCAGCTGTGATACTTGAAAAGACAATGACAGTGGTAGCTCACAACACTCCGGGGTAACTCCGATAGATGAAAGTAGTGGCAGCCCATGCAGCACTACAGAGACACCTCCACCACCTCCTTCCATTTGAAGGACTACTACTTTTATTGAAAGTGACGCGTCCAAAAGCACCCCTCCTTCAAGGAGGCAGCTTACCATCTCAGAGACATACAAACATAAAGCCAAATATGCCTTGACCCATCCTGTTGCTGTTACAATAACCAAGAAAATTTCTGAAATGATAGCTGTTGATTTGCTACTTATAATGTGGTTGAACATATAAGATTCAGGCAGCTGCTTGAGTACCTCGAATCTCGATATAGTATACCATCGAGAAAATACTTCTCAACAGGGATTCCAGAACTCTACGATGTATGTAACAAATTAAGATGAGTTTTGTGCAGTGCCGTTTGGAGGGTGGTGCATCTCACAACAGATATCTGGACAAGCTGTCAATCTGAACCCTTCATGTCTGTCACTGCACACTGGGCATGTTTTGATAATTCTTGTGGGGACAGTGAAACTCAGTTTGCTGTTCTAAGAATGTTTTATTTTCCATCTGGACATATCTCATACATCAGTGAAGAGCTCCAAAAACCAATACAGCAATGGCTTACTTCACAGGGACTGTCAGTTGACTTTATAGTTTCAGATAATGGGGCCAACATTAGGAAGGCCTTGGAGGAGGGGGGCTTTGTTCACATCCACTGCTTTGCACGTTGCTTAAATTTAATAGTTCACAGTTTTCTTGATGAGGACAGGGACATTAAGACTCTTGTTAGCACTGCTAAAAAAATATGCACTCACTTCAGTCACTCAAGCAAAGCCCGTCACTTGTTTGAAAAAAATACAGCAGGAGCACAATTTACCTTTGCACAGACTGATCCAAGACATTTCTACTCAATGGAATTCAACCTTTCTTATGTTCCAAAAGCTGCTGAAACAAAAGAAAGCAGTCAGACAAGACACCTTGGAAAATAAAATTGGTGATGCAAATGTCTATATTACTCCACCACAGTGGGCCAGGCTGGAGTTTTTAATTTCACTCCTCCAGCCATTTGAGGAAATCACCAGAGAGGTGAGTGCAAACACAGCAACTCTGAGCCAGGTGATACCCATAATAAAAATGTTTTAAATCAGATTGAATCTGATTTGGGAAAAGTTAGATAACCAAGACAGTTCTATCACACAGGCTGCCAGTGGCACTGCTGACGCATACAGGTTGCCCCCCAGAATACAACAAGATCTAATGAGATGTATGATCAAAAAAGTTGGGGAAGATGACAAACTATGTAAAATACTTCATTCTGAGTACTACATTAAAGCAACAATCTTGGACACATGATACAAATCAAAGCAATTATTGAGTGATGATGGCACTCTTTTGAGATAAACAAACTAGAAATAATTGATGAGGTGTGTGCTGTCATTGAACAGAGTACAACAGCAGCACCACATTCAGAATCTTCTTCACAACACAGCACAGCATCAAGTGGCCCACCCTCTAGTGTTGCAGCATTTTCTCCCTCTTCCTCCTCAGCCACAGCGGCAGGATCTTCTTCTCCACCATCCAAACATAGCACTATCCCACAGTCACTTGGTTCAGCTTTATGTCTCTGGAGTCACTTACAAGATGTAGTCGTAACATCTTCATCTACTTCTGTTAACACAGCCTCCGCACAAACCATTGTTGAAATGTACCTGGCAGAGCACAATATCAACTGGAATGCCAAACCTTTGAAATACTGGAAATCCAAACATTGTATGTGGCCTGCTTTAGCAAACATTGCAATGAAGTACATGAACTGCCCTCCAACTAGCATCTGTTCAGAACAATAGTTTAGTTCAGCTGGTAACACCATTACTGATAGATCCTGTTTGACACTGAAAAATGCAGAACGTTTGACATTTCTGAAAGTCAACATTCCTCACTTTAATTTGGGATATGATACCTGAATGAAACAGTAAGTCTGAGTGAGCAGTCCCTAGCCACAAAACACTTTCAAGAATTTATTTTGTGCCTGTGGTGAAAATCTTTTGTGAATAGGGTCTACTACATGAGGCAGTATTTAATTGCAGCAAGCCAGATCATGACTCAGGATGATGGACCAGGCCAGCCAGAATTACTTGAATGATCACAATGAGCACAGATACATGAAAAATAACATCAGTGGGTTCAGAGTCCAAATACTATATAGCAAGCAACTACATTTCATGTCACAAACTTACTTGGTGGTACTAGGTACCACTTTGCTCTGAAAGGTAGGGTACTGCTGTTGACTACCACTGCTACTTGTCACTTTTTGTCCTCATGTCTACTACTAATACTTGTCACTTTTTTTCCTCAGCAATTGATTAAAAAATATTATTTTACCATCGATCTGACTGTACTGTAGTATTACTGTTTTAATTTTTGTACAATGGATGGCTTAGCAGAAGTCTGAATGAACACTGAAACTGAATGCTCTTTGTATAATATATTTCTCATGTCCCCCATATTTGGCTGTGATTCTTAACAGAGAAAAATGTAAATTAATGTCTTTATTGTGTGTGTGTGTGTGTGTGTGTGTGTGCGTGTGGCGTGTGTGGTATGCTAGTCCAGCTGTAACAACACTACATCTCACTTACAGTAACTGGGCTGAGATTATTATATTTTAATTTTTACATAGTTAAAGGGACACTGTCAACCTGTTTTCCATCATATTATTTCTAGTTAAAAACCCACATTTTATGATTGCTTACTGCCTCTAAAATTCATCAGTGTTGCTGTTTGTTTTGTATTTCTTCTTCCTTAGTAGAACTGAAATGCATGGTAATATATATTTATAAACAACTTTGTTTTATTTCAAATCCTAATTCTATTCTTCTTGAATACTTCCTAAACATTAGAAGCACCCCCAAACAATGCAGTCACTCATAAGGCAGTAGTCACCTCAACTCCCACTGCATCATGAGTGGCTAGACTGTGTAGGGGGTATTCCTAAGTCCAGTAAAGATTTTGTGGGAGTTGATAAAAAAATGTAAACAAACCTGTTTGTGTGTGGTAACACCAGTATGGTGGGCAGTCTGTTGTTCACTTTTTAAAAGAAAAAAAAGAATCAGAATCAAACCACGAGCTACATCAGCAATCTCTACAGAATGTTAGCAATCATAAAATATGTTTTTTAAACAAGGGACACTTTGAGGCCTAAAGGGGTTGACAGTGTCCCTTTAAATTGCTTTGCAATGGTTGGCAGCAATTGTGGAACTAGGAAGGATGTAACTGTGTGTCATTCGGTCTTCAGGTGGCAGTAGCAACCTTTATTTTATGACTGCACTGCACTTGACCAATGTGATATGACTGACTGGCTGCCTGGGTGGTGATCAGTTTATGTCTTTCATTTCTTGTTTAATAAATGTATTGTGCGTTGAACAGTAGTAGAAGTAGTCATAGACAACATTACCACCTGTTGGACCAGGTAGTGTACCATACCACCATACACTGGGACATGCGATGCAGTTCCATCATTCACATGGGTAGGGTGGGTGGGCACTTACTGCTGCTCATTTTGATCATTCATTTCTTTTGCCTGGTTTGCTCGGACTGGAAAATCCATCAAAATAATACCCACACAGCAGCAGCATTAATAAAAAATATCTTAGCTGCCTGCACTGCTTGGTATTTCTTTGTGATATAATAGTACTTGCATCTGTCTGTCTCTCTGTCTGTCTGTCTGTCTCTCTCTCCCTCCCAGCACACTCACAGCATGGTCCCGAGCAAGATATGCCACAGTATAGGTCAGCCATGAAGTAGCTAGTAGTAGTTATTGCTTTTATTTAGCAGTTTTACTGTAATTTTTATACAAATAAGGCATTAAAATTATTTCCTTTCTGCCTGTTTGTTAAATGACCGACTTTGGCCACTTTTATGCATTTTACCACATTTTTTCAAATATTTATAAATAATCAGAACTAATTATAACTAATCAGAACAAATCAGAACTCCACCAAGTTTTGGTTCTTATTTAAGGAGGATCAGAAATTCACCGAGTTCTCCCAACCCTAGTGAGTACCTATGTCAGCATTCCCCCTCCAACAGATACTTTTGGCACTGAGGCTGTAATGTCTAGTTACTGATTGGTTATGGAAAAATTGCATAAGAAAATACTAGGGATTTTCCTGCCATGTTGACATAGTTTTCCACCCACTAGCCCAAACCCTCTCCCACTGTTTCTCTGAGACTACAATACTGACGTCCTTTCTCCTTCTATCCTTTATAGTTAGGGCAGAAATCATCTGAGATTTAATTAACCACCCATAAGCTTGCAATATTTATCTGCCTCTTATGGCTAGCCTTGTTGTTCATTATAAGAAGTCCTCCCACACCATATGATCTTGCACTATCTTCCCCAGTCTGCTTTCTGTCTGTAGGCAGTGGTACATTTGAAAACATCTGAAAATGTCTCTGCTTGGGAGGTCAAATGCCTCCATACCATGCTCAGTGGGAAGAGAAATACCTTACTGCAGGAGCTGGGCAAAGCTGGTTAGTATAAGGGTGTTCCAAGTATGAAACACAACATCCTGCATCCCATTCAGAAAGTCAGGGTCCCCAGTGGTGATTGTGAGGGTCCCACTATCATTTGAAGTGTTTTTCCTGGTTTGGGTTTGAAGCTGTTCCGCAACACCCAGGGAAAGCCTCATCTAAGGGTTAGCTATTTTTGTTGTTGTTGTTGTTACCAGCAGAGACACACTAAGCTGAAAGCTTGTTTACAGGTACGACCTGGAAGCACAAGGAAGTTAAGTGACTTGCTCAGGGTCACACAGTATGCAAGTGGGGGCTGTGGGATTCAAACCTGGGTCTCCAGGTTTGCAGCTCAGAGCCTTAAACCACTGCGCTATATCTGCCCCTTTACTGCTACATAGAAACATAAAACCGGAGAATTTGACAGCAGATAAGGACTGCTCAGCAGATCCAGTCTGCCCATTTCTCCCAACCTACACTGTTACTGTAGACTGCGCCTGATCTACAGCTCTTTTTCCCTCCCCCTTCCTTTCCACTATGATTCCCCCATGCTTATCCCATGCATTCTTGAACACCAGCACTGTTTTTGCTCCCATCATCTCCACTGGAAGGCTATTCCAGGAATCCATTACTCTTTCTGTGAAGAAGTACTTCTTCACATCTCTCCTGAATCTACTTCCTTCCAGCCTCATAGCATGTCTCATTGTCCTTGAGTGTATCCCATCAAGAGGGTGGAGAAAATAACATGGGGTGATACTGGTGATTTCCTTAGGGCAAAAGCAATCTTTGCAATCCAGACTGTAGAGCATGTGTGAGTGTGGGAGAGGTGATCAGGTCTCCATACATCCTGCTCCACTATTCCCCACTATGCCATGTGGTCTGAAACATAGAAACATAGATTTTGACGGCAGAAAAGGACCGCTTGGCCCACCCAGTCTGCCCATTTCCCTACCTAATGGATAAGCTGCAGATCCTAGTTAACCAGCAGCCTATTTCTTCCTACCCCCACCCCCTAGAATTGCCTTATGACTGTCCCATGCATGCTTGAATTCCACCGTTTTTGACTCCACAACCTCCTCCGGAAGGCCTTTCCATGCATCCACAACCCTCTCTGTGAAAAAATACTTCCTTAAGTTACCACTGAGGTATTTATATATATTTTAGGGGGGTGCGGGGGCAGAGCCCCCAACTTGACAATGTACTCACAGACCCTTCCTCCGGAAGCTGTGGACAGCCGGTGACTGATGTATCCTGCCTTGCACTTCTTGGATCGGGTGCTTGCTGACCACTATTTTTGCTCTCCATGTCTGCGCCCGAATTGCTTGCTGTGCTCTTTCCTCTCCCTCTTTTGTTTGCGCTCTCACTGCCTTCAGCGAAATTGTTTTTGCCCCATTGAGCATGACCCATTCTTGAGCACCTTTTCTTCTGAAAAATACTCCCCTCCTGTACCTTATTTACCCTTGTGAGGTATTTAAAGGTCTCTGTGATATCCTTCCTCTCATATTGAGGTCCTTTAGTCTCTTCTCATGGGGCTTTTGATGCAGACCCTGCACCATTTTAGTTGCCCTTCTCTAGACTGCCTTCACTCTTTCAATGTCTTTCCAGAGATGTAGTCTCCAGAACTGGAAACAGTACTCTAAGTGGAGTCTTACCAGTGATCTATACAGAGGCAATACCACCTCCCACTTTTTGCTGGTGATACCCCTCCCTATGCACCCCCAGAATTCCACTATACAGTGCCCACTCCTTGACAGCTCAGTCAGCAGCCAGCTGTGGTGGAGGGAAGAGGGCTGTGCCAGTCACTTGCTCATGGAAGGGATGGGAAGGGAGAAGTGTGGTGGGGCACTGCTTGCCAGGGTGGGGGGGGGGAGACTACACCACTAGGGAATATTATAAAAATGGTATTGGGGGAGATTGGGGATTGAGGGGTCCACTGGACCACCAGGAAAGATATGTAAATATGTATGGGGGACATCAGGGATTGGGGGGTCTGCTAGACCACCAGGGAATGATATCTGTGTATTGAAGGGGGAGATCGGGATAGGGAAGGGACATGTGGTCTATATATGTGTACTACTGTTTACTGAACATTAACTACTGTACCAATGAATTATACCATGGGGGTCCAGGAATGTGCCATGGCACCTGCTTGGCACAGCCCTGGCAGATGCACCGTCTGACTCTGGACACCTCGCCACAGTATAATACATAGGTACAGTAGTTGCAGTACTCTACTAGATATTAATACATAATATGGAAATATATACAACAGCAAGTGCACCCTGTCTGGTGCCATGGCACTCCCATTCATGCCCATCTGTCTCCCTGACTCCATCTATGCCACCTACTATGCCCCTTGTGCATCTGGAAGCCTAGTTTCAGACCCCATCCCACTGGTGCATGCCACTTAGACCACCTCCTTTCTTGTCTACATGGTAGCCCTTCCTGCATCCATGGCAAGGCTTTCAAAATACCAAAAAAGGGAATGTTGCAGCCCCACCATGGAGCAAGCCACCTTGTGACCTGGCACACCGGGTTGTTTGCTATAAACTTGATGCAAGGAGTCTTTGGTGCAGCTGCATCGGGACTTGATGCATGCTGCATTAGAAAATCACAAATGATGCAAGTTGTGATGCAAGTCACCCCTTGCATCAAACTCTTTTGATACAAGTCCAATGTCTATATGTGGCCTGTGTTGAATTGGTGCCTTTTGAAGATTTGGTGAAAAAATATTAATCCGTTTGAAAGTTATTCAAGTTTTTCATGTCCCATTATAGCCTATGGGAACATTTATATGTGCATTGTGAAAACTTTCACGAAAACATTTTTTTGTGCACAACATTTTTTCGTGCACAACATTTTCTCATGTTTGACAACATCCCATTATAAGATATAGGGAATCACAAAAACATTTTTGTTGTCGTGAAAGCTTTTTTGTTGTCACGAAAACAATACTCCACAACATTGTCCCGTGTGTTGTTTTCTTTGTCACTTCATTGTGCCAAGGTGGATTGTGCTTTTGGGCTGAAATTTGCAGGGTGGCAAGCCCTGGTCCCACAGATGTGCCTTTTGGTGGTTTGGTCCAAAAACATTCAATAGGCCCATAGTTACAGCATTCCAAAATTGTGAAATTTCCCATAGGATAACATTGCAGTGCCTGCAGCGCCTTTCGGTGCCCGTATCTCAAAAACGATGCGAGATATGGGTTTTTCGGTACCCGCAAGTACACATGAAGGACATTCTGTCTATAGGGGGAGTACCTGCCATCACAGGTATACAATACTGACAAGACTGGCTTGTTTAAAAGTCATAGATTACACCTGCACTGGAATTTTGTTCATAGGTTGTACAGTTACCAAGATATTGGCAAATTAGTGTTACAAAGGTTCCTTTTCAGGCCTATAGGGCTATTGTATGGCTCTGTTGTTATGTGTAGGTGGGAGCGCAGGGCCCAGAGGGCCTGCACTTCCACAGATGCATATCATTATGCACAAATGAGAAGTTTGGTGGAAGTGTGGGGCCACCAACATATACCATTTACCAGGTACATTACACTGTAAATAAACAGTTTGGTCTTTTGGCTTGAAATTTGCAGGGTATAAGGGGGGGTTCCAGAGATGTGACTTATGCTGCTTAGGTGTAAAACGTGTTATCGGTTCCATAGATGTGCCATTACGAATTTGGGATTTTTCCCATAAGATAACATTGCGGCGCCCACAGCTCTTTTCGGTGCCTGTATCTCGGAAATGATGTGAGATACAGATTTAGTCGATGTATCTTGTGTGGAGGTGTTGCTGTCATGATTACAATGGCACTTGAATTTTTTTCATAGCTGCTACAGTTGCCGAGATATTGGCAAATTTGTGTTACAAGTGTTCCTTGCCCTATAGGGTTGCAGTATGGCTCAGTTATTATGTGTAAGTGTGAGCACACGGCCCGGAGGGCCCACGCTTCCACACATACATAGCATTATGCACAAATGGACAGCTTGGTGGTTGGGCCCCACACTCCTACCAACACATACCATTTACTAGTTATATTACACTTTTTCAAAAAGTAAGGAAATTCATTGCAAAAAACTTCATTAATGCATCAGTTAGTGTTGCTTCCACAGCGACAAAAGTGAATAAATTCGGCGTTAGGGTTTTCAACCCTAACTCCAACCCCACCCCCACACACACACACACACACAACCACACAACACACATACAAGCAGGGGATGGTACAAGGCAACACAACCAATCAGAAACAGACACCATAAGGTAATAGAAAGAACATATAACTCTGTGAACATACCACAAGAGGCATCTATCATCATGTTTCAGCAACTGTATCACTTCTGCTGCCATCCCAGTGTCTTGGGGGGGTACACTCACATGCTGTGCAACCACATAAGATGGCCACTGCATGAACTGTATATCTCCATGCAGATAGTACAATACTACCTATAAGTCTTGGTAGGACCACATGGTGAGTTGGAACCTGTTCTTCCATCCTTCCATTGAGATACAGCAACACTCTACATATGTCACAGAGGGACCGCAGGGTGCTATGTACCCTGCCCTACCATCCATACATTAGCATAGTACAATACTATCTATGTGTCACTGTGTCCATATGTCACAGTGTCACCTCATGGTTATTTAGATACTGCACTCCCATCCCTCCATCAAGATATAAGTACAACACAATCTATATGTCACACTATCCATATGTTACAGTAAGAGTATAGGGTGCTTCATATTCTCCTGTCCCATTCCTCCATTGTCATACTACAACACAATACATACATCACACTACCTATATGTCACATTGAGAAAAGTGCAACATATGGATAGCGTAACACATAGATTGTGTTGTACTATTTCAATAGCGGTATGGTATTGCACAGTCCAAACTACCCTGTGTTCTCACTGTGGCATATGTACAATGTGACACATGGATAGTGTTGCACTATCTTGATGTAGGGCTAGGAGGGCAGGGTGTCACAGTGACATGTGAACACTGTGCTCTATGGATTCTGACATACTATGTCAACGTACGAATGACAGTGCACTCACAGCCCCACATTGACATAATAGAACAGTGTCTTTCTGAAATGTTGGGAACACTATTCCTCCATGTAGGTACTACAACAATCTGCATAGATCAGGTTTGGAGTGTGGAGTTATTCACCATATAGTCACATCCCTACATGCAGAGAGTAGTAGAGTGTACATAGCTAACAGCAGAACCACATGATACTTCACATCCTGCACTTCTATACCTCCATCCACACAAAAGAACAGTATGTATAAGTCACAGTCACACAGTAGGTTGGTTTACACCCTGCGTTCCTATCCCTCCACAGGTGGACATACAGTATGTATCCATCTGTGGAAATATTGTAGAGTGTGGCCCATATACTTCCAACTCATTAAGTTATGAGCAGGTGTAGCAAAATAGTATGACATAGTCATAACCATCTCATATTAAAGAACTTTCATCTAAAATGTTATACATAGCCTTCTTAATGCCTACCCACGTGTTTGCACAGCATGTGGGTGTACACCCACAATACACTGGGATGGCAGCAGAAGTGATATAGCTGCTGAAACATGATGATGGATGCCTCTTGTGGTATGTTTATGGAGTTGTATGTTTGTTTGTTACCTTATGGTGTCTGTTTCTGATTGGTTGTGTTTCCTTGTACCGTCCCCTGCTTGTATGTATGTTGTGTATGGGGTTCGGAGTTAGGTTGATAACCCAACATAGAATTTCCTCACTTTTGTCACTCTGAAAGCAACCTCAACTGATGCATTAAAGAAGTTTTTTTGCAATGAATATATATATATAGATATATATATATATCTATATATATATATATATATATAAAATCACATAAAAATATGGACAGAATAACAAGTTAAATACCCATCTAGTAATTAGAAACAATTCCAAGTTCCTTCGCTGAATCCTAGTGTCACATGCAATTTATTTTATACAAAGCTGCCGATGTAAACTTAGCCATTGCAAATATATGACTGGATATTTCATAGAATAACATACATCTCAGCATATCCTTTTTATTGGTTTCCAACATCTTAATCCCCAAAACTGAATTAACCATTTCTCTCTTTGCTTGGTTAATAAATGACAATTGAATATTAAGTGTATCAACATTAGTTTCTCATTTGAGTCACATCTGCAACAACAGTACATCAAGCTGCAGATGCTCCCTCAATTATTCTAATTACATCCCATAATTATTCCTATCATGAATTTGCAAAATTAATTTCTGTGTTTGACATTTTTATAGACAGTTCAATATTTTTCTTTTTTCTTTGGACATTTGTACATATAATAACAATTGCAAAAGTCAATGCCTCGTAATTTACCATATTCAGTTTGGAAGAATACATCTTCGAATCTTTGGGCCGCTGTGTGTACATACAAATCTATGTTTTCCTGTGCATGTTTGTCCTAGATCTCAATAAGCCTCATTTCTCTAATTCACTTATTTAGTTGGTGGAACCATCCCTTAGTTTTTCCTTTTAAAACAATTTCTAACCAACACTTTGCTAAAATTCTATCCAGTGGCACGGTAATGATTTTCTTCCAGAGCTACGAGGCCCTCAGTTGGGCCATTGCCTCCTTAATTGGGCTGTAGGGTTACTTCGACACAAGTTAAAAACTTGTTTGTAAAAAGCATTCTGGACCATTTCCAGATCTTTAGCCACATTACTAAATGCTCAGATTTCAGACCCATACAGGAGGATGCTTACCACTTTGGCATCAAATGCCTTTGTTTCTGCCGTATATGAATTACTTGCAAAAAGCTTACAAAATCTATTCATAGCCTTGGCTGCTGATAAAGCTTGCTTCTTCACACAGGCTTTCTGCTTTTTCCAAGACAATTGGGTCTCAAAGACTACTCTCAGATATTTCTATTATTGTTTAATTTCAAAATTAATGTTGTCAAAGGACCAACTCTTGGAGCCATGTTGTTTACATTTACAAAAAATTAGTATGGCAGACTTCTCTGGATTTACAGATAACTCTAATTGTCCCAGAGTTCTTAAACATCACCTTATTGCCTTTTTTAAACCTAATGGGGTTAGTGAACATAGTACTATATTGTCTGCATATAATAAGGCGTTAATTTTACTATCAAGTATGCTGGGTGCTGAAATATCAACCTTATTAAGTTCATTAATAAAATATTCTATATATAAATTAAACAGTAGTGGTGCTAACAGGCAACCTTGTTTCACGCCCTCTTCTATCTTGATTTCTTCTGAAATTAGGCCATGTCTACAAGTTCTTACATACACTTTATTATTACTGTAAAGATACTTTAATATGGCTAACAGGTGGCCATCAATCCCTTGAGCCTTTAGAAGTGACCATAATATGACTCTATTCACATTATCAAATGCAGCTTTCAAATCCAAGCAGGTTACATATAACACTCCTTGGTTTAAAATACAATATTTTTCCGCCAAATAGTTTAATATAAACATATTATCCGATATACTCCTGTTTTTTCTAAAACCTGCCTGTTCCTTGGATAATAAATTATTTTCTGTCACCCAGTTATCCAGTTTTCCAAGGATAATTCTGCAGAATATTTTCAAGGCAATACACAACAACCTGATGGGTCTATAGTTCCCTGGTTCACACGGAGAGCCTTTCTTAAGTAAAGCTACTATTAAACTAAATACCCATTCCTGTGGTAAAACTAAGTTATAACAAACATAATTGTAAAGTATACATAGTGTGCCTGCCCACCAGTCTGTCATGACCCAAAAAATCTTTGCATTTATCCCATCCAATCCTGCAGCTTTATGCTGTTTTGTGTTACAATAGCCTGTATCACTTCACTTTGTGTCATTGTAACATTTCCTAACTGTCTGTGCCTGTGTACCTCAGGTTGTAATATATGCCTTGAGGTCCCTTCACTCTGTCCATATTTTTGTTGGAAATAATCCAACCACATTGCTGGCGGTATTACCGAGAGGGTCTTAAATTCATTATTTTTTGTGCCAAGTGCCACCAATTTCCATACGTTTTTGCTGTCTTTCATATTTATAGCTGCCTGCAGGGCTAGCCAAAGCTGCTGTTTATAGTTTTTTTTCTTGCGATCCAGCAAAGTTCTATATTTGATCCTAAGCCACTTAAAAGTCATTTTTGGAGCCAGATCAGCCCATTTTCTAGCATAACGTCCAGCTCTGTTGAGTGTCTTCCTTAACTGAAAACATTCTTTGTCAAACCATGGGTTATTATTAGCTGGCGTTATGTTGATTTTCATGTTTTTACATGTCTCCAAGTCTGTCTTTATAATTGGAATTATTTGACCATAACTCAATTGGATGCTGGTCACTGTCTACAGCTCCTGACCCTTTTATACTGCCATTTTCAATATTAAAAAGAATGGGCTGGATTCACAAAGCTTTCTGAAGGTACAAAACCTTCCCTAAGTCCCCAAAACTGCAGGAGCTATGGAAACAACGGGGAACTTGCATTGAATGCTATTCACAAAACCCTCCACAGCTGCAGAAAACAACACTAAGGACTGTGGAAAAAACTGCAGCTGTGGAAGTCCCTGAGGAAAAAAAGGTGTGAGCTAAGTAAGGCACAGCCCCTGAAAGGCTATTCACAACCAGTTTTTTTCCGCAGGTGAAGAAAAAATGTTACACACAGTGGAATGAGGTGTAACTCTCCCTCAACAAACTGCAGTAGTGCCCCAGCAATTGGAATCAATTAAGGTGGAGGTGAGGTACAGGTAACAGCATCCCAGATAGTATAACTGCGGCTGCCATACCAGAAACAAAAGCACACATTGTCATGATATGGCAACAGGAAACAACCACCAGACACAGTGCAGCCCATGACGGAGCACCACAGGCAGTAGAGCCTGGCCAGCCTGCAGTGAGTGCTACCCCTGCAGGCAACAGGAACACCCCAGGGAGGGAGGGAGGACCAGCAGTGACAGTTGGCCACTCTTGTGCCATGGTATTGCTGGTACCTGTGGTGCTGCAATGGTCCCAGTTGAGGGACTGGTTGCTGGTCTCTTTGTGGGTGCTTTCAGCTTCATTCTATGGCAGCCCTGTTAAAGTCTGCTGTTCCAGCTAATTAAGTTCACTGTTGCTGTGCCTCCTAAGCTATTTCTGCAGCTGTGGATCCACAGTTGCGAATTTTCAGCATGTGCGCAGTTTCCGCAGCTGCTGAAATTCTGCAGCTGCAGGAATTTTACAAAATTCTGCACCTGCTCAAAATTTCTATATGAATATCACACAACTGCATGTCTGCAGTGCTGCAAGCCTTTTTCCCACAGCTGCAGGATTTTTGGCTTTCTTTGTGAATCCTGCCCATACGTCTCTGATCTGCTGTTCCATACACCGAGTTCATCTCACACATCTCTTGTCTCTAATGATCACATTTTCATCAGCTTTCTGTGGAGCACAGATAATGTGGCTAGAACTAAAGTCTTCCTCCCTAATCTTTAGGACTATGGGGAAATTATCACTTTCCCATATTGGTAGTATCATAAATTTAGTAATTCTATAAATTGCAAAAAATGTCTATCCAGGCTAGGTCTAGGACACTACCTTCCACATTTGTTGGAAAGGTATACTCCTTTGTGTGATCCCCCTTCATTCTACCATTAAAGAGTAGTTGATGTCTTTGAAAAAACTTTGGGAAACATAATAGTTGGACACAATTCAGCTTGTAATTCCCACATCTTCAATAGATTTCTCCTCTTCATTATTTATTACTAAAGAAATACCCACAAAAACAGGATCCTTATCCCTTAGAGATCATCTGCCTCTATAACTTACTCCCTACTTGACATCATAATGCTCTTTTGTGACATCACAGTCTGTTGCTGTGGGAACAACTGTAATGTTACAAGCACAGTATTATGACATCAGGTTGGGAAGAAGCAACAGGAGCTGATGAACCCTCAGGGAACAACACTTCTGTTTTCATGCATCTGACCTCAGTAATACATAATGGAGGTAAGAATGCAGAGCTAATGAGAAATATAAGCTGCTCTGTATCAATATATTATGTTCTTCAAAGTTCTTGAGGGGTTGGTGGCTCTTTGACAATGATCATGTTATTTACTGCAGCTGTTTAACACGTCAAGCCCTTTTTTGTTAATAACTGTCTCTTGATGTTCTGAGAGGAATCTTCTATAAATCAGACTAATGCCACTCATGTTCTTGCATCTCAATTTCTCTCCCAATGTTATAGGTGGAATATAGACATTGATTATTATGATAGATGCGTTTTCCTTGGTAGTGATCATCACACCAAGGAAAAAAGTGAGTGTCAAGTATTAGTTTAATACTGTTATGAAATGTGTTTGTTGTCACTGGAGTAATTAAACTTCCCTTTGGTCTACTATATTTATGAGTTCTGGCTGTCCATACATCCCAACATGTATAACCTGTTAAAGAGAAATATTTGTTTGTAACCATGTTTCCTGAAGTAGTATGACATCATAATTTCTGAGTTTTAGTTCTCAGCCATAATCTTTAATTTTCTTTGCTAGGCCTGCAATGTTCCATCTAACAATAATAAATGAATTTGTCCGTCAGTTGGAATTAATTGAAATTGCAGAGTTAGTACCATCCAACTCTATAGAAGGGTCTTATGTTTCTGTATCACATTCCACACTATCTGATGATAGCTCCAGCAGCACCTTATAATTAATCCTTTTATCTTTGACCGTTCTACCTCTGAAGATCCTTTTGTCATTTCTGAAGGAACTCCCAGTACCTCCTTCAAGAGTGTGTATGAACTCCTTTGGTTTAGCATAATCTGTTATTCTGGTCTGTAGTTTTAGAGCTTTTTCATTCTTTTTCCATCCCTCCTCCCTTGCAACTAGTTCATTTCTCTTCGACTCTCTACTTTTGTTCTGTAACTCTTCCTTTCTACTATTTGCTACTTCTCTAAAATTTTCTGTCACAGTATCAAGAATTGTGCCCAGGAATAAAACTCATTCTTTTTTTCCCAAGATCATCTTCCTAGTTTTAGTGGACTTCAGAACAAGGTAAATTATCCCTTTCATTGTTCCTGCCCTGTATCTGTAGGCAGAACTGATGTCACTTCAGCTGAGCCTACTGCCTAAGACCTCCTTGCACAAGTTGTACAACACTCTTTTTAATACTGTTAAGTTTTCATTCTTACTCTTGGGTATTCCTTTCAAAAATACTGTTGGGAGTCTTATCCCTAATTCAATTTCATGTTCTTTATCTTGGATCGAGCCATTATGCAATTCTTTCCCCTGTGTATTTCTTATGTTGTGTGTATTACTACCAGTATCTATGAGCACATGTTCTCCTGTTTTCTGCCTACTAGCCAACACTTTAATCTTACCTAGTCCCAATGTACTCTGAGTACTTTACCTTGAATTTCCCTCTAACTTCTTACTTTTGGAATCATATTTCGTTTGTACCCCCACTGTCTTTTTCATTATTGGGCCCCCTTGGATATTGACTCTGTCTTTGTATCCTTGCTTCTAAGTTCTGTAATCAGCTGTGCACTAGCCAACCCCTCCTGGTTGGCTATCTATTCAGTGGTGTGCTTAATTTGATCTTCATTCTTAGAATGCACTTGTTCATTCCTACCTGCCTGTTGTTTCTGTATTACTTTTTCCTGTTGTACCTTTTTATTAGTCATCTCAATTAGTGCACATAATATTTGTTCTAGCAGGCAGTTTTGTTTCTTAACCTCTGCTTTTATTTCAGTTAACACCTTGAAAATAGGTCTCCTATGATCTTCACGGGTACATACTGTATTCATTGTTAGCTTCTTCCATTTCCCTAGCTACTGAAACTCTTTCTGATTCCATGCAGACCTTAGCAAATGAATCCTCTTTGTTTCACAAATGTGGAATGTCAAGTGGAACACATGTTGGTGGGTGCAAATTCGTTTTTTAATATAGGGGAAATGAAATTCTCAAAATCCTGTAAAAATGCCCTTCTTGAAGAGGTATTATTTGGGCTGTTTTTTAAATCAATATTCTTGAATCTTTTAAATCATGAAGGACTTTATGTCCCCTCTTTAAATCTAAATTGACTAAATCAGGTATCTCACAGTCTTCTATATTTTCAACAGTATGGTCGACTGGCATTTTGACAACTTCCCATTCTTCCATTTTTCTAATTTCTAAAAGAAGTGGATGTTCTATAGTCAGAGGGAGATACTGTCCTTCTCTAATGGGGGTGGGGGTCTTCCTAGGAAGAATAGAGCCCATGACTATTACAATACTTTCAGGATCAATAATATCTAATTGGGTCCCATCAGGCATAACAGAATAATGTGTTTTTTTCTCTTCTTTGTTAGCTGATTTTGGGGCAGATGCTTTGTTTTGATTTAATCTGTTTTTCTTGTTATTATCTTTGGGGCTAGCTTTTTTTCTCTCCCCTCCTCCACCCATGTTCCAATGAAAATTACATTTTATATAGTTCAATATCAGAATCAAACAATTGAAAGACTTAAAAAAATTACAATGCCAATTGTGTAAACAAATTAGAATATGGATAGAATTACTTATATCACAGAGTAAGACTGCTAGGTAGTGCAAAAGTCTTATTACAGCTCTCCTTTGAAACCTTGTATGTCAAGTGTTGAAACTGTGCTCCCACTGATAAGTCCATCCAAATCCGATGATTGAGTAAAGCAGCAATTCCCCACTTTTTTTACATATTTGCAGTTAATTGCTTTAGTTGATTCTTTCTTATAAACTTTCCTCTTTGCAGGAGTGTCATCGAGACACAGGTCAGGATGCATAGGAAAACCAGAAGCAGTTGTAAAATTCACAACAAGAGTTTTATTATTAATAATAGCAAACTAAAGAAAATTGTTCAGAATAACTAATTACAATGACAGTAGAAACATAGAAAACAGAGCCTTTCTGAGTTTTTCTTCTCAGTTTCCAATCTCAGTCTCTATTTCTCTCTTTTGCAAAACATTGGAGCTCCATTTTATAAGTCTATGCAGGAGCTTGTTAAAAGAATATCATGCTTATCACACAGTGTTCTTGCAAGTTTCCAATGTTTTTGTTAGTTTCAGCAGGAGCAGCAAAAAGAACATTGTGACCCAGAATTGACCTCTTGTTTACATCTTCTGCAAAAGACTTAAAAATTGCATCCCAGTTAACCCCATTAGTTCCAAATAGCATTGCAATAATTTCAACTGTTTAATTATATACAGTTTTAGCTTTGCAATCAGTTCAACAGTATAACTATATACAGTTTTAAACAAAGGGATTCAAGTATCAATTACATTTCCACAAAAAGATTCACATATATTTTTATACCTGCAGATATGCAAGGGGGGGTCAGAACAGCAAGTGAGAGTAGAGAGATACAAGAGGTAGAGAACTGCAAGACTGTCAGGGTGATCAAGTCTGAGGTCTCACAAGAAAATCTGGTTGAGCAACCAGATGGAGAAGAGACAGCAAAGGAGAGACTAGAACAGATCCTTGCATTTAAACTCTTTCTCCATAACAACTGGGACAGGGCCATATTCAATTCTGTCACATACCCCCCTCCTTAAGATGGAACCTGTTTTTTATAAAAACAGGTTTCCAAAACTTTCTAGTAATTCTCATCTAATATAGACATACAACCTTTACAATTCTGTGTGTATGCAGTATCCCTTTTTCCTCTAACAACAGTACAGTAAATAGTGAAGTTTAAACTCACACATTTGTTTTTTCAGTCTTCAGAATTCTCAATTCCTGATCCATATCTAGACAGAAAATCAGCATTGATATTCTCTTTCCAAGATTTGTGCATCACTTTAAATGTAAAAGGCTGCAGTGCCAGGTACCACCTTGTGATTCTAGAATTTGTATCCTTCATTTGGGTAAGCCAACAGAGAGGACTGTGATCTGCTACAAATACAAATGTTGCTCCTAATAAGTAAAACTTAAGGGACTGCATGGCCCACTTTGCTGCAAGACATTCCTTTTCAGTGGTGGAGTACATTTTCTCTGTCGTGCAACTTCCTACTTATGTACAGAATAGGATGCTTTTTCCCATCTATATACTTACTGAAAACTGCACCTACACCTACCTCTGATGCATCAGTCTGTAACAAAAATTGTTTCTCAAATTCTAGGCTTCTTAAAACAGGGGCCAAACATAATGCAGCCTTAATGGCCCAAAAAGCCTCGTCACACTCTGGGGTCCAGTTCACATTATTCGGTTGCCCATTTTTTTGTAAGTTCAGAGAAGGGAGTTGCTCATTGTGCAAAGTTGGGAAAAATCACTGATAATAACCAGCCAGCCCTAAAAATTACCTGACATGTTTCTTGGTTTCTGGGACAGGGCTGTTAACTATAGCTTCTGTCTTAGAAACCTCTGGCTTTACTTCTCTTTTCCCAAAATATTGCCAAAATATCTGGTTTCCTGCATGCCCAATGCACACTTGATAGGATTAATTGTCAGACCTGCCTTTTTGATTGATTGGATAACTGCTCATAGGTGTTCCAGGTGGCTCTTCTAGTCTGGACTGTACACCATGACATCATCCAGGTATGCAGCACAATAACCAGTGTGAGGGCATGAAATTACATCCATGTACCACTGGAATGTAGCAGGAGCATCATGTAAACCAAATGGCATGGTGGTGAACTGATAGAATCCAATAGGAGTGGCAAGTGCAGTTTTGTCTTTGGATTCTTTAGCTGGAGGATTTGCCAGTAACCCTTGGTGAGATTGAGGTTACTGATATATTTGGCACTTCCCAGTCTGTCCACCAAATCATCCATTCTGGGCATAGGATAACTGTCAAATTCTTACACTTGATTAAGTTTCCTAAAATGAAAGCATTTTCTTACACCCCCTTCTTTTTTGTTTACAGTCAAACTTGGTGATGGCCAAGCACTTGTTGACTCTTCTATGATACCCAGTTCTTTCATATTCTGTATTTTCTTAACCACATCTGCTCTTAACTGTTTTGGTAATCTGTATGTCTTTTGTCTAATATGGCGAGCATTCCTTGTCACTATTCCGTGCTCGATCCCTTTTGCTTTGCCTGGTGCTGAAGTAAAAATACTGTTAAATGTCTTTTGCAAGTTACAGATTTCTACGGTTTGTTCAGAGGTTAAGGAAACATTCACCTTTACAGCATCAGCGGTTACAGTTTGTTCCAGTCTAGCATAAGCTACATCAATATCTTCTTTATCAATTTCTGGTAAAACTAGCAAAACAGTTGTTGCTGTTTTTTCAACCCATTTCTTGAGCAGGTTACCATGGTATATCTTAGTAGGATTTTTCCTATCAGGGGTATCAATCTCATAGTTAACATTGTCAGTACGTCTAAGCGCTTTATAAGGCCCTTGCCACTTCATTAGCAGTTTATTTTCTGTAGTGGGTAACAGTAGCAAGACCTTTTCACCTGGTTCAAAAACTTTTTCTTTTACCCCATGGTCATAATACACTCTTCTGCTTGTTTTGGGCCTCTTCCTGATTACTGTGGACAAATTCAACATATTTTGCCAGCTTCTTTCTCAGGGTACACATATAAGATGTAATAGATTGCTTCTGATGGGGGTTATCTTCCCATGTTTCTTTTATTACATCTAGTAGCCCTCTCGGTTGTCTACCATACAGTATTTCAAATAGTGAAAAATCTGTTGATGTCTGTGGCACCACTCTGTAAGCAAAAATCAAGTAAGGTAAGTATTGGTCCCAGTCTTTCCCTTCCCCTTTTATAAACCTTTTTAACATGCATTTTAGGGTTTGATTAAAATGCTCAAGAAGACTGTCTGAGGTGATAAGGGGGGTTTCTTATGGCAGTGATGCCTAGAAGTCAGTACTGCTCCTTCAGTAATGTAGCACCAGAATTACTACCCTGATCAGTAATAATCTCTTTTGGTTTGCACCAGTACCTGAGGGATCCTGCATGTGACAACGGCCACCCTGGATGCTACCATAAGTAGGTAGGCACTTCAAACACAGGAACAGAGCAAGGTCGGCCGCCCATGCACCCACCCCACCATGGCACCAACCCTGCCAGGCAACACGACCCCCTCCCATGATGCATGAAGGCATGCACCACACAGGAAGCAACACAGGGCACACACAATGCCCTCCCCCATCCCAGTCCCATGGGTACTCTGGCAAACAGCCGCACAAAGTAGTGTGACAGGCTCTGCCATTGTGAAGCCTGTGGTGCCATGTAACCTGCGGTCTGCCCACCACCAGGTAGCTGGTGAGCCTGTCATGTGGTGGTTGCCCCATGAGCCTGGTCACCCTGATGGCAGGTGCATGGGCCTGTGACCAGGCCACCACCTGCATGCAGCAGGACCCCATGTGACAGCCACCAGCCCACAGGCACCACCCCAGTAACCATGGACTGCATGGAGGGGGCAACCAATGGCACCTCCCACAGTGGCAACAGGGACAGATGTGCGATAGTCCAGGGGTCAGAGTGCCAGCTGCAAGGGCGCTGTGCCTGCAAGGTGACAGGTATGGCCTGCCTCTGAAGGCATGCCGGCAGATGAGCATGTGGTGGCAGGGGCCACACGACCATGTGTACCACGGTCGCGCATGGTGGTGGTGTAGCAGCAATGGCTACAGCCACACAGGCAAAGCCCACACTGACAGTGGTGGCTGGGAAATAGCACATGCACCACAGCCTGCTGCACACAGGCAAACAGTGCACAGGGCACACCACACATGCCCCTAGACATAGCCCATAGCCCCCACTCACACCAGTGGAGGAGCACCAACAGGCACACCCACGCCCAATCCAGCCCTACCCCACAGTAGAGATGCACACCACTGCAGCAAGGCTCCATGTACCCGCTGCAAATCAGAGACAGACACGGACATAAATATAAATGTATGTAATAAATATAACAACAACAACAATAACTATTTACAAGTATGTACCACAGAAGAGGGGGAGGGGGAGGACACTACAAGGGGGGATGGAAAAGGGGCAGGGGACAATGGGAAAGGCAAAGGTGGGGGACATGTGGGTGTGGGGCACAGTCGAGGGAGGGAGGGAGTGTCTCCTCTTGCAGCAGGCCCTACTGGTGGTCCCAGTCCTCTTCTGCCACCCCACAGCACCTGTGTTGCCTCTGCCAATCCCCCCTGTCCAGTCACTTGAGCATCTCGCGTGTTGCCCGGGTGACCTGCAGGATCTCCTTGAGGGTCCGCTCAATGGCCTCCCAATGATGTTCACCTAGGACAAGGGAGTGGAAACAGTATGAGTGACTGGCCAGACTAACGCAGCCCACCCAACTTGCACAGCATGCATCAGTGATCAGTGCCCCTGGGATGGCATGCAACCACCCACAGTGAGTGCACCCACATGAGCCGCCTACCCGGGCAACTGCAGCCATGCAGACCGCTGCACACCATCACCACCCATGCACCGCACAGCACCATTCTAGCCATCCGGCATCATGGCTATGCAGTGGGAAGACAGTGGCATAGCCAGGCACCGAGTGCACCCACAGCCCGCCTGCGACACCCACCCACATGTGCAGACCCACAGGACAGTGCAGAGGGCACCGCAGGAAGTGCACAGCTGTAGGGGCCATGTGCAGAGGGGCCATGCCACACCACCACCCCTGCAACCCACCCTGCACAGGTCTATAGGGAAACACAGTACTCACCTGCGTCCAGGTCAGCAGGGCACTGCTGACCCACAGCACCACCATTGTGGCCTGCCCGCATGTCCTCTCCCCCAGTGTGGACATGGCCCCACTGTTCCTTGGCCATCTGGGCCCTACGGTGGTCCTCCGGTCCTGGGGGGAACATGGAGAGAAGTACATCAGTACACGTCTGAACCATAGGCCCCCCCAACCAGTGTGATGTCCCGCACAGTATGTCTGGGTTGCGGAGGTATAGGGTGGACACAGTGCACCCCCACACCTGACAACACAGGTGCTGGCCCCCACCAGTGGCCTGGCCTGCTGACCCCTGTGCTCCAAGGACAGTCGGAGAAGACTAGTGATTGTCAAAGAGCACCTACCTGGCCGTGGCACAGCTCCCTGCTGGACACACACCTGCAAGTGCCTCAGGCAGTCAGGGTCAAGCCACTGGAGGTCACCATAGCAGTGGTGACACTGCTCCCCTGAATGCCAGTTCCCAGTGACCTCCTCCAATCTGTCTTCCCCCTCCTGCCACATCACAGTGCAAGGCATCTGGTGGGGCACCTGCCCAAACAGGGCACCTGCATGGGGCTGTACAAAAGCCATTAGGTTGGCCAGCTCAATGTCACTGTACACGGGGGCTCTGGTGCATGGCATATTCCTTGCTGTTCATAGTGCAAAATGGCATCCGGTAGCGCACGAGTCCCACGTGCTGAGACAGCGTGGTGCTGCGCTGCCATTCGCAATTGCACTGGCACTGGACTGCGCAATAGGTGGGCAGCCATGTGGCCGCATGTCACCTAGAGGGCAAAGGGCAGCCACTTGGTCAAGGGTCAGACCATGCATGGAGTGCCATTGTGCTATTGGGAGACCCCTGTATGGTGCACGGTAGGGTCCATGTGTGTGATGCCATGTAGTGGCCTACTGCACAGAGTTGCCATGGCACCCACAGTGCAGTGGCACAATATAGGGAATGATGGCATTGTGCCAGCCGCGCTATGGCATGTGTGCCCTGTAGGATGTACAGCGCATGAGCACCACAGGCTCAGTGTGGCTGTGTGCTGTACTGCCTCCCATGCAATGTGCGTATGCTGTGCCACAAGTGTATGTGTCAGCACCGTGCACATGCATGGGTGTGGGTCCGATTGCGCACATCACAGTGGTGCGCCATGACTTGGGCATGCTCAACTCCATTGTGCAAGGTGCATCCACATGATATTCAGCCAGGTTATGCAAAGCAGCGCATGAGCCATTCTTCGGTGCATCCACTGCATTTGCATCCCATGACAATTGCGTATACCCTCATTTGCATGTGATGCACTATAAAGGTGCCATGGAATTGCACAGGCCATGGATCAGTATTGCAGCCTTTGGAGGTACATGCCATGCTGTGGGGACCTCAGGACAGTGGTCTGGGAAGGCAGTTTGTGAATGAATAGTCCATGGTAACATCTGTCCATCTCCACAGGTACAAGCATGACCGAATGTGAGGAGGATGAGGAGCAGGGGAGGGTGCGGAAGCGGAGGCCCAACTTCACCAGGGTGGAATCGGATGCCCTGTTTGAGGCCTACCTCAACAGGGAGCCACTCCTCAGTGGACAGAGAGGCACAGCACAGGCCCGTGCGGTGGCATGGGGTGAGGTGGCACGTGCGGTCAACCAGCAGGGCAGCCACCAGCGTTCCATGCAGGAGTGCAAAAAGAAGGTTGGCACAGACAGGAGGAGGATAAAGGACAAGGTGGCTACCATCCGGACGGCACGTGCCACCACTGGTAGGGGCCAGCAAGACGTGCCACACCTGATGCCACAGGAGGAGCAGGTGGCTGGCAGCATGCAGCATTGTGCCATTGATGGTGTGCCCTGTGCAGGCTTACAGATGGGTGGCAGCCCATCACTACATGGTATGACCAGTGCAGGCAGTGTGAAGATGACAAGGGGCGGGGTCCAGGGTTCAGGCAGCACCACTGATGGTACTGTCTTCTTTTACAGCTCCTGAGCACCTGCATGGGGCAGCGGTGGTGGGTGTGTCCACCGAGGGGGCGGCCCTGGAACTGGAGGAACACCCATCCACCTCCACTGGTGTCCGAGGGACCGACTGCCTGCAGCCATGCACAGCCATCAGGACTGAAGCCTGTGGTGCGGGTGCGGATGAGGCCCTGGCTGTGTTCCAGCAGGACAACAGGCAAGGTGTCTTGTGTGTTGAGACACAGATCGGGGCTGACTCCAGTACCGATGATGATGTGACGCACGTCCCAAACAGTGATGTTGGTGGGTTACAGGGGATACCACGACTGGCATCTGCCTAGGCAGCAGTGCAGGCTGTGCTGGCATGGTTGCCTGTCCACCAGCCATTGTTCCTGTCATGTCTGCGGCATCCAGTGGGGCAGCACTGGCATGCAGATGTGGCAGTGATGTTGGTGGTGCTGATGCAGCCACGCTGGTGGTGCCCAGTGCTCAGCAGCCGTAAGGGCGGCAGCAGCAGCTGGACAGTGTTGATGGGGGAAGGGGCGGGGGTGGCAACAGTGCACCACGTGAGGATGTACCCCAAGAAGACACCGCCATGCGGTGCCCACCATCACGAGGCACTGTGCCGCAGGGTCAGCAACCACACGGGGGTCAGCATGATGGCCATGCAGATGACCCCTTGGACACCCACAGCTGTCTGCTCCAGGCCTCTGTGGATCAGCAGGTACAGCTCATGGTAACGGTGGACGCACTCTGTGCAGAGCTGCGCCAGGAAGAGAAGCGGTGCAGCAGGGACCATGCCCTGCTCCTGGCAGAGTTAGCTCAACAGCAGGCAGATGTGACCGCAGCCATCGATAGGCATGCCACTGCGATGGCAACTGTCATGGCAACACTGGCTGACCAGCTGTGTGCCCTGCTGCCGCACACCCCGCAGAGTGCAATGTCCACCCCTCGGTCCCGGTATCGGGCGACCCCTGCCATGTCGATGCCGGGATCGGCTGTGGGCATACCAAACATGCCTGGTGCAGGCATGTTTGGTAGCCTGCAGACACCTGTGCAGGTACAGTCACATTCATGCAGCATCACCCCTGGGGGGCCATCAGTGCCACCCCATGAGGCCACTGATCAGCCTGTTACAGCTGGCAGGTCTCGTCAGTGGTGGCTGTGCTACTGTGCAGCATGACTGACCCTTCCCCCTCCATGACTGCTGTCTGCCGCTGCCCAGTGTGCAATGTGGTGTTCCGTGTGTGACGCATGGGTGTGGTACCCTGTTCTGCACTCACACAAGCCCTGTGCACACCTGCCCGGCTGCTGTCCACTGTGGCATGTGCATGATGACACCAGCATACCGCTGTCCACCACTGTGCAATGGTGCTCAGCATCTGAGACACACACAGTGCCTGCCTCTGGGTGTGGTTCTGTTGGGTCCTGTGTGGGTGTATGGGGGGCGTATGGGGGTGGGTGTGCATGTGGCCCTGTGGGCAAGGGATGGAGTGTGTGTGCCTGTGTGTGCATGCTGTGTGCAGCCCTGCTGTGTTCTGCCTTTGTGTGTGGGCCACCACCCATTCCCACACCTTGCCACCGAACCTGCCTTGGTGCCTGCCCCTGCCTGTCTGTCAGCTGTGCCGTTGCCCCTGGTGCTTGCTCATGGCCCAGTTCACCTACCTGTGTGGTCCATAGTGCTCCTCTGTGATGGTGTCCCAGTGCTGCTGGGCCATCCGGGCCGGCCAGGGATCCCTTTGCCCAGGAGGTGGCTGCCCAACACCAGCTGGACTGGCGTCCTCATCATCATGGACCTCTTAATCACTGTAGCCAGAGCACTCCAAAGTTAGAATTAAATTCTATCTCTACAGATAATTTCTATTTGTA
Organism: Neoceratodus forsteri; assembly: GCA_016271365.2. Classification (NCBI taxonomy): domain Eukaryota; kingdom Metazoa; phylum Chordata; order Ceratodontiformes; family Ceratodontidae; genus Neoceratodus; species Neoceratodus forsteri. The sequence continues at coordinate 1,335,253,907 of CM057453.1, read as the reverse complement.
AACTAATTTTGTATTGGCAGTATTAGTTTGCAGACTTTTAGGAAAGGTTTTGAACACAAACCAGGTACTTGTATGAACGCAGCACAACTAGAAAAGCAACCACTGAATGGCACTACAGTATATAAACCAATTTGAGCCCTTCTAGCACTAGTTAGAAGTGAGGTGTCAGAATAAATATAACTGAAAACAGTGTGTTTGTATAAAAGATATATAACTGAAAATTCCAAGGAAGATGTCTAACTAGAAAACCAGATAAATTCCAAAACTATAGAAAAAAAATTTAATTTATTTATTTATTTTTAGAATTTATTACAGTAATCTTGACCATGGGCAATCATGAAAAATCATGATGATACAAGATCATCTTTAATTACAATCACCATTTCTGTAACTTCATGTTTTTTCATTGGCAGCCATTTAACATTCATGTTTAATTTTTGTTAATTATCATCACAGTGATGGTTTTTGAAGCTTGAACAGGAGCATTGAACATGATTGATAATGATCACTTATTTATTTATTTATTTATTTAAAATCTGGCACCTGGGAAAGACACACTGAGCCAAGGCTCCTTTCCAGGCGCGACCTGGAGAAATGATACACATTATAAAATTATCATCTTTTAAGCTTGGCCATGTCACTGATGAACATATTGAAATGAACTGGACCCAGGATGGGTCCTTGTGGCATGTGACTGGTGACCTTCCTCTCTTCTGATTTGACTCCGTTAACCACAATCCTAGGCTATCTACCAATTAGTTTTCACCCATCTAACTGTGTCCTGTGCTACACTCAGATCACTTGCATTCTTCAGCAACCTTTTGTGAAGCACTGAGTTGGAAGCCTTGCTGAAATCCAAGTAGAGTACCTTATCCACCACCCTCATTACCAAGTCAAAGAATACTATCAGGCTTGTCTGACAAGACCTCCCTGCCATGGACCTGTGCTGTTTTCCGTCCTGGAGTCCACTGGTCTCCAGGTAGTCCTCAAAGTCCTCTTTAACTAGTGTCTCCATCAAAGGAGGTAAGACTGACTGGTTTGTAGTTACCTAGTTGCTCCTTGTCCCTCCCCCCTTATTGAGAGGGACTACGTCCACTACCCTCTGGTCTTTTGGAACAACCCCTGTCTAAACCAAGCTTTTGAATAGCCCTACAAGAGGTTCAGTTAGTTCTGTTGCCAATTCCTTGAGCACCCTTGGATGCATTCTATCTGGCCCCAGACCTTATCTAGCTAGACATCTAGTTGAGCAGGTGCAATAATATGTGGCTTCATTCCTTTTTCTCTGAGCTCTTGAACGACTTGCAAAATATATCAGCATAGCCTGTACAATGTGGGCAAAGTCCTGATCAAAACAGAATCATGTCTCTGAATGGAACTCCCTCTTTTGCCCATGCCACTATCAAGACTATCATCTTTATTCAGTAATCCACACATCTGGCAACAAAGGAGCGAGGTTTTGCATTTTAACCTGTGGCTTAGGGGGCCAAGATTCTGAGGACTCTCTCAGCATACAGGTGCAAATCTTACTGAAGGTCCAAAAGTTTACAAATAAAATCTTCAAAAAAGGCCACTATATCACTGCTTTCTGTCACCTCAGGTATACTATTAATCCTGATATTATTGCATCTAGAGCACAGTTCCAGGTCTTCCAATTTGGCTGACACTTGCCACCCCCTCATGTATAGCTATTTTAGGGCTACATTGTGGAAGTCAATCATTTTTGCAGTGCAGCAATATACCCCACTGCCAATACAGTGCAGTATATTGCCAGCTTGATTACTGCATGTCTTGCAGGGGGACCCTACCCCCACACCCCTTCTTACAGGGGCTGCTCGAACCCCCAACTTAAATAAACAACTCTGGGGGGGGTTAACACTTAAAATCACACAAAGTGCAAAAATTAAAAAATTTCATGCATCTGGGACTGGGAATTGAAACCCGGTCCACAGGCGCACTGCCTCCCTTGCTACCTGTGGCTCATCCCATTGAGTCATGGCAGCTGCTCACCAGCCCCTCCTCCCAGCAGAAGTCTTATCCTCTGCCTGGGAACAGTGAGAGGGTGCACCACCGTACATACACCCTTTCAGAGTTTTGCACCCTCTCGCTGTTCCCAACCATACTGTTCGTGTTGTGCAGTTTTGACGTGCATGGCACAGTGTACGAGATACTGACCTGGTTGGTTTCTGGCATTGCTGACATCCGTGCTCCAGGTCCTTTGTCCGATTCTCAACTTGACTCACTTATTTTTTTCATATCTGCCAGTCCTTGTTCCACCTTTTGCATTGAGGAATTGTATATAATCTGAACTCTAAGAAGAACGTTTTTTGACGTGATTATAAAGTTGTCATCTCCTAAGAATCAATTTTTCCATCAAGCGACCTGCTCATGTGGGAAGAGGATATACTACAGCTCGGATCCCTTCTCTAAGATCATAAGATCTTTGAGATTTGGGACTTTCAGCTGCAAAATCAGCCAACGTGTGCTTCACTGTCATCCTAATGTGGTCTATTCTACATTTGGACTGTAGTTTGATTCATAAAAAGTAGATTTTTTTGCCAATTTTTTGAGACGGGGAAATAAAGCTCTCCATAAGTGATTGTTGGCAGCAGCTTGCCATATTTCTTACCCTTATGCCCTCACCATGAAATACACACTCTCTTTCTGTTCATATTCAGTTAGGCCCTCTCTCCCCTGAAGTGTGCCCACCCTCTTGTCTTCCCAAAAAGTGATCAAGGAATCTGCAATCCAGATTTGCGCTGGTGGCACTCCATCTGAGGAATAAGCAAAAAATGTTAGTCTTCAACCTTGCTTCAGTCCCTCATAAGGCATACATACCCTTAAAACTGGTCAGACCTCTATTTTGCCATCCCCTTAATGGCTCCAGCAGGTACGCCCATCACTGCCACCATGCTGGATGCTCTAATCCTGAATTAATAATAAATGAGCCGCATGTCATACTTCAGCTTCTTAACCACTTCCCCCAAAACAAATGCAAATTGATACTGGGTGACTGGGCCACTGCTCTCATGTATGAAGAGTGGCCCTAATTATTTTGGCTACACCCACTGGTAGTCCAATAATGCCTGCTATGGGCACAATACTGAGTCATCAGCCCAACTTAATGTCACCTATGCCCCTTGTCTCCTCTGGTCTGTTTTAGACCCCCACAGCAGCAATTGTACTCATTCCAGCATCAGGTGCACATCCCCTCCAATGCAGACCAACAAAGCTGGTTGCAGTTTTTGACCATATAGCCAAGTCACATATCCTGAATCCCCAAAAATGCCAGCCTGCATACTGCCCTGAATAATGCCACCTCAAAACCATTCTGTGTTACTCCTGGTAGAACATTCCACATCAACACAGCATCCTTCAAAGAGAAGGACTTCCTGCAGTCCCCCACTACCACCATCTACCTCAACCACCCTTTAAAAAATGTCCTAAATGCAAAGTGGCAACTTGGATCTCTGTGCCCTAGGACCTTAGAAAGTAACCCAATACCTTCTAGTTGCGCCCTCCCCTGTGCTTACCCAGCATGGAATCCTCGAGATGTACAAGGTAACTGAGGACAATGCCCACCAATAAGGGCCAGGTTACCTGCCTTCATGTTGCCTCACAGTGCTTAAGTGGAGATTACAGATTCATCTCAGTATGGTAGGTGGTAAGGATATTGAGATTAGGACTCCTTTACTTTGGAACGCCCTTCCAGTAAGTTTGAGGCAAACTGATTCTTTGGAGAGTTTTAAATCTGCATTTAAAACATGGCTGTTTCCCAAGCTTTTGAAATCATTGGATCTGAACTGTTTTCAAGAGTTATGACACATTGATGTTACTGTTGTGTTGTTTCAGTTTCTTGAAAATGTTGTTCTGTTATGCATATGTCTGTTTTTTATTATTTATCTGTCTACGTATTGTTTATGTACCATTTTATTTTATTTTAATGTGTATGATGATTCTATACTGTACAGTGCTCAGAGCTGTTTGGATGAGCATTTTATAAAAAAAGATGGATTTGGTTCAAATAGATTAAGGAAGAAGGTGGATAGCCTGTACAGGCCCTTCCTGGTGCTCAGGGCTAGTGATTGCAGGACCATTTCTCCGGCTCCAGGCACCCCATGTCCCATAAGTGGGCTGGCATTTTCTGGGTTCAATCTCCACCTCCAGGGCAAGTTCTTGAAACCGCAGCTACTGTGACAGCACATCAGCAAAGTCATTGTCAACCCATAACATGTGCCTTTCTGAAAAGTGATATTCAACAGCAAGCAGTAAAGAACCAGCACCATCAACAACACAAGCACCCTGTTGCAGTCCCCTGTTTGCCATTTGATAACTTGGACTATGCCCATGTTATCCAATCAAAAAAAAAACTCCCTTGCCCCTGATGTCACCCTCAATATGTACACTGCATCTATAATAGAGAAATGTTGGAGGAACATGATATTGTTGACCACGTCTGTCTCCTTCCAGGAGAGTATCCTCCCTCCCAAGTTTTTCCCTGTCCCTGAACTGCATCCCCCCCCCAGTGATAGTTATTTTAATTAGGGGTGGTGCGGGGGACAAAGCCCCCCACAAAGGGGATGAGGGGGCAGAGCCCCCTGCAGAAAAAGTCACTACAGCTGTACGCTGTTTTTGGAGCATGCTGTAGTACTCCTCGCTGTTTCCCTTGTCACTGTTATTTATTCAGCTTTTTGTGTTGGCGCCGTTTTGTAGGCGCTCTTTTGTCATGGAACTTTCACCAACTCACCCTTCAGGTAAGACAGATGATGGATAAGCCAATATAAGCCTTCTGCCTTCTTTAGCACTAAATCCAAGGGGGCGGATACCTTGAGATTTTCCAAAGCAGAGTCAAATGCCTGCAACCAGCCCCAGCAAGACTTTCTTCTGCAGTTTCCTCCTAAGCACCCCTGGCAAATCAGTGGTCTGCTTCAAGTTGTTTGATACCCTGAACACCCACAGCCATGTCCAAACCTCATTTTACCATCTGAGGAACATCACCTGGATTACACACCTGATTCCTCTTAGTGATCTGCCAGCACTGGTCCATGCCTTTGTGACCTCTCGCCTTGATTATTACAATGCTCTATACTTAGGGCTGTTGGGAGTAGATCTTTGCAGCCTGCAGCTAGTGCAGAATGCGTCAGCCAGGTTGTTAACTGGCCTATCTAGGTTGTGTCATATTGCACCTGTGCTGCGCTCTCTGCACTGTCTGCCAGTTAGGTGGTGGATCTCCTTCAAGGTCAATTTGCTGACCTACAAAACACTACATGGTCAGGGGCCTGACTAGCTGCAAGACCTCCTGTGTCCCTACTACCTATCCCACCCACTTCGCTCCACAGATGATGGATTGCTAGAGGTTCCCAGGGTCCTTCTGAAAATATCAGGTGCTCGCACATTTGCATTTGCAGCCCCGGCTCCGTGGAACTCTCCACCTCGCCATGTTCCAGAAAGCAAGACCATTGATCAGTTCAAGCAGGAGCTGAAAACCCATTTATTTAAACAGGCCTTCCCAAAATTAGATTCTTTTGTTTATTGTCTAGTTAAGGAGTTATTGATGTGTTTCATCACATTTATATAGTATTTTAAATATTTGGATTTAATGTAATGTGCTTTGAATTGCAATGAGAATTGCACTATATAAATAAAGTTTGAATGAATGAATAATCACTTAAAACCCGTTCTTTAAGTGTGCAAGCTACACCTCTGTCTGGGTAGTGATCCAGCCAGGAGGCTAGGGCATCCACCTTAATGGTCGATGAAGCCCTGCCCCCAGAAGGTTTAGTTGCCCCTGACTTGCTGATTGCCATGTCCTTTGTCCCAGGAGGCTGCCTGGTGCACTTGTTTGCCAGGTATGCCCATGTCCCTGGAGAAGTCAAGATTAAACATAGAAGCATAGAAAATGTCATCAGAAAAAGACCATTGGTCCATTCAGTTTATCCAGTTTTACCCTTCTATTCACCGTGACCTATTGTCTAGTCAGGGATTTCACCCTCCTCCTCACCCCTTGCTCCCTGCCTTACTGATACCACTTAAGCTCTTTACGCTATCCCAGCCATGCATGAACCCATTAATGTTTTTGGTACCCATCACCTCTGCTCATAGGTTGTTCCATAGCTCAACGTTGAACTCGAATGTCACCTGCCGGGGGCATCTCCTGGTGCTGTAGCTATGAAACGTTGCTTTCTAATTCTTGCCCAGCTGCTGGTTGCTAATGAGTCTAAATAATTATGTGCTATTGTGAGAGTCTGGGTAAGAGTCTTCCCTCACCCTTTTACCTTACTAATATCCCCAAATTATGTTATTTGCTGTTTGCTGACTGAAAAATGGTCAATTAAGAGTTAAAATCTTTATCGACAGAGTTGCACAGCTTGACCTAATCATATCCCAAATCGGTTGCCACCCTCTTCGTAAATCCTCATAGTACCGAAGTTAGGCATTGCTGTCGTCCATATACAATGCTTCAGAATTCTTTCCAGGTCTCTGATCAGGCCTATACAGTGGTAGCCATCATCACATGTAATGATTTTGAGACATGGTGTGAGGCATCAGACTTGAGATGGGTTTTTTTTTGTTATGCTCTAACATCAAACTTTATTGGGTGCCATACTTCCTGCAGTGAGGAAACTAATGGAGTCACTTTTGAAGGACAGGCCTGCGAAACATCTTGAATCCAGTGGATTACAAGACCTGAAGCAGCCTGGATTCATGGGGTAGGTCATGTCAGATGAAAGTGATAGAGTTCTTCGACTGGGTGACAAGAGAAATAGATCAGGGTGAGGTGGTGGACATGGCCTACTTAGACTTCAGCAAGGCCTTCAACACTGTACCACATAGAAGGCTCATTAGGAAACAGACAGTCAAATACTGGAGTAATGACCCGTTCGCTAGTTATGGATTTGAGAATTTTATTCTGTACAGTGCTTTATGTGTAATACAGGCTCAATCACACATTTTCTAGCACATCTAAGTTTTGTGCTCCTGTGCCTTAACACTTCAGCAAATAGCTTTGTGTTTTTGCACTGCCACTTAAGTTTTCTCCCAGTAGCCTTCACTGCAAGCTGCACTACTGCCATTCGCTTTTTATGGCTGACTCTCATTCTAACCTACTCCGCTTGACAGCTGCAGCTTCTTCCACAACCACCGCTGTCTCTCACTCAATTCCCCTCCACTATCTCCAGTCCCACAGACATTTCCTTGAATGCATAAGGCAATGCTGGGGGAGAGGGTGGTGGGCAGAGGGCTCATGGTGCCCCAGTACCCCAACCCAAACCCCCTAGCATTACCCCAGGTTTGTGTATCTCTCCCCCCCAAACCCACTTGTCTTATGAGGTAATGCATCACTGAGGTAATGTATCATCCATGGGAGGGGGTTGTTTGGAGCCATGGGCTAGAGGACATTGTGCCCCCCCAGCACACGGTCTCCCTACCCTGGGCTGGGTACCAGTGTGGAACATGAAGCAAACTACCTGTCCTCGGCCAGGTGGTATGCATTATGTCCACACCGTTCCTCTAGTCATGGGTTACTGGACACCGTCCTGCTTCGATATGTATCAGAGAACAAAATTCAGAACTCCTCCAAGCTTATCAACAGCTAGCCTCTTAATTCTAAGACTGGAAGGAAGGTTAATGCAGTAACCTGTTAATGCAGTAACCTTGTTTACCCAGAGGTTTCCTCCACATGTTTTTTTTTCTTCTCCTCCATGTTATTGGCACAATTCTATGAGTTGGAGGAAGCAGGTTCCATTACATCTCCCTTTGTACTTCTGTCTATAGCTATAACTTTATCTTTAGCTGTGAGACTATTCTCCTGGCACCTCTCCAAGGGTAGAAAATCACAGAAAGAGACAAGTCAAAGTATAACACAATTGCACAAACACATACTGTACACACTCTGGTGGCCTCTGACTAAATTTAAAGATTTACCTTGCAGTTTTGTAGGAACCACCAGACTCCACCCTCCTTTCTGACAACAAAAAGCCCCACAATCCATCTGCTCCCTGTCACAAACATGCTCCTCAGGTCAGGCCCTCTGCTCCCACAGTGCCAACCTTGAAGTGCAATAGTGTGAACAGGAGACAAACAGGGTAACCCTCCTGTCTGTTTTAGGTCCAAATCACCTACCATCCTTGAGTCCTGGGGGTCAAAGGTGAATCTTATGCTAGCATACCCAGTTAACAGGCTCAGATATGTACCCTCTTCGGGGGATGCAGTACAATCCTTCATCCAGTGGCACCCAGCCAGGTTCCTACAATTGTACTCTTGTGACTCAACATGAGACCTAGGTATATTCTTACCTTTAGCAAGATTAGTAACATATTCAAGCCCTTAACAGCTGTCAGAATTAAACACTGGTTCAGCATTCACATGCAAAAGAAAACTGAGAAACACAGGCAGAATTTCAAGGAAAATAATTTTTACTAAAAATTGTAAAATAGGTAAAATATCAAACACAGAACAAATACATTACTAACTTACAGTCAACAAAATAATTGGGAAATTACAGAACAACCAAAACTCCTGCTAAATGCTTAAAAGTTCCAGCTGAATTATCTTTTTCTAAAGTGCCTAGTTACCAGTCCACAGACTGTGTGTGTCTTTGATCTTCAGAGAGTCCTTCTGGACCAACTTCTCAGATGCAAGCAATATTCAAAAGTCAGTTTCTCCACCTCCTGATGAAGTCACCCATGAGGTCACTGTTAGATCTGTGATAAATCTGTAATCTGAGTATGGATATCCACAAGGATGTATGTTATTACTGTGAAAATGCAATTTCCCAAAATATGAGTCTCTTTGATCAAAACATTCCCTTTGATGTATTATAACTCCACAGTCTGTCACTAGTTCTCTGCTAGGTGAGAAAACCAGAAGGGATCAGCCAAATGACTTCCCTTCCTGCTAGGGTCATAAAATTCATATTTAGTTTCCAGCTTCAAAAGCAGGAGCAGGTTTAAGGGGTAATAAACTGTGTCCCTCTGGAAGGAAGTCTTTAATTAGTGGTTTCACTGGCCAGTGTCATGACTGCCTGCTGCTTCACTCACACTGACACTTTTGAGGTCAAAGGTCAAGCCTCTTACACACTGGCTGACTTGTGTCCTAAGCAATCACATACACATATCATTTATTTATAATACAAATATCATACAATATAACAATAAATGGGTGGCAGAGCATCACAGTCCTCCCCACCTAGATTGAATTTGGGGGCTCTATCCCCTGCAATGAGATGAGTTCCCCAAGTCAGTTCATTGCTCAAACTGATGCGACAGTACATCTGCATTTTCATTGGCTGCCCCTGCCCTGTGTGAGACCGTCATGTCATACCCTTGCAAGGCAAGGCTCCATCTTAATAGTCTACCATTCATCTTACCCATTTGTGCCAGCCAAACCAAGGGGTTGTGGTCAGTTTGTACCTCAAAATGCTGCCTGTATAGGCATGGCTCTAACTTTTTTAGTGCCCACACCATGGCAAGACACTCTTTTTCCACAGTACAGTAAGCCTGCTCTCTGGGAAGTAACTTTTTACTGAGGTACACTATGGGGTGATCTTCCCCTTGGTTGAATGTCAGACTCAGCACTGCCCCGATACCCACATCTGAGGCATCAGTCTGGACTACAAAGGGTCTGCTATAGTCTGGAATTTTCAATACAGGAGCACTGCACAGTGCCTCCTTCAGTCTGGTAAAGGCTTGTTCAAAGGCTGGTTCCCAGGTAATTTTCTTAGGCATCCTTTTCTTTAACAGGCCATATAGGGGAGTGGCCAGGGCACTGTAATTTGGTACACATTTCCTATAGTACCCTGCTGTCCTTAGAAAACTCCTGACCTGCTTCTGTGTTTCTGGTCTGGGCCATGCCTTGATTGCTTCTATTTTCACTTAGTTAGGACAGAGCTGTCCCTGGCCTACAACGTGCCCAAGGTACACCACCTCAGCCATGGCCACCTGGCACTTCTCAGCTTTTACAGTGAGCCCAGCCCTCTGTATCCTGCCCAGCACTTCCCTAAGGTGAGATAGGTGTTCATCCCAGTTGGCACTAAAGATGGCAATGTCATCCAGGTACACCATGGCATACTCCTCAACACCATTTAACACCAGGTTCACCAACCTTTGGAAAGTGGCCAGGGCATTCTTCATTCTGAAAGGCATTACTTTAAATTCAAATAACCCTATCAGAGTGATGAAGGCCAACCTCTCCCTAGCTCTGGCAGTTAACTGTACCTGCCAATATCCCTTTGTCAGGTCTATAGTTGTAAGGTATGTCGCCCCTCCCAACTTGTCCAGGAGTTTGTCCGTCCATGGCATCGGGTGGGCATCTAACTACTGTATGTGACTGCATTGAGTCCACAATAGTCCACACACAAATGAGTAGAGCCATCTAGCTTGGGAACAAGGACTATGGGTGAGGCTCAGGGGCTGTGGGATTTCTGGATTACCCCTAAATCCAGCATTTCCTCCACCTCCATCCTAATGTACTTTTGGACAGCCTCTGACACCTGATATGCTGTCTGCCGTATGGGCACCTGTGTCCCTGTCTCCACATCATGTGTCACTAAGGGGGTTAATCCAGGCTTGATGCTAAACAGTGGGGCAAAGCCTGCTAAAACTTCCTTTACTTCCTGGATCTGGTCTGGGGTCAACTGAGGCAACATTTTAATTGCCACCACAGAGGACTCCTGCTTGCTTTCTTCCAGCAAGTCCAGCAGGGGGTCTTCTTTGTCCATCCCCTCCCCAGGACTACACACTACAAACACCATGTCAGCCCTATTAGCATATGGCTTCATCATGTTGACTTGGTACATTCTTTGTGTATGTCTTCTGCCAGGTAACTCTATAATGTAGTTTACATCATTTACCTGTCTGACTACTTTGTACGGTTCTGCCCACTCAGCCTGCAGCTTATTCTTCCAGACCAGTATTAGGACTATGATTTACTGACCCACAGTGGATGAACAAGCTCTGGCTCTGCGGTCATACTACACCTTTTCTTTTTGTTGAGCAGCTGCCAAGTTGCTCTGGGCTGTTCCCATAAGTTCCTTCAGCTTTTCCCTAAACCTAAGGACATAATCCACTATAAGAGTTCCCTGGGTGGTGTGCTTGTCTTCCCAGTCCTCCCGGATCAAGTCTAGGGGCCCAAGTACCCAGCATCCATATAAAAGCTTGAAGGGGAAAACCCTATCAACTCTTGGGACACCTCCCTGTATGCAAACAACAGGTGGGGAAGGTATTTCTCCCAGTCCCTCCCATGCTGTTTAGCAAATACTTGGAGCATTGACTTAAGGGTACCATTGAATCTTTCCACAAGCCCATTGGCTTGTGGGTGATAAGGTGTCGTACATCTCTGCACCACCCCACACTTCTCCCGCAAACATTTCATCAGGTCCAACATGAAGGAACCCCCTCGATTGGTGATACCCTCCTGCAGAAACCCAACACAGGGGAAAATCCCTAGTAAGGCATCTGCCACTTTGTCTGTCCTCAGTGAGGCTAGGGCGACTGCCTCCGGGTACCGGGTGGCATAATCCACAACAGTTAGGATGAACCTCTTCCTGGAGGAGCTGGGGGTATTTAAATGCTCCACAATATCCATTCCCACCCTCTGGAATGGCTCCTCCACTATGGGTAAAGGAATTAGGGTGACTTGGGTTTTCTTACCCACCTTCCCTATTTCTTGGCACCAGTGACAAGACCTGCAATACTCCTTCACCTGCTGGGTGAAGTTGGGTCAATAGAAACTCTGGTCCAACCGCCGCATAGTGCGTGTGATTCTCAGATGACCAGACATGGGAATATCGTGTGCAGTCTTGAGCAACTGCTCATGGTACCCCTGGGGAATGACAAGCTGCATGCCCATCACCCCTCCCTCTGTCTTAGCATCCTGTGTATACATCAGTCCATTGTCCAAATAAACTTTATGTTTCCCATCACCTCTCTGTGCTCCATCAGAGTCTGCACAAGCCCTCAGCTTCTCTAGACTAGAGTCACTTTTCTGAGCAGCTGCAAACTTTTTACACATTCCTAAGGCATGGAACAGGTCCCCTTCTGTATCTAAACTAGGGTCCCTAGCTCTAGTGTCAGGGCATTCAGGATCACTGCCATCCCTAACCCTCTGACAATGGGTCACCCCTCCTTCCTCGGAGTAACCCTCCGTAGCTGTTCTGTTAACTGCTACCTGGGGAATTTCTACCCATTTTTCATTATTCTCCAAATCAGGAGATGCAGTCTGAGGAACCAGCCTCCCAGTGGTTTCCACAGGGGCTTTTATGGGGTCCAGGGAACTATAATTTTCCTTTGCCGCTTGACTGCGGGTAACTGCACACACCATCCCCTGTTTGAGATTGTTGCCAACAATTACATTGACAGCCAAAGTTTCTGCTATGCAACCTTTTGCACAGTCTCTCCTGTCTCACCTCAGTCTAGGAGGACACTAGCAAGAGGCAATGTTTTCTCCTCCCCAGTGAATCCTTGTACAGTCACAAATTGATTGGGTATAAGCGGGCGCACGACATTACGCTCCAATGATTTTGCTCCCATCAGTTCACCTCCTACATCTCGCTCCCACTCCAATTCACCCCGTATCATTTCGCTACCAATAATTACGCTCCTGCTTCTTACTCTACTGTCCAGGATTACCTGCAAACCCAGCACAGGTAAAAGTTTACACAAAGTCTTGCACTTTTACTCTTCAAATACACTCCTGAATCACTGCTCATTTACAGGTGTGTGGGGAGGGGGGGTGACAGTATTAAGGTAACAGTAGGAAAAATAAAAATGGTGACAATATTCTGAGGTACTGTCATGGCTCACTACAAATTGGAGGGACAGTATTAAGGCAACTGTAGGAAAAATAAAAATGGTGATAATATTCTGAGGTACTGTCAAGGCTCACACATAGCTTGAGTCACACACAGTAGAGAGACTACAGCTTGTATCATCAGCTCCAGAGGTGCGGGCTGTGTTACCCATAACCTATACTTATATCCCTACTGAGCACATGTTCACTCAGTGACTGGCAATAGCTTCTCAGTTTCTGACAGACTTGGTACAATTACAGACACTACACTGCTGTTCACTGATCAGACTTTCCCCTCTGTTAGTACCTTCACATGTTTCAGGTTGCCGGTACACAACTATTGCATATATAAATCTCCCTTTGCTTAGTCACCTTGCCACCAGAGCACCAGGAGGAAGGAGCTGCTGGTATAACTAAACTTATCTACTGGGACTAAGAACTAGAACTCTTGTACTGGGACCTTCGATTTAGGGTAAAAAAAAGTTAGTGTGTTTGTCAGAGTTAGTTGAAGTGAATTATCTGTTATCTGTGTTATCGGTGCGGTTATCTAGGTGCTTGTCACAGGTGGCTGAAGGGAATTATCTGTGAAATTAACTAAGTGTAGAAAGATTTGCAAAGTAGGGGGAGTGGCTTTAGCTAGAAGGAGCCAGGTTAAAACCAGATTTAAACACTGCCCTAGATAACTTCTGCCAGAGAACAAGCAGAGCACCAGGAGGAAGGAGCTGCTGGTATAACTAAACTTCTCTACTGGGACTATATTGCCCTCCTTCCCTCCCCTCCATCCAAAGGCAGTTCTACTTTTATAGGCACAGGATTTAACTGACAAGAGGAACTTCCTGTGTGGGGAGCAGGAAGTGAGTGATCACAGAGCCACCAAAGACTTACCATCCTAAAAGGGCAAGAGTAGCTCTCCATCCCCCACTAGCTGCTGGAGGTCTGACTCTGAGCAAGTAAGGAGACTACTAAGAAATATAGGAACTTCTTGTCTCAGAACAGGAAGATCAGGAGCTAAAGTACACACAGGCAGTATGTAAGTACTGGAGTTCATACTGGATGGATAAGAAAATCAGAAGGCATAGTTCATAAGATTTTCTCCACAATTCAGCAGTAGTGGCAGATGCCACCAACTTCATCAAGGTACTTGTCCAATCTCTGTTTAACAATATCCAGGCTTTCTGCCTCCACCACCTCCTGGGGCAGTCCATTCCATGTCCTTATTGCTCTACACTTAAAATACATCCTTCTTAGCTCAGTTCTGCTCAATTCCTCACTCAGTTGCCTATCATGCCTTCTCAATTGGTAGATCTTTTCATTAAACACCAATCCCAACTCTGTTCTAATAGCCTCATCCTTCAGAGATTTATATAATACCAATAAATCCCCCCTTGCTCTTCTACTCTCCAGTGACCACAATCCCAATTTTTCCAATCTGGCCTCATTTGGCTCTCCTTCATACCCTGAAATCAATCTAGTAAGAGATCTCTGTGGTCTTTCCATTAATTTGATATCCCTCACCAATAACAGACCAGCCACGGTAGAGCAATAATCTAATACCGGCCTTACCAAAGATCTGTACAATGGCATCAACACCTCTCTGCTCCTTGATTGAAAACCTCTCCTAATACAATCAGCAATCTGTATTGCTTTGTTAGGTGATTGTCTACTATTCACTTCATTTCTTAAATCATTTTGAACATAAATACCCAGATCTTTCTCGCATTCCAACAGAAAAAAAAAAGAAATAAACAAACAGAGAAAAGAGTAAGTATTCCAAACAACAATTAGGGGGCTAGAAATAAGACATGATGGGAGTGGTGCAGTGCAGTAAATGTGGTGCAGCAGTCTTCCGGGAGATGTTCTGGAGGATGCGGTGTTGTCCCATCTGCATGCACCTCACTGGGCTGAGGGGGGGGAGGAGGTTCCTCTTCTCCAGACTGAGTTGGTCAGGATTTGTGGAACCTCCTCTCCCACCCAGGGACCACCAGGGTCACTGTTGTTGCCTCAGAGGTTGTCAAGAAAGAGGAGCAGTTGTACCACAGTGGGCTCAGGGAGGGTGAGGGTGGTGGAACAGAGGCACATCCCTCCAGTTGTACCTCTCCACAATTTATATGCCATTAAGGAAAAGTTTGGTTCCTCTATGGAGGCACCCACAGTGGAGACCACGGAGGATGCTGGGAACATCCACAAAGGAGACCCACAAGAGGGTGGCATGGGACTTCACAGGGGAAGGAAACAACTCCTGGTGGGGGACTCCATTGTTAGGAAGGTAGAACTGGGGGAGGAAGGGGAGAGGGAGATAAGATGCCTGCCTGGTGCCATGGATTGGAGGAACAGGGAGTGAATCCTCAGGATCGCAGGAGCAGCTGCACAGGGGTGGGAGCTGGATGTCATTGTCCACCTAGGGACAAATGACCTGGCTAAGAAAGGGATCAGAGCAGTGCAAGAAGTGTTTGTGGAGATGGGGAGGGGCCTTAGACAAATATCATACACAGTAACCTTCTCAGAGGTGCTGCCTGTCTATGGCATGGGTGAGGCTAGGGTGCTCCACACCATGGGATTCAATCAGTGGTTGAAAAACTGGTGCAGAGCTCAGGGATTTGGCTTCATTGGGGACCGGGAGTCCACCTGGAGGGATGCAGGCCTATACTGGCGTGATGGTCTGCATCTGTCCAGGAGGGGAACCAGGATCCTAGGTGATAGGTTTAAATGCTTCATTGGCAAGCATTTAAACTAGCTGAGGGGGGAGGCACTGGAGAGGAGCAGGGAAATCCTAGGCCCCCCAAAAAAATCAGAGTACTAAGTGAGGTAGACACCAACATAGAGATGTCGATAGGGAGACGGGCAGGAGTAAATGGAGAAAGTGACAAATGCAATAAGGTCAGGGATGGGGCAAAAAGGGGTAAGGCCATCAAGAAATGGAGGGTAATGAGTACCAATGCCTGTAGTCTGGACAACAAGCTCCATGAAATGGTGGCCTTGATGGAAGAGGGATGCCTGGATAGTGCAGCAGTCACAGAAATGTGGTACACAGAGAACCATGTCTGGGATATTAACATACCAGAGTACACAACCTACAGGAGAGACAGGGAGGAGAGAAGAGGGGGCAGAGTAGCTCTCTATGTAAGGGAAGGGATAAAAGCAACTGAACAAAAGAGTAAACAGGGAGGAGAGGAGGCACTGTGGGTCACCTTAGAGACTGGAAATGGCACCACAATTCGCACAGGGGTTGTATACAGACCCCCATGTCAGGGGGAGGGAATGGACAAGGATATGATTGAAGGCATACTTAGAATGGCAGAGAAAGGGGAGATACTGTTGATGGGGGACCTTAACATGCCGAATATCAACTGGAGCACCTTTGCTGCTGCCACATCCAAAAGCAGGGCCATTCTCGATGACCTTCAG
Source organism: Neoceratodus forsteri (assembly GCA_016271365.2). Lineage (NCBI taxonomy): Eukaryota > Metazoa > Chordata > Ceratodontiformes > Ceratodontidae > Neoceratodus > Neoceratodus forsteri. Next base: position 1,335,237,719 of record CM057453.1, on the reverse strand, counting down.
GTGGCATGCCTCAGACAGCTAGTTTTGGAACCTACTCATGAGGGAGCAATCTTAGACCTCATACTCTCAAATGGGGACAGTGAGAGGATCTCAGATCTAGAAGTGGGTAGCCATTTGGGAACAAGTGACCACCAAACAGTGTGGTTCATGATAAACTCAGCTACAGAGTCAATCCATACAAAAGTGAGGGTTCTGGACTTCAGGAGGGCTGACTTTGGCAAGATGGGAGAGTGCCTTAGAAAAGCACTAGCAAACAGGCTAGAAGGAGGGGTGGAGCAACAATGGGGAAATATCAAAACTGCCAACACAGAGGCAATAAGCCTTTGTGTGAAGCAAATAAACAAATCAAAATGAAAGAAAAAGCTACTATGGTTCTCAAAGAGGTGGCAGTGAAGGTTAGGGAGAAAAATATATCATTTAGGAAGTATAAGGAAACACAGAAGGAGCAGGACAGAGAACTGTACCAGTTAAGGCAGAAGGAAGCAGGGAGGGTAGTCAGAATAGCAAAGGACCAAACTGAGAAAAAGATAGCCAACTCAGTTAAGAAGGGGGATAAAACCTTTCATAGGTATATCAGGGAATGTAGAAAGACAAAGGGAGGGATAGTGAGGCTGAATAGAATGGACAGTAGGTGGGCAGATAGGGACAGTGAAAAAGCTGGGATACTAAATGAATACTTCTGTTCAGTATTCACAAAATAGGAGGTGGGGGAGGTGCCTAATCCAATTAACAGAAGCACTCTGGATGGGGGGGTTGATCCCAGTCCTTTCACAGAAGAAAGGGTTTTGAAAGAACTCCTAAAACTGAAGGTGGACAAAGCAATGGAGCCAGATGGAATTCACCCCAGAATTCTAAAAGAATTAAGCGAGAACTAGTGACACCACTGACTACCCTTTTTAACAAATCATGGGAGGATGGTGTGGTACCTGAGGACTGGAGGAAGGCAGATGTGATTCCCTTCACAAAAGTGGGACAAGACAGAGGCAGAAACTACAGACCTGTCAGTTTGACCTCTGTGGTAGGGAAAGTGATGGAATCACTTCTAAAGGAAAGAATTGTTGAGTACCTAGAGGCCAGTGGGGCAGAGGACCCAAGGCAGCATGGGTTCACAGTGGGATGGTCATGTCAGACAAATCTAATTGATTTCTTTGACTGGGTGGCCAAAGTAGTAGACCAGGAAGGGGCTGTGGACAGGTCTACCTTGACTTTAGCAAGGCATTTGACACAGTCCCACACAAAAGATTAATAGTCAAATTAACCAGCCTGGGAGTAGGTCCCAGGGTGGTAGCCTGGGTAAAACATTGGCTAGACAACAGGACACAGAAAGTAATTGTAAATGGAGTCCACTCTGAAGAAAGAGGGATTACTAGTGGGGTACCACAGGGTTCAGTACTGGGTCCAGTCCTTTTTAATGTCTTTATAAGTGACATTGCAGAAGGACTAGAAGGAAAAGTATGCCTCTTTGCAGATGACACAAAGATCTGCAACAGGGTTGATACACAAGGAGGCATGGAAAAGATGAGCAGGGACTTGGCAAGGTTGGAGAGAATGGTCAGAAGTTTGGCAGCTTGGATTCAATGCAAAGAAGTGCAAAATAATGCACCTGGGAAACAAAAACCCAGGGGAAGATTACACAATGGTGGGGAGGTAATAATAACAACAAAAATGGAAAGGGACCTGGGGGTAATCATATCAGATGACCTTAAGGTTGGCAAGCAATGTGAGAAGGTGGTAGGAAGGGCTGGGGGATATTGGGATGTACAGGGAGAGGCATCACCAGCAGAAAACAGGAAGTTGTTATCCCCCTGTACAGACAGTTGGTGAGACCCCATCTGGAGTATTGCATCCAGTTCTGGAGACCCCATCTCTGCAAGGACATAGACAGGATGGAGGCAGTTCAGAGGAGGGCAACTAAAATGATGCAGGGTCTGCAAGAGAAGCCATATGAGGAGAGAATAAGGAGCTTAATATGTATACCCTTGAGGAAAGGAGGAGAGGGGGCATGATAGAAATGTTTAAGTACCTCAGTGGAATCAACAAAGTCCAAGAGGGTAGCATCTTTCAGAAAAAGAGATGTGCAAGAACAAGGGGACACAATTTGAAGATAGAGGAGGAACGGCTCAGGGGCAATGTGAGGAAGTATTTTTTCACAGAGAGGGTGGTGGATGCATGGAACAGCCTTCCTGAGGAGGTTGTGGGGTCTAAAACTGTGGGAGAATTCAAGAATGCATGGGAGAGACATAAGGCAATTTTTGTGGGGGGGGTAGGAAGAAATAGGCTGTTGGTTAAATATGATCTGCAGCTTATTCTCTAGGTAGGGAAATGGGCTGACTAGGTGGGTCAAGAGGTCCTCATCTGCCGTCAAAGTCTATGTTTCTATGTTTCTATGTAGAAGATCACTGGTTCCTTGTCCCCTTGACAGATTTGGCTCTCGATCATTACACTCGGCCGTCATTCAAGAAAATGATTATATTGCTGTTGAGGCACCCCATATTCAAATTACCTCTACATACATAATTTGTGGTGGGGGTGCCAGCTTGGCTTTTCTCAGTCAGGACATTGGGTTGATTAAAAAGATTCATGTTCCAATATAACAACTGTCACATTTTTTATGAATATATTGAATATAGTGGTAAAGTAAAGGATTGCTCTTTAATAGTTTTAGTTTTAGCTTTAGTTTATTGGTCTAGGAATAAATACCTTTGAGCCAAGGCTCTTTTACAAAGGTTCCACGTCACACAGTACATAAAAAAACAAGACATGTAATAACAAAATGTTCAATAACAAAATTGTTCAACAATTTACAAAGGCAGTAATAAATCAATAATTATTTTTCCAAGAAAGAAAGATACTCAGAGGCATTTAAGGAAAGATAAAGAGTGAAAAGTAGGAGGAGATAGAGGAAGAAAGAGAAGAAAGAGAGAAAATAGAAGGAGACTCAGTAGCAGATAGGACCAGTATAGTGGTATTCGAGTGTCTTTGCCAAATGATGGGCCATGGTGAGGGATGGACAACGGAGGGATAAGCCTTTAGTCAAAGCAGTCACAGGAGCTGGAGACAGAGAGGTGAGCATAGAGCATGGATTTGAAAGCTCCCAGTGATGTGGAAGATAGAGTAGGTAGGCTAAGGGCATTGAATCAGGTTGGGGCCTGGTAGGCAAATGATCTTTGTCCCTGAGCAGTCCGGCATCTGGGGACCTGAAAAGGTTGGTGCTTAGATCTTCTGGTGGGACATGTGCTGTTATTCAGACAGAGTAGGTCTTGGATACACGGTGGAAGTTAGTCTGCATGAGAATGAGAGAAAACTCTTACTGGGCTGCTGACTGTTTGTAGGGACAAGAAACCCAGATCCTACCCTCCTTCCTCCGTGTGCCTCAGGTCATAGGAGGGTGCCAAAAGATCAGGGGTAAGTTCCCAGAAGCATCAAAACGAGCTGGTCAGAGAATAACATAAAAATTCCCAATGACTCAGAATACTGTATTGTGAGCCTTGTGGTAAATATGTGTTTTTTCACTACAAATTGAGGGATGGGGACATGATTTTCAGTGCGGGAGTGAAATGCCTGGGAGTGAATGTGCATGGGGACGAAATAATGTGGGAGTGAAAGTGGTGGAAGCGAAATGACAGGAGTGAAATGTCGTAGACCTTGTATAAGCTGACCAGGCTCTACCAAATCCCATTTTACCAAAGTCAGGGATGCCACTGTGTTCCTCAACCCAAGTGTCTGTACTCCATTCACAGTGACTAGATGTATGTGTTCCCTCATGTTAACTGGCATGCATTCAGAAACACACAAACAACCCACTTCTTTCCTAGCACCACTCTGCGCTGCTTGCCCTTTTAGGACACTGCCTGGCCAGATGACCAGGTTCCTTGCAAACCCAACATTCATTTCTTTTCTCAGGTAAATATTTTCTTTGTAACCTGGGACTACCTGGTTTCAGTGGAGGCAGGGAGGGTTTTAGCTGCCCTGAAGGTGAGCCTTTCCCTTTCTGCATTGCCTTGCCCTCCCCTTTCACTCTCAGAGCAGGTATGCTCCTGGCATAGCAGTCCAAGAGTTCAGCAGCCTCTTTCACTGTTTTTGGGTGTTGGTCCTCCAGCCAGGTTTTCAGCCCTGCTGGTCATTCCCAAAAAAACTACTGCAACAGTACAGCATTTTCAATTTTCTCTACAGAGTTTGCTTCAATTCCTTCCCACCAGCATTTTAAAAACTGACGTTTAGTGGCTAGCTCCTCATAGCTCATGTCAGGGTTTCTCCTGAGCTTACGAAATTTAACTATGTATGCCTCTGCTGTTAGCTCATATTTTTTAAAAGTGCAGCTTTAAGTTTTCTGTAATAATTACTGACCTCATGTTCCATTTGACCCTATGCATTCCAAGCTTTTCCAGTAAGTAGTTGGAATATCTGGAAGCTCCAGGGCTCTCAAGAAATATTTGCCTGAATACATACTTTTTCAAAGGAATTTAAAAAGGCATCCATATCTTTCCCCTCTTTAAATTCAGCTATCAATTTCTAATTTAATTTGTAACCCAGTCCTGTAGTTCCAGTTAAACCCAGGCCACTTACCTGCTCTGGTGCTGGTCTTGGGAGTTTTAGCTTCTCCAGTTCAAATCTCCTCTGGTGCTCTCTCTCCTCTTGCTCGGGCCTCTCTCTGATAATGTTGCTCTTCTCGCTCGGCCTATTGCTGCTCTCGCTCAGCTTCTCACTGTTCTCTCTCAGCTTCTCGCTGTTCTCGCTCCGCCTCTCACTGAAGTTGTCACTCTCTTTCCTCTGCGGCTCACTGCTCTCACGTCTCCTCTTTCTTGAATTCCTGCTTCCTCTGTTCAAACTCCAGTTCTATTTTCTGCAACTCCGTCTGCAGCCGGATCCCTTCTGGCTCCAGAATGGTGGTTACCTTCCCCTGCTGCTGTGGCCCTTGGCTTGCACTGGTCCTGCTGTCCTCCTCACTGGATCTGGACACTGCACTTGACCCTGGACCCTCCATACCTAAGGTTCGGTCCTTTTCAGTCACAGACTGTGACTTGAGGTCTTGGGCATCAGTTGCCACAGGAGCTTCCATGAGGTGCTGCATTTTGGCTCTGCCCTCACGCTGGACTTCCCTCTCTTGGCACAACTGCCTCAGTTGGTCTGCGGTGTGCTCGCTGTAGTTGGAAGCTATCTTCTTCCGTAACTACAGTTACACTAACTTGTATTCAAAAAAAAAAAAAAAACAGGTAGGAAACTTAGACTGTAAGCGCAATGATATAGTTCTGTTTACTTTTTAAAAAAATCACTGACTTATTTTGTATGTGAGCTGTACAGTATCAGTCTGACACACTGGACTGTTAATGCTAATGTTATTAAATACTTTTTTAAATCCCACTTCTACCACCAAATCTGTCACAAACGTGCTCTGCAGGTCACATCCTCTGCTCCCACAGTGCCAACCTTGAAGTGCAATAGTGTGAACAGGAGACAAACAGGGTAACCCTCCTGTCTGTTTTGGGTCCAAATCACCTACCAGCCTCAAGTCCTGAATGTCAAAGAGGAACCGTATGTTAGCATACCCAGTTAACAGACTCAGATATGTACCTTCTTTGGGGGATGCAGTACAATCCTTCACCCAGTGGCACCCAGCCAGGTTCCCACAATTGTACCCTTTTGACTCAATATGAGACCTAGGTATATTCTTACCTTTAGCAAGATTAGTAACACATTCAAGCCCTTAACAGCTGTCAGAATTAAACACTGGTTCAGCATTCACATGCAAAAGAAAACTGAGAAACACAAGCAGAATTTCAAGGAACATATTGTTTACTGAAAAATGTAAAACAGGTAAAATAACAAACACAGAAAAAAACATTATTAACTTACAGTCAACAAAATAATTGTGAAATTACAAAACAAACAAAACTCCTGCTAAATACTTAAAAGTTTCAGCTGAATTATCTCTTTCTGAAGTGCCTAGTTACCAGTCCACAGACTAAGTGTGTCTTTTATTTCCAGAGAGTCCTTCTGGACCAACTTCTCAGATGCAAGCAATATTCAAAAGTCAGTTTTCTCCACCTCCTGATGATGTCACCCATGAGGTCACTGTTAGATCTGTGAAAAATCTGTAATCTGAGTATGGATATCCACGAGGAGGTATGTTATTACTGTGAAAATCAGCAACTAGCAATTTCCCAAAATATGTGTCTCTTTGATCAAAACATTCCATTTGATGTATCATAACTCCACAGTCTGTCACTAGTTCTCTGCTAGGTGAGAACACCATAAAAGATCAGCCAAATGACTTCCCTTCCTGCTAGGGTCATAAAATTCATATTTAGTTTCCAGCTTCAAAAGCAGGAGCAGGTTATAAGGGGTAATAAACTGTCCCTCTGGAAGGAAGTCTTTAATTAGTGGTTTCACTGGCCAGTGTCATGACAACCTGCTGCTTCACTCACACTGACGCTTTTGAGGTCAAAGGTCAAGCCTCTTACACACTGGCTTACTTTTGTCCTAGGCAGACAATCACATACACATGCCATTTATTTATAATACAAATATCATACAATATAACAATAAGCAGGTGGCAGAGTGTCACACTCCCCACCTAATGTTTTGCATGTACTTCCTCCCTCTCCTCCATCTTCACTGGTACTCTACCTCTGGTATGACTCTTTAGCTATAACTTTTTCTTTAGCTTTGAGACTGTTCTCCTGGCACCTCTATTGAAGGTGGAAAACCAGAGCAAGTGATAAGACAAGGGCTCACACAGTTGCACAAGCATATACACACACTAGCAGCCTCCCACTGAATCGCAAAATAGCCACAGGCCAGCATCATGGAGTAATAGAAATAGAGTAGATTCCAATGGTAAAGTCCTCATTGTGCTCTGCCATAAGCCCACTCCTTCCTGCATCTCATCTGTCAAATTGATAATTCAGACACAAAGTACCCACGTTCCACAAGTGCATGATGGACTTCTTGAGCACTGCTTTCATCATCCTTCATTGTAAGCTGATCCACAACATTGTCAACATCACTACAGAAGAAAGAAAAAAACTCAGCCCTGGAAATCATGGCAACAAAGCTGTGTAATATGGTACACTGGACAGCACAGTAGCATCTCACCACCCTATAATGTGTCTTACTCAAGGCCACTCAGACAGCACAGTGCCATCTCACTGCCCTGCAATGTGGCTTGCTCAAGGCCACTCAGACAGCACAGTACCATCTCACTGCCTTTTAATGTGGCTTGCTCAAGGCCACTCACACAGCACAGTACCATCTCACTGCCCTGTAATGTGGCTTGCTCAAGGCCACTCACACAGCACAGTACCATCTCACTGCCCTGTAATGTGGCTTGCTCAAGGCCACTCACACAGCACAGTACCATCTCACTGCCCTGTAATGTGGCTTGCTCAAGGCCACACAGGCAGTACAGAACCATCTCCTTGCCCTGTAATGTGGTTTGCTCAGCCACTCAGGAAGCACAGTACCTTCTCACCACCCTGTAGTGTGCAATAAAAGTGTACAACATCGAGGTGCTGCAGCTGCCCACCTAGTGCACACTGTCAGCTTGTGTGTTTGTTTGTTTAAAAGTTTATTTTTATATAGGTTAGTTTGTTGGAGAATTAAATCCCCATTTACAACAAAATTCCTGTAGAACATAAATACAACAACAAGACAAGAACTATAAATAAATACACACAATACAAAGTAACATTAACCTAAAAACAACTGTGTGGATGTTGTTTGCATTTATTTATTTATTTATTTATTGAATTTTGTTGACCCGATAGGCCCACTAGAACTAGAAGTCCCTTTTTCAGGGGCAACTGGGGAGGGGGGGAATACAGATAGTAAGCAACTGAAATTGAACCAGATTAAGCTGTTGGTGGTATTTTTAGTGAATGGACGAAGGTGACTGTAGATGTCAGGGAAAATCATCAGAATTCAAATCACTGCAAGGCAGCTCTGTACCACCCTCACTGGATGACCCTTTTTTGCACATTTCATGAACAACAAAGCTCATTTGTGCATCCTGCTTCTTGGCCCTGATGATAGTGTGAAGGAGATAATTTCTTGTTTTGCAATAACCTAAAAAAGATAAGTTGAAATGCAACTGAATAGTACAGTACTGTATTTATAGAGGTGCAAATGGATGTGTCCATGAAAAAGGAACATGGAAAATTAGAATCTGTCAGCAGATAAGGATTGCTTGACCCACCTAGTCTGCCCAGTTTGTCCCTGCCTATACTGTCACCGCAGACCCTACCTGTTCTCCAGCTATTCCCCCCTTTTTCTACTAAGATTCCTTTGTGCTTATTCCATGCATGCTTGCAGCCCACCACTGTTTTTGCTCGTACCACCTCCACTGCTAGACTGTTCCAGACGCACACCTCTCTTTCAGTGAAGAAGTACTTACTCACATCCTTCCTAAACTTCCCTCCTTCCAGCTTCACTGCATGGCCCCTTGTGCTGGTGTACCTTCTCCCCTGAAAAAATATTCCCTTCCTGTACCTTGCTCAACCCTGTGAGATACTTATTGGTCTGAGACCAGTCACAATTTAGGGATTCAGAAGTGAGCAAATCAGATAGAAACATAGAAACATAGAAGTTGACGGCAGATAAGGACCGCAAGGCCCATCCAGTCTGCCCATTTCTTTTTCTACCTTATAAATGTGCCATCGGCCTTTGCTCTGTCAGTGGCCTATCTATTCATAGTCATTTGTATTGCTCCCTTATGCCTATCCCATGCCTGTTTGAAGCCCTGCACTGTATTCATAGCCACCACTTCTTGTGGTAAGCCATTCCATGCATCCACCACCCTTTCTGTGAAAAGAATTTCCTCACATTCCCCTTAATTGGCCTCCTCTAATCTCATGTTGTGTCCTCTTGCCCTGCTATTTTTCTTATATTTAAACATGTTAGACTCTTTCACCTTGTTTATGCCCGTAAGGTGTTTGAATGCCTCGATCATATCACCTCTCTCCTCCTTTGCTCAAGGGTATACATATTGAGCTCCGTTAATCTGTCCTCCATATGTCTTCTGATGCAGTCCCTGCACCATTTTGGTTGCCTTCTCTGGACTGCCTCAATTTGGTTAATGTCCTTGTGAAGGTGTGGCCTCCAATACTGCATGCAGTACTCCAGATGGGGCCTAACCAGTGTCTTGTACAGAGGATTATTACCTCCTCTTACGACTTGTGATACCCCTACTAATACACCTAACACCCCCTAGCCTTACCTACTGCTTTAGAGGTCTGCTTGGATGATTTTAGGTCATCAGTGATGATGATGCCCAAGTCTCTTTCTTCCTTTGTGACTGCTAGCAACTCCTCCCAGCCTATAGGTGGCTTCGGGTTTCTCTTCCCTATGTGCATGATTTTGCACTTCTTTGTATTAAATCCCAGTTGCCACTCTTCTGACCATTCTGCTAGTTTATCCAGATCTCTTCTCATTCTGCCCACCCCATCTGGATCATCTACTCTGTTGCAGATCTTGGTGTCATCTGCAAACAGACAAGCCTTACCCTCTAGTCCATCTGCTAGGTCACTAATGAAGATGTTGAAGAGGACTGGCCCCAGGACTGATCCCTGAGTACCCCACTTGTGACTTGCATCTCTTCTGACTGTATACCATTTACCACCACTCTCTGTTTTCTGCCCGACAACCAGTTTGCACCCAGTTGACCAACTTGACCCACCTTGAGCCTACCCAGCTTATTTATCAATCTTCTAAGTGGAACAGTGTCAAAAGCTTTGCTGAAGTCAAGGTAGGCGACATCAACTGCTCCCTTGGTCCACACTCTGGTTACCCAGTCAAAGAAATCTATGAGATTAGTTTGACAGGACCTTCCTTTGTAAACCCATGCTGTCTTGGATCCTGTGCCCTATGGATTCAGGTGTTGCACTATCCTTTCAGCAAGTGCCTCCATAATCTTGCCCACTACTGAGGTAAGACTGACCAGTCTGTAGTTCCTGCCTCTCCTGCTACCACTCTTGTGGAGCGGGATCACATGAGCCCTTCTCCAGTCTTCTGGGACCTCTCCTGTGCTCAGAGACTCACGAAACAATTCTGCTAATGGCTCTGATAGTTCCTCCTTTAGCTCTTTAAGTACCCTGGGATGTATGCCATCAGGTCCCATTGCCTTATCCACCCTGAGCTTAGCAAGCTCTTGTAGGACCCTTTCTTTTGTGAAGGGAGTAGTGCTCACCTCCCTCCCCCCTGTGTCCATGATGCTGAGCTGTGGGCCCTGCCCTACCTTCTCTTCAGTAAATACTGAGCAAAAGTATCTATTTAGGATCGATGCCTTCACAGGGTCCTCCTCCTCACATGCTCCCTTTTCTCCATTAAGCTTAGCAATACCCCCTCTGGACTTTCTCCTTTCACTAATGTATCTATAGAAAGTCTTGTCACCTTCTTTTACTGTTCGTGCTAGTGTTTCCTCAGTTTGGGACTTTGCCTGCCTTACTGCCTTCCCTGCTTCCCTTAGGGCAGTTTGGTATGCCTCCTATCTTTATCCGCTGTGTTCCCTTATGTTTCCTGAAGGCAGCCTTTTGGCTCTGACCTTTTCTGTTACTGTATTTGAGAACCAAAGTGGTTTTCTTCTTCTTTTGCACTTCCTTTTCTGTCTAACACAATGGGATGTTGCTTCAAGTATTGCATCCTTAATGCTTGCCCACTTTGCCTGTACCCCTCACCTGTGTTTCTTTTGCCAGGGCTAGCTTAACTCTGTTGGCCATCTTATCAAAGTCAGCTCCTCTGAAGTCCCATATTTTTGCCTTGGAATGGGATGATTTAGATGTAGTAGCCAAATTGAACCATACCATGTGATGGTCACTGGCCCCAGGTGACCTTCTACCTGGAGATCTGTGATCCCTTCTTTGTTAGTCAGTACTAGATCTAGGATAGCCCTGTCTCTTGTGGGTTGCTGTACCAGTTGTTTGAGGCCCTTCCTGCAGGGAATCCATTATGAGTCTAGTTCTGGCAGATGTTCCTGCTGGTATTGACCAATCTGTATCCGCATGTTGAAGTCTCCCATTATCAGAACCTCCCTTTAGCTATCATGTTTGTATATCTTCTAACAGTAATGTGTCTATGTCCTCCCTCTGGTCTGGGGCCCAGACAACCCCAGTTCTTATGGCTGTCCCATTTCCTGTTTCCAGGGTGATCCACAGTTCTTCTGGCTCTTATGTGTATTCTGAATTTCTGTAGCTTTGATAGTTTCATTAACATACAGGGCCACTCCTCCCCCCCTTTTTGCACCTCGGTCTCTTCTGAACAATACATAGCCAGGTACTGAAGTCTCCCAAGTGTGGTTACTGGTAAACCACGTCTCACTAATTGCTACTATGTCCAGTTTAGCCTCTGACATTATTGCCTGCAGGTCTGGGATCTTATTTCCCAGATGTAGGGTAGCATGCAGGCACAATGTGGCAATGATATAAAAAAAGATTAGCCAATCACCAGCTGTGTGCAAGGATGTCTTGCACTTGGAGAACAATATATGTGGGACCTTTGTAGAGATTAAAGATTTCTATTACAGGTATCACACTGCAAGGCAATATGCTACACCACTGCACCAAACTGCATATTAGACTGAAGATGACTTCAGGATTTGTCACAGCAAAGTTTTAGGGACACCCAAGTCAACAAGACTAGGAATGAAGAGAGCATTGACCCCACAACTGCTAAACAGCAGAGCAATAAGCACAAAGTGGGAGGATAAAGAAAATGCAGCTCCACCTGCAAAACATGCAATTCAGAAAGAACACCAAAAATACACAGTAACAAAGTATTACTGTTGATTTACACTGTACATGTTTAAAATATCTTTATGTATTTAAATATCAAAATGGTGTAAATACACCTCTCTCTCTCTCTCTCTTTCTGTTTCACACTTGTGTGTTATTTCAGACTGTGCTGTTTCAAAGTATAAATGCAAATGAAAAGCCAAAGAATTAAAAATAATAAGAGATAATGACTGTGTCATCTACATTACCATCAACTGTACAGTATTCTAAACAAATATACTGTATCTGTCTTCCGTGCAGTGTGATATCATCACCAGGGACAATGAGTTATGATTCTAGAAAGATCAGGAAGAACAACTAGAGAAGGATTGGCAGCAGCACCAGAAAAGCAGAAAACCACCGAAGAGGACAGGACACATCAGTGGTGTGGAAATTAGTGGAGTCCCTGCTAAAGGAGAGACTGATGGAGTACCTGGAGTCAAATGGATTGCAGAACAACCAGCAGCATGGCTTTACAAGGGTAGATCATGTCAAACAAATCTCATAGATTTCTTTGACTGGGTAACTAGGACGGTGGATCAGGGGAGGGCAGTGTATGTGGCCTATCTGGACATCTGTAAAGCCTTTGACACTGTACCACACAGGAAGCTGGTAAAGAAACTTAGCAGCCTGGGGGTGGGGGAGAAGATAGTGAGCTTGGTATCTAACTAGTTGATACACAGAAGGCAGTGGGTGGTTGTAAACGGCAGTCACTCAGAGGACAGGAGAGTGAACAATGAAGTAACACAGGGACTGGGTCCTGTCCTCTTCAGTATCTTCATAAGTGACATTGCTGAGGAACTGGAGGGGAAGGTGTGTCTCTGCAGATTACACAAAAATCTGCAACAGGGTGGACACCCAGGAAGGGTCAAAGAGAGGAAGTGACAACTGGGTTTCAATGCAAAAAAGTACAAAATCATACACATGGGGCAGGAAAACCTGTGGGCTGTGTATAAGATGGGAAGGGGGTACTTACAATTACCAAGCAAGAGAAGAACCTTGGGGTGATCATATCTGATGCTCTCAAGGTGACTGGGTAGTGTCACAAGGCAGTTGGCAAGGTGAGATGGATGCTAGGGTGTATACAGAGAGGGATTTCTAGCAGGAGAAAAGAGATGTTGTTGCCTCTGTGTTGCTCACTTGTGAGACCCCACCTGGAATACTGTGTCCAGTTCTGGAGGCCTCATCTCTGCAAGGATGTCGATAGTGTGGAAGCAGTCCTGAGGAGGGCTACCAAAATGGCGCAGGGGTTGCACAAGAAATTATATGAGTAGAGGCTGTAAAAGCACACATATATTCCCTGGAGGAGGGTAAGGAGGCACATGATTGATACCTGTAAGAACCTTACAGGGCTGAACAAGGTGCAGGAGAGGTGCCTATTTCACAAAAGGAGAAGCACCAGAACACAGGGGCATGCTATGAAACTTGGGGGGAGGGAGTTTAAGAGGAATGTGAGGAAAATACTTCTTCACAGAAAGAGTAATGGATGCCTGGAACAGCCTGCCAGAAGAGGTGGCCGGAACAAAGACATTGGGGAGCTGCAAACATGCATGGGGTAGGCATGTGGGTATAATAAGCAGATGTATGGGAGCAGGGAGGGACACCTGTGACCAAATATGGTACAGGATGTAGTAATAGGCAGGGAAAATAGGGCAGACAAACAAACAGATTGGTATGACCGCAACCAGGGAATAGGGCAGACTAGCTGGGCCTACCGGTCCTTTTCTGCCAACACATTCTATGTTTCTATGACACATTCCATGTTTCCATCCAGAAGAATGGACACATCCCAAGGCACATCCAGAGGCACATCCCAAGAAGCTCTTAGTGGGAGGTTTAAATACTACTTGGATGTGCATTTAAACTGCCATGGGAGGAGCATGTAAAACAAAAGGAGGCAACAATTACCCACCCAAATAATGAAGCAGCATGGAGGGAGGACCCAGAGGGAAGGAAGCTTCCCCAGGGCAGGATTGCAAGGAGACAGGAGTAGGGACAGGTCAGAGGACAAGAGGGGTATAAATCAGGAAAGCAAGAAGAGATGAGCAAAGGAGACAGCTAATGGAGGCGGTAACAATGGAAGAGGGGGATCTGGGGAGCTTCAAGAAACAGCACATGTGGGGGAGCAGGGAAGCAGGCAGAAGGGAGTAAGGTATGGAGAGCTATGTGCACCAATGCAAGGAGTCTGGGAAATAATATTCTGGACCTGCAGGCCATCATGGAGGAGACTAGTCTGGATCTGGTGGCCATAACGGAGTCATGGTGCACTGATAGCCATGACTGGGATATGGCCGTACTGGGCTACTTTCTGTTCAGTAGAGACAGGGAAAGGAGGGAAGGGAGGGGATGTCCTATATGTGAGAGAGGTAATCAAGGCTACAGAGGTACAGGGGCACCAGGAGGAAAAGGAAGGACTGGAGGTTTTGCGGGTGACCCTGGAGACAGGAGCTGGGGCCGCTATCCATACAGGGGTGGTATACAGACCTTCAGCACAGGAAGAGGAGTAGGATAAAGCACTTGGGGAGCCATCATCAAGATGGAAAGTAAGGAGGTGGTGCTACTAGTTGGTGACTTCAACTGCAGTGTTGGCAAGGAGCAGGGCCATCCTTGACTACCTACAAGGGGCTTTTCTCAGGCAGCTAGCCAAAGAACTCATTAGGGACAGGGCAGTGCTGGACTTGCTGCTTACAAACAGGGACAGCATTGAAGACGTCACAGTGGGAAGTCCCCCCAGTACCATTGATCACTGTGTAGTGTGGTTTAACATTAACACAAGAGCAGAGGTAAACCACAAGAGGACGACAGTCCTGGATTTAAGGTGAGCAGATATTGAAGAAGTAGGCAACTGCCTCAGCTACTGTCTAGTAGGGGGAACTGCCAGGGAGGTGTAGGGGAACCATGAGGAGAAACATTAGAGTGCATAATTAAGGCAACCAGCCTCTGCATGAAGAAAGAGAGTAAAAGTGAAGAAAAATAGACCGTTATGGTTCTCTGGAGAAGTGACCATAGTGGTGAAAGAAAAAAGGGTGGCATTCAGAAGGTATTAGGAAATGCAGAGGGAGGAAGATAGGGGAGTGTACCTAGTAAAACAGTGGGACGCAGGTAAGGCAGTGAGAGGAGCAAAGACACAGACAGAAGAAAGAATAGAGGAAAGGATCGCCAAAAGGGCAGCTAATGGGGATAAAACTTTCTTCAGGCATATAAGAGCAGAGAGGAAAGCAAGGGGGGGGCAAAGTGAAGATAAGGAGGATGGCAGAGGAAGACTGTGCAGAAGAGGACCAAGAAAAAGCAGACATCCTCAGCAAGTACTTCTGCTCGGTCTTCACAGTATGGTGGGAGGGGGAATAGCATCCCAGGGACCAGCAGGAAAAAAAGAGTGAGGGAGGCAGACACAAGTTCATTTGCAGAGGAAAGAGTCATGAAGGGACTTACAGCTCTGAAAGTGGACAAGGATATGGAACCAGACAGGACACACTAAAGGGTACTTGAGGAACTCAGGGAGGTGCTACCTGACCTGCTGACAATCATATTCAAAAGTTCAAAGGAATCAGGCATGGTTCTGGAGGACTGGAGGAGAGCAGATGTGGTCCCTCTACATAACAATGGCAGCAGGGAAGAGGCCAACAACCATAGACTGGTCAGTCTCACATCAGTGGTGGTGAAAAGAGAAATTACTTGCCAGTAACTGTAGATCTTCAAGAGAATGCTGTCAACTGGTACACATCTTTGGAACTCTAAACCTTCAGTATCAGGGCCTTCTGGGAACATTTGCCTAGCTGGGGGCCACCCATCATAATGTGCAATATTGGTGCCTATAAAATGTGGACAGCACCCTCACTCCTCAATTCCCCCATGGCAGATAAGCTCAGAAGGCCACTTACTAGAGGAACCAGAAGACCTCACCAGGACCAGACTCGCAAGGAGAGGCTGCAACTGGTGACAGAAGACACATGTAGAACGCAAATACTATACCTTATGCAAAGGCAGTGGGACAGGCAGCCAGCTGGTACCTCAAAAAGGGGAAGCAGGGTGGGTGCGTTGTGGCCCAGTGGAGGAGATTCTCTTGAAGATCCACTGTTACTGGTAAGTAATTGCTCTATCTTCATCAATGATATCTCATCCATTGGGCCACACTTTTGGAACAATTTCCAAGCAGTACAATGTCCCAGGGAGGCCGTCAAAATCTGATATGCAGTTATGACAGAAGTCCTTGCAGGGCAGCAAGATCAAAGCCAGCATGTTTGCAGGAGTTAATGTCCAGACTGTTATGTTTAATAAACGTGTGGGCAGTGATCCATGTGGTGACAGCACAAATATCAGAAGTAGGCCCATCCTGGAAACAGGCAACAGGAATGACCATACTGGCCATGCACACCCCCAGGAAGTTTGTTACCACATTTCCTATAACAGAATATAATACCATTATCCAGCCACTTAAGCAGACACTGTTTAGTCACAGGTATGCCCTTTCCCCCAGGGTAAATGAAACAAACAGCTAAAAGGACTTTCTGCAGTCCTTTGTGTGCTCTAAATAGAAATGTAATGTTCTGTGCACATCAAGGGTATGGAGTAATTTCTCACCATTGTTAGTGCATTTAGGATAATTCACTGGTTGGTTGATAGTCTGATTCAATGTGAAGTCTGATACCTCCTTTAGGTAGAACATGAGGATTTGTTTGCAATGCCACCCTATCCTTATAAACAATGATATGGTGGTGAACACTCATTAGAGCCTGAAGCTCAGAAATCCATCTGGCTGAGGTAATAGCAACCAGAAAAAGTGCCTTCCAAGAAGGAAGTGTAGTTCACAAGTTGCAGGGGGCTCAAAAGGAGCCAAAGTCAACTCCTCAAGTATAACATTAAGGTCCCATGGCAGAACCAGTTAATGAATTTTATTAATTTATTTATTTAATAGTGTCACCAGGAAAGGCACACTGAGCAACATTGCTTGTTTCCAGGTGTGTCCTGGGGAAGGGGGATTGGGAATGCATTAAATTAAAACAATAATACAATACAAGATACAGTGGAATTAGAGTATGATACAGAGAATGAAAGAACAGGAAATAGAGTGATCACTGAGTGAGAACAAAATAATTTTAACAATGTACACAAAAATGTGAGTACACAGCAGGCAATTCAATGAAAGTGCAATATGTAGGAGCTGCCAAAAAAGTGAGTGGGGGGAGGAAGTTAAAGGCATTTACAAGTAGGGCACCCACTCTAATAATGGGAGAGTGACCAGAGGGGTGCTGTAGGGCTCAGTACTGGGACTGGTCCTCTTCAATGACATTGCAGATGAACTGGAAGAGAAAAATGTCTTTTTACAGATGGCACCAAAATCTGTTACAGGGGGACCATCAGGAGGGGTTGGAGAAAGAATGTGTAGGGATCTTGCAAAACTCGTGGAGAGGGCATGACTGTCAAGGTTCCATGCCAATAAGTGCAAATCATGCACCTAGGGCATGGGAGTCCAGGAGCTGAGTATAGGATGGGGTGGGAGGTATTGACAGTTCCTAATCAGGAAAGAGACCTTGGGGTTATCATATCGACCTCG
The DNA here is from genome assembly GCA_016271365.2 of Neoceratodus forsteri. NCBI lineage: Eukaryota > Metazoa > Chordata > Ceratodontiformes > Ceratodontidae > Neoceratodus > Neoceratodus forsteri. Next base: position 1,335,220,403 of record CM057453.1, on the reverse strand, counting down.
AAGTGGCAGTGCAGTGCAGTGTGACAAAGCAGTGAGTAGGGCCAGTGGGATGTTAGGATACAACGGGAGAGGTATCTCCAGTAGGAGGAGGGAGGTGGTGTTGCCAATGTATCCCTCACTTGTAAGGCCCCACCTGGAGCATTGTGTCTAGCTCTCAAGGCTGCACCTCAGAAAGACATAGACAGGATGTAGGCAATCCTGAGCAGGGTAACTAAAATAATGCCTGGGTTGCATCAAAAGCCATATGAGGAGGGACTGTGGGATCTCAACATGTACACCCTGGAAGAGAGGAGAGCAAGATGGGACATGATAGAGACCTACAAGTACCTAACTGGGGTGAACAGGCCGCAGCAGGGGAGTCTCTTTCAAATGGGAAAGAGCAGCAGGACTAGATGCCATGCAATGAAGCTGGAGGGCAAACATTTAAGAGGGATGTGAGGAAGTACTACTTCACTGAAAAAGTAGTGGACGGCGGGAACAGACTGCCAGTGGAAATGGTAGAGGTAGAAACAGTAGAGGGTTTCAAAAGCATGCATGGGACAGACATACAGGAATATTAGTAAACAGGCAGGGAGAAAGGAAGGTTGCCAAAGACCAGTTAGGTTCACTGGAGACAGACTCGGCAGGCACCATCTGAGCTGACTGTGTGGGCCAAGTGGTCCTTTCCTGCCGTGAAATTCTATGTTTCTGTGAGTCAGAAGTATATGAACAGCATCAACATCCAGATGAGGGGACACATCCCAAGGAAAGAGCAGCAAATGAGGAGCAGCCACCTCCAGGGGCAATGGCAAAGGAGGAGGAAAGGACAGTACACACATGGAGTTACCAGTGCAGCAAAAAATAGGAAAGTTAGCAAAGGAAAGCAAAAAAGCACATTTCAGAGGTTTGAGAGGAACACCATCAAACAAGTACAGCTGGAACGTCAACAGATGAGAAACACACTTTTGCAAATCAGCGGTGGGCAACTCCAAGTACAGTCCATGATGCAAGAACTGAGAAGGGAATTGAGGGGCATATGGCTACAAATGCAACTACCATGGACATCAACACCTATGGAGATGCACAAATCTGTAAGTCTTTATGAGGACAACATGGCAGAGGCTGAAGAAATGACACCACAAGCAAAGGAACCTTGCACTAACCCAGTATAAATCAGAAACACAATGACAGAAGTGACAGCTGCAGGTACACCGCCAGTGCTACCTCAGCATGCAGTGCATGGACCAGCACAAGGAGTACAGGGGCACAACGCACCTCACCATGGCCACAACACAAGTATCAGCATCATTCTGTTTAACATCAACATTGTGCCTCCCTTGAGTAAGAGGGGGAGGGACCTAAGGTGCCAGTCTAATGACAAGCCAGAAAGATTTACAGCTCTGGTATTTCTTGCCCTTGGGCAGTTTAACCTATATTTAGAATGGGTAAATAAAGTCAATTATGATGGCGCAAGGGGCAAAAAAGGTTGCCCAGGAATTTGATCAATGTAATTTTAATGCATGTAAGGGTCACATTAATTTGAAATCAACTGCTCTGAGAAAAATAAGGGACAAGTTAAATAAACACCCAAGAATTGTGGGCAAAGGTGATGGACACCCACTAATATGAAATGCATACAGTATACTGTAATAGTTTATGGCTAGGGCTTATTATGTATAGAAAGCAGCCCCCTTCAAAAATGTTGTGCACATTTGAAGTTGTGTACATTCTAAAGATGTTGTGGTGCACATTCGATCACTAACTCAGCTGTTTTATCCCCCTTACCCTCACCCCCCCCCCTTCAGTGTCTCCACACAGCTACACTCACTAAAGTCAGAAACTATATAACAAATAAAATATGGGCAACCATGCTAAACTCATTTTGGGGATGAGATAACAGCATGGACCTCTCAAGCTTCGCTTCTGAGGTCCATACACTGTTATCGCAACCCCTCGATGGAAAGACATTATCCCTTATTTTGCATTTGTGTGTCTGGTATTTGCACATACTCAGTTTGGTTTGCATTTTGTGTTCGGCAAAATATTTTATTTAAATGTTCTAACTTTTAATGTTTGTGTGGTTTTGCCAAAATTAGTTGTTTTTTTGTTTTGTTTGTTTTTTGTTGTTTTTTACTCCTATATAAACATTACAACATTCTGTTTTTGTTTTCAGACAATAAAGGCTCTGAAAAGAATTTGACTTCTGTTCTACTGTATCTGTTATTTACATTTTAAAGTGGAAAAAATCTGGATAGAAAATGTATGCATGAGTGCCATCAATACCATGGTACAGAAAAAAAAAGTGCAGCTTATTAGCCTGGAAAAATATGATACAGAGGTACTGCATGGTATTAAAGTAAATATGAGAGGGAGAGTGGGTCTGTTGTGACAGCAAGGTAACAATTATACATGTGATCTGCTCTCTGCTTGGCACGCTTGCTAGATTCATGAGGGAGGGTTGCAAGAATGTCCTTTACAAAACTACCTAAATTTGGTGCAATTAGACACAGATGCATATTGGGTGTTGCTTGTAATATGTAGTCCAGGTTGCCAGAGGGTCAACAAGCATGCCAAACAAAACAGGCATTTGTCAATGCCGAATGTTTGCCGCTGATATTGCTGTTGTACTGGGTCTTGCTTTTACACAGTTTTAGTATATATTTACCCAGGATAGAGCACATGAGATGCAATGTCTCATTTTTAGTAGTGTCCTGTTTTTACAGATTGTTAGGTTGTAATTACCCAGGACAGAGCAGCCTAGAGGCAATATCTACTTTTAAGTTGGTTCCCACATTTTGACCCCAAATGTCCAGCAGTCTTTTTATAACCTGACATCATGATCATGACAGGTGGAATTTTTAAAATCCCATCTGAGAGGTGATTTCGTTGAAAACAAGTTTCAGAGGGGATTTGAAAAAGGACACCTACCATGTTCAGGAGGTAGGGTAACACAAGGCATATGTTGAACGTAAGGGGCCAAAATTTGCAAAAATAAACTTATGAGTAAATGTTGGAACAGTTCAAAGTTTCTTCATAACTTAGCTGTTTTTTCACTTTTTATCCCAAATTTTCAACATAATATATTTATGGCCACTCCTTCTAAGCATGTCAGGTATTTATAAAACAATGACCGAAATGTCATTTTGCGCCACAAGTATGAAAACACATTTTGGGTAGGGTTTCAGAAAAGATAGCTGTCACATGCATGAGGTGGTGTGAAAAAATGGTTATGCTGAAAAGCTGGAGTCAAAATATTGAAAATTACCACAGTTATGAGCGTGCACTGAAAAATTGCAATGTAGACTCATAACGCTGTAGTTTTCTCATGTTTTCACCCCAGATTTTCAACATAGCCTTGTTATGATCTCACATAGCCTTCTTATGAGCCCACCTCATAAGCAAAGGCAGAGAACATTTTCAAACCCTGCCCAAAAGGTGCTTTCATGCCAAAAGTATAAAAACACATTTTGGCCAGGATTCAAAACATGGCAACTATCACATTCATGACATGCTGTGAAGAAATGGCTATGCTGAAAATTTGGGGTCAAAATATTGAAAATTACCAAAGTTATGAGCCTGCGTTCATACGTTTCAATATAGGCTCATAACTTTGTTAGGTTTTTTTTTTATATTTTTACAGCAAATTTTCAACATAACTTTCCTATAACCCCACCTCATGAACAAGGGCAAGAAAATTTTCCATTACTGCTGAAATGGTGATTTCGTGCTGCGACCATGAAATCACCTTTTGGGACAGATTTGCCTAATTTCACTGCCATTGTTCATGAGGTGTGGTCTCAAAGAAGGCATGTTGAAAATCTGGGGCATTATTCAAAAATGACCAAGTTATGATGACACGTTCAAAACCCATTTAAATACATTGAGCCACATACCTGATTTCCTCTGTTTGTAGTCTGACCTTGAAGAGTAAATATGTGTTTGCAGCCCAGACAGGATTATAGCTTTGGACTCGTGGTAGATAAGTAAGGGCTGGGAGGGTGGCATGGTGGGGACTGAGTATAAGGGTTGGGTGGGGTGAGCAGTAATGGTGGTGGCAGCAACAGACATCAATCAATGGTTTCCTTTTTTACAGGATGTATTTCAGAAACATACAAAAAAAAAACTACAAGGGACGATTTTCTTTATTTCAGGTGCTGACATTGTGGCATGGCTCCCCAAGAGTCGGTGTTATGTTTGGCGGCACCGGCAGTGGGCTCCCTGGGGTCACAGAATCAAAAGAGACAGGGTGGGGGATTTAGCAGCCAGCACGAGGGATTGGGCAGCCCTTGTGTCAGAATATTAACATGTATGGCTTTTTTTATGTTTGGCTGCACTGGGGGTGGGCTCCTTGGTGTCGCAGAATCAAAATGGACAGACGGTGGGGTGACAGTTGACATGGGAGACTGAGCATCCCCATGCCAGAACATCAACATGTGTGGCTTTGCTTAATGTTTGGCAGCACCCAAGAGATGGGTCCCCCAGTGTTGCAGAATCAAAATGGGCAGGTTGGGGGGTAGCAGCCAGCACAGGAGATTAAGCACCCCAAGCCGGAATATTATCATGTGTGGGTTTTCTTCATCAAAATGCGTGGGGTGGGGGTTGTAGCTGGCGTAGGAGATTAGGTTGGTGGGGGACACAGCAGGCTGATCATGACAGATCAGCTGTGCTTGCTGGGTAGTGTTATGTAGATCAAAGGAAAGAGCTGCCCTAGGATTTGGTTGGCTCTCTCCTTTGAACTATATGAAGTTTCCACCCAGCAAGCCAGAAGAGTGTGATGATCAGTCAGGCTAATGATTGGTGTGACACTGATGAGCCCCTTCCAGAGTGCTCTGCATTGGACTGACAGTGTCACGCGTGAAAAATCCACTCTCATATAAAAATGTTCACTGAGTGAGCCAGCCCGTTGGTGCAGAGTGGTAGCGCTACCACTTGTGACACCAGTTACCCGGGTTCGGGTGTGGACTGGGGACAGTTGGGGGGAGGAGGATAGAGAGTTCCTTGGATCATTCTCCTCCTCTGGGGAAGGAAGGCAGCCATCCCCACTGCAATACCGCCTCCTGGGTGACCACAGGTGGAGGTGTAGCTTGGGAATGCCATGGTTGGGGAGGACGTTGGTGAGCTCTGGGATGGCCATCACATTGTGATGCACCTGCGTCCCTTGGAGCTCCCAGCATGCCGACGCCCTTGAGGGTGGGAGAAAAGTGAAAAGACCCCACAGCCAGACCTGGAAATGGCCTCCAGCACATAGCCCTATCGCTCTGATGATCCCCCAGGTTGCCTGATGAAGACTTAAAGCAGGTGATGGGGAGCGGTCAGGGGAGACTGCTCCTCCCTCCTCGCCAGGAGGTAATCCAAGGCACCATGGAGGTGGCCCTGAGGGAAGAGATTGGAGAACAGCCAGCCAGACGCCTTTGAGGACCTGAGGGAAGGTAAGGCTGTGGAGAAGGAGGGAAGCATAAACAGCAAAAAAAAAAAAATGTTCGCTGCACATGCACATGGCAAACAATAATATGGATCAAAAGCCGCCAAGTGGCAGATGGAAGTATTACAACAGTCAGTATTTATTACTTCAATATCGGATGTCCCGTCCACCGCATGCTGAATTGGTCAATATCGTTCAGTATGACAATGGCTGTCGCTGCTGCTACTGTACAGTTCTCTGGGTATTTCCTACATATCACACCAGGAAGCTAAAAGGATTAAAAGGATTCAATTTGTAATGGTTTTAGCACCACCGAGGCCTTTTTTTTCCCACTTGTTTATCACCACCCTCCTTTTACTTCACTTTCTCAGTTTCCTCATTGTGCAGTAGGAAAAAGACATCTACATGTTCTCTGTTAAAAATCTTATCCCTAGTGGCCTGGGATAAATGATTTCTTGAGGTTCCTGCATGCTAAATATGGTCTTCAATTACCTTGATTAAATCCTCCAACTTCACAATCCGCGACCTTTCCAGCCTTGCAACCTGCTCCCTCAGTTATGAACTCTCCTAATCCATCACTGCCACTACATCCCCCCTCTGGGCCACCCATGGGGACTCCCCAGTTGCCTAGCTACCCTGTTCCCCCCTGTTACACACACCGACCCCCTTCCTAAAACACAGGTGGGTGAGTCGGCAGCCCTGCAGTCTGCCCTGCCCTCCTCCCCCATCCTGATACCAGCTCCAGATGACATGTTGCTGCTAACCCCACCTGACTCCTTCCCAAATCCCTAAACCTCTGATGTACCCCTACCTTGCACATCCTGGTCACATTTGAGACCAAACCTGATATTGACTCTATTATATCACAAATATTGACTATAATATGTGCAACTGGCCTGACAGCAACTCCTTGCACCCCCCCTTTCACCCACCACAATCCTTTCATGACGAGCACCATCCTCCTCTCAGATAATTCTGCAACAGGACCTCTTCAGTTTTACCACTCCATCCTTTAGCTTCTGGTGCATCTCTTCTATGCTCATCACAGAGGCAGGCACAGGTTGGCCTAAGTAAACCAACACAACTAGAATTACCTCATCAAGAGGCCCCCTGGGTTTGGCTGAGGCACCTCCGGGGTCCTGTAGTCCAGCTTGGATGGGGGGGGGACCAAGGTACCTGCAGGGTGGACCTGCCCAATAGACTGGCCAGGGGTTGTAGAGGGTGTTGTGCTCATCCCCCACCTCCTTACCCTTAGGAGTGGCTGCTGGGGAGGTGCAGTAGCCTAGCTTGTGAGACTGCTTTGAGTGCTGATTCCTGAGGGCAGGGAGCAGAGGAAGGCCACCCCTCCTCCACTTGTCATTTTGCATTCTTGAGCGCCTTCTGTGTTGACAGTGGTATACTGTCAAGCTCATGCTGGAATAGCAGCGCAGTGAACTGAGCGCTGAGAAACTAGCATGAGTGAAAACAGCTACGTGGACATAACAGGAGGGATATTATACGCTGTACATGTAGCTGTTTTCACTCATGAGGAGTAGTTTCAATTATGCTGAGTGCTGCCTACCTGTGCTGTCAGTGTAGTGTAGAGGTTAGAATCATAACTTGTGAATAGGCTTGCTACATCCAGCAGATCTTGGTTCAATTCTAGGTTACTAGGTAATTTTAGACAAAAGAAGGCAGTGGCCCATCGAGCTTGTCTCCCATGAATGCGTGGGTATATTAGTGATGATTACGGCCAATTTAAGTATTTATCAAGCCTTGTTTTAAAGAATTCAAAGTTTGAGGCATCAACCACAAACTGGGGGAGCGCATTCCATTTTTTTGCAGAACGGATAGTAAAAAAATGATCACGTTTCTTAGTATGGGACTTAGGAATCAACAATTGTTTGTTATGTGATCTAAGATTTACAGTATGATTTGAGAGCTTCTTTTTGGGGGGGGCTGTTGCACTTGCCATCGCACCCCCCCCGACTAGCATCCCCCCAAGAGTCAGAATAGTAAACCTCCCCCCAACTTTCTCCCCAAGCTGCGTCCCTCCCAGAGTTAGAATAGTAAATCTCCCTGTCAACTTTCTCCACCCTCGAGTTGCATCCCACCTGTAGTTAGAATAGTAAATCTTCCCCCCTGAGTTGCTTTCCTCTGACAGTAAATCACCCCCATCCCTTGTGGGTCATTACTGTAGGTCAGGCTGCATTGGTGGCCTGCGGGTTTTTTTTTCATGCATTTTCATTTTATTACTGTGGTAAAGGGCGATCTGCACTGGGGTGAGATTTGTGCTAAGTGTGGCTTGCAACATGGTAACATGTCATGATTTTCTAGTTCGCCATTTTCCATGCATTATTCTTGACTGCAAAGTGTTTCTGTTAGCAATCTTATGGGTAACCCATTAACAGCTCATGTATACCCTCCCCCCCTTCTCCAGCCACAAGGGAAACAAGACAGCCCCTGGACTGCCTCCTGGAGCCAGCTCAAACACCAACTAAGGTTACCACCTTTTAAGATGCCCAAAGTGAAACATTTCGTACTGAAACAGCCCAAAGCTGCTCCAGAAGATTCTCAGCAGAGGCAATGACATACAAAGAAGAGGGAACAGATAAATCATCCCTGTGGTCCTCTGGCAGCATGGGGGTTGAAATGTGCAGTGCCAGCCAATCTGCTTGCACAGAGGGATTTGCTGCCAATGGAGAGAAGCACACCTGTTTCCCACTTTCCCTTCTTTTTTTCAGAAGTCTAATTAGCTGCTATGGCAACAGCTCCACCCTACATCCCAAGATCAAACTGAGAGAAACTTGGGTTGGCACTCTGTCCAACCAGCTGCAGAGAAATGTCTCTCAGATCTGTATGTTTTTTTAGTCTATTTAACTATGCTGAAACTTGCTAGAGCCAGCATGGAAATGCCTTTTACCCAGCCTGCCTTTTTATTCTGGCATCTGGGAAGGACCCTGTCTCCCCTTGCCCACCCCATCCCTTGATCCTTGAGTACGGAGGCGAGTGGAGAAGCTGACACTGGATGCACCTGGCCGCAGTCCCAGTGATTGACCACACCTGGGAGTTGGACTTTGCTGCACAGAGGACCGATGAAACAGACCACAAGCTTCGGACCACTGGAGAAAAGGGAGTTATTTTTTTTATTTATTTTTTTATTTTTATTTGAATTATTTCATTTACCAGGTAGATGGACTGGGCAAAAGCCCATATTCAGCCACTCTAAGGGAAAGGGTAACAACAATAGGAATACATACAAAGTGATCTAATACAATACAACACTTTAAAAAATCACAATAAATTATACAGACATACAGATAAAATATTTCATACAAAGCACAATATTTACTATGCCTGGCTGTCCAAGGGATTAAAACCCCCCTGGATACTCAGCCAGAAAGGCCAGGCCACACAGCAGGGGGAACCCCAGGGGTTGGCTAAACACGAGATCCATCCCTACTCTTGACCCTGGAGCAGCTCCCACAGCCCTGCCCGAGACCCCAGATTGAATTTTGGTGGTAGCCTCAGGTGAACAAGGGGGGTCTTTTTGTGTCATTCCCCTCCCACTCTCCTGATACCTTATCAACATCCCAACATTGCATTACACACTTGGATTATGTTTATATGTACATGCTTGCAGGTAGTACTAAAGACTTCAGCTTACAGATAGCCAGGTCAGTGTGAGCTTCAGATAACACACAATGTGAAATTAAAAAAACACCTCAAGGGTTGCAAGACAGCTAAAGAAAAGCAGTTAAAGAACTAGTATACAGCCTAAAACTGATAGGATTTTTTAAAGCACTATTACCTTTTGTATCTGTGATATATTGTGGGTCAGTGTGAGAGAGAGACATACACGGTGTGTCAGTTAGTGGCCATCTTTTATTCTACTCAGAGATAGTGGTCTTACGTCACTGGACATACACAAAGAAAGGCTTAATGTGCATAACAGGATCTTACATATATAATGGACTAAAATACCCATGTGTATTAACTACAACTCTAATCCACTTCCTACCATATATATATATATATATATATACATATTTATTTATTTATTTATTTATTGACAACAAGCTTTCAAGGGATTCAGCTGGACTGGAGGCAAGAATAAGTGGTAGTGAATTGAGTCTTAAGAAGAGCATTTCGGTGTGCAGTGTCAGTGGCGTGTCTAATGTCGGCCGACAGGGAGTGCCATAATTTGGGCATCCTGAAGCTGAAGGCAGCTTGTCCAGATCTGGTGGGCCTATGCGGGATGTGAAGTAGCCAAGAATCAATGTTCCTGAGTGAGTAGGCTGGAGGGGTAAGTACATTCAGAGAGGATGCCAGGTAAGAGGGGAGTGCCTCTGACTAGAATTTTGTAGCAGTTCTAGCACAGTGTTGCAATCTCCGATTGTGGAGAGAGGGGAGATCCAGGGACTGGTAGAGGACACAGTGATGTGTACTGGGGGGGGCAGTCAAGGGAGAACCTGCAGAAGGAGTTGAAAAGAGGGTCTAGTCTGGCCAGGGAGGTTTGAGGGGCAGTGCAGTAGACTACATCACTGTAGTCCATTATTGGGAGGATCATCTTTTGAACGATAGCCCGTCGCGTTGGTAGGGGGATGCAACTTTTGTTGTGGTATAATGTGCCTAACATGGGGTGCAGCTTCGTGTGTATAGCATCAATGTGCGCAGTGAAGTCAAGATGCTGGTCTAACCAGACCCCGAGGTATCTGTAGGAAGTGCAGGCCTCCGGTGGGGGAACCTTCTAGAGTGTGGAACATGGAGGAGGCAGGAAGGCGGGACAGTTTGGCCCGGGATCCGAAAGTGAGGGAAACAGTTTTTTTAGGGTTTAGAAATAGTTAGTTTGCATGGAACCAGTGTTGGACGGAGTCAAAGTCCTCCTGCAGGCCGGCTGCCACGGCAATGGGGGATGAACCAGAGGCAAACAGCATCATGTCGTCTGCATACATTTGGATAGATGTATGTGGGCAGGCAACAGGCAGATCATTGAGAAAGATGGAGAACAACAGAGGGCCAAGGACAGATCCTTGAGGGATCCCGCTGGCAACTGGGAGTGAGGTGGAGATAGCAGAGCCAATACGGACAAACTGGGACCTACCTGCCAACTATGACTGGAACCAGTTGGTGGCAGGCACAGTTAGTCCAGCCTGGGTGAGTTAAGATAGTAGCAGGGTATGAGAGACCATAACGAAGGCCTTGGCCAGATCAATGAAGATTGCCATGGTTATCTCCCCTTTATTCATGCCTGTGAGGATGGTGTTGGTGAGACGAAGGAGAGAGGTGGTGGTGGAGTGATTTTTTTCTAAACCCGGCATGATAAAGGGTGAAGAATGAGATGGAGTCAAGGTAGTGGGAGAGCAGGGCTAGTACAAGGCACTCCTGTATTTTGGCTAGGATGGGGAGCAGCGATATAGGACGGTAGTTGCATGGGGAGGAAGGGTCTCCTCTTTTGGCGAGGGGAATGACTGTGGCTTGTTTCCATATTGTAGGGACGGACACGAGTCTGAAGGACAGGTTATAGAGAGCAGCTAGAGTGTTGACTGTGGCTGGGGCAGAGAGAAGGAGCATTTTGGAGTCCAGGCCCTCAGGGCATTTACTCTTGGTTGGATTTAGTGACTGAAGTATTTTTAGTACCTCGGCAAGTGTGACTGGGCGGAGCGAGAAATAGGCAGGTGAGGAGACAGCAGGGGAACTGGGGGAGGGAGGGAGGGTGAGAGGAGAGTAGAGAGGATGTAGTGTTGGTGAAATATGAGTTAAACTCAGTAGCTACAGTGCCTGGATCAGTGATGATACTATCATCTATGTTGAGAGTAGGAGTAGGGGGGGTTGGGCCGGAGGGGTGAGTAGGGATTTAATTGATTTCCAGAATTGTGCTGGGTGAGAAAAGTTATTGTTGGAGGCAGACTTAAAATAGTTAGATTTGGCATGTCGAATGAGTCTTGTGCATGCATTCCTTAGGGAGCGGTAGTATTGCAGGGCCGATTGAGTACCCATTGCCTTGAAGGTTTTCCAGGCTTGGTCCCTGGCTAGTTGATGTTCCAAGAGGTTTGCGGTTATCCAGAGTAGGTGGGATCCTCTTACTCTGGATCTTCTGAGAGGGGCATGGAAGTCCCAGATAGCCAGGAAGTTGGACGTGAAAAATTTGAGGGCCTCATCCATGGAGGGAGCCCTAGGGATGTAGGACCAGTCGAAGCTAGTGAGGTCAGATAGGAGTGTGGGCAGGTCAAGTGATTTGTAAGCTCTGTTGTATAAAGTGCGGGGGGGGCCTTGGATCTGAAAATTTTCTGCACCAAATAAATCATATGGTGATCGCTGAGGGAGTCTGGTAGTAGGCCAGCGTTAATTATATGATGCGGGGGGGGGGGTGGTAAGGGCCTAATCTAATAGAGTATGCTTCTTGGATTTGTGGTTTAGGCGGGTGGGTTCCATTATTTGTTGGGACAGGTTTAGAGCGTTTATTTGACAGCGTGCTTTGGTGGCTGTACTGCCTAGCCAGTTCTGGTTGAAATCTCCAAGGATATGAAGTACCATACATATCCATGCATATACTACAATATCTGAAGTACATTTTCTGTACCCTTTGGTTAATCACAAAATTTTTACCTGATGTTAGTAGCTGTGTTGGGTAGAACAGCACTCTCTCTGACAGCTGAAATATCTAGCTCTGTTCCTCCCATACATTATCTGCATGGTGACCTCACTGGCTGTGACATCACAGGTACTCTGGAAGAATTAATCAGCAGCTGCCCAGTCGGTCACCTGTGATGTCACAGTCAGTGAGGTCACAGTGCTGATGATGTAGTGGGAGAATAGATTTAGATGTGTTGGCTGCCGGGCAGAGTGCTGTTCCTCACATCCAGCATAATACTGTCACACTGAACACTTGAGTGAAAATAAAATACTCCAGAAATGAAAAAAACTACGATTGACTTATTTGTAACATTTTCCTGTCTGATATTTTTTCCTCTACTAGCTCTTTAAGACTGCATTTCCTGCAGTTCAACAGCAGATTGCTCTTTGTTTTATAAACAAAGCCCCAGTACAGCACACCTCCTCTCTGCAGCTCTCATCCCCCTCAGTCAAAATAAGAAATGTTAACACAACATTCTGACGTGGAGCCTTTGGAAATGGGTCTATGACTCAAAGGGTTGTAATTCCGATTTCCTAAATGAATAAATGAATAAAACAATACTCAGGGATACAGTCAGCCTTGTTTTTGAAAGGAATTCATTTTCTTGTATCTCTTGAAACAGGACTGATAGAGATTCTTAGTTATGATTACAATCATTAATTTGTAAGTTTTGACCAGGAAAAAAAAACACGTAAGCATTCAGAATGCTTACCGCCCCTCATATAAACTTAGTGTGTGTCACTGAGCAGATGCTGACACTTTGGCTGCAGGTAGTTACAGCAGAGAAGCAAGTTCTGAATCTGATTGGCTGCTCAGTGAAGCACTTTGAAAAGTTATCATGAAAGTGAAACTGAAAGAACTGAAAGTTGAGCAGAGGGGCCTACAGGCAAGGCAAACAGAGGAGTCACACGATGGTAACGGCATCCTGTTGTTGCTATTAAAGCAAGTGCAGTTGTTAAACCTTTGATTTTAGAATGTTTTTAAGTCTTTTGGTGATGCTTCTCCATTTACAAGGAGGTTATTTGGGTAAGTACAACATTTTAAAATTGAAGTCAGCATCATGTTCTGCTAGTACAGCAACATCAGTTGTTAAACCTTCGATTTCTGAATGTTTTTAAGTGTTTTGATGATGCTTCTCTACTTACAAGAATATTTGGGCAAGTACAGAACTGCAAAATTGAAATCAGTCATGGAGTCATGTGCCATGTATAGCACTGAAAGAGACAGGAAGGAAAGGCAGAGTTTATTTATTTGAAAATTACTAATGGGAACTGGGCACTGAGCTAAAGCTTGTTTCCAGGTGTGACCCAGGGAAGGCAGAACATGGGGCTACCTAGTAAATAATGAACAAGTAACAGGTACAGTAATATCAATTATGCACTGGACAGGAAGAATCTTGAAAGCTGGTTGGTCAGCTGCCTTCCAGACCCATACTTAACAGTGGTGGGCGAAGTGGCCAAAATTTGCTCTGCGAAGTGATTTGCGGAGTAATGCGGAATAATCGGCAATGCTAAGCGGAGTACTTCGTGTCATAATGAGGAACACAAAATCCATTGAAACCAATGACTTTGCATTATTCCACCTTCCCCAAACCACTTCTCCACCATTGATTTCAATGTACGTCGCATCACTTCGCCTTGTAATTGAGCTCCAAAGTGAATTCTGCAGTGATTCATAGGATTGCAGGTCACATGGGCTCTAGATTGTTCTGCACAGCCTCAGTTCTGGGTAGTGTGTGTGTAATGGTAGCTGGAGACAGTTTGCTTTCAGAGCTATGCGATTCAAAACCTCTAAAAGCTGTTAAAAAAGCCTTTTTGAGTCTTTTTTTTTTTGCTCAAAATTTAGTACATCAATTTTAGGAAACCCTCCTGTGCTCACATCATTGAGTGTTTATTGTTTGTGTGTGAATTTTGAATGTTAATTTAGAACAGTCAGTCTGTGTACTGTGAAGTGTGCTTTGGGGGAGTGGCATATCAGTGGTGTAGGTAGATTAACTGGGAGAAAAATGCAGTCTTTCTGTTTTGGTTATAGTTTTCTTGTACAACTGTGTTAATGTACACACAGTAATATTTTCAGTAATTCTTGGCTATTTTTTGCTGATTGTTGTGGTGCAGCAGTGTATAATTTCAGTTTGTTTAAAACATTTGGTTATATTACTAAAGGTTTTCAATTTGCTTCACATTACTTGTAATGTGTTTATGAGTGTGTGCTATGCGTGCCATCAAATCAGACACCTTTTACTGTGCCACAGAGTAATTGCAGCAGTGTGAACCTGCTATCCACCGCAACTGCATGAATTTTTTGTACTGCTTTGTGGTATCTTTACTGGTAGTGGACTGTTACTGCCGTGCACTACCACCCCCCCAACCAGCAAAAGTTATTCTTCTCCAGATTTGGATTTGTGACTTGTGAGCACTGGTTAGGTGGTGTTGTGCCTTTGTGTCTGCACCTCTTGAGTGCACAGCTTAATCTTAATCTGTCTGTGCATTTGCAGTGCACCATTAATTCTGGGAGACTTTGCATTTCTTCTTACACTCTCTTTTCACTTCATTAGCACTGGGAAATTTTCTGGACACAAGACAGTAGCATTTTTGGGGATGCACATTAATTCTGGTAACTGTGTCTGACCACTGCACGCATGACTGAGTGCACCATTAATTCTAGGAGACTTTGCATTTCTTGTTGTGCTCTCATTTCACTTCATCAACACTGGACAATTTTCTGGACACAAGACAGTAGCATTTTTGGGGATGCACATTAATTCTAGTGACTGTGTGTGTGGGGGGGGCTGCCAATATTGTTGTCACTTCACCTTTCTTTGCGTTAAGGCGGAATGACGACGTGAAGTAATAATTACAAGGCAAAGTGAGCATTTCATATTGGCCACTCCGTGAAGCAGAATGACAATGCGAAGTGCCCACTTCGCTGGAAAAATTTAAATTAGCTGCATCTCTAGTACTTATATTCCCCCGTAACGGAATGGCTAAAAACAAGACCCCTGACCAGACGCTGTTTACCTACAGCAATATCCTTATGCCCTCTGAAAACCCTTCATCGCAGAAACCCCTCCAGTTTCCTCAACAACAGAATGAAAAATAATCCTAAATGCTGTAAATGCCCCACTAGGTATAATAATACCTTTTAATACTATTTAAGCCATTTTTAATTAATTACTTTTCAACGAGTGTTCTCTACGAAACTCCATAAGGTGAAGCATCTCCACAATGGGAACATGTGACTGTAAAGATGCCAACCAAAATCCTGAAGTCGTGCAGAGTCATTTCTGCATCTCTGAAATTGATATAAATTAAGACTGTGTTCCAAAACTCTCTTTCACTCTGAACTTGTAGATATCTTTCTCAACTAAAAACATGCATAGGAAAGGCATTCAAACTGTGGCTGAAAAAACTCAGTTGAGATCCCGAGCATGTGCATCAGTGCTCCCACTAATCTGCATCAGCACTCCCACTAATGTGCATGTTCGGGATCTTGGCTGAGTTTTTTCAGGCATTGTTTAAATGCCTTTCTGGTGCGTGTTTTCAGTTGTTTGTTTGTTTGAATTTTGATGACCGGGTAGGCCCACTGAGACATAGTTGTCCCTTTTTTCAGGGGCAACCCAGGGAACGTACACATTCCATAACTAATATATTACATTGCAGAGGTAATGACATTTAAAATCCATGTATACAGAAATACAGCTTAAATATATAAATATTGGAGCAGGTAAAATATAGCTGAAATTATTAACAGACGAGTATTCAATTGTGGATTTTTGTATTTGGGCAGTAATAATGCCTCAATAGGATAGTTGTAAAAACAGGGGCTATTCTTCAGGAGTTAGTTGGTTTAGTGGTAATTGTAGCTTTGTAAGCAAAAAGAAATAAAGCCATAAAAAATGGAGGGTAATGAGTACCAATGCCTGTAGACTAGGTAAAAAGCTCCCCAAAATGGTGGCCTTGATGGAAGAGGGATGCCTGGATAACGTGGCAGTCACAGAAACATGGTACACAGAGAACCATGACTGTAATGTCAACATACCAGGGTACACAATCTACAGGAGGGACAGGAGGAAGAAGGAGGAGGAGGAGCTCTCTGTGAGGGAAGGGATCAAAGCAACAGAACTAAAGGGTAAACAGGGAGGAGAGGAGGCATTGTGGGTCACCCTGGAGACTGGAAATGGATCCACAATCCGCACAGGGGTTGTATACAGACCCCCATTACAGGGGGAGGAAATGGATAAGGAAATGATAGAAGGCATCCTTGGGATGGCAGAGAAAGGGGAGATATTGCCAATGGGGGACCTGAATATGCCAGATGTTAACTGGAGCACCTTTTCTGCAGCCACATCCAAGAGCAGGGCCATTCTTGATGCCCTACAGTGGGTATGCCTCAGACAGCTAGTTTTGGAACCCACTCGGGAGGGAGCAATCTTAGACCTGGTACTCTCAAATGGAGACAGAGAGAGGATCTCCGATCTTGAAGTGGGTAGCCATCTGGGAACAAGCAACCACCAAACAGTGTGGTTCATGATAAACTTAGCTTTAGAGTCAAGCCATACAAAAGTGAAGGTATTAGACTTCAGGAGGGCTGATTTTGTCAAAATGGGAGAGTGCCCCAGAAAAGCACTAGCAAACAGGCAAGAAGGTGGGTGGAGCAACAATGGGGAAACATCAAAACCGTCATCACAGAGGCAACACGCCTTTGTGTGAAGCAAATAAACAAATCAAAATGAAAGAAAAAACCACTATGGTTCTCAAAAGAAGTGACTGGGAAGGTAAGGGAGAAAAATATAGCATTCAGGAAGTATAAGGAAATACAGAAGGAGCAGGACAGAGAACTGTACCAGTTAAAGCAGAAGGAAGTGGGTAAGGCAGTCAGAATAGCAAAGGCCCAAACTGAGGAAAAGATAGCCAACTCTGTTAAGAAGTGGGATAAAACCATTTATAGGTACATTAGGGAGCAAAGAAAGACTAAGACAGGGATACTGAGGCTGAATAAAGAGGAAGGTGGTTGGGCAGAGAGTGACAGTGAAAAAGCAGGAATACTGAACAAATACTTCTGCTCAGTATTCACAATGGAAAATCAGGGGGAGATACCTAATCCAGTCAATAGAAGCACTCTGGATAGGGGGATTTATATTAGTCCTTTCACAGAAGAAAGGGTTCTGAAAGAACTCTTAAAACTGAAGGTGTATAAAGCAATGGGGCCTGATGGGATTCACTCCAGAATTCTAAAAGAACTAAGCGAAGAACTACTAACACCACTAACTACCCTTTTTAATAAATCATGGGAGGATGGTGTGGTACCTGAGGACTGGAGGAGGCCAGATGTGATTCCCCTTTCACAAAAGTGGGGGCAAGACAGAGGCAGGAAACTACAGACCTGTCAGTCTGACCTCAGTAGTAGGGAAAATGATGGAATCACTTCTGAAGGAAAGAACTGTTGAGTACCTAGAGGCCAGTAGGGCACAGGACCCAAGGCAGCATGGATTCACAGCAGGAAGGCCATGTCAGACAAATCTAATTGATTTCTTTGACTGGGTAACCAAAGTAGTAGACCAGGGAGGGGCTGTGGACATGGCCTACCTAGACTTTAGCAAGGCATTTGACACAGTCCCGCACAAAAGATTAATAAACAAATTAGCCAGGCTGGGAGTGGGTCCCAGGGTGGTAGCCTGGATAAAACACTGGCTGGATATCAGGACACAGCAGGTAATAGTAAATGGAGTCCACAGTGAAGAAAGGGGGGTTACTAGTGGGGTACCGCAGGGTTCAGTACTAGGGCCGGTCCTTTTTAATGTCTTTATAAGTGACATTGCAGAGAGACTGGAAGGGAAAGTATGTCTCTTTGCAGATGACACAAAGATCTGCAACAGGGTTGATATGCAAGGTGGGGTGGAAAGGATGAAAAGGGACTTGGCAAGGTTGGAGAAATGGTCAAATGTATGGCAGCTTAGATTCAATGCAAAGAAGTGCAAAGTAATGCACCTGGGAAACAAAAACCCAGGGGAAGAGTACACAATGGGGGTGAGATACTGACAATAACAAAAATGGAAAGGGACCTGCGGGTAGTCATATCAGATGACCTACAGGTGGGCCAACAATGTGAGAAGGCAGTAAGGAGGGCTGGGGGGATACTGGGATGCATAGGGAGAGGCATCACCAGTAGAAAACAAGAAGTTGTTGGCCCTCTGTACAGACAGTTGGTAAGACCACATCTGGAGTACTGTGTACAGTTCTGGAGACCCCATCTCCATCAAAGACATAGACAGGGTGGAGGCTGTCCAGAGGAGGGCAGCCAAAATGGTGCAGGGTCTGCACCAGAAGACATATGAAGAAAGACTAAAGGAGCTTAAGATGTATAGCCTCGGGGAGGGAGGGGGGACATGATAGAAACTTTCAAATACCTCAAGGAATCAACAAAGTCCAAGAGGGTAGCATCTTTCAGAAAAAGAGATGTGCAAGAACAAGGGAGCACAATTTGAAGATAGAGGGGACTCAGAGGTAATGTGAGGAAGTATTTCTTTACAGAGAGGGTTGTAGATGCATGGAACGGCCTTCCTGAGGAGGTCATAGAGTCAAAAACAGTGGGGGATTTCAAGAATGCATGGGACAGACATAAGGCAATTCTAGTGGGGGGTAGGAGGAAGTAGGCTCTTGGTTAACTAGGATCTGCAGCTTATCCATTAGGTAGGGAAACAGGCAGACTAGGTGGGCCAAGAGGCCTTTATCTGCCGTCAAATTCTATGTTTCTATGTTTATAGCATCAAGTAAAGAAACAGTAGTAATTGTAGTTTCACAAGCACATACAGCATCATGTAAAGAAAGATACTATGTGTTGTTAAGTACATAGAATGAGTATATTGTATATACATATTTAAAATGTCATATTAAGTGAAGTCATAGGAGGAGAAGTCTTAGAAATGGTCAAGGACTGGTAGCTCTTAGGTCAAGAAGATGGGAGAGGAAACTGGGTAGGGAGAGAAGACAAGAGATGATAATAGAGGTTAATTACAGTTACACATGGGAGGAGGAAAGAAAATGTCTTTGAAATGTTTTTTAAAGGTTTCAAACAGGCATTGGAAACCTTTTTATGGTGTCAGGCCTTTAGTGGCACCAAATAAGTATAACCCCTTAGACTGTTATTATTATTATGTTGTGTCTGTTGATTTTACTATTGCTGTTTTATCTTTTTGTAAAGCACCTTGATAGTTTGAAAGGCGTTTACGTGAAATAAAGTTGTTATTATTATTATTATTAAACATTATATCTTGGCAAGATATTATTAAAGTGTCTCAGTAGGTAGCACACTTCCCTCTGAGGCCGGGAGATCAGAGGGCTGTGGGTTCAGTTCCCACATCTGGCACTTGAGTTAATATCCCATTACTGATACTGTAGTGCAGCATGAGAGGGGTGCTGCACTTCTGAGGTGCTGTCTTTCGGATGAGACGTTAAACTGAGGTCCCATCTGCCTGGATTGGTGGTAGTTCAAGTGGATGTTAAAGATCCCATGGCACTTATCGAAAAGAGTAGGGGAATTTTTTATTAGAAGAAATATATCAATACAATAATACTCAAAAAAAAAAAAACATAAGTAGATAATCTGCCAAAAAACAAATGAAAAACTATAGCAATTGTACTCCAGACACCTGAAAAAAGAAACAAAATTAGGGAGATACACAAACAAAAATCATGAAAAAAGGAAAAAAAAACAACAATCCATCCAGAAGAAACCGCTTGGGCCAATACTGAGACCAGCTTCACGTCACTCCTTCAAACAAAATTTTTGGGATGGCCCTCCACCAGTTTTAAAGTGTGGGAGGAGGTAATGCCGAATGTTCTTTCAAATAAAAAGCTGCTACTTCCTTTGTAGCAGTAGCTATATGACCACTTAACGGTACAAAGCATTGGTAAAACATATTTGCATCTTGTCTGCCAAATGCACCACTTTAGTATTGCAAAAAACACTGGTAAAGTCCCCAGGTAAAACATATCCCATGCAGGCCCGAATTTTCCATAAACCAATTCTGAATAGGACACAGTGTGAAAGACAGGCAATTGCCATTGGTGAGCTAATTGTTCCCAAAATAAACAATATTAGAACACTCAAAAAACAAATGCTGCATTGTTTCCACTTGCATAATGCATGACTCTCTAATACACAGTCTATCCTCAACTGCCCTATGAACATGATTACCTTTTACATTCAATTTGCCATGGCAACACATCCATACAGTATCCCATAGCTTTCCTGGCATCCTAGCCTCAGTGAACTGTGCCAGCAACCATTTAGACTCAATAGTGGAAGGACAGAGAAAACAAGGCCCATTTAAGAAGTGACTCTCCAAAATATGATTATAAAAAGCTTTCTTATTCAACCTTTGACAGAGTTGAATGGTCACATCCCATTGTTTAATTCTTTTAAATACCTCAATTAAATAAAGAGAGGTACCTCCTGGAATCAATCTAAATGGTCCCCATTGTAGCACTTCCCATTTGTTGAAAACGTATGAACATCTAGCCTTTAAACTTATCACCCAATCTATCTAATTCCCCACGAGAAGAGGAAGAATGTTAGAATAAACATAGGAAAAAAAGAACTCCACTGGATTTAGCATGTTCGGATCCCCTTGTTTAACTGGCCAGTAAGTTACAGACCGCTGGATGGGGTTCAACTGGCTCCTCCATAATAATTGAAAACAAATATTATTAAGTCTAGCTAAAGTTTAAGAGGGAGTGGGAACACATAACTCAATGTCAAAAAAATAGGAACAATATAGGTTTTCAGCATATATATTCTCTTAAACCTAGTCATAGGATAAGACTTCCATTTATTAACTTTTTTTCAGCTTCCTCTAATTTTCCTATCTAATTCCTTTCAGCAGCAGCTACTCCCCCAAATGAAACACCCAACAAGCGAATCATGTCTGTATGAATCTGTATCCCTGCTATCTCGGTGACCTGAAGTTCAGGCCGAATGGCTATAGCCACCCTGTACATTTTTGTTTATTAATTTGCGATCCTGAAAATTCAGAAAAGGACTGTATCATCTCAAGTGCATAAGCACCAGAGCTATGATCAGCCACCAAAAGGCAGACATCATCAGCATAGGCCATTGTACATGGCAATGTTGTACCAGTGAGACTTAGCATGTGTCGGATATGGGGATCAGTGTTCAAAAGTCTCAGTATAGGATCAATCGTGAAGACATACAGCAAAGGACTCAGTGGACACCCCTGCCTAACTTCCCCTTTGAACTGGAATATACGGACCTAAACATCCATTAACCAAAGGAGTCAAAAAAGCAGAATGATATAATATTTGTATCCATTGCCCAAAAGCTTGAGGTAAACCATACAGCCGTAAAACAGAAAACAAATAAGAATCGGGTACTAGATCAAAGGCTTTCGTTTGATCGAGACTAAGAACATAACCTCCTGCAGTAGGGCTATCAAATATTTCTCTCATTAACCTTCGATTATCTAACATAGACCTCTGTGGAATGGCACAGGTTTGAGTGGGATGGATCAAATCACCAGCCACTCAGGACAGCCTAACACAGAGTAGTTTACTAAGTAATTTCCAGTCAGTATTCATCAAACTAATGGGTCTCCAGTTAGTGATATCCTCCTTTGCATCTTTTTTGTGTAAAAATATTAATAAACTATCCGCCAAGGTAGGCGGGACAGAATGGTGACCCTGTAAAATAGTATTAAAAATAATAGTTAGTGGCTGACAAAAAATATCTATACTTTTTTTATAAAATTAATTCGGAATGCCATCAGGGCCCGGTGTAACCCCCTGTTTTCAATTGATGTATCAAAAAGTTCACTTCAGAGGCTATGACAGGTTTTATCAAGTCTGTTGTCCACTTCTGATAATTTAGGGAGAGTAAGCTTGCCCAAAATGCCAGTCACATCCTCAAAAACAGGAATAAGCATGCTCAACTGCAATGTTCAAAATATCCTGATTAGAGTTGAAAACCACCCCAGTTTTATCCTTAAGACCCGGCATATATTTAGTGTCCGCCATTTGTTTACAACAGTCATAAGGATTCACAGACTGGGCTTTACCTTTCATACCAAATTTCTGTTCCATAAACAACGAGGTTGCCCTGTCATACTGGAAGGAACGCATATTTTTTTTTTAATTTGAGCTATTTGTAACATATAGTCTAAACCAGGGGTTCTCAAATGGTGAGGCCAGCCTCCCTAGGGAGGCCCCAACCTGTTCCAGGGGAGGCTCAAGCAAGTCTGAAAGAAGTACCGTATTTAAATTTTGAGTTTTACATATTTTGTGTGAAGAGATTAAGCAAACTGAAAGAGGATAATAGTAGGTGAATTTTATGTATTTATTTACTAATAGGTGACCAGGGAAGGTCAATGAGCCAAGGCTTATTTCAGGAGGAAACAGAGAAAGTAGTGTGACCCAAGAAGGCACTGCAACAAGGGGTAACAATGGTTCAAGAATGAAAATAGTGGAGCAAGTAGGCTGGCCTGTTGGGGGGTTACAATAAGCTGAATAATAATATTTGTTTATTTTATTTATTTGTTATTCATGGTGTACTGTGCAAAGTACAGTGTGTTATTTTTCTTTGGAGAGGCCCAAGATTATTTCAGTTTTTGAGGAGACTCAAAATCTTTTCCATGGATTTGAGGAGGCTCACTGTGACAAAGTCTGAAAACTATTGGTCTAAACTATTGTCAGATTGTAAGGAAAGCAGTTTTTGCAAATGCCGATTTTTATCCAGGTATTGTATATAATTTGTTTTATGCCTAAGTTTAGACTTCAGTTGACAATAACATTTAATTTCCAGTTTTGTTTCCAACCACCACAACAGGGGATCATCATATTGCTCTAATAAAGAAAGCAGTGCCTGAAGAACCGAATTTAAAGCATGCCAGTCAAGGGCATCTTCTAAAAGTTTAACGTTCATCTTCCAATGATTATGGGTACATGGCTTATTCTGAGGTATACCTAAATGCATCTACAATAAACAGGGATCAGAAGTTTCAATAGGGAGGACCAACATTTGATTACATGGAACCCAATCTGACAGAAAAAAATGGTCAATCCTGGAAGAGGATTGTCCTCTATGAAATGTGTAAGAAGGAGGCTGAGGACCAAAGAGAGCTCCAACCTTCAATCGAGCAGTATCACACATTTTATTCAAAAAATTAGAATCACTGTATAATTTCTGTGTCAGACCAGTTTTATCTGACAGACTGACAGAGACAGTATACACTTGAAGTCCCCACCAAACAAAACCGACTTCGTAGTATGCAAATAGAGCTGAACTGCTTTCATAACATCCACTCTATGCATCTTAACCTGGGGGGTATAAATATTAATCGGCCTCCTTTCCTGGTTAGAAATGACTACGTCCAAAATCAAGACCCTCCCCTGAATTAAGTCAATCAAACTGGTAACAATAAAGTCCAAATTATTAAACAAATTCCCAACCCCAGCACAAAGATCTTCCCCCAAAGACCAATATGAAAGCCCATTCAGCCATTCCCGTGAGGCCTTCCGTGTATCATTCATGGTATACAATCTAGTATCTGGTAAAAAAAAAATGTGTAAGTAAAGGGTTTGTAAGATAGAAAAAGTGGAACGCCGTCTCCTAGGATTCCGAATGCTATTAACATTCAAGGTCCCACAGGTAAGATCAAAAGCCATAAGAAAAGGTGAAAGAAAGATCATGACTTCTTCCCCTTTCCAGGAGATCTTCTTTTACACCTTTTCTTGCCAGGTTTTTTCGAGTCACTCAGAACTTGTTCAGAATCAGTCATAGGATCAGGTTGTGAGGAAGAAGCCAACAAGGAAGCACCAGAGTCATCCTCTGTCCCTTCAGTTTGTTTTCTCTTGGCCAAAGGAGCATACCGATTGGCAGTTGGCACTATGTCACTGGGCATGATGTATTGGGTAAAAGCAGGACCTCAGCAGAATCTTTAAGGGAACTACTTCTGGTGACCCATTTTTGAGGTTTAAGGGACCAAGTCACATCATCTGGGGGAGGCATTGCAGGAATATTACCTGCCGAAGCCAGAACAGACAAGTCAATACCAGTGGGGCCCAGAGCATCCCCTCCAGGAGCGTCCACATGTGCAGGCTTAAAAAGTGGTGAAGCAGCTATAGAGCTGTCATCCACTACTAAACCCGTAACTGGTACAGGAGGAGTCATATGGACAGGGTCAGAGCCCAGATCCTGGGGTTCAGTCCTTATGGGCTGTAGCTCTGTAGCCATCCCATGATCCTTCGGTCAGGTAGCAGGAGGAGGAGGAGGCCGAGCAGCAGCATGCTGTTGTGCCTTGAACACTGTCTCATCCTGTTTACCCTGTGTTTGAGAAGGCTCATAATGAAAAGCCCAAGGGCAGTGACGAATAGTATGAGACGAAGCTTCTCAAAGATTACAGAAAGTAGGATTAGGACAGCCTAGACTAGTATGACCAATGCCCAAGCAAAGAGAGCACTTTAATTTGTCACAGGCATTACTCAAATGGAACTGAGCAGCACATCGAAAGCAGCACTTAGGTTGCCTGGGATAAAAGATAAATCCACGATCCCGGCCCAGGTAAAAACAGCTCGGAAGATGTTGCAGAACACCATTTAAATAGGGTAATCACACCTGAATCTTCCAACCCCCAGTCCAAAATTGTTCAGCATCAGTAATAGCCTCAGGGAGACCCAAAACAGTACATTTTAGTTTTAACCACTAGATAATGTCAGCAACCACCATGCCCTCATTTTTAAAAAAGTACTGTGATGGTTCTGATAACAGGTTTCGAGAGAGGAATGGCCACAAAAGGAGTCCACAAAGGGGTATATTTCACCTGTTGATAGCATTCCCAAAATTGTTCCAGGCCTGCAGCTGTTTTAAAGCTGAGATCGAAATTAAAGTCACCAGCAGTGTGAATAAGCGCATACACCACCGTGAGCGAAAACTGTAAACTGTCTTTAACCAGAGATTTCCCCCACATATATCCGATCAGGAAAAACATCCAGTCCCCCTTTATATCGTATATTAACTACATTTCTTCACTTAGCCAGCTCGGGGGGAACATGGAAAAGGCTTGCATAAGCTCTAGGGTGAGGCCCCGAATTCTCAGAGGAACCCTCACCCCATCGATGAAGAGAGTCATTATGCACAGAAGAAGTAGAAGGGGGGTCTCAATAGTAGGTGTATGCACCACTTCCTCATGCTGATTGTGATCCATAGACTGAGCAGCAGACAAGTGCTGTTTACTGGCAGAAGCAGTAGGGGAAATAACCAGTGGGCTGGAAACAGCTTGTGCAGGATAAGGGGCATTAGGCAAGACAGATGCAATAGTAACAGGAGAAGAAACGGGGCCCAAAAGCAAAACAGGATTCTAGGTCAAATGCAGCCCCGAAGGAATTTCCAAGGGATCAAAAGCATCTGCTTCACCAGTGTTTCACGAGGTGGAGAAGACCAAGTGTGTGAGTCAGGAGATTTTAGCCAGCCCGCCCCCCATAAGGCCTCCGCAATAGTAAACCCGGACACAGAGATATTATTGTCATAATTAGGAGGGACAGTAGAGGTATCAAAGGGGGGGGCATAGCAGCATCAACAGGGAAGGTAGCAGAAACAGGAGCACTTTTACTATCATGCACAGTAGTTTGTAAATCAGCACAGGGCAGAGGGGCTAGAATGGAAATAGTACCTGGAATTGGAGAGGGACTGACACTTGGGTTACCCAAAGCAGAATGCACAACATCCAGGCTTTTTCTTGGTTCACTCTGCAAGGCACCAGGAGCAGTAACCTATAGTGGTGCCACCAGGAATCCATCACTGAATTCAGCTCACGGGTTGGCGGTCTGAACAAAAACTACAGAAGAAAATAACTCTCCCGATTCCAACTATAGGTACGCACCCCATTCGGTGACAGTACTGCCAGTCCCTGATAGCGAGGAGAGGCTGAAAAGACCTGGGAACTAAGCGGCGTTCAAGCCATCAGGCCACTCCTCCAAAGTCTTTGATGATGCTGTGTCACTCACCAGCTGACGCTGCTTGTCAACCCAGCCTGAAGCTTTCACAGGAGCCATGGAAGCCTTCAAGGAAGCAAGTCTGCCATGTAAGGTCTGCCATCTGGTAAGAACGTCACTTTCTTCGGTTTCCTGTCGAGACATCTCCATCTGCACAACCAAGGAGTGCAAGGCAACATCATCAGGAGAACTGTCGATTGCAGGTATACACACTTTACTGTCTACAAAATCCTCAGAGTGGTTTGCGATAATTTGCTCACACACTATATCTCCATCCATCTCCATAAATTCAGCCTCTAAAGGAAGCGAGACAGGGGAGGAAGCCCACTCCCCTGTCCCAAGTACGTCTGTACTCTCCACCAGTACACTCAAAGTGGCCATCATGGCTGACGGCCAGCAATCCCCCCAGAGGTGAGTAGGAGAATTTCCCCGGTGTCCTGGCCAAATTTCCCTCATTCAATAAAAATACCACAAACAGCTTAATCTAATTCAAGGTCAGTTGGCATTCATCTGTATCCTCCTCCCCCGGTTCATGCCTGAAAATAGGCAGGATTTGTCTAGTGCACTTACCCGGTCAACAAAAACGAAATACATATATAAATAAAATAAAAATAATAAACCGAGGAAGAGATGTACAGGAAAGTAAACCATGTGGGAATCTATTCCATTTTTGAGGGGCTGCAAATGAGAAGGATCTTTTGCCGATGGCTAAGCGAGTCTTAGGTAAACATAACAACGGATAGTGGGAGGATTGAAGGGGCCTGGTGAAGGGTTTCAACGTGAGCAGATTGGAGAGGTGGAGGGGAGGAGAGGTGGATGAGTTTATACGTGGTGCATAGTAAAGGGAAATCCAGTTTAGCTTCGAAGGAAGGCCAACCTAAGGTGTTAAACACTTCACAGTGGTGGGTTTGAGATTGGGCGTTTGCAACAAATCGGGCTATCCTATGATAAGTTTGTCTAAGTCTGTTTATGATTGAGGGCAATGCTCTGTTTATAAGCAGAGCTCCATAAAGGAGGCCTGGGAGTAGAGTTGCAGAGGCTGTGGTCTTTCTGGAATCCGGTGTAAGGTAAGGGGCTGTATGGTGTAATAGGCCAAGCTTCTGATGAGTGGATTTTATGACTTTATCTGCATGTGATTCGAATGATAGGTGCTCATCGAGGCTTACGCCAAGATATCTGAAGGAGTTTACCCTTTCGAGTGCCACACCGTCTGAGGTCTTAACTACCAATGGAGGATGGGTAGATAGGTCAAAGGAGGTGCGGTTGCAACAGCATGGTGTTAGTTTTTTTTTTTATATTGAGCACCAGTAAGTTATCTTTGAACCACATCTCCAACAACTGGAAATCCCTCTCCAGGTTGGAGTTGAGGGAGGAGATATCCTTAGAGGATCTGTAGAGTATGGTGTCATTCCCACAGAGCTGTATTGACGCCCCTCCACAGTTTAAAGGAAGCTCATTTAAAAAAATGGAAAATAGGAGAGGACCCAATATGGATCCCTGGGAAATGCCATCAGTGATGGGGGATAGGGATGACTTAGCACCTGACCATTTGAAGCACTGTAACCTGTTGGTCAAGTAATTGGCTTACCATTAGTGGGAGAGGTTGTCGAGCCCTAATTTGTGCAGTTTAATTAGGAGAAGTTGATAATTAATGAGATCAAATGCTTTTGTTTGGTTCACGAAAGTCACCCCAGTAGCATAACCCTGATCCATAGCCTGAAAAATGTTAGCTGTGATCCACAGTGGAGCAGATTCAGTGCCATGTAGTTTCTGGAAGCGATCCTGTTGGATGGTTAGAGCATTGATCCGCTCTAGGAATGAGTAAAGCTGATTTTAGAAAATTATTTCTTGTATTTTTGTAAGGTGACATACTATAGAGAGAGGTCTGTAATTCTCGACTAGGTTTACGGTGCTACTTTTATGCACGGGGACAACTTTCGCAGTCTTCCATATGTCTGGCATAGTCCGTGTTAGGAAAGATTTGTTGATTAATAGAGATACTGGATGAGCAAAGGCAGGAGCTCCTAGTTTGAGGAATTTTGGTTGAAGGGAATTGATTCCTGGAGAGCTTTCTGAGTCAAGGCCATTTATCAGTTTAAACACCTCTGACCTCGTGGCGAGTTTTAGATGGAAGGGGGGATGACAGTCATCAGGGTTAGAGACCAAAGGGTCATGAGGAAAAGTGGGTAGATCAGTTTTGTATTTGACCAGGTCCATAAGGAAGTGATTAATGCCAGATGCTATCTCTGAAGGGTTTTCTAGAGTAGTGCCTTTAGTGATCATGGATTGTGGGAGGCTACGTTCCTTTTCCTTAAGTAAGGAGTTAACTTGGGACCAAAAACTTTTTGGGTTAGCAAGGTTTTTCACCTGCAGGGTGGAGATAGTCACACTTGGATGTATTGGATTTTGTTTTGTAGGCATTCCTCAGTTGTCGATAGGATGGCCACTCGGGTGATTGCCCAGATTTTTTGAAAGCTTTCCAAGCTCTGTCCCGAGAGTGCATGAGGTACCTTAATTCCTGAGAAAGCCAGGGGGAGTGGTTTACTTTGGCTCTCCTTTGCTTGAAAGGGGCATGGGAGTCAAGGATGGAGGAGAAGGTGTTAATGAAATATTCTAGCCCCTGATTTATGTCAGGAAGGATAGTGATGGGGGCCAATCAGCTGAGTTGAGACTCTATAAAAGCAGCGGTATTGGAGTTGACACAGACATCTACGAGTTCAAAAGGAAAGAGACTTTCAGAATACAGTCTTAATTGATATCACCTTCAGGCACTGAAAAACGGCCATGTACGAGTTTAGGATTTTGACCACCACCACTACAAACATGCACTCCCGATGTAAGGATGCTTCCTGCCCCTGGAGTTTCTTTGAGAGCACTCGTTGCAAAGTAATTAATTACAAAAGGCTTAACTAGTATTGAAACATATTACTATAAGTACTGGAGCATTCACAGCAGTTAGTCTTTTTTTAGTTCTGTTGCAATAAGGAAACTGGTAAAACATGACCAAAAACTTCAATAAAAGCAGACAGTTTTCCTTTAACATTAAGCAACAAAAAATCCTACTTTCTAGTACTTATTGATCTTACACTAAACTAACTGCTCGTAATATGTTTTATTTATGAAATATTTGACTGCTTCTGACATGTTATTTATGAAATATTTATTATAATCAGTCAAAAGATAGTACAGGTATCCGATTAATGACTCTAGCATTGGACTATTTTTTGTACTAATGTACTTTCACAGTTTAAAAACAGTAAAAGAAATTAATTGTTAGACCTGTGTTTGTGTTTCTTTTACTTTACTGTGAGGGTCCAGTGCATAATCGCAGTAACACACTCCAGGGTGTACCCTATCATAGGATATTGGCACTTCTCTGGTGCGTAAGGCACTTGGCTTTGCCTCATGGTTCACAACACAACCGAGGCATGCTGATATCCTATGGTAAAGCACTCCCTGTTTGTTATTGCTTAATTATAAAATGGGTAGTGACAATTCTAGCTTTTGATTGGCTGAAGCAGGCTAGCACCCATACATTTACCTCAGCATAATGCCTAGGCACGAAAAAGTACCAGGACCAGCCTGCTCCATGACAACAGAATTCACTGCCTGCTCTTTCACTAACCCAACTGCCCGAGCAAACACATGTGGTGACTCACTAGCCAGAGTCACACTTCCTTACTCCTGCCAGGTCTTGAGAGCTTGTGACAGTGCTTGCTGTCTTAACTGACTAACTCCCAGACTCGAGAGCAAACAGCGAGGACTGGGAAATGGTAATGAAGAATGATTGGCAGCCACAAGGAGAGACACTATTAAAAATAAATTTAAAAAGTCAACTGTACGCACAGACACTCATGGTCCTCAGAGCAGGCAGCAAGGACCAGGACTCAACAACAGAAGATGGCCAGAAGCTGCAAGGGGAGAAGAACTTAAAAAATAAATAAAGCAGGCCCGGTGGCACTGAGGGTTGAGGCACTGGACGCCACACCTCGCGCCACGCCGGCGACCCGGGTTCGGGAACAGACTCGGGTCGTCGGGGTCAGCGGGGGAGGGGAGGATTGAGCGTCCCAATGGATGCTCTCCTCCTCAGTGGGGATTTCCAACCCGAGAATGTGGGGTGGGAGCACTGGCGCTCGGGGTTGTCAACTCCGTAACCAGGAGTCGGGAGGGGCGTTGTTAGGTGCTTGAGGGAGGCGTGCGTCAGCACGTCGTCCCTCTAGGACATCAGCCCTGTGTGCCGTGTCCCAGGGGCGGGGGGAGGAGAACAGCGAAAACGGCAGTCCTCGTTGTCCCCAGATGAAGACTGCCCCATCTCGAGCCCACCTAAGGACAGACCCCGCTGTGCTATGGAGGAGAAAGGAGAGGTAAGAGCACTCTAGGGGCAGATCCCGATGGGGGCGTCGGGGGATTGTGCAGTCGGAAGGAGGGGGACATCGGGGGCAAGGAGGGAGTATAAAGAGATAAAACAAAAAAAAATAAATAAATATGGCCAGCCCAGTGTCACAGAGGGTTGTGGAGCTGGGCACCACACCTCACGCTATGCCAGCAACCTGGGTTTGGGAATGAGCCTAGGATATCTGGGGTCAGCTGGGGGGAGGATGATTGAGCATTCCAATGAATGCTGTTCTCCAGGTGGGGGGGGGGTTACAGGGCAGTGGATATGCCCGTAGCACTACTGCCGGTAGGAGAACAGGTGATAGGGCACACAGCTCTTTGGAGTCAGGGTGGGGAGGGCACTGCTGGGCACTTGACTATGGCGTGCATCAGCATGGCATCAGTCTGGATGTCAAGTCCTCAGGGGATGGGACCTACTGGGGGAAAATGCAAAACACCCCCAGAGCATCGCACTCTATGATGCCAGGATCCCAGTATGTCGGGACCTGGCAGAGGAGCCGGAAGGGGGTACGTGGCCACCCCCCAGAGAGGCCAAGGCCCTGGGTAAGCAAAAAATGAATAAATAAATAAATAAAAAGAAAGTCATCCATCCCCAGTCCTCAGAGCAGACAGGAAACCACAGTGGAGAATGGCAGGATGTTGCAACAAGGGACACTTAAAAATTAAAAAAAAAAAAACAAATTAAAAAAGTCAAACCACACTTGTACTCACTCCTGGTCCTCAGAGCAGGCACTGAGAACCAGGAATCAGAAAGAAGAAATGGCCAGAAGCCACAACGAGAGACGAAAAAAATTAGAAAAACAAAGTCACTCACCCCCAGTCCTCAGAGCAATCAGTGGGGACCAGGAAACTGCAAAGTAAAAAGGTACATAACAACTCCCCTAGTGTCAGCTAAAGGAGATACTATTTTACATGTAAAAGCAAGTTTTTTATTTTCTTGTTTTTTTTGTCTTACTGTTCTTATTTTTTTCACTACTTTTTTTTAAATTAAACTACCTAGTACTCATTTTATAAGTGCAATGAGACATGACAGGATGGTCATTATGCTGAGATAACTGCCCTTGCAGGGGCAGTAAGGCCCTCCGCCTGTGGCGTTGGGCCTCACTACGCCCCTGGGTTGGTGGTTATCTCAGCATGATTACCACCCTGTCATGTCTTATTGCTTGTGAATAAAGAAGAAAACCATAAAAGTGCAAATACAAAAATAAAGGGAGTCAATATACATGATACTAAACAGCAGTGCAGCCCTGGAGCACAAGTCCTATCTAACCTCCTCCATGGTCCAGGGGTGAAAGGGTGATATTTGTTTTACTGGAGGGACCTGACTACAAAAACATTTACCTGACCTCCCAGGTCTGGAATTCCTCCTGGGTGCTCAGACATCCTCAGGGCCACGGAAGTCTGCAAATCAAAGGAGTTAGCAGTTAAAACATTTTTCAACAATAAACAATTGTCCAAACGGGAGGTAAAGTCCAAACAGTCCATATTTACTAATAGTAACCACTCATGAGCACTTTAGCACATCACAGTAGCATCACATAAATAGCACATCAGCACATCACAGCAGCACAACATAAATATCACATCAGCATATCACAGCAGCGTAACATAAATATAACATGAGCACATCTCAGCAGCATCACATAAATAGCACATAAGCACATCACAGTAGCATCACATAAATAGCACATCAGCACATCACAGCAGCACAACATAAATATCACATCAGCATATCACAGCAGCGTAACATAAATATAACATAAACACATTACAGCAGCATCACATAAATAGCACATAAGAACATTACAGCAGCATAACATAAATAGCCCCACAAGGAACTATTGGTAGTTCATATCCCAATGGGGTGTGGGGGTGAGAAGTCATAAGCAATAAGACATGATGGAGTGTGCATTGAACAGATCTGACCGCACTCCCAGGGTGCCTTCAGCCCCTGAAAGTGTGATCAGATCGGTTCAATGTACACCCTGGAGTGTCTTATTACACGTACAAAATAGGCTTTTTTTGTAAAATATATTTGTAAAATTAAATAAATATGTTTACATGTGTTAAAATAGGTAGAACTATCTGAAATTACTGTAATATAGTCCTTTTGCCCACTGCAAAAATTATGCCTTTTTTCTCGCTTGCAGGCATTTGTCCTTTTGTGGCATCTGCACTTGCAGTTTGTGTGACAGTGTGATGGAGCTGCCCCCCCCCCCATACACACACACCTAGAGACATACTGCTCAGCGGGCAGGTCTACCCCCCACCTACACACACATTGTACCTGTATAAGTTTATGAGAACTTGTGGACTGTATTTGAAAATTAAAAACAAAATTGTGTAAACACATGCGGAGACGGGAGCACTGTCAGCATTGAAGGCGGAGGGAGGAGACATGCTGCAGGAGTGGTAACGCGATCAGCACCTCAAAGAAAATAAAGGAAATACAAATAACTACTTTTAAATTTGAAACAGGCAAATTCCTGCTCTGATCATTAGGTTTTTTTAAGTTATGTATTACTGGCTGTTTGCCCAGGTCATTGATTTCAAATACTCTGCCACTCTGGAAGTCATTGACATACCAGACCTCTCTAACTCAGCTGGCTTCTCACCTTACTTATGGGCCACTTTGGACAGCATTAAATGCCAGACAGCACTCAGGAGACCCTTCAATTCAAAACCACAGCACATTGAGAACCACTGCAACAGTTATCCTCAAACCCCTCTCAGACACCATGACAATTGAGTACAGTGAAGTATTTCAGATACTACAATAGCCGCAATAGAAGAACTGTGGTCTCTCTCTCTCTCTCTCTCTCTCTCTCTCTCTCTCTCTCTCTCTCTCTCTCCTCTCTCTCTCTCCATTCCAGATCTCACTCATTGTCAGCGCGAAGGAAAGGACTGACTCTCTCCTTCAGTGACCTTGCCAAATGAGAGGAAGTAAGTACTTGCTTCTCCTGGATGCCTTCTCTAACAGAACTGAGTTAGTAAATTTAGAAATATAAAAAAATACTTGTAGAAATGGATTTTAGTTTGAGAAGTGCGATGGGTGCTACCAGACTGGTACTGGAGACAGTGGGTGCAGGCATGTAATGGGACTGGCAATGGGATCGTAAGTTAAGACGGTGGTACAAGTTAGTATTTTTTTTTATTCACGTTTAGGTGTCAGACATGTACAGCTTCAATTTCTTGAAAGATGTGTATAGTGCAGGTTTTGTGATTCATGGTTTCGTCGCTGACATATAAGAACAAAATGGTGGTGTTTAAAATATGACTGTTGCTATGGCACAGTGATTTTTGTTTGGTACTGCGGTCGTATTTTTGGAACCTTGGGCAGGATTTTCAAATGCTTGTGACTGCCACAAGCCCACGGTGCTCTGTATATACAGTGCACAAAGCTTGCGGCATTCACCCGCCGGCAGTCGGGATTTTCTATCCCATGCAGCAATTGCTGCAAGCTAGACTAACTTTTTTTGGTCTAGCTTGCAGCAGTCCCAAGGACCTTTTTCACAGAACTTTTGCTAGATATGTGGTACAAGTTGCCATAAATCATGGGAACTGTTGCAACTCCACCTGAAATTGTAACATTGGGTGCAGTTGCAGTGAAGAGGTTTGGTGCATTGACAGATCCTAAGTGCCATGGTGTAGGGCTGGTTGCAAGCCCTACACCGTGCTTTGAAAATCCTGCCCCTTGTTTTTACCTGTGCATCGAGTGGATTTGATGCACAAGTAACAACCAGTCAGGATGCAGGAATTTCACAGCCCATTTTATAATATAAAATAAAGTCCAGCTTTCCATGTAGGAGATAATTCTTCAGGACACTGGCCCCTTTGTGTGAAAGTCCAGATACTTCAGGCTGCGTACAACCCGGGTTCCATTTGATTAGACAACTAACAATATGTTAAGGCATACTCAGAATGATTTGCAGCTATGGGTAGACTTAAGCAGTACTATTTCTGCTGCCTTTATTTACTGTAGCTCATAAGCAAAGTCAAAAGGATGGAGCACAGGGGCCTTCACTCATACAGAGCTGCCCAGGGATTCCTTCCATAAGTGACAACCTTCCCCTTAACCCAGTACCAACTTCACCGAGGGGCTTATATCTTAGTTCCACTTGGGTGGTGCAAGCATGCGATGGCTCCAGGATAACTCGAGGAGGGACTGAGATCTTCATTCAGCTGTGGTTGTGCAGGTGTGTGCGGTGGCTCCACAAGGATTCAGGAAGAGAGTGAGTTCTTATTCCCACCTGAGTGCTGCAGGTGCGCAGTCGCTCCAGGATGACTCAGTGAGGGACAGAGATCAGCAAGAGACCAGGGAAGAAAATGATGCATGTGGGTGCAAAGGTCTAGAAAAGGGGCTTCCACCGGACACCAAAGGCACACTTTCTTTTCAAAAGAATGTTCAGGGAAGGGGGTTGCCACTTACGAAAATCTTTACAAGACACAATAAACTACAACCCCATTGCATCTTTCCATTATTGCAACAACACCTGACCTGTAGTAAGCTGGGTCCCTTTCCATGGCATTTTAATCAAGGAGGCACTTGGGATGAGCTATGTGTAAGTGCAGATCAAAGACATACCTTTTTATTAATCTGCAACAAAGTTCAAGATCTGGCAGCAGAAACAACACATTTTTAACTAGACTATTGACAAAACAAATTTCCAGAACTAAAATACCTAACTAAAATAAACAAGGTCTGGACTTCCCTACACAAATATTTCCTCTGCCTAGTGCACTATAAATTGCTAAATAATATGTTTTTCATGCCAGTGAAACTCTTCTAGATGGGGAAAATAAATTCTGATGTGCGGACTAGGTGTGAGACACAAAGTGGTACTCTGAAACACATTTTCTGGGACTGTCCAAAGGACAGGTCTTAATGAGAAGATGTCGAGAACAAACTCGATCCCCTACTGACATTACAGGATGCCTTCATGCCCTCCATATGTTATGCAGGCATGGGACTGGAAAAATTGTTAAGGCAACAATGCTATCAAATGGGACTACTTGTGGCTACAGCCAGGTAAGCAGTAGCCAGATACTGACTTGCTACAGTGCCTAACTTTAGAGAATAGCATTCCTTATTCCTAGAGTCATTACACATGGAAAAAACTATAGCTAGTATGAAACATGTGCTAAAATCATTTAGTAATTGATGAGAAAATTACAAATGCTGTTGCAGTTGCCAGAATTAATTTCTACCACAATTATGAACTGTTTATTTTACATGTAAGGATAAGCAAAATTAATGAGTTTCATAACTTTGTAACCAATGATTTCTGTTAGATAAAGTCATGCTGCATGTAAGGATATTTCTTGGGAGGGGGAATACAGTTCATTATCCACACATAGGTAGTTCCACCGAAATTGCTGATTCGTTGGAACGCCTTCAAGCTAAGCTCCTCCCTCCACCTGGGCTATGTATCCTCTGGCTCTGTCCCATGATGTCAGGCTTACTTTCTGCTAGAAGTGTCTGGTCTCCTCCTTCATAGCTTTGTAGTCTACCAGCACCATTGGTGATTTTCTTGATTTACTTTCAAAACTTGCAATTGTTCCTCGACTGTTTCTCCTCTCCTTCACTCAAGCTCTGTCTTGTTGATAAAAGATGGACTCCGAGGAAGTGAAGCCAGTTCAGAGTTTCAAGTTTCGCATCACATGTCAACAGAAGATGTCAAAAGATGGACCCACACATGCCTTGCGTCTACTGCTTAGGGACTGCACACAACATTGCTAGCTGTGGCCTGTGTCAAGTGATGCACCCTTCTTCCTTGGAGACTCACACAGCTCAGTTTCTTCTTGCCCAGCCAGCAGGATCTGAAACTCTGGCTGAAAGATTGCAAGTTAGCCTCTGCTGCAGTGGGGTCAGCTGATTAACTTGTGACCATGGAAGAAGCAGCAGTGGCTGCCATTGCAAGTACCTCATTGGCCTTGGCACTGCTTCTTGCTTGGGCCAGTGCCAGAGAGTCCTTTACCCAAGATTTTTGGGAGATGTGTTGGGCCTGCTAGGCCTATGGGAGAGCCCTGTCCACCATGGTAAGAAACACAAGCACTGTCGACACCATCATTGGACTGGGAGAGATCATGGTCTTCCTCTTTACTCGACTCCCCCGACCACTCAACTCATGTCAAGCACTCGACTCCAGTCGAGCCAAATGTGTTCAAGGGCTCAGTTGACAGCTCCATGGTGACCCTGTGGGCTTGTCGACCTTGACACCGGCTGATCAGGTGGTCAAGATATTTCTCAACTCTGTCAGCCAGTTGTTGGAGGGGGATCGATGAGGAATCGATCTTCAAGACCCTGTTTTTTCTGGTCCTCACTGAGGAGGATGTGGACCGGTCAGTGTGCCCAACTGATTCCGCTGAAGATCAGTTTTCACCGGTGGTCATGCAGCCAAAGCCAGTACTTGTCCATGCACCTCAGCACGTGGTGTATACCAACCATCTGGTTGCTTCACCTCGACGTTTGTCCTCAAGTTGACAGTCAAGGTTATGGTCGAGGTGCCACCCATGCTCTCAGTCCCACTCAACCTGGAGGTGCCACTGTCAATGTTTCTCAAACTCGTCATCCTCAACCAAGGAGAGGCACCACCAATAGATGCGATGGTACTACAAGGAACTTCTCATGGCAGAAATGGACCACTGCAGGACAGGATAGGGCTCTACCCTCACTATGGCTGACTGGCAGGCACCAGTTATGCTCATGCCA
The DNA here is from genome assembly GCA_016271365.2 of Neoceratodus forsteri. Lineage (NCBI taxonomy): Eukaryota > Metazoa > Chordata > Ceratodontiformes > Ceratodontidae > Neoceratodus > Neoceratodus forsteri. The sequence goes on along the minus strand of CM057453.1, from coordinate 1,335,183,276 downwards.
GTCTACCCTTTGTCACAGATGCACTCCAGGGGTCAAGCCCTCTGTTCCCACAGTGCCCACTGCCCAACCTTAAAGTGCAATATGTGAACAGGAGACAAACAGGGTAACCTTTCTGTCTGTTTTGGGTTTGATCTACTACCAGTCTCAAGTCCTGGGGTCAAATATGAACCCTTTTTCGCTAGCACACCCAGGTAACAGGTCCAAATATCATACCCTCTTTGGGGAAATGCAGTGCAATACTTAACCCAGCGGATGCACAACCTGGCTCACAATCCCCCTTTTGACTCAGTTGAGACCGTGGTACTTTACCTTGGTGCATATGGTAATACACTGTAAGTGCTTAACAATTCTATCAGAATTATCAACACTGCCCCAGCATTCATACTCAAAATGAGAAAAAGGCTCAGGTTGGATTTCAAGGAAAACAAAGTTTACTAAAATTAAAAATAGTAAACGAAATACAAAACACAGAACATATAACATTTATGGTACAGTCATAAAAATAAATGGACAATTATAAACAACCCACCTTATACTGAGTATCTAACCCTACCCTAGTTTCAATTAGTAAACAGTGGTGGTTGAATTACCTAACTTTGGTAGAAGTGCTTCTTGACAGTGTGTTCTTTCAGGAGTCCAGAAACAAAAAGCACAATTTTCCCTGAACTTTGACAATCTATAGGGAACAAGGTTCCCACCCAGCTTGTGCAGTCACAGCTCAGTGGTGATGCTGGCTGTGAGGTCACTCACGTTTCTTGTATACCAAAGTAGTCTCATGCACCTGTATATTCCTAAGCATCCCACTTAAAAAAATATATATATATATATATACTGTTTTTAATTAGTGAGCCACAGTTTTATGGCAGGTCAGAATTACCCCTTTGATCTTCAGCTGACATTCCTGAGCTATTTATCTTAGTGGTGAGAAATTTAACAGGTAACTGTCAGAAGTTGGCTTACCTCCTGGGAGGTCGTAAAATGCAGCCTGTTTAGGGCCAGTTTCCTAGATTCACAGTAAATGGGTGTTTTACAATCTGTTACAACCTGGTATCTAAAGGAAGCTCTTAATTAGATTTTCCACTCAACGAGAGATCGGTATTTTTTTGAAAATCCAAGGTCCCACAATGCCTTGTGCTGACTGTCATACTTCCCAAGCAAAAATTCAAAGAAACATATATTTATATTACAAATATAATACAAATAATAACAAGCAGATGGCTATCCGTTGTCACATTCCTCCCTCCTAGACTGAATTTGGGGGAATCTATTCCTAGGTATGGGATGAGTTTCCCAAATTCAGTTCACTGTTCTAGCTGACGCGATAGCCCATCTGCATTTGTGTTTGCTGCCCCGGCCATGTGAGTGACAGCCATGTCGTAACCCTGCAAGGCAAGGCTCCATCTTAAAAGCCTACCTTTTGTTTTACCCATTTGTGCCAGTCAAACCAGGGGGTTATTTATTTATTTATTTATTTGGTTTTGTTAACCGGGTAGGCACACTAGACAGCCATGTGCCTATTTTCAGGTGTGACCCGGGAGAGTTACAGGTAAAACTTCATACAGCAACAATTGAGGAAGCATTAGAAATACATTGGAAGGTAGTTACAAGTAAATACTTCGTACATAAACAACAGAGGGAGCATAAGGAATACATAGAAAAATAACAGGCAATTCAGTGCTGGCTCTAAAGCAAGGTAGGCATACATCGAGCAGTTGAGGAACAGAGAAGAGTGTATAAAAAACACAGGCAGTTACAGGGCTAGCTCTAGGGCAAAGTTGGCACAGAATTCATACATATACGATTAGAGACAAGAAACATAACTAAATTACCAGGCAGTTCAAGGCTGACTCTAGGACAAAGGTTGGCATGGTGCATTTAGAGTAGGATGGGACAGGCAAGATAAATCTGGTGGTGAACAGGGGAACAGAGATAATGGAGGCCTGCAGAAAGGGGTGCCCTAGGCAAGTGGTAAGTCCAGGAATCATGGCCAGATTCAGAAGGAGTAGTGCAAGTCACGCTGAGGCCTTCACCGTCCAGTCAGGTTGGCGAGGGGCAGGGGAGTAGGTCTACGTTGAGCAGGAGCAGGGGGAGGAAGGTTTCAGGAAGTTCCAGAGGGAGGCTTTGAAGCTTGGGTGGGAGGAGGAGGACCGAGTGAACTCGGGTAGTGAGTTCCAGAGTTTGGGGGCATAGGTGTGGATGATCTGTTTGTACCTCAAAGTGCCACCCGTATAGGTATGGCTCTAATTTCTTTAGTGACCACACCATTGCAAGACATTCTTTTCCACTGTAGAAAAAGCCTGCTCCCTGGGAAGTAACGTTGTACTGAGGTACACTATTGAGTGATCTTTCCCTTGGTTAAAAGTCCGGCTAAGTACGGGCCCAATACCAACATCTGAGGCATCTGTCTGGACTACAAATGGTTTACTGTAGTCTGGACTGGCTAATACAGGAGCACCATACAGTGCCTCCTTTAGCGGGGTAAAGGCTTGTTCACAGGCTGGTTCCCAGTTTACCTTTTTAGGCATTCTTTTCTTTAGCAGGCCAGATAGGGGAGCTGCCAAGGCACTGTAGTTTGATACAAATTTTTGATAGTACCCTGCAGTCCCTAGAAAACTCCAAACCTGCTTCTGTGTTTCAGGTCTGGGCCATGCCTCGATTGCCTCAATTTTTGCTTGATTAGGATGGAGCTGTCCCCGCCCTACTACATGCCCTAGGTATGCCACCTCAGGCATGGCCACCTGGCACTTTTCAGCTTTTACAGTGAGCCTGGCTTTCTGTATTCTGCCCAGCACTTCCCTAAGGTGGGACAGGTTTTGCTTCCAGCTGGCACTGAAGATGGCAGTATCGTCCAGGTATGCCACGGCGTACTCTTCAGTACCATTTAACACCTGGTTCACCAACCTTTGGAAGGTGGCAGGGGCGTTCTTCATTCCAAAAGGCATTACTTTAAACTCAGATAACCCTATCGGAGTGATGAAGGCCGACCTCTCCCTTGCTCTGGCAGTTAACTCCACCTGCTAATACCCTTTCGTCAGGTCAATAGTGGTAAGGTATGTCATCCCTCCCAACTTGTCCAGTAGTTCTTTCGTCCATGGCATTGGGTTGGCATCCGACTTTGTGACTGTGTTGAGTCTACGATAGTCCACACAAAAATGAGTAGAACCATCTGGCTTGGGAACAGGGACTACAGGTAAGGCCCAGGGGCTGTGGGATTTCTGGATTACCCCTAAATCCAACATTTCCTCCACCTCCCTCCTAATGTCCTTTGGGACAGGCTCTGACACTCGATATGCTGTTCGCCGTATGGGCGTTTGCATCCCCATATCTACATCATGCGTCGCTAAGTGGGTTAGTCCAGGCTTGCCATTAAACAATGGGGCAAAGTCTGCTAAAACCTCCCTTATGTCCTGGATCTGTTCTGGGGTCAACTGGGGTGACATTTTAATTGCCTCCATAGAAAACTCCAGAAGGGGCTCTTTCCTCATCCGTCCCCTCCACAGGACTACACACTGCATAATCCATGTCAGCTCTATTTGCATATGGCTTCATCATGTTGACATGGTGCATCCTTTGGGTATGTCTCCAGTCAGGTAGTTCTATAATGTAACTTACGTCATGCACCTGTCTGACTACTTTGTACGGTCCTGCCCATTCAGCCTCTAGCTTATCTTTCCAGACCGAGATTAGGGCCATGACCTCCTGACCCACAGTGTATGAGTGAGCTCTGGCAATGTGGTCGTACCATACCTTTTGCTTTTGCTTGGCAACAGCCAGGTTGATCTGGGCTATTCCCATAAGCTCCTTCAGTTTTTCCCTAAATGTTAGGACATAATCCACTATGGGAGTTCCCTGGGTGGTGTGCTTGCCTTCCCAGTCCTCCCGGATCAAGTCTAGGGGCCCACGCACCCTGCATCCATATAAGAGCCCAAAGAGGGAGAACCCTGATGACTCTTGGGGCATCTCCCTGTATGCGAACAACAGGTGGGGAAGGTATTTCTCCCAGTCCCTCCTATGCTGTTCAGCAAATGCTTCAAGCATTGATTTAAGGGTACCATTAAATCTTTTCACAAGCCCATTGGCCTATGGGTGATAAGGCATCATGTGTCTCTGCACCACCCCACACTTCTCCCACAAACATTTCATCACGTCTGACATGAAGGAACCCCCTCAATCGGTGATAACCTCCTGCGGGAACCCGACATGGAAGAAAATCCCTAGCAAGGCATCTTCCACTTTGTCTGTCCTCAGTGAGGATAGGGCAACTGCCTCTGGGTACTGGGTGGCATAATCCACCACTGTTAGCATAAACCTCTTCCCAGAGAAGCTGGGGATATGCAAAGGCCTCACAATATCCATTCCTACCCTCTGGAATGGCTCCTCCACTATGGGCAAGGGAATTAGGGCAGCTTGGATTTTATTACCTGCCTTCCCTATTTCTTGGCATCAGTGACAAGACCTGCAATATTCCTTCACCTCCTGGGTGAAATTGGGCTAATAGAAATTCTGGGCCAATCACTGCATAGTGCACGCTATTTCCAGATGTCCAGACATGGGAATATCATAGGCAATCTTGAGCAACCGCTCACGGTACATCTGGGGAATGACAAGCTGCCTGCCCATCACCCCTCCCTCTGTCCTTACATCCTGCGCATACAGCAGTCCCTTGTACCAGTAAACTCTATGTCTCCTATCACCTCCCTGTACTCCATCAGAGTCTGCCCAAGCCATCAGCCTCTCTAAACTAGGGTCATTTTTCTGAGCAGCTGCAAAATCTTTACACATTCCCAAGGCATGGGACAGGTCCCCTTCAGTCTCTAAATTTGGGTCCCTAGCTCTCTGACAATTGGCTATCCCTCCTTCCTCAGAGTAACCATCTGTAGTTGTTCTGTTAACTGCTACCTGGGGAATTTCTACCCCCTTTCGCTATTCTTCATATCAGGAGACACACACACTGGGGAACCAGCCTCCCAGTGTTTTCCAGAGGGGCTTCTATGGGGTCCAGGGAACTACGGTTTGCCTTTGCCGCCTGACTGCAGGTAACTGCACACACCATTCCCTTTTGAAGATTGTTCCCTATAATCACATCCAGGGCCAGATTTTCTGCCACTGCAACTTTTTGCACAGTCTCTCCTGTCTTACCCCAGTCCAGGAGAACACTAGCAAGTGGTACAGTTTTCTCCTTCCCAGTGAATCCCTGTACTGTAACACACTGGTTGGATATAAGCTGTTCAGGCTCAACCAAATGCCCTTTTACCAAAGTAAATGATGCCCCCTTGTCCCTTAACCCATGGGTTTGCACTCCATTCACAGTAACTGGGTGTATGTGCTCCCTCATGTTTACTGGCATGCTTTCAAGGATACACAAAAAAAAACACCTCTTTCCTAGCACCACTTTTGGGAACTCTCTGCCTTTTTAGGACACTGTCTTGCAAGATGGAAAACCAACATTCATTTCTTTTTTCAGGCAAATCCTTTCTTTGTAACCTGGGGCTGCCAGCTTTCTGGGGAGGCAGTGAGGGTTTTAGCTGCCCTGAATGCGCACTTTTCCCTTTCTGCACTGCCACACCCACCCCACTCCCTCTGAGAGCAGGCCTGCTCTTGGCATTGCGGTCCAAGAGCTCGGCAGCCTCCTGAACTGTTTTTGGATCTCTGTCCTCTAGCTAGGTTTTCAGCTCTGCTGCATAAGCCCAAAAGAACTGTTCCAAAAGTACAACATATTCAATTTTCTCTGCAGAGTCTACTTTAACCCCTTCCCACCAACGTTTCAAAAAACTGACATTGTTTAGTGGCTAGCTCCTCGTAGCTCATGTCAGGCCTACTCCTGAACTTACAGAACTTAACTCCGTATGCATCAGCTGTCAAGTCATACTTTTTTAACAATGCAGCTTTAAGTTTGCCATAATCATTGCTGTCCTGATTGTCCATTTTTCAAAATGTGTCACAAGCTTTCCCGGTAAGCAGCGGGGATAGCTGGAAGCTCCAGGACTCTCTGGGAATTTTTGCAATGCAGGCATACTTTTTCAAATGATTTAAAAATGCATCCATATCTTCCCCCTCTTTAAATTCAGCTATCAATTTAGAATTTAATTTGTAACCCAGTCCTGGAATTCCAGGTTCACCCATGTCACTAACCTGCTCTGGCGCTGGTTTTTAGAGTTGTAGCTTCTCCAGTTCAAATTTCCTCTGACGCTCTCTCTCCTCTTGCTCAGCTTCTTGATGCTCTTGCTTCTCCTCTCTCTCCATTTCCATCTTCCTCTGTTCAAGCTCCCTTCACTGCTGGGCTTCAAACTTGTTCTTCTCAAATTTCAACTCCATTCTCCACAACTCCATCCGCAGCCTGATCCCTTCTGGCTCCAGCATGGTGGTGACCCTCCCCTGCGGCTTTGGCTCTTAGTTCACACTGGTCCCGCTGTCCTCCTCCCAGAGTCTGGACTCTTTGATGGACCCAGGCCCCTCCATGCCCAAAGTCTGGTTCCTTTCAGTCACCGACTGTGATTCAAACTCTTAGGTATCGGCTGCCACAAGAGCCTCCACGAGGTGCTGTTAGTTTTGCCCCTTACAACAGACTCCTCTCTCCTGGCACAACTGCCTTAGGTATTCTGCAGTGCACTCGCTGTAGGTGGAAATCATCTTCTTCCCTAATGTATGGCTACACTAGCTTGCATCTGAAAAAAATAAAACAGGTAGGGAACTTAGACTGTAACCACAATGATATATTTCTTCTTTTTTTTCAGATCACTGCCTTCTTTTGAGTGTGACTTGTTACAGTTTATCAGTCTGACACACTGGACTGTTAATGCTCATGTTACCAAATAGTTTCACAGTATGCAAACAAATCATTTTGATTGCAGCACTGCACACCAGATCTTTTAGATTGCACTGCTGCCAACCAAATCTGTCACAGATGCACTGTGGGGGTCAGGCCCAATGCTCCTACAGTGCCCAACCTCAAAGTGTAATATGTGAACAGGAGACAAACAGGGTAACCCTCCTGTCAGTTTTGGGTCCGATCAACTACCAGTCTCAAGTCCTGGGGTCAAATATGAACCCTTTTTTTAGCATGCCTAGGTAACAGATCCAAGTATCACACCCTCTTCAGGGAAATGCAGTGCAATACTTGACCAGCGGGCACACAACCTGGTTCACAATCCCCCTTTTGACTCAGTTGAGACCTTGGTGCATATGGTAACACACTGCTTAACAGTTCTATCAGAATTATCAACACTGTCCCAGCATTCATACTCAAAATGAGAAAAAGGCTCAGGTTGGATTTCAAGGAAAACAAAGTTTGCTCAAATTTAAAATAGTAAATGAAATACAAAACACAGAACATATAACATTTATGGTACAGTCATAAAAATAAATGGACAATTATAAACAACCTGCCTTATACTGAGTATCTAACCCTACCCTGGTTTCAATTAGTAAACAGTGGTGGTTGAATTACCTAACTTTGGTAGAAGTGCTTCTTGACAGTGTGTTCTTTCAGGAGTCCAGAAATAAAAAGCACAATTTTCCCTGAACTTTGACAATCTATAGGGAACAAGGTTCCCACCCAGCTTGTGCAGTCACAGCTCAGTGGTGATGCTGGCTATGAGGTCACTCCCATTTCTTGTATACCAAAATAGTCTCATGCACCTGTATATTCCTAAGCATCCCACTTTAAAAAATATATATATACATATATACTTGCTTTAATTAGTGAGTCACAGTTTTATGGCAGGTCAGAATTACCCCTTTGATCTTCACCTGACATTCCTGAGCTATTTCTCTTAGTGGTGAGAAATTTAACAGGTAACTGTAAGAAGTTGGCTTACCTCCTGAAAGGTCATAAAAATGCAGCCTGTTTATGGCCAGTTTCCTAGATTCACAGTAAATGGGTGTTTTACAATCTGTAACAACCTGGTATCTAAAGGAAGTTCTTAATTAGATTTTCCACTCAGAGGGAGAACAGCATTTTTTTGAAAATCCAAGGTCCCATGATGCCTCGTGCTGACTGCCATGCTTCCCAAGCAGAAATTCAAAGAAACATATATTTATATTACAAATATAATACAAATACAGCAATAATAAGCAGATGGCTACCCTTCATCACACTCTTGACATATGTCTCTTGTGTCTGTCTCATCACCCTTGTGGGTGGAGCTGCCTCTACCACAGCCTTTGGTGGTAGCACCAACCAAGTACTCCTATGCTGCAGCCTGCTTGCCAGGCATGCTGTTGGTGGAAATCAACCAGTCTGAGGATACATGGGTGCTCCACAGCAGCAAATGTTCACAAGCCATTTTTGAAGAGTCCTTGGATGACTTGGATGGAATATTCATGTTGTCATCGAGGATGCATACCTTCGAATGGGCTCCAGTCAAGGACATGACTACCAAGCATGGGTCAGTGCCATTTGGGGCTATTCTCTGACTGATATTGGAGTCCATGAATGTGTCCTTGGAGCCAGTTCAAAAGCAGGCTAAGTACACTTTTACTGACATCCTGAACAAGGACAATTCCCCAGGAGTCATCTTTCTCATGGCTGATGCCTTTTGGGACTATCCCTGGAGCTTTGGCAGCATCCTGCCTGGCTCTCTCCACCCATATGGTCTTTTGGGGTTCTCAGACCATCCCTCAGTTGAGGGTCTGGTTATGGACTTGACCTTCTGGAAATGTGGGATTCAGGGGGACATGGACAAGCTCCCCTAACAAGGAATCTAAGAAGCCTGACCATGTGGGTAAGAAGGTTTATGCTGCTTCCTGTCTTGGTCTTCGCCAGGTGAGCTACCCTGTGATGATGACCAAATTTGGTCACTCCCTGATGGGCTTACTGAATGATGGCCTTTCTCATCTTCCTGTGGACATGCAGCTGCTGGTGAAGTTGGTCAGGGACCAGGGTCAAGCACTGGGTAAATACCAGCTCCAGATAGCTGTAGACATTGGTGACTCTTCTGTCCATGCCATGGCAGTGGTCATTGGAATGTGTCTCAGGGCCTAGCTGAGGTTATCCACCTTGACTGTAGACATTCAGCAAGCTGGCTGATATCCCCTTCTTTGGCACCGACCTCTTTGGACCAGAGGTGGAAGATCATCTCATAAGGACGGGGTAGTCCATTGCCACCCTGGACTCAGTGGTTTCATCCCAAAAGGTCCCTAAGACCCAGAGACCAAACAAAATGACCTTTCAGTTTTGGTCCTTTCAGCCACAGCAGCCTCGGCAGCAGACCTAGCAGGAGTAATACCAAGCCTGGTGTCCCATAGCCATGTTCTCTTGTCAGGGACCAGAAAGACGTGGAGGTAGGGAAAGTGGACCCCTCTGGCCTTGGTGGTCAGTGTCCCCTCCAAAGCTGCCTAGTGACAGGTGGGGGGTATCAACCTCCTGCATGTCCAGTCCCTGACCCAGCTCCCTGTGGGGGGTCGGTTTTTCCACTTCTGGCCACATTGGTCCATTATTACCATGGACAAGTGGGCCCTAGAGATAGTGGGCATTGGGTTGCATCTGGATTTTGAGGCTCTCCCAGCTTACCAATCCCATACTCCTCAGGAGTCCTCAGTGTTACAACAATGCTGTCAACTCTAAGGGGGGGACATCACTTATCTCCTTGTAAAAGGGGATAAAGACCACGTCCCAGATGTCCTGGCAAGTCAGGGGTATGTGTCCAGGTGCTTCCTGGTCCCAAAATGGATGGGGGGGCTGGCATCCCATATTGGATCTGCATGATCGTGATAGTATATACAGAAGTGCAAGTTCAAAATGGTAACCCTGAATCATATCATAACATTCCTGGAACAGGGCATGTGGTTCTGCTCCCTGGACCTCCAGAATGGATTCTACTACATCCCAGTCCATCCATCTATCCCACTGATGGTAACATTGATTCCATGCAGAAGGGGTTCTCTATTAGTTCCGTGTCATGCTCTTTGGTATCTTGTCCGAGCCTAAGGTGTTCACCAAGTGCATGGCAGTGGTAGCAGCCTTCATGGGGTGCAAGGGTGTCAGGGTATATTCCTACCTAGATGACTGTCTGATAGCTAGATCATCCAAAGAAGCTGGAGAGCAATCCAAGAATTTGGTCCTCCAGACCTGCAGAGGCTTGGGCCTGCTTAGTTGAGTCAGTTAAGAAAGGGGACAAGACATTCAACAGGAACATCAGCAAAAGGAAGAAAAACAAGGGGGGGGATGGGATTGCAAGGCTCAAGGGAGAGGAAGGGGAATGCAAGGAGGGTGACATGGAAAAGTCAGAAATACTGAATAAATATTTCTGTTCAGTATTCACAGAAGAGGGGGAGGGGCAGGGGCCACAGCCGTACAGCAGTTGCCAAGGGGGTGAAGAGGTGAACAACAGTCCATTCACAGGGGAAAGAGTCCTGCAGGAGCCCACTAAATTGAAGGTGGATAAAGCGATGGGACCAGATGGCATACACCCAAGGATATTAACAGAACTGTGAAGGGAGATAGCAGAACCTCTGGCAGCCATGTTCATGGAGTCATTCAATGCAGGGTTGGTACCAGAGGATTGGAGGAGGGCACATGCAGTCCATCTACAAAAATCCGACAGCAGGGAGGAGGCGGAGAACTATAGGCTTGTCAGTCTCACCTCAGTAATAGGAAAGATCATGGAGACTTTGCTTAAAGAAAGGGTAGTGGGGCATATAGAAGCCATCACAGCCCAGGGCCATAGGCAACACAGATTCACAGTGGGGAGGTCATGTCAGACAAATCTGGTAGATTTCTTTGACTGGGTAACAAAGGAAGTAAATCAGGGTGGGGCAGTAGATGTGGCTTACCTTGATTTCCACAAAGCCTTTGACACTGTCCCACATAGAAGGCTGATAAACAAGCTGGATAGACTGGGCATGGGGGACAGGGTGGTACACTGGGTTAGAAACTGGCTAACAGACAGGAGGCAGAGGATGGTGGTAAATGGGGGTGCAGTCTGGGGAGAGGGGGATCACCGGTGGAGTGCCTCAGGAATCGCTCCTGGGGCCAGTCCTGTTCAATGTCTTCATTAGCGACATTGCAGAAGGGCTGCAGGGAAAGGTCTGCCTGTTTGCAGATGACACCAAGATCATTACCAGACCAGATACCCCAGAGGGGGTGTAGAAAATGAGGGGGGACCTAGGGAAGCTTGAAAAATGGTCTGAGGACTGGCAACTGAAGTTTAATTCAGCAAAGTTTAAAATTATGCGCCTGGGACACAGACACCCTGGGGAAAGCTACAGGATGGTGGGAGGAGTTGCTGACAGTCACAAAGGAGGAAAGGGACCTGGGGGTTATTATTTCAGATGACCTGAAAATGTCAAAGCAGAGTGCTAAGGCAGCTGAGAGGGCCAGTGACATGCTGGGGTGCATAGGCAGGAGTATCACCAGCAGAAGGAGGGAGCTAGTGATGCCATTACATAAAAGCATGGTCAGGCCTCACATGGAGTACTGTGTGCAGTTCTGGAGGCTGCAGCTTCGTAATGACATTAACAGGCTAGAGACAATCCAGAGAAGGGTGACTAAAGATGGTACAAGGCTTGCAACACAAGACTTGCAGAGATTAAGGGACCTCAGTATGTACTCGCTGGAAGAAAGGAAGGAAAGAGGAGACATGATAGAAACATTCAAGTACCTCATGGGTGTAAACAAGGTACAGGGGGATACATTTCCCAATACAGGAGGAGCACAAGAACGAGGGGGCATGACATGAAATTGGAAGGTGGGAGGTTAACAGGAAACGTGATGAGGTTCTTCTTCACAGAAAGGGTGGTGGATACATGGAATGGTCTGCCTCAGGAGGTGGTAGGAGTGAGCACTGTGGATGGATTCAAGCATGCTTTGGACAGGCATAGGGGAACCATAGAGGTACAGCAGCGGATGGGTCAGAAGCAGTAATCCAGTACAAGGGCTTACAGACAGACTAGATGGGCCAGGCGGTCCTTATCTGCTGACAATTTCTATGTTTCTATGTTTCTGTTGGTCAACCCAGCCAGGTCTGAACTGATCCCCTCACAGCTGATACAGTTCATTGTGGCAGAGCTAGACTCCCTGCAGGCCAATGCCCACCTCCCTGTGGACCATGCACTTGATCTTATTTCCTCTGCTGATCATTTTGGGTTGGCCTCTTGTGCCCTTCTCAGCATTTCCTGCAGTTGTTGGGGTACATAGCATCCTGCACCAGCATGGTCCTGTGGGCCCGGAAGTTGGGCCATCAATTGTGCAAGCGCATAGGTCACTTGGACCAGCCAGTCACAGTGATCTAGCTGATTTGGGATGCCATCCAGTAGTGTCTGATCTCAGAGCATCTAAATGTATCTGTCCCATTTATCTGCCCAGAACTGACCATCACATTCATGACCAATGCATCTCTGGTGGGTGGGAAGTGCACCTGGGAGACCACAGAGCCCATGGGTTCTGAACACCCAGGGAGTCTTGTCACCACATCAGCCTACTAGAGCTTCATGTAGTGTAGCTAGCTCTTATGTAATTCACTTCTCCTGTCAGGGTCAGGTCATGCAGATCCAGACGGACAACACCATGGCCATGTTCTACCTGAATGGCAGGGCAGAACTCACTCTCTTCCTTTATGTCGGATGGCCCTCTGCACCTGACCCTCATGCGTAGCATGGGTGCAGATCTTCTGGCGAGTCATATCGCTGGTATACACAGTCAGCTGGCAGACACTCTCAGCCATGTGGGAGAGATGTTGCATGACTGGTCTCTACTTCAGGAGGTGGTGAACCACCTGTTTGCCCATTGGGGCACCCCTCTAGTGGATTTGTTTGCCTCCAGGGAGAACACAAAACTGAGGCTGTTTTGTACCCACCTCCCACAGCCTCGGACACTGCTAGAGGATGCCTTCACAAGGCCCTGGATCCGAGGCCTCATGTATGCCTTTCCTCCTTTCCACCTGATCCACAAGGTGGTGGTCAAGGCCTGGCAGGACAAGGCATGGATGATCCTTATAGTTGCAGACTTGCCAAGACAGTTCTGGCACCTGTATTTCCTCAGCTTCAGCAGCAGACCTGTGTGGCAGCTGCCTCTTCATCCAGACCTGCTGACCAGACAACAGCGGACAGTCCTGCACCTGGACTTTGACCTCACAGCCTGGTTCCTGAGTGGCTAGATGTCCAAGCTTTGGGTCTTTTGGAAGCTGTACTCCACGTTGTGAAGGCTTCCCAGAAAGAGTTGTCTTACTGGTGCTACACCATTAAGTGGTAAAGATTTTTCATTTGGGGTCACCACAAGGAGCTTGACCACTTTATCTGCCCAGCAGCTGGTGTTCTTGAGTACCCTGAGTCCCTCTCCCAGTTGGGACTGCAAGTGATATCCTCAAGGTGCACCTGGCAGCTATTTCTACATACAGGACATGGGCTAGTATGCCAGTGGTGGCCCAGAAGGTGGTCAGGTGCTTTTTTAAGGACTTAATCATCTATTCCCTCCAGTGCGTGAACCACCACCACCACCTTGGGACCGTCTTCTGGTTCTGGCTGTGATCATGGGCAATTCATTTGAAGTTATGCACAGGTGCGAAATGTCACATCTGTCATGGAAGACAGCCTTCTTGGTGGTCATTATGTCAGCGAGAAGGATCAGTGAGCTCCAGGCACTCTTGGTGGAGTCTCTTGATTTTCCACAGTGTCAAAATCATCCTTTCCCCTACCCAAAGTTCCTCCCAAATGTGCTATCGGAGTTTCATCTTAACCAGGTGAAGAGCCTCTCAGTATACTTCAGCCTTTCTTTGGAGGCCAACCGCAGGCTCCATACTCTGGACCAGCAGAGGGCGCTGTCCTATTATAGGGAGCATAGAGCTAGAGTTCGGAGTGAGGCTCAACAGCTGTTTATAACATATGCTGAAGATGAGCCTGGCAGACAGGCAGCAAAGTGGATGACTGGCAGGTAGAGAACACCATGCGTTGAACTCTTCTATAGGTTGCGTGGTAGGGAGCCTTCCATAGGGCTTCAGGTTCATTCCACCAGACATACTGCTGCCTCAGTGGCTGCTCCCAGGGATGTCCCTATCCAAAAGATCTGCAGGGTAGCTACCTGGAAATCAGTACACACCTTCATTTCCCATTACAGCATTGACCTTGAGTCTCATCGGGATGCTGCTTTTGGGACTGGAGGACTTACCACCCGGGTGGTGGGAGGAGCTTAGCTTGAAGACATTCTGACAAATCTGTAATTCCAGTAGAACTGCCTATGTGTGGATGAGAACTATATACCACTCCTAGAACTATAGTTACAGGTGATTAACCTATATTTCTGACCCCTTATGTGTTGAGTGGGGGGGGGGTCAGTCCTGACTGCACCGTTATTTGTTGTATGGTATTTTCATTTTTTTATTATACTTATAAGCTAGATGAGCAAACTGCATGTTTTCACCAACGACAAGTTACAAAACATACTTAGACATACACAGAATACAAACAAAAACATTTGAAATAGTACAAAAATACAACAAACATAGAAACAAGTACAATTGTTTAGCATGAGCATGTACATACTGTATGTCATTATCCATCATCCAATGTTTTAATCTGGTTTTAAAAGACCATACTGACGTGCTTTCTATAATATCAACAGGTAATGAGTTAAAAAACATAGGAGCCCTATATAAAATTGACCTCTGACCAAGGGTGGTTCGAAACAATGGGATTTCACGAGTAAATTTGGTCTGAGACCTGGTGTCACTGGAGTTAGAAAACCTAGGAAACAGTAATGCTACCATTGGGAATATAAGGCCATTCTTTACCTTAAACATCATGGTGCCTGGTTTGTAGAGAATTCTGGTTTTGAGGGATAAATTGTGAGAACATCTGAGCGAAAGAAAATGATGAGTTCGGGAAGGGACATCGAGCATGAAACATAAAACAGAATTATAGGTCACCCTAAGTTTATTAAGGAGTTTACCAGAGAAGGAGGAATAGGTATTGATACCATAGTCTAGAACACTCATCAGAAAACTGCGAGTGAGTAAAAACCTTGATTCTCTGGTCAGAAATTGTTTAACTCTAAAGAGTGAACCTAATCTTTGGTGAATGGATTTCCTTAGTTTATTCAGATGAGGTTCAAAAGTTAATTTCGAATCAAAGATTATCCCCGACTATTTAAAACTATCAACTAGATAAATCACATTTCTATCCTATCCTGTGTGACAATATGAAGAATACCATCATGCTCAATGACCTTATTTGAGAATAACATAACTTTAGTTTTACAGTACTTGAATTAAGTACCATATATTGTTACCCGTTTTTAGGTCTTTTATAGATGTTTGTATTTTACTTTGTGTTTACTATTTCTTCAGTGAAATCAATAAAGTGCACTAAATTATTAAAAGAACAACTTTGTGACCACAAATCTCTGGCAACCATCACTTGCACTGCAAATGAGCCACTGGGGAAGACTCCTCCCCCATTGCTCAGGGCTCTGTGTATAGTAGTTTCTGGAGTTGGTGGAAAAGGAAGCCTCTTTGCACCCTGACTGTAACTGTTTCTCCCTGCTCAAGCCTTATAGGTAACGTCCCAGCTGTGACACCACTGGCCTTAAGTGCCTGTCTTTGCAGCATGGGGCTTAAGAGTAATGTGGCTGAATTTTAACCCACAGTTTCTCCCTTAGCCACTATTCTACTACTTGCCTCATAGGACTGTGCGGTTGGCACCAGTATTGTCCCTATAAGCACACAGCTTGCCTCAGTGGAGAAGGGTGAGTCCCATTGGGCCTGCTGAAGGGGTTGCTGTGACCATGGAACATGCCGTGACACTCCCTGGTAATGAAATGGCTGCCACTGGCAGAACCCCTTAACAATAGCTGTCCAACTGCAGACAACCTATGCTCATTTTCAAAGGCAAATCACCTGTGTTGGAGAGTAAAATTCTACCACTGGACAAGCAGGTAGACAATTTGACAATTTTTAAAGATGGAACCCAGTGAGATGATAGATTTTTAGTTGGACCAAGCCCAAAAGTAGCAGTTATTAGGTTTCAGAGATTAGTGAAGGGCATCTCTGAAATGTAGTGGAAACAATAATATTGTTTAAATTTCTTATTTGAACATATCCTATCTGTAAGCAATAAGACACAATGGGGTGTGCATCAGACAGTTCTAATGCATGGCTGGGGAGTGTAGTGAGGCACGAGGCTGCAGGCCAAGTGCATCCAGCCTCCTAGCCATGTGTTAGAACTGTCTAACACACACCCTGGAGTGGCTTATTGTGCTTATGAAATGGCCATCTAAATTGTTGATGAATGTCAAAATTAATATTATTAGGCTTCAGTTACAAAAAAAAAGATATTTTTTGTGTTGCTTTGACATAAAATAGATCCTCCGCCTTCGGTTTACTGTGTTTTGTCCTATTATGGCTACCTAGTTGTAGTTTTTTTATTTATTTCATTGTCATGGCAATGCCTTCCCTCACCCCCCAAACACCTGCAACTAGCACAACTCCCATTTGGTTTATTTGGAGATGGAAGTAAATATGGTGCATGCTTTTTAATCGTTTTTCTTTCTTTCTTTTTTTTTTGTGTTATTTCTTTATTCTCCCTCCCCAGCCAGCCACTCCTTGGGCCACCTAGGACTTCCTCAACCCACCAGCCACCCCATAGCCATTCTGGCCATCCCCGTGCTATGGAATTGGCTGAACCGATGTATCCTTTCACGGGGGTCCCCCTCCCGGGGAGGAGGTACAGGAAGGGGAGATTTTGCCCAGAGGCATTCCTTCTATCCCAGGTGTGCACACACACAAAGGGATCAGCTTGGACACTTCTGGGCTGTGTGGCAAGTGAGGGAACCGGACACCATCATCCAGACAGCTAAGTGGTCATATTCCATTTTCTTCCCCAACCCACACACCTCCCATGTATAGGTCTGGTCACAGCAGCATCCTAGGGGCAAAGGCGTTCAACAGCGTGTCGAGGCCAAACACCACTAAGAACGCTGACCTCAAAGCACCACCAGGAACCACCTAACAGCAACCTAAAGCTATCCACCCCACCTGAGAGGGAAGCATTCATAGGACGCTCTAAACTCCCTCCCAGCCTATCTCTGCTCCTGACTACCGGGCTCGGAGCGTGAACCCAGGTCGCCAGCATGCCGAGCGAACACCCATCCCTCGATGCCATGGAGCCATCCTTTGTTTTTATTTTCAAATGATTTGGATCTGTTATGGCAGCAGGCAGCGTCAAGGAGGATATGCTGGTATTGATTGTCATGGAGGAAACGTCTGCAGAGCTGTAGCAGAAACAGAACAGCAGTAGCTGAGGTAACTGGGTGGCATGTTTTAATGGGCTGTGTTTAACTGAATTAAACAATAACTGAAAAAGAGAAACTGTGAAGGGCTAAAGCAGGGCAGTAGTGAGCGGCAAGGACGTCGACTGTTGACGAGGAGTGAGGAGTGCGAAGCAGTGGATGGGCGGGAGATCATGAATGGTGTTTTTTATATATATACGGTGTTTTGTGCTTATTGAAAATATTGGCTACATGATAAATGTAAAGGGTAAGTGAGGGAAGTAGTGAGCGGCTGGCAGGTCAGCCGATCAGGACTGCAGTAAGCCAGTCGGCAGGCAGAGAAAACATAGTGGCAGGCATGGATTTGTTTTCTCTATTCGTGCTGCCTGGAGCACTATAGGATGCCGTGTCATGTGCATCCTTCATGAGAAATGGGCTCAGGAAGAGCCGTCATGGTGTTTTTTGTTTTTTTTTGGTAGTTGGGATTTTCTTTCAGTTTTGGCTATTGTGGCTTTTGATTAGTGAAAGCAATGTGGCAGCCATTTGAGGTAACAAAGTTGTTTGTGTGTGTGGGGGTGGGAGTGATATCTGGGGGAGGATGAAGGGGTCTCTGACCAGACTCATTTTTAGCCATGTGTTAGACACTTCTAGGGCACGACTACCAGGCAATCAGATTGCTAGAAAGTCACTACCCATTTCATAATTTGTTTTATAAATGGAAAACTGGTAGTTATTGTTTTGATTAACTAAAGTTTTTGTCAGTGCAGATGTGAGAATATCACATTTTTCATAAAG
Source organism: Neoceratodus forsteri (assembly GCA_016271365.2). NCBI lineage: Eukaryota > Metazoa > Chordata > Ceratodontiformes > Ceratodontidae > Neoceratodus > Neoceratodus forsteri. Next base: position 1,335,165,284 of record CM057453.1, on the reverse strand, counting down.
AGTAGGCTATTCAGGCAGATATGTTGAAATGCATTTCTGACTGTGCTTAAATAGTACCTTAAATAACATTGCAGTTCCTGACATCCATGTACTGATATATAGTTACAATACCTTCAGTTCTGATGTGTTGCATCACTTGTAGGCATACAGGAGTGATTAAGTAATGTAGCTCTGCCATCTGGTGTCCCTTACTTTGAAAACAGCTTTATGACAGCCCTACAAACATGATAATGCTGTAAACCTTCCATAAGAGAAAAGATTGTCTAGCTTTGGATGTACAAGGCACATAAATGTTAACAGCCCAGTAGCATTGGTGAAGTGCATTGCGCTTCAACATGGGCGGCTAGGCTTTGTGCCTCATCCCTAACCCACTGCACAAGGACTTAGGAAACAGGGAGCACTGTGGTGATAACTATCTCAGATTTTAGGGGAGAGTGTCTATGTGTACACAGCTTAAGCACCCCCTGTGATGGGTTCAAGGAGGTCTTGGTTGGTAGGTGGATGATTACCACTGTCCCCGCACATCACCATCCCCAGTGTACTGTATGTAAGCAATAAGACACAATGGGATGTGCATGAAACAGATTTGACCACACACCCAGGGGCATAGTAAGGCATGAAACCACAGGCCAAGTGCCTTTAGCCAATGGAAGTGTGGCAAAATCTGTTCCATGCACACCCCCGGAGTGTCTTATTGCACTTGTAAAATGGGCTACATTTTTTAAAAGCATTTCTAAAATTAGATAAAAAGGGGTTTATCTATGAAAAAAAGGCCATCATTTGATGAATTAGTGATAAAATAGTCCTTCTGCCTGGTTTGCTATTGGGCTTTTGTCCTTTGGCAGCATCCATAGTTGTATTTTTTTCTTTAATGAGAGCATGACTGATGGCGTCTACCCCCCCCCCCAAACAGAGATATGTCCACATAGTGCCATGGTAGAATTTAATGTGAGTCTCATTTATACAGTATGGGCCCGATATTCAAAAGTGCGCCTGGCACTGGCGCAAGTGGTTGCTCCATGCAACTGAGTTGCGCTGGAGCAACAAAGGGATATATTCAGAGGAGATGCGCCATGGCGCATCTTGTCTGAATATATCACAAAATGCCCGTGGTGCAAATACAATGCGCTGGCGCATCCCCCAGACAGGTCTGAATACCAGGAAAGGGAAATGAGCCAGCGCATCTGAGATACACCATGTGCAAATTCCTGATATTCAGACACCAATATGCAAATGGCGCCATAGTGCATGCAAGGTTGCATGTTATTTTGACCCCATTTGCATGAGTTGTGCAGGGCTGGCCAGCAAACTGTGCCTGGTGCCCTGCACAGCATGCGGTGCTGTCAGTGGTGGTCCAGTAGAACCCCTCCTCCCCAATCCATAACCCCAATCACCAGAAATAAATTTATGAAACTTCCCTAGTAGTCTAGTGGTGTCCCCCTCCCCAACCTGTAACCCTGATCATCCAAAATATATTTATTTAACATCCCTGGTAGTCTAGTGGTACCCCCTCCCCACCCATATTCCCCAATCATTGTGAAATAGTCCAAATTCAATCCCTCGTAGTCTAATGGTCCCCCCACCCCACCACCCATATAGGACCCCCAGCCCACCCAGCTCTGCCCCCGGTTATCAGCAGGCAGCAATCCCACCCACATACCTCCGCAGTTGCCCACCGAATTACAGCTTACAGTATCTGCTGCAGGCTCATTGGCCCACATTGTGGATCATTGGGCTTGCTGTGCAATGCATTGTTTGAGTGTGCGCGTGTGATTTGATTGATTCTGTTACTGTCTCTGCTATATGAAATGTAAGGGTAGTAGACGGTCAGGCATTATTCCCCTTCCAGTCTCAGGGAAATTCACCTCTTTGTCTGTCCCTCTTTGTCAGCTAAGGCATACTGTAGATGTCGTGCCTTGAGGATAGTTAGGAGGAGGGGAAGGGGAGCTGAGCCTGGGGGGAATGGAGAGGAGCGGTAGGATAGAGGTAGTGGGGACAACACGACGCCCTGGGGTGAAATGGGATCAGAATAGGGGTCTTCCCTATCTGATTCCCATGCTCAAGGGTTCTGTTGAATGCAGGCAGGTGGCGCAGTCTCTCTTGACCACTCATCCTACTCAGACGGTGTTATGCAATGCCAGGTCTATTCGAAACAAGACTGCTATTATAGCAGATCTTGTTGGGATATCTGACCTGGCGTGCATCACTGAGACCTGGCTGGATGAGAATGCTGGCCAAGTATTGGCTTCAGCTGTTCTGGCTGGGTACTCGGTGGTACATCGTCCGAGAATGGATCATAGTGGCAGGGGTGTAGCCATCTGTTTTAGATCAGAACTGGGTCTTATGGAGGTGCCAGTGGGATCCACCAGATCCTTTGAGTATATCACGGGTGCTAATGTGGGGTGCAGGATACTCCTCATCTACCATCCACCTGAAGATGGGAAAGAGTTCCTGCAGGAAGCCACGGACTTCATTGTCGACGTGGAATTGGGATCCCCAGATAGTTGATTCTGGGGGACTTTAATGACTGGGTCGACGATGAACTCTCGCAATTTGGTTGTGACTTCCTCCAACTAATTACTGTGTTGGGTCTCATACAGGTTGTTACCTCTGCAACCCACTTTAGAGGTCACTCATTGGACCTGGCGTTCCTCCTGGGGATGGAGATATCCAAACTGGTAGTGGAATCAGTCAGATGGTCTGACCATCACACCATAGGGTTTAGTTTTGTGACACCCCCTAATAAGCCTGCTCCTGTGGAGATGGTCCAGTACCACCCTTTGCTTGGTGTGACCCCAGATGGCCTAAAGGCAGTGCTGGATCTATTGAGCGTGCCAAGGGAGTGAATGGGTCCAGGGGACCTGGTGCTTGCCTAAATATGGTGGTAATGGAGGCCCTGGATTCTATTGCTCTTGTTCATGTTTGCCCCCTCACCCTCCGTCCAAGGTCTCCATAGTTTGATGGGACCTTGAAGGAGTTAAGGAGAGTGGGGCGAAGGCTGGAGAGGGCCTGGTGGAAATTGGGCCTGGAGGGTGACTGGCTTAGATTGATGGAACATTATATAATCTATCAATCGACAATCACCCATAAGAAGACAGAATTCCTGTCCAGGGAGACTGTCACTTCAGAAAATCGACCAGCTCCGCTCTTCCAGACTGTGGACAGATTGTGCAATCCAATCTGTCTCCAATCTGTTGGAGCCTTTTCACAAGAGAAGTGTGATGAGTTTGCTCAATTTTTTGAAGATAAGGTTGACGCCATCGGGTCTGAGATCTATTCAAAATTAAATTCAAACCATCCAAAATAAAATAAAGTATTTTGGAAAGTCAGATGTAATAGGGTTAACATTCAAGTGGTATTCCATCGCAGCTAGTCCCTAATCATGTCTAATGTTTGTATAAAGACTTGTAACATTCACAGTGAGACAGACATATTGATTTGTCCAAATAACCCCCCCAGTTCTGAAAGACGTCCATAGAGTCCCTTATGTAAGAAGACTGTACTGTAACCAGCTGTTGAAGAAAATGATCTACAAAAATAGAAAGTTTTTCAGATAGTGACCTGATGCTGGAAATTATGGGATGTCTCAGGGGGTTGGTAGTCCTTGTAGATCTTGGGTAATGTGTAAATCATAGGAATAACAGGATGGTCCACTTTCAAATATTTCTCTTCTGAGGTTGTTATGTCCTTCCAGGGCTGCATCATGCAGAAACAGATCAAATTTTGATTTTAATGTTTTAATTGGATTTTCTGCCAATCTTCTGTAACTTAACTGAGCATCCAATTGTCTATAAATTTCAGCCTCATAAGATGTTTTATGCATAATCAGTACCATCCCCCACTTATCGGCTTTTTTGATTTCAATACTTTTGTTCTCCTTACGTTCTTCCAACGCCTTTAGCTCTTATTCTGAGACACTAGTTGAACACTGTCCTCTGACAAATTGGGAATAGTTCCATGCCCCATTGTGGTTCGATTACTAAAAAACTTTTTTCAGCTCAATTTCCTGAAGAACTTTCTTAAATTTATGTAGCCATCAAACTCATGAACTTCGGGATTGGGAACGAAAGAAAGTTCATGACTTAGCAGGCTCATATGTGATTCACTTAGCTGAAAATCAGATACATTTATATCTTTGGTGCTCTGCTCCTCAAGTTGTCCACCATTGTTCCCCCTATAATGTTTTCACCCCCTTCTCCCTTTCCTTGTTTTCCGTTTCTTTTAAAAATTGGATTGCTCTTGTCTTGTTGCACTTTTGCTAAAAAAAATGTCACTTGTTTTCTTTGTGTTGTTTCTGATGTAGGAACCACAGATTGTGCAGGAACGGAGGTGAGGGTGTGAGTAATTGTAGTTGCTTGAGCCTTAGACTTTGTTTTTTTATTTTTATTTTGTCCCCTTGATTGTGAATGCTCCCTAGACTGAGAGGGGCCTGTAGATTTATTTCTGATATGTGAATTTGTATCAGCCGGTCTTTGTCAAGTAAATACCTGGATTAGTTCATAGTTTTTTGAATCGCTTGCTGCCTTAGTTTGTTTGTGTTCCACAACTGTTTTTTCATGAACATTTAGTTTCTTGTTGAGATTTAATTCAAACCCTTTGAATGAGGTTCTATGTGATAACGGTGAAATCCTAAAGGCGATTGCTATTATCACGCAGTCAGAGTGACAAAAACTACAGGACAACAGCACCTGCGACATAACTTCCAATGCTTTCTGTGGGGGGGGCTGCACCCCCCACACACCCTCACATGTGGGGGCATTGTCCCCCACACCTTCCTAATAAAGGATTCTCAACTCTAGGGTGGTGCATGTTGGGGGGGGTGAAAGCATGTAAAATTAAAGGTTCGGGCCGTGCACGATAAAATCACACCAATGCCCAGACCCGAACCCGGTACCTAACCCACCCCAACCACAGGCCAACCCCCCGATGCCACAATGCAGCTCAGCAACCCACCACAGCACCACCCCTACAGCTCTTCACCCCTCAGCCCACTCTGCATGGTGCTGCCCCCCGTCTTGGCATTACATATAGCGACATCCATTCGCCATTTCACCCACCCCCATCCGGTCGCCCTACCCTCCCATCACCATGAGGATTGGAGAACGAGTCACCGTTACAGACGGTGCCCTTCCCCATGCGCCCTCCTCATGGGCTACCTTGAAGGAGGGATGGCTATGTTGTTGTATGATTTATTCCTTTAAAGTGTCAGTCTCACTACATACACTTTCATATATTTCATTATCTTGGTCAACCAATATTTCAACCATAGAATTAGAGCATGTACTTAAAACATTCTCCCATCTTGCCTGGTAATGGTCATTAAGAAAGCCCCCTGTAGGATGTTTATCAATTCTCAGGCCTCTTGGGGTCCAGCTTCGCTCTTTATATTCACTTAAAAAGTTTTTATTGTAGAACAAATTAAACTTCTTTAAATTTTAGTTTCTCAAACCTTTGGAACAATGTTTTAACTGTTGTATCAATGTTTGTTACATTACCAACAGCTGCTGTAGGGTCTGCAGAGATAGTCTGGAGTTCATTGGAGAGGGGGATCTTCCCCGATCCCCAAAAGGAGGAGGTTGTGCGATCGCTCCTGAAAAAAACCTCCCTTAACCTGGATTGTCCTGCTAACTACAGACCTGTCTCTAACCTGCCCTTTGGGGGTAAGGTTATTGAGAAGGTGGTTGTGCTGTAGCAAGATGACCATCTTACCACCCACCATGTCTATGATTCTCTCCAGTCCGGATTTAGAAAGAGGCATAGTACCAAGATGGCTCTTGTCTGGGTTCTAAATTATTTCCTAATAGTGAGAGATAAAGTTTATTACTAACTTTGTGAATGACTATTACAGTATGCACTGTAAGCCCATTGGTCCACATTGGGGACCAATGAGCTTGCAGCAGATACTGCAAGCTATCATTTGGCGGGCAGCCGTGGAGGTATGTGGGTGGGACTGCTGCCCACCGATGACTGGGGAGGCTGGGTGGATTGGGGGTCCTGTGTGGGTGGGCAGACCACTAGACTACCAGGGATTGAATGTGGACTATTTCACAGCAATTGGGGATACGGGCAGGGAGGGGGGGTACCACTGGACTACCAGGGACGTTAAATAAATATATTCTGGATGATTGGGGTTATGGAATGGGGAGGGGGTACCACTACACTACCAGGTAAGTGAAATGAAGCTATGTCAGGTGGTCGGTGTTACGGGATGGGGAGTGGGGTACCACTGGACCACAAGGGATTAGAGTGGGTGCTTGTGTAGGGTGTTCGGGAGGGAGCCTCCCATGCCAGGCGGCTGCTGTGATGTGCCTTGCATTATGGCAGTTCACCTGTGGATGACTTCCACTTAAGCATGATTTCGCCATGCTCAACTTTGTGCCCAGGTATGCGGCACATCCCTGGGATGTGCCGGCATATGCACTGCACATCTTGGCTGAATGTCCAGATGTGCCACGTATGCATGGGCACACCCACTGGAGACATGCCTCATACATTATCTTTGTGCTCCGGGGCATCAGGAATTGCACTGTGTAATTCCCCCTTTTGAATACTGCCCCAGGGTGCATTTCTGTGGTTGTGCCAGGTGCAACTCCTTTAAATATCTAGGTATATATATATATAGTTCTTCTGAGTGATGCTCCTTTGTTTTGCTGTTTAAGTTTTAATGTATCAGGAGAGCTGTCTGACCTGCCCCTCCACGTTGACATCTTGCAGTTTAGAAAATAAAAACCGTTGCTTCTGATTGTTTTTTTTTTTTTGCTTAGTGAAGGGGGAGGTCAACATGGAAGTACAGCCACTCTACTAAACACCCTCTCTCTCTCTTTCTCTCTCTCCATGTAGCCTTGGTCTCCTGATACATTAAAACTTAAACAGCAAAGCAAAGGAGCATCACTCAAAATAACAAAAGAAAATATTGTTTTCCCACCTTTTCTCTCTGTTCATAAAGTATTATTGCCTACTTTCTTCATCTTGTATTTCTTTGTTTTTTTCCCCACATTCAAGATATGGAATGTTTACAATGGAATGTTTACTATGGAATACAGGGATTCAAAATTCTGCTCAATTTTACTGGCAGAATGTTCCTCTACTAACATACTGTATACACACACACACACACACACACACACACACACAAAGCAAAGGCCTCTTCTAGAGCCAGAGACTCAATTATCTCACTGTCAGGGCAAGCAGAAGAGGTTCCCCTGATGAGCAGGTAAAGACAGAAGGGGTATTTTTCATTGCCAGCAAAGAAACAGTTGTAATGAAAACTATAAATAATACTTCACGGCCCAGATATTCAAAGCTTTGGACGGCGCGCAAACTGTTTGCACGGGTTTAGCGTGGGATTAGCGCAGGTCTGCTATATTCAAAAGGCCAAATAGCGCACACAAACTGCATTAGCACCGGGCAAATCATAATTATATGCAAGGGGCAAACTGAACATGAATACAGGTTCTATGGGATATTCAGTGACTAGCGCTGCGCTAAGGTGTTTAGTATGACTTAGTATGACCCTTTGCACTGTACAAATTACCACCCAGGAAATGCTGGTCTTAACTCTGGGCAAACAGTTTTGCATGACATTGTGGCCTTGCGTGACATTAGTGTGGCTTTAGCGTGGTCTTGCACGATCCTAACATATGACTATGACACAGAGAAAATGCCAGGCATGGAGGAAACATGCTGCTCACTGATGGCACCACAATGATGCCAACTGCTACCACCAGTCCCAGCCATGCCAGGCAGTGTGTGGTGACCTGGCCCCCGGGGGCCACCATGATAGTGTGGCCATACAGCACACACCTACAGACCATACGTCTGTGGTGACCAACAAATGCCAGCACACACATGCAGCACTGTGGGCATGGTGGGTACTGAGGGGAGGGTGTACGGGTGGCCAGCCTCACCACAGACTGGTTGCAGCCACAAGGCTGGGAGATAGCATGCAGTGCACATGGGCCAGTATTGGGAATACCCCAATATCAGTGTGCCTGTCTGATCATACATGCCCCCCCAGTCACATACTGCACAACTGTATGTACACCACAGCACACACAGCCGACCATGTCTATGTCACTATGAGCATCCCATGCCAGAGGTGCAACATCTGTGGGTCACACAACAGTGTGACAGTAATGTCCACTGGCAGTGCACACCTGCAAGGTGGGCTTGTCACAGTGTACAGTGCAGTGGTCTTCACTACCCTACACACCATAGGCATTGCTGTGTCCCTCAGACTACTAGCCCCCTTGCTACTGCGGTGTCTGCTGTGCACTGTAGCATGCCCTACAGTGTGAAACTTGCATGCATCACCACCACCACCACCTGTGCCTATGCTGTATTGTCCCTGTGGTACACAATGCTATGCTGTACTACATACATGTAGCCTGCAGCAACCATCAGGCACTATCAGACTGACCTACAGGTGGAGCTGCAGCCAGACCTGGCCAGCCCTGTACTTCCAGACTGACCTACAGGAGCAGCTGTGGGACCCTGCAGTAACGCTGGGCAAACTGCATGCAAATCAGGGCATAATGAGATGCTAATCTGGATGTTTGCCCAGTGACTACCTAAGTAGGCTCATTTGCATGTCACTTTTGAATATGGCAATTCTTAGTGCCGGGCAAACGTGTTAGCTCCACTCTAAAGCCGTGCTAGCATGTTAGCACAGCGCTAACAGTTCGGGGAATATCATACAGTTATGAACACTGTTCTTTCACATCTCCTGCTGCCTGCAGCTGTACTGGGTCCATGCATTTGCTGCCACACACATTGGCCACATAGTGCATCTCTACCTGCCATCACATTGCTGTGCACTATGTTGTCGTTGTGGTTTGTACTTCCTGGTTGCTATATTCAGTGCTGTCTTATTCTGGGGCTACGTTTGCCCTGCACTCCCAGCCCAGTTTGCACAGCCTCATTCCCATGCTATATTCAGAAGCTGTTTGCCCCGGGCTATTCCTGTTCAATATAGCTTGCTTTGTGCTCCAGGCCAAGTTTGCCCACCAGGCAGTGCTAATTTAGCCCCGGCGCAAAGTTTTGAATATCTGGCCCAATATTTCTAGTTTGTTTATATATGTAAGAGAGTGTGATGATCAGGGAAACAACATTTTATTAATTCGTTTTATTTTTTGTTGAAGGAAATTTTATTTTTAGGGCCCTGTTGAAGGTTTTTACTGTGTAATGGTGGCATTTCAAACTTGTGTATTCTAATGGCAGAGCGATTTTGTTTGAGTAATGCAGTCTTGCTTTTAGGAACTTGTTATTACCTGTGCATGAAACAGATTGTATGTACAGGTAATAACCCATTAGAAAGCAGGATTGTTTCTTCCCATTTTACAACTTCTTTTTGTTCACCCAAAAGACAAGCTCAAAAGTCTAAGCACATGGGGTTCACCACTGGGGACTTTCTGGTGGAGGGGGTGGATCACTGGGCAGTCCTAGATCAGAAGCAGAGGTTCAAGGTCTATGTGGTTGGTGGGTAGAGGGAAAGAGGTAGTCGAAGGAGAAAGGCAATCAGAAGACAACAAGGTAGGAAAAATACTAAATTAAAAAAAGACACATAAGTAACTTATAACTAAGCAATAAGGCATGCCATGCTTTATGCTAGGATAACAGCCTGCGTTGGGTGGGTGGAAGCACAAGGTGAATCTGAATGCTTCCAGCATCCGAGAAGAGCTGTTAGCCCACCATAATGTACTCCCTGGAGTGCCTTCTTGTAATTATGAAATGGGTCTCTTTTAGTAAATTGGATGTATTTTTTAAACATAGTTTTGCTGAGCTAATTTCAGCCAGGCTGTTGTGCTGGGTAATGGTCTGACTGAAAGTACTGTACCTCTTGGCCAATCAGGAGTCAGCATTCTTTCTACCCAGTTCTTACTGGTTAAGTGTTTGCCAAACTGAAAACTCTCTTGTAATTCTCCATTATACGCAAGTACTGAATGTGTGATGGAGCAACAAATAACAGTAGCCTATCAATGGAAAAACGGTTGTTTCCTCCTGTTTTCCAAGTTCACTGACTATGTGGAAAGAGCAACCCTGTACCACTTATGTCAACTTTTAAAACCAGAAATAAAAAAAATAAACAAATAAGTAAGTAATTGGGGTCAGTGTGTTTAGGAAAAATAATGTTACACACTGCTCCCCATGTCATTCAATATATTCTTATTCAAATATCTTCTTTTTTGTTTTGTTACAGACTCCCACCACCTTGATTACTTCCATACATTGATTTCTGGAGGAACTGATTCACTTACATATATTTTTACTCAAATGGTGGATAATATACCCGCTATTTACTATGACAATACAATGCAAGCAGCAATCCCTAAACAGGACTGGATGTTAGAATTTACTGGAGTACATTATTGGGAAACAAAAACTGCTAGAGCACGCCGAAGCAATGCAGATATAAAAGAATATTTGAACTTTTTCATGACAAGGAAAAACATCACAAAAGGCAAGTCTGAGAGCAGTCTAGCTGTCCATTGGTGGTGAAATTAAATGGGGTAGTGTCTGATCTAAGATTTATAACTGGAGGGGGGGCACAGAGAATTAATCTGTACCCCACAGTTATGGGGGCTGGCAGTATAGCCTGCAGGTAAAAACAATGAGCTGCAAATGAGCTTTGTACATCCAGCAGGCCCAAGTTTGAGTTCCACAACCCACACTTGCATACTGTGTGACCCTGAGCAACCTCCACAGTGCTCCCAGGTCACCCCTGAAAACAGGCCTTGGGCCTAGTGGGCCTCACCCAGTTATCAACAAATAAAAAAGTGAATGGCATCTGGGAGATCTCTCTAGCTAATCAGACTGTCATCTCTTTTTATCCCTCTTCTCGTACCCTGCCCCTATTGGCCAGCAATCAGCTCCCGGCCTTGTCACTCACTTTATACCAGACTTACCCTTGTCTACTTGTTCCTCCCTAGCTTGCTGCAGTGGTGGGAGGGGGGATGAGGGGGCGGTCAAGCTCCTGCTGTAGGTGCTGCTCAGTCCAGATGTGGGTGCTGAGCTGGCAATATGGGGCCTGTGGAGCTGTGACTGGTGTCATCCTGCACTAAGCCTCTTTTTCCTTGTTTTTTGCCCCACCACTGGGATGCTGACCATTGGGAGTTGGTGATGTGTGCACACACACATATGCACGCAATGGCATGTGCTGGCATTTTAAGGCTCCATTGGCATCCTCCCTCCATGCACAAGGCTCCACAAACACCATGACCCACATGCTAGCTATAGTAAAACCAGCTGCTCACATGACCTGCTGGTTTTACTATGCAAGTGCATGAGCCCTTTCATTCATTAGAAGGTGATCGGTCATGGAGGAGGGAGGATTGTGCAGGTCACCTTCTCATAAGGAGAACTGGTTGCGGGGGGAGGGTGTATGTAGGGTGCTGCCAAGGTGAGGGTGGGAAGATAGTATTATAAGCACTATGGTCACCTTGCAAGATGGCCACAGGCTGTGGAGGCGGGTGGGTTGTGCCGGTCACCCATCAGGGGGTTTATCTTTTATTTACTCTACGGTGATGATCAGTATAAAAAATTGGGGGTGGTGGGGGCGTAGAAGGATGTGATTGAGCTGCTGCAAGAGGGTGGGGGGATGGGGATACGTGATTGTACTGGGTTCTGGGTAGGAGGAGGATGGGGACCTGTTTTTTTAGGGCTGTGCAGGGGGCTGTGCCGAATACAGATTCCACCAGAATAGTTCTCTATTCAGGATGGGCTTCCAAATACAGTATCTGGGAGCCCTAATATACATGGAATTTGGAAGTAATATTTGGCCCCTGCACAGCCCTACCAGGCTCATGCGATATCTTTAATAATTGAAGCAGCATTTAAAGCCCACAAAATGTAATGTTTTTGTTTTCCTTATACGCATACAGTATTTGATGTGCCATACAGTATGTATACTTATGAAACTGGGGTGGGGGAATTGATCCTAAGAACCTAGAGTCCCTTCTGACTGTAAATGCTATGTTTTAGCTAGTCTGTTACTCTAGTGGCGGCATTGTTGCTTGCGATGCAGGTGACCCAGGTCTGGGAATGGGCCTGGAGGGTCGATGAAGAAGGAGGACTGAGCATTCCCGAGGATGCTGTCTTCCTCTGAGGAGGATGGATCACTGACTCAGCTGCAGTACTGACACCTGGGTGACCACAGGTGGCCATGCAGCAGGACATGCTATGAGAGGGAGGACATTGGCTGGCCTTGACAGCAGCACACCTTGAGTGCATGTGTACCTAAACCCCTAGCATGCCAGTGTCCTGGGGCTTGGGAGAAACAGACTGTGTAAACACCCTGGCCATGCCATATGAATGCTGAGTACATTCATGCACACAGAGCCCCCTGTTGTTAATGCAGGACCATAGGGATTTCTTGGGGAGGAAGGACCACCCTCTGACCCACCATGGGGGTAGGGTAAGCCATGGGGATGCCATAGAGCCACAGGAAGGGGTGATGGGGCTGGAAAGTCATCAAGGTTGACGGAGGCTGACCAGTGTAAGAAGGGAAAATATTCAAAGTTAAAAAAAGTAGCACTGTATATATGTGTGTTGTCAGCTCAAATTCTGAGTGATACAGAAAAATGTGGCTTTTTAATGTAGAGTATAATGGTCAGGCAAAATATTTAGTTAAACGTTTCACTAGGAAGGCATACTGAGCTGGTTTCTTGTTTCCAGATGCGTCCTGGGGGGGAGGGGAGTTGGATAAACAACAAAATATAGCTATAGTCACAATATAACAGCAGTAAATAGCAAATAGGTCTACCGTCTCAATACAGCACATACAATACATGGCAGATAAGTTATTTACAGAGATTACAATTGCTTAACAAGTAATAGGGTTCAAGAGCCAAAGATTACAATTTGTGTGATAACAATAAGGTGTATAGATTATACAATTACACAGAAAACATTATGGACAACTGGTGCACAGTAGAAAAGTTGTGAGCTCGAATTTGGGATCAAATGAGAGTCAGCATGTGCAGAGTAAGGGGTGAGAGGGTGAGTTAGGAGCAATGGCAATTGGGAGAGATGTAGCTATGCCGGAGGGAGGAAAGGGCCCGAAGACGGGAGGCATTTCAGATGGTGGGGGGGGATATAAAAGTTAAAGAATGCAGTTACTTTCATTTAAGCCTGTAAAGTCACTCAGTAACATAGATCAGTACTGAATCCCTCTTTCCTCCATAAAGATCAGTCAAAAAGTATCCTCTCAGAATTGCTGATGGCAAGATTTATTTGTGTTTCAGGTGTGCATGTTATCCAAGGAAGTGGTGGCTGCAGTGTGGATCACAATGGCATTGAACAGGGATATTATAAGTTTGCATTTGACCAGAAGGATGTGGTTTCTTTTGATAAAAACAAGATGTACTGGACTGCACTTTCCCAGGAAGGCCTTATCATCCAGGAGGCACTGAATAAAGCCAAAGTGATAATTCAGTACCTAAAGGGAAGTCTGGAGAACTGCATCTCAACCCTAGAAACATTTGTAAAATACGGAAATTCAGCACTGCAAAGAAGAGGTAAATCAAACAAAGGTTTAAAATAAGGAAATAAATGTAAAGGGACAATATCAACCACCAAAGGGCTGATTTTAATCATTGTTTAGCAATTTCCCACCTAAAGCAAACTGACTTCTCTCAATGGTCAGGGAGAGTTGCCATTATTGTTAAATATTTTCACAGTGTGGTGGCATTTTTATGTGTGCTGCCACAAAAATGATGTGCCCATAGTGCAGTGCGCATGTACATTGTAGGCATGTTAGTAGGCATACAAGGAGTGAAAATGATTAAAAAAAACACAGTGTACAGTATAACTTAATGCTGCATCTAACTTCTCACAGGACATGCTAATAAAGGGCATTAGTTGAAAAAAAGTACATTTTTTCAGAACATTATTGCAGGATCCTTCATCATTTCCATGTCAGCAATGGGGGGGGGGGATAAGGGCTGGAAGTCAGGGAGGGAAAGCATGGACTGCCTGGTGTACGCATGCACACACACACACACATACACACACACACACACGCACACGGAGCTGTCTGATTACAAGGCAGTGCTGGCATTTACTGTGAAGGTGGACACTTACCTGCCCTTCCTAGCTGAATGAAGTGTAAATCCATGGTAAGCCTGATCATCAGGGTGGGGGACAGTTGGGTAAAGGTGCAAAAAAATTAGAAAACAAAAACTAAATAAATAACAAATAAGCTGTTGGAGTAGACAGCCTCCCCTTAAATGTAAAATGCTTACTGTTATCTCATTGGTTTCCATACGTATTTTGAAAGCTTTTGCACTGAAATAGTTTGTCACTGTCTTATTCTCCTAGTTCCTCCAGAGGTAAGAATTTATTACAAGAGAAATTTGGGTAATGGTCACCCCTCTACCCTCTCCTGCCTGGCCACTGGGTTTTACCCCCGACCAATTGACATAGTATGGAGTAAAAATGGTCAAACAATTCTTGGGACTGAATCCACTGGGATTTTACCAAATCTGGATGGGACATACCAGATAAAGACAATCCTTGAGTTTGAACCTAAAGATGATGACAGGTATTCTTGTCAAGTGGATCACAGCAGTCTGCAGAAGATGATAAATGTGCCATGGGGTAAGTTAAAGGTTAAAAGGAAAAATAGTATGTGGGATGGGGTCAGTCTTCACCAATGTATACAAGGCAGAGAATAGAAAGACTGACTGTACAACACAGTAGAAACACAGAAACATAGAAGTTGTCAGTGTGACGTGGACAGCCAGTTCTGAGTGCTGTATCATATTTTTTTAAATATAAAAATATATTACTGATTGTCTTGACTGAGAAATCTGGTGCTCTTGGAATGACCTCACTCATGCACCCCCCCCCCCCAGGTTTCAGCTGAAAGATGAAAGCCATGAGAAATGCTGAAACAGCATGTGAGATCACACACACACACAGGTTTTAGATACCAGGTGTTACGTGGAAGGCCAGAAGCCAATTACAGACCAGACCTTAATCAAGGATCTCCTATGTTTAAGTTAATTATAGATTTAGCTGCTAAAAGGGAAATAAGCATCCCTTTTATGACGTTGCAAGAGGAGGAAGCCAGGTTTAGTAAACTGGTGCGAAATCATAAAATGCTGATGTCTGTGTGAGAGGGGAAACTGATCAATAGATCAAAGAATTGTCATTTGAAGGACATGAGTCATGCTGAGGATTGTAGAATTTAATACTTGAAAAAAGGCATCCTGTTTTATATAGATATATTTTTTTATATATTCTGACAGGGAGGAGCTAGGTGACCTCATGCAAAATAGGTGGGGAAAACCAGCTTTTAAACATTAATTCTGTTTTCCTTCAGGACACTTTTTATCTAGACTCTGACAAAGAAGCATAATTGGAGCACTTTAAGCAGTTATTTAGAGAGACAAATCTAAGTACGGTGGTAAGAACTGCACTGTTTTAAAAACCTTGTTCTTTTATAAGATTTGTATGTCTTGTGATATAATAGTTCTGTATTTTGTGTTTTACATATTTTTATCTATTTTAGTAAAACTCTTTTTAGAGCATACTTGATCTGTCTTTTAATTTCTTTCATTTGTAAGAAAAGTATATATGGTTATAGCAGACACTAGGCATAAGCTTGAATGGTGATATCAAACTGGAAAGAGAAGCGTTTTAAATTTGAAGTCTTTATTAAAGTTTTTAAGGGTTCATCTCTGTATACCTGGTTAAGTGCCCATAGGCAAAGATATCTGGCCCCCTGAAGACAGAAATATCTGAACCTGTTCATTGGGTACACTGGCAAGAGGTTCACAGTTTGAATCCCTCCAAGACTTGAGATCAAAGGTTGATTCGAACTCACAAAACAGACGAGAGGGTTACCTTGTTCTGTTAAACTGTTCACAAGACTGCGCTCGGAGGTTGGCACTTTGGGAGTAGAGGGCCTGACCTGCTGAATGGGTTTGTGACAGTCGGCAGATACGGACCACAAGGCCCATCCAGTCTGATCATTTTTTCTGCCTTATGAATGTGCCATAGGCCTTTACTCTAGCAATGGCCTATTTATTCATACTCATCTGTATTGCTCCCTTATGCCTATCCTATGCCTGTTTGAAGCCCTGCACTGTATTCATATCCACCACATCCTGAGGTAGGCCATTCCACGTGTTCACTACCCTTTCTGTGAAAAAGAACTTCCTCACATTACCCCTTGATCAGTCTCCATCTAATCTCATGCTGTGTCCTCTTGTCCTGCTATTTTTCTTATATTGAAACATGTTAGACTCTTTCACCTTGTTAATGCTCTTAAGATACTTGAATGTTCCGATAATATCACCTCTCTCCCTCCTTTGCTCTAGGGTATACATATTGAGCTCCGTTAATCTGTCCTCATATGTTTTCTGATGCAGTCCCTACACCATTTTGGTTGCCCTTCTCTGGACTGCTTCCATTTTGTTAATGTCCTTGTGCAGGTGCGGCCTCTAGTACTGCTCGCAATACACCAGATGCGGCCTAACAAGTGTCTTGTATGGAGGGATTATTACCTCCCTCTTACGACTTGTGATACCCCTGCTAATACATGTCTACATCCTTCTAGCCTTACCTACTGCTTTAGTGATCTGCTTGGATGATTTCAGGTCATCTGTAATGATACTGCCCAAGTCTCTTTCCTTGCGATTGACAGCAGCTCCCCTCCCAACCAATAGGTAGCTTCAAAGTTTCTCTTGCCTATGTGCATGATCTTGCACTTCTTTACGTTAAACCCCAGTTGCCACTCTTCAGACCATTTTACCAGTTTTTCCAGGTCTCTTCTCATTCTGCCCACCCCATCTGGATCATTTACTCTGTTGCAGATCTTGGTGTCATCTGCAAACAGACAAACCTTACCCTCCAGTCCTCTGTAATGTCACTGATGAAGATATTGAAGAGGACTGGCCCCAGGACTGATCCCTGAGGTACCCCACTTGTGACTTGCATCTCTTCTGACTGTATATAATTTACCACCACTCTCTGTTTTCTGGCCTCCAACCAGTTTTCCACCCAGCTGACCAACTTCGGACCCACCCCAATCCTACCTAGCTTATTAATCAGTCTTCTATGTGGAACAGTATCGAAAGCTTTATTGAAGTCAAGGTAGGCAACATCAACTGCACCCCCTTGGTCCACCACTCTGGTTACCTAGTCAAAGAAATCTATGAGATTAGTTTGACAGGACCTTCCTTTTGTAAATCTATGCTGTCTGGGATCCTGTGCTCCTACTGATTCCAGGTGTTGCACTATCCTTCCTTAAGGAGTGCCTCCATAATCTTGCCCACTACTGAGGCAAGACTGACTGGTCTGTAGTTCCCTGCCTCCTCCCTGCTGCCACTCTTGTGGAGCGGGATCACATGAGCCCTTCTCCAGTCTTCTGGGACCTCTCCTGTGCTCAGAGACTCACTAAACAGTTCTGCTAATGGCTCTGCTAGTTCCATCCTTAGCTCATTTAGTACCCTGGGATGTTTCATTTTTCATTTTCATTTTTTATTGGTTATACTGGAAAGGCATGTGAGCATTGCTGCTCATTTACACAAGTGTCCAGTTACATACAACAATCATGGCACATGACATAGGTGTAAACATTTAACTAACAGCGAGGGTTAATAAAATGGTACATAAATTTAGGATAATGTAGACTAAAGGGCAAACCATGAACTAGCCTTGGTGAATTAACAAATACAAGGTGATATTAAGCATTCAGGGAGGGTTTAACAATAATGTAATATAACAGTGGGAAACAAAGAAAAAAAATTTAAGTGCAATATAAAAACTAGCCTAGGTGGATTAACAATACTACAAGTGCTAGAAAGAGAGGGTAAGTGCCTGAGGTGTATGCCATTAGATCCTATTGCCTTGTCCACCTTGAGCTTAGCAAGCTCTTGTAGAACCCTTTCTTTGTGAAGGACTTGTGTACACCTCCCTCCCCCGGTGTCTGTGGTGCAGAGCTGTGGGCCCTACCCTACCTTCTCCTCAGTAAATACTGAGCAAGTATCTATTTAGGATAGATGCTTTTCCTTGATCCTCCTCCATACACTCCCCCTGTCCCCTTTGATCTTAGCAATACCCCCTCTGGACTTTCTCATTTCACTAATATCGCTATAGAAAGTCTTGTCCCCTTCTTTTATTGTTCATGCTAGTGTTTCCTCGGTTTGGGCCTTTGCCTGCCTTACTGCCTTCCCTACTTTCCTTAGGGAAGTTTGGTATGTCTCTCTATCTTCATCCCAATGTGTTCCCTTATATTTCCTTTTGACTCTGACCTTTTCTGTGACTGTTTTTGAGAACCAAAGTGGTTTCCTCCTTCTTTTGCTCTTGCTTTTCTCCCTAACACAATAGGATGTTGCTTCAAGTATTTATTTATTTATTAGCTTTTGGTAACTGGGTAAGTACACTAGGCAAAAAAAAAAACTGACTATTTTCAGGCATGACCCAGGAGAGTACAAAATAGAGAAAAACAGCATTGACAACAGAAAGGTAGCAATGACATCAAATTAGGTACATAATGAAGACAACTGTCGTCACAATAACTCAGCCGAAGAGACAACAATTAATACAATACATGATGATAGTAAAAATATAACACGTTAGAGTCGTAAACCATTATGACATAATATGCTGGTAAAAGTCAGCTAGCCTAGCTAAAGGAGAAAAAATTATGAAAAAACAATGCACGGGTACACAATCATGAATTGATGAGACATATACAGCCAGAAGCATAAGCACAGCTGGGGCCACTCCATGGATTATGTGCAGTCGCAGTTACCAAGAGCGTAGAGATGAGAGAACAGCAAATGCTTCAGTGCAATGTGAGATGAGGAGTCCTTAACATGAGGTGGGAGTGAGTTCCAAAACCTAGGTGCAAAATAGGAAAAAGCTTGCTTGCCCATTTTAGATCAGCAGGGCCGTACAGAGAGTGTTGGGGCAGAGGAGGACCTAAACGAGTAGGAGTGAGAGACCGGGGTACACATGTCTCCCAGGGTGGCGGGATGAGGGGGTCTGGTTAGGGAGTCAACAAAACACCCTAGAGCATAGGCACAGAGGGCACTGGGAGACAGCTAGTTTGAGGCAGCATAGAGTAGGCAGTGATGGGTTAGGTGAGGAGCCGATAATGCAAATCAGCAGATGTTGTTATAAGAAGTGTCCCACTTGTGAAGAGCCCCAGCATTTGCATTATAGAGTACAGGAAGGGCATATAAGAGTTGTGGGAGTAAAACACTTCTTGCAACAGAGATCCTAGTAGCTGGGGTGAGTGAGTGATGCACTCTATAGGCCGTAACAATCTTAGCATTGACTGAGTGGCATACTTCATTGACATGTGCAGCAAAATCCATACTGGGTCAAGCATAAACCCGAGGTATTTGAAGGTTAAGGAGTTAGAGACAGCAGTACCATCGCAGCAGTGGACTAGACATTTAGGGGACTCTGTTGGTACTTTTCTTGCAGACTCAAAAAGCATGGCCTGGGTCTTCCCTATGTTTAGGATTTGATAGTTAGATGACAGCCACGATTGTAGGGAATGAAAGTCCAGAGAAAGATGTTGATTTATGTCCACAATAGACTTGGAGGCAGAGTAAAGCACTCGATCATCAGCATACATGAGGATGCTGCTGTGAGAAGGACTAGGGATGTCATTAAGAAAGAGAGAAAAGAGAAGGGGACCAAGGATAGAACCCTGTGGAGCACCACAAGTAATAGAGACAGGGTAGAGAAAACCTTGCAGAAAGAGACAGCCTGAGAACGATTTTCCAGGTAGCTACCAAACCAGGAAAGGGTAGAGTCAGAGGCATCTAGAGCTTGCAGCTTAGCCAGGAGGAGAGGGTGAAGTACCATGTCAAATGCTTTAGCGAGGTCAATGAAAACAACTCCAATGAGTAAGCCCTTGTCCATGTTACATCTAACATCACTAGTAAACTGGGTCAGAGCAGTAGTCATACTGTGTCCAGCCCTAAAGCCATGTTGTATAGGTGATTGTAGGTTAAAATCATGAAGGTACTCTGAGACCTGATGATGGACTAGTTTCTTAAGCAGCTTGCTGAGCATGGGGAGAAGTGAGAGGGGGCAGTAGTTAGACAGGATTTTGTGGTCCCCTTTCTTGAACACAGGTATAGTTCTAGCCAATTTACAGACCGAAGGGACTGAGGCAGAGCAGATAGAGAGGTTAAATAGCCTGGTTACGGGCACCGCAAGACAAGCAGCAAACTGTCAGAATCACAGGATGAATGCCATCAGGGCCTGCATTACCACCAGAACGAATGGAATGAAGTAACTTAAGGACATCCTGATGTGTGACAGAAGACAGCACAAGAGCTGGAGGAGCAGAGGCAAGAGTGGAAGTGGAAGCCCAGTCATGTAGGGACTGGGTGGGCGTTGAGGTGGGAAGAGTGGAAAAGAGGGAGTTAAAGGTATTAGCAATGGTGAGGGGATGATTACAGTGGGTATCATTTATATACATATCCTTCTGGGTCAGAGGCTTATTGTTCCCAAAAATGTCATTAATTTGAGACCAGTAGCATTTAGGATTGGAGGCAGAGGAACTGAGGAGGTTCCTGTAATATACACTCTTAGCAAGATGAATCTCCTTTTTACAGGTGTTCCGTAATGCCCTATAGGATTCAAAGTCGGACAGCCAGGCGGAGGACTTCCATGTAGGCCAAAGTTTATCCCTTTGTTTCAGAAGCTGGAGAAGAGAATGCTTAAGCCATATTGCATCCTTAATTCTTGTCCACTGTGCCTGTACCTCCTCACCTGTATTTCTTCCTGCCAGGGCTAGCTTAACTCTGTTGGCCATCATATCAAAGTCAGTTCCTCTGAAGTCCCCTTTTTCTGCCTTGGAATAGGATGATTTATTTCTAATGGCCAAATTGAACCATATCATGTGATGGTCACTGGCCCCTAGGTGACCTTCTACCTAGTGATCTCTGTGATCCTTTCCTCATTAGCCAGTACTAGATCCAGGATAGCTCTGTCTCTTGTGTGTTGTTGTACCAGTTGTTTGATCCCTCCCCCTTCAGGAAATCCACCATGTGTCTAGTTCTGGCAGATGTTCCTGCTAGTTTTGAACAATCTGTATCTGGCATGTTGAAGTCTCCCATTGGCAGAACCTCCCCTTCAGCTGTCATGTTTTGTATATCTTCTAACAGTAATGCGTCTATGTCCTCCCCCTGGTCTGGAGACTTGCAGACAACCCCAGTTCATATGGCTGTCCCATTTCCTGTTTCCAGGGTGACCCACAGTTCTTCTGGCTCCTTATGTGTATTCTGAACTTCTGTAGCTTTGATATTTTCATTGACGTAAAGGGCCACTCCACCTCCCACCCCCTTTTTTCACCTCAGTCTCTTCTGAACAGTAGATAGCCTGGTATGGTAGTCTCCCAAGTGTGGTTACTGATGAACCATGTCTCGCTAATGGCTCATGTGTCTAATTTAGCTTCTGTCATTGTTATCTCCAGGTCTGGGATCTTGTTTCCCAGACTGTGAGCATTTGTGTATATGATTTTCCATTGGCCAGATTTCAGTGAGTTAGTTGTGGGGTGCGGTCTAGCTTTTCCCCTGTGCATT
Source organism: Neoceratodus forsteri (assembly GCA_016271365.2). Taxonomy (NCBI): domain Eukaryota; kingdom Metazoa; phylum Chordata; order Ceratodontiformes; family Ceratodontidae; genus Neoceratodus; species Neoceratodus forsteri. Next base: position 1,335,143,730 of record CM057453.1, on the reverse strand, counting down.
GTATGGGGAGCTGGACCTTTTTCCTCACCTGGTGATGCAAATGAACTACAAACATGCTGAACTCCTGTTTGATCACTAGCTGAGGGAGAGGGGTGCTCTTCCTATTCAATGTATCAGTTGCTGCATCCCTCTCCCCATTTCCTAGTTTAAATATTGTGCAACAACATCAAACTTGTGCCCCAATGCACTCACTCCCTCCTTAGTCAGACGCAGTCCATTGAATTTCAAGAACTTTTGCTCCCAAAACCATTGCCAGTTACCTACAAATTTGTGTCCTTTTTCCTGACAGCCCTTGATCCACATGTTTAGCTCCCCAATCTCCTCTTCTTTGACCTTCAGCCCATCTGCCTCCCTCTCCCAGACTGGCAGGACCATAGGAAAAGGAGATGCCAGACAAAATGGATGACAGTTTCTCTCCCAGCCTTGTCAGGTGTTCCTTGGTCTCCACAACTGACCAGCTGGCTAGATTGTTGGTTCCTATGTGTACCAGGACATTGATGTTTTCTCCTGTTTCCTGCACAATTTTAGCAATGCGGTCAGTGTCTCTCCACACTGATGTACCCGGGAGGCATCAAGTCACTACCCCTGGCCAGAGGTAGGTATCAACTCTCCGAATCATGGAGTCTCCTATGATTAGAAGTGTTTTGAACTACCTTTTTGCCTTTTTTGTTTTAGTCCCTATTATGGGCGGATTTTGTAGTGCTAGCTCCTGTGCTGCAGTGTCCTGCTCTGCAGTGTCATCTGCCCCTTTTTTTGATTTCAGAGATACAGGCAGATACCTGTTTGTAGTTTCTATATAGTTTGTGGAGCTGACACACTGGTGAGCATAGAGTGATGGGGCACCCAATTTACCCCTCCTAACCACCTGCCAACATCCCAGACCAACTACCCTCTGTGGTTGAGGTGCTTTGGCTGGATGTTGGGGAATTGGTGGGTGGTTCTTCTAATGCATTTTCTCCTGAATATGCAATCTGAGGCATGCAGTCTCTGCCTAGGCTGCCTGGAACTGAGCCCTTAGATCTCAGATGGTCTCGCATGTAGGACAGTGTCCTAAATCCTGTATAATTGCCTTTTTGAAAAGTGTCCTGCAGTTAATAACATTCATTCCAGTCAAGTTGCTGAGTTTATAACCCGGTCTGAGTAATCAGAAGGAAAATGAACGCAAATATGTAAAAAAATGTTTTAATACTTTTTGTTTGTTTGTTTTTGTATAACTTTTATAACAAATTAAATTATTTGTTCCACTTCAGGTAAAGTTACTGTGTGAATACTTCTCTGATCCTCCCCTTCCTGCTTTGCTACAGGAAATGTCATGACTGTGCTACTCTATAAAAGGAGTGTAGCATGGGGTGGTTGGGGATAGGGTGGGTGATTGGGCCCTTCCCCTGCCAAAACAGAAGAATAACGGATGAAAGAAACAAGGAGATAAGAACAGAAATGATCAGCCAACAACAAATGCAGATGCTATCTCACAGTCTGTATCTCATAGGTACTGCTTTAGTTAACTCTGAAAGCTTAGCCTAATGATAGATAAAACTGTAAAACTTGTCAGCACAAAAAGTGACAAAACATGTAAGCACCACCTGTAACAATTTAACAGAAGATATACCCTGCAAAAAAACACTTGCTACAGAGAAAAATACAGCAGTAATATGTAAGCACAAAAAGTAACAAAACCTGGAAGCACAAACTGCAGAATAATTTAACAAAAGATACACCTTGCAAAAAACACTTTGAATCAGAGAAAAGTAAAGCAGTAATCTGTAAGCACAAAAAGTAACAACTTGTAAGCACAACCTTCACAACAATTTAACAGAAAATATACCTTGCAAAAAAACTTGAAACAGAGAAAAATAAAGCAGTAATCTGTAAACACAACACAGTATGCAAGCACACCCTGTAACAATTTAGCAGAAAATGGACCCTGCAAAAAGAAACAATTTAAATCAGAGAAAAAAAAAGAGCAGTAAACTGTAACACCGGTAGGCACAACACAGTAACAGAAGCCTGTAGGCCCAACCTTGAACAATTCCACAGAAAATATACCCTGCAAAGAAACTATTTGAATCAGAGACAATAAAGCAGTAATCTATAAGCACAAAACAGTAACAAACCTTAGGCAGACCCTGTAACAATGCAGCAGAAAGTATACCCTGCAAAAACAATTTGAATCAAAGAACAATATAGCAGTAATATGTAAGCAAAAAACAGTAACAAAACCTGTAAGCACAAAAGAAAATAGTAACACACAGTAAATCTGCCTAGCCAAAAGAAGCCTTAATTATTCTCCTTGCTCTGACACTGTTGTTCCTTGCTCTGTCCTTACAAGCAAACCTAGAAGAGAAGAGCTCAGGTGATGCAAGGTGCCTTTGCCAGCAAACCTAGTCTTCTACCTGAAAAAACACCAACTAACCTGACCTTTTAACTCTTCCCTCTGTTGGAAGTTACTAAGACTTTGTCAGCTCCACACCCCCGTTACACTCGTAATCCCTTGGAAGAACTGTGGGAGGAAAGCAATTAGCTCCTTCAATGTGAGAAAGAGACTGCAACACCTTTGAGACCAAAATAAAAACCTTTCGCCAAAAAATAAAACAGTATAAACAGTAATTTTGCTTAGCCTAATGATAGACAAAACTGTAAAACCTGTCAGCACAAAAAGTAACAAAACCTGTAAGCACCACCTGTAACAATTTAACAGATGATATACCCTGCACAAAACACTTGCTACAGAGAAAAATAAAGCAGTAATCTGTAAGCACAAAAAGTAACAAAACCTGGAAGCACAACCTGCAGAATAATTTAACAGAAGATATACCTTGCAAAAAACACTTTGAATCAGAGAAAAGTAAAGCAGTAATCTGTAAGCACAAAAAGTAACAACTTGTGAGCACAACCTTCACAACAATTTAACAGAAAATATACCTTGCAAAAAACACCTTTAATCAGAGAAAAGTAAAGCAGTAATCTCTTAGCACAAAAAGTAACAACCTGCCAGCCCATCTGTGCAGTGGTTGGAATTCCATCTGCAACGCCGTCGACCCAGGTTCGGGAAAGGACTCGGGTCGCTGGAGGGCTAGCCGGGGGAGAAGGAAAGGAGCATCCTAGGATGGCTCGCCTTCTCCGGGGGGAGAGTGGGGGATGCATTTCAGCACCTGCTGGCCCCTGGCAGAGGCTGGGAGCACAGCGTGGCTGCCTGAGCTGAATAGCTGGGGGAGTGGTGGATGTCGACATATGCCTTGATGTCAGTGGCACACCACTCCCAGGAGAAAACCCAGGAAACTGCCCTGGTCGACCAGATGATGGTTCCTTCAGTCTCCCGCTGCCACCAGGCCTCAATAGCCAGTCCTACCTCAGTGGCACCCAGGCCAAATGGAATAGTGTGCTGGCCACCCCACCAATGCCTTCCCTCTCGGAGGAGGGGGACCTGTCCAGCGAAGTGATATGCTGGATTACCCAGGGGCCACTATGTGAGGTAAGTGGCTGGTGAGAGGATGAGCGGGCAGATGGGGAAGACCTTGAGGGACCCGAAGGAGTGGCCGACCAGGGGTGAGGAGGAGGGGATAAACAAAAATAATAATAAAAAAAAAAGTAACAACCTGTAAGCTCAACCTGCACAATGATTTAACAGAAAATATACCTTGCAAATAAAAACCTTGAAAGAGAAAAATGACGCAGTAATCTCTAAACACAACACAGTATTAATCTGCAAGCACACCCTGTAACAATATAACAGAAAATATGTCCTGCAAAATAAAAAACAGTTTCAATCAGAGAAAAAAAAGCAGTAAACTGTAACAGTAGGCACAACACAGTAATAAAAACCAATCTTGAACAATTTGAATCAAAGAAAAATAAAGCAGTAATATATAAGCAAGAAACAGTAACAAAACCTGTAATCATAAAAGAAAATAATAACACACAGTAAATCTGTCTTTGCCAGCAAACTTAGTCTTCCACCTAAATAGAGATGGCAGATATATGTACTTCCTGGGAATCAAACCTGTGACCCTTTACTTGTAAGGCGAGGACATATCCAGTGTACCACCTGAGGCCCAGTAAGTGTACAGTTTAAGAACATAAAAAACGTATATGGTAGAAGGCCATGGGTCCCAGTTACTCAAAGATTGTATCCGTTTATGTTTTCCAATGAAATGTACTCCGCCAACAACGATTTGAAGGTCTTGATAGATCTCTGCCACATCCAGCTGGCAGTCCATTTCAGGCATGCACCTCTAGGTTAAGTGTATTTTTTTTCATTGTGTCCTAAACCACCCCATGTATTTGATGCTCTCTGATATAGAAAGTTACATGAGTCATATTTAGTTTAAAGGCTATAAGCAGTGTGCAGTACTGCCATCAACAGAGCGTACACCTGAATCATATCTCCTTCCATTTCCTTAGCTCCAGTGGAAAAAAATTTACATCGTTGTATTTGTCTTCATAAGACAGACCTTCCATTCCTCTCACTATCCTTGTAGCTCTTTGTGGCACCATTTCCTGTCTTCCTATTTTATCCAGTTACCCCTGCCCTATGGATCCCAGAACTGTCTGCAGTACTTAAGCTGCAGCATAACCAGTGCACATTACAGTGACATTAGGACAGTCCTGTCTCTACCAGCAAACTTTCTCCTAATACATGCCCAGAAATGGCTACATTTCTTTTAGGCACCTTTGCACCATGATTTATGTTTTAGGTTTCTATCAATGATAATTCCCAAATCCCTTTTCACTTCTGATGATGGAAGATTTTTTTTTAATTCTTTGGTAACTGGGTAAGGCCCACTATGCACAATGCCTGTTTTTTTTAAGGGTGACCCAGGAGCACTGGGGAGGTTGAATGACTTGCTCAGGATCACACAGTCTGCATGTGAAGGTTGTGGAAAACAAACCCAGGCCTGCGCACATATCAAGTTCATTCATTGCTTGTAACTCCAACCTCTAGGCTATATACTGCCGGCTTAGTATATGTTTAGTACTATTTATATAATCTGTGCTTCGGATTACGATAGTTCAAACCTATTTTGAGTACAAATTCTCAGCTGAGCACCTGTAAATGCTCCAATACCTGGCCCAAAAATGTTTCATGACACTATTGTCACTTCAAAAGGAGCATTTTTTCTCGATTTAAAGCACTTTTACACACCAACATTTCATTTTACACACCTAATTTAAAAATGGGGAGTAAATGAATCTTGATTGTCAAAATTATCTGGAGCATTTTATATAATATTTTCAGGGCTGTTTTTCAAAACTGTAAGACCACCTTTTTCTGCATTGAAGGGCATGTTATTATGTTCTGCCCATCTAACTCATGTATCAAGATCATATTGCAGTGATTCCCTTTGCTTATGATCCGCCACTATTTGGCGCAGTTTAGAGTCATCTGCAAATGTGGATTTCCACCCTTGGTGGTTATTTCCTATATCCTATACATATAGATTGAAAACTAAAGATCCTAGCAAATATTCAGATGGTACCCAACTAATAACTCTGGCCCAGTCCCAGGTTATCATTTATTCTTAACCAGCTTTTTAAACAGTTGATGATGAATTCAGGATATCAAGTTACTCTAGTTTGTTTCACAGATTTAAATGCATGACAGAATCAACATTTTTACTAAGATTGTGAATTATTACATCTACTGGGAGGTTTTCATCAAGGGCAAGGCAACTTCTGTTTATAAGGGGAGCAATCCTTAGGGATCAGAGTGCCACACAATCAGAACAAATTAAATAAATAAACAAAGCTAACAGTATATAATTAAAAGAGGCATTGGATAAAATAGCATTTGAGCAGTGATATTAGTTAACTAAAACTTACTGAAACTTACAAATTCAGTAGAGTAGGCCAAATTAAAAAGATAGGTTTTAAGAGTGGTTTGAAAGGCCACCACCGTGTGGGTAGATCGAATGCTCAAGGGTGGCAAATTCCAAAGACCCTGTTCCCCAACTGCTTGAGACAGGAATGGGGACCATGATCAGTGCCACATCTATGGAGTGGAGAGGCAGGATAAAGGAGTAAGGCACCAGGAGATCTTTGAGGTAGGGCCTTGAATGTCATCAAGAAACAAATTGGCAGTCAGTGCACTTAGCATAGAACCAAGGTGAAGTGGCCACTTTCAGAAGTTCCCACCACCATCCCAGCTGCAGCATTCTGGCCCACCTGTAGGTAATGTATCAATCCTCCAGATAACCTTAAGTAAATAGCATTGCAGTAATCCAGTCTAGAAGGGACAAAGACATGGACTATCATCACCAGACTGGCAGATGCCAGATGCGGTTTAATCCAGTCACTGTTATGAAGATAGTAAATGCTGTTCTGGAAAACTGCTGATACCTGATGATCTACAGTCAGCTTGCTGTCCAGAATGACCCCCAAAATTTCACAGCCCTGAGTGGCTGGTGGCACAACAAAGGTATGCAAGTCACTCTGCCCATCATCAATGACACATGGCGAACTGGCTCAACAATCAAAGCCTCTGTTTTACCAGGGCTGAGGCATATGCAATTGGAGGCCATCCAGTCATTGATCTCACCAAGGCACCACTCCAACACTGAAGCAGCATTACTCCTATTCAGGAGTGCAAGCCAGGTAGAGATCAGTTTCATCATCATCAAACTCAACACTACACTGTATTATGATCTCAGCCATAAGCAACATATACACAGCAGGTAACACATGGCAGGGATCAAGCTTTGAGGAACATCAGAGGTGAGGGCAGCTGCTCCAAAGACAGAATTACTTAGTGCAACATGTTGCATTCTACCAGTAATGTAGGACTTAAATCAGTGCAAAACTGTGCTGGAGAGCCCAACAGCACCCTGTTGTTGACCATGTTGAATGCCACTGAGAGATCCAAGAGGATCAAGATGGCATATAGCCCTCAATCCCTCGCCATGAGATCATGTGACATCATCATCATTGTTGATGACTCTATGCTAAGGGGAGTGGAGAAGGTAGTGAAGGAAGGGATCACTAAATGCCCAGCAGAGGCATCTGCCTCCCAGGACAAGAAGATGATTAGGAGGATTGTAAAAGATGGAGGGGGACAGGCTGGGATGCTGGTACATATAGGTACCAACAATCTGGCAAACAAGCCACTGGAGGATGTGAAGAACAACTTTCAGAGGCTAGGAGCCAAGCTCAGACTGGTCACAGTCCCACACAGAAAATTAATAAACAAGTTAGCCAGCCTGGGAGTGGGTCCCAGGGTGGTAGCTTGGGTAAAGATTTGGCTAGACAACAGGACACAGAGGGTAATAGTAAACTGAGTCCACTCCGAAGAAAGGGGAGTTACTAGCAGGGTACTGCAAGGTTCAGTACTGGGACCGGTTCTTTTTAATGTCTTTATGAGTGACATTGCAGAGGGACTAGAAGGAAAAGTTTGCCTCTTTGCAGACGACACAAAGATCTGCAACAGGATTGATACACAAGGGTTGGGTGGAAAGAAAGAGAAGGGACTTGGAAAGGTTGGAGGAATGGTCAAAAGTATAGCAGCCTAAATTCAGTGCAAGGCAGTGCAAAGTAATGCACCTAGGAAACAAAAACCCAGGGGAAAAGAACACAATGGGGGGGGAGGTACTAACAACTACAAAAATAGAAAGGGACCTGGGGGTAGTCATATCATATTACCTAAAGGTAAGCAAGCAATGTGAGAAGGCAGTAAGGAGGGCTGGGGGGATACTGGGATGTATAGGAAGAGGCATCACCAGTAGAAAATATGAAGTTGTTATCCCTCTGTACAGACAATTGGTGAGACCTGATCTGGAGTACTGTGTGCAGTTCTGGAGATCCCATTTCTGCAAGGACATTAACAGGATGGAGGCAGTCCAGAAGGGGGGAAATAAAATGGTGCAGGGTCTGCACCAGAAGCCATACAAAGAGAGACTAAAGGAGCTTAATATGTATACCCTCAAGGAAAGGAGGGAGGGGGGGACATGATAGAAACTTTCAAGTACCTCAAGGGAATCAACAAAGTCCAAGAGGGTAGCATCTTTCAGAAAAAGAGATGTGCAAGAACAAGGGGACACAATTTGAAGATAGAGGGGCGCTCAAGGGCAATGTGAGGAAGTATTTTTCATGGAGAGGGTGGTGGAACATGGAACGGCCTTCCTGAGGAGGTTATGGGGTCAAAAAGAGTGGGAGAATCCAAGAATGCATGGGACAGACATAAGGCAATTCTGGTGGGGGTCAGGAAGAAGTAGACTGTTGGTTAACTAGGATCTGCAGCTTATCCAATAGGTAGGGAAATGGGCAGACTGGGTGGGCAAAGCGGTCCTTATCCACCCTCAAAGTCTATGTTTCTGTGTTTCACATCCTCTTTGTCCTTTTTGGAAGTTATCTCTGTTTGCAATAAGGGGCAGGCAGAGTAAGAGCAGAGGTGATCCAAGAGTTTAATGAGTGGCTTAAAGGGTGGTTCCAGGAGGAAGATTATCAGTTCATGATGGGTGAATGGGGTGACTTCTGGGACAGGGGACTATTCATGATGGACGGACTTTATCTGATACAGCAGGGTTAAGTGCCCTTGATCAGAATCTAGATGCCTAGGTAGGTAGACATTTTAACTGAGCAAGCAAAGCAAATGGGCAACAGTCACAGATGCAAAGCACTTTTATTAAGGTGCAGCTATGTAAAGTGCAGCATTATAGTGCAGAATTACCACACAGTTCTCAGCTATAGCAAGGTTGGGAGAGCTGACACACTAAAAGGCCCTTAATTGGTTTCACTCAAGGATTCTTCAGAAATTGACCCATATGCTGTTACTTACATCCCTTTTATGTGAGTGCTCTTAAAGTGACAATAATGAGCAAATGTGCAAAAATCAACAACATGCAATCAATAAAATGAAGTTATAAAGACACCAGTGTCAAAAAACCACTCTGGGGTCAGGCCCTCTGCTCCCACAGTGTCCAACCTTGAAGTGCAATTCATGAGCAGGGGACAAACAAGGACACCCTCCTCTTTGTTTTGGGTCTGAGCAAACTACCAGTTTTGAGTCCTGGGGTCAAATATGAACCTATTTAGCTGGCACACCCAGGTAGCAGGTCCAAATGTCACACTCTCTTCAGGGAAAGCCATGCAGTACTTGACACAGCGGGCATACAACCAACCTGGTTCACAACCCCCTGCTGACTCAATTGAGACACTGGTATTTTCTTACCTTGCTGGATCTTTACACAGATCCTTGTTAGCATGGCTGCATATGGTGACACACTAAGCAATTTAACAGTTAAGTCAGAATTATTGCTACTGTCCCAACATTCACACTCAACATGAGAAAATGTCTCAGGCAGGTTTAAGGAAAACAAAATGTACTAAAATTTAAAATAGTAAATAAATACAGTACATAAAATAGAACACATATACATTAACATTACAGTCAGAAAGAAATGGACAATTACAAAACAAAGTGCCTTGTAACTGAATTAACTAATTCTAACTCAGTTTTCCATTGGCAAAGGTTTAGACTGTTGTTACCTATCTTGGCAGAAGTGTTCTCTCTTGAGTCCAGGAACAAGTGTCCCTTAGAGGTCTAGAACAAAAGTGTCAGTCCTTTCAGACAGCTTGTCAATATCAGAGAGGCCAGAATGTCCCTCCCATCCTGTGATGTCACAGCTCTGGGCTGCTAGCATGAGGTCACCCTCAGTTCTACATACTTATATTTGTAACATGCAACTGCATAGGCAAAACAGGTCAGATTACTACTTGATTGGAATCTGCAAATACAGCAATATTTTTAATTATAACAAGACAGGCTGTCTTCATCAGAGTATGGTTTTATGGCAGGTTACAATATACCTTTGATCTTTCAGAGAAACATCCTGGAAACACTTCTCATATTGGGTTGAATTTTCACAGAGGTCTGTCAGAAATGGCTTCCCTCTAGGTACACATAAAATGTAATATTTTATGACCGGTTGCCTAGATTCAAAGCAGTGCCTTGTTATAACCTGGTTTTTATAACGGTCTCAGGAAGTTTAACAGATAAGTTTTAGATTTTCTACAAGCCAGCTGTGCCCTTTAGGTCAGCAAGAGGGTATAACATGTTTTCCTTTACAAAAAAATCCAATGTCCAATGATGCCTTGTGCTGACTACCATGTTTCACAAGCAGAAATAAAAAAAAATTTATAGCAAAAATATAATACAAATAATAACAGGCAGACCGCTATTACCTCAACCAGGATAACCAATCATAAATTGCAAGTTAACATATGGATAAATTAGTTAGTGCAACCACAGAAAATTAATACATTTCAATAGTATAAATTACTGTAATTAATATTCTATATAAAATATGGGTGACTATGGAGAGTGCACTTCCGGTGATGACTAAAAGGCTGAATCCAGAAAAGATTTCCATAAGAGCTTTAGGAAAGAAGGAATGAGATAAAAAAACACATTATTCACAACTATACTGCATAATAAAACATGACCATCAATGACAGTAATCATTGTTCACTGTCATTGTTTCAAAAAATGGGGCATATTCAGTTCTTTCATGTGGGCCGGGTGGGTACAGGGCACTAAGCTACACGATCCACATGCCCTCTCTATGCAAAATCAGGGACTCTAAATCTCTGTCCCTCTTTCCCAGTTCCACTCACAACATTTGAATGCTTGTTCAGCTCTGGACTGCTGGGAATGTATGTGTGCAGAGAGTGCATCATCCCAATCTTTTTCTAAGATGGCACATACCATGCCATCCCAAAAAAAGGAATGGAACAGTGCATGATACTGAACAAGGGTTATTGACAGTCATGTTTTGTAATGCAGTACACTTGTAAATAATGTGTTTTTATTTCACTCTGTCTACTAAAGCTGTCGTGGAAATCTCTCTTGGAGTCAGACATTCAGTCATCACTGGAAGTGCACTTCTCCACAACCGTTCATATTTTATATTTTGTGCAAAAAACTGCTTTAATTAACCAGTTATTGGGGTCAACTTACAGCCACAAAAGTAGGGAAGTGTGGCATTGGGGTTTCCAGCCCTAACTTCCCACCCACCCAAAACAGCAGTAGGACAAGACAACACAGGTAATCATAGGCAGCCATCATCAGGTAAAAGTTCAAAATGCACTGAAATACATTAACTGGACTAATCTTATTTTTTTCATATCACAGTTGGCAGTTCCAGCAGAAGACATCTTTTTGACTGAAGAGTGGATCTACATCATGGGACAAGTTTAAGTGAGTGAGGGAGTGATAAGTATGCAGTGGGGAGTTGGGGTGGGTGCTGGTGCGGGGGGTAAGATCGGTGAGGGACTATTTTCTTCTTTGTACATTTGTAAAATAAAAAATTGAAAGATCAATTAGGGATGGTTTTCTCTTTTTTCAGGGGTCCCAAGCTGACACTTGGGATTGGGCACCCCAGTGTTGGAATACTGTTCGGCAGCACTGTACATGGGCATCCCAGTGCTGCCACCTATACATTGGTGGGGCGGGCACTCTAGAGAGGAGGAGAGAATAATTCAACAGTACTAGGGTGGGCACCCCAGTCCACTTTCAAATTTATAGACAGGCAGACAGACAGACAGACAGATATGATAGGCAAACAGACAGATAGCCAGAAAGAGTAAAAGACAAATAATCCAAATATGCCCATGAGCTGCACTTCACAGGAGTGGGACGGAGACTGATGGCTCACTGCTGACAATCAAACCAGCAGCAAGTCGTCATCTTCAGCTGCAGCAGTAAGGAAAGACCCACTGTTCTCATGCAGAGAATGTGGTTCCCTCACTGCTGGCAAACTATGGTTTTCTCGTGGCCAGAAAAGCTATTTCTGACCATAATTAAAAAAAAATCAAATATCGGAATCTAGCTAAATAGGTCTTGTTTAGCTAGATTCAGGTGTTTATTTATTTTTAATATAATTTTTAGGTATTTTCCAAGTTTTTTAGTAAAAAAAAAAATACAAGATGGTGGTTGTCACAAACAATGTTTTTTATCTAAAGAAGGAAAATCTGCAAAAGGTAAATGCCTGCGAAAGGTAAATTTATCTTTTGTATCAAAGGGCTGTCTAAAAACCCCACTGAACATGCTCAGAAAAAAAACATTAAATCCTTATGACTCTAGAACACATTCATATTTTTTTCATGAAACCTTCGAAAGGCACTACCTTGGCACAGGCCACTTCTACCCTAAAAGTTTCAGAAAAAAATTCTGTACTGTCTAAGTTGTACATTAGAGCAAAAAAAAAAAGTGTATAAAGTATAGGAACAACCACTGTAACCCATTAACAGTCTTCTGAGTCTCGGAAACTGCACAAGATGTCATGACAAAACTTTTCACATATTGAGATCCTGCCAGTCAGACTGCACATACCAAATTTTGGGCTATGTCATAGACCGCCACAAAAGTTATTAAGGTGCAAAAATGGGAGTTTAACAATAAACACCCTTCTCGGCCTTAACTGTACTGGTGCTACCAGCATAATAGCATTAATTATAGTAATTTATGTTACTGATATTTATTCTTTATGATTGCACTAACTGCTTTACCTTTATTTTAACTTGCAATTTGATTATTGTTTGTCTCAGCGTCATTACAACTTAATTTTATTGATTGTATGTTTTTACTTGGATTTTTGCGCATATGTATGTTATCGTCACTCACATAACAAGCATTTGTCAATGCCGAATGTTGGCTTGCTGGCATTGACATTGGTAGTGCAGGAGCTAGAGAGATGCACAATAGGACTGGTAGTGAAGTAGTGAACTGACGCCGACCTCAGCCCCACCCTGCAGAAAGTGACAGGCATTGGGGTGTGCCTTTGGGTCATTGGCCATAACGCTCATGTCATTTTACCGCACCCTACCCTGCAGACACCAACAAGTGCAGCTGTGTGTCTTGGGGTCTTTGGGCCTTATGGTCACCCCGTTCCATAAGAAAATACACTGAGATGGGTGCAGTATAGGAGAATGGGGTGAACTTTGGGGCCGAAGAGTTCAAGGCACACCTTGATGCCTGTCACTGATTGCAGGGTGGGGGTGGAATGGCATGAGCATTACAGCCAACAATGCCAAGTGACACCCCCCGTGCCTGTCAGTCTCTACAGGGTGGGGCATTATGGTTGGACGGTGATCGGCTTCTGAACATAGGGAGGCACACTGGGGTGGGCTCCCAGTGTGCCACACAATCTTGGGGGGGCATTAAAGAGGACAGGAAATAAATAAAATAATCCAAAAATTTGTGATGTCTACTTTTTCATGATCAATGAAATATACATATGTGTTTCATTACCCTTTGTGTTAGTGTGTGATTTTTCTTTTTTAGAGAGCCTTAATATTAAAATTGTAAAAATGGCTGTTAATGGAGCAGCCCATTTCAACTTTCTGTTTTTTCCACACTGAGTGCGAGCGTGTCAGTTATTTATTTATTTATTTATTAGTAGTTCGGAAAGACCTTTGAGCAAAAGCTGTTTTACAAAGGTTCCACATCAGAGTAGATAAACAAGAACATTTTACAATACAGTGATGTGGTTACAGTTACATAAGTAGTAGGTGCAGGAGAAACACACAGTGTATAAGGAGTAATTACAGTTTGAGTACTGCACATCGGCTTATTGATGGCCCTCAGTGGTATCCCAAATAAATAACACAAGTCATGTAAGAACAGTGCCACAAGGTATGATGTGAATTAATACTGTGTCAGGGAGAGAAAGGAAAAGGGGGGTAGTGAAGTAGAGGGAGAGATGGGGGAGATAGGTGTTTGAGAATGTCTCAGAGAGAGAGAGAGAGAGAGAAAAAGGAGGGTGGTGAAGTAAAAAGGAGGGGGCAATCAGCCTCACAGGGCCTTGTTGAGAAAGGGTTTGATTACGTTGGAGGTTAGTGTGGGCGGGGGGGAGGCAAGGCAGTGGTGTAGAGTGGAAAAAGTGAATTGGGCAGGATAAAGTTACATGCTGACATATCCATTCATAGGTTCCATTACATCATTGACTCATTCAGTGCATGACGAGCTCCTGTGAGGAAATAAGAAACTGACCACAACCTGGAAGCAAGGTGATCATTTGTTTATTGCTGGCGAAACAGTTTTTTTTTTTGACTAAAATCGTAATCTCGCTTATAAGAGTTATGAAAACCAGCACTGTCACAACACTTTTTTTTTTTGAAACCCAAAAAGTTTTATTAGATTTACAGTTACAACACATAGGTAACAACATGGGTCACAACACTCATTTTAAGAGCATGTTTGTTATCCTGGGTGAAACAAGTCAGCTCTGTTTCCCTTCTCTCCCACTCTAGAGTATGCTGAGTTTGCCCTGTTGTGAATGTCAAACATGCTGTAAGGCATATATTCTCCCGATGGATATGCAGTTATGTAAAGTGTGAGTTTTCTCTTTCTGGCTCTTGCGAGCCTCATTCCAAACTCCTGACTGCTGACATGCTTGGGTGCACAATGCAGCTCACTCCACAATGTGGGAGACAAGTAGTCAGCAGGTACCTTGGCTTGGAATTGGGATGGGAGACATACTACTGGTTTACAGGTGCCACAAGTGGTGATGGGATGGATTGGGGAGGGAAGAGAGATTACAGACAGTTGGCAGGAACTGCAACCAAGGAGGGGGAAGAGTGACATAAACATTCATCTAGAGCTGTAACAGGGGACCAGATGGACAGGAAGAGACACAGACACACACACACACACACACACACACACACACACACACACACACACACACACACACTGCATGGGCAGAGACTGGCAATCTGGTTGGGTGTTTGGGAAGAGACACCAGTGTTGGCACATTGGATATTCACTCCCAACCCCAGGGCAGCCAGTGAGTCAGTTGAAGAGAAGAGTCATTGATATCGGCACAAGCCATGGTTGCTTCTGACCCCAAGGCAAGCAGGAGAGTCGGGAGAAGAGAAGCGCTGCAGATGGTGGCACACACTCTGTTTTTTTCTGACCACATGGCAGGTAGTGGGGTCTGGATAACAGAGAATTCGGCAAGGACAGCACATGCCTCATTTACTCCCAACCCCAGTGTAGGCATCTGGGTTCTGGAAACAACCAAATGTCCGATGAGGGGACTGACACTGAGGATCAAGCACCCAGTATACTTCTCTTTATCGCAGGGTTGCTTACTTAGCAGTTAAAAACTAATAGGAGTTAGATAATGAATAAAAAAAAGTATTGATAAAAAAAAAAATAACAGAATTCTTTACCCTAGAGTCTAAGTGCCATGTGTTAACCACATTTTAGTGTCAAACCTCACAGCTGAGCAGTATCCTTAAAATTAGATTGTGTCAGAGCATTACACTCTCATCTGGCATGATTTTAGTTTCAGCAAAGTACTGGTGTGTGACAACGTAGTCATGGAACACACGCAAACCCCAGGTGTTCGCAACTTATTAAAGTCATTAAGTTAGAATGTGCAAGTTTAACCTCTGAATTACTGTAGTGGGATGTAATGTGAGCCCCTTCCCAACTGCCCTTCCCCCTCCCCACTATCCTAGTAATCAACCGCACCCTATGGGGAGGCTTGCATCACGGCACTGACTAATTAGTCATCTTCATTCATTATGGCCCTGGATAATAATGTAATGGAAAAGAGTTAAAAGTTGAGATTACTAGCACAAATGCTTCATGACAAACTAAATTGTACAGTCACACTGCTAAATGGATATAGGTAGCACCAACCCCCCCAACACACACACAGCTCCATAACATATATAGGTTATTTCCTGATTGCAATGAAAAAATACATACTTTTTAATTAGTAACCAAGGGAAAGTCCCATTTTTCTCCTAAAATTCTGTACATAATCAGAGTATTTTGTAATGTCCTTTAATGCAAATCCCAGTCCTTCCTTAGGTATGCTGTCTCTTGAACATTTTCATTAGGCTCCTCAAACTTAACTTCCACTGCCCTGCCACATACTAATCCCCAGGGGGCCCCACAAATCCACTCACTTTGATGTCTCCGAGCATAATGTGTGAGTGCTCAGTCTACCCTGCTAGCACTGCCCATTGCTGGGGAAAAATAAAATAGTGCTTCTGAGCATAGTCTAAGACCCACTTTGCCAGCCCCATCCCCGGCTGAGTCCATATACACTCCAGGTCTGAGACCAACTTTGATTGTGAAATTTTAGGGGAACATTTCCCAATACTGGAGGGTAAGATTGATCTGTTATGAATACTTCTTTTAACATTACTTACTATAATCAACATATTTATTCAATGTTGGCACCACCTGCTTAAGTTTGTAAAACCCTAATGTATTGAATCACTTCAGTGTACATCGTGAGATGCAGATACAGGGTGGCTACCACCGTAACTTCTGACTCTCACAAAGTGGCTGCAGTCTTAAATAACGATGATCATGAAGCTGTTTAGTTAAACAATCTATATTCAGAGCAAAGTTTTTCTAGCCTCTGCCACTGAATAGCTTCTGGATCATTGTTTATTTTGAAGGGTTCAGCCACTTTGTGAGACACTTAAGACAGCATCAGTGATATGTTTCTGACCCTTATATTGAGTATCAGCATGCTGAATAATACAGTTTAGACAGTGTTGGGTAAGTTACTTTAAAAAAGTAATCAGTTGCAGTTACAAGTTAGTCTAAGATCATTGTAATCAGTTACAGTTATTTATTACTTTTGTAAAAAAAGTAATTGGTAACTGCAACTGTAATGCCTATTACTTTTCATATTACTTTATATTACTTTTTATCAAGTTGTCATTTAGTAAATATATTGACACATTTTTACTGTGTCACAAAAATGTTTAATTAATAGAAGTCCAAAAGCATGGGCCTTTTCTTATGCATGTGTTCAAAACACAAAAACATTAGCCAAACAAATTGGGGTTGTCTACAGGCCTCCAGACCAGGGAGAGGACATAAACAAATTATTGTTAGAAGATATACAAAACATGACAGCTAAGGGGGATGTTCTGATAATGGGAGACTTCAACATGCCAGATACAGATTGGTCAATACCAGCAGGAACATCTGCCAGAACTAGACACATAGTGGATTCCCTGCAGGGGAAGGGCCTCAAATAACTGGTACAACAACCCACAAAAGACAGGGCAATCCTAGATCTAGTACTGACTAACAGGAAAAGGATCACAGATCTCCAGGTAGAAGGTCACCTGGGGGCCCGTGACCATCACATGATATGGTTCAATTTGGCCACTAGAACTAAATCATCCCATTCCAAGGCAAAAATATGGGACTTCAGAGGAGCTGACTTTGATAAGATGTCCAACAGAGTTAAGCTAGCCCTGGCAAGAAGAAATACAGGTGAGGGGGTACAGGCAAAGTGGGCAAGCATTAAGAATGCAATACTTGAAGCAACATCCCATTGTGTTAGAGCAAAAAGGAAGTGCAAAAGAAGAAGGAAACCACTTTGGTTCTCAAAAACAGTAGTAGAAAAGGTCAGAGCCAAAAGGCAGGCCTTCAGGAAATATAATGGAACGCAGCAGGATGAAGAAAGGGAAGCATACCAAACTTTCCTAAGGGAAGCAGGGAAGGCAGTAAGGCAGGCAAAGGCCCAAACCGAGGAAATACTAGCATGAATAGTAAAAGAAGGTGACAAGACTTTTTATAGATACATTAGTGAAAGGAGAAAGTCCAGAGGGGGTATTGCTAAGATCAAAGGGGATAAGGGGACATGTGAGGAGGAGGACCATGTAAAAGCATCTATCCTAAATAGATATATCTGCTCAGTATTTACTGAGCAGAAGGAAAGGCAGGGCCCACAACTCAGCACCATGGACACAGGGGGGAGGGAGGTGTGCACGAGTCCCTTCACAAAAGAAAGGGTCCTACAAGAGCTCAATAAGCTCAGGGTGGACAAGAAAATGGGACCTGATGGCATACATCCCAGGGTACTAAGGGAGCTAAGGGTGGAACTAGCAGAGCCATTATCAGAATTGTTTAGTGAATCTCTGAGCACAGGAGAGGTCCCAGAAGACTGGAGAAGGGCTCATGTGATCCCGCTCCACAAGAGTGGTAGCAGGGAGGAGGCAGGGGACTACAGACCAGTCAGTCTTACCTCAGTAGTGGGCAAGATTATGGAGGCACTCCTTAAGGAAAAGATACTGCCACACCTGGAATCCATAGGCACACAGGATCCAAGACAGCATGGGTTTACAACAGGAAGGTCCTGTAAAACTAATTTCATAGATTTCTTTGACTGGGTAACCAGAGTGGTGAACCAAGGGGAAGCAGTTGATGTCGCCTACCTTGACTTCAGCAAAGCTTTTGATACTGTTCCACATAGAAGATTGATTAATAAGCTGGGTAGGCTTGGGGTGGGTCAGAAGTTAGTCAACTAACTGGCAAACTGGTTGACGGGCAGAAAACAGAGAGTGGTGGTAAATGATATACAGTCAGAAGAGATGCAAGTCACAAGAGGGGTATCTCAGGGATCAGTCCTGGGGCTAGTCCTCTTCAATGTCTTCATCAGTGACATTGCAGATGGACTGGAGGGTAAGGTTTGTCTGTTTGCAGTTGACATCAAGATCTGCAACAGAGTAGATGATCCAGATGCGGTGGGCAGAATGAGAAGATATCTGGATAAACTAGCAAAATGGTCGGAAGAGTGGCAACTGGAGTTTAACGTAAAGAAGTGCAAGATCATGCACATAGGGAAGAGAAACCCTGAAGCCACCTATAGGTTGGGAGGGGAGTTGCTGGCAGTCACAAAGGAAGAAAGAGACTTGGGCATCATCATCGCAAATGACCCAAAATCATCCAAGCAGACCACTACAGCAGGAGGTAAGGCTAGAGGGATGTTGGGGTGCATTAGTAGGAGTATCACAAATCTTAAAAGAGAGGTAATAATCCCTCTTTACAAGAAACTGGTTAGACCCCATCTGGAGTACTGCATGCAGTACTGGAAGCCACACCTTCACAAGGACATTAACCAAATTGAGGCAGTCCAGAGAAGGGCAACCAAAATGGTGTAGGGACTGCATCAGAAAACATATGAGGACAGATTAATGGAACTCAATATGTATACCCTGGAGCAAAGGAGGGAGAGAGATGATATGATTGAAACATTCAAACTCCTTAAGGTCATTAACAAGGTGAAGGAGTCTAACATGTTTCAATATAAGAAAAATAGCAGGACAAGAGGACACAACATGAGATTAGAGGGAGGCCAATTAAGGGGTAATGTGAGGAAGATCTTTTTCACAGAAAGGGTGGTGGATGCATGGAATGGCCTACCGCAGGAAGTGGTGGATATGAATACAGTGCAGGGTTTCAAACAGGCATGGGATAGGCATAAGGGAGCAATACAGATAAGTATAAATAGATAGGCCATTGACATAGCAAATGCCGATGGCACATTCATAAGGTAGAAAAAGAAATGGGCAGACTGGATGGGCCTTGCGGTCCTTAACTGCTGTCAACTTCTATGTTTCTATGTTACACAGAAATGAGCTCCTGACATACTGTTATCGGGCACTGAAGGAGAACTGCACTGAAACTGTAAGACATTTTTCCTGGTAAGAGCTATTTTTTCATTACTGGTTCAAATGTTGTTATTGTTCCATCTATACTGACCCACTGGTAATCTCAGTGGGTGTTTTCTATTTACAGTCTGGTGTTAAGTGCCATTTTAGAACTGTGTGATGTAGTTTATGTCCCAATCACCCACAGAGTTCTATTATAGAACATGTATGAATTGTGCCAACAATAGATGAAAAGAACAGGGACATAAACTACATCATACAGTTCTAAAAATGGTTCTTAAGAGTAGCATGTAAATCAGAAACACCCACCTGGATAAATGAACATTCTGTATAGCTAGAAAAATAAAAGAATTTGGACCAGTATTTAAAAGCAAATTTCATTATGAAAAATGACTTATAAATTCAGTGTAGTTCTCCTTTAAAGGCTAGTCTGTCTTGTTAATTCTCTCTTCTCATTCGGCATTCAGGGAGTTCTCTGGGTGACTACCGGAAGCATGGCAACTTACCATTAGGTAAGTAATAGAACTGAAAATGAAAAGACAAAAAAACTCCTTTAAGCTGCCCACAGCACAAAACATGACTAAGGAGTGTACATCAGGAAAACACATTAGGCATAAGACATTATCCTCTGCTCACTCCTTACCTAAGACACAGCAAAGTCATTAACAGTAAATCACAGTTGGACTGGTAGGATAGTAACACAGCACCAATACACATCCCTCCTCCCCTCCACCTGTGTTGTCATTGGCATGTCAGTGGCTGACAGAGGAAGCCCAACATACACCTCCCCCCCACAATCCTCAGACACTAAGCATTACTCATATATATGTCTGTTAACATCTTTTGACATGTCCTGGACCAAGTCCTCTTCTGATACGAACACAAGGAGCTCCCTCCTTCTCTCCATACCTCCTTCCTTGCTTGCTGCCAGCATCCTGCAGATAGCAAGGCAAAGAATGACAGTAAACTCAGATGTTTATTAGCCAGGAGGGCTTTCAGCCTGGCTAGATTCTCTGCAGTGTGCTAACTTTCACGGTGTAGCCCCAAAAATAACACTGCAGCTTCCCAAGTTCTCAGCGTGTCTTGTCAGCACTAAAATCAAAGAGTAGCCATGTGACTCTTTATGTGGAGCAAATGACTAGTATGTGATTTCTTATAAAGAATAATAAATTATTAAATTAATGATTTGTATGTCCAGAAACATTTAGCTCCCTGCTCTAACATTGGGAGGAAGAGCAGAGCAGAACCAGTAGGTATTCACTGAGGCAGGTCTGTGTGTGTGTGTGTGTGTGTGTGTGTGTGTGTGTGTGTGTGTCCTCTTCCCTGCTGCAGGTCGGCACTGGCCTCTGAGCACAATGGTGACCTTGTGTCCAGGCAGAGTAAAGTATAAGAAGGCAGAATAGCACAGTGGTGTAAGGCTCAGAGCTGCAAATCTGGAGACCTGGGTTTGAATCCCACTGCCCCCACTTGCATAGTGTGTGACCCTGAGCAAGTCACTTAACTTCCCTGTGCTCCCAGGTCGCACCTGTAAACAAGCTTTCGGCATAGTGTGCCACTCCTGGTTAAACTACTGAATAGAAAAAAGTTTATAGACTACCATTTAAAATCTCTTCACGTCCTCTTTTATGTTCCGTTCAGTGACAGTGACTGTTCCAAGACTGAAATGCTTTGTTTGTTTTTATAACCCAGACTCATAGAAGTGGCTGTCACTGAACAGAAAATAATAACAAACTCATTTGGAATAAAAACAAAGCATGTCATACTCGGAGCAGTGCCTGTCAATGAATGGATGATTTTAACTGCCTAGTGTGTTATAGTAGTGTGTACCTTTCACCTTCTGTTCCAGCACTGCAGGCTAGAAGCTACTCACTCTCTTTATCTGTGCCCATCTTACACACTGCACCACTGACACTGACTAATTAGGTAATACTGCCTAACTTTTCAAATGACAGTCACATCATGGACTATCCGGAGAAAAACTGTAACAACGAAGAGGCAAACTCACAAAATGCATTGCATTGGATTGTACAGCAGACAGTATACAATCACCAAAATTGCTTTTCAACATAGTTTTATTTAGAAGTACATTGTATGCATGCATCTAATAGTGCTGCTTACTAGATTAGTTGTGCAGAGATAGAGAGATAAAAGATAGCTGTGATCAAGCCATTTGTCAATTGTTGCCAAGGTAACAACTGGGTGGTGCAGCGGCAGCACTAACTGGGTGTCCCACCCAGCTGTTACCTTGGCAACATTCAACAAATGGCTACTTAATGATCACAGCTCTCTCTCTCTCTCGCTCTGCACAGCTAAGTTAAACTGATTTGTCCGTATGTTGGGGGACAGAAGTGAAGCAATATCAGGAGCCTGAAATGTTGTGGATGACCTGTCCCTCCCCTCTCCATAATTACACCCATGCTTGGCATCCCCTGGCCTGTCACTCATCTGTCCCGTAACCACCGCAAAAGAAAAATCTTTCTTTTTAATTTTTTTTTTTTTTTTTTATTTTTTTACTGACCTTGTCCTTCCCCCTCCTGAGTCTTCATCTCCTGGCTCTGGCTGCTACTGCCTCCCTGTCCTCTTTCCTGCATTGCACCATGAGACATGATTCCAAACAGGGCTGCTCCCTCTGCATTTGGTCTGCAATACTCTGAAAGATTGCCTCCTGTACTTCCTTCCTGCTCAGCCATTAAATTCGCTAACTCAGTGTGTCACTTACTGGAAAAAAAATGTATTGGGACTCATTGCCCACATGAATGGCTGCAGCTGCTTAACTTGCAAACTGGTAATTGAGGCCAAATGCAGCTGCAGCCATGTTGGAAACATGAGAAAGGCTAGTTGGAGTAACTGACTGACAGGAAGTTGATCAGGTATATGAAGGGTGGTGGATACTGTATGAAGACGCAGGTGCACATTTAGATCAATCCTGCGGCTGCCCACCTGTCTTCATTTCTCCTGTGAGCTGCCAAACTGCTTCAAAGTGATAACTCCAGAATGAAGAGAGCCAGCTTGCAGCACTGAAAAATCTGGTATAAATGCCAGAGATTAAATGAGAAAACGTGTGTGTTTATGTTTCAAGACGTAAACCAACACAACAAAAATGCTTCACCAGGAAAGCTGGCAGGTGGGGAGGCATGTTATTGTGCCGCTGCATGACAAGCTTGTCTCTGATTGCAGCAGCACTTTCTTTACAGGTTTTGTCCACTTTGCATATCTCTTGTGTCAGCGCTTATATGCTGACTTATTGGGGAATGAGGGACACACCTATTAAAGCATGCCCTGCATTTGCCAACACTGACACACCTCTGAATTGTGATACTAACACAAGATGTTGCTTGTGCATGTGCACAAGCCAACATAAAAAGGATGTGAGTAACAGCCTATCAGTCCCTTTCTGAAGAAGCCTTGAGCAAATCTGATAAAGGGCCCTTTATTGTATTGGCCCTCCCGACCTTGCTGCTGTTGCTATGAACTGCAAGTTAATTCTGCACTTTATTCGCCACTTTACATAGCTGTATCTTGATAAAAGCACTGTGTGTATCCATGACTGGTGCCAGTTTGCTTTGTCTTGGCACAGTCTTTGTTGTGGAGCAACTGTTTTGTTTCTTAGATTTTTAAACTAAGCAGGGGGTATCTGAGGCTGGGACTTCATTACATCCTGAAGACAGCAATTATTTCCCACCCAAGGACCCCCTCATGCAGGGGAAAGGAAGAGGTCACCATCAGGAACATGATCATTACCCCATCCAGTATCTGGTGGGGGTTCTAGAGGATAGTCAGGATCTCAGGAGAGGCCAGGTCATATAGAAAAGGTCAGACAAAAAGGAAGTAACAGTGGTTGGAGAGTGATTTGTGTAAATGCCAGAAGCCTGGGAAATAAAATTGGTGAACTACAGGCCCTGGTAGCTGATGCCAAGCTAGTTATGGTGGCCATCATGGAAACCTGGACATTGGAAAACAATGACTGGGACCTGGTGATCCCAGGGTACACTCTTCAGAAAGGACAGGGAGATAGGCTAATGAGGAGGGGTGGCCCTTTATGTGCAAGATAACATAAAGGTCACAGAACAAGGGTCGATTAGGAGGACCAGTGCTGGTACAGTGTCCCTCTGGGTAAACCTGATTAATACATCTGGTAAGTGTGTGAGGATATAGGTGATTTACAGATCATCAAATCAGGGTAAGGAGGCTGACAGGGAACTAGGGAAATAATGGGCTTGCAGTGTAGCTAATAGAAGTGGAGTGGGAGACCCTCGCTGCTTGCAGTGTCAGAAACCAGGCACTACCTGAGAACATGCAAGACTGCCTGTTGGTCAAGCTGGTAAAGCAACCCACAAGAAAGTCAGCCATCTTGGATCAGCTTCACACCAATATGGAAAGGATTAGCCACATGACAGCTGGGTTCATTGACCACAACACCCTGTGGTTCAAACTGGCACTGCATAGCAGCACACCTACTTCCAGAACTGTGGTACTGTACTGTACTTTAGGAGCCATATTTTGGAAAGATGAGATATATAGGTAGGAGCAGGATACAGAGGGGAGCCATGGTAGGAAGTGTGGAGAAACAATGGGAAGTTACTAAAGAGTTAATTCCTGAGGCAACCAAGACTTGCATGAAAACTCTCAACAAGGGTAACAAGCACAAGAAGCCCTCATGGTTCTCTAAGGAAGTAAGGAAGACAGTAACAAGGAATAAAATGGTCTTCAACAACTGTGATATATATGCAACCAGGGAGATGAATCCTGGGAGATATATCAGAGCACATTAACGGAGGCAAAGAAGTTGGTCAGCACTGCCAAGTCCGCCACTGAACTGCATATTGTACAAGGGGTGAAAGATGGAGAAGAAACTTTCTTCCATTACATCAGAGAAAAACAGAAGAAAAGGGGAGGGATTAAGAGGCTTTCAAAGGATGGGGAGATGAAAGAGTAGGATAAATAAGCTAGCAAATACCGCTCCACATACCCTTTGTGCACGGTTAAACAATAACATACATAGCATATACAAACCCAGCACCAAAGATCAAGTGAAGACTAGGCTTTATTATAATTTCCTGGCCAGCCAAAACAGCTCGAGTAGGTCAGGACCTTGAGCAGTTTCACTCAGCAAAGCATCCTCAGGAGGATAGGCAGAAGGCATCAGTTTTTAAATGATTATTTCTGCTCAGTATTTACAGAGAAAGCAGACGGGGCCCTGACAGAGATTAGAATCAAAGTTTCAGGTAGAGGCATTCAGGAACTGGGATACATTCATTTCACTGCTGATATAATCTAAAAGGGGCTGGCAGCACTGAAGATTGACAAAGCACCAAGGCCTGATGGTCAACACCCAAGGGTACTCATAAAACTGTGGCTAGACCTGGTGGCACCCCTAGCAGGCAGTTCAACAGCCTGCTTTGGAATGGGACGGTCCCTGTGGATTGGAGGATGGCCAAGGTGGTCCCATTCCATAACAGAGGGGACAGGGAGGAGCCAAATAACTAGAGATTCATCAGTCTTATCTCCATCATAGGAAAGCTGATGGAGTCTCTAGTCAAGGAGGATCTGGTAGCCTATCTGGAAAGCAGTTGTCTCCAGGATAGCAAACAGCATCGATTCATGGTGGGGGGGGGGGTTCTGTCAGACTGGGTTACTTGAGCTATAGACAGGAGGCAAGCAGTTGACATATCCTACTTTGAATTCAGCAAAGCTTTCAATTCTGTGCCTCACAGGAAGCTGCTGATTAAAATTAGGAGATCTGGGAGTAGGGGAAGAACTAGCCAGATGAGTTGGAAACTGGCTAGGAGTATGTAAGCAGAAAGTAGTGGTCAATAGGCTTATTTCAGGAGCCAGAGATGTCACAAGTGGAGTGCCAAAGGAATCTGTTCTTGGACCGGTCCTCTTCAACATGTTCGTTTGTCACTCTGGTGAAGGAATGCAAGGAAAGTTGTGTCACTTCACAAATGACACAAAGCTCTGTGGCAGAGTAGGTAGCCAGGATGGGGTGAAGGAGCTGAAGGAGGATCTGGATACATTGGAAATGTGGTCTAGGGTCTGGCAGCTTAAATCCAATGTGAAGGAGTGCAAAGTTATGCACCTGGATTAAAAGAAGCTCAGAAATTATTACTGGTTGGGGAGGGGGGTCAGAATGGCAGTTCATTGGTAGAAAGAGACCTGGGAGTGATCATTAACAACTCCCTCTAACAGTCCAATGTGACAAGGCTTGCAATAAGGCTGCTAGGATGTTGGGGTGCATAAGAAGAGGCACTGACAGCTAGAGAATGGAGGTGATATTGCTCCTCTACAGGTTCTTGGTAAGGCCACACATGGAGTATTGCACCCAGTTCTGGAACCTTCCACCTGTGAAAGAATAAAAACAGACTGGAGGCAGTCCAGAGGAAAGTAACAAAAATGATTTAGGGCCAGCAAGGCAGATCTTATGAGGAGTGATTCAGGGCCCTGAACATGTACTCCCTGGAGACTAGAAGGGAGCAGAGTGATATGACTGAGAAGCTGAAATTCATGAGGGGCATTAACAGTATAAATTGTGAGGAGCTATTCACTAGGAACCTCAACTCCATGACTAGAGGACATGACTGGAAACTAGCAGGAGGAAGGTTCAGGAGAGATGTGAGGACATATTTCTTTACAGAACAGGTGGCTGAGCCTTGGAACAGCCTGCTGGCAGGTGTGGTGGGACAGAGACTGTAAGTGGGATGAAGCACAGATGGGATAAGGTGAAAGGTCTAATTGACTCAGGAATGGATGGCAGTTCCAGGGTATACTAGGTAGTACAAAAATGTGCAGACTGGATGGACCTTTGGTCTTTCTCTGCCATCACATTCTATGATTCTGTAACAACCTGATGAGCTCTGTCTTAGTTTTGTGAGGGGGCCTGAACCCCAACTGGAAAGGATTGTAGATGTCAAATAGTTCCAGATGAGACTTGAGCTACACCACCACCACTTTCTTAATCACCTTTCCAGGAAAGGAAGGTTTAAGACTAGTCGATAATTTGCCAGACTGTCAGGGTTCAAAGATGATTTTTTAGGAGGAGTTTAACTACTGCTTTTTCAAAGTTTTTGGAAGGACACCTTTCATCAGGAACACCAAACACTCTCACTGAAAACTGGCCCTGGGGATTTTGGGCAGCCAGTTAGCAGCCAGGTAGCCCAGGGTCCAACATACAGTAAGTGGTGCACAGACCTGAAATCACCTGGAGCACCACATCTTCAACAAGTGGCTGAAACTCAGCCCAGGTAGGTAGATCAACAGTGCCCTTTCTTGGCTGGCTAGCATCAGCCCATGACAGACCACTTGAGGGAATACCAGTTGGAATAGAGGACACATTATCTAGAAAGAGACTACTGAATTCCATGCATTTTTTAGCTGAAAAGGCTTGAACAGATCATAGACCAAGGGTAATCAACCTGTCCACAGTATGGAACAGGTGAACAAGTGGATTCTGTCTGGCAGCATCGTCCTTGACAGTAACCCTGTCTTTTTCAAGGAAATCGCCCACTAATTCTCACCATAGTGAGTCTTCGATGTCAGTTTGTCTTCCAAGAATTCTCCAACTTTTGTCCCTTTGCCTTCAACTGCCTAAACTCATTACAGTATCTTGGTGAGCTGTGGTGAGATGTCAAGGGATGGACATGACAAGAGGCTAGGAAGTCCAAGGCAGGCAGGCATGAGAATCATGTTATAGGGCTCCGAAGCTTTATCAGCACCCTGAGCACAAGCCATCATCATGCCCAATGTGTCCAGTACCTCCTGTAGTTTGCATATGTGTGGCTCTAAATTATACTTTGGATGGTAGCAGATCACATCCACATAGGTGGTATTTATACATGAGACCCTGCAAGGAGTAATATGGCAGAGTGATCTGAGCAGCTTTGACAATATTGATTATGCAAGTGCATCAGAACAAACCATTAAAAATTTTATTCAATCACAGCATTAAAACCGGAGAAGTACCAACAGAATGAAACAAAGCACATGTTATACCACTATATAAAAAGGGAGACAGAGGGGATATGGATAACTATAGGCCTATTAGCCTTACCCCAATTCTCTGTAAAATTATGGAAAGCATACTTAAAGACAAAATAATAAACAACTTATCAGAAACTGACTCAAAACAACATGGTTTTTGTAAAGGTCGATCTTGTATTACAAACTTGTTATACTTTTATAAATCAGTGAGTAAGCATCTTGATAGCAGGATACCATGTGATGTGGTATTTTTGGTCTTCAAAAAAGCATTTGACTCTGTCCTTCATTGAGCCTTACTAATAAAACTGAATCTCTACAGTATACGCACTAGCATTATAAAATGGATAAAAAACTGGTTATTAAATTGGTCTCAAAGAGTCCTAATAGATGGTCATGCTTCAGAATGAAGACCGATTACTAGTGGGGTTCCCCAAGGATCAGTCCTGGTGCCCTTAATATTTCAACTGTTTATAACCAATTTATCTGATAATCTAGAGAATTATATTATAAAATATGCAGATGACTGCAAACTTGGAGGTCCTTGCAAGACACTATCTGAATCAAATTCTATACAGAATGACTTAAATATATTGACTGAGTGGTCCAAAAAATGGGGTCTAAAATTTAACAATAATAAATGCAACATCATGCATATTGGAACCGAAAATTATATCACACCCTACTCATTCAATAATTTACCCTTAAAAGTTGTGGAGTCTGAAAAAGACTTGGGAGTAACAATACTGAATACATTAACATTCAATACTCAAATAACTGAGAACATAAATAAAGCAAACCTCATTTGGTAGAGTATAAGAGAGAATATTAAATCAAGAGACGAATCAGTTATTCTTCCCCTGTATAGATCATATATTTGCCCCATATTTGATTATACTTCTCAATTATGGTGTCCATGCAATAAGAAAGACATCTTAAGAACTGAAAAAATTCAAAGAAAGAGTACAAAATATATAGATGGTGCACAGTCCTTAAATTATGAACAAAGACTGGACAAATTTGGATTAATGTCTTTTGAAAAAAGAAGACTTAGGGAAGACCTTATGCTCATTAGAGATATTACAAATGACAAAAACTTAATGTTTGAAATTGGCATCAATTTCAAGCAAATAAACATTAACACAAGAGGACACCCACTTCAAATAAAAAGACAATGCTTTAATACAAAAAAGAGGATATTTCTTCTCTCAGAGACTTATAAAACCATGGCATTCACTCCCTACAGATCTTGTCATCAATAAAACCAAGAATATCTTAAATAACACCTACACAACTACTTATTACATGACCATTCCCTTGGGTATTATGGGTGACTGATAGGAGTGTTCATGGGCTTTGGCCATATACTCCTTCCAACTTTCTTACTGAATCTTACTGAATTCATCAATTGGATGAGCTGCTGTCCATGGGGCGAGGTTTCATTGTTGACCCAGGAACTGAAGTCCCCCAGCACCAAAATTCTGGGTGCATTCAGCACCTGGTCATCTGTGAAGTCAGCCAGCCCCTGCAAAAAAACACCCCCATATTCCAGAGGCCAGTAAATGAGAATGGTTTCATGACCAGCACCTGAACTACACCTTACTGCCACATATTCAAAAGTCCTAGAAGTTCCCATGGGGTATGCCATAAATCCCTGAGTAGATCTAAAGCAGATATCTACCCACTCATTTTGCAATCCCACCTTGAGCAATGCATCAATGAGTAACAGAATCAGGGCTTCCAATACAGGGCTGGAATCATCACTCAGCCATGTCTCAGCACGGCAAACAAAGTTGGCTGAGGAATCAGTCACAAAACCTTCCATCACTGCCTTTTGATTCCTCATTGACCTTGCATTACAAAGAATGGGCTGAATAAGAAGAGCAGAGTTTGCTGCTCTGGTTACCTCCTACCTGAAATATCATGGCCAGCCCTGGGAAGGAGAACAAGGCAGGAAGAAGTAAGTAAAAAAGAAGTGAGTAAGTAAAATTTATTTGCTTAGACACCCTATCCCTGGGACTCTGGGTGCCATAAATAAGAAAACAATCAACAGGGTCATAATAAAAATTCAGCAGAAAAACTATAAAACTTTAGGAACATCAGCCATGCGACACCGAAGATTCAGGTTCAGGAACAGACCTGGAGTTGAAAGGCCAGCCAGGGCGGAGAAGGATTGAGTGCTGTCTGGCAACTCTTCTTCTCCGGGGGGGGGGGGGCTCTCAGCACATTAGCAGTTCCTGTCGGAGACGGGGAAACCTCAAGGTACCAAGGCCACACTTCAGGGGAAAGTCAAGCATTCACAAAAATCTGGCCCTGTGGATGATGTTCCTGCCTCCACTGCCACGCCTGTGTGACAAAGGTCCACAGGGGAGGGTGTCCTGCTCCCGTGGCCCAATCCTGGAGAGGACAGAGCGGTAGACCAAATGTCCTTGGGGAGGAGGTGCCTGCCCCGGCGGAGGTATGTCTGGGCTGGGGAGTGGCGAGCGGGGGTAAGGGCTGAAGAGTCGCTGCCCAATTGGGCTGAAGTGGTGGGGTACCTGGCAAAAAATTAAAAAAGAAAGAACATCAGCTATAATTAAAATATGTCTGCAGATAAGTTAGTGTTAAAAGATGAGTCTTTAGGTCCCTCCTGAATGCCTCCACCGTACAGGCCTCCCTCAAAGATCTTGGGAGCGAGTTCCAGAGGACCCTGGACCCCAGTCCTTGCTCCATTTTCTTCCTGTGTATCTCCTAGACCCCACTATCAAAAAAATGACCCTCATCCCATTGGTGTCACTGGCACCTAGCCTTCAAGCATTGACCCAAATGCGAAGAATTTGCTAGCTGCCAGTCCTGCACAACAATTGAAAGGAACTAGCCACTGTGCGCTACTGTAGGTCAGCTTTATCCATAATGTGAAATAGGTATCCCTGCTCCACCCTATCAAATGCCTTTTCTGCATTTCATGATAATACTAAAGCATTGATCTGTTTATTCAAAAAAGGTACAACTTTAGGTGTTCCTAATATTGTTATTATAGCTTTTTCTTCACTTGACAATGCCTGATTGATCTTAATTTATAACTATCAGGAGCCAGTCTAAAGACTAACATTTTTCTGAAAGTTTTATAATCTGTGTTCAGTAATGAAATATTGGTTGGTAAAATTAGCATTGTTTCAGGTCTATGCCTTCCTTGGGTAGCACTACTATTTGAGCATCTTGGAAGCAATTGAGGATTGCATCTTGTTTAAGAAATACATTAAATAATTTAGTTTGAGTAGGGACAGTAATGTTTTAAAACATCAAGTAATAGTCAACGAGGTATCCGTCAGGACCCGGTGCTTTCCACTTTTTCATCTTGCTGAGCACATTTTCTACCTCTTGCTCTGATATTGGTTGGTTTAGTTTAATTTTCTTTTCCATGACGATTTTGGGCATATCTACATTTGTTATTATGTTTTGCTCTTTACTTATTGGGTACAAATGTGTAGAGGCTATATGTTAGATAGGATCATTTACCCCGAGAACCACCTCCAGCAGTTTGCCCTTTTGGGGGAACCCCATTAGTCCCATCTGCAGTGGTCTACAGTCACTGCAGAGGACTGGGGATTTTTCGGTGGCGGGGCAGTAAACACAGTAGGTGGCCCCAGGTATAACGATGGATGGAGCAGAACTGGGTTGTTAAAAACCAGAAGACACCTGAGGAGGATTTCAAATCAAGATTGGAATCTCCCCTGTCCTACTCTCCTCCCCAGGGATCTTCCTTATATCATCAGGCCGGTGGTAGTCAGACCATCCAAATCTGCTCCTCTCCTTCAGGTTGTTCTTTGTAATACAAAGTGTTGGGTGCAAAATTATCCTCATATACTGGCCTCTATGGTATGGTGTTGACTTTCTTCAGAAGTGTGCATCTTCAGGAGTGGGCAGATATTATGGTTGAATAAGTGTTGAATGTTTCCAGATTTCTGATACTGGGGGACTTCAGTGCCTAAGTCGATGATGAAACTTTGCCCCTTGTCTGACGCTTCTTCAGTTGATGATCTCCCTGTGTCTAACACAAGTGGGGGTCCCCGTTTAATACCACCCACTGTGGAGATGATTCGGTACTATTCAGAACATAATTGAAGCCTTACAAACTCCAAGAGGTACTGCACATCTCAGACATGACGTTGGCTTGTACTCAGGGAGATGAGAAAGCCATACAGCACTATAATACAGTTCTCAGATGCCTTGGACATTCTAGCACCTCATTGTGTCCATTCCTTGATGTCCCACTGCAGCTGACCATGGTATTGTTACGAGCTGAGGCGGTTGAAGACTAATGGATGGCAGCTGAAGCATTTTTTGGTGAAAGTTTCAGACTGTGGAGGACAGGCTGGCCCTGAGGACTCACTATGGTGAGTATCTGCAGGCAATCATCCTGAAAAAATACAAAGTTCCTGTCGAGAATGCTTGCTGCATTACAAAATTAGCCAGTTAAGTTGCTCCTCATCATGGACAAACTGGTTACCCCCTGTTTATGATTCATTTGAGCTTTTTCCACAGAGAAGTCTGAGAAGCGTAGCAGATTCTTTGCTGACAAGATGTCATTTATTCAGATGGGTATTTCCTCAAGCAGTCTTTCATCGGCCAGTGCTGGTCAGTCAGTAAGGTGCAATGACGATCTGCCAACTTGGGCTAAGTTCCAACTGGTTTTTGAAGTGGAGGTGCTCTAGGTGATCTCGAGTCTGAACCCCATCAGCTGTATGCTGGACCTTGAACCTACCTGGTTGCTTTTAGGTTGCCAGGAATCCCAGGGGCCAGTTATCACTGAGAATGTTGGGTATTCTTGCTGGATGGAAATTTTCCTGCCACTTTGAAAAGAGTAGTGGTTAAACTGCTCCTAAAAAATACATCTCATGTAGTACAGACCATTCCAGAACCTTTCCTTTTAAGGGAAGATAATTAAGAAGGTGGTGGTGGCACAGCTTGAGGCTCATCTGGAACAATATGACACCTATGAGCATTGTCAATTAGGATTTAGGCCATCACAGTACAGAGACCAAACTTGTCAGGATGACGCATGATATCCTCATGGTGAGGTATCAAGGACTATATTCCATCTTGGTTCTCTTGAATCTCTCACTGGGATTTGATACAGTCGACCATTGGGTGCTATTGGATCACCTGAGGCACTATGTGGGTCTCTCCACCACTGTTGTGTGCTGGTTTGAGTCCTGCATGGCTGCGAGAACCCAACAGGTTGCTCTGCCAGAGGAGAGTGCAACTGTTCCAGAGGTGAAATCTTCTAGAGTCTAGAAGATTTCATCTCTAGAGCAGTTGCACTGTCCTCTGGTATTCCTCAAGACCCGATTCTTAACTCCCTGTTGTTAACAGTTACATGTTGCTATTGGGTGAACTCATTAAATTGTATAGCAATGAGTTTCACTGTTATGCAGATGACATTCAACACTGCTTGTCTTGCACTCCAAATGAGGGACAAACCACCTGTGTGTGAGACCTGTGCCTTCAGGAGATCAACAATTGTATGGCTTCCACCTGGTTGTGTCTCAACCCTGGAAAGACAGAGGTTATGACTGTCCATCCAGTTTGGTGTGCATCAGAATGATAGGTGGATTAGCAGCCTTACCATTTTAAGCCTGCCAATCACCCAGAGCTGTGGATGTGGTAGAGAATCTGGGAGTTATTTTGGACTGCAAGCTAATACTAGAACAGCAGGTGCTAGCATTAGTCAAAAATAGCTTTTACCATCTTTGAAACACCACCTGGATCAAATCACATTTGGTGCCAGCTGTTCTGGTCATGATAGTCCATGCCTTTGTCACCTCTAGGCTAAATTATTGCAAAGCTCTGTACTTAGGGTTATCTGGAGGTTTGATACAACACCTCCAGTTGGTCCAAAATGCTGCAGTCCAGCTGATAATGAGAACTTCCCAGAGTGACCACATCATGTCAGTCCTATGTGATCTGCACTGGCTGCCTGTGTGGTGAAGCATCACCTTCAGGATTAGCTTGATGACATTCCAGGTCCTACATGGTCTGGGTCCTGACTACCTGAAAGATATCCTAGGCATTTACCACCCTAATTGTAATACCCATTTTTGTCCAAAACAGTGTGGGAATAAGGTATTTGGTGTGGCAGCTTCACTACTCTGGAATAAGTTACCTGGAAATGTCTGTTCAGGCCATACTGTGGAAGTCTTTGAGACCTTTCTAAAAACATATTGATTTACTTCAGCATACCCAGTCTACTTTTTAAATGGATTTTTTTTTTATTTTAAATAAGTTGTGATAACACTTTAAGTGTCACTGACTACACTGTAACTATATCTACTGAATAACTACTGTACAGTTACATAGAGCTACCATATAGTGTATGGTGGAATTCAGTTGTGTATGGAAATCCATACACTGCAAAAAAGTCATTCTGCTTCAGTAGTAACGTCCTCACTAACAAAGAATGACTTTTCGTTCTGCATTAGTGAGGACGTCACAATGCAACCACTCCCCCCAGCACTGTTCATAGGACTGGGGGTGGTTGGTGAGTTATGTGGGTTAGCTGGCCAGCAGACTGGAGAGATGAGGAGTGCAGGTCTCTGATGGCAGATGGCCAGAAAATGTAAGTGATCCTTTTTTGGGGGGCACCATACACTAAATAGAACAGTGTATGTCCTCTCAAACAACAACTCAGCTCTTCCCCCATATGTTTTCTGAAGGCAGAGGGACCTCTCAAGCTTTGCTCTCGAGGTCATCAGCCGTCATAGAAAACACTCGGGTGAAGAATTGCCTTGTTGTGTATGGGAGGCCATACACTATCTTACATGTAGTTGTTAGGTACGTTCATACTTACAAATTATATAGTTACACCATTTGTCTGAAGACAAAGTTATACATGCAGCTACTACTGTCTCCCTTTCGGCACTAATCAACTCATTCTGATAAGTATAAATGCAAATGTAATAGCTGTTGCAAAGTGTAATAGCAAATCTGTTGTGCAACTACCACTGTATCTCTTCTGGTGTTGTGTAATTTGTTCTTACAAGGGAAATTACACATGTAATAGGGTTCCATGTCATAATAGCAATCGCAAAACAGTGATCGTTATTATATCGAGTCCACATCACCAAAAAATTATTTCAGCGATGCGCACTGCAACACAAGAAAAACCGGCGCCCAAGACCTATAGGTCTCATTTTTAATGCGGGGCAGTGCTCCCCATACCCCTCTACTTATGAATTCTCAACTCCAGGGGGGTGCATGTCAGGGGCGCAAAAACTTGGAGCTATACATGCCACCAGTTGGGTAAAAAAAAGCTGCACCAAGCCAGACCTAAACCCGGTACCCCATGCCTCCCAGCCGACCACCCTCCCCACAATGCCAGCGATTCAGCTCAGCAGCTGCCCGCCACAACCCCTCCCACATCCCATCCCTCCCCAGTCTCTCTCCCAACCCCCAGGCACGCGTGTGTATACCTACCCGTGAGTTCATGGCACCGTATTCTCTATCCCCCGTTTCCAGTCACCCTCCTCCCTAGGTAGCCATGATCACAGTCACTGAGATTGAGTCACTGTTTTTCTAGGTGCTCAATCTCGGTCGCTACGGTCACAGACTACCATGTAATAGCTATTACAAATTATAACAGTAAATCTGTAGTTCAGCTACTGTGTTATCTCTTTTGGCATTATCAAATTTTTTGTTCCTACAAGTGTGACTACAGATGTATCCAGGTTTTGTTCAGTGGTTCAACAGTTAATGGCTATCTGATAGATATCTGAAAGGCAACCATGTAGAAAAACCAAAAAGTGTAAACAGAATGGTAACTAAGATATGATTACAATGGAACAACAGTCGGTTGCACTTAAATGGATTGACTGACAGCTCTGTAGATGATGCTCTTCCACCTTTGTCAATTGGTCCTCATGAACATACATGTTCATAAACATGCAATCTAATATTGCTAACTGATAATCAACGATATACTTAAATATTTTATCTTCATAATTACTATTTGACTTTGTAGCAATGTTGTGGTTATGAAATAATGGCATTGTTTATACAGTTAATGCGTGTCTAACATGTATTTGCAAGGTAAGTGTACAGAAACGGACACCAAAAATAAAACATAAGAAGAATGCTAACTAAGTTATTACTTCAATACAACTGCTGGTAACTACTATACACTTAACATTTATCAAATGTCAATTCTGTAGTTGCAATGCATGTTCTCCTTGAAAAGTCAGTCCCTTATGAACTTACTGCTTAATAAGCAGTAAGTCTAATATTAATTGATATGCAGCTACATTGTTTACTTGTGCAGTAAAAATCTTTCATTTTTCATAATTACTTATTGGCTTTGTAGCAATGCTGTAGTTATTAAGCAATGTACAACTTCTGTGGCATTGTTTAATCAGTTAATGCTTATTTAACATGCATTTGCAAGGTAAACTGACACTTGAAATAAATTGCAAGAATAAGCATAATTAAGGTAAGACTACATAGAGGATAATGGATGGGAACCAGTTAATAACAATGCTGTGTTCCCATCAAGAGGTTGTCATGATAACATAGTAAACCTTGAGAGTGAAGCTCAAGAGGTTTACAATAGGTGTGACAACCTCAAGATGGGAACTCCACGTTGCTGTTAACTGTTGTCCATCCATTGTCTTTTTTAGAGTATGGGTACCAGTTAAGTGAAATTTGTCCTTACTTTACTTTTTTTTCCATTGTACTGCTCTCCTTCAGTGCCAGCTCTCACTGCTGCCAGTCATTTGTCGTCAGCCAGTTGTTCACTAGACGTGCATGCACAGAGCTGTTCACACTGTTATGATATTGTTGTGACATACTCAGGAGGGTATAACAACCTCTTGACATCACAGTGATACCATAACAAACAACCCTATCCTATACATTATAATATACTTACATTTATGAACTGTTCATGCTGTATAATATGTATAATGTACTTTCACATTAGGACATCAGTCTCCCATGAACATGCTGCTTTGTACACATTCAAACAAAATACTGCCAAGTGATATGTAACTACATTGTTTTCTTAACAGTAATAATCATTCATATAATTATGTTGTTCAGATTTATGAAAAAGGACATCATTACTCAGGAACCCAGCTCTGGGGAGGAGGGCCAAGATCCCTCCCTGGTCAGGAAGTGATCTTATCTGAAGTTGAGAATGAGGAGGTGTCCAGATATCTTGATTGCTCTGAGGTGGATGCAGTGTCCTAGGGACCTTTCTAAACTGTATGCCCTGAGATGGAGGGGGAATCTTGGATTTCACTCCACTTGTCCTTGTCACATGAGGTGTAGAACAGCCTTGTAACTGTGCAGCAGAGCCTGGCATGGCACTTCTTACACCTGGGGACTCGAGGTCTAGTGTCCTTCACAGATGCTTCAGCCTGCATAGTTACAAACAGTGTGGGGCAAAATTTGAGAGTCAGGCTTGAGGGTCTGAAAAACAGTCATGGAGATATAGGAAGAGGAGTTAATGTCTATCCCTGATGCAGACACTTGTAGCCCCACAGAAGTTCCTTGCAGCCCCAGATGTGTCTTTGTCTACAAATAAGGAAAAAATACTCACAGTTGCTGATAAAGCAGTGAAATCACTAATAGTCCTGCCTCTGAAGAAGATGCCAAAAACTAGAACAATTTATGATTTTTGTGGCTATCTCTTTCATCAGGCCACACCTGTGGAACTACTAGCTGCCAGGCACTAGGACCACATGGAACCTTTTGCAAGCAGCCAGCCAGGGACTGCCCACAATGACGGCAAATGTTGGCTCGCATAAAAATGTAGGCAACCTCTCCTCTCCCCTTTTCTTTTCCCACTGTTAACCATACTTGTCAGGCCACTGAAGGAAATGTCGCTGCAATAGCCACCATTTTTCTTTCTTTTCTAAACACAGTAATTACTTTTATAGTGACTTTCAATGATCTGTATGTCATCAAAGAAGCTATCAAAATTGTTCCAGTATCGTGAGTATGGAGAGACGATCTACACTGGCAAATCCCACAACATTTGTGTCTGGTACCTAGGCCCAGACCACAATGTGCGAGTCTGCGGAATGTGCTGGGCTTTTGAGTCCTTGACTAGGCGATGCTGTAAAGGGTCTCTAGAAAAACACCTCCTTGAGCAAAAGGTAGCTAGGATGGAGAAGGCGCTCCAACAAAAGAGTGCAGATGCATTACCAGCCCAATCAACCAACCCAGGTCATCCAAATCCAGGGACAAGGCATCAGGGAGGCACAAACACAAGCACCTGGACAAGGAGAGAGCCTCTCCAGTGTGTTCCAGGTTGCCCCTCGAACCAGCAGCTATTACCTCCTTAGCACCATTGTCCACTCCGGTGGTGATGCCACTTGCCCAGTCAACCATCGACAGGACACCAAGGTTGTGGCCTGGTGTAGGCACTAACAGGCCTAGTACAGCTGGAACGTGGGCAATGGGGACTCAGCCTCCCCTGTTGACTCCTACAGTTGCACCTGTTGACCATATGAGTGCTGACACTAAACAATACTATCCTCTTTCTAAGATATAATTTTATTCCTGCTACCTAGTGTCCCAGTTCCAGGGATCCATCGATGGAGCCTATTACTAAGCCCTCCTCAAAGCCACAAAATACACCCTTGCCACAGCTGCCTACTAGGGTGCCACCAACATCACTGGCCCTCTCCCTGCTTCCCATCAATCTGCTTAACAATGAATATGAATATAATCCTGACTTAATAATGCAGGATGAGAGGAGGAAGAGGAGGAGGCTGAGGACTATGTGGAAAGCCCCTATGACCAGGGCACCAGCTCCATGGTGTCCACTTGTAGTGAAGACTAGGTAATCAATGCACCAAAGTCCCCTCCACTTTCCTCACCATGATGCAGCATTTGCAAGCTACCATGGGCTTTGATCTGAAGGAACAGGTCACTACTAAGAAAAATCTTATAGAGTTCCTGGAGTTGCCAGAATTTCCTGCAATTGTGGTGCCTCCTCTGCTCTTTGCTTTAGAGGATGTTGCCTTTGCTGTCTGGTAGAGGCCAAATAATATTCCAGCATACCCAGGAAGGTAGATAAAATGTACATGGCCCCTTCTGGGAAGCTATTTTATGCCACCTACCCTGAGGCAGATTCAGTGGTCATTAATACTGCTCATGATAGATCTGGGGTACCTAAGCACCTGAGTTCCCTTCCTCCTGATAAAGGGGATGGATGCTTTAGACAAAAGGACTGTTGCCTCAGCATCATTGGGCCTTTGTATTTCTAACTACCAGGCCCACGTAAAGAAGTACCAGAACACCCTCTTCAGGAAGGCCATAACAGTTGTACAAGCTTTGTCTGAGGGTACCCCAAAACATGAGCTCCTCAAAGCCCTTATTGCTGGGGATGATGTGGGGAAGCATTTTCTCCACACAGCCTATGGTATCTCAAATGCTTCTGCCAGGTCTGTGGCCTCTGGCATATTTCTCAAGAGGTGTTCTTGGCTTAGAGTGGCAGGGTTTGTGAATGACGTGCAGCAGTCCATTCTCAGTGCCCCATTTGGAGGACACAAGTTGTTTGGTTCTGAGGTCCTAGATATCCTCTCAACTCTTCAGGCCTCAGGCACAGCCCTGAAGTCTGTGTATTCCCTCTACCACATCCAGTCTAGAGGTAGGAGCAGGGGTCCTTTTCATCCAACTGGTGTCAGACAGCATCCAGCAACTATACAGCAGGGCAGGGGCAAGGGAGTAGAAGCCTTGTCAGCCCCCAGTACCACCCAAGGTTCCCACTCCAAAGCACCTAGAGGTGATGGTGCAAGGGAAGCTGCCCCAACCAGCTCCACCTGACTCCTTATAGGCCTCCCATCCATCATTATCTCCAGGGGTGGGATCATCTGACATTAGTGGCCCACTGTCCTCCAGAATACCTACCTCTGCTTCTGGAGGAAGTGGAGATATTGCTGCAAAAGAGGGCCATAGAACCTGTGCCCCTAGAACAAAGACACATGGGTTTTTACTCTCAGTACTTCCTAGTCCCAAAGTGGACAGGAGACCTGTGGCCAATCCTGGATCTCAGACAGCTGAACTTCTTCACAGAGTACAAGAAGTTCAGAATGGTCATCCTGCAAGGCCTGCTCCCACTGCTGTAGGCAGGGGATTGGATTTGTTCCCTTGATATGAAGGATGCTTAACTCCCAATCAAAATCTGGAAGCCTTACAGAAAATACTTGAGGTTCCTGTTTCAAGGGGAACATTACTAATTCAGAGTGTTACCCTTTGGCCTGTCTTCTGCACCATGAGTCTTTATCAAATCCTAGGCAGCAGTGGCAGCAGCCCTTCACAGGGAAGGCCTTTAAGTTTTCCCTTACCTGGATGACTGACTATTGAAAACTCACCCCAACGATCAGCTCCTGAAGACCTTAGCTTGAACCAGACAGATATTCGATGCTCTGGAGGTGACTGTCAGCTTACTAAAATCAGTGCTGACAGCTTGCTAGTGACTGCAATATATAGGAGCAGTCTTGGACATGGCTCAGAGCTCAGCTTTCCTGCCACTGGACAGGGCCAACTGCCTGATTGCCCAAGAACAGCTAGTGCATGACAGCCAGTATCTCTCAGCCAGGATGCTCCTACACCTGTTTGGCCTCATGGCAGTGGCCATTGTGACAGTACCACTGGCCAGACTGCACATGCAGATTCCTCAGTGGACCCTAAAAGTCCAGTGGGATCAGCTCACAGATGACCTAGAACAAATGGTTCTAGTCACATCCCTTATGCACAAAGTGCTCAAGTGGTGGATGGAACTCAGCAACCTGTTAAAGGGGGTTCCCTGCCTGATCCCCTCCCCTCTCCACTCCAGATTTTCACAACAGATGCCTCAGGGATGGGCTGTTGTGCACACTTGGGCTCCCATCAGACACAGAGTACGGTACGTGGACCCCAGTGGAGAGCACCTTGCACATAAATGTTCTAGAAATGTGAACTGTTATGTACAGGCTCCAGGCCTTCCAGAATCACCTTTCCCCAGGTCCTGTGCTAGTACAGACATACAATGTCAGGGTGCTGCATTATATCAACAAGATATCCTCTATGCAGGGAAGCAATGACAGTTTAGTATTGGGCTCTGGAACATGTTCTAAAACTGTCAGCAGTACAAGTTCCAGGCACCCAAAATATCTTGGCAGACAGGCTAAGCATGTCCTAGTCCAGGATACAGAAGTGGGAACTGCTGACCTTGGTAGACAAAAACCTGTTCACCTGATGGGTCATCCAGAATTGGACTTTTTGTGTCCCAACACAAGACAATGCTGCTTCTCTGGTCACTTGCTCCAGGGCCTGGAGTTTTATTGTAAGACACATAGTCCCACTCTATGAAAGGGAGGTTCCTGTATGCTTTCTTTCCCTTCCCTCTAATTCATAGAGTGCTACTCAGACTCCAAATGGAGGGGGCAACTCTGATACTCATTGCTCCTAATGGCCTCGACAGACCTGGTTCGCCATACTGCAACTACTAGTGGTGGAACCTCCAGTGTCTGTGCCCCTGTGCAAGGGTCTACTGTCACAGGAATGTGGAACCCTAGTCCATTCGGACCTGAAATCTTTCTGTCTACATGCACTGATCCTTAAGGCATAGCCATTGCTCATTTTGGGGTTTCCTAAAAAGTGGCTGATGTTCTAGTGGCTGCTAGAAAGTCTTCCACCAGATCTTATTCTATGAAGTGGTAGCGGTTTGCTTTATGGGCTACTTCCCACCATCTGGATCCATTCAACGGTTGAGTCAATTAGGTTCTAGAGTATCTGCTGTTCTTATTGGATTCAGGCCTGCAGTATTCCTCTATCAAGGCACACCTGGCTGCCATATCAGCTTTCCATATGCCTATAGAGAGTCGTATGGTTGCCCAGCTAGAGGTGGCCATACATTTTTGGAAGGCATTTTACTTCTGAAGCCTCCCATCCATAATCCAGTCCTGGCTTGGAACCTGAATTTCAT
This sequence comes from Neoceratodus forsteri, assembly GCA_016271365.2. Lineage (NCBI taxonomy): Eukaryota > Metazoa > Chordata > Ceratodontiformes > Ceratodontidae > Neoceratodus > Neoceratodus forsteri. Next base: position 1,335,102,380 of record CM057453.1, on the reverse strand, counting down.
CTTGAAAAAGCTTACTTTGGCTCGTTTTAAGTCAGTTGTGACTTGTGGTTTATGCTTTCTGTCTTGGAAAGCATGAATTTTAGGTGCAATTACTTCTACTTGAAGGATTTCATAGCTACAGGCTCTAATATGTGAGCTTCCTTATTTGATTTTCCACAAAGACAGGGTGTCTGCGTACCAGGCCTAAGTTTCTACCAAATGTGGTATTTGAGATTACTTTACATCAAACCAGCCAACTGCCAGTTTATTATCCTGAGCATGCCACTCCAGAGGAAACATTGCTCCATACTCTAGACATGCATAGAATACTCAGGTACTATACACACTGTACAAAAGACTGCAGGAAGTCCTCACAGCTTTTTGTTTTGTTCACCCCTGGGAAAGAGGGCACACCAGTTTCCAAACAGTGCTTATCCATATTCATTTTTGTTACAGGAATTACTGTAAGGAACTTCCTGGGGGGATGTCGTGGTCATTCCACAACAGGCATGGCCACCTCTGTCGCTTGTTTTAAAATGTTTTTGTTGCAGACATACTGTTTGTGCAGCTGCCACCTGGAGAGCTGTCCACACCTTCACTAAACAATACAGACCGGACATTGGCTGTCATAAAAGGGTTGGCTTTGGCCTAGCTGTGCTACAAAGCATACTTTCTTAAGCCTGTAGGCTCCAACCTCCCAGACTGTTCACTATCAGTACTGCTTGTACTCATTTTATAGGTGTGACCTGATGAAAGAGATGTCCTTGTAGAAAATAGAACAGTTATGTATTTACAGTAACAGTAGATCTTTGAGAGAATCTCTTTCATTGGGCCATGCTGTTCCATCCTCCTTCCCCCTTATGGGCCTGAAACTCTGGATTTTTCTGCTGCTATCTCCATTCTAGTCTACCTATAGCCTCTGCCTCCTATGGGTTCACAGAGTACTGGGTGCTTCCCTGGTTTCCTACAGAGAGGTTCTCTGAGTATGATCTCCAGTGGGGAAATGAGGAGAGGAGGGGCTGCGCACGTTTATATGCAAGCTGACTGACGTCATCATGGGTGGCCCCTGGCTGACTGCTTGCAAAGGTTTCTGTGTGGTCTTAGCACCTGGTGGCTTATAGTTCCACAGGTGTGGCCAGATGAAAGACAGTCTCTTGAAGATCTACTGTTATGGTAAGTACATAACTGTTCCTTTTCAGTCCTGGAAGTGTGCGCCGTGAAGCCATGGAAAAAACACTTCAGCTGGAGTAGGAAGTGAACAGTGAGAAAGCGTGCCAGAATCACTGAAAAACTGCTGCACCCTTGTAACACGTGCACAGCTATATTCATCATGGCAACTGACCTACAGATCACATGTCAAGCCATGAGCAACATCGCCGCAGCACTAACAGTGTAAATGCAGTCATGCTCGAGATGGACGCTTCTCAGCCAGTAATCGGAAAAAATACTGCATCCTGTAAAAGGCCCTTATGCACCGGAGCCTGCCACCAATAGTTGCCAAATCTTGGTGGTGACCAAACTCTGGGACATCTCCTTTCCCTCTACCACAATTGCCCAGTGCCTACCTGGACCAAAAGGGGAGCCGTGTCTCACAGCACCAAGTGAGAGGGGCTATAGCAGCCCACACCAAGCTGGACCCCTGTCCTCCTCTAGTAGCATTCTCAGCAGCACTCCATGTTGAATGGAGGTCCTGATCTCTTCTGTTGCTGTGGACGAAACAGGAATGCAGAAAATCAGAAAACAGAAAAGTCACATAAAGAAAAAAATTCCCTGCAAAGCAGGGAGCTCTCTCCATCCTAAATGACAGAGAGAAATAAACTGATGGTTATGGGATAAGGGGTACACTCTCATACTCAGTTTTTACACTTTAATTGTCAGTTGCTGTGTAGTTGCCTTGCAATTACAGTAATAGTAATATTTATTGATCAGTTTAAAAAAAAAATTACAACATATACTTACATTAAAAAAGACCAGGGATAATATAAAAACAACATCAGCCTTTAGACACCGAGCAAAGGATACAATGTGCAATACATTAATCACCTGTTGTACTTAACAGTCAGGATAAATGCAGCCTGGTTTGTTTAAGGGTTCACTGTTAGACATATCATTACAATCAATATACAAATAAATTTAGAATCCAATCATATATACAAAAAGTATTGTTTCATTCTAAAAAATTACAGATTACACCGCTACTGTGCTCTATCCAAAAGCAGCATTCTGTATATAATAACAAGTTTAAATATTGCTGGGCTAATAAATAATGCTTAATACTTTTGGAAGAGTATCAGAGTGTACTTGGATCTCATTGATAGGTCATAAGGATGCAAGAGTGGATCTCAGGTTTAATTCAGTTTATCAAATGTTTTTCAAGCTGCCATTTAGATTTCATTTCCTCTTCCATTTATAGGTAGAAAGTTCACTATCATTTCTTTTGTCTGTTTGAGAGCTATTTAGTCTGTGTCAGTTAGATATCATTTATTTTGAGCAATAGAAACATAGAATTTGACAGCAGATAAGGACCGCTTGGCCCACCTAGTCTGCCCATTTCTTTCTTATTTTTAAAATATGTTTTAGTTACATTGCCAGATTATTTAAGTAATCCACATTCTCTGTATTTAATAATAAATCTAGGATATAACTAACTGGTACACAAGGAGCCAATGAGTGGACCAATACGTTTTTCTCTAGTTTGAGTATACCATGGGCATTTTAGAACCACATGGAGTAGATCCTCAGTTTTTTGTAAGTAACACTGGCAATTTGGGGAGGTGGCAATTCCATGCCCATGTCTGATCTCAAAGACACTGCTAGGGAAAACCTTGAATCTGTATTGGGTATGTATTTCTCTGTATTCTGGGTTATGTACTGCTTCTAAGTAAAATTTTTTCGAGTGTTCTTTGGTATTATGGATTAGCAATTTTTACACCTTTAGTTCTGCTATTGCTTCCATATCTTTCTGCTTAGTTCTTTCAAATATTAAAGTAGTAATACATCTTGTATAAACAGGATTATTTATTATTCTTTGTTCAGTCCATTTGTTTAAATACTGTGGGCCAGATATTCGGAGTTGCGCCCGACAATGGCTCATGTGGTGGCTGCACTGAAGAAACTCAGAGATATATTCAAATGAGATAAGCAATAGCACATTGCCTCTGAATATATCAGGAAATGTGCACTGCGCAACTACGATGCCCTGGCGCATCCCCCCAGACAGGGCTGAATACCAGGAATGGGAACTGCGCCTGTGCAACAGAGTTAGGCTGTGAGCAAATTCCTGATATTCCATGGGCATTATGCAAATACAGCCATAATGTATGCAAGGCACAAATGGGGCCATTTGCATGTCATTATGGCCATATTTTCATGAGTTGTGCAGGGCTGACCAGCGAACTGCGCATGGTACCCTGCATAGCATGTGGTGCCACTGGATGGGGCTAGTGGCACCCCCACCCCATCTGTAGCTGTGAGTGCCCGTACAACACAGTTTATGATATTCCCTGGCAGTCTAGTGGTACCCCCTCCCTCCCCATAGCTGCAATCACTATACTTAAACATAGAAAGGATACCTGGTAGTCTAGTAGTACCCCCCCCCGCCAGTCACCCAATCACCATAACATAAATCTGACAGTATTCCCTGGTAGTCTAATGGTACCCTTCTCCCTCCCAGTCACTCAATCACTGTAAAAGCCCTTGTAAATGTGTCCCTGGTAGTCTAGCGGTACCCCCACCCCACCTGTAACCCCGATCGCTGGTGAGCCGTACTGAAATAACTCTCTGGTGGTCCAGTGGCACCCCCACCCTCACAGGACCCCCTGCCCACCCAGCTCCCTCCATCATTGGTAGGCAGCAGTGACCCACCCACGTACCACCCTGCTGCCCACCGAATGACAGCTTACAGTATCAGCTGTAAGCCCATTGGTCTTGCAGTGCATACTGTAATAGTGATACTGTTGGAAGTGGTGTGGTGGAGCAAGAATATAATCAGTCAGGGAGAGAAACCTCTATGATTTATATAGCTTGTTTTGCCTTGTTTGTCTGAGGGGAATATACCATTTAGAATTATTAAGTGCAAAGTTTCTAATAACATTTTCTTGTTTCCTAATGTAGCAGTATTTTTTGTATCCTGTGATTCCCTTCTGGTTATTTGTAAGGTCTGTAACATTATTGAATCATCCTTGTTGTTACAGGAGTCAAGATCCCCATATCTTATATTGAGATCTCCCCTTAAGATGAGTTCAGCTTGATTGAATTAGTTTTGTAATTCCTGTATCTCCTCAATAATGTTTTTGATGAGTTGTTTGTCAAAGATTGGTGGTTTTGGGGAGGATTATAGATATTAGCTGATATTAATACATCTTACCAAACTTTTAAAACTATAATTATATAGTTAGGTTTTTGCTATAGATTTGATTATCTCTAAGTAATCAATTTTCTTAATGTAAGTAGCCAAACCGCAAGAGCTTCTACCCATTTTTTTGAGCTTGCTGGCTGGAACCTGTATAAGATTGTAACCATTTAAAGCTATTGTTTCAATCTGTTCTGTTCCGTGCCAAGTTTCTTGGAGATTTATTATATCATAATTCCCAATGAAGTTTAGAAATTCTGTGTCTGTCTTAGAGATACTGTAAGTCCAGCCACATTCCTAGTCAGTAGGCCAATGTGTTGCTTATTCTCATTTAGTACTACATTTAAACTATTATCCAAATACTGTATTTGTTGAAATTCTTCAACCAGAAATCCATCTTTATTATTAGATAGGTGTACCAGTCTAATCTTTCGATTTACGATGCAGATGTTGGTATCTCTGCAGATTCTTGTGTAGATAGACCTCACCTTTCATAATTTGCTTGTTACCCCTGAGAAAATTGGTTGATGGCCCCCTCAGAGGGCCTATTTCTGATTTTGGACATTGTGGCTCTCTGGACCCCATCGCCTAGGAATGCCTAATTTACAATTCCAAGGTGTCATTTTCTACATTTATTGCCATGCCAAGTTGGATCGAACATCTTAGAAAATCCAAAATGGCCACCAAAATCCAATATGGACACCATCTTGCTAGTAAATACTTGATTCGTTAATAATTTCCAAATCCCTAGCTTCCAAGATGCCGATTATCAATGATTCTTGTATGTACTGATTTGTTGTTTAGAATTAAGTCATTTTATCAATAATTTGACCCAACACTATGAATATTTTGGGTCAACAGTACACCTTGGTTGTAATGTACAGTTTTTAAGTCATTATATTGGAGTCCATTCTGGATCTGAACTGTCACATTCACTCCTGAAGCTTGAAGATTTGTCTGTAGAAGTTTGTTCATTGGCTGCCAATCTGTCATTTTCAGTGTCATCATCTCCTGTACAAACAGTCATTGGTGCTGTGGTCGAAGGTTTTTGTTTGGTCTTCTGTGTGTGTCTTTGGGTGTTGACTCATCTTCATCGTCTGCCTCATCTCCGTCAGCTGCACATTGTCAGCCGGCTAACCTTCTGCCCTTTCTTCTATGACGTAGGATGTCAGGTAATTGAAACCCAGTGAACCACACAGGTTTCAGCATTTCATCCTCTCATTTCCATCCTGACAAACAAGGGTCAACTTTTGGGGTTTCCGGCTCTGTGCAGTGGCACCAATATTAGGCTATGAGATGTGCTCTCTTTATGTGCTGACATAGGCTCACTGGGTCTGGTAGAATCATTTGCGTAGTCTTCACTTTCAGGTTATTGTATTGTCTTACTCGTGTGTCTACCAGATCCTCTCGTCTCCTCCTGTACCATTGTACATGCAGTGCTGAATGAAGGTCTTGACATTTTGTTCAGTGTCTTGTGAAGCATATGTACTTTCCCCAAGCCCTGAAAGGAGATTTATTCTTTCTTCAACCATGTGTGAACACTGAAAGACTAACTTCTTTGATACCTTGTACAAGTAACTCACTGCATCACATCCAGAGACAGTGTGGTATGCTGGCAAATTGAGATTTGCAGCATGTCCAATGTGATCATATATAGATCCTATGTTTACAAATACATCGGAGTCTATTTGGAGCATCCATGGTGAATCTGGAAAGGTCTCTGTGAAAGCATAAACCATCAGGATGAGAATGTCTGGATCTTTGGCTCGGACAACAGCTGGGCCTTTTGCAATAGCACAATGCAGCATTATCCTCATATCTGCCTCCTCATAGTTGCAGGAAAATGGGAATTCTTCTGAATCTGGGTATATAGTATATGTGTTTCTGCCATTGCTGATAATAAGCAGGTATTATAAGTTTCTTTTGACATCTTCTTGTCTAACATACTCATTAAAGAGCTGTATGAGATCTGTTTTGTTGTTGTTGTTGTTGTGAAGGTACTGCTGATTCACCTTTCCCTGAGGCATCTCTTGTGAATCTGATCCCATGTGAAGTTGTATTCCTCCTGCTCCTACCACTCACTCAACTCGTTCTTGCTGTTTCACCAAGAACTCCTGATCATCCTTATAATTATCAAAAACGATGATGACTTCTGCTGGGTTTGCTGTAGATGGAGGTGTGAATGCGACAAGAAGTGCTTTCCAAAGGCTGTCCCATATACGCTGTGCAGGAACTGCTCTGATCATCACCATGGCATTGTATATGTACACTGAGCATAACAGAGGAGGGGAAGAACTTCGAGCTTCTGCTTCATGAGATCATTTCTTAAGACATGTTTGGTTTTAGGTTTGTAGAGGTTCCTGTCTGGAGTTGCTATTGCAAGAGGATATGTTGTGAGCAGATGGGAAAACGCATCTTTCTTGTTGGGGCACTTTGCAACAATGATACAGAGAGCCTGACAGTCTTCTTTCAAAACTGATTCAGCTTTGGGTTTCTTTTTCTTCTTGTCCATTCCCATGGAAATTCCACTGTGTTTGATGGTCTCAAAGAAACCAACTTTCCTTGATAAGAGACAGTCATTTATACATGCACTCAATATAACTTCCCCTGTAGCCCTTGCCTTCAAAAGGCCCTCTACTATTGCTGGCAGTATTTCAATGCCCATTGTGATGTGTCATGCTACACCCTAACATGGATCTGAATATGCATGAAGTTTCTTCACTAGCTCTTTCACTTGACCATCATATTTCTTCATGGCACCATATGTCAACTCATTGTGTGTGGCCGATGTTTTCAGAAGCATCTTTTCCTTCAGTGATAAACACATTTTAGTGAGCTTGTGAGAATTCAAAATTAAGTCACCAGCAGCTTCCTCAGATGTACTGTAACTGTCCCTCATGGGTCCACCCCTCACCTTGACCTCTCTGTTGATTGAGACCTCAGTCACTTCATCGCCAGGTATCGTGGAGAATGCCTCACCAGACAGACTAGCCCCAATGCCATATTCCTGCAGTTCATTGTATGCATTCTCATTGATGGTTTTCATATTGATGAGGTCTACACAATGCCATGTCAAATACCGAGAGTAGGTTTGATGGTTGACTGCAAACAGTAAAGGTAGAATATCTTGTTGAGCCTGCAGATGCAAGTTCAGATTCGTGTCTCCATATGCAGTGACCTGGGTGAGAAGAGAGCTGGTGTCACCAATGTAGCCTGTCACCCACTGTCGCATGGTGCCAGAGGTTTCCAGCATTCGTGACTGCACTTCAGGGAAAGATTCATTCAAGAGGACAAGATTCAGGGATTCTGTAGATACAGATCTGCTCATGTTGATGAGCTTTTCTCGTAGTCTGTCAGTTAGTGAGCCGTGAATCTTGGATCCCATGAATCATAGGAGAGCCTCAAGGGACTGTTTATGTAACCTCATTGATCTAGAATAGTGGCGTCCTTTCAAGGCCTGATCAACAGATCCATCCACTATTAGCCCTGCCTGAACCCACAAGTCATGAAGTCCCATAGCACCATATCGCTTGTAGAGGATCTTCTGCCTCACCATCAGTTCATGAAATCATCCCATCAAATTAACCACTTTTGTATATTTTCCTTCTTTCCACATTATTTGTGCAATCTTGTAGAAAACTGCATGATCACTATGGCTGAAGATGTGGTCAATTTGTAGGTCATCCATTAGTTCCATGAGAAAATCAAGGTAATATCTGCAAACTGCATCATCTGGTTCATGTGGTATAATGGGCAGGAGATCAGTTTCGGATTTGAAAGTAGTGATCGATGTTGCTTTTTTTTATTAAAAGCTGTCCATGATCCTAGGACTGGAAGAGATTCATCTTCTCTGGAAGATTTTATGCTTGCTGCCATAGTCCTAATACAATCTTTGCTTAAATACTTAAATGAAGATCAAGCTCAGCCCTTCTTTCATCCTCATCATAGGATGGGACAATCAGTGGGGATTTTCACTTTCCTATTTTATAATCCCCATAGTCATTAGGTTCTGAGGTTTCAAAGGTTTCCTGGACTTCTTTTGTTGAGCTGCTTGGAATGTTCTGTTCTTGTACTGGCAAATCACAGATAACAGCAGGACGTGAAATTTGGGGCACGTAAATCATTGAGTTAGTGTCATGTGTTGTTGAGACTCCTGTTAATGTCTGTTGCTTACCATCTGAGTTATCAATTGTGACATGAGTTGGCTGTCCAGGTGGAAATGTGTGCAGTGCTTTTTTTTTCTCAGATTTATTATCATGGGCCAATTTCTTGTTTTGTCTTCTGACATCTGTGTAAGAAATACCAGCCCTTGAATAATGTAGAAGATCAACTGCTTCTTTACTTCCAGTGAGACAATGAATCACCATGGATAGAACTATCAACTTTGGAGAATGTTCTCTGGTAATGAGGCATTGTCAGTCACTAGCAATTGACCTTATCTTGGTAGCTTAAATTTCTGTTGGGATGGTCACATAACCTAAAGCATTAATCTTCTTAGAAGGGCTTATAGAGAGAGCTATCGCATTGAAGATTTCCGGAATGGGTTCATAATTATCAAGCTCAGAAAGAAAGTCTTTGTATGCCATAGGAAACTGCAGTGGCTCAATTTGTCTATCTTTTAATTTACAATTGATCATCTTTGCAAATGTCTTGGTGATGTCACTGTCTCTGAGCACCAGCTCCTCTCAAGGTTGCCAAATAATAATTAAGTGGGTTTACTTTTGTTGAGTGAAGAATGAGAGGATTCCCGTGTATACCCTTCCCTGCAGTAAAATGTATCTCATCTCCAAATTCATTGCTGATAAGATTCTTCAACTGAAATGTGTGATTTATTCCAGCATCTTATTCACATCCATGGAACTCGTAGAGGTTATGAAGATCCTCCAGTAACTCTGGGAGTAAATAGCAACATTTCTGCTCAACAACCTTTCATCTTACAATTTGAAGAAACTCCATTTCAGCACTCTTTGTGTGAATGCTTTCCAATCCACCTGGTGTTTGTCTCTCTCATTTGCCAACATAGACGAAAGTGTTGTAACAACTTTGATGGTATTTGACATCTGCAGCAAAGACATCATCATTGGTGGTAGCGACCTTCGAACGTTTCGCTGCACCAGACAAAACAGCATCATCGGAATTTTCATTGCATAACATGCTTTCATGCAATGTAATCTTTCCATCTTCAAGTTCAACTCCTTGGAGTTTTTCTTTCATATGTCCTCTCTTTTTCCTTATCTTATCACAGACGAAGCAGGTCTAGTCCTTCTTAAATTCCAACAATTTCCTTTTACATTGAGTTACATGGTCTGCTTCACTGCTACTGGATATCGGTGGGTCGGGCATACCAGAGAATTCAGCTTCAGAAGATTGATCCAAAGAAAGTTGTTTCTTTGAGTTGGTGTTCAGTTTCCTTTCACTGGTGAAATTTTGGTGACACCTTGTATGAACAGGTAGGCCTGTTCCTCCAGGGCCGGGAGGAAGTTGGTCATGGATTTTATTCCATACAAGGCTGAAGTTTCTGGCGTACTCAGAAGTTGGTTTTGTGACTGACCATTTCTCTGCAAAAGTCTTGACAGTATTCCGCCCATTCTCTCCTAATGTTTAGTGCAGTTCCATATTTCTAATTTGGTTCCCATAAAGAACACAGGTAGGCAAATCGGATGGATTGACCAATCCAACAGATACAGCTAGAGGGCTATCCATGTTTCTGAAATAGAAACAAAAACTAAAATTAAAACCTAGAAACCAGAAATACAAACTAAACAGGCATACAATGTACATGAACACGCCATGCAATCCTCTGAACAAAGTGGCAAATTCTCACAGAGTGGGCGTAATTTGGGGTCAACGGCACAAATAAGCAGATTGATGCGTTATGCGTTGTTTATCTATATTTATGTTCTATCTTTTATATTATTTTAACATGTGTTTATATTAAATGTAATAATAATAAACTCCCCGTTCATGAATCATTGATAATCGGTATCTTGGAAGCTAGGGATTTGGAAATTATTAATGAATCAAGTATTTACTAGTGATATGGTGGCCATATTGGATTTTGGTGGCCATTTTGAATTTTCTAAGTTGTTGCATCCAACTTGGCATGGCAATAAATATAGAAAATAACACCTTGGAATTGTAAATCTGGCATTCCTAGGCTGAGCTATGGAGCCTGGGGGGGGCCCACAACGTCCAACATCAGAAATAGGCCCCCTGAGGGGCCATCCACCAATTTTCTCAGAGGTAACAAGAAAATTCTGAAAGATAAGGTCTATCTACACAGGAATCTTCAGAGATACCAACCTCTGCATCGTAAATCAAAAGATTAGGCCAGTACACCTGTCTATATTATTTTTAACTTCTTTGTCCAGTAGTCAGTCTATATTGTAAGTCAGGAGCTGACATCTCTTGCTAGTTTGTACACTGTATACTTGCTCACATAGTTCCCTACCATTCTGTTTTTGTCTTCTATCTGAATTGCTCTGTTTCCTGCTCTTTTGACGGTGTTAAGTCAACAATCAATATACCTAAGCTGTCTAATTTGGTACTTACTGGTAGGATCTTGTCAGCTATGTTTTTGTTTGCTAGCATTAGATCGATCTGGTTACCCTGTGCCCAGCTTTTAAGCATCCTCTGCACACATACAAAATGTTCTTCAAAAAACTCAAGACCCAACAAATTACCAAATAGATGAGTTATCATTGCTTTAAGTTTTGCATTGTCTTTGTACCTAATATGGGAGATTCCAAAAATAGGAAGAACTATGTCTGACGATGCTTGGTAGTCTTCAAATCCCAGTACCAGATCTTGTAAATTTGTACATACAGCCACTTTTTTATACTATCCTGCTTAACAATCTAGGATGTTAAAAAATATCATTAGGGCTTTCAATCATCTAATGGCTCCTTGTGCCTCGGAGTTGAAACATATAGGTAAAATAAGTAAAACAAAATAAGTAGTTCCTTTGCACTCAGGAGTCCATATCAGGAGTCTGTGTCATGCATCAGTTGTCCATACAATTCACATTTTAAGAGGATGAGCAAATGCAACCAGTACAACTCCTGCAGTGATTAACAAGCAGCCATAATACATTTTGTTTGTGGAAGCTAGGCTCCCTTTCATGCAGATGTCCATTCTTTTAGCTTGAATAACCAAAGCTCTGTTGATTAAGGAGATCATATACTGGTACATAAGATTAACTAACCCCTCTCAAGTTCTAGAGGCCATCACATTTGGGAATTGGGGGCATTTAAATCAATCACTGAAAACTAATAACATACATTATCATTTATATATCTGAAAAGTTTTAAAGATGAGGCAGTGTCCTATAACAGTGGTGACGCTTCTACAAAAGTCCAGCTGCTGTGACAGAGTACATATAGAAATACAATCATGCAAAATTGAGAGGCTAATGTACCGTTAACTCAATAAGTGCTACAGCATTCCTTAATAGGGAGTCCTGCTGTTTACAATAGTAGAGGGACCCTCAAATGTTAATGCTCATGGAAGACACTGTAATTAACCTTAAGGAGCAGTGTACATAATGTCTGAGGCATCTTTCTCACTTACCATTCAAGAAAGAGAAAGTGTGAAATAACCTTTTTTAAAAGTTTTACTTCTACCATCACTTAAATAGCATTCTTATGTGGCTAGTAGGAGAATTTAAATGTATCTCCTGTATAACAGAGCCAATAGTGTTCTCCCAAAAGCATCTGTAATCAGCAGCTGCACCCTGTTCTCCATCTTTCCAGTCTTCCATTTAACATGGAGAGTGCTTTTTTCAGGGTGTCAATTAAACTTTCCAAACCTGGAAAAACAAGAGAAGTCACTCCACTGAGTGTAGTAAATTTAACACTCATTCTTAGAACCTTCAACCCCCCCCCCCAGGCAATGTTGGCATACCTTTTTGTAGAATGTTGTAGACTTCTCAGCACAAGCAGTGCTCTCCAGCTTTCCGCAAAGCAGAAGAATCTTCAGAATCACCAGTCCACTCCATCATTAGTTAGTTAGTTAGTTTTTGTTGACCGGGTAAGTGCACTAGACAAATCCTGCCTATTTTCAGGCACGACATGGGGAAGGGGGATACAGATGAATGCCAACTGACCTTGAATCAGATTAAGCTGTTGGTGGCATTTTTAGTGAATGAGGGAAATTTGGCCAGGACACCGGGGAAATTCTCCTACTCTTTTCAATAAGTGCCATGGGATCTTTAACATCCACCTGAACTACCACCAATCCAGGCAGATGGGACCTCGGTTTAACGTCTCATCCAAACGATGGCACCTCAGAAGTGCAGCACCCCTCTCATGCTGCACTACAGTGTCAGTACTGGGATATTAACCCAAGTGCCAGATGTGGGAACTGAACCCACAGTCCTCTGATCTCCCAGCCTCAGAGGTGAGTGTGCTACCTACTGAGCCACTGACACTGCTTTTCCAGTTATCCTCCATGCCCATTTCTCATCACTTCAGAAAGTGCCACAAAATGTTATCAAAATGCCATATAATATAACTGAAATGCCATTTGCAGGGACATGGCACTTTGATTGGCTCTATAGCAGCTTACCGGACACAAAGAGTGAAAAATGTTAAGAGGCATGAAACAGGCCTATCAACACTAAAGTGTTATACTGATCCCGGACATCCCAGTCAAGGGTCCTGGCTCCACTTCACATCACCGCTTGCTAAATACTCGGTCACCAGTGCCGCAAATTGCAAAGGAAGTGGCACCAACTCTTGTCCTACTCCATCAATACCTCATGCACTGCCAAAGACGCCCAACACCCAGCATCAACTGGGTGCCTAATCCATTACACCACAGAACAATGGGTCACAAGTGGCGTTGGCAGAACAAACAAAATGTGAGTACAAAGCAAGTTTCTTTCATTAATTTAAAAATAACTGCTGAAAACCAGAGCTTTCTGAGAGAGAAAAAGATAACAAACACTGCATCAGGGACAGAGCATCGAGGAGCCAAGCAGCATTGTGAGCTATCCTGTTGTTCCATTCCCACCCACCCACCCACCTAACCACTACTCTGTTCTTTACTTTGTTCGGCTATGGGGGTTAAAGTAGTCATATTAATCTGTTCTTTATACATCATTTTTTTTTCAAATGGCTGGTAATTAAGGTCTGGCCAGTTTCTTTGGTTGGTAATTTTGAACTCTGAACTCTGTTTCTCATTTCTATTTTTTTCAGTGCCTTGTTTGATTTTTTTTATCTTTTCTTTATTTTCTACACTTCTTACTTTTCTTTCATTTTTATGTTCCGTTATTGTCATTTCATTTTCAAACTGAAAATTATTTTCTGTCTCATTAATAACAAGTGAAATTACCTGTGAGTCCTCCTGCTGTATTCTCATTTTACTTCTAGTTCTCATTTTTACTCTATAGGAGGTAAAGCAAAGAAGGTGTACTTAGTAACCTTAATAATGTTATGATCTGATGTTGTTTTTAAACCATCTAAAATTAAAATATCAATAGCTCTATTAATTCTGTAAATTATTCAGAACTTCTGAAATTATGAAAACATTATAAGACGTGCAAACATAAAAAAAAAGTAGAGTTACAGAGAAAATATCTATGGTGCTTGTCAGTTAAAAGTGGAGATTATGTGTCCTTAAGTATTGTTTCCTAAAAGTGAAGAAAATGGAGTTGAAAATAAGAGTCCCAGTTTCGTTATGTATTGATTCTTCTAAGAAGTTGTCTGCCTTGCATTGAGGTTCAGGAGCACTTCTCTGTAGGTTTGAAAGTTTGTAAATATCTTGTAGAGGAGTTGCCAGCTGTTGCCTCTTAAAAGAAACATTCCTGTACAGTATCCATATACAGCAGTCCAGGTTCTCCTAATTTTCCCTTTGAAATGGCTTCTAAGATGGGTTCAATATCAGAAACAGGAAGTCCAAAAAGCACTGTGAGTTCATTGACTATACTCACTATAAAGAGAGTTTTTGACAAGGTAAATCTTAAATAATTTATGATAGTATTAAGATCTCCCTTATATGAAGCCTTATAAGCAGTTTCTGCTATCTAGAACCTGACATTTTTTTTCATTTTATATATATATATATATATATATATATATATATATATATATATATATACACACACACATATATATATTTGTTACACAGCTGGTTAGTTATATTTTAGGTCAACTAGTTATATTTTAGGTTAGCCATTAACTCCTGGTTATGAGCTTTGACAAATTGTAAGTTTTTAGTCAAAGATTTTCATTTTATATTTAGATTATCCGATAACTCTAAAATGAAATGTATTGTAAAAAATATTTTTAACCAATATCTCTAAGGTAAAGCTGATATTATTCTATTTTTCCAGAATTGTTTACTTACTTTTCGGTATCTAGTTGGCTGTAAATCAAATTTATTACAGCTTTAGCTCCGGCGTGCCAGACTAAATTCTAGCTTGGTCTTCTATCCAGCCATAAGTAGATTTAGACACTGGCTAGACAATTGGCTATATATCTGTGGATTCTGTGCAGAAAAGCTTTGTTCTAGTCATTTTAAAGGAGCCTATTTATTTTTTCAGTTTTCCAGTGGTTGAGAAGTCATCAGGCAATTGCCAGTAGCTTACTGCTGTGCATAACACACAGATAGAAGTCTAAGTGAATATGCTGGGAATTTGCAAGGCAGTGGTTTTTACATTTCAGTTTAATTAGTTAGTTGTGCTATTAGGCTGTACTTCTAATAATGTTAATCAGTGCTAGTCAGTGCTGATTAAATGGCCCCCTCAGATCTTCTGTCCAAAAAAGGAGTTCTGGTGATCTGATAATCAATATCAATTAGTGCTCAGAGTAGTCATTCAAAAAGTTTGTCCTAGGCCGGCCCGGTGGCACTGAGGGCTGAGGCGCTGGACGCCTTACCTCGCAGCATGCCAGCGACCTGGGTTCGGGAATGAACTTGGGTTGCTGGGGGTCAGCAGGGGAGGGAGTGGCTCAAGTGTCCCATGGGCTGCTCTCCCCTTCTGGGGTGGGTCGGGCACAGTGTCTGGTGTAGTCTGACACCTAGCGGAGGCTGGGTGTCAGCACGTCCAGCCTGGTAGAATGGGGTGGTAGGTGGGGCAGCCAGCAGGCGCACTGCACGTGGACACGTGCACAGGGAGCCCTTGTCAAGATTGCACACCCTGCCTCCAACAGAACACAGAAAAAAGGGGGAGTGCCCATCCATTGCAGCTTGGTGGCCATCCGAGATGTCCTGTGCCACTCTGAGGGGACCACCATGAGCCGAACCTTTGTGTGGTGGGGGGTTGGTCAACCCCGCTGCCCCACCATGGGGGGGTAAGCCATGGGGTAATTGGTGGTTGCCCTCTGTAGGAGATGGCTCAGGTCGGATGGTGGCTGGATCACAGGGATGCAAGGATGATAAGGCTGGTTGGGACCCCCATGGGAGAGAAAGTAATACAAAAAAAACAGTTTGTCCTATACCAATTGAGGAGCACAAGGGCTATGGCAAAGTTTATTGAGATCAGTGTGCCACTTATAATTTTCTTAATTTTACTTCTCAAGTATTCTTAATTAGACTGACTGGATTTTATTAGAAAATGGGGGGTAAAAGACACAGATATTTTGTCCTAACTTTAGCTATTTCAGTTATAAAAGAAAAAAGATTGTTTTAGCTTTTAGTTTTGATGAATCACATGGGCCCAATGTTTTAAAAAATAGTAAGAAGATTGTTGCCATGAAACATCTACACCCTTTATTTGTAAAGCATATAAAATCTGTAGTTTTTAATGTAAAACAGTTTTCTGAATCCTGTATCCTTAACCTTTTTAATCTTTAAAATAGACGGATGGAGTTCTTTGCCAGGGAAGAGACAAGTTCCATTTACTTCTTCTGCCACTGATAAGGCCTCTTCAAGAAGTTTAAAAATACAGCACTGCAGTTAAGCAGCACTTCCATTAAGTTTTCTGGGGCAGCCAGTTCAGTTGGAGCCTTTCCAAATGGCCTAGCTGTGCTCCCTCATCCTGCCACCACTGTTGGCTTTCCTCCTGGGGAAACACAAAGTACACCTGAAATGGGTTGCCTTTCCAATAGGAAGCACAAGTTAGCCTGGTATGGTCTCCGAAGTTCAAACGATGGTGGTTTTCCTTTTAAAATAAGAAAAAATACCTTTAACAGACCCTTCTCTCTCAGCTCCTCCACAGCTCAGCAGCATGCAGCTTCCATCTTGGATCTCTTACATCTCTACCAGACAATCACAATTACAGTACAGGTTAGATACAGTAGGCATTACCTGTGGAAACAATGCCACAGAAGCTGCATATTTTCTAATAACTATAGCATTCTTACAAACCTAATAAGGAATGCCGGCCTGCCAGTGCAGTTGTAGGGCTTCTGCTTGCGATGCCCTGAGTTTGGGAAAAGACTCAAGGAATCAGAAGGCTGGACAGAGAGAGGAGGAATGAGCATCCCTTAGACAGCTCTCCCCCTCCCAGGGTGGGTGGGTGAGCGATCAGTGCTTCATCAACCCCTGGCAGAGGCCAGAGGGAGCAGCAACTGGAGCTGAGCTGTAGGGGAGGTGTGTCAGATGTCAGTGCTTTGGCACTGTACGTCATTGCATGCCACACCTCCCGGGGATTAAGGATGTAAAAATCCCAGCCCCATGGATGGCGTTCCATTTCCTGGTCCTGCTTTACCTACCATGACACTCAGTTGGTGACCAAGTTAAGTCGTCCGTTGGGAATGGCTCAACCCCACAGCCCCACCCTGGGGATAAGCCAGTGAGGAATAGCAGCAGTTGAAGAGGGTCTGCCAGGAACCAATGCCAGTCTCCAATGGAGTCGCACCTACTAGGCAGCCCTGCCCTGGGGGGCAAGCCCAGGAGGATCACCACCTGATGTAAGTGTTGGGAGGTTAGTGGGGACTGAGGTAATGGGGGGGCTCAGCTACTGGGGCTCTAGGCAGAATAAAAAAGAAAAATAATAAGGAATTGTGTAAATGAACAATTTTTACTGTATAAATAAACAATCAAGTTGCATATCAAAATAGTAGACTGCATGTGTATTAAGGGGTACGTTCATGAGAGAGTGATGTCCCAGGGTGAAAGTATATCACACATATAGCATTTACAGTTAATAAATGTAAGTGTATAGTAGTTAACTGTAGTTACATCACAGTCCTACTTTAGATACGCTTCCTCTGACACTTTAAGTATCAGTTCCTGTGCACTTACCTTGCAAATACTTGTTAGATAGAAGCCACACATTTCTTGATAACTACAGCATTGTTACAAAACCAATAAGTATTTATGCAAATAAATTTATTTTTACTATGTAAGTATAAAATGGAGTTGCATATCAACAGTATTAGATTGCATATATTAAGCAGTAAGTTCATGAGAGACTGATGTCCCAGTGTGAATGTACATCACACAAACAGCACTGACAGCTAATAAATGTAACGGTAGTAGTTATATTGTAGTCCTACCTTAGTTACCATTCTTCATTCACTTCATTTTACATGTCAGTTTCAGTACACTTACCTTGCAGATACAGATTAGACAGACATAAACTGTTGAACCGATGCCATTTTCTTAATCCCAACATTGTTACAAAGGCAATACGTAATTATACAAATGAAATAGTTTACAGATACATTAGCAGTGTTAGAGTACATGCTTTTTAACCTGTAATGCTTGGGCAGAAGGGTACGCCAAGCAGTCCTTTTCTGCTGACAGATTCTATGTTTCCATGTTTCTATGTAAGTTACATACATAGAAAGTGACGGCAGAAAAAGGCTTACAGTTCATCTAAACTGCCCTTAATTTGTTCTAACGAAATCTATAAATACATACTGGCCTATTGCCTGCATTTTTAGTATCTCTAAATGAAATCCCTCGCCCCTCCATTCTGAATTTACTGTCCCTTTAAATCAGTCCCACACCCTCTTAACTGTATTTTTTGTCTCAGCCTCCTCCACCTCCCTTGGCAATTTAATCCATTGTTCAACAACTCTCTCCATGAAGTAAGACTTCCTAACATATCTCTGATACCTCCCCCCAAGGTTTCCATTCATGCCCTCTAGTAACAGCACCCTCTTTTCTAGTGAACTGGTTATTAGTAGTGGCATTATTTATACCACTCAGAAACTTGTATATTTCTATCACGCCATCTCTCTCTCTCTCTCTCTCTCCATTGAATACATATTGAGATTTGTAAAACCTTTCTCAAAGATTTAATCTTTCTGATCTTGTACCAGCTTAGTGAATCGTTTCTGTACTGTCTCTAGCTGTACCTTATCTTTTTTATATGTGTATTCCAGAACTAGGCACAGTACTCAAGATGGGGTCTCACTAGTGATGTGTGCAGTGGTAAAATCACCAGTTCCACCAAGTCACGGTGAAACATATTTTGCCAACCTCCCCCACAGCAACACATTGTCGCTGACAACCCCCGCACCGCCAGGTCCCAACCACGATCGAGAAACACACCGACACCTGTTCGGAGGTAATGCAGGGCTCAGGCATCCCCCCCCCGCACCCCCCGGACTTATAGATCCCATCTGGGGAGGGCGGATGTCAAGGAGAGTGGCCAACTCCAGGAGTTGAAGAAACTTCAAGTGCAATTGCAGGAAGAAACAAATGGAAGCCCAACTCTTATATAGAATAAAGGGGAAGGGCCACATACAAGTGCCCAGGAGATAATGGAGGCTGCTGGGGATACAAGGCATAGTGAAAGTAATATGGAGGCAACTGAGGAAGTGAAATTGACACAACAACAGGGTGAATAAATATTTATACTGGGCAATTCCATGACAAAATATACAGATATTTATTTATTTATTTGTTTTTGGTAACCGGGTAAGTGCATTAGATAAGAGACCTGCCTATTTTCAAGCACGACCCAGGAGACTACAGTACATAAACCAGAAAATTAACACAAAAACAAGTACAGATCATTAGCAGTAACAGGCATCCAAGAGGAACAGACAACATTTTGAATAAATTAAACAAGCAAGCACAAGTAGCAAATTACATAACAGGGTTGAACTCCACAGAGAAGATCAGGTATAACAACAAGCAGTAGCCACCCATGCAGGGTTGGGTAGAACCAATGAACAGTCAGGCAGTTCAGTACAGCTTGGTATCATAGCAACTAGGTAGAGCTGAAATAAGTATGAGTAGGAGGAGTACAGGGATGTTTAGGTACAGTGGCAGGAGTCGAGTGCATGAAGGTGGGAAAAAAGTGTTGATTTAAAGGTGGAGTGAGATAAGGAGCCCTTTAAATAGACTGGTAAGGAGTTCCAGAATTTAGGGGCAAATTGGGAGAAGGCTTGCTCCCCCATCTTGGTCGAGCAGAGAGGGACAGAGAACAGAGGTTGATTATATGATCTTAGTGTGCAGGAGTATATCACAGGGGTGAGCATGGCACCTATGCTGCCTGGGTGGGGGGTCCGGTTCATGGAATCAATAAAGCAACCCAGCGAGAAGAAGCGTTGAGATGGGGGGACAGCCAGCACAAAATGGAGTAAAGGTGGCAGTGATAAGTTAGTCGAGGGACAGAGGGCAAATCTACAGATGTTGTTATTTGAGATGTCCCACGTGTGAAGGATTCCTGCGTTTGCATGGGAGAGAGTGGGGAGAGCGTACAGAAGCCGAGGAAGTAGTACCCCATGTGCCACAGAGATTCAGGCAGCAGGGGTTAGGGAGTGGCACACACGGTAAGCTGCTCCTAGTTTGGCATTAACAGATTTACATACCTTGTTGATATGTACAGAGAAATCAAGAACGGGATCAAGGGTAACTCCAAGGTATTTGAAGGAGTCAGTAGCCGTCACTTTAGACCCATCGCAGCTAAGCACATGAAGCTTAGCAGTTTCAGCAGTGATTTTCCTAGCAGACTCAAACAGCATGGCCTGGGTCTTAGATAGGTTAAGAATTAGTGAGTTGGAGGAGAGCCAGTGCTGGATCTGTTTGAGTGCAGAGGACAGGTGGGCATTAATGTCCAAGACAGAATGAGAGGCGATGTAGAGAACCCGATCATCAGCATACATGATGGAGTGACAGTGGGGAAGTGAGGAGAGAGTGTCATTAATGAATATTGAAAAGAGTAGTGGTCCCTGGATGGAACCTTGTGGGACACCACAGGAGATGGGAGCTGGGGATGAAAGAGCTTTGCCAAAAGAGGTGGATTGGGTTTGGCTGGTTAGGTAGCTGCCGAACCATGATAGGGTGGGTCCAGAAGCACCTAAGAGATGTAGTTTGCTTAGGAGAAGAGGATGATTTATCAGATCGAATGCCTTAGTGAGGTCTATGAACACAGCCCCTGTGAGTAGACCTTTTTCCATGCTGGACTTAATGTCACTGGTGAGTAGAGTGAGGGAGGTGGTGGTGCTATGTCCAGCCCTAAAACCGTGTTGAGCAGGAGACTGAAGATTAAAGTTCAGTAGGTGAGCAGAGATCTGGATGTGAATAAGTTTCTCTAAAATCTTACTGAGGGTTGGTAGCAAGGCTATGGGCCAATAATTAGATAGGACTTTGGGGTTCCCTTTCTTAAAAACAGGGATAATCCTGGCTGTTTTCCATGCTGAAGGCACAGTAGAGGTGCAGATAGACAGATTAAACAGCCTAGTGATAGGGGTAACAAGGAGACAGGCTCCCAGTCTAATTATCCGCAGTTCAATACCATCAGGCCCAGGGCTTCCATGTGGGGGGATAGACTGAAGAAACCTGAGAACATCTGTCTGAGTAATATTAGAGAGGATAAGTGGCGGAGTAGTAGGTGAGAGGGGGAGAGGGCTACTGGATGCTGAAGGGAGGAGTTTAGGAGCCTCAGTAAAGAGGGAGTTGAGAGCGTTCGCTATCATACGGGGATTGTTGCACAGAGTATCATTAATTAGCATATCCGTGGGAGCGAGTGGCTTTGAGTTCCCCAGGATCTCGTTTATCTGACTCCAGTACTTCTTTGGGTCAGAGGCCGTAGACTGGAGGAGGCTCCAGTAGTAGTTGCTCTTGGCAGCTCGGACTTCTTTCTTGCAGGTGTTTCATAGAGTCCGATAGGCAACAAAGTCAGTATGAACAGAGGAGGATTTCCGTTTAGACCAAAGCTTGTCACGCTCTTTGAGTCGTTGAAGGAGAGGCCGCTTCAGCCACTTGGTCACCTCTCCTCTGACCCTCCGCATTGAGACTGGGATATGTTTAGACTGTAAGTTTAGCAGAATGGCATTGAAGTAGTCAGTGGCCAGGTTGATGTCATTTGTATGGAATAAGGGGGACCAGTCAGCTTGTTTCAAATCACTTAGGAATGCAGAGATGTCCGGTGCAGAAAAGTTAGCAAAGGACAGAACTTTGGGAGGAGGAGAAGTGACAGCCAAGGCATCCCTAACACAGTAGACCGGGCAGTGGTCACTAATGGCATTAGGCAGAACCCTGGAAGAGGAATAGCAGTCCTTGTGATTGGTGAGTATCCAATCTATCATCGAATGACAGAGGTTGTTGTGGGTTAACCGCGTGTGGGAAGAGATGAGTTGGTCAAGGCTGGTCTTACTGATAATGGAAGCAAGTGAGGCAGAATTGGGACCCAGCCAATCAAGATTAAAATCTCCCAGACAGATCACCTCAGCCGCAACAAGGGGGAGCAAGGAGAATATCGCCAGCTGTAGCTATAATGGGGCTAGAATTGGTGATATAACAAAGCTGTTGCCAAAAATGTTGCAGGGAATAACTGGGCCTAAAACTGTATTATTACATGCTGGCACAAATTACCTGTGTATTCCAAACTTGGAAGATACTATAAAGGATATGGAAAGCACATGTCGAGTAGCAAAACCACTAAATGGCAAAATAATTTTATCAGAAATTCTGCCAGCACCCTGAGCAGGAAGGTTAAGAACTGAACGTATTAAAGATTTTAATAAGTGGCTGAGAAAATTTTGTCTGATGAATGGAATCACTTGTATAAGATTGTGGGAAGTATTTGTGGACCAGCATGTGTTCTTTAGCAAAGATGGGCTTCACCTCAATAAAAGAGGATCCAGGCTATTGGGGAATATGTTCTACAAAGCAGTCAACAACACTACATATTGACCAAAAAACTAATTCATAAGGGGTGTTTAGGGACCTTGGACAAACATATTCCAGTTAATGATAACAAAAAAAGAGATAGATGTATAAAGAAAAAGGAGAGTAGTGTATTATTAACTAATGTTAGAAGCCTTAATGATGTAAAAAAAGCAGAACTAGAAGTCATATTGCAAGCCAAACAAATAGAGATCACTGCTATTACCAAGACTTGGTGGTAGGAGGTCACTATATGGAATAAACATATACCAGGTTATCAGGTCTTTCACAGAGTGGGAAAAAAAGAGGGGGCATTGCCTCGTACATTAAGGACAACATCCAGTGTAGATATATATCTGACGTGGAAATATCAAATGAGGTTATGTGGGTAGAGATACTATAGGAAAACCAAAAGAAACTGAGAATAGGCGTATGCTGCAAGGCCCTAGATTTAAGTATTGAAGACTATATGAAATTAATTAAGAGTATTGGCGACTATATGGCTGATTATGAGGTAATTTTACTAGGTGATTTACGTGCACCAGGAATTAATTGGAATAGCGGTACTGCAAACAACAAACAAGAGCAGGCACTACTAAATATGTGCACAGAATTTGGGCTCCAACAAACGGTACAAGAACCAACTAGAAATAACAACACATTGGACCTGGTCCTTAAGGGGACTTAATACCCCTACGTCCTGCATGGCCTGACCCGCGGCTTTAGCTACCGGCTATATATGCTGGTATATATTGCTACCAACCTCCGCACTTACTCCATGCTGCACTTCTGCCTTGTCCCCCGTCAAACGTAGTCCCTTAGTCAGCGACTGTCGCCCATGTATAGTTATCACAATCCAGGTCGAAACCTTACTCCTTGTTCTCCCTCCACTTCTAAACCTTCTACACCTTCTCTACACTGTTTCCTACTTCATGTAGCCCCCCCTTAAATACAAGGCAGTTAAAGCCCTGTAAACAATGTGTAACTGTAACCCGATTCAATGTAACTAATGTTAGTATTGGAAGTATGTAATCAATTAGTGTAAATGTTACTCCCTAGTCATGTCTCCAATGTGGAACTCAATGCTATGTATCATCATGTACTCACTGTTCTCCTCTCTACCTTCCCCCCCCCAGGTCGCACCGTGAAACGAGCATCTTTTTGCTCAGTGTGCCTTTCCTGGTGAAACATTTCAATAAATAAATAAATAAAATAACCCTGATAGTATTAACAATTTAAAAAGCATGGACCCACTAATCAGATGTGACCATAATATAGTGACTTTCAGGTTAAATATAAGATCAAAGAAAATAATGGGTATAACAGTGGTTAAAAACTACGCCCACGGGGATTTCAGTAACATCAGACATGAACTGGAAAGATGGAACTGGGATGCTGAAACATTAACAACCTAGCATTTTTGGCTAAAAATCAAAGCAAGCTTCTGGAGTTAGAGGATAGATACATACCAAACAAAGTAATGTATAACAAAACTGGAAAGATTTCCCAATGATACACAAATAAAGTAAAAAATCTCATCGACAAGAAAAGAAACGCAAATAGAGCCCTTAAAAGGGACAATAACACCTATAATGCTAGCAAATATAAACAGAATCTTAAAAAATGGAAAAAGGCAATAAAAAATGAAAAAGGGAAAACTGAGTTCAGGTTAGCTCACATTAAGGACAATGGGAAATGTTTTTTTGCCTATGTAAATAATAGGGCAACTGATAGGACTATTGGCCCCCTAATAAGCGGAGATAAGGCTAACACTGACCCAGCAAAACAGACTCACATATTTAATGATTATTTCTGCTCAGTCTACTTCCCAAGTGACCACAACAGTAAGGGAACAAATGGAGCTATGTGAAATGGTACACAAGCAACTACCAAGATACTTAAAGAGGACATCATGCATAAATTAAAAAGTTTAAATACTGCAAAATCAGCAGGGCCCGATGGCCTGCATCCCAGGCTAATCAAGGAAGTGAGCACTTGGCTAGTTGAATCACCATACAAACTGTATAATAAGTCCCCGATAACAGGAGAAGTACCCCAGGATTGAGAACAGTGACAGTTATCCCAACCTATAAAAAGGGGGGCAAGGGGGAAGTAGGCAACTACAGGCCAATTAGCCTGACATCGATTCTGGGCAAGCTAATGGAATCACTGATTAAGGACAGAATACAACACAGGATTAATATAAGTAATTAAAATGATGACACCCAACATGGTTTTAAATAAGACAGGTCATGCCTAATGAATAATCTCGTCTTCCATGAAAAAGTAAGCAGACTCCTAGACCAACAAATACCTATTGATGTCATTTACTTAGACCTAAAAAAAACTTTGGTAAGGTACCACATACACCATTAATAAAAAAAATAGAAAATATGGGGATAGATGCATTACTAGCGAAGTGGGTACAGTCATGGTTAAGTGGGAGAACTCAGCAGGTACAGGTCAGGGGTCACCTGTCAGGAAAAGGACAGGTGACTGGCGGGGTCCCTCAGGGCTGAGTACTGGGCCCCATATTGTTTAGCATCTTCATATCTGATGTGTCAACTAATATTGATAACTTCTGCACTAAATTTGCAGATGATACAAAAATAGTGGCTGAAGTCGGGAATAGTAATAAAGTAGCATCATTAAGTAAATACCAATGAGATGCTTTTTAATTTAGAAAAATGTGTTGATTATGCATTTTGGGGACAAAAATGAGAAATGTACGTATTCATTAGATGGGATTAGGCTGAGAACTGTTGAAAGTGAAAGAGACCCAGGGGTGTTAGTTACAAAAAAACTTAATTTTAGTAGGCACTGTGGAGAAGTCATAAAAAAGGACAATCAAATTATAGGCTGTATTACCAGGGCATTCACTAGTAGGAATAGGGCCTGTATTATTCTATTATATAGAGCAATAGTCAGACCACACTTGGACTATTGCACACCATTGTGGAGCCCGTACCTGAGGAGAGATGCTGATGGACTGTAGAGGGTGCAAAGAAGAGTGACAAAAATGATTGATGGGGCCGGTTCGGTGGCGCTGAGGGTTGAGGCGCTGGACGCCACACCTCATGCCACACCAGCGACCTGGGTTCGGGAGCGAGCCCAGGTGCTGGGGGTCGGCAGGGGAGGGAGATGGATCGAGCATCCATAGAACAGCTCTCCTCTCCCTGGGGAGGGATCCAGGGTCTTCCCAGTGCAGTAGAGACCCCCGGTGGAGATGGGGGTACTACTACTAGTGCTGGAATAAGAATCGGGGACGAGCATGGCAGGTGTCTACTGGGAAGCTACGTGCTGACACCATTGCATGGCTGTGCTCGGGGGGGGGCAAGCACAAAAGAAAAAAATCCTTCCAGACAACCAGTGAGATGACGGTGGCCCCAGTGGAACACCCATATCCCAAATGCCAGCCCTAGCATGCCCAGGTCTCTCCAAGGCTAACCCGATGACCGAAGGTAAGGCACCTCAGACTTAGGAGATGACTGCCAGGGGGAGGGCAGAACCAGACCTGAAGGTGACCCTTGGGTCAGGCCTGCCTAGGTCGTCCGGGGGGGAGAGAGCCTGGGAGATGCAGGCGGTTCAGGCTGGGAGTTAGGGTGTATCCGTGTGGGCACTCCTGCAGGATGCCCAGGGTCCAGATGCATAAATAAAGTCTAAAAAAAAAAAAATGATTGATGGAGTGTGGGGCATGAGCTACAGAGGACAGGCTGAGGAGTCTGGACATGTACTCCCTGGAGCTAAGAAGAATCAGAGGCATCTTACTACTAATGTATAGAATCTCTAGGGATAAGGAGTAATGGATAACCTTGAGTTACAACTTAATAAAAGGGACATGTCACTCAGGAGCCACGGCTTTCAGTTAAAGTTGACTAACCCTAAAAGAAACCAAAGGAGAAACTTCTATACACAAAGAATAATTCCACTGTTGCACAATTTACCAAGGGATATAGCAGAAGCTAGCACATTTCTGGGTTTTTAAAATAAACTTGGTAGATATCTGTTACACGAACTCGGGACTACTTGTACTGCTAGTGCAGGAGATGAACCATATGTGCTAATGCCTCCTGTTCGTCTTACGTTCCGGGTATAGATCCAAGTATAAACTGTTCATCCCTCTGACAACCCATTCGACACTGCAGGTGTTGAATGCGCTTCTGTTGCTGTGGGGATTCCTCGCTGTTACAACGGTATACCAAAATGACCTCACCTTCGGCTATCAAAGCCTCTATTTATACACTCCAACATTTTGTTTGCCATGTTATATCCCTACTACACTGACAAAATAGTTTCAGGAGATCACATAATGCCTACGTCTCTCTCTTCCCTTGTCACTTCTAATTTTTCACCATCCAGCCAGGTAATATTCCCTGTGTGGATTTTTTTTCTACCTATTGATTCCTGTAAGAATGGGTTTCATGAGTCAGCGTCTTCTTGTGGTAGTGCAGAGGAGGCAATAAGAAAATTCCAACAGGAACTAAAAGAACTAGAGAACTGGACAAATAAAAGCAAACTAGAATTAAATGTTGAAACAGAAAAAAATACTTACCATAGTAATATTGTTTCTTCCAGGGGGTCCCTTAATATGCTTTTCCAATGCAGTTAGCCTGCCAGCTTTAGCTGCCCCGGAGAGTGGAACTTGTAAATTATAGAACTCAGTATATAGAATTTAGAACACAGTTCAAATCTCTGCCTCTAGATACTGCTGTGTTCCACAGCCTAATGTCAGATTTATTTCAAAGTAAAACTGGCAATAGCCCCCAGCTATGTTAACCTAACCTAACCTAACCTAACCTAACTACTCTAAGAGATAAAAAATACTAAGGACAAGCAAAGAAGGTTGGCCACTCATGCCAAACCTTAGCAGGCTGTTGCTGTAAGTAATATGTGGGGTATCAAGACCCCCATGGGAGCAATAAAATCAGTATAATAAACTACCACTACTGCTGCTATAATAAGAGTCTGGTGGGAGTGACATCACTAAATGAGTGTAATACCCATGAGCAATTGTGCCCACTCAGCCGGTTCCCCTCTGCACTTCTGCATTCAGTCAAATGTTTCAGCGCTTTACTAAAATTAACCCTGGTTATTAAAAATAATGCTAATTGCAGCTCGGGACTCCCGCATCAGTATTGCAAGGTATGTGAGGATGGGAGGGGACTGCACCGCTTCTTTGCAGGTTAGCTTTAAAGGTTGTTTTGGAGTATGAACGCAAAGTAATCAGCCTTCGCAGGCCTAGTAGCCCTGGCACAGCCGTTGCAAAGTGACTTATATTTAACCAGGTCAGTTGGGGAGTCAGTGGACTTGTGGGTCTGCCAGGCAAGGTTACATGCATGATGACAGGCCAGAATCACCACTTGAATACTGTGTGACCCTGAGCAGGTCACTTAACCTCCCCAGTACTCTCAAGTCACCCCTGGAAACATGCCTTGTGCCTAGTGGGCCTTACCCAGTTAGCAAAAGAATTTAAAAAAATTGAATCAGTCTTGTTTTCTTCTGTCAGGCCTGCCCATATCCTACCTATCTTCTTGTCTGGCCTGACATTGGATTGGAGTTGCTGGGCCTCTTGACCTTCCACTGCACCCTCCCCATCTGCCAATCTTCATCCGTCTCTTAGGTCTTACTACCTCGATGTGCCTATCCCATCCATATTTGAAACTGGTCACTGATTTGGCTTCTACCACCGGCTTTGCTAGACTACCACCATTTCACAACCGATTTTTCTTTATAGCTGTGATCCACTTGATAAATTTTAACTCCATCTACTCTACTGTAACAGTAAGGTTGTCAGGAGTATCAGGTTTAACCATGCTTCACATAGTACGAGGATGTCAAGTGACTGATGTGGTAACTGGGTTTTAACTTTAAGTGCACCAGGAAGCTTCTTACATGTGAATGGGATTTTTCAGCGTTTTTTGATTGGCAGTGGCAGGTTTGGTGAGCAACAACGGGAAGCTGCAAATGGTCCAGAGTTAGATTCAATATGACCTGCTAACAGTAATAAGAGATAGAGGAATGGTGAGATAGAGGACAAGGGGGGTATAAATCAGAGAAGCAAGAAGGAATGATAAAGGAGACGGGTAATGGAGAAGGTAACACAAAAAGAGAGAGGTCAAGATGAGCAACAAGGAAGAGTACAGGTGGGGGGAAATAGCTAGTGAATGAACCCACTAGGAATGGGATTGTAGACATCACAGTGGGCAGTTACCTAGGTACCAGTGATTGTGATTTAACATTAAGATGGGAACAGAGGCAAACCACATGAGGATGAGGGTCCTGGACTTTAAGAGGGCGGATTTTAAAGAAATGGGAAACTGGCTCAAAAACTGCATCATGATGGTGGGGGGATTTTCATGGAGGGTTGGGGGTAGAGTGAATAAAAATAAGAGAGGGTGTAATTGAGGCAAGCAGCTAATGCACAACAAAAGTGAGTAAAAGCAGAAAGGGACAAGACTATTACATTTCTCTAGGGAAGTGGCCAAGGTGGTGAAGGAAAAAAGCATTCAGGAGATGGAATGTCGAGGGAGCAAGACAGTACCAAATAAAACAGAGGGAAGCAGGAAAGGTAGTGAGGAGAGCAAAGGTGCAGACAAAGGAAAGGATAATCATGGGGGTAGAATAATTTCTTCAGGTATATAAGTGAGAAGAGGAAGGCAAGGGATGGAAACTGAGGATAAGGAGGGCACTGTGGGGGATGCACAGTAGAGGACCAAAAAAAGAATACTAAACAGGTACTTCTGCTCAGTCTTCATAGTGGGGAGGGGGGGCACTAGACAGCGGCAAGAACAAAATGGGGGAAGAGGAAGGTGGACACAATCTATTTTCAGAGAAAAGAGTCCTGATGGCACTTGCAGCTCTGAAGGTGGACAAGGCTATGAGACCACATGGGACCCAAGGGTACTAAAAGAGCCCAGGGAGGTGCTAGCTGCCCCACTTATGATCTTATTCAATGGCTTTCTGGAAGCAGTTGTGGTTCTGGAACACTGGAGGAAAGCAGTCACGGTCTCTCGACATAAGAATGTCAGCAGGGAGGAGATTAGGAGCTATAGGCTGTTCAGTCGCATCTCAGTGGTGGAGAAATGAATGGAAACCCTGCTAAAGGAAAGACCTATAATTGAGTATCTTGAATCCAACGGACTGCAAGACTACAGGCAGCATTTATTCACGGGGGAGTCCAGTGTGACAAAGCAGTGGCAGGGCCAGTAGGATGCTGGGGTGCATAGGAAAGGTATCTCCAGCAGGAGGAGGAGGGGGAGAGAGAGAGAGAGAGAGAGAGAGAGAGAGGGAGAGGTGGAATTGCCACTATATTGCTCATAGGTGAGACCACACCTGGAGTATTGTGTCCAGTTCTGGAAGCTGCATTTCAGAAAGGGCAAAGACAGAATGGAGGCAGTCCAGAGGTGGACACCTAAAATTGTTCAGTTGTTGCAGCAAAAGCCGTACAAGGAGAAACTAAGTGATCTCAACATGTACACCCTGGAAGAAAGGAGGGCAAGAGGGAATGTGATAGAGACCTACAAGTACCTCACAGGTATAAACAGGGTGCAGGAGAGGAGTTTCTTTCAAATGAGAATGAGCACCAGGATCAAATGACATGCAATAAA
Source organism: Neoceratodus forsteri (assembly GCA_016271365.2). NCBI lineage: Eukaryota > Metazoa > Chordata > Ceratodontiformes > Ceratodontidae > Neoceratodus > Neoceratodus forsteri. The sequence goes on along the minus strand of CM057453.1, from coordinate 1,335,072,434 downwards.
GTGGAGAGAGGGGTATTTTAAGTGGGATGTGAGGAGGTAGTACTTCATTGAAAGAGTGGTGGGTGCCTGGAACATACTGCCAGCGGAAGTGGTGGAGGCAAAAAAATTAGGGAGGCTTCAAACATGTAGGACAGACATAGAGGAATATTAGTAAATAGGAAGGGAGGCGGAAGGGTTGTTGGAGACCAATTAGGTCTGTGGAGACAGACTAGGCAGGGAACATTTGGATTCTGTGGAGACAGACTAGGCAGGAAACATCTGGACAGATCAGAAGGATCAATGAGTCCTTCTCTGTCGACAAATTCTGTTTCTGTGATTTTATCTTAAGTTGCCAATGGACTGAGATTTATGATTTTGACCTAAGAAACTTTATGATAGCAGCTGGAGTGCTAAGGGTATGAGGAGAAGATGCCAGTGCAAATATGACTTTGTTAACTTTGTTGGGGCTAAACAGGAAATGGTCACTACAGCAGTGCCCTACATCAGGTTCCATCATGACTAAAGATATCCAGATACTGCTGGCACAATGTCTAGTGTCACAGCTTATTGTAGTGCTTGATTTCACTTGGAAGTATACACTATAATCTGCAGGGTTGTTAAAGACACAGCAGGTAGCATTATATACAGTCATGCGCATGTGTTAGTCTCCACAAGCTCTTTAGCCTGTGGGCTTTATTAATCAGCTGGCAAAGTGCAAAAAGACAGCAAGTGCAAAGTGGTGGCCATGGCTATTCTTGACTGTTCATCACCCAAGATACTGATTGACATAAGGGAACCTGACACTAGTCACCATTGTTTGTTTTTTTTATAGTGATGAAAGGTGGTGTAGACTGAGTGCATTAGGAGTAGGGCAGCATTTTCATCTAGGCGTGGGAGTGAGATTTGGGTCAAAGTTATACTTCTAAGTAAAACTACAAAATGTGTCTTGTACAGGCTAGTTTAGACAATTTATTGCTGGTACAGTGCACTTCTGTAAAGTTCTTATTTGGAGCAATACTTCAATAAGCTAGCCAGATGATACTGCACAGGGTTTGGAGTGGCCAAACACTAGAAAAGCATATTTTTGACCCCCTTGTATTGCTTAATCAATGAACAGTTCCCATTGCCGAATGTCTGTATTTGCACGACCTACACATTCCATGCCTTTAAACATGGAAAAATGCTTTTGGAGTAATCTGCAAAAACCAAAATTATATACTCTTATTGGTTCATTGACTTGTTGGAAAATTGATATAATGTATCTTTTTCTAATTTTGAGATCCTGAAAGGGACTCATCTAACACAGGTATGATTATTGGAGTGACAGCTGCCATTCTGGGTCTTGCAACTGTGATTATTGGAGTTATCCTTGGGAAGAAAAAGAAGAAAGGTGAGTACTACTAGACAGGAAAAAGAGTAGGGGAGAGCAGGTGAAAAACTGAAAAGAAATCCCAGCATAATTCAGTTTTCTGTATCTTAGAGAATAATGCAAGCATGGACATGGATTATAATTACAAAAATGTACTTCAAATACTGTCATCTCAAAGGTAATACTGGTAAAATATTCTCCAACAATGCTACCTTGACACTGTGAACCATGTGTTTTGACTGTTCGCCTGAGGAAGTATGGGGGACTTGCCAGTATAGCGTTGCAGTGCTTTGAGTCCTTCCAGACAGCAGTGTGTAGCCCAGGTGACATTTTACTCAGGAGGGGTTACTGTTCTATATGGGGTTCCACAAGACTCAGTTTTGTCTCCACTGTTGTTCACGGTGTATATGTTGCCCTTGGGGGAGATAGTGAGCCACTACACTCTGAGTTTTCACTGCTATGTAGATGATACCTAGGTATACCTCTCTTTCGCAGCAGACCTGGGTGACTCTGTGACCATGATTGTTTGATATTTGTCTGAACTGAAGGATTACATTGGAACACAGAAACATAGAATGTGTTGGTAAAAATTGACTGGTAGGCCCATCTAGTCTGCCATATTTTTTCTGCCTAACACTACACCATGGACTCTATTTGGTCACAGGTGTCCCTCTTCCCTCAGGACTGCTTACTATATCCATGTGTCTCTCCTGCACATGTTTGAAGCTGCCCACTGTCTTCACCCCTACCACCTCTTCTGGTAGGCTGTTCCAGGCATCTACCACCCTTTCTATGAAGAAGTATTTCCTCACACCCTTCTTAAATCTTAACATGTCCCCATGTCCTGGTGCTCTTCCTCATGTGAAAGAGGCTCATGTCATGCAACTTGTTCAGCCCTGAGTACTTATAGGTCTCGATCATGTCCCCTCTCACTTTTCTCTTCTCCAGGGAGTACATGCTGAGTTCCTGTAGCTTCTCCTTATGTGGTTTCTCGTGCAACCTCTACACCATTTTAGTAGCCATCCTGTGGACCCTTCCACCCTGTCGATGTTCTTGCAAAGGTGCAGCTTTCAGAACTAGACACAGTACTTCAGGTGGGGTCTCAAAAGCGAGTGATACAGGGGCAATACCCCCTCCTTTCTCCTGCTAGAGATCTCACTCCCTATGCATTACAGCATCTGGCTTGCCTTGCCTACTCAAGTGTCGCACTGCCCTGCCACCTTGAGATCATCAGATATGATCACCCCGAGGTCCCTGTCTTGCTTGGTAGCTGTACATACCTCCCTCCCTTCCATCTTATACTCAGTCCTGGGTTACCCCTCCCTAGGTGCATTACTTTGCACTGTTTGGCACTGAATCCCAACCACTACCCCTAGGCCATTTCTTTAGTTTCCAGGGGTGTCACCAGAGGTATAAAGTTGGGGGGGGGGCAAATGCCCCACAGTCAAAATCCTAACAAAGCGAGGGGGTTCCAGGAGCATGCCCCTCAAAAACAATTTTTTAGATTTTTATCTTTCAATGGTGGATTTTCCTGCATTTTAATGGTGAAATATATGTTTGAGAAGCCTGGTAATCATGACATCTATTAAATGGTACATGTGCAAAAATGTGGTTACTGGACCAGTGAGAACATTGGAAAGAGAGACATCATTATCCCAGCAGATCTGCTAGGAAGGTTATAGTCCCCCACAGCAAATACGAGACCATTCAGACACCATTATCACAGCCGATCTGCTGGGAAGGTTACTGGACCCCAGAGCAAACAGCCACTACTTTCACACTGCATAATTCTGAACAAGTCACTTAACATTCCTGCCCTTAATCTCTCTGCATGCCCTCTCTCTCGTCAGTTTCTGTGGTCTTTGCATCTCCTTGTGTGCTGCAAACTATCCCTCCCCTCCTCCTCTTCCTGGATTCTAAGGAGTTTGGGGAGGAAGTATGTTTTCACGGAGAGGGTTGTGGATGCATGGAACAGCCTCCCTGAGGAGTTCATAGAGTCAAGAACAGTGGGAGAATTCAAGAATGCAGGGGACAGACATAAGGCAGTCCTGGGGGGGGGTAGGAGGAAGTAAGCTGCTGGTTAACTAGGATCTGCAGCTTATCTGTTAGGTAGGAAAATGGTCAGACTAGGTGAGCCAAGCGGTCCTTATCTGCTGTCAAATTATATGTTTCTATGTTTCTATGACTTGTATGATTGTGTCTGTGTAGGCTGCTATATAAAAAGGCAGCAAAATTCTCTCCCTCCCTCTTTGGATTGTAAAGCACTCACGAATACAGTCTGCATGACAGGTGCCATGTAAATCAAAATTTCTTTTCACACAAGCCACAGGCACAGATCTTCCTTCTCTAAACTGCCAAACGACTGTGTAAAGACTTATGCTGCACAGCCCTTTAGATGTGTACCACATCTGTGCCTGTCTAAACATTATACCTGCTGTGTAAGCAATGCTGACTGTGTTGGCATGGCAGCTACTAAAAGGTGGTCACCAATACCAATCCCAATTTATGCCAATCATACCCAGTCCTGTCCAGGTGTTCCCTCCTGCAAGGCAAGGCATGCCAAACCGCTCATGCTTCTGAACCCACTGAACAGAGTCCAAGAGACTAGTAGAGGCATAGCACATTTTTTGTAACCCCCCCAGAGCTTCCTGTCAGATTGGGATCCAACTAACCTGGGAGTGATGATGACAAATCCCTGCCCCAAGCTCTGAGCTCTCCCATGGTGATGTCCTGACTCCTGTCCCAATGTTCTCTTTGTCGACAACACAGTAAACAGCAGCCAGCCACCAGTGCACTCAGTTTGCTCATGAGACTGACTTTATTTTTCTCCATCAGACTTGTGAGTGGATGAGTGTAGTGCCCCAGAGTTTGCCAGGCAAGCAGACCAAAGAGGACTCGGGGAGGGAAAGGGATAATGCCCCACCCACCCCATGCACAGCCAGCTGCCTTGTTGACCAAACTGGCTGGCTGACCATTTCCTGTCTCTATCCCTCCCCCTCCCTGGAGCCTTCTGGCACTGGATCCTTTGTCTTGGCCAGGCCAGGTCTCTGGCCAGTGCCTAAAGAGGCCATAAATCAGCCAAATGGGCTGATCTTAGCCCTAGATACCCAATCATCTGTCCAAAAGCAGATTCACCTCTAGGCTAGAAAGGGTCTTCCCTGCTAGCCAGTGGCAGGTCTGGACTGGGTGACTGGCAGGGTAGAGAGCACAGGAGTATGGATGCCTGGAGGGTTTCCTGAAGCTCAGTTTCATAGCTCCTGGGTGGCTGTTCCTCTATAGTCAGTGGTCCTTGGGGGTCTCCAGCAGCAGCAGCAGCAGTCATATCTTAGCTCCGGAAAAAGACCAGAAGTCCTCCTGATGACCAGCAGCAGCCAGTTCTATAGGATGAGCTCCCTTTAGTTGTCTGCTCCCTCAGTTTCCAGCTTTTGTATTGGGGTTTTCTGGGGTGTCCTGATGCTGGGTGCCTAGTAGTGCATGTAGCACAAGCATCACATTTCAGATGCAAAGTGACAAGGGTAATGCTCACCCAAGTTCTCTTTTGTTCGAATAAAAATATGGCTTGGCAAGTCTGTTAGTTTGCTTCCTGTTATGTTGCAGAATAAGTGTGGCATGGTTTGTGATTTTTTGGGGGCTGCCATTGTAGTTTCCCTGTCTCTCCTCTCCAGTATGCTGGCTGTTTTTTTTTCTAGCATTGACATTGGATGTTGCCACACATGGGGCTGCCATTGCAGTCCCCTGTCCGTCCCCCTTTGTTTACTGCTTCTAGTGCCACTTGCTGGTCGGCAGGCTGTTGTCCTGCTTAGCTTTGCTGGAGTGGTTATTTTTTTTTTCTCCTCTTTTTTTTTTATTTTTTAAAATTCAAAATTTATTGATTTTACACAACCAGCTATAGGCATGCCAGTCACATGTATACATACTACACCATGGTTAACAAAATTATCCTATACTATACATAGTTCAACTAACTAAGCCCCCAACCCTCTAACCCCCCTCACTCCTCCCCCACCCTTCTGGAGTGTGCCAAGTTTATTATATGTATGAGGAGAAGAGGCATCTATTGTCTTGGGGCACTGTGTACACTGATTACTCAACACGCCCTTACTGCAGATAAACCATATATAGTTTCCTCCACTTCCTATCAAAACCTGCCATGTTGTTCCGAAAACTAGCTATTAACTGTTCAGACCTAAAAAAACTAGACGTATCCCTTAACCAATCAATATATGATATTACTACCTGGTCTCTCCAATGTTTCAGGACTAATTTTTTGACCGTAATAGCTATTAGGGCCATATGATATTTTCGCTCTTTAACTTTAATCTCGTCATAGCAACCTAGTAGACAGACTTCAACTGTAAACAGGTCCTCCAACCCTAAACAGGGGTCCAGTTTGGCTCTAATTTCCTGCCAAAGTGGAGCTATTTTTTCACAGTACCAAAATATATGTGCCATATTCCCTTCTTCTTTAGCACACCTTGTGCAAGTATTATCTGAAATCCTACCCAGTCTGGCCAATCTCAGGGGGGTATAATACATGTTACTCAGTATATGATATTGCGTAAGTCTGAATCTATCCTGGGAGCGGTAAATATAACAATCTTTCCAGATCCTAATCCAATCCAAAGTCACCCCAGGGAGCAAGGATTCCCAAATTGATGACCCAGATAGTGAGTCGGTACAAACAGAGGTCAAGAGGAAGGCATATACTGCAGAGACAGCATGCGGTTTTATGGAGCATTCGCTAAATTAAGTCAACAAAGGTCTGACTAAGGAAGACCGAGCATTAGCCCCGAACAGGGTGAATATAACATGTCTTATTTGGTATACCTTAAAAATTATTGACCTCGGGATATCGTACTTGCTGAGGATTTCAGGTGAAGAGAGAAGATTATCCTGGGCAAATGGGTCTTCCACACATGCATAACTTAACTGTGGGAGCCACTGGGGTAAAAGATTCACCCCTCCGATTTTAATGTTGTGGTTTGATATGATTGGCTGTCCTGTATCAACTTTAAGAGGTATCTTCAGGTATGAACAGCATTGAGAAAATACCCTCAGGAAGGTACTGACCACCGAGTCCCGTAAACCCTTTGGCAATGAACGCTTTGTTAGATAATAGACCAAAAGAGAGTTGATGGTATTAGTTTTTAAAAGGTTTCTCTCAATCTGAAGCCAAATCGGAATGTACTCTGTACCACCCTGAGAGATCCACCTTCCCAATTTGGTTAAATGGCTTGCCCAATAATATAAAAGGAAATTTGGGAGACGAAGTCCACCCAGGGGTCTAGGGGCACTAAGCTTACGAAAGGCATCACGGGGATGTTTACCCAGCCAAATAAATTTAGAAATCATAGAATGCAGTCGCTTAAAAAAGGAGATCGGAAGCCATAAGTTCAATAAATTCAAAGGGTAAAACAAACGTGGAAGAATGTTCATCTTAATTATACTTATCCGGGCCCATAGTGAAAGGGATAAACTCTGCCATCTCACAAGGTTCTGCTGGATAATTCTAACCAGGTCATCGAGGTTGAGCTTCTGAACCATAATAGAATCTCTGGCTAAATAAATACCTAGATATTTAAGGGTCTGTGAGGACCATTTAATGCCCAAGTGACTAACTTCAGATTTCAAAGTATAGCTGTTCAGAGGGAAAATCTTGGTTTTAGAGATGTTTAGTTCGCAATTGGAAAGCATACCGTATTGTTTAACAACCTCTAAAACTTGCTCTAACGAAGAAGCCAGATGAGTTAAATGAAGGAGAATATCGCCGGCATAGACCGAGAGTTTAAGAACTTGAGGATGAGCAATGATACCCCTAACCTGAGTGGACTGTTTAATATGCCAAAGTAATGGCTCCAAATACAGATTAAACAGGAAAGGTGAAAGGGGACAACCTTGTCTGGTACCAGTATATAATAGGAATCTCCTGGAAAACACTCCATTACAATAAATCTTAGCAGATGGAGAGGCGTAAAGAGACTGTATCATTGCAATAAATTAGGGGAGAACCCATTCTCACCAAGGTTGACCATAAAAATTCAGCATATACTCTATCGAAAGCCTTTTACGTCTAAAAAACTAACGCTATTGGGAACTGGGAAGATTGGGTCACCTGAAAAGTGTGTGTAAGTGTCCAAAGATGATCTGCTGGAGAGCGTCCTGCCACGAACCCTACTTGCTCTGGACTTAATAATCGGGCCCAGTATGCTTTTATCTGGAGTGAAAGCAGTTTTGCTAAAATTTTCATGTCACAATTTAAAAGAGAAATTGGTCTATAGTTAGCTTGGTCCAGGTGGGATTTATCTGGCTTAAGTAAGAGAACATCTGTGGCATCCATAAGAGGTGGATCTAACATGTCTGCTGTAAACATATAACTGTATAGATTAAGCAAGAGGGGAGCTACTTCCTTAGAGAAAATTCTATAAAAATTTGAAGGGAAGCCATCCGGCCTTGGCGCCTTGTCGGGAGTGAGACTATTAATAGCCATCTCTATTTCAGTAATGGAGATTGGCGAAGTTAGGGAAGCTTGACAAGAATCCTCCAACACTGGGAGATTTAGAGAATCTAAATAGTTACCAATATCTTGTGGATTTAAACTGGTAAGACACTTCTTATATAGTGACTTATAGAAGTTCTCAAAGACCTCAACTATGTCACACGGCTCTGTTTTGATAGAGCCATCAGTGGCCCGTATAGACGGGACTAAACGGGAGCTTTCTAACTGTCTTAAACATAAGGCAAGCAACCGACTGGCTTTTTCCCCTGATCAATCTATTTAGCTTTAGTTTTAACAAGGGCATATTCTGCCTTCTCTCTTAATAGCTCTGCGTATTCATTACGCAGACCTAACAGCTCTTCCATAGCCCCCTTGGAAGTATTGGGAAACAAGGAATTTTCTTTCTCTTTAATCTGGGTTAGCAAAGCCAAGGCCTTAGAATCTCGTATCTTCTTCCTCCTGGAGGCAATCTTAATAAATTCTCCTCAAAAGTAGCACTTCAAAGAGCACCAAAGAAGGTCATATCTCTGAACTGGCTCTCTATTGTGTTCTATAAATTCGGCAATGAGTTCTTTGATACAAGAGATCAAAGACTCATCCCTTAGCAACTGGGTATTCAGTCTCCAAATTGTTTCCCTCCGAGTATGAGGGTCCACCAAGTGGGCCAACCGTGCCACCGCATGGTCTGATATACCTATGGGTTCTATACCGGCCTGGTATAGGCCCGGCATAAAAGAGCCACTAATTAGGAAATAGTCTAATCTGGACCAGGTCTGGTGGATGTTTGAATAAAATGTATATGACTGTTGCATGGGATTTAGGAGGTGCCACGGATCGCCCAACCCTAGCATGGTCATAAAATCCTTCAGGGCATTCTGTGAGGACGAAAGTGGCTTCAGTGGCCTATAGGTCCTATCCAGGTCCTGGGTTGGAGGAATGTTCCAGTCCCCCACTAAAATCATGGGGGCAGGTAGGAGCATAGCCATCTTGTTAGCCAGGTCCATCAGGAAACTTGGATCCCCTCCTACTGGTCCATATACTGAACCCAAGACCACCGTCATATTATTTAAAATACCTTTGATTAGCACATATCTCCCACCAGGGTCTATGAACATCATGTCTTCCTTAAATGCAACGTTCCTTCTAAATAAGATAGCCACCCCATAGCTTGAAGATGAACACCCTGCTGCAAAAACCTGAGACACTCCCTGCCTACGTAGGGATAATGACTCCGAGTTGGTCAAGTGGGTTTCTTGGAGCAGAATGATATCTGCATTTAAAAGAACACAGTGTTTAAGTATTTGCAATCTCTTCAAGACGTCCCTTACTCCTCTAACATTCCAAGTGATTATTTTTATTGGAAAACTAGCCATTATTAAATCCGGGTGCCAGCACCAATCTTAAAGATTTCGGCATATCCCAAACCAAAACCCTAAGGCATACTCCAGCCCTCCCCACTCCCAACCCTTTCCAAACAAAATATGATGCACAAAGACCTGTCCCAACACAGAACCGAAGCCTATTAAGTAACCAATGTACTCTTCCACCCTCACCCCCATAACAATAGTCAATAATTCTAAACACAGCTCCCTAAAAGAAAATTCCCTGCCTATCATCTCGTATACTCCTAAACCAGTAAATCTGATGTTCCTCAGGAAATGTCGCAAAATTACCCCAACCGGTAGTACCCGCAAAACCCAACCCCTCCTCCCCCTCCATAAACCCCTATGACTATTTACAAAAGGCCACTCAATCCAAATTGGAATAGCTGCCTGCCAAAATGACTCTTGCATGAGTGGCCAAACCCCGATGGCATTGTCTGCATCTAGTAAATATATAAAGGCCCAGTGACAGGTTATTGCCCCATGCAGAACTCCAAAAGTTACCACTGCGATCTGCTCTAAGGGATCTTTAAGTAAAATAAAACACAAGTAGCAATTAACCCAGACACCATCCCCAGCCCAAACTAGTACGTCTAGCAGCATTCCTAGACCGCACGGCCCAAAGCCCTCCACACCCTCGCCCCCCACCCCACTGGATAACACAGGCACTGTAATGATGAGGATTTGACCTGAAGCATGAGGCCCGCACTTCAAATCCAAACCTCAAAAAAAGGAAAAAAAAAAAAAAAAGGACCAAGCATCGTCCCCTTACAGTGCCTCGTGTTCGCAGCACCTGCGATTATGCAGCATCTTAACCCCCAATACTCCATCTAAACATAACGAAAACTCAACAGCTGTCACAAGTCTGAAGCGAAGTGTTAATTAAAGGCAGCCCAAGCCCGACTATCGGCCAGGGATCAGTGTCATACAGTGGGGGGTACTTTACGCTGATACGAGCAGCCTATAAACCCCTAGTGTTCCCCTCCTGGCTCCAGTTCAGCAAAACATTGTGAGATCATCATAAAACAATGAGTAATGTAAGAAAACAGACCTGAACCAGTGAATACTCCTGCCCATGGGTTACCTGAGGGAAGAATAAAGAGGATACACCCCGTGGAGCCTAAATATTGTCCCCCTAGGGAACAGTCCCTATTAGTAAAGGTTCCTCTGTAAATTCCAGTGACCAGAAAACCTTTCAACCCCCACTCTTTCCCATCCTTCCCCAGAAATTCCACCAAGCATATCCAAGGCAGCCATAAACAAGCAAAGAAAACAGGTAATCAACTTGAAATATAAACTCTAGGTAACTTTTCAAACTGTTAAAGTCTTTATAAACAGTTCATCCATCCTTGAACAAACTGGGTAGATTCACTGAAAGATCCGAAGATGCCTGCTCAAGCGTTTCATACGTAAACCAGGACCCCTGAACTGAGACTCGGAGCTTGGCTGGATATTGCATGCGGAAAGGAATACCCGCAGCAATAAGTTTTTTGACTGTGGCATGGTAAGCGGCTCGTTTCATACAAGTCTGCCGTGGCAGATCCTGGGTTATTCTTAGAGCAGCATTCTCCCACTTAATGCTTTGCAGCTCCCTTGCTTTATCAATAACGTGTTGTTTTTCCACGAAACTCAAAAACCTCACTATAATTGGTCTTGGTGGGGCATTTGGTGGAGGTTGTGGCATGAGGGAGCGATGTGTCCTTTCAATCTGGTAGTTAGCACCTATTGGGGAAGGACCCACAACTTTTAGCAGAAACTTCTGCAGGAAGGCCACTGTATTGGGCCCTTCTTCTGATTCAGGCAGACCGAGAATCACTATATTTTTCCACCTACTCCTGCCCTCCAAATCTTCACTCTTCAATTGTAGTTGTTGTATTTGTTGGTGCAGTTGCACTAATTCGGGTTCTGCTTTCTCCTTCCACCTCTCCACTGAAGCCATTCGGGCCTCGGTATTCCCCATCCTTCTTGCAAGGCCCGTGAAATCACTACGGAGGGACTTCAGCTCCGAGGAAATGTCAGACAGAGTCTCTTTGAATGTAAGCATCTCCAGTAAGAAGCGATCCTCCGTTAACAGAGTAGTAGATGAAGCCGGGGGCACCACCTTCCTGGCAATAGCCCCTTGAGCCCGCTGCTTTTTTGGTAATTTCTCCGGCGAAGTTGGTGGAGTGTGCCTGGGCAAGGCCTGCTTCATATCGGATTCCATCTCATTAATACAGGCAATCGCAAGGCTAACTGCCTCAATAACTTAACTCTGCCCCTCCAGACAAATCAGAAACAGCTGCTAATTGTTATCGCAGAAGGCTATTTCCACTAGGATTAAACAATAGAGAGGCGAGGTGCTGGAGCTCCGCTTCAGTGCTGCTGCCAGGAACCCTGCATCACATCTTTTTTCTCATCTTTGTTTTGTTAAATTTTTTTCTCTTCCCCTTTGTGGGGGCTCCAGGTTGCTTTCCATCCCTTTGCCTGGCCTTTTGTGCTGGTTGTGGGGTGTGGTTCCTCTTTGAGGAGGGCCCTCTTTATTTTCTGCCTTCAGTTTTGCCATTTTTTTGTTTTTATTTTTATCTGTTTTGTGGGCTTCTCGAACCCCTTTCTTGCTCCAGTCCTCTGAGATGGCCCTCAACTGTAGTCCTTCTCCTGTAGCTCCCCTCCCTCCAAATGAAGCAATGACTTCCATTTTGGTGGTCATTGGTGGTGGAGTTCCCCTGTTCATCTCTCTTCCCTACCTCCCTTCCACAGTAAATTAGTGCCACTGCAGTTGTGGACCTGGGCACCCAGCTGACTGCAGTCCATGCGGCATTCACCAAGAAGGACAAGTTTGGGCAGATGGACCATGAGGTGCAGTAGCAAAGTGTGTCTGGGTGGAAACCAGCACCCGGACCACTAAAGTTCTGTCCTGCCACTGTTCAAGGGCAACCAAAGCACTGGGGTGGGAGCAGAGCTTCCCGACCTCCACCACTAGTACCACCAACAATCGCAGCAGGATCTGGAGGACCCGGGCCAGGCAAAGAAAAAGGAAAGTGCGCTTCATGTGGTAGAGCTATAAAGTGCTGACTCTAAACCATGGCTTCTTTTTTTCTCAGAAAGCAGTGAACCTGTGAGTCTTTAAATTTTTCAGGGAAAATGATTGGGGGGGGCTTGAGCTTATATTAGGGGGGCTTCAGCCTCCCCAAAAACAGCCTGGTGATGCCACTGTTAGTTTCCCCCAGATCCCTTTGCATCCTCTCCACCCACTCCTGGGTGTCCACCCTATTGCAGATTTTTGTGTCATCTGCAAAGAGACACACCTTCCCTTCCAGTTCCTCAGCAATGTTGTTTATGGAGACACTGAAGAGAACAGGGCCTAGCACCAATCCCTGAGGAACTCCACTAGTCACTTCCCGTCCTTCAAGTAACTGCCATTTACCACCACCCTCTGCCTCCTGTTTTCCAACCAGTTGGCTACACAGCTCAACATCTTCTCCTTGACCCCTAGGCTGCTATGTTTCTTTATTAGCCACCTTCAGTTATTTTGTGTTTTTATTTTCTTATTGTACACTTAGGGCAGGAGGTAGGTCTCAGGGTGTGTGTGTGTTTGTGTGTGTGTATGTGTGTGTAAATAGTACACTGGGGAGTTGTTAGCCAGTGGTCTGGGGAATTTAAGTAGTACAGCGGGGGTTTGATAAATGAGTTGGTGGGGGAGGGATAGAGAGTATCCACAGGTAGTGAAAGTAAAAAGAGAGGAGGAGGAAGAAGGAGAGAAAAAGGAAAAAAAGAGCTCCTGGGGGGGCAAACAGTGCTTCTGGGAATTGTTAGTCTATAGGATGGGGCTAATCTATTGTATTGGGGAAGTTTTAGGGGTAGCAGGAACGGTCTAGAAATAGGGAGCAGCTATGATGAGAGTGGTGCAGTGCAGTGGCTGTGGGGTGGCAGTCTTCAGGGAGACCATCTGAAAACTGTGGTGGTGCACCATCTGCAGGCACCTCTCCAACCTGAGGAAGGAGTTTGCCAGACTCAAGGCTGAGATGGCTTAGATAAGGAGGATCTACCCACCCACTCATAAAATCCTAAATCTGCCTCTTCTACCTCAAAGGGTTCTGGGAAAGAGGAGCGGCTGGACAACGGTCGGCTCAGGGAGAGTTAGGGTGGTGGAGCATAGGCACATCCTAAATCTCATACCACTATGGAACTCCTATGCCACACTGACAGGGTGGGACTGTCCCACATAGGTACCTGAAGTAGTGGCTGGTATGGATGTAGAGGTCCTTCATGGTGGAGACCCCAAGGGGGGAAGCTGAGGACCCCGGAGGAGGAGGAGGAAGCTAATCCTGGTGAGGGACTTGATAGTAAGGGAGATACAGTTGGTGGCCAGGAGGGATAAGGAGAGGGTGGTAAGGTGCCTTCCCAGTGCCACAGCTTGTAAGGATGGAAGGAGGATCCTACGGATCACAGGGGAGGCAGGGAGGAAGGGAGAGCTAGATGTCATTGTCCACTTGAGGACAAATAACCTGACTGGAGAGAGGCTAGAAATGGTACAGGAGGAGCTCAGGAAATTGGGGAGGGGTCTTAGACAAGTAGCACAATCTGTTACTTTCTCGGAGGCACTACCCATCCATGACAAGGGAGATAACAGGAGGCTCGGCACCAGGGAATTCAACTTATGGTTGAAGAAATGGTGCAGGGAAGAGGGATTAGGATTTATTGGAGACTGGGGCTTGACCTGGAGGGATTGAGGCCTGTGCATGGGCAATGGCCTGCATCCCTCCAGGAGGGGAACTGAGATCCTCAGCGAAAAGTTTAAATGCTACATTAGTAAGCATTTAAACTAGCCAAGTGGGGAAGCAGAATAAGGCAGGCTGACATAGTCTGTCCACACCCCACATGCTTGCAGGGTCAGCAGTGGGAATCCTGAGGGTGAGAAATTCCAAAAGAAACAAACACAAACAGATAACCAAATAGAAGCGGGAGGAGGAAAGAGGAAAAATAACAGTGGAGGTAAAGGGGAAGGGCATAAGGACATGATAAGGAAGTCTGGGCAACTAGATGGCAGGCTTAGAGGCCACCAAGGCAGCAGGAAACCTGGACATAGTAGCAATTACAGAGATCTGATGCAATGAAAACCAGGACTGGGATGTAGCCATACCTGGGTATGTTCTATTCAGGAGGGTCAGGGTAGGAAAGAAGGGAGAAGGGGTGGCTCTTTACGTGAAGGAGAACATAAAGGCCACAGAAGTATAGGGGGCAGAGAAAGTGGAGGTACTGTGGGTCACCCTAGAGACAGGGAGGGAGCCACCATATGAATAGAGGTGACCTACAGACCTCCATCACAGGGGGAAGAGGAAGATAAGGATATGACAGAAGAAATCCAAGGGATGGCAAACAAGGGTGAGGTACTGCTAATGGGGGACCTCAATCTACTAGATGTGAATTGGAGCCTACCTGCTGCAGCAACAGTTAGAAGTAGGAAATCATAGACTCCTTGCAGGGGGCCTTCCTGAGGCAACTGGTTAAAGAACCCACTGGTGAGGGGGAGATACTGGACCTGGTGCTGTCAAACAGGGACACTGTCGCTGACGTCACAGTGGGAAGCCACCTGGGGACCAGTGACCATCGTAGAGTGTGGTTCAGCATAAGGACCTAACCAGAATCTAACCACACTAAGATAAGGGTCCAGGACTTCAGGAGGGCCAGTTTCTAAAAAAATGGGAGAGTGCCTCAGGGAAGCTCTAGCAGAAATAGGGAAAATGGGTGGAGTAGAGCAAACATGGGTGAAGTAAAAAAAGGCAACTGAGAAGGCAACTAACCTCTGTGTCAGGCAGGTGAAAAAGAGCAAGAGAAAAAAAAAAGATTGTTTTGGTACTCCAGGGAAGCAGCAGAAAAGATTAAGGAAGGGAAGCAGGCATTCAAAAGATACAAGTCGACACAGAAGGAAGAGGATAGCGAGAGATCTTCTTCAGGGGTATCTCAGTTATCAGGTTACACTGTAAGAACTTCACCGTCAGTGAAGCAGGATCCACACGGGAGATCTGCAGCAGTGTGGGGCCGCCCACACCATTAACATGCATCAACAGCATCAAGGCTATAAAGGTGGGTGGCCCTTCTCCTTCCTCAGTTCTTTCCTGCCTTCAACTTTTATGCATGGGTCTCCGCGGAAGCTCTGGCGCAGTTTTGCACCATTTTCACCTACGGCTTTTTCTTATTACTTTTAGAATCTCTTTTTTTCTAAGAGATTAATTTATTTTGTTTATGTTGAGAGTTAATCCTTCCACCTCGCTCTTCCATTGCTGCCACTGCATTAAGAAGATTGCCTCCACAGATGAACATTCTCTCTGTGTCTGCTGTCTTGGGCCTGACCATGAAGTCCCTGACTGTGAACGCTGCCAGAAGTTTAATCAGTCAACCCTCAGGAAACACAAAAAGGCTTTAAAAAATTTCCTGATGGATCAATAGGTAGCCAGTTCAGGGCAGGGATCCTCTGGGGTCCCAGCCTCTCAGTCACCAGCAGGGTCGTCATGTTCCCAGGCCTCTAAGGCCTGAGACAAGCCCTTGGGGAAAAGTCACAAAAAGGACCAAGATCAGGACCACTTCCCCCGACAGCGGTCCCATTCCCCGACGGCCACCCCTCCGTCATCTGGGGGTTCTTCATCGGCTGCTACCATACAGATGTACAAAGTTGCTGTCCAGGTACAGATGTACAAAGTTGCTGTCCAGGTCTCTGTGCTCTCCAGACCCATACCAACAGTGCACCCACCCGCGATGCTCAGGGCGGCCAGTTGTCAACCTATGGGTCATCGGCCCCTACCTCATCGAAGACAGGCTTGTTATTGATGTCCCTCTCATTGAAGTCTGACCCATTCGGGTTCTGCAGGCTCATCCAGTGCGTCATCTGTGCCTGCACCATCAACCCCCCCCCCAACCAACACATCCTTCGAAGGTAGCCAACCTGAATTAAATTTTAACCAAGTTTACCTCTGTGACTGTTCACCAGCTGAGCGCATATTGTTTATTTATTTATTTAGTTTTTATTGACCAGGAAAGGAGGGCTAGACAATTCTGCCTATTTTCAGCCTCATCCCAGGGAGGGGGATACAGATGGATGCCAACTGACACTGAACCAGATTAAGCTGTTGATGCTGTTTTTAGTGAATGGGGGAAATGTGGCCAGGATACCGGGGGAAATTCCTCTGCTCTTTTCAAGAAGTGCTGTGGGATCTTTAACATCCACTTGAACTACCACCGGTACAGGCAGATGGGACTTTGGTTTAAGGTCTCATCTGAAAGATGGCACCTCAGGAGTGCAGCACCCCCCCCTCATGCTACGCCACAGTGTCAGTATTGGGATTTAACCCAAGTGCCTGGTGTGGGGATAGAACCCACAGCCTTGTGATCTTCCAGCCTCAGAGGTGAGTATGCAACCTGCTGAGCCACTGACACAGCTATATAGGCCCACATCATTGGCACTGTCAATGGCAGCTTCATTGACTCCTCCTCACCAGCCATGGGAAGCTCCCCGCAGGCTGTCGTTGGTGCCTCCAGCGTTTGACCTAGGCTTAGAAGAGGTCAACATCAAGGAACAGTACCACCCTGATCTCATTGTTACTGATGAGGATGAGCAGGTAGAGGAGGTCCTCACCTCAGACAGATCCACAGCTTCCTCTGTCAGTGAGGATTCTGTTAAACACACCCCCTAGGTCTCCTCCTGAGGACCCCAGATTTTTCTATGTTAATAAGCAGTTGTCCTCAGCTACTGGTTTCCATACTAATGAGGAAGATGTCACAGGAAAGGATCTGGTGGACTTTCCAGTGATCCCAGAGTCTTCCCCCAAAATAATTCCTCCTATTCTACCTGCCTTAAGGAATGCTGCTACTGCAGCCGAGCACAGGCCAGACATGGTGCCAGCTATGCCTCACAGGGCAGATAATCTTTACCATGGCCCCAGGTGTTTCCTTACTATGCTGCCCAGCCAGAAACTGATTCAGTGGTTATTAAGGCAGCTCATGTCAGGTCTAAGGTGCCTAAGCACCTGAGCTCTCTTTCCCCTGACAAAGATTCTCATAGAATCAACCTTTGGGGCAAGAGGGTTTATGCCTCCTCCACCCTTGGGCTGAGGATTGCCAGTTACCTCTCTCATATGGTGAAATATCAGAACTCTATCTGGTAGAAGTGCAAAGCTGCCGCTCAAGCTCTCCTGGAGGGCACACAGAAGCAGGAGGTTCTCAAGTGCTTGCAGACCACTGATGATGTTAACAAGCATCTCCTGAGGGCCCCTTTATGATATCTCAGACAGTATTGCCAGAACTGCAGCCACTGGCATTTGTCTTCATAGGCACTCCTGGCTGAGGGTCTCTGGCTTCACTGCTGATGTTCAGCAGAAGGTGCTAATTGTCCCTTTCAATGGCACTAAGTTGTTTGGGCCTGATGTCTAGGACAACATTAATGATTTGCAGGCATCCGGCAGGCCAATAAAGTCTGTCCACTACCTCTACCATATGCAGCCTAAGGGTAGACAGTGCCTTCCCTTTCGCAAGGCATCCAATAGACCAGGTGCAGCATCTCGGCCCCAAGGCAAGTGAAGAATCTCCTCTGCCTTGCTCACCCCCTCCGATGCTGGAGCCATAGCTAAGCATCCAAGAAGTGATGGATCAGCCCCAGTGGCTGGATCCACCTCTGCTTGACTCCTTGCCAGACCCCCCCCCTTCCGGTCCTCTACCAAGAGGTGGTGATCGGAGGTAAATTCTACCTCCATCTAAATCAATGGAGAACCATAACTTTGGATGCCTGGATTCTACAAATCATAGAAAGAGGTTACTCACTGGATCTCCTCAGGTAGCCTCCAGAATCCCCCCCCCTCCAATTACTCCTTGACTTATTTGTCCATTCTCTGGGTGGAGGTGCAGTCCCTTATGCATGAGCAGGCCATCGAGCCAGTACCCAGACACCAGAGAAACAAGGGGTTCCATTCCAGGTTTTTCCTGATCCCCGAAAAGACTGGGGATCTGAGGCTTATTTTAGATCTAAAGGACCTAATCTGTACGTCCAAAACCGAAAGTTCCTAATGATAACTTTGCCAGGCCTGATGCCCCTACTCAAGACAGGTGACTGACTCTATTCGCTAGACATGCAGGACTCTTACCTGCATATCTAGGTCTTCCCTGCTCACAGGAGGTTTCTCTGCTTTCTGTTTCAGGGCAAGCATTACCAATTCAAGGTGCTGCCCTTTGGCTTGTCCTCTTTGCCGCAGGTCTTTACCAAGTGCTTAGCAGCAGTAACTACAGCCCACAGAAGAAGGGACTGTATGTTTTTCCCTTACCTAGATGATGGCTCCTCAAAGCCCTGTCCTGGGTGCAACTCCTACAGACTCTGGAGAGATCACTCCAGCTGTTCCTCTCCTTGGGCAATACTGTCAACCTGCCCAAATTTGGTTCTGATGTCATCCCAAAGATGCAATACATAGGGGAGGTTCTCGATTCGGCACAGGGGAAGGCTTTCTTGCATCAGAACAGGGCAGAATGTCTTATAGCCCAGGCTCAAGATGTAGCCCATAGCTGTTTTATTCCTGCCAGGGTGCACCTGAGACTGTTCAGTCTAATGGGACTGCCATTCCCACCATTCCACTAGCCAGACTCTGTATGCACATTCTCCAGTGGACTGTCTGAGTTCAATGGGACCAATGCACGGATGAGGTAGATCAGTTGGTGCTGGTCTCCTTCCCGGTCCACAAAATGCTCCAGTGGTGGGTGGACCCCTTGAACCTGCTGCAAGGAGTACCATTCCAGATCTCTTCTCCACAGCAGATCCTCACCATGGATGCTTAGGATTTGGACTGGGGAGATCACCTGAGTCCCTTTCAGACCCAGGGTTCCTGGTCTCAGGTTGACACCTCCTCGCATATCAATGTCCTGGAGATACGGGTGGTGCTGTATGCTATGAAGGCCTTTCAGAACCACCTTGCCCTGGGTCAGCTGCTGGTGCAGTCCGACATTCTCAGTGTAATGTACTACATCAACAAGTGAAGGGGACTCATTCGGACCCCCCCCTCCATGCAGGGAGGCCATGAGAATGTGGCGCTGGGTGTTAGACCATGGCCTAATACTCTTAGTGGTCCACTTCTCAGGTGTGATAAATATTCTAGCTGACAGCCTCAGCCGGACTCTGTCCAGCATGCATGAGTATGAGCATCTGTCATCTGTTGCAGACGAGTTGCTTGACAGATGAGGTCATCCTGAGTTGGACCTTTTTGCATGCCCTCTCAATGCAAAATTGCCCAATTTTGCTTGCTCGATCCAGGGCCTGGAGCTTTCTGGTGAGACACATTGTCCCCTCCTGTCATGCTTGGCTCCTGAGGACATAGCCATCACCAGGTCTGGAGTCTCCAGCAGAGTGGCGGACATCCTGTTGGCCACCCGGAAGCCTTCTACTTGAGCCATGAAGTGGAAGCGGTTTGCTATCTGGGCTGCCAAACATAATCTGGACCCTTTCACCCATCCGGTGAGCCAGATCCTGGACTTCCTGATCTCTCTGTCTGATTCAGGTCTCCAGTACTCCTCCCTCAAGGTGTATTTTTTGGCTATTTTGGCCTTTCATGAGTCTGTGGGTGACCATATGATAGCTCAGCTGGATGTCTCCCATACCTTTTTAAGGGGACTCCTGCATCTGAAGCCCCCAATCTTTTCTCCCGTTCCAGCTTGGGATTAGAATTTTGTTTTGGAAAAGCTGACCCTGTTTCTGTCTGGGCCAACCACATCTTGCGAGCTATGTTTTCTTTCTTGGAAAGTGTTATTTTTAGTTTCTATTACTTCTGCTTGAAGAATCTCAGAGCTTCAGGCCATCTGGTGCAAGAAGCCTTATTTGACTTTTCACGAAGACAGAGTGTCTTTACACACAGATCCTAATTTTCTACCTAAGGTGATTTCTGAGTTTACACTCAACCAATCTATCCACCTTCCTGTTTATTTTCCAGAGCATGCCAGTTCAGAGGAAGCACTGCTCCATATGTTAGTTGGGCCCTATGCAAGAATGGGCAGGACATATGCACCAGAGGTGCGTATTCCGCCCCAATAGGGTCCTACCTGTGAACAGGTGCATGCCGTCAGTATTCACCATTGTGTGCCACCTGTCCATTGCCCTGCCCCCCGGTGTGCAGGACTACATGAGGCAGCCAGGGCCGGGGCTGCAGACCCAGCCGGGCATCCAATCAGATGCCTGGTCTGGATCGCTCAGTGGATCCCTTCTGCGGCGAGGTGTGCATTGGCAGCGCGCCCTGCAGATGATCAACGGCCAGTGGTTGTGGTGGTGAGAGAAGGGCAAAGCCACTGGCCCTCTGATGTGGTACCAGAGCTGTGTGCAGGAATGGGGAGGGGGGTCTGTCGGCAGTGCAGGCGGGCTGTATTCCATGTCTAGATCCCACCTGAAGCAACAGGGGCCGGTGACTGGGGTGGTCCAGCAGTGGCATTGGGGGTGGGAGGCCAGCATCCTATGTCCAGTGCCCCTATGTGGGGATGTGTGTGGGGTGGGAAGGTGCCTGGCAGGGCCCCACACCAATGTGTACAGGGGCAGGTGGCAGCAATCAGGGTGGGCGGGCTATCTGCCCTGTCCCGGCGGAGTCCCAATGTTTGCATGGGGTGCATAGGGGGCTTACAGCAGGGTTCCCCGTGGTTTACCCTGTGCCCCCTCTGTACACCCACGGCCTGCACTACGCACCTTTGTGCATGGCACGTAGTGCTGGCACACCCACAACCCACCCCTGGTGCGGTGCAGTCCGCGTACCCGGGAGGATTGGTGTTTTGGTCTTGCATACCCCCCTTTAATGCATCCCGTGTGGGGGGCATGTGGGATGCGGAGTGGCTGTGCGCCCCAGATACATACGTGTAGCCACTCTGCTCCAATAGTGCATAGGGCCAGTTGTGTGCAGAACTTTGAAATACTACCTGCTTCGCACCAAGGAATGTAGAAAGTCAAAGCAGCTGTTTGTTTCCTTCACCCCAGGTAGAGAGGGTGTTTCAGTTTCTAAGCAATGTTTATCAAAATGGTTGGTATTGTGTTCTACTACAACAAGTATGGCAAAGAATTGCCTGGAGCAGTTAAAGATCATTCCACAAGGGGCATGGCTACCTCTGTGGCTTGTTTCTGAGGGGTCTCGGCCACTGATATCTGTGCAACTGCCAACTGGAGTACCATCCATTCTTTCACCAAGCACTAAGTCTGAAGATTGCCTCAAGAGCCGATGCAGGTTTTGGCAGGGCTGTGCTACAGGACCTCCTGTCTTAAGTTTATGGTTGACCTTCCTCCCAGACTGTCTGTTTGCACCTGTAACTGCTTTGGATTCATTCCAATGGTGTGACCTGATCACTGAGATACCCCCGAAGATGATAGAACATTTACATAAGAACTTACCACAACAGTAGATCTTTGAGGAGATCTCAGTCATCAGGTCTGCTTTCCCTACAACTAGCCCCCTTTTTGGGGCTCCTTTCTGGAACTGGGTGTCTGGTATATCCAGCCTTTCATATGGGCCTGGGCACCTCTCTCTATCCTCTGTCTCTCGTGGCTAGAGCTATGCTCCCTTTGTCTCTAGAGGGGAAAGAACTGAGGAGGGAGCAGGGCCACTCATGCCTTCATAGGGTTGATGATGTCAAGGGTGTGGGCAGCCAAAGTGGTACTGCTGAAAATCTTCTTTCTGGATCCTGCTTCACCGACAGTGACGTTCCTATGGAGTGACCTGATGACTGAGATCCCCTTGAAGATCTGTTATGGTAAGTTGTTATGTAACTGTTCTTTATCAGGAGAAACAAAGTGAGGCAGGTAAGACAGTTAGGAGGACAAAAGCACAAATGGAAGAAAACATTATCAAGTCAGCAAATGGGGGATAAAACATTCTTCAGGTACATAAGCAAAAGGAAGAAAAGTAAGGCAGGAGCAGTAAAACTAACTGGGGAAGGGGGAAGTGTGGAAGAGGACAAGAAGAAAAAGAAAGCAGACATATTGAACAAGTATTTTTGTTCAGTATTCACAAAAGAAGAGGTAGGTGACGGGCCTCAGATAGGGGAAAAGGGTATTAAGGGAAGAGAGGTGGACACTAGCCCTTTTACGGAGGAGCGAGTCCTCAGGGAACTAACAAGGCAACGAGTAGACACAGCAATGGGGTCGGACAGGGTTCATGACAGAATACTGAAGGAGTTAAAGGAGGAACTGACTGTGCTTCTAATGGGCCTGTTCAATCTATCACTGGATACGGGGGAAATTCCAGGGGACTGGAGGAAGGTGGATGTGGTCCCACTACACGAAAGTGGAAATAGGAAGGAGGCAGGAAACTACCCGACCAGTAAGCCTAACTTCGGTAGTGGGCAAGGTCATGGAAACACTACTAAAAGAAAGGATTGGGGAACACCTAAAAACCAGTGGATTATAGGCTCTGAGGCAGCATGGATTCTCGGGGGGGAGATCTTGCCAAAAATACTTGATAGAGTTCTCTGACTGGGTCACCAGGGAGGTGGATCAGGAAGGTGTGGTGGATGTAGCGTACCTGGATTTCAGATAGGCCTTTGACACTGTTCCACACAAAAGACTAGTAAACAAACTGGGCAGCCTGGGAGTGGGACCAAGAATAGTAAAATGGGTATGAAATTGGCTAAGTAACAGAACTCAGAGTGTGGTGGTGCAGGTAAATGGAGTTCACTTGGAAGAAAGTAAGGTAACCGGGGGGGTGCCACATGGCTCAGTACTAGGACCAGTCCTCTTCAATGTCTTTATTACTGACATTACATAAGGGCTGAAAGGAAAGGTACACTTGTTCACAGATGACACAACAATCTGCAATAGAGTGGACACATGGGGGTAGGGATGAAGGAGGATCTGAGAAAGCTAAAAGACTGTCAAGGGTTTGGGAACTGTGCTTTAATGCCAAAAAGTGCAAAATTATGCACATGGGGCACAAAAACTCAAGGGCAATGTGTATCAGTTGTGGGGGAGGTGTTATCAACCATAAAACAGGAAAGGGATCTGGAGGTCATCATATCTGATGATCTGAAGGTAGCAAAACAGTGTGATGAGGCAGTGGGAAAGACTAATCAGATGATGGGTGTATAGGAAGGGGTATCACCAGCAGAAAGTGGGAGGTAGTGTTAGCCTTATACAGATCAATGGTGAGGCCCCACCTGGAGTATTGTGTCCAATTCTGGAGGCCCCATCTCAGTAAAGACATAGATTGGGTGGAGGCAGTACAGAGAAAGGCAACCAAAATGGTGCATGGCCTGCATCAGAAGCCATATGAGGAAAGACTCAGGGAATTAAATATGTACTCTCTGGAGGAGAGGAGAGAAAGGGGGGATATGATAGAAACATTCAAAATACCTCAATGGTTTCAATAAGGTACAGGAAGGTAGCATTCTGCACAGAAAGAGATGCTCAAGGGCAAGGGGGCATGATATGAGGCTGGAAGGAGAGACTTAGAGGAAATGTGAGGAAATACTTTTTTATGCAAAGGGTGGCGGGCACCTGGAACAGCCTACCAGCAGAGGTAGCAGGTACCAAAATGGTAACAGGGTTGAAACATGCATGGGATAGTCACAAGGGGATCTTAGTAACAGGGTGGGGGGGTAATGCCAGAGATTGATTAGGGTCTATGGTGGCACAGTAGGCAGGAACTTGCAGCAGACTAGGTGGTCGAGGAGGTCATTTTCTGCAGATATCTTCTATGTTTCTGTTTCTGTGTGGTACATTGTCAAAGGCCTTTCTGAAGTCCAGATAGGCCACATCCACTGCTCTCCCCGATCCACCTTCCTAGTTACCCAGTCAAAGAAATCTATGTGATTCATTTGACATGACCTCCCCCTATAAAGTCGTGCTACCAATGGTCCTCTAGCCCATGTGACTCCAGATACTCCATCAGTCTCTCCTTCAGTAGGGACTCCATTAATTTACCCACCAGATGTGAGACTGATCGGTCTGTAATTACTGGCCTCCTCCTTGCTGATGCTGTTGTGCAGAGGGACCACATTAGCTCTCCTGCAATCCTATTGAACCACCCCCATCTCCAGGGAGGTGCTAAATAGTGTTGCCAGAGGGGGGTGCCAGCAGTGTGCACAGTTCCTTAAATACGCTTGGGTGAACCCAGTCCTGTACCATCGCCTTGTTTTCCTTT
This sequence comes from Neoceratodus forsteri, assembly GCA_016271365.2. Classification (NCBI taxonomy): domain Eukaryota; kingdom Metazoa; phylum Chordata; order Ceratodontiformes; family Ceratodontidae; genus Neoceratodus; species Neoceratodus forsteri. The sequence goes on along the minus strand of CM057453.1, from coordinate 1,335,048,092 downwards.
AGGGCTTCTGTGATGAAAATCCCACACCAGAGACTTCTAGTTCACTGCCACCACCAGGTTTTTACAGGGACAGAAACCTGGAAACCTGCTTCTTACCTCCTCCTTGCACAAAGTCAGGAAGGTCAACACAATAACTGGGTAGAATGCCCTTCAGGGATGGATTGCAAACAGAGTCCAGTAGAAATAATAAAATTACCTTAGTAAATAAACATGCAGCCACTTGTTCTATCAAAAATAGATTCTTTACTAGTGACTACAAGTATTTACAAGCAGGATATATTTACATTCGGACAAAAGGTTTACAAGGTTATTAGAAATTAAATTAAATGGAATTACACAGGCAGTTGACAGATAGAAGAATCTGAGCTTTCCTCACTCTATAAACTATACCTGCCCCTAGCTACAAAGACACTGTCTAAACTGTTCTATACTCACAAAGTAGCTAGCTGTTTGTGGAAGGGCACCCCCCCTCCTCCCCCCTGTCATCTTTGGATGTTTGGATGTTGACTTTCCCAGAAAAAAGAGAAAGTGGAAGAGCTGGCTTTCAGCACTTCTTTTATCCCCTTTACTGTGGCGGGTGGTCTCACCCCTTTTGAGTGACAGTTCCCTGCTGTTCACATGTGTGTTTGTGTGGATGATATCATCCAAGCCAACTTGCTCACTTCACACCCCGACATTCCTTGGTCTAACTTTATGACTCTGTTTTCCAGGATGTCGGAGGTGTCCCACCCCACACCTTTGCCTTTCAGTATGCCTAAGGTGTTCAAACTGGAACTCTCATATCTGCCTTTTAGGATCTGTGGCTAGATGTTCCCAAGGGAAAATTTCCCATAGCAGCTGAGTTAGCCAATATTTCCCATGAGATCTGCTTGGACATGTGTAAGCCCGCGCCTTCTGTGAGGCTTTAGGAGGACTGGTCTGGGTAAAAAAACTTTCCCCCGACCCTTTTAGGGTCCAGGGGGACCATAAACAAAGGCAGACATCACTGCTGCAGCAGGAAGGAAGAAGAGAAAAAAAAATGTTGACTGTTTTTTTGCCTGGGAAGGGCTAGGCCAATCAGCAGGGAGCCTGAGAAAGGCTATAGATAGCCCCAGGAGCACGACAAAAATCCAGTACCCAAAGAGAAAAGAGACCAGAAGAGACTGCACTAAGGGCTGTAGCCCCAAGCTGTGATGGCTGGTCTAGACTCCTGCAGGCACTAAGCTACAGTGCTGGGACTGCTGAATAAAAAGAGAAACTGGAACTGTTTGCAAAAGAGCCCAAGTGGATTGCTACTAATTCGGGCTGTATTTTCCAAATTGTTTGCTACAAAAGCTGCTTAAGTCCACCGGAGGGTAGTGAAGATTCCTGATAAGACATTTGAGAATCTGGGGCTTGTCTTTAGCTCAGAGGACCTCACTTTTGGATTTACAAAAGACTTTTACCTAATTGCTGTTCAAGGAAATTGCACCCCAGGGTGTTCTGCCTGAGACCCCAGCCTGGGATCGGGATCTACATTGAACTGTTCCTGCCAGAACAATGCAGCTGCAGTTCATCTTTAGCCGAGAAGCTCCTGCCCTAGCTGCTGCCTACCAAGTGTTTCAGAGGATTTCACCAGAATGATCAGAAGCCATGGACATCCTTTTCAGCTGCACCATGTCAGCTAAGTACAATTTTGCCACCAGGGGAATAACAAATAGTTGCTGTTGTTCCAAGTTGCTTTGCCTTGTGTTATTTATTTGTATAGGGCCCCAATATCGGCCAACCCACAGCATCGCAGACCTGTCACCATAGTGGGGAACCCCAAAAGACATTGGGACATGTCTGGCACCAGACGGGTGGGAGTGTGGGGGAAGTTGCATTGAGTGTTATTGATGGTATTACTGGTATAGTTACGGGGGTTGGAAAGTGTTATATAAGTGCCTAACCTAACCTTATTTTCTTGCAGCCAAAGTTGCCAGTCCTACTCCTTCCAGTAATAAATACTTGCTGTTCTTATGGTAATTGCTGTCTCCATGACTGTTTTGGGGTATTGTGTATTGGGGAGTGTCTGGAAGGGTCAGGGAGATGGAAGTATTGTTCCTGGGGAACAGGGAAAGGTCACTAGTTATTCTGCCTGAGTTCTCAGGTGGAGGCACCATACCACTGAAGGTTCAGTGATCATAGTCCTGTCTCACAAGGACCCAAGCCGGCTCCCTCTAGCTGCAAAGAGGGCCCCGGAGTCAGTACTCAGGACCGTCCAACAACCTACCCTACACATGTGAGAACACAGCTTCCAACCCCTGACAGATTCTGTCTTCAGTAAATGAACTTGCATCCACTCCCCCCAACCCCCAGTTCCTGTTAATACATGTTGGCCCATCATTCACCACCCCCCCTCACATTGTGAAGACTGAGCAGAAGTATATGTTTAAAATATTAGATTTTTCTTGGTCCTTGTAGTAGGGAGTATTCCTGGAACATCCTATCTGTTAGTTAAAAAAGTCTGTTGCAACAGCATGTCCCTATCCTTTACTATCCCTTTTCTTCTTTCTGTGTTTTTCCCCCATCTTATAGGCAGGCCACCTGTCAGATGGCTCTCTTGCGCTTTACTGCCTCTGCTTTTCTAGGCTATTCCAGGAATCCCCCATTGCAATCCTTCCCCGAAGTAATTTGCGTTCCTGCATGAATGTGCATATGTGCGAATTAGAGCAAGCGAGTCGCACTCGCTAAAATAATAAAAGGGCTAAGAAACAGGGTAAAAGCCAGAAATTTAGCTTCTAGACTGCCTCTTTAGGTTTTTCCTGTGTGTTAGTGACACAGGTTAGGCAGGGTTTGTAAAATAATGAGAAGTCCCTTGTGGTAACTTGCAATAAGCAAACAGGCTGCTGTTTAAACACAACTGAGGAAAGTGTTACTATCTGCCTGACTAGGAAAAACTTTTCTGTGTTTTGAACAGCACAGGTTAGGCAGGGCTTTTAGTAAAGAAAAGTTCAGCATTGCAGCTAGTGCATTCAGGCAATGAAATACTGAATAAATTACTACTGTTTGCAGTCCAATGGAGGAATAGTCTTCTGGTTACTATGACATGAATCCAGCAAAGAAAGCAATTCAGAACAATGTTTTATCAGGAAAGGTTTGCCTTGGGCTGCTGTTTAGGTTTTAAACATTGTTTAACCCTGCTGTATATCTGACTTGGAAACAATCAATATTTCTGAATTTAAAATGCTTAGAGAGGAAATGTAGTGAGGTATTAATGTTTAGAAAGAAAGAAATGTTAAAATAAAGTACCTGTGGTGTTTTTAGTATTTTTTACTTAGGCATTTCCTGGTAGTTGCAGTTTGGGGAGTGGCCCTGTTGCTGCCTGATCCTCTCCTGTCCCAGCCTTCTATAGAGCCGGCCGGCCTCTGTGTTTCCATCTATATTGGGTTGAAGACATGTGGGAGGAACCAAGACAGCAGGGAGCCACCCTCAACAAACATATTACGCCATAGAATGATTTAAATATGGTTCTAGCACTGAAAAATGAAAGATGTTCAAATTAAACTGCATATAGGATGCTTAGTAGTAAATAATAAAGTGCATTTAACAAAATAAAGTTTAAATTTTCAAAAGGGGGTGGAACTTCATAACACCACCTGACCCATCCATATATATAGAGGGCTCAGTTGAGCTTTGGTAGTGAAGGAGTAGGGAGCAGATGTTATAGCTCTGCAGATGGTCTGATTCCTCCTTGGACCCTAGCTCCTCCTAGTGGTCAAATGCTATAATTTTGTCTGTTACTGCATATTTCAGTTATCTCTCTTTAATTTTATTTGGTCGCTGTACAGTTCGATTCTTTATTTTCATCGAGTTCTGTTTGCTGAATAAAAGCTATTTTGAGTTCATTTTATGGGTGTCTGCCTCCATCTATCCCCCCATGTCTACAGTCCTCCTCTGCACAGTCTCTCCTCCCCCAAACTCCTGGTCTCCTGATTTTCACTATACTGCCACTTGTCTTCCTCTTTTAGACATATACCTGAAACAAGTCTTGTTCCCCTTCTTGACTTCCTGGGCTATCCTCTCCTCACTTTTATCTTTACTGTCCTTACCCTGCTTCATGCCTTTGTTTCTCTATACAGTACATACCTCCCTAACCACTTCTGTCTGGGTCTCCTTATTCTTCTTGAAGGCAGTTTTTTTCTCCCTTACTGCCTTAGCCACTAACTTAGAGAACCACAGTGGCCTCTTTCTCCTCTTACCCTTGTTTATTACTTTAAAATAGCTTGCTGTTACCTTAGTTATTCCCTCCTTTATTCTATTCAATTGTGCATCCACTCCCCCCAGCTATTCTCCCCTTCAAGGTATTTCCTGAGGCAGTCTCTCATTTCTTTAAAATCTGCCTTCCTGAAGTTCAAGACCCTTGCCATACTGTGGTTCTCTGATAACCAATCCATATCCCAAGCCACACTGTATGATAATCGCTAGTACCCAGCTTTCTACCCACTGTGACATCTGTAGTGCTGTCCCTCTTCTTAAGTACCAGGTCCAACACTGCCCTTTCCCTAGTGGGATCTGTAACAAGCTGCCTGAGAAATATCCCCTGCAGTGAGTTTAGGATGACCCTACTCCTAGTTGTAGCTGCAGCCATCATGTTCCAGTCCACATTCAGCATATTAAAGTAATCCATAATTACTGTTTCCACTTTACCTGCCATTTTGATTATGGCCTTCCTCAAACCTCTGTCCAATTCCTTCCCCATGTTGGTGGCATGTACACCACCCCCACCCCCACTGGACAACATTTCTAATCCAACCAACCCAAAGAAGCTCCGACCTCTTTTCCCCCACAGTGTCTTTGTAATTCTGTTTGCCTTTATATTTTTCCTTATGTATAAAACAACTGCCCCTTTCCTTCCTGCCCTGTGTTTTTGAAACATGTTGTACCCTGGCATTACCACCTCCAAGCTGTGCTTGTCATGGTGCCATGATTTTGTTATGGCCACCAGATCCAGGTCAGCCTCAGCAATGATAGCCTCAAGGTCAGGAACTCTGATAGCCTCGAGGTCAGGAATTTTGTTCCCCAGGCTCCTTGCATTGCCGCACATGGCTCTTCACATCTTTTGTCCCTCCCTGCCTGGATCCAACCTTCACCCTTTTCTGTCCACTGGTACTAGAAAACATAGATTTTGTCGGCAGAAGAGGACCTCTAGGCCAATCCGGGCTGCCTCTCGTCCCTGCCTATTACATCACCACTGATCCTAATTGGTCATAGGTTTCTCCCTCCCTCCCCCATTCTTTTTACCTAATATGTCCCTGTGCCTATCCCACACATGGTTGAAGCTCCCTACAGTCTTTGCCCCCACTACCTCCTCTGGCAGGCTGTTCCAGTCATCCACCACCCTTTCTATGAAGAAGTATTTCTGCAAATCTGTCTTAAACTTTCCCCCTCTCAGCTTCATTGCATGCCCTCTTGTTCTAGTGCCTTCTGTTCTCTGAAATAGACCCTCCACTTGCACCTTGTTCACTCCTATGTGGTGTTTGTAGGTTTCAGTCATGTCTCCCCTTGCTCCCCTCTCTTTCAGGGAGTACATGTTCTGTTCCTGCAGCCTTTCCTCATATAGCTTCTTGTGCAACCCCCTCACCATTTTGGTTGCCCTCCTCTGTACCGCTTTCACAATTTCAATGTCCTTGCAGAGGTGAGGTCTCCAGAACTGGACACAGTACTCTAGGTGGGGCCTCACCAGTGAGGGATACAACAGCAGCATCACCTCCCTCCTTCTGCTAGAAATCCATCTCCCAATACACCCCTGCATCCTGCTAGCCTTTTCCACTGCTTTGTCACATTGCCCAGCAACCATGAAGTCACCCCAGGTCTCTGTCTTGCTTGGTGACGCTAGTAGTAATTAAGTAATAGTTTATTGATCGACTTAAATATGTCATTACAATCCATAATACACACACTATTAAAAACATAAGATTATAAACTTTCACAATATATATACATATTTCTCAATCAATTATTGATAGATTTCAGTTCTTATGTTAATAAGTCAAACTGCCTTCAGTTGATCTGTACAATACCACAATTTTTGTAAATGAGTTATCACACACCTATAATAACATACATGCATCATATCCTGTATATCATTTGCTGTTGAAATATCAAGCAAGAAATAGGGTCATTCCAGTTTTTACCAAATTCTACTAAGGTGTTACATATATTGTATAAAAGTAAGGATAGACTTTAAAATATTAAATTAACAATCTGTCCTTATGTACATTTGATCCAACAATTGGATCTTGCATTATTTTTTCAAATGTAGTTTCTTCTGCTCAGTAATTTTAAAGAAGGAGGTCACAGCTTTTAATGTCTGTATACAGTGGGATTTCAAAAGGTATACCACAAGGTATTCAGGTTCAAGCTCTAGGTAATCCAAAATGTTTCCCAATAGTTGTTTCCTAAATTTGTCATAAAGTAAGCATAATATTACCAGATGCTTGAGGTTATCTATGTCCATACTAGAGTTACATAAAACTTCCCCCTCCTGTCTGTTTTTATTATAGAAATTGGATTTCCCGTTGCTAGTGATACATTCAAATCTGTATCTAGTTAATAACTTCCTATACTCAGGGTTAACTATGAGTTCCAAACATGCTTGACGCTTATGTCTTCTTTTATTCCTTGACATCCACCTGCATACCTTGTATTGTTTACAAAGGGCCAAGTCCTTCTGCATGTAAATATCTCTGATTCTTTCTCTAATATTTAATTTAATTTGCTGAAATGGTACTCTCAAGCTATCTGAAATGCTTTCCAATAAACCAAAGGGTCGTATAGCTTTCTCCACTGTTAGCATACATGAGAACATTATATTTTGTTTTGAATACACTATAGCCTCCTCTAGTCACAGTCTTGGTAAATGTGTTTTATTCATCTTGAATGACTTTAGCCAATAAATTACTTGTCTTTGCTTAATCTGACAATCTATTGAAAGTTGTCCCAATTCCGCTCTTACCATGGCGGAGGGGACACTATTAGGTAAGCCCAAGATTTTTTTCTAAAACTTACTTAGGATTGTTTCCATTTTAATTTTGTCCCTTGAGCCCCTTATTTCCACCCCATAGAGTAACTGACTCCTGATCTTAGCATTCATAACTCTTAAGTTATCTTTTATTGAACGCCCTCCATACTTATAAGCAAATTAATTCAAAACTGACATAAATGTGTGTGCCTTGCTTTCTGCTTCTTTAAGGTGTCTACTCCATGTGCCATCCTGAGATAGAAATAGTCCCAAGTAACATAATTATTTTACCACCTCCAAAGTACGTTTATTAACTACAGCCGAGATATTCAAAGGAGTTGCACCAGTGCAACCTCAGAAATGCACCCTGGGGCAATATTCAAAAGTGGGAATTGCACAGCACAATTCCTGATGCACCGGGGTGCAAAGATAATGTATGTGGCATATCTCTAGGGGGTGTTCCCATGCATGTGTGGCACATCCCAATATTCAGCCTGGGATGTGCAGCACATCTGCTGGCACAACTCAGAGATGTGCTGCATACCTGGGCTCAAAGTTGAGCCCATAAAAAAATGGCTCAACTGCTAGCCACCCACAGGCAGGTCACTGTAGTGCAGTGCACAATACAGCAGCCACCGGCCATGGGTGGCAACCCCTCAACAACACCGTACACAAGCACCCACAGTAGTCCTTGGTACTCTAGTGGTACCCCCTCCCCATCCTGAAACCTGGATCACCCATAGTAACATATATTTACTAGCCCTGGTGGTCCAGTGGTACCCCCATCCTTGTCCGTACCCCCGATCGCCATTATTTATTTTAATGTTCCTGGTGGTCCAGTGGTTCTCCACCCATACCTCCCTGTTTACCCAAAGCATGTTTAAATACCTCTGGCATCTCTTACCACACAGGACTCCCCGGCCCACCCAGCTACCCCCGTCATGAACGGGCAGCTTACTCACCACATACATCCATGGCTGCCCGCCAATGACAGCTATAGTATGTGCTGCAGCTCATTGGTCCACATTGTGGACCAGTGGGCTTGTAGTGCATATTGTAATAGTCATTCACAACTTTGTGAATGAATGAATGAACGAATGACTTAATTCACAAAGTTGGGAATGATCGTTAGTATGCACTGCAAGCCTCATTGGTCCACACTGTGGACCAATGAGCTTGCAGCATATACCGTATGCTGTCATTTGGGTGGCAGCTGCGGAGGTATGGGTGGGTATGCTGCCCGAGATGACTGGGGAAGCTGGGTGGCTAGTCCCGTGGGTGGGGGGTTGGGGGTACCACTAGACTACCAGGGTATTTATAAACACTATTTCAGGCGATCGAGGGCACGGGTGGGAGGGGGGAACCACTGGACCACCATGGAAATTAAAATAAATAATATCACGGCGATTGGGGGTACAGTGGGGAGGTAGGAACCACCAGGGATATTACAACTGCATTACAACAGCGATCGGTGGTACAGGATGGGGTGGGGGTACTACTGTGGTATCTTGTACTGGGACCGCATGCTGTGCAGGGCTCCAGGCACATTTCGCTGGCGAGCCCTGCAAAGCTCACGCAAATGGGACCATAATGACATGCACCTTGCATGCATTATGGCCCCATTTGAATATTGGTGTCTGAATATCAGGAAACTGCACACGGCGTATCTCTGATGCGCTGACGCATTTCCCATTCCTGGTATTCAGACCTGTCTGGGGGATGCGCCTGCACATTGTATTTGTGTGGCTGGCATTTAGTGGTATATTCAGACAAGATGCACCATGGCACATCTCTTTTGAAAATATCCTCTTGTTGCTTCGACGCAACTCAGTTGCACTGCACAACCACTTGTGCCATTGCCAGGCGCAATTTTGAATACCAGACTCTATGTATTTATAAGTGTTCTTGTTACCTCCAAATACCATTCCTTTTGTTTTATCATAATTGTGTACTAGATCTGCCTTATCACATTCTGCAACAAATTTTCCTAGCATCCTTTTAATTCCCATGTAGCTAGTAGAGATTAGTGCCACATCATCGACAAAAAACAGGTATGGGCAAGGTCTATTTCCTATTTTTGGCATGTGGTGTTCTGGGGCATACATATTATTTAATACAGTTTGAAAATATAAGTTAAATAGTATGGGCGAAAGTGTACAGCCCTGTTTGACCCCTATATTGGATTCAAACCATTCAGTTAAATGACCATTGTTGAAATACTGAACATTAGTGTAATTGTTCTGGTAAAGTTGTCTAATAATTCCCAAAATAGATTTATCCATTCCTAAACCCTCCAGTCTTTCCCAGAGTTTATTTCAATTCACTCTGTCTAATGCTGTTTTCAAATCGATAAATATGCAATATAATTTTTGCTTTTTTTACCTTATTATATTTAAATATTAAATGTGTTATTGTAAAACATTGATCTATTGTGGATTGGCCAGTTTTGAAGCCAGCCTGAGCCACATCTATAACTCCTTTTTCTTCTACCCATGCAGTCAATCTATTGTTGATTATTCATGTGAACAGTTTTTTGGTACAGTCTATTAGTCTAATTGGTCTATAGCATTCAAATTTGCTCTTGTCACCTTTTTTAAATAATGGAACTATAATATTCAATTTCCAACTTTCCGAAATTATTTTCTGTTTCCAAATCATATTAAATAAAACTACCAAAAAAGGGATCCATTGGGAAGTTGCCCAGCAAATGACATTGAGAAGAACCCCGTCAGGACCAAGGGCTTTGTGTTTTTTGAAAGAATTTAAAGCTTCTTCGATTTCTTCTCGGGTGAGGGGACTGAATGTCAGGGTATCTAATACGTCTGGCCTATTTGCCCTCATTTTGTCTCAATATTCTTGATCATTTAGGCAAAATAAGTTCTTGAAATGTTATACCCACACCTCAGGTTCTTTATGTGCATTAATTTCTTCTCTATAGTTTTTTTTGTACCCTTATTAACTATATTCCAATTTGTTTTTGCATTTTTTTGAACTTACAGCCTCTTCTAATTCTATCCATAGTTGAACTTGATACCTATATTTGTTCCTTTTCAGCAGCAGCCTATATTCTTTCCTTAATTTATTCATAATTTTATTATTATCCATGCTTGGGTTGTCCTTTAAGGTTCTTAAATGCCAATTGAGTTATCTCTTAGCATCTTTACATTCTTTATTGTACCTAGCATAACCTTCTTTTTTCTTCATAGTTCGTTCATTAATGATGATATTTCTTATATTTCCCAAAGTAGTATTATATTCAATTATAAGCGTCTTAATATCTATATTTTTAGTTAGATTCTGTAAATTTTCTAGAGTGCTGTACATCTTCCTTCCATGATCTGCAGCAGTTCCCCACTGTCAATGGTTTGCCATCCTATACTGTTCTTTTTTATTATTTCTAGTGTGACCATCCTGGGTTCCTTTGCTGTAGGAAGCTGGCCCTCCATTTTAAGTTCTAATGCTAATGCTAAATGTTGACTGTCTAAAATAGTTCTTATCTTCATGTTAACACAACTAGATAGCATATTTAAATTGATCCATATGTAATCAATTATAGATGATCCATTTCCTCCTAAGTATGTATAGTTTCCCAATGTATCTCCTGTTATTTGACCATTTAACAAAAGAAGATTTTTTTTCTCCCAAGACCTTAAGTACACATATATCTTTATTATTTATTGTATTATCCCTTGATTTCCTAATAATGTTAATCATCTTTTTATATCTATTTGTGCCATGCAGTTTATGATGTCTTCTGCTATAACTTGTAAATTACCCATCCTAGCATTTAAATCTCCTGGAATTATTATTTTGCTGTTTTGATGCTCAATTTGAATGTTTTCCAATTCTGTTGATAGTGTTTGCAACCATTCCCTATACCCAAATTTACTATTGTCTGGTGGAAAATATGTGTTGATCAGGAAGAATTCTTCAGGCCCTGTTCCTGAAACCTGCACTATTAATAGATTTTTGCTATTAATATGTAGTTCTTTGGTCCTTATTTTATTAGTCAGCCTGCAAAATGTTGTTAACCCTCCTGCACGCCTACCATATTTTTTTTTACTTTTCTGCTTGTTTTACGTATGACACATAACCATCCAAATGTACATCTCCAGCTATCCAAGTTTCTTGTATACATATATAATTAATGGGTCTCCCCTTTTTCCCATTGGAAGACCGTGACATAATTTGCCGTTATAAAGGAGCATTTATCATGGCAAACATGTGCACAGCTTCCCTTGGTTTGTGAATGCGCCCACCAGTTTGTCCCTTCACGCCGCTTGCCTCTCGCCGCTTCCATCTTCGGTGAAACTTAGCCTCCACGCCATAGGAATTTGGCGGTAGGTTATTTCTTTTTTAAAATCTGATATTTTTCCAAATACAGAGGGACACCAGAACAGCTGAAAACAAAAAAAAAAATCTGCCAGGCTGCTAACAAAAAACGGACCAGAGCGTGGCAGCACCAGAACGTCCAGGGGGAACATCCTATATTTTATATAATTGCTGTAGCACAAAGGGAGACTCAGCAATTATATAAAATAAAATATGGTGTTGTAACTCAAAGTTGGTCGACACTTGGGGTTAGATGCTTCATAAACCCCTCAGCTTTTGCCTCGGGTTTATTATATCATCTCAAACCCCTCAGGTGTGTGTAAACTTCACGTTACACACAGCACCCCATACTTTATTCTATATATAGTGTATAGTGGAATGCTGTTATGCATGAAATTCCATGCCTGGAATATGCTTGTTCTGCTGCAGTAGTGATGTCATTATGTTGTTCTGCTGCAGTAGTGATGTCACTACTGCAGCAGAACCACTTGGAATCCTAGCACATTGTTGCTTTCCTCTATTTAATTCTGTAGTGACAGTATTCTAGAACTTCTAGAGACTTTTCAAGTTAGTTTCATTATGAAAAAGAGAGAAAAAAAACACAAAGCACACATTTCACATAGTACTACTCTATAAAAAATACAGGATGAGCAACTTTATGCACAACCTGTGTGTTCTGTCACCTCAGGGCTCTGACTCCCATGGACCTCTCGAGCTTCACTCTCGAGGTCAGAGTGAATCAGAACCCCTCTGTGGCAGAACACACTGGTTGTGTATAGTTGCTCATCCAGTATTCTCTGTTTGTTGAATTTTTTTGACCCGGTAAGCCCACTGGGCCTAGAAGCCCTTTTTTCAGGGGCGACCAGGGTGGAGAGGGGATACAGAAGGCAAGCAACTGAAATTGAACCAGATTAAGCTGTTGGTGGTATTTTTAGTGAATGAGGTAAATTTGGCCAGGACACCAGGGAAATTCCCCTACTCTGTGTGGGGGCGCTGTTGGTCCATGGATTCGTTCGTGGGACCCAGTCATTCTGCTGGTATACCTGCAGGAGAGCAGAGCTCCGCTCCTGCAGGTCCAGCTTTGGAGCCTGAAGTACTGAGGACGTCTGACCTTTTTGTTGATATGCTTGTGGATCTTGCTGTACCAGATGAATCTTTACCTGCTCAGTCTGCCTCTGCATTGTCAGATTTTTGCCTGCAGATGAACTTTGTTGAAGTCCTCCTTGCTGCACATCGGACCAGGTACTTGCTGTTGTTGATGCCGTTAGTCCTTTTGAGTCGGCCTCTCCTGGGACACGGACTCTGTCACCAGAACTAGGGGCTGTGGAGGCTCTTCCTGCTTTCATTATGGATGCGGTACCTTCGGGCTCTTTGGAGGTGCAGAGTCAGCAACAATCTTCTGTAGCACCGGTCCTACCAGTGTTACACCATGCTCTGTTGGAATTTTAGGTTCCTACAAATCTGAATCGAGCTGTGTCTTCTCCACCTTTGAACTCGGCGGTGACTTTGCCTGGTGAACTTGTGAGTACTATGCATCCTAGACCATGTGTTTCACCTCCTAATGTGCAGACTGTTTCGCCTGTTTTGCCTCCTCCTGCTCTGTTGCCTTGTTCTAGCCCACTACCTGTCTCTTTAGAGGCCTCCCTGTGGAGTGCGGGTTGGAAACCAGGCGCTTTGGGACATTGGATACCTGACCCTGCCCATAGCCCGATACCTAGTTGTGGAGGGCAACAGTTCCCCTTGATAGATATGCCTCTACCTTTGCCTGGTAGCCCGGATTTGGATTTGCATGCTGAGGATGTTCAGCATTCTGCACTGGATACTACTCTGCTGGCTATAGTTCCTTCTTTGCCTCCCTCCTCTTTGGGTGATGAAGGCCCTAGCTCTAGGGGACCAGCATGGGGTGATAGAATGGACATGGATGTCCCACTCCCTGACCCTCCTCCAGGCCCTTCTCCTGACCCTGGGGACAAGGCTAAATCTACTTGGGAAGAATTTCGTAGAAGGGATATGTTTAGGAACTCCCCCCCTCCTCTTCAACGATGGAATGCGGTCCACCTTCAGTATATTGGGGGTCTTGATGTAGCTCCAGACCATCTCTATGTGGGAAAGTCACTTTTGAAAGGTCTTTGGGTTTTTTTACAAACAAAATATTTGCATTGATTCATGTATCAGGTTCTTCCTTATATGACGTTAGTTTTCAAAGCCCTAGAGGATTAGATCGATTCTGGACAAAGTATGATACTCTTAAATACACTGAGTTGTGGCTACCATTTCGGGATATCCCACTTACTAGACCTTCTATTAAAACTGTCACCATTTTGTTTAGAAATGAGAATGTAGCAGCTAGTAATATTACACATTGGTTAGCTAAACGCTGTGATGTCTTGGGGTTGCCACAGCCTATATTTGACTCTGAACACTTGTGGACTGGTGGTTGGCATTATAGGGTGCGACTTAGAAATATGAATGTGGGTCCCATACACTTACCTAATAGTTTGTTTTTAGGTAGGGAACGGGAGCATTTCTTCTATGTAGGGCAGCCTCGTACCTGTTTTAAATGTGGCTCCCCTTCCCATCTCAGTGCAGCCTGTGATAGACTATGATGTTCCTTTGTTTATCTTTTGGCCATGCTAGTGCAGATTGTAATTCTGAACTAAAGTGTAACCTGTGTGAAGAACTAGGTCATGGTTTTAGATCCTGTCCTTGGGCTTCCCATAACAGGGAAGATAGCCCGGATCAGGATGTGATACTTCTTAATGCCCAGAAAAAGGATATTGCTACGGTGAAGTCCCTTTCTTCACATGTTAAGGTAGTCACTGGTCCCCCTCTATGCCCTGATATTGTGGTGCCTGCTCCCCAGTCAGTGGTTTCAATATCTGAACCTTTCTCTGAGCCTCCTTTACAGGAAGTTCCATGACTGGTTGTACAGGACCCTTCCTCTACGCCCCCCTCCCCCTCTTTTTGTTGTTTCTCCGGTTCCTGCTGAACCTGTGCCTGTCCCTGACAAACCTCTGGATATTGTTATTATGCCCCCTCCTGAGCCTAGTGTTCAGACAAAGAAACGGGCTCAAAAACAGACTACAGGTAGGGCCAAATTGGCTAAAGCCTCTTCTCCTGGTGGCTCTGTTCCCTTAAGTAATAAATTTGAGGTCCTGTCCCATCACACTCAGTCTTCCGATATGGAAGCTGATTCTGACACCTCCTCACAACCTATGGTATCCTCTTATTCTGAGAATGATAAATCAAAGGAGTTGCCTATGGATACTCGACCCTTGCGGTCGGGGGGTGGGACCCCGGAGAAGTACTAGAAAGGGAAGGGTTACTTGATGTTGACTTATTTTTATTTTGACCCTTTATCTGATTCTCTTTCATGGCCATGGCATTTCATTTCACTGCAGCCACCCTCAATGTGAACAGTGTGAAAAATGCTTGTAGGCGACTGATTACTTTTCAACTTTTGAGTGATTTCGCGTGTGATATTTGCCTTATTCAGGATACCCATCTCAATACCCTTCCTTTGGTTAATATGGCCAAAAAGCTTTGGCGATGGGATCCTTCTTTTTTTCTTTAGGACTAGACACATGCAGTGGTGTTGGGGTGTTGTTTAGGGGTGATGGATTTCATGTTACCAAGTTGGTTGAACTGCTTATGGGATGGGCCTTAATATTGGATTTTACTTATTTACATTACACTTGGAGATTAATTGTGATTTATGCACCAGTTACGAAGAAAGGTCGAGTGGATCTCTTTCGTGAGGCACAGCCTTTTTTGTTCACGTCACGCTTCTCATATGGGGTGGTGACTTTAATTGTGTAGTGCATAAATCAGATCGGGGGGCCTGGACTGATAAGGATTTCTGTGATACACATTGTCTCAATCACATTATTGTCCAGGGTCATCTACAGGATGTTTATAGGGTTTGTCATCCTACTGGTGGACATACTTTTTTTAAGAGCTCCTTATCCACTAGGATTGATTTTCTTTTTGTCTCTGCAGCTTTGAGGGTGATTAAAGCTCAAACCATTCCAGTGGAGATCTCAGACCATAATGTGGTAACTGCCATGTTAGGGGTAGGCCCTCATGCTAAACTGGGGCAGGGATTTTGGAAACTGAATTCTTTACTGCTACTTGATGACAGGTTTTTGGCCCAAGTTTATGATTTGTTGAAAGCTCGTCTGTCACTATCTGGACTTTCTGAGGATTTGTTAGATTGGTGGCTACTCACTAAATCTGAAATCTCTACTTTGGCTAGGAGGACGTCTAAATATGCTGCAGTGACTAAATATAAGAGATATTTGTCTTCACGTATGCAGTTGGAAACTTTATATTCAGCTATACACCACAAGGCTTATCTTTGACAGCACAGGTACAGAATGTAAAAAAGAAATGGCTGCACTACAGTATACTAGAGCTACTTCCCTGTTACATGAACATAGGGTTTGTTCTGCTAATAAATCTGCTTTGGGAGATGTTTTGGATTGTAGTCATAGGCGTCTATGGATCGCCTTCTGACTGAAGTTGTGGATACTGCTGGTACTAGTTACACTGCATTTCCGGATATCTTGCGAGCAGTCTCCTCGCATTTTTCAGACTTATATGCTGCATCTCCAGTGGATAGCGCTGGTGTAGAACAATTCCTTTCCTCTTTCCATAGTGCCCCTTGTTCTGATATACTATTATGAGCTTTAGTTGCTCCGATTAGTGTTGACGAGGTTAAAAGGGAAATTTCCCATTTATGGAATAACACAGCACCTGGTATTGATGGCTTGCCTGCAGAATTTTATAAAACCTGTCGGCCTTTGGTTTGTGATGTCCTCACAGTAGTGTTTAATTGGGTTTTGCAACATCACACTCTCGATTTCCATTGTTGTACTTCAATTCAGACTTTGTTATATAAGAAAGGTGATAGAACTTTACTTTCCAATTGGAGGCCTTTAAGTCTCCTTAATACTTATTTTAAAATTGTAATGAAAATATTGAATACCAGATTGTTGTCCATAGCTCCACACTTGATTTACCTACATCAATCCTGTTCAGTACCGGGGCAGATCTATTTATAATAATCTCCTTTTGCTTTGGGAACTAATAGAGCTTGGTAAAGTTGATGTTATAAAGGGTTTTCTGATGTTCATGGATCAACAAAGGGCCTTTGATCAGGTCCCACATAGTTATTTGTTTCAGGTTTTATGAACCTATAGAGTTCCTGATCACTTTATAACCTGGATTGCTTTGCTTTATAGTCATGCTTATGCTATGCCCTTGGTAAATGGTTATTTGGGTTCCTATATCCCTATTCATCGGGGGGTGAAACAAGGCTGCCCTCTGAGTCCATTGCTTTATGTTTTTAGTTTGGATCCACTTTTACGTACAATTGCCCAAGATGTGTGGATTCTTGGTATTGCTTCCCCCTCATAGTACCCTTGAGGCCAAAATTTTGGCTTATGCTGATGATGTCTGTGTCTTTGTTGCTGATTTGACCTCTGGAGATAAGGGGTTACATCATTTTTCTAATTTTTCGGATGTTGCAGGTTCCTCCCTTAATAAATCTAAGAGTTTTTTTTATCCTCTGCGTACTGCCATTCCTGAGGTTACGGAGTTGCAAGGCATTCCTGTTGTACTGGGCCCGGTCTGAAGTTTAGGTATTCATTTTGGTAAAGGTGATAATGTGTTACTTAATTGGTCAGCTAAAATTGAGGCAGTTCAGTCCAGAATCAGATTATGGAAGTCTTGGCAACAAACTAAACAGAAAAAGGTTATCATTACTAAATCTTTACTTCTCCCTCAATTTTTATACCTTAGTGCGGTATACCCCCTTCCTTCTGGTTTGGAAGCCATTTTATTGGGTCTTTTTTTTTTTTCAAATTATTTGGGGGAGTTGCCTAAATCCCATTAAAAGAGATGTGTTGTACCTTCCTATTGCACAGGGTGGTTTGAATTGTGTGAATCCTATTACTTTTTACTATAGTATTTTTTTCCATTGGAATGTACTAGGCTTTAGTCATTCAAACTCTGTGTTATGGGTGATTTATACATATGGTTGGTTACCTAAATTGTCCTCAGAGTGGCCAGGTTTGACCCAGAAAAATTTACACACTTCTAGTTACCCGATTTATGTCGGACCTGTGATATCGAAACTTAATAGATGGAAGTTACTTCCGGCCCATGTGTATTGCAAATCACTCAAATATATTTATGATGTCCTACAATCTAAATCACATTCCATAGTCCCCATTTTTAAGGATGTACCGGATGGTCATGTTGATAACCTCCTTAAAAGTTTGGTAGATAAACGGATTCCACCTAGATTATGGGATGTTTTATGGCTTAGTTGTCATGGGCGGCTCAGTGTTAGGGGGAATTTAAAGCATAAAATGGTTACTGAACATACTTGACTGAGGGCTACTTGTATTAATCTGGTGGAAACAATGTCCCATTTTTTTGTTTCCTGCCCCTTTGAGCAAGAATTCTGGACAACCCTTTCTGCCCATTGGAGTCAGCCTTTCTGGCGGGCTGTTACATATCTGGAAGTTGTGGGAGGTTTTTTGCTACATTCTACTTTGTTGGATGCAGGTGTAGTACGGCTGTTGTTCGCAATGTTCAAGTTTCATTTATGGCATGCCAGATGTCACCTTACTCTACAACAGTTATACCACTCACCACTTGAAGTTCTTCAACATGTTGAACATGATTTGTTGTTACAATGTGATTCTGAATGCAAATGTTTGTCCAAAAATGTATGGCTTATGAGGTGGAAATAGGTTCCTTTTTTGAAAGACAAAATAGGTTGAATCATTATGCTGTCAGAGAATTGAGTCTTGTTGATATTCTCTTTATGTTTTTTTCTTATTTTCCATGAATTGCATTACTGTTTTTCTGATTTATTGTTCTGTTTATTAATAAAAACCTTCCCCTACTCTTTTCGATAAGTGCCATGGGATCTTTAACATCCACTTGAACTACCACCAATCCAGGCAGATGGGACCTCGGTTTAATGTCTCATCCGAAAGACGGCACCTCAGAAGTGCAGCACCGCTCTCATGCTGCACTACAGTGTCAGTACTGGGATATTAACCCAAGAGCCAGATGTGGGAACTGAACCCACAGCCCTCTGATCTCCCAGCCTCAGAGGTGAGTGTGCTACCTACTGAGCCACTGACACTGATAAAAATCAAAACTGCTTAGGTATCTTACCACTTCCAGGTCTCCTAACCTGTTCTGTAACTCCGATGGGTTCCAGGATAGTATACCTTTGTATAATTCAACTTTAGTCAGATCCCCATTATAACCTGTTATGGGGGTATCAGTGCTTCTCTGTGGCCTCCTTCCCAGTCTTCCTATTGGCTGTCACTGATTCAAATCAGTTAACACCTCATATCTATTTGCTGTTTCTATCATTGTTTTCCACAAAGTATCTTTATGAACAATGTGACATCCCTGTGTATTTTTAACATCAGTTTCCATACAAATATGGATACCTAGCCCATCCAGTGACTCTAAGCTCCACTTACTCCATCTTATACACAGCCCCTGGGTTCTGCAGCCCTAAGTGCATAACCTTGCACTTTCTGACATTGAAACCCAGCTGACACTTCCTAACTTCCTCAGATCCCTTTGCATTCTCTCCACCACCTCCTCAGTGTCAACCTTGTTGCAGATTTTTGTATCATCTGCAAAGAAACACACGTTACGCTCAAGCTGCTCCACAATGTCACTTATGAGGACATTGAAGAGGACCGGTCCCAGCACTGAACCCTGTGAAACCCCATTAGTTACTTTCCTATTGCATGAGTGGCTAACGTTTACTACCACCCTTTGCCTCCTATCCATTAACCAGTTTGATACCCAGGTTGTCCCTTTCTCCCCACCTCCAGGCTTCTTAGTTTCTTAACTAGCCTCCTGCGTGACACAGTGATGAAAGCCTTACTGAAGTCCAGATAGGTCACATCCATTGCTGTCCCTTGATCCACCTCCCCATTAATCCAGTCAAAGAAATCTATGAGATCAGTTTGACATGACCTCCCTTCTGTGAAACCATGCTGCTAGTGGGCCTGCAGCCTTTTTGCCTCCAGGTGCTCCATGAGCCTCTCCTTCTGTAGTGTCTCTATTAACTTCCCCACCACTGATGCGAAACTGACCAGCCTGTAGTTGCTAGCATCCTCCCTACTGCCGCTTTTGTGCAGAGGGATCACATCAGCCCTCCTCCAGTCCTCTGGAGCTTCCCCATCTCCAGTGAGGTGCTAAAAAGTACTGCCAGAGGGGTGGGTGGAACCATGCTCAGTTCCTTTAGGACCCTTTGATGAATCCCATGTGTCCTTATCACCTTATTCTCTTTTAAGACTTCCAAGCCCTCTCCACCAAAAATGGACTTGTTTCCACTCCCCCCATCCCTGCAACTTGCTGCAGCCTGCTGGTCTGCCCCCTCCACCCTCTGCTTTGAAGACTGAGCAGAAGTAATTGTTCAGTATTTCTGCTTTCTCTTGATCATCCTCTGTGCAGTCTCCTCTGCCCTCTTGATTCTCACTATCCCTCCCCTTGTCTTCCTCATTTTCCCTACATACCTGAAGAAAGTATTTTCCCCTTTTTTGACCTCCTTAGCTATCCTGTCCTCTGTCAGTGCTTTAGCTGCCCTCACTCTCCTTCCTGCCTTCCTTTGCTTTGCCAGGTATACCTCCCTGCCTTCATTCTTCTGGGTTTCTTTGTACTTTCTAAATGCTTTTTTCTTGTCCATCACTGCCTTTGCCACCTCCTTAGAGAACCATAGTTGGTTCTTCCTCCTCTTTCCCTTGCTTACTTCTTTCAGACAGCATGCCGATGCCTAGGCTATACCCGCCTTAGTTTTTCTCCATTGAGTCTCCACTCACCCCCAACCCCCCCAGTTTGAGGCATTCTCTGAGGCAATTTCACATTTCTTTAAAATCTGCCCTCCTGAAGTCCGGGACCCTCGTCTTTGTATGTTTTTCCCTCCTGTCTTCTCTATATGCCAAACCATACTGTACAGTGATCACTTGTACCCAGGGGACTACCCACTGTGATGTCAGCAATGCTGTCTCTAAGTACCAGGTCCAGCACTGCCCCATCCCTAATGGGTTCAAAAATCAGCTGCCTGAGAAATGCCCTTTGTTTGGAATTGAGGATGACCCTGCCTCTTACTGTAACTGTGGTGAGAATGCCCCAATCTACAACCAGCAGATTATAGTCCCCCATTATCAAAACTTCCCCCCTGCTGGACATTTTGTTAATAGCTTCCCCCAGGGCTCTGTCTAAATCCTCCCCTGAGTTGGAGAACTGTACACCACCCCCATGAAATTAACAGCCCCTGACCCTGTCTATAGGCTGACCCATAGTACCTCCAGCCCTTCTTTGTCTACATGTTGCCCCATATCTCAGTAGCCTCCTTCATATATAAAACAGCCCCTCTGCCATTCCTCCCTAACCTGTCCTTCCAGAACATGATGTAGCATGGGATGGCAACTTCCAGATATGTTTGTACATGCACTATGATTCTGTTATGGTCACCAGATTCAGGTCTGCCTCTGCAATGATTGTCTCAAGGTCAAGAATTTTGTTTCCCAGACTCCTTGCATTGGCACACGTGGCTGTCCATTATCTTTGACCCTCTCTTCCTCTAACCTGCCTCCCCTTCTTGCTTCCAATTTTCCCCCTCTGTTACCCCTGTCCTGCCCTCCCCTATTACATTGCCTTCCTGCCATGCCTCCTTCCCCCATCTCTTACAACTGAAGTTTCCTCTCCAGACTTGTCTACCCTGCCCTTCTCTTTGCTTCCTTCAGTCTTCAGGGAAATTCTTCTCCCTGGCTTAACTTTCTCTGTTACACTAGTCTCGGGGGGGGGGCAATCTCTGACTCCCTCAATCTTTCTGCCTCCCCCTTGGCTAGTTTAAATGCTCATCAAAGTAGCATTTAAACCTTCCACCCAGGACTGCTGTTCCCCTCCTGGATGGATGGATGCCATCTCCCTTTTAAAGGCCTCCATCCCCCCAGCAAAAATCATCATCTCCCATTTCCTAGTGATCTGGAGTGCTGCAGTCCAGAGTACTAAGGGCTGTAACATAAAGGGCAACAATGGAGTGCAGTCTGCCTGGAGTCTGCTGTGAGGCAGCCGTTGGCTGGGTTTGTTACCCTCCTGCTCCTACATCTTCAAACCTCCAGGAGGACTTCTACAGGGACTGCTTCTTCATCTGCAGGACAAAAACTGTAAGTTTCTACCTGCCCTTGAGACTGTGGGACTTCTTTATCTATTGCTGTTGCCGTTAGCCTCTAACTAATTAGCAAACTGGGTAACCAAACTGCACCCTGTCTGGGTATACCCATGCTTCTAGACTCCATGCTTGCTGCTTATAGGACAGTGAAACTGTTTTAACTATGGGTGTGCCTACTAACCTCTAACTAATTAGCATGTTGGGTAACCTAGATATACCCTATTTGGGTATTACCTTATTTTTAGTTTTAGCACAAAGCTTTTAATTATAGCATTTATCTATTGTATTATTGTACTGCTGTGTGACTTTTTCACTGCTTTTATACATATTGTGGTTGCCATTTAGTTAGCTAATTAGGTATCCTAGATGCACCCTATCTGGGTATACCTTTATTTGTATTTCTAATTATGGACATAGGTTTTTTACTATTGATCAATTATATTCCGTGTTAATTCAGTGTTTGTTTGTTGCTGCTTCTAATAATTAAATATAAACATCCTAATCAGCTAGGTATAGCCTTATTCATAGGATCTGTATCAGGATACAGTACAGAGGGGGGACAGTTGTGGCAGTTGTGGGGTACTCTTCTCTATGGATATGCTCTGGAGGAGGGGGCCCTGCCCATCTGTAGGACCTCGGCAGAGCTCCATGCTCAGCTGGTGGCAGCATGAGAAGAAATATCTCAGCTGTGTCACCACTTCAGTTGGAGCCCACCTGCCACACCCCAACTCCTTAGAGGCTCACTGGTCCAGGGAAGTGGACAGTGGTGTTGAGGGGGTGGGCAAAAGGAGGTAGGGTTAGCCACAGGGAGGTTGTTAAGCTTAACATCATCCAGATGGCAAACCACTTTGTACCCCTGGAGGAGGCTCAGGTACCTGATTCCATTGGGGGGGACTCTTAAGTCAGTCAGAAAAAAGGGTCAGGACAATGTGATGGCACCTGGGGGATGAAAAGGACAAAGTTTATCAGGAGAGTCTTAGTTATTGGGGACTCAATGATTAGGGGAATTGAGAGGGTGGTGAGGAAAGTTGGATGGGAGGGGGATGATGAGGTGCCCTTCTGGTGTATGAGCCTTCCAGAATTTAGACAGGATAGAGAAGATGATGGAGAGGGTGGGGGGTGCTTGGGATGCTGGTACACCTGGGTACCAATGATCTGCTGAAAACAGTTGGTGGAGATGGTGAAGCAGGACTTTCAGAGACTGGGGAACAGATTGATGTTACAGCCAGCATCCCTGGCCTTTTCCATGGTCCTCCCTGTTTGGGGCAGGAAGGGGAAGAAGGATAGAATAAGGAGGGATGAGATGGAGGTGCTTAATGGGTGGCTTAAGGGATTGTGTCAGGCAAAGGGGTACCATTCTGTGGGGGATGGGGGACTTCTGGGGCAGGAGCCTTGTCAAGGGTGATGGACTCGACCTGACAAGAAAAGGGGCCAGTACACATGGCAGAAGTCTGATGTCTAAATCTATATCAGAGAGTTATACTGACATTAGCTGAGACTGAAACTAGGGGAACCATGGTGATAGGAGAGAGAAAGATGAACCTAGCTAGTGTTCCCCCATATCTGGGGGCTTGTAGCAGCACAGCAGGTAAAACAGTAAACTGAACTAGGGGAACTGACAATAGAGAAGGGGAACACAAAGTATGCAGTCATCACAAAAAACAAGAAACTAAGAAGACCATGGATGAATAAAAGAGAAAGAAAGGTAAATAGCAAAAAGGGTTTAGGAGTTAGATGGAAGGGGGTATGCATTAATGCCAGTAGCCTGGGTAATAAAATCAGTGAGCTCCAGACAATGGTAACACATGTGGAGATGGTAATTCAGGTTTCTCAAAAGGTAGGAGGGGGCCACTTAAAGAATCAAAAACACACGCTGAGTCTTCAAAACTGATGTAGATTTATTTTTTCTTATTCTTAATTTGCTGAATTCTCAACGTTTCACATATTAATATATGCTTCCTCAGGAGAAAATAACTCAGTACCTATAAATAATAATAATAGATACAGTAAATACATCTGTCCTCCTCAAGACATAGCTTGAGTTATATTTCATTTACAAATAAATCCATGAAGTTACTCCCTTACACACATACTGGCACTCCTTTTATCTGTTCAGCCTTATTTTTATCTCAGGTTTAAACTGGCATCCTATAAAATATATACGTACAATTCAGTGATCCAAAAAAATCAAAAAATGATAGGCAATGAAAATCTTTTATGTATTAATTTGTGACTGTTGTCACTACTATACTATATAGTTTTATAAACACTTCATTCACTTAGATGGCTATATCATTAAATTCACTGTTTCCTTTTCATTTATTGTTTTATTTATATGGGGGGCCAGAGAGCTTTGGAGGTTGTCTGGATTTTTTAAGCTATACACTATAAGCAAATAAATGTGTATACACGATTACTGTTATTTCTTTGGCCCAAAAGCTTCTTCTTGTGGCAAGACTATAACACATTTAGTGCTTTAAAGTGAAGTCTGGCTCCTATCCGGTTGCAGTGCTGCAAGTGAATTAAAAGTTCTTTACGACATCAAGCTTGCTAACAGAATGTAATCTAGAGTTTGTGTACTATTTAGAATTCAAACATGGACTGAGAGGATTCTGTTTTTTTTCTTAAAGCTACTCAAGGCGCCCATTTCCATTCATACCAGAATTCTTGGTGTACTACAGATGCCACAGATATTTCTCAAACCTAATGCAAAGCCATTCAGCACTTTTCTAAACTTTATTACTCAGTTAAAATGCTACAATGCATTTTTAATTCTTAGAATTGCTCTTACCTTTCTCAAGCATGTGTTCACCTAAGACGCTGGCTTCAAACTGTTACCTGATTTGAAAATCTATCCCACTTTATGTTGTGTGCTTGGCTTTTAGTCTACTTCATTAAGTGAGTAAAGACACTCGCTCTACATATATATGTTTAATGTTAGCTTTGAAACTCAGCTAGTCCTTGCACATGCATTGTTAGTTAAAATGTGTAGTTAAACTTTTTACACTTAAGACACTATCTCGAATACCCAATACTAAGCTTTGTGGGGGGGGGGGAGAAAGAGAGGAAGGTGTTGATACATTCCATACTCTTTCTTACTATTTAGTCTATACTATACTATCTACGAGAGCCCTATGAGCACAGAGTGAATCCATGAATAAGGACCTTATATTTTTGTTAAGTGATAAAATACAATCTCTGTTTTACATACTAATTTCTATACTTCACAACCTTTTAAGTTTCTTGAGTAGCTATTCAGCTGTTGTAAATTGTCATAAATTATAAGCTTTCCATTAGGAGTGCTATAAGGGACTACCTTTCCATACAAGATATCCCTTTATTTATTATAGGAAGGGCTAGAATCCTGTATTGGACAATAAGTCCCGTGGTTAGCTAGGGAACCATGGGCAGACTAGATTGACCACCAGCCTCTTTCTGCCATCATTGTCTATATTTCTACGTACTGTACTCATTGGAGGCCAGAAGGGAGACATAATTGAAGCATTCAAATACGTGCAGGACAGCAACAAAGGGGACTCCATAAGGCTGTTGCGAATGGGTGGTAGAAGGGTGGAACAAGCTGCCAGCAGTGCATTGACGGTGGAGACTTTTAAGGAGGCGGGTGGGATGGGCACAAACAGTTGATCAAGAGAGTAGAAAGGGCAGCGAAGTGGGAGAGGTCAGTCATGACCCCCTGGGGGCATGTACAGGCTCATGGGACAGACTAGACAGACCACAAGGCAGCCTTCTGCTGGCAGATTTCTATGTTTCTTTTTCCTCTTGCTATGCAGTATGTGAACTGCTTGGGAATCACTCAGTATGTGTGGCCCTCTGTTGGGACATGTCTTCTTAAAAGATAGTTCAGTTACTTAACAGTAAAAGCAGATGTTCAAGAGAATCTCCTCTAGAAAGCCATAGCTCTCCCTCCCACCTACCCACTCCTGTATTTCAGGTGGAATTACTATTATACACCTGAGGGCTGTTGCACATCCGTTCTTTTTTTTTCTCTATTCCACTCGGTGGGGTCTCTTTCTACTCCTCTGCTCTTTTAATAGCCTAGTCAGGAGCCTGATTTTTCCAGTTCTGTCAGTATTGCACAACTTCAAGTTTGTCTCCAGTGGGAAACTCAGGAGGTATGGGCTGCCCACATTATGTACAATAGGAGACAAAAATGTATGCCATCGTCGGTGGCCCAAGAAGTCAAAGCTTTCCTAGTGATCTTGATGCTGATGGCTTGTGTGTGGCTCTATGGAGCAGATTATTAAAAAGATCTACAGTTATTGCTAAGTAATTGAACTTTCTTTGTTGTTGCACCCCCAGCTCTATGTTTAGGGAACCCAGTTGTATGTGGAGGGCATGCAGCTGGGTGAGCACACCTGCACCTCTGTGTGTACAGTAGCAATTTTGCTGCCTGGCTTCTGAATCATAGAATCATTAAATCTTGATGGTAGAAAAAGAAAAGGACCACTCGGACCATCCAGTCTGCCCCATAGCCCCCCCCCCACTCATCCCCCCTTCTGCCGATCCCCACCCTACCCTTGCTGCTCAGCTCCATATGTCTGTACTATGCCCTCTTGAATCCCTTCACTGATTCAGCCCTCACCACATCCCTGGCAGTCTGTTCCAGGCCTACACCACTCTCTCTGTGAAGAACCGCCCCCTTACTTTGCCTCTGTATCTTCCTCCCTGCAGTCTGAGGCTATGACCTCTAGTTCTAGTCTCCTCCTTCATTTTAAGTACACACCCTTCCCTTACTTTGTTTATCCCCCTCGCATATTTGTAAGTTTTGATCATGTCCCCCTTTCCCTTCTAGTCTCCAAAGTGTACAGATCCAGCTCCTTGCACCTCTGCTCGTATGTCCTCCCTGCATACCCTACACCATCTTGGTTGCCCTTCTCTGAACCCTCTCTGTCCTATCTATGTCCTTACATAGGTGCGGTCTCCATAACTGGACCCCATACTCTAGGTGCGGCCTCACCATGGCTTTGTAGAGGGGGATCATCACCTCCCTCTTTCTGCTAGTAAAGCCCCTGCTGATGCATGTCAGCATTCTGTTAGCCTTTCCCACCACCCTGCTACACTGGTTTCCTACCTTAAGATCAGATGAGACTATAATCCCTAGATCGTTCTACTGTTCTATTACTTTGATTTCCTCCCCTCCTAGGGTGTATCCTGCTCATGTGTTCCTGTGCCCCAAGTGCATCACCGTGCACTTCTTGGCATTAAACTTCAGTTGCCATGTCTCTGACCACTCCTCAAGCATCTTCAGGTCCTGCCTCATGTCCTCCACTATCCCGGGTGTCCACCCTATTTACAGCTCTTGGTATTGTCAGCAAATAAGCACACACTCCCCCTCAGTCCCTCAGCTGTGTTGCTGATGTAGATGTTAAATAGAAGTGGTCCCAGAACCGACTCTTGGGGTATGCCACCCTGGAGTAAACCCTGTTTAACACCACTGTCTGGCATCATCTCACCAACCAGTTCTCCACTCGCCTGGTTATTTTCCCACCCACCCCCATGCTTTCCAGCTTGCTCACCAACCTTCTGTGAGAGACGGTGTCCAAGGTCTTACTGAAGTCCAGATAGGCCACGTCCACTGCCCCTCCCTGGTTGACCGACTGAATCACCCAATCAAAGAACTTGATCAGGTTCGTCTGGCATGATTTTCCCTTTATGAAGCCATGCTGCCTGTTGTCCTGCAAGCCGCTTTCCTCCAAGTAGTCCACCACCCTCTCCTTGATTAGATCCTCCATGACCTTCCCCACCATAAGGCTGAAAGGGCGATAGTTCTCCTTCACCTCCCTACTGTCCTCCTTGTGCAAAGGCACCACATCTGCCTTCCTCCAATGCACTGGTACCCTCCCCGTATCCAAAAATAAGTTGAATAACTTTGTCAGTGGTGTAGCCAACTCCTTCCTCAGTTCCCTGATCACCTTGGGGTGTAATCCATCTGGCACCATTGCCTTGTCCTCTTTTAACCTTTCTAGTTCCTCCTTAACCCTGCCCACACTGAACAGGCTCAGACCAACCCTTTTGCCTTCCGTTCCCTTCCCCCTCAGCTCAGGTCCCCTACCTTCTTCCTGTTCCATAAATACCGAGCAAAAGTACTTATTTAACACTTCAGCTTTATCACAATTCCCTTCTAGTGTTATCCTCCTCCCTCCCTCCCCTCAGTCTTGCAATCCTCTACCTTGCCCTCCTCTGCTCCCTTATATATCTTAAAAAAAAGTTGTGTTCCCTTTGGCCTGTTTAGCTATTTTCTCTTCGGGGTCCTCTTTTGCCCGCCTTATCTTTTGCCCTGCCAGTCTCCTCATCTCCATGTAAGCTTCCCTGTCCTCCTCACTGAGTGTCCTCTTAAATTTCCTGAAAGCCCTCCTCCTGTCTCTGACTGCCCCCACTACCTCCCTAGTAAACCAAAGCGGTCTCCTCCTTTTTCTGCTCTTCTTAACTTTCTTTATGTAAATTTCTGTGGCTGTTAGTATCCCCCCTTTCATAGTTTCCCATAACTCCTCTACTGCCCCTATATTCTCTGTACCCTCCATTTTTTCCCTCACTATCTTTTTCATCCTGTCGAAGTCCGCTCGCCTGAAGTCCATAACTGTAGTGCTGGTCCGGTTTGAGTCTCTCCTTGCCCTAACCCTGAACCTTACAGTCCTGTGATCTCTGGTACACAGAACTTCTCCCACCTCCACCTCTCCCACACTGTCCCCGTTGGTCAGAACCATGTCCAGCAGGTTGTTTCCCCTTGTTGGCTCACTGACCAGCTGCTGTAAGAATACCCTTTGCAATGCCTCTGGTATCTCCCTGCTCCTCATCAATACTGCATCAGGGATGCCCCAGTCTATATCTGGGAGGTTTAGATCCCCCACTAGTAGTATTTCTCCTTTGAGGGCCATCCACATTCCTGCCTGTATCAGCTGTCTATCCCCTTCCTCCCCCTGCATAGGAGGTCTGTATACTAGCCCCCACCGCAAGGATTCTCCAGTTTTTCTGTCTAGTGTTACCCGCAGTAGCTCAGTCTCTCCGTTCTCCTTTTGTCTTTCAGTTACTCTTATGTCATCCCTGATATATAAAGTGACTCCCCCACTTCCTGCCCTCCCTGTCCCTTTTAAACAGTCTGTAGCCTGGGATAGCCATCTCTCAGGTGTGATGCTCTGTCCACCAAGTTTGCAGCATGGTGTGACCATTCCTTTCTTGCCATAGCTGCTGGCATTCCATCTGCTGCACTTTGCAATTTAGGGATGCAGGCCTTACCTCCTGTGTGTGTGTGTGCTGAGTACAGGCACAGTCTGTAATGGACCCTCCAGGTGAGTGGCGTCATTCAGAAGTGTGTGTGGGATGATTGTCATTGGCCATGCTGTAAACTATAGAATGGCCTATGGTGTGTTGGAGAGTATACATTTAGACTGGTATTGGGGCCACCCTCAGAGATACTACCGGGTAGCATGGTGCAGGGGTGTCCTCTGTGCCTGCGTCCAGCTCCTGTGTATGTGCGGTACACATATCCTCCAGGCTCAGCTACACAATTCCACTGATGCTACTACCCTGGCTCTGTAACTAGGACAGGATGGTATCATTTCCAGCACAGCCTTGTGTCAGACCTCTGCTGCTTTGCATCTGTTGACTTGTAATGTATAGGGAGTGTACTGTTAGTATTGTTGCATCCTTGAAACACCTGTATGTGTGTCACTGCCATATGTCACCCAACATCATAGATACTTACTGTAACATGACAGGAGAGACACAACTTGGCCCTGCCTCTGTCAATGGAGGGGTCATTAGGAGGTTTTTCATTACCTCATACTGCTCTGGTTAGTGTGAGACACATCTGTGAAGGGAGGTCTGTTGATCACACGTACATCGACACATGATTTGGCTTACCATCCATGATTTCTGCTTCATCCACCTGATAGGGGTGGGTGGTCACAGGACACATGAGTGAATGTGTTTGCCACTTTGTCCTCCACCAAAGTCGAGAGAGAGAGATGTACTCATTTCGCTCTTCAACAGTGACCAGTTGGGCATGGCACCAGAGGGACCGCTTATTTTTTTAATGATTCCATGAAGATCATGCCATTGTGCTTAATAGCACTGATAGTGAGGGGGTATTACTGACTCAAGTAACTGCAAGCTGTATCCCCTTCCATACTAGCTGCTTGTGTGCCTGTGCTCCCTTTAAAGCCCCACTATAGAACAGGGTTCAGCAGTGTTACTGGACCTCAGTGGCAATAATCACCATCTCCTCTGGCATGAAGTTAGGTTTGCATGGACATTATGGAGGTCACTGTCCACACCCAGTCAACCACCCTGCAGCACTTGCCATGGTGTAGCTTTCACTGGCAGCATTACAATTGTCACGTATTTATTTTTTATTGACCAGGTAAGCACGCTAGAAAATTAAAATGCCTGTTTCCAGGTACAACCCAGGAGATTACAAATGGCAGTTGTAAATGGTAGCTATGCAGAACCAAGGGAGACTGGTGAAATGTTCCCCTCCCATAATTGTAATTATACAGTTTAATATTACAAGCTTTTTTCAATGCTGCATAACACTGGGTTCTCACAGAGCAATGAAGCAAACATCTAACAGAGTAATATTTGACAACCCAGGGTTACAGAGCATTGAGAAAAAAATCATTGTTACACAAAATAGTACCACAACAATTGAGGGACATTTAACCAGTCTCCCCCTCAGTTCTGCATAGCTGCTATTCACAGCTGCCATATCATAGCTGGCCCTTGCTCACTATACTCTTATCCACAACCTGTTGCACACATGTGGTTGGTATCCACCAGTGTTGTGGATTGTGCATTGTGCCTATGATTCACACAGCATGCAGTTCTGTGTTGGATTTTTGATCAGGCCAAATGTCTGCAGAAGGAGAGATTTTGTTCCAAAACAACGGGTTTTCCCACATCTAACATTTTGAAATGTTACATTCCCCCAAAAATGTAATATTAAAACCTCCTTCCCAATCTGCATGGAACAAGTAGCAAGGTAACATAGTATGGTGATGGTGATGGAAGGGGTTTTGGGTCCATCTTATTCACCACCCTGTTGCATAGCAGTGACTACAGTACACAGTCTGATTACTGACTCAGATACCAGCTTATCCACCAGAATGCTACCCCCCCAGTTGTTAGAGAATGTTAACCCAAAGAAAGTGTGAAATTTGATACATATCACTACTTTTGTGACCACAGATGGCTGCTGTAAAATATAAAGCGTCTGCAAGCACAAAAAAAAAATTTGCAGTGTTCAAATCTCTAGTCCAGTTGCCCAGTTGCTTGTCCACTCTTGTGCTATTCAGGCCTGCAAGGTATTGCTGAAGGATACTAAATAATTTACAATGGTTTTCTGTTGTGAGGCAATACTGGAAAGTGAGCTGAACCCTCGTGAGTGACCATATCTGCTAGCGAATTTAATATTCAGTTATTTTTTTTTACAGCTGATTTACAGCTTAGCTCAGCTAACATACAGCGTCTCACTGTAGTGCAACCCTGATTTTACCTGTTTTTTAAGGCTGCAGTGGGTGGAGCCTGTAGCCATCTTGCAATTGCTTGGAAAAATGAGCCACCAGATCTGACCCAACAACAAAGCTGGAGTGGCATCACGATCACTCCACAAGTTGGAGCACTCCGCTGTAGGAGATGTTCATTTGTTTCACCCCCCCCACCTCTGCAGACACACTACCTTCTCATTCTGGTGCCAAAGATGGCCACTGGAGCTCAGTGCGCATGCACGAGCAGCAGAGCATGCACCAGTGGCCATCTTGGGCATGGCTGTGAATTCTTTTCATTTGTTAACTGTCTATCTAGTGATGTCACGAAACAAATAAATCCACTCTCTCCTTCAAATCATGTCTCCTTTCTCTGCTAACCTCATTATTTCCTCTTTAGCAGTGTATCTAAGAAAATTTACAATGATGAGATGAGATCTGCCACTGGGTTGTGGGTGGAGTGTGTGAGCAAACTATGGGCTCACTGTATCTCAAATGACCACTGCCATTTACACCATAGTAAGTCAGAGAATTGTTGTAAAAATGCTGCCATATTGCCTCCCTCAGCACCTTCAGGCAGCTCTACCATGCTCACAATATTTCTCCTCAGTCTTATCTAGTGGGTATTTGATGTGAAGTTCAACAGAGTCCTCTGTGTAATAGTGTGAATCTTCAAGAGAAGCAAGTCTACTCTCAGCCATTTCTACCCTCGCCCTTGTCTCTGCTGAGTCGCATTCAAATTTAGCTATTGCAGATTTAATTTCTTTTATGTTGATTTGTATACTTGGCAGTGTTTTCTTAATAGTTGACAGATCAGGCTTTTGCTGTGTCCTAGTTGTCGTAGGCTGGCTGTTCAGACGTGCTGAATCATTCGGTTCCCCGACCAGCATCATGTATTGTGTGAGGTGACAAGTTATTTAGTTAGAAAACAGTCAAAAATCAGAAGAAGAGGCACATGTGAGGTATTATTCATAAGCCCAGAATTACATCTAAAAAAGGAAATGAGTTTTACTGGCAGTCGGATACTTCTTGTTCAAATAAAGGAGAAAAAATATCTGGTGCTGATAGAGCCGGTCTTTCAAGCTGCCATCTCATTAAGCGCCAGCGATAGGATGGAAGCAGTCCAGAGGAGGTCTATGAAGATGGTGAAAGGACAGCACCAGAAGACATATGAAGAGAGGCTAAGGGACCTTAACCTATATTTGCCGGAAAGGAAAATGGATAAGGGGGGATATGACAGAGACATTTAAATAACTCAAGTGTGTTAATAGAGTCCAGGAGGGGAGCCTATTTAAGCAAAAAGAATGCTCAAGCACAAGTGTACATGATATGAAGGTAGTGGGCGGTAGGTTCAGGGGAAATGTAAGAAAGTATATCTTCATGGAAAGGGTGGTGAATCCATGGAATAGTCTGTCCACGAAGGTAGTAAAGGTACAAACAGTGGAGGCTTTCAAAAATGCCTGGAATAAGCTCAAGGGAATCTTAGCAGGAATGGGGTGTGGATCAATAAGGGTCACTTGGGGAGTTGAGTAGGTGGGCGGACTGGATAGGCCAAGCAGTCCTCAACTGCCATCAACTTCTATGTATCTATGTGCCCTCTCCTCTTTCTTTGCCATTTCTAAAGGTGTCTTTAGCACCTGTTTTCTTAGTACAAATATCCTTAAAAGTGTAATACAAGAAATTTTTATTTTATTTTATTCAGTTCACAATTTAAATATTGAGAAGCAGTGTTTTCATTAAAAGAACTGGTACTTCAGCAGGAGTTGGGTACTGTCTGTTAATCTATCCCAGGGGTGGACTCATGAGATTCAAATTGAGGCATAGTCAAGTGTCTTATGTCTATAGGGTTCCATTAACAAAAGTAACCCAACTCCTGCAATGTCTTAAAGGGGAACAGTTGGAATCAGGGCCCATCATAAATTGAAACCTGGGAAAAGCTCTTTTATATAAGATATTGTCACACAGGGTCAAGCTCAGTCTATCTAATATATTAAGGCATAACTTCCAGGACTTAAACATTCCACTGATCCTGGCTATGGGACCTGCAATTTTTTTCCCTGACCGTTAAAAATAAATTATTTATCCTGCAGATCAGTGTAGACGGGTAATCACTGGAGCTGGAAACTAAATTCTGATCAAGAAGGAAATTAATTCTTTCCTAAGTCAGAGAGGAGGTTCTATATACAACTGACGTAGTTTTATAACATGTGAGCTTACCACACTTGGTTTGTTTCATTCTTGCTCTTCGCCCACACACACCCAGCCCTGTCACCTACCATTCCTGGACTTAACATTTCAGCTGCTAGTATCCTTGTGGCTTACCCCCATGGCAGGGCACCTTCGTCAGGGTCCTGGGTGGAAAATGGGACCCCACAAGGCCACTCATGCTAGTGTTTGGAGTACAGAAATACTGCAGGTGATGGTGCAGGGCCTGTGAGGTGGGCGTTGAGTCACCTTGCATGGTCAGGGTATTTCATTCAGTTTCCTCCCTTGCCACTAGATGCAGGCTCACCCAGGAGGGCCAAGGCACATGGACATGCTGAGCATGCATCGTGCCAGTCCCTGGCCTTGTATCAGTCCATCCCAGGTATCTTCAGCTGCACTGCCACCTGTGGTCACCCAGGTGGCAGTATTGTGGTGAGGACATCAATCCACCTTCCCTGGAGGAGAAGGAGAGCATCCCCTAGGACACTT
The DNA here is from genome assembly GCA_016271365.2 of Neoceratodus forsteri. Taxonomy (NCBI): domain Eukaryota; kingdom Metazoa; phylum Chordata; order Ceratodontiformes; family Ceratodontidae; genus Neoceratodus; species Neoceratodus forsteri. The sequence continues at coordinate 1,335,014,386 of CM057453.1, read as the reverse complement.
GATCCTCCTCCCCCAGCATGTTCCCAACAACCAGGGCTCACTCCCAAACTCCAATCTTACAGCACAACTGCAGCCGTGTTGGCTCTGACTAGAGTTTGTTATAGCCGCCATGACTAAAGTACAGAGAGATCAAGTGCTAGCCAGCACTGTGGAGGCTAAGAGAGGAGTACAAGTAGCCTTTGACAGTCCCTGCACAGGAGCCTCAGGGACAACTGAAATTCTTATCATATATTTACCAATCCTTCTGTCTTCTCCTTGAGTAAATCATTTTCCTCCCTGGGCTTTATAGCTGCAAAACCTGACAGAATCGGGACCTCAATGAAAATGATATGTGTCTGTGCTGCACTGTAATTAAGTACATTTAAAATAATTTCTTTAAAACTTAAGGCTTTTGATTTTGACCTGGGTCCTGGATATGTCCCTTGTAAAGTTTTGTAAACACAAAAATAAGGCACTTCAAATGGCAGGTTTCTGAAAAGGTGTGTGTGTGGTTGGTCTCCATTCCTGATGTGTGAAGATGGTGGTCAGCATGGAGCTTTGTAGTCTTGAAGCCCCTCCCCCACAACACCCAGCCTGATTTGTTTGGTCCGCCACTGGACTCCCTCCAACAACCGGGAAGCAGCAAACAGGTTGATGTTTTGTTTAAAGATGAATACAATCTATTGGAGCAACAGTCAATATGATTCATTGGCAGACATAGTTCTTAAAGTTGGCTCACGGTCACAGCGGCCCTCAGCAGCTCTCACCTGCGGCCAGCGTTCTTCCCCAGGACTCCATGGCTGATGTGTCTATGGACTATGTTTTGTCTTGAAATTTAAAATGTAGGCATACTTCAATGAAAGGTTCTAATTTTTATCTTTTAAAAATAATTTCTAGCCGGCCCAGTGGCGTAGAGGGTTGAGGTGCTGGCACCTTAACTCAAACCATGCCAACGACCTGGGTTCAGGAACGGACTCGAGACACCAGGGGGCTGGCAGGGGAAGGAGAGGATTGAACATCCGTAGGACTGCTCTCCTCTCTCCTGGGGTGGGTTGTGGGTCGACGTCGCGCTGCAGCGGCCTCTAGTGGAGACCAGGAGCTCTGCAGACTCACATAGGAGGGAACAGTGGAAAAGCGGAAAATCCGCTTTGGGACCGACCGGATGACGGCTGCCAGTCCACCGCTGCTGCCGATGCCCTGAAGGAGACCATTCCCCTCAGCAGCACCCTGGGGCCAAATATGTGTGCTGGGTGCCCCCCCAGTGCCTTCCCCCGAGGAGGGGGTCCCACTCAGTGAAGGGTTACATCTGCTGGCTACCCAGGATAGGCTGTGATTTGGAAGTTAGATGGCTCAGGAAGGGACAGGCGGAGCAGCTGGGACCTAGGCAGCCCAAAGGAGTGATGGGTCACGAGGCACGAAGGGAAGAAAAGAAATAAGACAAAAAAAATAATTTCTTCTTATTTTATTCATTTTAAATCACATATTTAAGAGCCATTTTTAAGTGCAATAAGACACATCGAGGTACGTCATTATTGTGACATAACTGCACTTCTCAGATGTCTTTAGTGGCACCTGGCACAATACTTATAGTGTGCAATTATAACACCCATAATGCATACCCTGTCATGTCTTATTGCTTACATACTGTATAAGGATATCAGGAAATATATTACCGCTAAGAAACTATGATGACATTTTTTAGTAGCAAATGTTGCTACCTTAAACTAGAATAAAACAAAACTACTAAGGTTCTGTAGCATACATTTTAGTTATATATACAAAATCAACCTCTGAAAAGGCAGAAATATACTATATATATATATATATATATATATATATATATATATATATATATTTATTTTTTTTAATCAAAATTCATATTCCACTTCTTGCTAGTACACCTGTATCCAATGGTCAACTCCACAAGTTCAGTAAGAAGTGGGTATCTGTTAAAATATTTGTTAAAAAAAAATCAACATTGAATTTTCAAGCCCTAGTCCAAGCTGTTACCATCACCCCCTCCATGGGTTCAGTGGCGGCAGATCCTAGCTGCTACTGCCCATTCTCAACTTGGTCTAGTAAGCCCTAGATGCTCCTGCCTCCCTGTGTCAGCTCCTCACTGGGAACACCCAGATGCTGTTGACTTTCCTGGCTCCCCACTGCAGCTGACCCTCTGTGGGTCCAGTGTGGTGGCTTCCCCCTGTTGCTGACCCACTGCTGTTGCCACCCCCTCCATTGGCTGGGTGATGGGGCTTCTGGATGTTGCTGCCCCTCCATGGACTAGTGAGTGCAGCTCCACGCCAGGCAGGTTGTACTACTTCTCTTTCAGTGGGCTTCAAGATTTAACTATAATAAGAACAATTATCTCTGCTTCCTGATTTTCTTTTGACCCAACCAAACCCAACAATCGCACAGCCACAAATCATTTCTCACATCAGCAGTTAACACCTCTCTTGTTCCCAGTGAAATGTTTGTTGTAGTACTGACTTTATTTTGTATTGATTTAATTTAATTCCCAGTGTTTTTGTAGTCTGTCTGAACTAATGGGACAAAACATAATATTTCTCAAAGCACTGACTGTAGTATGCATAGAAATCTTAAGGGGGAGAGCAACTCTAGCCATTACAGATTATAATTAAAGTACCAGTGATACTGAGAGGCACCAAGCTATCCAATGCAGGAACACAACCCCATTGGAAATGAGATGAGGCATCTCAACTATGCTATTCTGTATAGATAAATTGCTTGTAAATTGCTTTGAGATGCAGTGCATGAACAGTGCTACATAAATGTAAATTCTATAGTATGTTTCACTCAGGCAGAACCACTTGTTAATGTTTTATGTCCTTAAGACGGTGTTTATTGATTTTATTGATTTTAAATCTGTATTATATGTGCATGATGTATTTTAATGCATTTATTTCTGTGATTTATTTTGTTTGCATTACCCTGCCTGATTTTATGTAAGGCACCCAGAGCCTCTGGGATTGGGTGCCATATAAACAAATGCTACCTACCTACCTACCAGTGGTAATGAGATGTGCCAAACACCATCATTCTACAGGCCACACCATAGCTGAGTCATGCACACAAAAAGATAGCATTAATTTTCATTAAATCTACACCTTCAGCATCAACAAAGGAGGGGAATCTGGCAAAGGTAAAAGTAGCCCCTAACTACACCCATTTTTTTTGAAAGTCAGGGTCGACTCCCCCACTGCTGATGATTTCTTTTCTCCACAAGGTAAATTTCAAAATGATAGGTAGATAGTGTTACTTCAGCTACCTGAGAGCAGATGTATTTAAACTTTTTTTTAATGTCAATGTAGAAGTAAGGAAGGGAAATCAATGAATTACACAATGGCAGACTAGACTTACCAGACTTATATTAAACTAACATGTAACTATCTAGTTATACATTTCTTATTCTTTTAAAAAATTGAGGCAGTTGGCAGCTCCATGGTGCCAAGCAAAGGGGTTCGCTCGGCATGCAGGTGACTCTGGTTCATGCCCTGAGCCCAGGTCCCAGGAGCAGAGACTGGCAGGAAGGGAGTGAAGAGTGTCCATTGGATGCCTCCCTCCCGGGGGGTGGGCAGACCTGTGATTCCTGGTGGTGGATTGGAGACATACTTGGTGGTGTGCTGCCTCGATACGCCACCATATGTCTCCACCCCAGGGCATCCTTGATAGGTCAGAATGGGAGGTGGGTGGGCCAAAAACAAGAAAAAGAGCAGCTGCCTATGCCACCCAGATGATGGAGGCTTGCCTCTCCATCACCGTGAAGCCCAGGATAGCCCAAGCTGCACCCTCGCCTCCCTGATGAGGATGGAAGTGTGTGCCTTTGGGTGCATGACAGTCTCCTCTCCCAGTCATGACCACAGGAGGGGGCCCATCCTCGATGGAGGGATACATTGGGTCGGGCAGGGGATCATGTGATGAGGGGCAGTGGATGGTGACCTGAAGGGAGCAATGAGTGGTGGCAATAGGCTTGGTCACCTGAAGGAGAGGCCGGCTAGGTTGGTGTGTAGGAAATAAAAAGCATAATACAAAAAAAAAATTGGGTCTGTCAACTGTTTCAGTGGTGTAGTCTATGCTGCAGGTTCCAACTTCAGTGTCATGGGGTGGGGGAACAAAAAAGGTAAAAGGGTCCCATTACTCAAATTAATCTGGTATAGGTAGTTGTGTCCACAGAAGGAGCAGGGATAAATTAAATTGTTCAGTTCTTCGATCCTGATGCCAGCAAGATGGAAGGGGGCAGCGTGGACAATCTATTGATGCTCAGCAGAACTGATAGAAAAAACCTACTCTATAAAAAATATTGTGTGTTAATGATTATTTTACAGTTTTACGCTTATTGGTGGGGGAGATAGGGCCCCATAAAATATTTTACTGGGGGCCCTTAATGTTACTGGTACAGCCCTGTCCATTCCCCAATTACCCTGTCCCCAGGCCTCCTAATATAACTTACAGACAGTACCCCATACCCTAATCTAACCCTCAGCGTGGAAACCATACCCCCATTTAATGATCCTGCAGTAGAATTTCTTCTCAAGTCCTTTGTGTGCCAGAACTGCTCAGTTTTGCCTTGCAGTTCTCTGACCCAAAAAACTCGAGAATGCACTCTTATAACCATAAGAGAAGCAGTAGCTGTACACTTAAACATATATTGTACAGTTCATGTGCTGTGAAAAAGTCATAGTCCATCACACACCCCCAAATACCCCAAAGCCCTACCGGTTCTTTTTCTGTATGTGATGTGGGGAGAAGGCCAACCCCAGGAAAGCCCTGGGGTTAGCAACCACCATCTGGATGCCTTACTAATGAATCTGGTGGTAGCTAACCTCAAGGCTTTCTTAAGGTCACCACCTCTGGCTCCCAGGTCACTTAGGGAGAAAGAATCAGCAGGGCTTCTGAGGATTAGGGGGGAAGAATGGTGTGGGACTGTGTGGCAGCACAGTATAATAATGTTAATTTTATTTTATTTACAGTTCAGCTTGCCTTGCCAGTACCATACCAGCCACCTGCTGACTTGGGGGGGCCAGGTCTCCTCTCTCAGGTCAGGGTACAGGGGGTACCATCCGTAAGTTTTATTAGGAGTTTGAACAGGGGGCAGGGGGACATGGTTGTTGGGGAACAGAGTCTTGCTGGGGGGGGGAGGGGTATTGTGCACTACTGGATGGTGTTGAAATGGGTCAGACACAAATTTTGAATTTATTTTGGCTGTAGCATTTTTTACAACTAGACAGCCAGACCAGAGGACCCTATACTGCCTATTCCTATCTGACTGCTAAGGACCCTAAGCCAGCCTAGGCAGCAGTTTGATGATAGTAAGGTAAGGGGAGGGAGGCAAGAGTGGGGGAGGGCTTTGGGGAGGTTTTTCTTTTGTCTTTCCTGCTCCTATGAGAGTTTACTGGGTGGGGCGATGTTTTGCTTTACAAGGAAGCAGAGTTGAATGCAGAATCAAAAATTCTGATTCAATTTCAGATTCCACTCCAGTGTCTGAATCGGAGGCAGAATGGAATCAGACTCCAAATCAGAATTTCCAAAATTCTGACTTGGTACCAATGAAACGGATTATAGAGAATCCAAGCACCCCAACACATCCACAGACTCAAATTGTAGAAAGCATCATTGGGTGTAAAAATCTGTGTGTGTCTGTGGGGGAGGGGGTATAAACTGACTAGAAAATTATTCAACTGGTTTTATAGTCTGTGTGACATGTCACTACTCAGTCCTTACCACAGCCATCTCACAAAACTAAATGCAACAGTAATCTTTAAAATCTGCACAAAAGAGTATGCATGATGACAATAAGCGGAAACTATCACGTGCCATCTAAATTATCGCTTGCTACCTAAAAACAGGTTTGTTGCTAAGTTATTATAAAATCAGTGGCATAGTGACATAGTAATTTAAGGGTGGAAGGGACTCCAGGTCAGTCATGTCATCCGCCTGCATAATAAGCAGGGATGAAACAAATTACGCTGTGAACCATTCTCAAGATGCACAGCCCTTTTAAAAAGTATTACTGTATGTTTTTCATGCATGAAATAATTGTTCTAACCAAAGATTGTACAAATTACAGAGACAAGAGATGCCAGCTATGAAGAAGCTCCAAGTAAGTAAACCATTTAGGGTATTTATTACATTTAAAACTCTCATAGATCATCTTTATATTTGACAAATTATTTTAAAGGCACATTTTACTGTATATTTCACTACATTTATAATACTTATGGTACACTTTGTTTTTCATACATTGCCTTTTTTTTATAACTACAGGGTCTGATGATGGTGGATCTTCATCAAACTCATCCTCCTAAAGGGTGAATAATTCTTAATTGCATAGCTGAGCAAGAATCTACAAATCAGTAACTAACAGAACACTAACATGGAATGAGGTGATATAGCCCTTCTGATGAGGGTGTGTTGCAAAAATGAGACCTGGATAAATAGAGCGAACACCAAAGAGTTCACTGGTAAAAACTTTTATTACCAAATCACACAAAAATAAAGATACAGATAGCAATTACATAATTCGGAAGACAGCAGGACCTAGCACCAGGTTATTTCTGTTTGGCTGCACTCTGCTTGGCTGTTATCAGCTAACAAGGTTTTCCTTCCATATTTATTAATAAGTGCTCAGAAGGACAGAACCCTAGCAACTGCCTTAGCAACAACATTAGTGACTGCTATGTCGACAGCTACATGTGCCATGTATGGAGCATAACATCTTGCTTGGGCTTGAGTTCGAGATGAAACTGTTCATATACATAGAGAAATGTTATAATAGTTTGGTACGAGAAGAGCTGGCTTTGCTCAGGACCAGATGAAGCCAAAGTCAGTTTCCTTAGAACTCTCAAGGATGTACTTAAGTAACCTTTTACTTAAGGAAGCTGTTCCCTTGTTTGGCAGTGGCAATGTAAACTTGTATGAAAAGAAAAAGAAAGGATAATAAAGATTGTATAAAAATGAAACCTGATTGCATAGAAACACCCACAATATAATATTTAGAAATTCACCCTCTACGTACCTTCCCTTGTTTCCTGTGAGACAGGCAACACAAATACAAAGGTTTGGCATATAAGTAATTAAGGTGCTGCTTATAACTTTGTAGGATAGATCTCAAATAACAAATCACAATAATGAAGATATACAGAAAAATCATCTGGAAAACAGTAAGACACTTAAAAGTTATTTCCATCCAGGTATTAGAAATAAACAGCCTGGAATCACAATCATGTGGCAAAACATTTAGAGACTGTTGAGCTTATGTCATACTACTGCTGATGCTTATCAGATTTTCATCTTTATGATTCAGCAGACGGTCTAAGTCTAGAGAAAGCAGAGCAATATGCACATTGAAGGTTGGAATGTATCTCATGACATCATCTTAGTGACCAGGTTCCATGAGAAGAGCTTGTTCATTGTGAAGGGGTACTGGTAATATAACTGTTTAACCAATGACAGTGTGAGCAGTGGTGGTGAAGCAGATGTTTTGGGCAGTCACTGGGCAAATCTTTAGAATTAATTCTCTGCGAAAGGCTGAAGAGTTTTAAGTTGACCTTTTTATGCACTCCTTAATATCCTAAAACTACAGACTAATCCTTTTTATTATTAATTCTGAGTGTAAAACTGTAGAGTCTTAAGATTATTAGACCTGTACTGCACTGTCTATTATTCTAAGCAAACAGCTGAATCCTTTTTAGAATTAATTTCTGTGTAAAGCTGTAGTTTTAAATTGACCAGACTTTTCAGTGTACTGCCTAGCATTCAAAATTTAAAGCCCAATCCTTGCCTCTCACTTTGCCACCTGTCTGCCCTCTAACACACTTACGTCTCCTCCCTGTTTCTATTACCCACTTTGTAGTTTAGCCTCCTCCTTCCAAATAATAGTGACCACCCTGTTTTTTTGTTTGAGTTAACCACACCTCCCCTGTCTGCCCCTACTTAATCCATCTCCTTTCCTCTCCCCCTCAGATGTGCTGTGCCCTCCTGGGGCTCGCACCTCGCCGCCAGAGGAAAAGCTACAAGCCTGTCCTGGGAAGCAACCCACGATTATGCTACTGCAAATTAGCAGACCCTGAGGCTTTCTTCCCCTGTTGAAACTGCTGCCCGGATCCTCCAAACTCCGGTTCGTTGCAGGGCCCAGAAATCTACAGAAACAGCCAAAAGCCGTATACCCCCTCAGGTACGTTGGTATTTGGCGCCTTTGGACATTCTGAATTTTAAGAGCCAGCGCTCTGATTGGAGGATCTCAGCCTCACTGACTTCTTCCTACTAGTCTCCATTTTACCTTGCTTCATTAGAGACATTTATCAGTGCTGCTGACCCTGGGAGACTATCCTTTTTTGTAAAGCAAGAATTTCATTTTTTTTTAAGTGTCTACTTTCTCATTTGCAAATTATACTACATAGGCCGGCCCGTTGGCAGGCGGTGGGATTTCCTTTGCGGCGGTGACCTGGGATCGAGAGCGGACCCGGTCATGAGGCCGGCCAGGAAGGATGGGCGTCCCTGGACTGCTCTCCTCTCTGGGGGAGGGTGCGGGCAGCATCCGGAGCACTGAGGACTCCTGGAGGAGGCGGAGCTCCCGCTGCGCGCTAGTTTACAGGGGAGGCGGGGCGGACACTGGCATCATTGCATGTCCCCGCCTCCGGGAGAAAACTTAGGGAAAAAGAGGGGGGGAATCCTCCGTCTAGGTGAAACCTCCCCGGGCTTCAATTCACCCCTGCCGCCGCACTCCCAACCAGTTATTAGCTCCGAGGCACTGGTATTGGGGTGCCAGTGCCGCGGCCCCGCCCTCCGGGGGGTAAGCCGGGGGTGACCGGGAGGGGCAGCAAATAGGCAGGTGGTGGAAGCTACAGGGGCCTTGACTAGGCAGATGAGTGATGGAGGACCCCCAGGAAAAAAAATAAATTATACTACATAGCCACTTGAGGGCTACAACAGTTGTCTTTTCTGTTAAAGAGGAAACACATTATATTTTCTACTTCCTCTTCTGCTCTAGTGGACCTGGGATACCTCTCTTTCTGAGGATCATCCCTGGGGTTTTTCTGCCTGTTTCTCAGGCCGAACCATGCTCATCCACTAAGGCTGCAAGACTTAAACGCCTTCCCCCACTCCCATTCTTTACTAGTAGAGCAGGGCCAGAAACAGAAACGAAAGCTACAGACCAATCTTGCCACACCAGATTGCAGCCTTGAACCACCTCACTGGCTCAGCTGAAAAGAGTTGCTCCACAGGTACGTTCAGCACCAAAACCACCTCTCAGCCAACAAAAGGATTTTGAACTTATGTCACCTGATCACCGATTGGTCTAGGCTTCTAGTGGCATTTACTGCCGACTGTTGTGGTGTTTAGATCTACCATGAGAAATTACAGCTGGTTCCTCGGTGTGTCACTAGCTTTACTAGTGCTCAGCTCAATTCTTCGGAACCATCATCCCTCCTTAAAGTGGAATGACCCTTGCGCTTCTCCCTGTCCTGCATCCAACAGCTCCTTTCAGGTAGCCATTCTGGACTATTGGGCTTCTCAGCTGTCTCTGCCGGGGAGTGGGACATCTCCCAAGCTGCCTCTGCAGATTACTCTCCCATCCAGACTTGAGACTTCCTACTCATGGTAAATTTCTGCCAGGACACTAGTAGCTGCAACACTAGGCCAGTATAACACCAGGAGTGGGTACAGGCCTACCCATCAATACCACCTCCCCTATCACCCAAAAAATAGTGTTTACAAATTACAGTTCGCTGCTTTAAAAATAATCCTGCTTCTTTTACTATTGTGCTCAGGCAATGTCGAACTCAACCAAGGACCATTAGATACCCTTGCTTCTCCATCAGACCTGGCAGGTATCAAAGGAATGTCTTTTATGCATCTTAATGCCTGTAGTTTGCTGAAAAAGTTCACCCTTATCCAGGCTTGGGTGAGCCACACCCTATCTGACATCCTAGTGATCACTGAGACCTGGCTTAGGCCAGCCACCCCAAACAATGTAATCAATATCCCAAATTATTTACTCTTCCGAGCAGATAGGCAATCAAGAGGAGGTGGAGTGGCAATTTATGTAAAGGACAAATACTCAGCCACATGCATAGACGCATCATCCTCCCCCACAGAATTCGAGTGCTTGACCCTAAAGATCAAACTTTCTCCTTCCAGTGCACTCTGTGTAATAGGCTGCTACAGGCCCCCTTCTGCCGGGCCTCATCTCTTGTCTCACCTCAGTTCTGTACTGGGGCTCAGTTCCTTGGAAACCATTATTCTTGGTGACCTGAACTATGATTGGCTATCAAGTGCATCAGCTCCCTTGAAATCCTTTTGTGACACTCTAGGGCTGGTGCAACTCATTGATGAGCCTACTCGCCCAAATAAAAAGAACCTTAACAACAGCTCCCTCTTAGATGTAATTTTGGTTAGCAAGCTACACCTGTTCTCTCATGTTGGAACATTTTTCTCAGACATTAGCGATCATTGTATAATCACCACCATTAGATCTGTGCACAACCCACAGTTTGTGGCAAAGTCCTCTATCAAGAGGTGCAAATGCAACTTTGATTTGTTTGCTTACATCCATGACTGGAAACATTCACTGCGATGGCAGGAATTCTTTCTAGCCAAAATGGTTAACAGGGCATATACTATTTTTTACGATATTTTAAGTGAGGCTTTAAATAAGCATGCACCCTTGGTTAAGGTGCAAGTCAGGAGCAGCACCTGCTGTCGGTTCTTGCCTGAGCTCGAAGCTTCCCTGTTAGAAAAGGATACTTTATGGAAAAAAGCCAGAAGAAGCAAGAACGTCTCGGATTGGTGTCTTTTTAAGAGAGCACGTAACAAGTGCACCAAGTTGGTCAGAGCAGCCAAGGCCACCTACTATCATTCGGAGCTAGCCTGTGCCTCAAGAAATCCTACAAAGCTCTGGAAAACATTAAAAGATGTGTCTGGACATGCACCAGGTAATTCCTTTCCAGCAAAAATTAAGTCCGGTGGCAGCGTTATCGCTAACCCACCGGAGATATTAGAAGCCCTCAATAACCATTTTGCAACAGCAGGGCTAGCATTTGATACTTCTCCTGCCAATGACCTCCGCACAACTTAGGGCCCACCAACCCACGAGTCCCCTTCTACCGAGGAGGCCTTCTCCCTCCTGCCTGTCTCTCTAAAAGAGGTGGAAGACCTATTGCTGCAACTGGACAACAGGAAGGGAGCAGGCTTTGACTTCATAGAACCATACTATCTGAAATGTGCCTACCATGTGCTTGCAGTGCCAATCACCCACCTATTCAATGTGTCACTCTCCCAAGGTAGCCTCCCCCCTCAATGGAAAATAGCCCATGTCATCCCTCTATTAAAAGCAGGTGACCCTTGCGATCTAAATAATTACAGACTGATCTCCCTCCTCCCCATCCTATCTAAATTACTAGAAAAAATAGTGTATGTCCAGCTAGGGGTATACTTAGAATCCAGAAGCCTATTAAACCCGGTTCAGTCTGGATTCAGAGCAAAGGACAGCACCATAACAGCCCTAGCTAAGGTGACCAATGATTGGCTCCTAGACCTTGACAAGAAGAAGCATGTCTGTGCTGTTTTCTTGGATCTTAGTAAGGCATTCGACACAGTTTAATCACAGCCTGCTTCTTTCCTCCCTAAGCATCTTAGGCATGGACCATAAATCTATGTGCTGGTTTGCAGACTATCTCGGAGAACGGAAACAGCAGGTTAAAGCTGAAAGTGATCTTTCTCCATTAAAACCTATGCTGAGGGGCATGCCCCAGGGCTCTATCCTTGGTCCCCTCCTCCTTGCAGTCTACATTAACAACATCAATGACCCCATCAAAAAAGCCAACATCCACTTATTCACGGATGACACTGTACTGTACTGTACTTGAGTCGTCCCACGCTGGAAGCAGCCTGTGAAGACCTCCAAGCTGAATTTAACCTTCTACAATATCAGCTCATAAACAAAAAAAGCTTTTGCTCAATGCGAAAAAGACAAAAGCCATGATCTTCTCCCACTCCTTGTATGCAGCAATTCCTGCTGGGGGGGAACTATCCCACAAATTACCACTGTTCTTGGAGAAACACTGGAGTATGTAGCTAAATTCAAATATCTAGGAGTTTGGCTCGATCATAAACTTTCCTTCACCGACCATCTCGAAGAACTACAGAAGAAACTAAGGCAAAGATTAGGACTATTCTACAGAATTAACCACCTGCTCACAAAGGAGGCAAAGATTCAACTGGTTCAAGCTACCTTCCTATCTTTACTAGATTATGCGGACCTGCTCTACAGCCACTGCACTGCCTCCGCACTGACTAAGTTGGACACCCTCTACCACAGAGCTATCAGGTTCATTACTGGCCTTCCACTTTCCACACACCACTGCTCCCTGTACTCATCGTTAGACTGGACTTCGCTTCACTATAGAGGAATAGAAATGCCGCCCTAGGCCTTCAAATGGTGACCAACAAGCTCCCCTCATATGTCTCAGACTGTATTCCCTGGAGTGTGTTAGGCACCTACACTCTAAGGAGCTATTCCCTAATTGCCCTCCAAGTTCCAAGGGTCAAAACGCATTTCAGCAAAGCTGCTCTAAGCTTCTCTTTACCCACATTGTGGAATAGTTTACAAAGAAACTTGAAGCTGAGCTGCCCTGTTAGCCTGAATATCTTCAAGTCGTTCTATGATCGCTACATGAAAGCACCTTGCAAATGTTTTCCTCACTGCTAGCCCACTAATTCTGCAACTCCCCCTTTCCATCCTGACGCTCGCCATGTTTCTACCCCTGGCTCTCACTCTTACCCTTTTAACTCTTCCTACTGCACCCACCCTTCCCTGTCCACTCCAGCCTGGCTAAAGTCCCACCCCATCCATAGTATGTCCCAATTATCTACCCCCCTCCGTCATTATCATAATAAACAAGTACATGACAGCCATCGTCACTTTCTGTGGTTTTAGCTCAATTTTTCCCCCAGTCGTCGGTAATATATCCCTCCTCTTCTTTACCTGTCTAACCTGCCACCCCATACATGGCCTCTTTCCCCTACATGTGTAGTTGCCGGCTGCCTCACTCAAAAGATCTCTGCTTATAACCCCTGTATGCCTATGGTTGATTGTACATCTGCTGACTTCTTCAATTGTAAAATAATGCTTTTTTTATTTATTTCAACCTTGTTCTGTACTGTATACACTGTATATACTTTTTCTTCCTTGTATATTATTGCTTTTTGTATACCTGCTTCTGTACTGTACTTTGATGTATTCATGACCAGGTCCACCTTGCAAATGAGCCTTGCTCAATGGTACCTGCCTGGATAAATAAAGATTTTGATTGATTGATTGATTGATATCAAGTTCCAAGTAAATGATTCATGATTTGTGGCTATGCAATACTGACCATCCATGTTGTAGTTGAACTTTACAGTGGGGAGACACCATTTTGTAAGTCATACCGGGCTTGTAATATATTGGGTATAGCAATCATGCTGGTATTTTGTCTTGCATCCCCATCAAGGCTGCAGACAGGTGTCACTACATCAAAATCATCAAACCAACATACATACCTGTATCTCCTCACCAAAAAACATGCTGTGTGTGGTGCCTGCCAGAGTTCTGTTGTGGGATTATACACTAATAAGGAAGATGTGTCCACCCTTTCCTTATAAATATCTCCCTCAAAGTAGCCTACTGAATGGACCATGGCCAGTTCATCAAAAACTGCTTCAGCTGTGTCCAACACTGGTAGGAAAGAAGTTAAAGATATGTAAATGTATCCTGTATAGAGCAGGACCCACTGGTGTAACACTTGCCCTGATGACAGTGCAAGTTATACTCCAAGTTTCTGGCTGTCACAAATGAAAACCTTTGACAGGCTTTCACACATCCTGTGTGGATATTCTGAGTTTTAATATTACATGCCAGGCAATACCATTTGGTCAAGTAGTTATCTGAAATGAGGTCAGGGAAACATCCTGTCTCCACATCCTTTAACAAATTGGCAATAACTGTAAGAGCATAGGTCCCATAAGCCATGTATATTACTTCTCTGCCTACTGTATATGCTTGTTTTTAACCTATACATTATTAGCTGCAACTATCTCATTAATCTTAGTGTGTGGTTCAGTATATGGGCTTGCTATGTCTTGCATGTTGTACACGGTGTACTTTTCTTCAGTGGCTAGACCCTTAATTCCCTGTAAGGCAGGGTTCAAAACAGACTCAGTGGATTGGTGTTCAAAATAATTAACAAATCTCTTTATAGGTTTCAGGTCTGCACTGACATACCAGACTCACATAACCCTGAGACAGCCCCTGCCATTCCATCCAGGCTCTGCAGCTTTCTGGAATGGAAGGCATAGTCTCACTGAGCAGTTTCTTAGCCTGCTATTGGATCTTGGGTTTTTGCCTGGTGAGTGTCAATCACATTTAAAAGTAAAGAAGCATAAAACAGTTATACATTTGTTACCACACAAGGCTCATATTCCATCATGTCCCAGTAAAGGAAAAAACAGGTGCACACATAAACTGTACATTATATTAATGTCCTCGGGATTGAAGTAGCAGTCAAACCACTGAGTGGGCCTGGTCCCACTTCAGGGCATTGTAAAGTCTCACTCATAAGAGTATGTTCAACAATGTCCATTTTGTTCACAACAGATGATGGGATTGTCACCGTAGTTACTTTAAGTTCAACCTTGTGATATACCCCCACAGGATCTGTCTAGCCTCCTGGCCTGAATGTTATTATGAGTGTTGTGTTCCATACTCCTTTATCCTGTATCATGATATGATCCACCAAGAGGGACCCATTCTCATACCCTCTCTTTTTTTTATACCACTGAGAGTTCCCTGGCCTTTTCCCAGGCATCATTGTATAAACCCCTGGGCCTCCCCACATCACCATTCTTGCAACCCTTTGAATCACCCTGACAGGGAGGAATAAAGTGCCCTCTTCTTGCTATGCACCAGTGAGGTTACTCCATCCTTATCCCATCTGTTGTGCATCTGGCAAGGAAGAGAACTACAAGGATGCTCTTCTGTGTTCTGAAACAAGAAAACAAAAATAGGTGACGGTGTCATACCACCCCCAGCTCAGCTGGGAGCTCATACTGTAACTCACTGTGAACAGCTTGAGATGGTTCATGTGGTACCACTTGTCCACAGGTTTCTTTTTGTTGGATAGGTGAATTTTATACACTGATGGACCAAGTTTGTCCATAATTTTAAAAAGGGTCTATCCATCGGTTGACAATTGGGTGCTCTGGGGCTGCAAACCACAGTACCATGACTCAGTCCCCAATCTGCCACTCTGCCTCCTTGACTGCTTTGTCAAAATAGGCCTTAGAGTACTGCTGAGATGTGGCCAGCTTATTAGTCACAAATTGATGGACCTGTAGCAAGTCTGACTGCAATTGCTCAACATAAGTGCCTGCTGCCACCCAATCAATTGTCAAGGTGTGCATGTCCAACCATAGGTGTTCGGGAAGCTGTATCTTTTTCAGCCTGTTATAACCTCAAAGGAAGTTAGCTGGGTGGATGAAGCAGGGCTGACACATAGGGCTATAGTCAACAGGGGCAGCAAAGAATCCCAGTTCTTGCCATTAATGTTCATAAATATTGACAGCATTATCTTGATCTGCCTATTAGCATGTTCAACCTGACCTGATGATTGTGGGTGGTAAAGTATGTGGAATATCTGTTTGATGCCCAGCAGTTGTAGGCAGTCTTATATAATTTGTCTGGTAAACTATGAGCCCTGGTCCAAATCTATGAATAATGGGAGACCCTTCCTCATGAACACCTGTTCTTCTAGTACTTTTGTGGTTGTCTTTGCAGTATTATTCTTAAGGGGGAAGGCTTCTGCCAATTTCAAAAACAAATCCACTACCACCAGTACATATGTGTTATTCCAACAGGTAATCAGTTGCAGTCTCAAAAAATCAATCTGTAGAGCATTCCAGGGCCCAGATTTTTGCTGGGGCAAGAGTTTGTCATTCTGCTGGTGTGGTATTGGGTTATTTTGTGCACATGCAAGGCAATTATCCATATGGTGTTGGACATCCTGCACATAGGCTGGCAACTAGCCAACAGTTTCCAGTCTCTGGTTGTTTTCTCTGTATCGTGGTGGCCCCCTGTTGGTGTATCATGCACCTGATAAACAAGCATTTGTCAATGCCGAATGTTCATCACTGGTATTCCTATTGTACCGGGTCTTGCTTGTACACAGTTTTGCTATGTATTTACCCAGGATAGAGCATATGAGAAGCAATATCTTATTTTCAGTGGTGTCCTGCTCTGGCACATTGTTAGATTTTAATTACCCAGAATAGCGCAGCTGTGAGGCAATATTCTACTTTTAAGTGGGCTCCCACATTTTGACCCCAAATGTCCAACTGTCTTTTTATGACCTGCAGTTATGATCAAGACAGATGGGATTTTAATTTGCTCCTCTCTGCCCCTGGCCGGCCACTCCTTCGGGTCACCAAGGACCCCGTTGGCACTCAGACCCTGCTGCCAACCCCCACCTCACATCACAGCCCTCCCTGGGTAGCTCGACATAACTCTTCACCAGATCGGTCCCTCCCCACAGAGGGAGAAGACACCTGTGGGGAATGACCAGCGCATTCTCTTACCTCAGCCCAAGGTGCTGCTGAGGTGGTCTGGGCTGTCCAGGAGGTGGAATTTTTAAAATCCCATCTGGAAGGTGATTTCACTGGGTGACTGTGAAAACAAGTTTCGGAGGGGATTTGAAAACTGACACCTGCCATGTTCAGGAGGTGGGGTTACACAAGGGATGTGTCGAACATTAGGGGCCAAAATCTGCAAAGAATAGTTATGCGTAAATGTTGGAACAATTTGTTTCCTCATAACTTGGTTGGTTTTTCACATTTTTACCCCACATTTTCAACATAATCTTTTTATGACCACTCCTTCTAAGCATGACTGGTGTCATTTATAAAACAATGTCCGAAATGTCATTTTGTGCCACAAGTGTTAAAACACATTTTGGGTAGGATTTGAGAAATGGCAGCTGTCACATATATGAGGTAGTGTGAAAAAATGGCTATGTTGAAAAGTTGGGGTCAAAATATTGAAAATGAACACAGTGATGAGCATGAGTTGAAAAATTGCAACGCAGACTCAGAACTTTATTGTTTTTTCATAGTTTTACCCCGAATTTTCAGCATAGCCTTCTTATGATCCTACCTTATGAACAAGGGCAGAGAAAATGTTCAGTTCCTGCCCAAAAGGTGATTTTGAGCAGTGACTGCAAAATCATCTTTCAGGGCAGATTTGCCTAATTCCAATGCCATTATTCATGAAGTGGGGTCCCAAAGAAGGCAAAATGAAAATCTGGGGCAAAAATATTCAAGAATGACTAAGTTATGATGACAAGTTCAAATCCTCGTTGAAATACAATGAACCACATACCTGAATTCCTCAGTTCGCGGTCCAGCGTGGAAGAGTGTAGATGTGTGTACGGTCCAGAGAGGATTATAGGGTTGGACCCCTGTTAAACAAGGTAAGAGGACTTTGGGGTGGTGGGTGCTGAGTGGGAGACTCAGGTGGGGGGACAGTAATGGCAGCAGCAGCAACAGACATCAATGGACAGTTTTCTTTTTTACAGGGTATATTTAAAAAAAACTACTAAGGTCAATTTTCTTTATTTCAGGTGGTGACACTGGTGAGTGCATATACTTATGGTACCAGTGCTCTTCCCCATTCCACTCTGCTGCTTTACAGCCTCCTATTTTTTTTCAAGAAACTACAGTATTCTTACTTGTTTTCAGTTGTTAGAGGGGTTCTTAGTCTCATCATCGAGCTGAATTATGATCACGCCTGACCACCCCAACGAGTTGACAACCTCATCAGTCAGGAAAGAGTATCATATTACCTTGCCATTCTAAGCTAAGATTCCCCTGCTTTCTCTCTGTCTTATTGGGAAACCACTCGCTGGCTTTATTGCTTATATAATGTGCTCTAGCCAATAAGAGGCTCACAGGTGATTACTGGGGAACTCATCAATTAGGAGAAGGCCACAATTCTCCCACATGCAATTCAGTATTAAGGGTTTGGCAAGCTCAACCCATCACATTTACAATACATCTTTGTAAAATTTATAGGGGTGCATCTTGTGTGTGACCAAACAAAAGCGTATAATTATGGTACCAGTGCTCCCCCCAACTCTGCTGCTTTAAAGCCTGCCATTTTTTTCAAATAACTCCAGCAGTCTTACTTGTTTTAAATTGTTAGAGGAGCTCTTAGTCTCATCATCCAGCTGATCAAGCCTGACCACCACAACAAGGTGACCACCTCATCAATTAGGAAAAAGCATAATATTTTGCCTTACAGTTCTGAGCTTAGGTTCCCCTGCTTTCTCCCTGTCTTATAGGGAAACCACACTCTGGCTTCATAGATTATATGAAGCAGGTGAAGCATCATTTTGAGATCTCCCTTGGTCCTTGCCTTGGGCAGTGGACCAATAATCTAAATCCTGCCAGCTATTTTCTTTCTTGATAAAAGCAGGAGTCATCAGTAAAAATGTGACAGATGCATGTGTCCACCAGAATGGCTTTGGTGGTGGGCTTAAAGATACTGTTAGTTAATGAAAGGGGAAATTCTAGGGATGTGTATATGATGCACTATCCATACACTGACAGTCTAGCTTTCCCATTAAAGCAAGCCAGAACCTCTTCAAGCTATGCTCCCCCCATCCATTCAGGTTGTTTCCTCCTTGGCTCTGCCCTGTGATGTCAGATCTTCCTTTCTGCTGGATGAGTCTGGTCTCCTCCTTCACAGCTCCCTGCACATAGTATAGGTCGAATACAGTACCTTTACTTCTTCTTCAGATATTGTGTTATACTTTTGGTTGGTTTTCTTTGATTCAGCTCCCCTTAATATGGAGCGCAATGAACCCTGAACTGACCCAGGGTTCAAATGATGCATGGCATGCAACCCAAAAATGTTGCACACTGGCCCTCACATGTCGTGTGTGTATTGATTGGGGGAAGAGCATGACCCGCAGGCTTGTGGCCTATGCAAGATCCTGTTTCTCTCTTTTCAGGATAGGTACTCTCATCTTTCCTTGGTTGGCCAGATGAGCGTGATCCTCCCATCAGGTCCAAGGACGCCTGCAAGGCCGCTTCAGCAGTGGAGGGCTCAGCCTCCCAGCTGGCTGCCTTCAAAGAGGCAGCAGCCCAAACTGCAGTGGTCTCTTCCTCTGCTCCACCACTGCTCCCAGTGGGTGCCTCTGCTGAGGCTTCCCTTTTGAGATACTTTTGAGACATATGCCAGTCCCTCCAGATCCTCAGGGAGGGCCCTTCCTGAGGGGATCATTCCTCTAAAGTGAGGCTCAAGATGTTCCACCATAGGTTGTGGGACTGGGAGCAGGCTTGCTCATCCAGCTCTCGCCACTGACTCATTTGACCACTTGATGGTCATCGAGCAACCAGCTTCAGCTAATCCTCCTAGGACTGAAGGACAGGACTCTTTCCCCACGGTGTCCCTGTTTGACTTGCTGGCTGAGACGCAGGCCAATCAGCCAGCTGAGATTTTTCTCTACCCAGTTGACCTATTGTTGGAAGAGTTGGGTGAGAACTCTCTCTCCTTGACTCCAGTCCTCTTGGCCCACTCCCAGGAGGGACAGGAAAAGTCATCTGATCTTGCTGTCTCCTCCCAGGAGATCCCACCATGGGGGTTTCACTGGCAGAACCCAGTCCATGAGGTTTACATGGCCCCTTATCCCACATCCCCTTGATGGTGGCAATCTCATCACCAGTCAAGGTCTTAGTCGAGTACTCAGTCCCAATCTTCAGATTCGAGTCATTCCTGTTCTCGACCTCAATGCTCCTCTTCCTCCTCATATTCAGATTAGAAGAGGCTCCACTGCAAATTGAGGCAGTGATATGAGGAGCACATTTGGCAATAGTGGGTCTTAGGGCAGGGCCAGTCCTTCCAGCAGGCCCCGTCACTCCTGTAGTCCTCCCCTGAGAGGCTTGTTCCACTTCAGCCCCATCCAGTTGAGCCTTCACCAGCTTCTCCACCAATTTTAGAGGAGCCTCCACCTAAACATCCCTTGCACAGGGCTTCGTCCAATGCTGCTCAGCCAGCCTCAGCCTCCCCATGCCACTTTCGGTGCAGATTTCCCACTCTGATGAATCTAGAGTTTTCTACATGGGGGCAGGGGGCCAAGAGCAGTTTTCGAGGAGTCGTTGGACATGGATGGCTCACCCATGCATTTCTTTTTATGGGGGTCCTGGAGAACATCATTCCTCACCTTTCCATAAACTTTCAGTCTGTGATGAAAGTGGTCCATGACCAGGGCCATGCTCTTGCTAAGCACCAGCTCCAGACGGCCTTGGACATAGGTGACTCCTGCACTCGGTCCATGGCAGCAGTGGTGGCTATGCACTGCACAGTCTGGCTTTGGATTTCCAGCTTCACAGCAGATACCCAACATAAGCTGGTGGATGTCCCCTTTTTGGGCACCAACCTCTTTGGGCCAGGTGTGGACGGCCACCTTACGAAGACCAGGTACTTCCAGTTCCCAAAAAGATGGGGGAGTTGGTGTCCCATACTGGATCTGCATGACCTGAGTCAATTCTTGAGGAGACACAAGTTCAGGGTGGTCATTCTAAACCAGATAATCCCATCTCTGGAGCAGGGCATGTGGTTCTGTTCTGTGAACCTTCATGATGCCTTCTTCCACATCTCTGTTCACCTGTCCCACTGGCAGTATCTTCAGTTCCGCACAGACAGGGTGCTCTACAAGTTTTGGGTCATGCCTTTGGGCCTCTCCACAGCTCCCAGGGTATTCATCTCATGCATTGCAGTGGTGGCAGCATTCTTGAGGTGTCGCAGGATCCAGGTCTCTCAATACCTTGACAAATGGCTGATTGCCAGTCCATCCTGGGAGGCTGTGGAGCAGTACTGGGATCTGACCCTCCAGACTTGCTTGGCTATGGGTATACTTATCGACCTGGGCAAGTCAGAACTCATTCCCTCACAGACCATCCACTTCATTGGAGCTGAGCTCGATTCCCTCCTGACCAAGGCCTGACTCCCAGTGGACCGGGCTGTGAACCTGACCTCCTTTGCCTGAT
Source organism: Neoceratodus forsteri (assembly GCA_016271365.2). Lineage (NCBI taxonomy): Eukaryota > Metazoa > Chordata > Ceratodontiformes > Ceratodontidae > Neoceratodus > Neoceratodus forsteri. Next base: position 1,334,993,308 of record CM057453.1, on the reverse strand, counting down.
CATTTCAGGTTGTACACTCATGCCTTCCCCGGGACTTCCTGCAACTGCTGGGGTACATGGCGGCCTGCACCAGCATGCTCCAGTGGGCCTGCTGGCAGATCTGCCCACTGCAGTAGGAGCTGGTATTCCAGTGGCCTGAACACCTTGGTCACCTGGACCAGTCACTCGTAGTAACACAGCCGATATGGGATGCCATCCAGTGGTGGCTGGACCCAGATTATCTGCAGGAAGCAGTCCCATTAACCCACCCAGAGCTGTCAGTCTTCCTGACAACCAACGCATCTTGGATGGGGAGCCCACTTAAGGGACCACAGAACCCATGGGCTCTGGATCCCCAAGGAGTGCTGATATCACATCAGTCTGCCGGAACTCTGTACAGTGCATCTAGCTCTGATGGCATTTGATCCCTCAGTATGGGGTTAGGTCATGCAGGTCCAGACAGACAATACCATGACCATGTACTACCTCAACAGGCAGGGCAGAACGCATTCCCTCTGACTGTGTTGGGAAGCCCTCCATAGCTGGACCCTCATGCGCAGTGCAGATGTTCATCTCCTAGCGATCCACGTGGCCACAGCCTCCAACTAGTTGGCAGACGCCCGCAGCCAGGTGGGCGAGTCATCTCATGAGTGGTCCCTTCATCAGGAGATGGTGAACTATCTGTTCTCTCAGTGGGGCACGCCCCTGGTCAACCTGTTTACCTCCTGGGAGAACTCAAATCTGAGGCTGTTTTGTGCCTGCCTCCGACAGTGTGGAACACTGATGGGGGATGCCTTCATGAGGCCCTGAACCCCAGACTTATTTTAGAAACATAGAAACATGATGGCAGAAGGAGACCAAGGGTCCATCTAGTCTGCCCATGAGTTTCCGAGACCTACTCAGGTCCCATGACCTAGCCCCTTCCTTCCCTTTCCCCCTGATCCACCAGGTACTGGTCAAGGCCAGGGCCCCGTGTTTACTGTGGCAAAGTGGACCTACATTCTGCGGCAGAACCTCATACTTTCTGTGGCAGAACAACTTCTGATTCTGCTGCCATTCTGTGGCAGATAAAACTGTGGTTAAACAGCATACCTTCAAGGGGATTAAGCCTTAGTTAACCCTTTGACAGCCTTTGTGCAACCACTCCGCTACACTGAAAGTGAAACAGCAGGTCATTTAAGTATGTAGTCTTCTTATCACTAATATTAACCTGCAATGACCCAAACCTGGCACAGCCATGGGCATCAGTGTTCTCTTTTAATGACTTTTCCCTCCCACCCCGAATTTGAAGGCTCATCTGTTCTTCTTCTTCTGGAAATTGGTGGCCTTTGCCATTCTCCTAGGTTATAATCAGAGGAGGACATACACACTCAGCTAAAACTACACAGAAGGCAAAACCTGCTTGGATTTATTCTGGTTTATATTTATAGTTAGCATATATAAAGAGAGACTCCAACTTGAAAGCCATTTTTTTTTCTGATTTTGATAAAAGTTCTTTTAGATTATTATTTTTTTAAACTAGGAATACCCCCAACTGCCTTGCAACAAACATGTTGAGTGCAGTGTGCAAATCTATGTGTTGGGGAAGGGGGGATTGTCTTCCTATAACAATGAAGGAGGGTGTAACTTGCAATGTCTGCAGGATTTGTTGACTGTTGAGTTTTCCTTTGGGGGCCACACTAAAAAATGCAAGCAAGTCATTCTTATTAAGCTGGAGTAATCTTGGTTAGCACGTTCTCTTCTCCTCACAGCTCAGGGGGTTGTGGTGTTCTTCAGTCAATGACCCTCATTTCACTCATGTATAGCAGCAATCAAACTCTCCATTCTGATTTTTTTCCATACTTGCTTGCTCCAGTTCGAGTATACCCTGTTCCATAACTGTGCTGCAGCTGGGCAATTTGACCCTCCCTAAGAATTGAGCTTGATGTCACCACTTAGGCTGCAGGCTCAAATCTGCCAAGAAATTACTCTCACACTTGCAGGTACAGATCTGTGGCCACAAATCAAACCTGTGATTGATGTCCACCAGTGGGGACTGAGTCTTCTGCTCAGTCTGCTGCTAGCCCTATGTTTCTGCAATCAGCTCCTTCTCTGATACCTGTCATCACACCAACATCGATTCCACCTCCAGGGGCATCACTGAATCTTCTCACTTCTTGACTATTGCTCACCTTCCAGTTCTTCCTTCCAAATTCATCTTCCAAGGAGTCAGCCTGCACTGTGAGCAGCCTCACAATTAAAAATTAACATGGCTGAGCTAGCCACACTTACACCTACACAGCAGCAAATCATAACTGCTGTGTACCTAATCAAGCTCTGTTACTCTTGCGTCATCCCCCCCTCCCCCACAATACTGGCTGGACGGAGTTATGTAACAAGAGCCAGCATGAGTCAAGATGCCATGTGGCCACTTTCTTTTCAGCCTTGTAGTGGGTGGTACCAGTTATTTGCCCCTTTTAATGAGTGGCATACTTAAACATATCAGTAGGTATGCCCTTGCCTTGTGTGACTGCATAGCATATCTAGCATTTCTGCTGCTGTGTGGCTGGTTTTCCTGATTTCTGCAGCCAGCACTGATTTCTGCAACCAGCACTGATTTCTGCGGCCAGCCCTGATTTCTGCGGTCAGCTATTATTTCTGCAGCCACTGCTGCAACCGCAGAATTGCAGAAAACATGGGCCCTGGTCAAGACATGGAGGGACAAGATGCAGGTGATCCTGGTAGTCCCGGACAGGCTGCACCAGTTCTGGTACCCAGATCTCATCAGCCTCAGCAGCAGCAGGCCTTCTTGGCACCTGCCTCTACACACAGACCTGCTCTCCTGTCACAAGGGAAAGGTCTTACACCCAGACCTTTAGTCCCTGCACCCAACAGCCTGGTTCCTGAATGGCTAGAGTTCCAGGATTTGGGTCTCTCTGAGGAGGTTCTCCAGGTTGTGGAAGCTTTATGGAAGGGTTCAACCTACCAGTGCTATGCCTTCAAATAGGAGCACTTTTCCATCTGGTGCCAGGGCAGGGAGATAGACCCCTTGTCCTGCCCCTTAGCTAGCATCCTGGACTAAGTGTGGTCCCTCTCCCAGTCAGGCCTGAGGTCGACAACCCTCAAGGTATACCTGGCAGCCATCTCTGCATACCGGGAGTGGGACGGTATTCCGATGGTGGTACAGAAAAAGGTGGATGGACTCTTCTTTAAAGGCCTTAACTACCTGTCCCCGCTGGTGTGTGAACCACCACCACCACTGTGGGACCTGTTGCTGGTCTTGGCAATGCTCATTAGCAAGCCATTCAAACCAATGCACAGGTGTGACATCTCTCACCTGTTGCAGAAGACCATCTTCTTTGTGGCTATCACTTCTACCAAAAGGATCAGCAAGCTCCGGTTGCTCTCAGTGGAGTCTCCTTACTTAGTGTTCCACAGGGACACGGTTTTCCTCTGCCCCAACACAAAGTTCATCCTAAAGGTTTTTTTAGAGTTTCACCTTAACTAGGTAATCAATCTCCTAGTGCATTTTATCAATTCAACCTTGGAGGCTGAGCACAGGCTCCATATGCTGGACCTGAGCTGAGCACGTGTTTATTATATGTAGCACACAGCTGGAGTTTGGGGAGAGGTTTGCCAGCTGTTTGTCACCTATGCTGAAGTTGAACCTGGAAGACAGGTAGCTAAGCAGATGATTGGCAGGTGAATTGTTTCCTGCATTGATCTCTATTATAGGTTGACTAGTAGGGAGCCTCCTGTTGGGCTTAGGGCTCATTCCACCAGCCATACTGCTGCCTCGATGGCTGCTTCCAGGGATGTCCCTATCCAGGAAATCTAAAGGGCTGCTACCTGGAAGTTAACACACACCTTCATTTCCCATTACCACATTGACCTTGAATCATGCCAGGATGCTGGTTTTGGGACCTCGGTTTTCCAATCTCTTTTTTCTAAGTAGGGGTGTGTGCCTTTCCCATTCTTCCTGGAGAACTGCTGGAGTCTGTCAGTGCATGAGATAATGCACCATATGAGAGTTACCCATCTGTGATTGTAGTTCTAGGAGTAGTATATAGTACTCATCCATACAACCCACCCAACTTCCCCTGGCAAGCGGCATATGGATCCCTGCTTCCAGTGTGCAAGATCTGATGCCATGGGGCAGAGTTAAGGAGGATACCACCCGAGTGGGTGGGAGGAGCTTAGCTTGAAGACATTCTGACTGGATTTAAAGGGAAAGAAAGACTGCCAACATGTGGATGTGCACCATATACCACTCATAGAACTATGGTTACAGGTGATTAAGCCTTATTTCTAGCCCACATTCATGGGTTTCCACTTCATACAGCAGTCCATGAACCAAGGGGGACAGCATCCACACCGGCTTAATGGTGATGTCCCAGTCTTACAGAAGAAAAGTCCATAGAGTTAATCTCAAATTAGATACATTCCCATCCTTGATATGGTCTGACAACAGGAAATTGGTGGGAGTATGGCTGGAGTGCAACACAATGGGGTGCAGCCCAGTGATGTAAGCAAAATACTTCACTGCCCAAAAGGTCACTAGCTGTCTCCAAATGGAAGGGCAGGTCTTCGGTCAGACTGACCAAGGCTGGAGCCTTGGACAGGGACTATTTCAGAGCTTGCTCAGCTGTCATATGCTCTGGTCCCCATTTCATTCATCATTGTCCTTTAACAGGGTGTACAAGGGTGCACCCATATCAGCAAAGTCAGGGATAAAAATCCTTGGAGTAGCTTACCAGTCCCAGACATGATCACAGGGTTTGTACTGTGGTCAGAAGAGGTAAACTCAGAATTACCTGCACCTTCTCCTGGGCAATGGTTCTGCCCTCATAGGTGACCCATAGACCCAGACATGAGACCTTGTTTCTGCAGATCAGTGCCTTGGCTGGGTTACATTTGAGTCCCACCTACTTGAGAACCTGCAAGAGTTCACCCAGCGACTGCAGGTGGTACTCTTGATCTGATGTGACCAGGAGTAAGTCACCCACATATTACAATAGACAGTCTGGGGCAGAGAAGTTTCTCAGGGCATTTTTCATATGAAAGTGAAAAATGAATAGTGGATTATTAAAACCCTGTGGGAGACAGTTCCAAGTGTACTGTTGCCCCTCAAATGTGAAGCCAAACTTTTACTGATGTTCTGGTGACAAAGGTAGTGACCAGAAACCGTTCACTATATCCAATGCCATAAATCATTTTTGCTTGGGTTTGAGCAGCTTCAAAATATCTGGGTTGGATGCCACCATTGGTGCACAATTTGGAGGAACTTGATTCAGTCTCTGATAATCAATTGTCAGCCTCCATGTCCCATTGGGTTTCTAGACTGACTTTATGGAGGAATTGTTGGTGGACAAGCAGAGTCTTAATACACCCTGCTGCAGCAGTGACTTCACTGTGTCCCACAAGAATGGGACTGCCTCTGTGAGGAAGGAGTACTGCTTCTTTGGGAGCAGATCTGGACCACTGACATGGATCATTGTTGTGCTTGACAAATACCATATGTTTTCTGTCAAGATTCTCTCTAATTTTTACAGCTGCCTTGGGCATTGCCCTGCAGTCATTTTGCTATTACAATAGAAAAAGGGAGCTCTTCTGATTCCTAATGGACTAGATAAAATTCGAGGTTTTGTGGTATTACTCCACTTCCATTCAGCTAAGTAGTGTTTCAAAGCACTATTTTGTGTGCTAAGCTTCAATCTGGTTAGAACTGTCTTTCAAGAAAGAGTCATAGCTCATAAACATATCAACTCAGTCGCACTTTCCCAGCTATAAAGGGAGATAAGCAGACAACCCTGGGACTATCATGTCAAGTGTCACAGAATGGAATGTTTATGTAGTACATCTGATGTTATAACTCTCACTGAAGATAAGTTACAGGACCCCTAAACACAGTTCAAGTTACAGTTTTTTTTACAGTGGAGGTTTGAAATGGACTGTTTATATGCACTTTTTCATCTTAAAACTTACCATTCTGTTAAAATTCTGTTTTTGAAGTACTGAAAAAGGAGTTTGCTTGTCTGTGCTGCTTATGTGCCTTCTTCCTCAAAATTTGGATCAGCTAAGCTAGCTGTTTTACAGGGAGTGTATTTTTTTTACCTTTGGATTTCAATAATCTTTACTGTGCCTGTGCTAACTATTCATCATGTTTGAGGTAGAGAAATATAAAGATGTTAAGGACATACATTTAAACTTTGATATTGGTATCCAACCTTACTAATCTGAGCCCGCAGTATTCGGTGTTAGTCAGTGTCAGGGGTGAAGCTGCTCTGATTCTGACATAAGCGTCTGATCATATGACACAAATCAGAGACTTAACCTTGGATTGGTTAGTATTTGTAATTACTAATACTCACTCATTGCTTTATCTATAATCTAGGGGGTCATTGTTGGTTTTATTTAGCAACACAAAGGTATTCCAGTCCTTCATATCATCTGAGATAGCCCCCCATTATATTGTGTAGCAATTCATTGACCTATGCTGCATCACAAATTGCATATCTATATTTTTAATATGTCTTTCTACTCATCAGTACGGAACTATATAAAGTCATATTGTTTATTGCATGTATGTTGAGGGGGGCTCAGCAGAGGTGCCCATGCACACCAGTTGTTATAATTATATTAGTTTATTAGGGGCTGTGTTTGGATATGGTTTCATCTTGTGTTGCAGTACAAGTATGCTTGTGCATTTTTTTCTCATGGTATATGTTACCTACTCTGGTGTGTGTGTGTGTGCGTGTGTGTGTGTGTGTGTGTACTGTGAGGGTGGTCCTGACTGTCTGTTCCTGTACTGCCACCTTGTGACCACATGTGCATGTTCATGGACAGGGGTTTAAACTGGCACCAACCCCACTAGCCAAATGCTGTTAGATATTGTTTTGGTATAGACAAAAATATTTGTAAGAATAAAAAAGAGCACTGCAAGTCTTACTATTATCATTATGAAACACGAGACCGCAATCCTGAACATGCACATGATGTTGCCTTGCCATGGACATAAGACGCATGCTCAGGATCATGGTCCTGTTTTTCAAAGTGATAAAAGTAAGACTTGCAATGCTCTTCATTATTCTTACAAAGATCCTCATGCTCAGAACATGTACTTTTATCCCCAACTGTCACTTACACTTGATCAGGAAATTCGCACATGTGCAATGCGTGTTGACATTGAGAAGAGGCATTTGGCAGTGGAAGATCGGCCAAACAATAAGGTAATGTGCTTGGTCCAAGCTAAAGTATATATTTTTTAAATTTAAGTAACAGATCTTACTGTTACTCATACTGGGGTACATGAATAGTTTATTTTTCTGTAGATGTTATTACAGGCACACTGGTCACACAAGTTCAGTATAGCTGCTGAAAGCTGACAGTGTCCCTTTAATGTGTGTACTGCTCATTCACTGCTTTGATAAAGGTTTCCAGAGAGCTGTGAAGTACAGCAAGCTGAAACAGAATAACAGTTAGTAACAAACCATTAGGAAGCTTTTATTAATTCATTGCAGTGAGCAGTGCACACATTAAGCAACTCACTGAAAAATGCTAAACCAGTGAGCTGGAGGGACAGTTTAATGTGACTTGCACTGTATGTCATACTGGAATATTTATGCATATACAGTACTGTATGTGTGTATGTATTAGTCAGTATGTGTGTATCACAACAATTAGAAAGTGCAGTTAGGTGGCTCAATGGTTAGTGCAAAAATGACTAGTCTACATTCCCCCACAGTCTAGGTCAGTTTCAGTCTTATGCATGTCATTGTTGATTTAAATTAGGTGTCTAGTGGTAACCCCCACCATCTGATGTCCCTCAGAGCCTGGAAAGAAGAAAATGGTCCCGCAATGTCTTTTTTTTAATCTGCAAAAATGTGTGTAGACAATGTACTGCTATGTTATACTGGAATATATATGCATATATGTATTAGTCAATGTGTGTGTATCACAGCAATTAGAAAGTGCAGTTAGGTGGTTCAGTGGTTAGTGCAAAAATTGCTAGTCTACATTCCCCCTGAAATCTAGATCAGTTTCAGCCTTATGCATGTTATTGCTGATTTAAATGGGGTGTCTAGTGGCACCTCCCCCCCCCACCCTCTGATGTCCCTCGGGGCCTAAAAAGAACACAATCCCTCAATGTCTTTTTTAATCTGTAAAAAAAAGTTCCATAGTTGATGCATGCTCTACCCAACCTCCCACTGAGTACATGCTACTGTACACCCCCAGACACCCTACACACCCTCACTCACCTGAACAGATCCCAGTGTGAAGATCCACTGTCCCATGGAAGACATGTCTTGCTGCTGGAACTGGCGACTGCTATATGAGAAATAAGGTAAGTGCAGTTGAAAACCCATTGAAATACATTGAATCGCACTTACCTTATTTCTCATATAGCAGTCCCCAGTTCCAGCAGCAAGATGTGTCTTCGATGGGAGAGTTGATCTTCACACTGGGACTTGTTCAGGTGAGTGAGGGTATGTGGCACTGTCTGGGGGTGTGGGGGTGGTGAGTGCTAAGTGAGAAGTTGGGCTGGAGGGTTGGGAGTCACATCACCACCCAGTCTGCCATATAAATCCCTATCTAGTGTGAGGCCTCATGCCCAAACTCAACTCTGGAGCTCCCCCTTGCCTCTAGGATACCCCTGTGTCCAAGGACCCTGGTTTTCCATTTTTACCGTTAACACCGGTAAAAATCACGGAATCCTGCTTGGTTTTCGGATTTAGAATTTTTGTACTGGTGCCTCACAGAAATTGCATGTCACTGCACAGATTCCCTAAGATTTCAGCATCTTTTTACATTTTTTTATTTTCTCTTTCTATGCCCCCTTGTCACAGCATCAGTCTCCACTTTTCAGAGATCCCTATGCTGGATATCCCCTAGCTTCACCCTAGGTAATGCTCAGGAGCTCCTGTGGGTCTTCCCCATCCTGCCTGGGTTGCACCCCCCAGGTGGGAAGGGAGGGGTCTCCAGTTCACCCCTCCACAGTCCCTTAGTGTGTGTCAGACAGCCCAGTGGGTCCCTCATGGAGCCTGGTTATGAAGTCTGGGGCAGCTGGGTCCCTTCTACTAGGGGCCGATGTGGGGTGATTGTTCCTGGTTTTCTGGTCTCTGTTCCTGTGGGCACTGGCACTCAAGGGGATCTAAGGAGGCAGGGCACATAGAGACATGCCACTGCTCTAGATCTGGGCTAGCGTCCTCCCCTCCCAATCACTCTGCAGCCCCATTGAACCACCACCCGTGGTCACCCAGGTGGCAGTAAAGCAGCGGGACTTGCAGCCCACCCTCCCTGGAGGAGGAGAGCAGCCGTCCAGGTGCTCAATCCTACTCCCCTGGCCAGACCTCCAGGAACCTGAGTTCACTTCCGACCCTGGGTTGCTGGCATTGCAAGCAGTAGCACTACCACAGCACCGGCAGGCCAGCCCAGATTTCAGCATCTTAAAATGAATGCTGCTATGCTTCACATTCTTTCTGCTTTGCTGCATATAGAATCAGTAAGGAAACCACCCTCATTGCTTTTTTGTAACTGGCCTTTCAGTTTAACCACCCATGCTTCCCACGTACCTCTCCATCAGCTGAGGACTGCTTTCCTTCCTGAAACCACAGTTTTCATTTAGAATGTGCCTAAACGTCTTTTACTATTTATATTACACTGGATGATATAAAAAAAATACAAGTATCAGCACACATGGGCAGGGCCACTGGAAAATTAAGGGAAAAGTAATCTGAAATTGCAGAGATTTTTTGCAAAACTTGCTGGGACATTGCAGGAGTTCTACTATAGACACTGAGTGCTTCACAATTAATCCTTTTCTGTTTTCTGCAGCATATATTAGTCAGCATAAACTGCTAAATGAATACACTGACACTTTGAATATGTTGTAAATATGAAGAAAAACTTATGTTCCTAACATGAATCCTAAACGGATAAGATGTGTTTCCTCTCTTCCAAAATGTAAAAACATCTGCCTCATACAGTGCTAAATAGATTCTATTTAGTGAGCCACAGAAAATCAATATTAAATAAACTCAGAATGAACAAATTTTATCTGTTTCTGGATGTAGAATAATGAAGCCTGATCAAAAGCTATTTACAGTGCTCTGTCAACTATTCACCCACTTTGGTGTAAGAAAAAATAAGCAGATGGAGTGGCAAATAATTCAGTTTTAGTAAAATGTTGTGAAGTGTTTAATGTTCATAATTTGCACTGTAGATACTATACACTATTATTGAAATCATATATTAAAAACTTATATATGGGAGTTATTATGGCTGGTAGTAAAGCCTAGTAGTTAGAGTAACAAACAGTGATTGAACTGGGCACATCCAGCAGACTTGTTTTTTATTTATTTATTTAAGAATTTAAGTTGATTCCCACAACCTCCATTTGCATACTGTGCGACTCCAAGCAAGTCACTTAACTTTCCCAGTGCTCCTGGGCCACAACTGAAAACAGGCAGTTCTGCCTAGTAGGCCTTACTCGGTTTACAACGAATATAAAAAAAAAATACCAATATATGTTTATTATATCATACAGTAGTCAGGGTACCCTGTAATTTACCTGAGTTTTACTCGGACTGCAATGATTTTGCATATGTAGAGATAAATGTTCAGATACACAACAAAAAAGGGTTTCTCACTGGGCTTGTGGTGCTCAAGCTAAAATAAATCAACAAAAAACACAAAAGCTGAGCACTCACCACCTCAAATAAAATGGTTCCCAGAGATTTGAGCAAAAAAAATCAACTTTATTGTATAAAGGCACCTACATTTTAAGTGTTTTATAAGCTTGTTTTTAGACTTTAGTCAGGTTGTTACTGTATTCTTTGCATGTGAGCATCTAGGTTGTAGATTGCTAAGTGCAGGATCACTGTTGCCAACTAGCTTATTCAAGTTTAGAATCAGCAGGGCCATCCGAAATCCTCAGTTGCTTGAATGAAAACTAGTCTGAATGAAAGTATGTTCACAAGGAAGTAACTGCCCTACTACTTACAAAAAGACTTCACAGTTAGCACCCTATTTAGGCGAATGGGATCACTTGCACCTTTTCTCTCACTCGCTGTTTCAGTCTGTGTGTCAACAAAAAGTTTTCTGATAGACTGCTTCAACCAAAACCAAATGTTAAGTGTTTAAGTGTACTTATGCTTGGCCAGTGGATTTTGAAAGCACACTCAATGACACACAGAAGGTAAGACCCCAGGGGCTGTATGATGCTGGTGGGCAGAGTGGTGCTCAATTCACATCTGAGCACAGACATGAAAACTGAGAGACACCTTTTTCATGGAGACCAAGTTAAAAAAAAGCATCCACATGTTTGGGAGATGTGTGATTTTCCATTTGAAGGTCCTCCACTAATCACTTGTGGATTTTTTAGGTGAAGACACTTTATTTCAAAGAAGCAAATTCAGGCAGGTTTTTTTTGCTCCTCCTACCCCCTGGCCATCCACTCCTTCTACCACCGCTGCTGAGTCCCGACCACCATCCTCTGCCTCTTATGGCTGTGCTACCAGGTAACCCAAAGTAACCCTTCATCGGGTGGGCCCCTACTCCTGTGGGAGGCTACCAGGGAAGGGGAATCACTCTAAAGAGCTTCCTATGTATCCCAGGCATGGCAGGGGTCAGAACAGACACATGTGTCTGGGGCTTTGGGCTTATGGAGGGACCAGCAACCATCCTCCAGTTGGCCAGTGGGTGTTTTCCCATTTCCTTGGGAGCGTGACAGGCCACATGATGTCAAGGCACAAGCCAACGGCCATCATGCTCCCTCCCATAGTGAGGGACGACGTGTTGCAGTGCCTCTGGCCTCCACCTGGGGCCAGCAAACACTAAGCCATGAACCCACCCTCTCTTCCAGGAGAAGGCATGTGGTCATTGAACACTCAAGCCTTCACTCTCCCTCTCTGGCTGGCCCTCCAACACCCAAGTCTTATCCCAAATCCTGGTCAGCGGTATCACAGACAGAAATCCAATTCAGGCAGTTAAATGATAGAAAGGAAACAACAAAGATGGTCCACCTTAGTGGTGGTGGTTCAGACTAATTCACATCTGAGTTTTAACAAGCAAAGAGACCAAGTAATTTGTAACTTGTGCATGTGCGGTGTGAGTGTTGAAGAAAGGGGATGATAGTGCTATCACTACTGCCATCACCCTTGAGGGATGTGGACTGCATTGTTGCTACTGCCATCACACCTGAGGGGTGGGGGCCGTAGTGCTTCTGCCATCACCACTTGTGGATGGGGAATGTAGTACTGCTGCTGTCCCACCTGAGGGATGGGGCCCATAGTGCTGATACTGCCATCACACCTGAGGGATGGGGAATGTAGTACTGCTGTCATCACACGTGAGGGATGGGGGCCATAGTGCTGATACTGTCATCACACCTGAGGAATGGGGAACGTAGTACTGCTGCCATCACACCTAAGGGATGGGGGCCGCAGTGCTGCTGCTTCCGTCACACCTGAGAAAGGGGGGATGTAGTGCTGTTGCTGCTGCCATTACACCAGAGGGATGAGGGCCGTAGTGCTGTTGGTGCTACCATCGCACCTGAGAGATGGGGGCCGTAGTGCTGCTTCCATCACATCTTAGGGATGGGGGCTGTAGTGATGTTGCTGCCATCACATCTTGTACCTAAAATAACTTTAAATTGGTACAAGGATGGAAGGATGTACAATAATGGTGGTCAAAATTGCTAAAATGCATATTAGTAGAGTTAAAAATTGTTAAATAAAGTACACAAAACCAAACACCGGTAAAACCGTATTTTGGCTTAGCAGATACCGGTGACAATACTGTTTTTTACAATGTGCAAAATGGAATTTGCCCTTTCTCATTCCCGGTAAACCAGTGTCCCTGTCTGTGTCTATCAAACTCCTTCTTAAATTCTTTGACCATTTTAGCCCCTACCACCCCCTCTGGTAGGCTAGTCCAGGCGTCCAACACCCTCTCCATGAAAAAAAATATTTTCTCACGTTTCCCCTGAGCCTTCCCCCCATGAACTTCATTTTGTGCCCCCTTGACTTGCTGCATCTCTTACTTTGGAAGATGCTTCCTTCCTGTACTCTCTTTATACTGGTGATGCATTTGTATGTTTCAATCATGTCCCCACTTCCTCCAGGGAGTACATATTTAACTCCTTTAGTCTTTCCTCATAGGTATTATCCTGCAGGCCCTGCACCATTTTACTTGCCCTCCACTGCACCGCCTCTACCCTGTCTATGTTCTTTCTCAGATGGGGGCCCCAGAACTGGATGCAGTGTTCCAAGTGCAGTTTCATAAGTGTCTTATACAGGGGCAAGATGACCTTCCTGTTTCTACTTGTGATACCACTCCCTATGCATCCAAACATCTGGCTAGCCTTTCCAGCCACCTTATCTCATTGCCTACTTTCTCTTAGGTCCTCTGAGATGATAACTCCCAGGTCCCTTTCCTACTTTGTGACTGTCAGTACCTCCACACCTAGTTTGTACTTTGCCCCTGGGTTCCTGTACCCTAATTGTATGATCTTGCACTTCTTTGCATTGAATCCCAGCTGCCATTCTTCAGACCATTTCTCCAGTTTTCTAAAGTCTCCCCTCATTTTTTCAACACCCCCTGGAGTGTCCACTCTATTAAATACCTTTGTGTCATCTACAAAGAGGCATACCTTCCCCTCCAGTCCCTCTGCAATGTCCCCAATAAAGACACTGAAGAGGACCGTCCCCAGCAACCTCTGCAGCACCCTGCTCATCACCTCTATGGAGTACTGTCTGTTTACCACAACCCTCTGACTCCTACCATTAAGCCAGTTCTCCACCCATAGAACTATTTTAGGACCCACCCCTAGGCTGCACAGTTTGTTAATCAGCCTTCTATGTGGGACAGTGTCAAAGGCCTTTCTGAAGTCCAGCTAGGCCACATCCACTGTACCTCCCTGGTTCACTACCTTAGTTACCCTGTCATGCTGTAGATTAGTACAATGAGTTACTGCAAAACACAGTGCTTATCCTAAATACAACAAAAGTTATGGTTAGATGTATAAGTAAATAAATGCCATATAAGGCAATGTATGTGTGTTAATGTGTGTGTGTGTGTGTGTGTGTGTGTGTGTGTGTGTGTGTGGCAATGCTTTGTGTGTGTAGACATTGCACTGCTATGTGATACTGTAAAATATATGCATATATGTGTATATGTATTAGTCAGTGTATGTGTATCACAACAGTTAGAAAGTGCAGTTAGGTGTTTCAGTGGTTAGTGCAAAAATTGCTAATCTACATTCCCACGCTATCTAGATCAGTTTTAGCCTTATGCATGTCATTCCTTATTTAAATGAGGTGTCTAGTGGCAACCTCCCACCCTCTGATGTCCCTCGGAGCCTGAAAAGAAGAAAACAGTCCCTTGATGTACCTTTGAAATAAATAAATCTCTTATCACATTAATGCATTAGCAGCCATTGTGGCTCTGACCAGAATTTGTTTCTAGTAGACGACAGTCAAGAGCTAGATGAATTACAACAACAGCCAGATCAATAGGACAAACTAATTCAGGTTTCTCATTGGATGAATAAATCTGTTGGTGACCACACACTATCCTGGCATATTGACAGCCTACTGGGAAGAAGCTCCCCATAAAATCATCATTTCTCCTCTTTGTTTTATTTTTTATACTTAATAAGCAGATGAGCAGTTTGCAGATTTACACTTGTGGCTATTATATATTATAGTGGCATGGTAGCACCACATATAGTTTAATTTGTTTTTTATGTCTTCAGGAATCATAAAGCAAAAAAGTGTGTGGGGTCTTAATTTATGCTAGAGATGCTCTCAGTGACTCTAAGGCTACTCTCTACCCCCTTGACAGTTCTGATAGTGAAGCCCTGTTTATTAAATCAACCCATGAAAAACTAAGCCACTTTTTGTAGTCTGCATATACAACCCTCCTCGAGGGGCTGCTTCAGCCCTAGATAAACTCACAAAGTTCCTAGCTGACCATGCCCTCAGTGAATTAATTATCCTAGGAGAGTTCAATCTCAGCTGGTCCTCAGAAACAGAAGCTGAGCTCAAGGTGCAGCTACCTGATGCACGTCTAACCCAGGTAATCAGTGAACGCACACAGATCAATGTAAAATCAGCTAATTATACACTACTGGATTGGGTCCTAGTATCCAAACACAACAGGGCATGTCCTGCTGGCATTTTTTCTGACTCCCTAAGCAACCTTTCCCCTATTTTTTGCATCTGGAAGACCTGCTCTCTCAAAGTCTCACCTAGAACATTTCTTGTGAGGGATTTTTCTAAACTTGTAGCGGAAACTTTCCTGGTCTTGCTCCCTGAGATTGACTGGAGCCCAATTTCTGAGCTCCCACATATAGATGATGCCTTGGAATTTTTTGCAAATCCCTTTCTCTCAGCTGTCAATAAACACTCCCCATTTAGGAAACATAGGGTAAAAGGTAAATGCCATAAAAGGCTGACCCTCAGTCTCAAAAAGTTGACAATCCAGCAGGATAGGGCCTTTGGGACTTTATAAAAAAAATGGGGGCATCGGGCTGATTGGGTTAAGCACAGGAAGCTACGGAATCTATGTAAGAAATGGACAAAGATAGCAAAAGAGACTATGTCAAAGGCCTCCAAGACAATAATCTTCCTGACCCTAAGAAATTTTGGTCTCAAGTTAACACTTTGTTAAAGAGACACACTGGTGCCTCAGATGGCCTGATCACTGCTAATGGTCATATTATCAGTGATCCCCAAACTGCTGCTATTGTCTGTAACCAAACCTTCTCCAACCTCAACAGATTCAAAACTGGACCCTCTGACCCTCTCCCCCACCCCTGAAGGAACTAGTCCTCTGCCCTCCCCAAATTTCACCTTTGCTTAGTTACTAGAAAAGAGGTGCTAGAACTGCTTAAGAAAATAAAATATATAGCTTTGCTGAGCCCAATAAATTGGAACCTAGGCTACTGAAGGTTGCTGCCTCAGCCATAGCCAATCCAGTTGCCATGTTGTTCAATAAACTGTTTCTCAAATGCAAAATCCCTGACAAGTGGAAAGAGGTGGTAGTTGTTCCTGTCCACAAAGGTGGACTCAGGGAAATTGTGGAGAACTACAAGCCTATCTCCACACTTTGCACACTGACCAAGATTCAGGAGAGGCTGGTCTATAACCAGCTTTGGTATTACCTCAAACTGCACCTCCTCTTTTCAGATAAACAGCATGGTTTTAGACAAATCATGGCATGGAAACTCTCTGGTTATGTTTATCATGAATATCCTCCAGGTTCTGGGCAATGGTGTTCCAGCTGCTACAGTCTTTATTGATCTAACCAAGGCCTTTCACCTGGTCGGTCATACTCTACTTCTTAATAAGCTAAAACATTTTGTTCTTGACTAATACTATCCTGATTCACTTATTGTCTCACACATAGAATACAAAAGGTCAAATGGAGGGGCTCTTTATCAAGTTGCCTGCCTAATACAGATGGGGTGCCCTAGGGATCAATACTTGACCCTTTATTAATATTCTTTCATTCATCAGTGACCTAGACAAAAATTGTGGGAACAGTCATCTCATACTTTTTGCTGATGATGCTGTCCTTTATAGACGCTCCCTTGATGTCAAGGCACTCAGTGCCCAATTGGCAAATGACCTCAAGTCATTAGAGAAGTGGATCACAGCAAACAGGCTGGCCCTGAATGTAAAAAATTCGAATCCAGTCCTATTCATACCGAAACACACAGAATCTGATTGGCAGCACTTGCTCTCCCTTTCAACCTCCTCTGGAACTCAGATTGAGGTAGTGGATGTGATTAAGTACCTTGGGCTCTATATTGACCAAGATCTTACTCTTCAAGCACAAGTGGATCATATAACCCATTCCATCCACAAAACAAATCATTTATTTATTTAGACGGTGGGGCCACCTTACCATGGTCTCTAGGCTAGCTATTGCAAACAGTGTTCTGCTCCCTAAACTTCTATATGGTGCCCCTGTCCTGCAGTCACTTAGGCTATCCAAGTCAACTAGACTTGAGACACTATACCACAAAACTGGACATTTTGCATTGTTGTCCCCCCCAGGAAGTATCATTGTGATGTTCTCACCTTCTTAATCTGGCCTACGTCTGACAGTTGGCTCCAATAGCCCCTACTGTGTATGGTGTTTAAACTAATCTCTGTCTAGGCCTTCTAGTCTCCTAGCACTCAAGAAGGCTGTTCCATACCTCCAATAGAAAACCGCCTGAGTTGCCTAGGATTCACTACTCTATGGGGAAAAGGACCTTCAGCATCTCAGATCCTACTCTCCGGAATGCCCTCCTGGAGGTCCTGGAAAACTCTGATACTCTCTCCTGCTTCAGAAAAGGACTAAAGACAAATCAGCTCAAAAGCTGGCTATGTTCCTGCTACTACTGATTCACCCCTTACCTAATTTAACCTAGATATTACTGTGCATGAGTACCTGTCTAGTTGACCAGAGCTTGATATTTACCTGTTCTCCTATGAATGACTTATTGTATTATTGTTCATGTTAACATACCTAGTTACTGTCTTATTTATAACTGTCAAAATTAACCTGTGTTTGATTTGTATTTGCTCTCCTTGTAAACAGCATTGTATCACATATTTCCCTATGTACTTATCATTTATATCTGTAATTAATCCCGGGTCACCTCTGAAAAAGGGATCTCTAGTCTCAGTGGGCCTACCCAGTTACCATAATGAAATAAATAAATAAACGTTCCACAGAATCCACAAATGTAGTATTTGTAGACCTCCAACCTATGTTACACTTACATTTGGTCTGCTAAAATGGGAAAACCAGAGCTTTGTGCTGTTTTAGAAAATGTATACTTTCAGTATGGTATCTTGGTGTCCTGAATAGCTACAGACCAGAAAATCTATGTTGTGCATTTTCCATTATGGGCCAAAATTTCCCCTTTAAACGACACTTAGCACCATATATGGTTTGAGCCTATTTCAACCAAATGTTTGTGGTATAGGAACATAAATGTGATATCATTGTAGCCAGTACTCTTAGGCCCAGATATTCAAAAGGGTCGCGTATGGCGCAACACTGTTGCCATGCAACCCACTGATGTGCCCAAGTGATATTCAAACAGGAATTGCACCTGGCACAATCCTGAAGCACCAGAGTGCATCAGTAATGTATGCAGGTGCAGGTGGGGGGCGGCTTATGCATACTCTGCACATCCCAATATTCAGCCTGGGATGTGTTGAGCCATGCATGCAACCCTACTTGCACCGCACAAAGCTGATCCAAAAAAAGGAGCAACTTCCGCCACCCATTGGCAGACTGCCGATTGCAGGGTGCAACACGGCAGTCACACCTGTGGGTGGCCACCCGAGCAGTGGCTGCACCTCCATGGTGGCCCCCCCAAGTCCGATCATGGCCATTGGTATGTAAAAATAGAATCTTATATCCCTGGTGGTCCAGTGGACCACTGTCAGCCTGACCGTGGGCTTAAGTAAATAATAAAGATTCCTATATCCTTGGTGGTCCAGTGGACCGCTGTCAGCCCGATCACGGGCTTAAGTAAAATAATAAAGATTCCTATATCCCTGGTGGTCCAGTGGACCCCCCTCCCCACCTGCCCACTGTTCCCCACTGCCTCCCGGTCAGCGGCGGGCGGCAGCACCCCGCCGCGCCGCGCGCAGACTGACACCGCCGGCGGGGCTGTCGCCCTGGTCCACAGCTTGAGCCAATGGGCGCAGCCATATACCATAATACTCATTCCAGATATGTGAATGGATCCATTCACATATCTGGAATGTGTAGAAGTATGGGCTGCACGCATTGGCTCACGCTGTGGACCAATGGAATGCATAGCCCACCGGCGGTGTCAGTCAGCCCGGTGGGATGGCAGGTGGGGTGGTGTTGCTGCCCGCCGCTGACCGGGGGAGCGGGTGTGGGGATCTAGTGGGGGGGAGGGGGTCCAAGGACCACCAGGGATATAGGAATCTTTATCATTTTACTTAAGCCTGCGATCGGGCTGACAGCAGTCCGCTGGACCACCAGGGATATTTGCTTGGAACTTAATCCAGTGACATCTTCAAAAGAGCCAGATGCAGAGGACGATAAGACTGAGCTCCATAGCCTAGTAACTATGGCAGAAGCACTAACCGCATGGAGACAATAAACAGGAAATCAAAAGGCTGGCACCAGTATATGCTTCAAAAATTCATGTTAATTATACAAAAAGCATATAAAGCATAATACAGCCAAACACAGAGTTACTCACAAACAGGCTGAGCAGCAGCAGCAGCAGAACGGGAGGAAAAACCCTATCTGGTTTCACCCTGAGGCTTCATCGCAGGGGGATGGGTTGCTAGCTGCTTGCAGTATCACTTAAATACAGAGATGAATTAAATAATTTAAATATTAAACTAGCCAATATAAGCACTAACCAATGTAAACAATACTTTAGAATCACC
The DNA here is from genome assembly GCA_016271365.2 of Neoceratodus forsteri. NCBI lineage: Eukaryota > Metazoa > Chordata > Ceratodontiformes > Ceratodontidae > Neoceratodus > Neoceratodus forsteri. Next base: position 1,334,973,914 of record CM057453.1, on the reverse strand, counting down.
AATGTGAAGTGATATAAGCTAACCAAACAAGTTAAAAACAATTGCCAATGTAACAAGTGGAGAACATTAAAAAAAACAGCAGAAACAGCTGTTTCAGCTATTTCTTTAATAGCAAGCAGTTAGCCTCAGAGCAAAATCAGTTAGAGTTTCTTTCTCCCATTCTGCTGCTGCTGCTGTGCAGCCTGTTTGCGAGTAACTCTGCATTTGGCTATATTATGCTTTATACGCTTTTTGTATAATTAACATATGAATTTCTCTACCATATACTGGTGCCAGTCTTCTTTTTTCCTCCTTCTATTTTTTGACTGGGTGCAGTTACAGCCTGTAGAGCGTTTTATTCATTTGCAGTAATGGAGACAATAAAGTAGTTTGTGCAGACATGAGAAAAAATAATTTTTCTGCTCTTTTCAACTTTGAAACATACCCCATCAGTTGGCTATAAAAAAACTAAACAAAATATAACCAAGTACTTAGCAAAGCAAAACTGAACACCAGAATTCTATTTTACTGAGTTTACTGATTGATTTTATTGATTTTTGTAACCAAATAAAAGGCACATTATAACAAACAAAAGTTGTTTTTTTTTTATTGTCGTTGTTGTTTTTTTAATTTCAGGTACATCACAATACAGTCCTAACGTAGTCCCAAGGTTCACCCTCACCCATCCAGACCGCCCTAGAAAGGGTGGTGGTATCGCCATATATCTCTCCTCCTCAATTCAGTTTTCCACAGCACTGTCTCCTCTCCTACTGCCTACGAACTCCTTGTCCTCAAGCTCTCTCTCCCTCTTTCTCTCGCCCTAGCTACATGGCAGGTGTATACTGCTGTCCTGGCATATCTGCTACTCTGGTCTCTGAGCTTCTGACTTCCATATCTTCTCTTGCCCCTTCTGGTGATCTTCTCATCCTGGGCAACTTCAACATAAATTAGCTCCCCCCCTCCAACTCTAAATTTTCTCAAAATGTCAGATCCCTGCATCTTAGCCAGCTCATCTCAACCCCCAATCCATTTAAACTCTAAATCCTTGAACCACTCTCTCCTGGACTGGGTTCTCACCAACCACCCTCACAGCATCATTGATGCTGGCACCATACCTGATGCACTCAGTGATCACCACTTAGTCTACTGTGTGTGCAAAATTCACCGCCCTAAAGCACCCCATAAAATTGTCCACTTCCGCTCCTTCCATTCATTAAACCTATCCTCTCTCCATGAGAATCTGTTGTCTACTGACTGGTCTCCTATCTCCAATGACACAAATATTAAGATAGCCCTCAAATACTTCCACTTCAAATTTATAGAGATCTGGGACCAGCATGCGTCCCTACGCAAAACCAGAATCCAAGGCTCCCATCTCTCCTGGATCTCAGCAGAAATTCTGGCTTGTCATCATGCATGTTATCTAGCCTGGAAATCCTACAAGTCTTCCAGCTCCCCTGCTGACCTTCACAGGTACCGCATCTTGTAGAATTCTTGCACCAAAGCCACCAAGTAAGCCAACACTGCATTTTTCTCCTCTTCTTTCTAGAGGAACTTAAGCCACCCCTTCAAGTTCTGGAAAGTTATTCATGCCCTTTTCTCCCCCAACCCAGTTAGCCCTCCATTATAAATTTTGGTGCCTCCTCAGCATCTGACCCTCCATCTGTGGCCTCTGCCTTCTACACTTACTTCACCACATGTGCCTCTGGTCTCCTCTCCTCCCCCCCACCTCCCTCCCTTACCCTTCCCCCTCCCATTACTTCCCCCCTTTTTCTTCTCAATGGTCTCCCCACCCTCCTCCCTGAAAGCTTTTCTAGCCCTCAACCACATGCAAAGCAGCAGCCCTGATGGGCTTGATCCAAAGCTCCTGCATCTCTCTGCCCGTGCCATTGCCTCTCCTATCGCCTCCTTACTGAACCTCTCTTTCTCTCTGGGCTTTGTCCCTGTGTCTTGGAAGCATGCTACTGTCATTCCCCTTCACAAATGTGATGACTCCTCCTCCTCTCCTGGAAACTTCCATCCTATATCCCTCCTGCCTACCCTATCCAAGCTCCAAGAGCATATTGTTCTTTCTCAACTCTCCCCCTTCCTTGACTCCCCTTCTTTCTTCACCCCTTACCAGTCTGGTTTCTGAAAACTTCACTCCACCACTTCCTCCCTCCTCCAACTCATAGATTCCATCCACACTGCAATGGACATGGGTCTTCTCACTACCACCATCTTTGTCAATTTAGAGAAAGTTTTCAGCACTGTCTCCCATCCCCTCCTACTGCATAAATTGAGTTATGTGGGGCTCTCAGTCCCTGCTACTAATTGGTTTGGCTCGTACCTCATGGGCAGATCATAATCTGTGTAACTTGCTGACTCCATATCCCTTCCCCTCCCCATAACCACTGGCATTCCCCAAGGCTCCATGCTTGGTCTTCTACTATTCTCCAACTTTTTAAATCACCTTCCATCTGCCTGCTCATCTAAGTCCATCCACATGTATGCAGATGACATGGCCCTGTTTGTCTCTGGGTCCTCTTTTGCTGAGTTGAGGGCCAAGCTCCAACCTGATTTCAGCTCAGTCTAGAAGTGATTAAGGTCAAATCAGCTATCACTAAATGCCAAAATGATGATTGCCATGTGCTGTTGCACTAAACTGAGGCTTTCTAAATTCAAGTCCCTCCCATCCTTCCACACCCTAGATGGAGTCCCACTTGATGATGTGTCTTCATTCAAACACTTCGGTGTCTGGCTTGACCGGCACCTCCATTTCTCCTAGCTCTTTCAACTGCTCTATGTGAAGAGTTTGCTCTGTTTTTCTCCGATGGAGTATCGACCATCTGATCAGGAATTCCGCCAGCAAGGCTTGTGCCTCACAGTGGTCGGGTTGGGAGGTTCAGAGGCACTCAGTCTACCTGGGAGGAGTTTAGGCCAGTGGAGGTGTCTGAAGTTACTAAGGTGATCTTGGAGCTGAAGCACACCTTCTGTGAACTGGACCCGGCACTGACGCATTTCTTAATGGGATGTGCTGATGCCGTTGGCCCAGTGTTTGCCAGGATTGCCAGGTGTTCGATGGTGATGGGAGTCCTCCCAGTTGCTTTGAAAGAAGCACTGGTGAAGCCTCTCCTAAAGAAATTATCTCTCAACCCAGACATCCTGGTGAATTACAGTCTGATCTCCAACCTGCCATTTTTTAGCAAGGTTGTTGAGAAATTGATGGCACATCAGCTCAAGGATCGCCTGGTGTCCTCAGATATCTATGAGCCATTCCAGTCAGGTTTTTGGGCCAGAAACAGCACTGAAACTGCTCTAGTGAGAGTGCATAATGATCTGCTTAGGGCTAGAGATAGACAGGTCAGTTCTTGTGCTCCTCAATCTCTCTTCAGCCTTTGACACTGCGGATCACGTCATGCTTCTTGACTGACTCTGTGAGTTTTGTGGACTCGTCGGTACTGTCATCAAATGGTTTGAGTCCTATCTCTCAGATAGAGTACAACAGGTGGGGATGGGGAATTTCTCCTCCTCCCCAATGCCTCTGTCATGTGGAGTACCCCAGGGTTTGATCTTGTCACTGATGTTATTTGCAGTGTACATGCTGCCCCTGGGTGAGATCATTTGACAATGCAGTGTGGAGTTTCACTGCTATGCTGATGATACGTGCTTAACAGCTATCTGGCTAAAATCAATGACTGGATGGCTTCCAGCTGGCTGAAACTCAACCCAGCAAAGATGAGGTCCTGGTGATCGAGCCTGGTCACAGGTGTGATGGGTTGCCACCGGGGGGGCTGACTCTGGAATTGTTCTGGAATCTACTCCATTGGTGGTTTCTCCAAGGGTGCAAAATCTGGGTGTGATCCTTGATTGTAGACTGGCCTTTAAAGATCAGGTGTCAGCTGTAGTCAGCAGTGTTTTTTACCACTTGCAGAACATTGCCCAGATTAAGCCACTCATTCTGCCTGAGGACCTGCAGACACTAGTACATGCCTTTGTGACTTCTGGGCTCGACTACTGTAATGCTCTGTACTTCAGGGTCATGGGAGGGACCCTCTGAAGGCTGCAGCTAGTGCAAGATGCAGTGGCCCGGTTACTGATGGGCCTTTTTGAGGTCCAGTCATGTGACCCTGGTTTTGTGTGCTGTGCACTGGCTGACAGTCAGGTGGAGGGTCTTTTTCACGGTGGGTCTTCTCGCCTTCAAGGCCCTATAAGGGCTGGGCTCTGGTTACCTGTCCGAGCTCCTGACAATGGTGTCCTCTGCTCGCTCCCTCCACTCCTCCTGGAGGGACCTCCTGGACATTCCCAGGGTTCGGCTCAAGACCTCAGAAAATTGTGCTTTTAGTGTCTCTGTGCTAACCGTGTGGAACTTGCTTCCATCTGCAGTCCAGGAGGTACCCTCAATTGAGATGTTTAAGGGGAGGCTAAAGGCCCACCTCTTCAGCCTGGCCTTTAACTGTTGATAACATCTTTAGCTTTGGCCAGTCCTGTGAAAATGACTGTTGGAGACCTCTGTTTCACTGAATTTTATCATGTTCTGGTTTTAAATGAGGTTTTATTAGGTTTTATTTACTATTGTATGTTTTTATTTATGTTCAGTGCCCAGAGCCTCCAGGATTGGGTGCCTTATGAATAAAGTTGACTTGACTTGACATAGATGCCATACAGGTCAAGATTCTTGATGTTCTATCTGACCATCGGCATGTCAACACAGGGGTGCCCCAAGGTTCCATTTTGGGCCCCCTGCTGTTCAGCCTGTTTCTAAATGAACTTCATAAGTCTGACAGAATAAGATTCTTCTATATGCAGATGATGTTGTTCTCTACACGTGTCATTCTACTCCGGAAGAGCTGGAAAAAGGCATACAAGACGACTTTACTGCTGTAGAAAAATGGTTCCTTCAGTCTAAGCTCTTGCTCAACTACACTAAGACTCAAACAATGTTGTTTGCCTCCCATCAAAACCATCATAAGTCCCATCACCTCAATATCTACAATAACAAGTCAGATACACTCAAAATGGTCACCATCTTTAAGTACCTTGGTGTCTACCTCGACAGCTCTCTCTCCTACAGCCAGCACATAGACCATGTTGCCAAGGCAGCTAGTGCCAGACTAGATCAGCTCTACCAGCATAGGCAGTACCTCACCGAAAGTGCCATCAAGCTTGCAGTTAACAGCTCTGTGCTCTCTATCATAGATTATGGGCTGGTAGTCTATGGAGCCGGTACCGATACAGCACTTAGACGAATCAAGATTGTCTTAAACAAAGCCTGCAGACTAGTCCTGGGTGTGGACCATTTAACTCACACTTGTGAACTATACTGAATCACTGGTTGGTTAAACCTGAATAGCAGAATTCAGTACCAAGTCTGTCTATTAGCGAAAAAATCCACCCTAGGTCTTGCTCCTCCTGGAGTGAGGCAACTGCTAAGAAATTCCACTTCCTCCAGACTAACTAGGGGTTCGAGTAAAGCTGCCTTCACTATCCCATTCCACCAGACCTCACTAGGGCAACGGTCCTTCGAATACAGGGCCCCTGTTGGCTAAATTCCCTTAACTCTGAGCTGATTGAGGAAACGAAACTAAGCCCATTTAAGGCCAAGCTGCTGCAGTACCTGGCCACTCTTAGTAACTGTGACTCCATCACCTGTGCATAATCCTACTGTTATTGATAGCTTATCTATACTGCATAGCACCCATCTCCCCCACCTCTCCTCCCCGGTGTGACCCCACTGAGCACTTACCCCACATCCCTCTCTTATCCCCCTCCTTACTGCTTTCTTCACAAATATTAGTCCTCCCTATTTCAACCCTCCCCAGTTTCCTCACCTCACCCCCCCACTTTAAAACCCTTCTCTTATCCCTGTCTCCCCACATCATCCAGCCCTGCCCTATCACCTATTTACGTAACGTGGGTAGATTCTATCCAATCCCACCCTCTGACTACTCAACCCCTTTATTCTGTCACCCCTTTTCTCTGCCCCACCCTCCCCTGCTGTCATCTATTCTGTCCTCCCCTCCTTTGGTCACCACCACTTCTGACCCTCCATAAGTCTACCTGCATGCTCTAAAGCTCAGCTACCACTATAAATTGTTTGTCCACCTTAGGTATGCTCTTAGTACTGTTGCAATAAAGTTGACCTCTCCTACCTGATGTATTTTAACTGTACTTGCTTGAATCTGCATCTGTATGTACCATAATGTACTTGCCTGCTGTATATACCCCTATCTGTTTTGTAATGTCTACATACCTTGTCTATTGCCTTACAGCGTGGAACCTTTGCAAACAAGCTTTTAGCTCAAAGGTGTTATCCGAGATTCCAATAAATAAATAAATACACAAAAAGCTCCACCCTAAACTTGGTGCCCTCTATAGGGACAAAAGTTGCATCCCTTTACCTGCCTGCTGAGACATCCTAACCAAAATAATTCTCCTCATTTTTGATTATGGTGACATAGTCTATGGTGCTGCCCCTAGGTCCACCCTGGCCAGACCTCTCTTACATTTCTTCTGTCACTTCTCTTTTAATTGCCCTCCCCACACCCACCACTATACTCTCTACTCTGCTCTCTCCCTTCCTGAAGGATCACAGTCTATCCCACTGCATTACCTTCACTTCCAATTTCTGGTTCTCCTCCCTTCCCCCCATCTTGATTCCCTCCTCTCACCCACCTTCCCTTTTCCCTACTCCCTTCAAAACTCAGGGTTTCACTTCCTCCAGACTCCTTCATGCAGATCTCTTGCTGGTCAAGCTGCCTTCTCTTTCCACTTTCATAAACTTTGGAATTCTCTCCCCCTACCCATTCACTCTGCCTCCTCCAAATCCTCTCTAGGCTCTCTACTTTGCTCCCATGCCTCTCCCTCCTGTTGCTGCCCTTAATGTGGCTGGCTCTCATTCTTAAACTCTCCTCTCTCACCCCTTTTTGTCTAGCTCTTCAGAATATTCTCTATTCTGCCTAAACCTGGTGCCCTCTCTAGGCACAAAAGTTACATCCCCTTACCTGCCCACTGAGCCATCCTATTTGTGATACTATTTATGCCTACTTACTTGCCTGATCTCCATGCTCTCATTTTAGATATATCTATATCTATATCTATATCTATATCTATATCTATATCTATATCTATATATATTCTACCTCTGTATTTATTGTTACTTTGTATCTAAACTGGTGTGCTAATGTATTATATTTTGTATATTGTTCCCTTGATGTTCCCTTTCCCCTTCCCCCCAGGACATGTCTGGAAACAAGCTGTGCTGGCTTAGTGTGCCTTTTCTGGTGAAATGCTTCAATAAATAAATGCACAACCCACTTATATGGACATTTTTCTCATGCAAAACAGGTGGCGTTTAAGTAGGCTCCACTGTACTGATAATTTGTAGAATTCTGCAGTCCTCTGAACTTTTGAATTGCATCTCTATTAGTTTTGTGGGCTTTACAATTATTAACCCCCTTTTGGGAGCCACAGAATTGTTTGTAAAATTGCAAATTGATTCTGTGTTACTTAATGTACAAAACTGTTTTCTTAAATTAGGGTGTATAATTCGGTTTACCTATACCAACTCGACAACACTGTTGTTGATGTTCGACATAACAAGATCGATGTGACAGGCAAAATTTCACCTGTCAGACATGTTGAGTTTCCATAGAGACTGTGCCTTTTTACTCTATGGATTCCTAACTCCGAGTCAGAGTTATCTCAAAGGGGGGCGGAAGTCAGTGAAAGGGCAAAATTTCACCCATGGGTCCCCCACAGTGACAATCTCGAAACCTGTTGAGATTGTTACTGTGGGGGATTTCACTCTGTGGGTTTCGCCATGTGGTCAGCATATTATATAATTCACAATTTGCTCAAGCTTGAATTCCTTCCCCTAACCCTGACCCTTAAGCCCTTTCCTTTCTTTTATTCCTTTTCCCTTTTTTTTGGTCCATCCTCTCCAACTAACACCTTCCACCTTTGTCACCCACATTTCATACACTTTATTCACAACACATACTAATCCACCCTTCCATTCCCTTTATGGGAGTCTCATCCTTACTTTCTTTTTCAATTACAGTCTAAACAGTGGAGTGGCCTACTGTAGAAAAAATGGTTTTGGGGGGGTTTAGGTTGTTGAGTCAGGCAGCTTTTTTTCACTCCCACCAGGACCACTGAATAAGGCTTACCTTCTGGAGAAATATAGACGTCATGATTCCTGTTGTTAGATGTACTCCAAGTTTATATGGTTTTAAATTCTCTAAAGCCATAAATATTAGAGTACAAATTAAAAATGACACGATAGCATCGTTCCATTTATTTAAAAAATGGATAAACATTAATAGAAAGTAAGAGTTTTAATTATGATTTTAATATCTCATATCAATGTAGGGGCACTAGTATTGAATGGGCAAGCAGGCTACCTCATGGGAACTCTTGCACATGAATTTAACCCGTTTGGATACAGACAGAATCATTTTGTTTATTTAGAATTAAAAAATTATTGTGAAAAACAGAATCAGGAAAAATAGGGTTTATAATACTTTCATTTATACTCCTTGTAGGGTAATTATGAGAGAAATATCTTTAAAATCAAGCAGAAAAGTTTACAGGCAGGTTTAACAGTAAAGGGAAAATTATACTATGCGGTCACAAAACTTCAGGATGTCATTAGCCACCTGGAATATTAATGGAGTACATTTTTCTATAAAATGGAAATGCACATTGACAAATACAAATTTAAATACTTTTATTACAGGAAGTCCATTTAACTGAATTAGAAATTAGGGAGATTAAGACTTTATGGGGAGACAGTTATATTATTCATTGGACATCTCTAAAAGTAGAGGGAGGTGCTGTATTAATTAGAAAAAATTTAAATCTTTAGTTTATAAATTCATATAAAAATGAGGAAGGAAAAATCATTATGGTGAATGCTAGGCTATATGAGGAATAAATATCTTATATCTTCCTTCTATGCTCCATTTTTTCCCCATAAAACTTTTTTCCTAGCTGGTTGACACAGACGGCCTCTCAGCCCAGTCCCTGCCACCCCCACCTGGCACTCACTTCCTCAGACCACTGAGCCTGAGATCCCCCCATAGAATACCCCTGTGACAGGGCAGAGAAGGGAAGGGCCATCCCCCCCACCTGGTGACTCACATCTAGGTTGTGCCAGTGGTCCAGGAGATGGCATGGGATGGAAGTAGATGGGCAGGGCTCTTGAAGCCTGCATAGACCAATTCTCCATTTTTCCACTTAGCCCCTGCTATGATGACTAGTAAGCATGTGCACATGGAAGCGCACACACAATACAGAACCATGGCTTCTCCCTTTGTGTCACTTGAGCTGCTGGCACTACCCTCAGGTTTCCACCTAGGGGCGGCCAAGGGCTGAGTCAGCAAACTTCCCCACCCCAGCAAAGAAGAGCTCTCAGCCAGATGCTCAATTCTCTCCATCCCATCTGACACTCAGCAACCTGAGCTCATTCCCAAGATCAGATTGCCAGCATGGTGAGAGGTAAGGCATACAGTTCCTCAGCCCTCTGTGCCACCAGGATGGCCAGTCTACAATTCATTTATACAATGTTTGCAATTCTTAAATATGATTGTTATAGGTATAATGTTAATAGTAACCATGCCAGTAATACTTGGTGGAGATTTTAATGTGTAAGTAATACTTAATTTGATAAATGATCTTTAATTTCTCCAGAAGAGAGAAGAAGGCCAACATTTTTTTTATAAAATTCTTAGAGAATAGCAATCTGAAAGGTATTTTGAGAACCAATGTCCCAAATCAGCATCAGTATACATTTCATTCTAAACCTACAGGCAGCTTCTCTAGGTTATACTATGTCCTGTGCACCAAGAAATTAATGATGGAAGTAAAATATATTTGTGTATCTGACCATGTGATAGGCTTAATCACTCCTTTCTGTACTAGGAACCAAGTTCAAATATATTAATTGACATTTAATAATAGTTTACTCAGGTTAGAAGATTTTGAAGAATATATGAAAAAAGAAGTAGAGCAACACTGGTTTTTCAACTACAATGGAGCACAGGACATATTTGAACTATGGGGCAAATTTAAAGCTGTAATAAGGGAAGGCATAATAAGCTATGAAATTAACTACAGAAAAATGAACAGAAGTTCAACATTTGGAAAAATAAATAAACCAGACAGAATCAAAACTGCAAAGAGAGGCACACAATAACAAAACTCAATTATTAGAACTAAAACAACATTTATCAAACCCTCTACAAGATATACTTAATACATAGATGGAAAAAGATCTAAAAGCATTAAAAACATTTATTTTGCAATGGAGACAAAAGCAGTAGGCTGTTAGCATACACACTGAAAAAACATAGAAAATGGAATCTAATAACAGTTATTGAAGATAGGCATGGTAATCTGGTAAACAAATGATCAAGAAATAGAACAATTTTTCATTAACTATTTTATATATTTATTGAAAAATTGATGGCAGGTAAAAGCACACTGAGTCGAACCTCATTTCCAGGTGTGGGGAAGGGGGAGAGACAGGGGAGTACAAGAATCTTAAAATTAGAACAAGCAACAGAATGAAATTGCAAGTGCAGAAACAGGACAATAAACAAACAGGTAAGCAATACCATGGAGCATCTGATAGACTCATAGTCAAGCATGCATGCAAGCAATCAAAATAAAGTGCATGATGCCTGTTGGAAGATGAGACAATGCTTAAGGGTAGAGTTTTAGTCCACTGGCACTGCTTAACTCATAAGTGGGAGGGTAACCTGAGAGCAGGGTGGACAAGAAGAAGGCGTAGGAGGGTCAGGAAGAGTTGACAGTGGCAGGAGGGACAGGGAGTGGGGAGGTACCTTAGCTGATATGTAAGGGCAGAGAGGAAGGAAGGGAGATAGACAGGTGGATGGAAGATGGAAGCCGGTTCCAGTGGGAGGGGAGACTGTAGGAACAGGCAGGCTGACCAGAAGCAGAGTTATTGTAGAGCAATATATCAAAATAAGATATAGGTAGAGGAACAGGTCATTATACATTACATAAAACAAGTTAATATTCCAGAGTTCCAAAATAATTCAGATACAATTACAGTACAAGATATAAAGGAGGTCAGAACATCAATGCCTAAAGACAAAATCTCCAGGGCTAGATGGTCTAACTATAGAATTCCATTATGTCTTTTCAGAACTACTAGTACCTTGGCTGGAGCTGATGACTGGAAATGGCCTCTAAAAAAGTATACCATCAACAATGTTACAAGCACAAGTATTATTAATACATAAAAAGCTAAAGATACTACAGAAACTGAGCATTATAGACCTATGGCACTATTAAATGTAGACTATTAAATGATTGCAAAATTAATAGTTAAAAAATTGCCAGTGGTCATCAGCTCTAGCCAATTGGGCTTTGTTGATAGACATAATATTTTTCAAGGTTCAATAAATGCTCAAATAATAATGGAACTGAACAAAAATATACAGACAGAAGCTATAGCAATAGCACTGGATGCATTCAAAGTGTCTGACATATTGCAATGGTCTTTATGTTCAAAGGCCTGGAATATTTGAGAACACTGAGAACGTTATTAAATATCATAGAACCCCTTTACAGTTCTCCACAGGCCATCTTTTAAATTATTTATTATTTTTAGTTATTTAACCAGGACTAGCACACTGAGATGAAAGCTTTTTTACAGGTGCGACCAGAGAGCACAGGGAAGTTAAGTGACTTGCTCAGGGTCACACAGTATGCAAGTGGAAGCTGTGGGGTTCGAACCCGGGTATGATCTGTTGGATGTCACCAGATTTGCAGCTCAGAGCCTTAAACCACTGCGCTACACTGCCTCCGAATTATAGAACTCCTTCAATGTCTTTGCTAAATGGAGTGTGCCAAGGGTGCCTGCTGTTGACCCTCATGTTTATTAATGCTTTGGAAACTATGATGCAGTATATAAAAAGAAATCCCATGATGCATGGCTTACCATTTAAATCAACTGAAATAGAAGATAAAATTAATTGCATATGCTGATGATTTACTAATTTTTCTAAACAATACAGCAATATTGTTTCCTGTACTATTAGGGGAAATTCCAACATTTTCAAATGTGTCTTGTTATAAGGTAAACAAGACCAAATCCACTGTCCTTCCCATAACAACATTGTCAACTACTTCACTGAATTAACTACAAGAAATGAAAGTAGAAAAGAGTATTCAATATCTTGGTATTCATTTTGCATCTAATATACATGAAACAACAGACATCATTCTTAGAAACATGCAGTTCAAAGTTCAAAAATCTTCAAATATGCGAAAGACTCTCATTATCATTGCAGGGTCATACTGAAATCATGAAGGCGATGGAAATTTCACCTTTGATATGCTGTTTCCAGTCAGTAATGGGGAAAGTAGATTTGAAAATAATGATTACATTTAGAAACATTCTCAAAAAATGCTTGTGGCATGGGGGATCCCCAAACATTCCTTGTGATATTATAACCATATCTCAGCATAATGGAGGGATACGTTTCCATAACCCCCAAGTCTACTATGAAGCCACTAAGGTTGTGACAGCATGGCAATGGGGGTTTAAAAGATTAGATTACAATAAATCCAGCTGCACTGCTATTCAATAACTACTGTATATACAATTAAATAAAATATTACATACATAGTTTAGCCCCAGAAGCCTACTGAAAATTAGTGGTCAATTTTTTTCCAAAAAGTATTAAAGCTGTTAAAAGCAAATATAGAAACAATGATGTAGATTTACCTTATTTACTGTATACTGTATAAGGCGCTTGGCACAGATATAAAAACATATTTATTTATTCACTTAAAAAGTTTCATCAGGAAAGGCATACTGAGCAGAAATGCTCATTTCCAGAGGGAGGAGGAGAAATACAGATTATACAGATATCGAGTTCGGATGCTTAAACATGATGGTAATAGGTTACATACTGGAAAATCACAGAATACAAGTTAAATGATACAGGTATGGGCAAGAATACATCAAGCAAATTACAATTATATGGAGATGAGTTCAATACACATTTCATATTCAATGTTGGAGGCTTAATCAATATAACTGATAACCGTCACAAGTTTAGAATTAAAGGATTGATACAGATAGTAAATCATGGACTATACTCACACCAAGAAATACAGGAAAAATATAATTAATTAAATATAAATTGGTGTGAAAATGTATTAACAACTCTTAAAAAACTATGTGAAGTTTATTAACTGTAAAACTACATATGATTGGGCTAAATTTAGTAAAACAAACTACAAACAAGATAGTTTACTTAAAAGGTATTATTAAATGAACTTATTAAAACAATATGCAAAATAAAAAAAGTAAAATACAAATAAACAATTTACTTCAACCTTACTGATGCTTTTGTTGCTATTAACCATAAAACAGTACTTATTGAGCTCTTCTCTTTTTTTCCTTTCCTCGGAATCCTGTAGGGTGGTTCCAGACCTATCTCTGCAATAGGTCTCAGTGAGTAAAAATTGGTGGGACTCTCTCCAATAGTCGGGAGGTACTCATGGGTGCTCCCCAGGGGTCAATTCTTGGCCTACTTTTGTTCAGCCTCTTTATCAACAAACTCCCCTCTGTCTGCAAAGAACATCTTCTTCTCTACACAGATGATGCTGTCATCTTTTCTAAAAACTCCGACCCACATCCTCTTGAGTCTCATCTACAAAGTGATTTCACTGCTGTAGAAGCTTTGTTCACCAAGTACAAGCTTATAATGAACTATAAAAAAACTAAGTTAATGTTATTTGTGAACCCCCACAATAAATATAAAGACGTTCAGCTGACAATCCACAATAACCTTCACATTTCAATAGAGCAAGTGCAAACCTTCAAATATCTTGATGTCACCCTGGACAGCTCTCTCTCCTTTGTTCAATATACAGAACAAACCTTAAAGGCAGTAAATCCTAGAACTGGCCTTTTATACAGGAACCAACATTGTCTGACCCAAGATGCTTTGCATCTAGCCATAAAAAAAGGTCAATACTGTCCACCATTGATTATGGATTAGTGGGTTATGGTGAAGCCACAGACTCCACCCTCAAAAGGGTTAGTATTGCCCTAAATAAATCCTGCAGGCTGCTCCTTGGTGCAAACAGGCTAACCCACACTTGTGACCGTTATGTGCAAACTAACTGGCTAAACCTTCAAGGTAGAGTACAGCACTAAGTATGTCTACTCAGGGGAAAAAAAACTGTCTTGGCCTATCCCCCCACCCAGCCATCCAGAAGCTCCTCATCACAGTTCCCAACATCCACTGAACAAGAAGCAATACCAGACAATCTCTGATTGTCCCCTTCTTTCAGACCTCTCAGGTGCAAAGGTCATTCACATACCATACCCCCCTTTGGCTTAATGAACTGCCCAAGAGTATAACCTGTGAGCCCAAGCTGGGGCCATTTAAAATAAAACTTCATCAATACCTCACAAATCAGAGCAGCTGAGACTGCTGGCCAACCTGCACAGATGTGACTGCCAACTCTGTTTCTTTCTTTTGCTTACCCTCCTCCTGCCTGCATCACCCCTTGCCCTCCCACCTCCCCCTCCCCAGTGAGCCCTAACTTATCCCCTGCCTAATCTCCTCCTTGGACATGTCTTCTTATTTCCTACATGATGCACTTATTTCCACCCCTATATCTCTCCCCTTTCCTGTCCCTCCCTATACCATGAAAATGAAACTTTATTCTGCTTAATACGTCAAGTTTTATAGCTCTATTCTCACATTGTATGTAACCTTACTTTCACCTGTATTGTTAACTGTTTTATATTTTGCTGTACTTGCTGTATATTTTTTGCATGGTCCCATTTTTGAAATTCATGTACTGTTGTCTGTTTGTTATTGAAATATGTTATTTTCTTCGGACGTGAAACCTTTGTAAATGAGCTTCCAGCTCAAAGGTGTACTTCTAGATCTCTCTAAATAAATAAATATAACAGAAAAATGGCACAAAGAAAATGAAAAAAATCCTACCATGATCTTCAATAATGGTAAGCCACAAATACAGTAAAATGCCAAAATACATAAAAATAAGATGACACAGTACAAAATTCTATGCTCTCAAGAGCATACATTACCCCAATAAGACAATTTACAAATGGATACAAATTTTATTTTAATTATATATTTATTTTATTTAGAATATTCAGAAACAACCTTTGGGCATTAGCTCTTTTTCAAAGATTCCACATCAGTACAACAAAAAGAATACAAACAAGATTCAAATAACAACAGGGCAAGTTACATTGTAAAACAGAAGAGAAGATCATAAGCATACACAAGTGCACAGTGATAACTATTACGAGAGAAAAAGGATGCAGGAGACTGGGTAGGTACAGGGAAACTTTCACAGGACCCCTGGGCATGAGCAGGTGTTGGAGAATGCTACAGGAGAGTGGAAATAAAGGGAAAGCACCTCCTACAAGGGTGGAGATGTTGGGTAGGTTTAGGAAGGGGAAAGTGAGGAGCAGCCTCAAGTAAGAGGCCTTGTCTGGCAGCAGTGGTTTAGTCTGGGGGATGGGGTGGGGGAAGGATGAACGGGGAGAGGGCTGAATGGGCCACAGGTTTCAGTGGAAGTGCGTGGAAAAAGGAGAAGGAGAAAGGGGGGAGGACCCTGGGATGGGGTGAAACACACGGCCCTGGGCTTGTATGGGGGGGGGGAGACTGTAAATGTTGACATAATTGTCAAAAAGAAGGAAACCTGGCATATTTTCTTGGGAATGTCCTTTTGTACAAAAATGGTAGGCAAAGACATCCGAAGAATTATAGAACATTCTGAACATTACAATTCCCTTAATTTTTCATACATTTAAATTTAATGATTTTGCCCAATTACAAATTTCTTCTTCTGAACAAAAAGTAATAATGATACCTAATATTGGGACAAAAGAAACCATCTTGGAAAACAGGAATAACCCATATATGCCAGATTTCCACAGGAAAAAAATGGCTAAATATTTTTTTTGAAAACCTTATCAAATTAAAATCTATTAATAAATTTCTCAGAACACATGGATTTTTTCAAATTCCATGTGGAAAGACATTGTTAACATTCATCCACCACTTATACATATATGATACCTGTTAAGTATCCAGTCAGAACATTGTTTAAAAAACATCACTGCAATAATATTGTGGTTCAGAATGTTGGGAGCCTTTACAGTGACAGGGGTATTACATCGTTACACCGACCCCTTTTGCTGTACTGTATGTGTAGGTGGGGAAGGGAAAACTGTAGAGCAGGAGGTGTGGTGCCTGGTCAAGCCTCTCCCATGGTGAAGTGGCTGAGGCACTTGCTCTTGGATTGGAGGAGACCTGGAGACCAGGGTTCCCCATCTCCCGGAACTTGAAGTTATGTTTGTTTCATTTTTTTTTTCATTAAAGACATTCCCCCCTCCCAAGTCTCTCCCCATCCCTGAGGTCCACACCACCTCGGAGTTGATTATATTAAATCTGGGGGGGAGGCAGAGCCCCCCACAAAACAAAGTACTCCTGCTGTTTTTTTTCCTTTATTTTTTGTGGTGTGTCAGGGTTTGTGTCAGTCAGTGTTTTCCAATGTTGTGATTTGGTTTCGATATTTGGGTCACAGCATTGTGTGCCGTGATGTTATTGTTGGCGATGTTATTGCCTTGGAGCTAATGAAATTGAAATTGGAGTAGAATTGTAATCAAAATGTTATGATGTTTGTATTTGTGTTTTTAAAACAAACAATTCAATGAAATCTATTTCTGGAAAAAAATCCACTATAATGTATACAAAATACATTAGTTGTCGTATTGGTCCTTGTCAGAACAGATCCAGAAGCAAATGGTTTGATACCTTTTATTGGAGCAACATAGGTGTTACAAAAAGAAAACAATGTCTAAGCTTTCGGACCAACCAAGTCCTTACTCAGAGACTTATGACAATTGTTCAGAGATTGTGACTCTGAACAATTGTCATAAATCTCTGAGGAAGGACTTGCTTGGTCTGAAAGCTTAGACATTGTTTTCTTTTTGTAACACCTATGTTGGTCCAATAAAAGGTATCCAATCATTTGCTTCTGAATATAATTTATACAAATACTATACCACTGGTGCTCCTAAAATAGAAGGGTAGTTGTTTTTTTATTTTTACCAATAGAGTTATTCTTAAAAACTGTAATTTATATTTTAAACAAGAGATTTTGAAATACTTCAAACATAGCTCCAAACAAAAAATATACTGGCAGCAATTACATATCAGATATGTTATATATTAATATGTTCTCTAGAGCCACTCATTGCTGTGTAAGAGTGTTTTCCTGCTTATGTGGCTCGAGCTGAATGTAAGTGAAGCCTTTCTTACACAGCAATGAGTGGCAACCTTTCTGCCTCCAGCCCAGTCTTACATAAAGAAGCTGCTTTGTAGTGTTTGACACAATTAACTCTGGATGCTGCCAAACACTGAAGCTGCCTGGTTAGGGTAAACCCTCTTGAAAGAATTTTTCAAGAGACACTGTCAGCCCCCTTAGGCCTCAAAGTGTCCCTCGTTTAGAAGTTTATAGGGGTACTAGGAGGGCCTGTTAAGATATGAGTGTTGCCTCACGTGTTCTTAGGGCAAGGGAACTGTAAACCAAAGGTGAGCAATTCTGGTGCTCTAAGGACACAAGAGGCAACACACTTATGTTCATAAGAGCCCCTCCTAGCACCCCTATAAATTTATTATAGATTGTGGCGCCATTTAAAAAAAATTTCTTTTTTGAGGTCCATTTCTGCAGCACGAGCAGCGGTTATTGTAAAACCCATTACAGTGTGAGCGTGTTAGGTACTCTTACAGCAACATAGGTACCTCACGCACAACTGAAGGAAATGCTGTGACTGGTCAGGGAGCATCAGATGACACTCCCATGATCTATATGAAAAAAAACATGTTATGATTGTTCACATTTTGTAGAGCTTGCTGATGTAGCTGGTAATTTGATAAAAGTGAAAAAAGACTGCCCACCATACTGGTGTTACAGTTCCAAGTCATAATCATGAAATTTGTACCGCTGCTAGCAAAAGAGAGAGTACATCTTGCCAAATACCAAATCCACCCACTGTTATACAGGATACCACTTCCTCGAGCAGAGTATTCCACTTGTCTACTACCCTTTCCATGAAAACGTGTCTCCTGATTTCCCTCCTGAATCTTCCCCCTCACACTCAAGAAACAAAAGGCAACACAAAACTTAAATAAAACCCCAGTGATGGGTATAAGTTTAAAAACAATTAATTAAATAAATAAAAATAGTAAAATAAAGCAGTGCCATAACCCCACAATGTGTCAGCGTTTCACACGGTCATGTGGGCTTTGTCAAGGTACAACCAGTTAATCCAAAATACACCTTGCATAATCATTATCAGTAATTAACACAAGTGAAATAAATAAGTGCAAACTAATAGGACAAGGACCCTACTAAAGTTAAATATTGGATCAACAATACAAACCCAACTGGTAATAAAACATGCATAAAAGCTATAAAGCATAGAAAATGACACTTCTATTATGTACAATATACTATACTATTATGTATAATATAATACTGCAGAATATTTATGTCATGGCGCCAGATGTTCAGATAGCTGACTATAGTGGTCTCATGTGATTATTATGGGGACATTACACTGTACAGTGTAACTGTTTAGTTTGCAGTGGCAAGTGTGGGAGTAATTTTATTTTTATTTATTAAAATATGAACTGTTTAATATTTTTACATACACTGTGTGATATGAAGTAGAATAGAAGATTGGCAGAATATTTACAGATATTACTTTAAAACCTTAAAACTTACACTACAGTAAACTACGCAGGGCTATCACTCACATACCTGTTACACGCACAAGCAACAAGTGACAGTGCTTTCTGTAAGTGTCCAATGTATGTCTTGCAGTGTTGCCTTTTTATTCTTTAACAAAATTGTTTTATTCCATCAATAAGTTCCTGCCTCATTCACGTTTTTATCTTTCTTTGGATGTGTGTTTTCATGGCATGCCACGTCATCTCATTCGATGATAAGGTGATAGGCATAGTATCATTACTGAACAGCACAGTAATGTGATGTCCATGGATTCAGGAATGAACATAAAGTTTTTACTTGCAGTGATTTTACTGGGCTACTCACTGTACTCACTCTGGTGGGGTTCTGACCTTAATTCCTGCTGAAGCAATAGTTGATGATGCTGCTATATGTTTAAGGCCATTGTCCTGAAAGAAGCAATGTCTATCTGGATATTTTCCCAGATGTATTTTTTTTCTATCTGTTTATGCCCCCTCCTACACCACACCAGCTCCTATCATCAGGGCTCCCCTAGGCGACTGAACAGGCTTCACTGGAGGACAGGAGGCTATTCACTCCCACAGATGCCCTGCTCCCAGGAACCTTAAATTCTCAGATTGCCCCCCCCCCATGTGGGGAGGAGGAGTCCACCTTTCCCCTCCTTACCTTGAAGTGGGGCAGGCACACTCTGTGGAGCATCTCCCCTGACCCTCTAGTCACCGGCGCTGGGAACCCATCTTCAGGGGCTGATATGGGGCTTTTTCCATTTTTCTGGCCCCCCAACAGATGGTCGACACGTGGGGAGGGCCCAAGGAGGTGAAGGCATGCTGAGACATGCCTTCGCTCCGGATCCTTGGATGATATCCTCCCCTCCCTGAGATTACTGCTTCCTCAGCTGCACCTCTACCCGTGGTCACCCAGGTGGCAGTATAGCAGCAGGGAATGCGGCCCTCCCTCCCCAGCTCAGTTCCCAGTCAGCAGCAAATAGCAGTTCCCTATGTTGGTTGGTAGAGATGGGGATATGTTGTTATTTTAACTTTTTTTTAGTGAGCTGGGTCACAGAAATTAGATATTTTAAGATTTTAGGATATAGCAGACACCTTATAGTGGACAAAACCTGCTTACACAAACGTGTCCTTTATAAGAGGGTTCCACTTGCAAATGTGGACATTTCTACATAGGTAAAACTTAAAGGGCTTTTAAAGTCTGAATAGAAGAGCATGAAAGGGCAACCGAACATGAGGACCTCACTAATGCACTAGCAATGCATGTGTTTAAGAAAAGGAACAAGAGTGAACATGTTTTTTCATATTTGGGAATTGAAAAACCTCTTTCATTATGATGGGGAGAGGATTATAACAATTTGCCCCTCAAAAGAGAACAATATTGGATTTGTGCATTTAAGGCCACGGAGGGTAAAGGTTTAAATGGAAGGATAGAAGTTAAACCATTTCTGAAAAAAATGATAAAGCAATGTGTTTTTTATTTATATTGTAGGGTATTTAATGTTCAGCCATATAGTCTATAGTAATTTAAACAATATTTTCTCTTGTTCTTTCCCATTACAGATTTGCATCAGCACTTTCTCTTGCTGAAAATGTTTTTACAAACTTCATGCATTCTTTCTGACTTTTACCAAAATGTCGTCAGGTTTGATTTAAAAAAAAATTATACTTATTGTAATTTATGATGTGACCATTAGAGTGCAATATGAGACCAGTAATATGAGCTAGTTGCAATTTTCTGTGACAGCATATATACAGGAGAGATTATAATTACCTGTAGGCATATGCACTTTAGCAAGGTATACCCGGCATAGCTCATATGAAGATTACATTGCCTATTGGCATGTAGTGATTCCTGACACTTTTGGTTTTTTAACATGTAATGAATATTTGAACTGAGACTGGATGAACTCATTACATATTGTTTTACTTGTGTGTATCACTTTAACTACCTGGTGTATTTAATGAGGTGTTTCATGTACCATGAACACCTTTGAAAAAGCACGCGTGTGTGAAATGCGTCAGGTGTGACGTATGAGGAAGAACCAGATGAGTGAGGGAGCAGGGAGATTCATGTTTTAACCACCATTGTTGAGCATTTTTATCATTTTCACCAATAATAAAGAAGGAAGACCACTATTTTAGTGGAATACCACTCTGGTGAGTCTTTTCTACATACTTGCTTGGTTATTAAACAGAAAATTATTGTAACTGTGACACAGAGCATGTTTTAACTGCCGTGAGCCTGAGACAGGTGCCGGTCCCCCACTGTACTGTTTCCAATTACCATTAGACCTTGGCACTGTCATTTCTGGTGCAGCTGCACCCACCACAAGCATCTAAAAAAAGTTCCTTTTCTCCTCTCTTCACATGCTCAGTGGTACACAGCTCTGTATCTGCCTTCGCCTTCCCTCACTGCTGCCTTTGCCTTCTTTAACTTTGCCTGATATTCTTCCCTTTCCTTCTCACCTTTGGCCACCTTGTACTGTATCAAGGCCTTCCTTTTTGTTCTCAGAGCATCCCCCACCTCATGAGAGAAACAGATTGGTCTCTTATGTTTGTTACTTTTTAAGACCTTTTTGGTGCTTTAATCTGTTGCCTCCAGAATTGCTCCCTTGATAATTCCCCACTTTTCCTCTTCCCCTTTGACTTAGTCTACCCCCCATGCTTTCCTTGACCCTTTCTCTCATCTGGGTAAACTCTGCCGATTTGTGGCCCAGAACCACCACCCTCAAAGAGGATCAGAGTTCCCCACAGCATCTCATACCACACTGAACTGAGATCACTGGATCCTAATGGTTCCTTGACTACCGCCACCTCTGAGTTGGTGATTACCAAATCAAGGATGGTGTCCTGCCAATGTTATCCCACAGAATACATGCTGAATATGTATTAGCTGGGCTCAACAATGTAGTTAGCTTACAGTAATAACTAATAAAAATACAGCTAAATGGTTTGTATATTGTAGTTACAGTTTTGAGATCAGAGCTTTTTTCAGATAGTGCTGTCTGTATATTTCAGCAGAGATATGAAACATGAGTAATCATTCTCTAGAGTGACATATGTCATGTTTCTTTTGATTTGTACTGTTCCTAGATTTTAGGTAGGATTGGCTTTCTTAGTTTGTAGAGAACTGAAGGGTGGTGAAAGGCACACAAGCAGTCAGAAATAGAAACATAGAAACATAGAAACATAGAAGTTGATGGCAGGTAAGGACCGCAAGGCCCATCCAGTCTGCTCATTTCTTTTTCTACCTTATGAATGTGCCATCGGGCTTTGCTCTGTCAATGGCCTATCTATTCATACTCATCTGTATTGCTCCCTTATGCCTATCCCATGCCTGTTTGAAGCCCTGCACTGTATTCATATCCACCACTTCCTGAGGTAGGCCATTCCATGCATCCATCACCCTTTCTGTGAAAAGAACTTCCTCACATTATCCCTTAATCAGCCTCCCACTAGTCTCATGCTGTGTCCTCTTGTCCTGCTATTTTTCTTATATTGAAACATGTTAGACTCCTTCACCTTGTTAATGACCTTAAGGTGTTTGAATGTTTCGATCATATCACCTCTCTCCCTCCTTTGCTCTAGGGTATACATATTGAGCTCCATTAATTTGTCCTTGTATGTTTTCTGACGCAGTCCCTGCACCATTTTGGTTGCCCTTTTCTGGACTGCCTCAATTTGGTTAATGTCCTTGTGAAGGTGTGGCCTCCAGTACTGCACACAGTACTCTAGATGGGGCCTAACCAGTATCTTGTAAAGAGGGATGGGGCCTAACCAGTGTCTTGTAAAGAGGGATTATTACCTCCCTCTTATGACTTGTGATACCCCTACTAATACACCCCAACATCCTCCTAGCCTTATCTACTGCTTTAGTGGTCTGCTTGGATGATTTTAGGTCATCTGTGATGATGATGCCCAAGTCTCCTTCTTCCAATAGGGAGCCTGTGTCCTTAGTGGGGAGTCAAGATGGAAGCCATGAAGATACTGAACTGTTGCCTCTGTAGGCAAATAGTGCCCCCTCCATGGTGGTCTCCAAAGGGACTCCTCTGCTTGGTTGGCTTAGGCTTAAGCTGTTGACTTGCATCTTGAGTGATGCTATATGCAGACAGAAAACAGGCCACAACCCTCCATGTACCATCCCAGCAAGAATCCAGACAATAGGTAGCACAGAGACAAGGGCTTCCAAAAGGCGTAATGATGGAGTGGCACCTTACTACTAGGCCAGGGGAGGGGAAAAAGAATAAAATACCCTTATCCCCTACAGCTGGCCTTCTCACTCACTCCCCTATCAGTCATAGAGAAAGCATTCACAACTACAAAATAAAAACAAATACAAGAAGCCTCATTAGGACAAAACTGTTAAAACAAAAAAAAAGCCCTAAAACAGTAAGCAGGTGGTGAAACTACTTTAGGAAAAAATTTAAGTCAAAGATTTAAGTTTTTAATATGTTAACCTCTTGATTTCAAGTTTTCCATGCATGTATTATATGGGGGCCATTTTATAAGCACAGTAAGACACTCAAGGGATCTGCATTGTGCAGATATAACTGCATTTCCAGGGACTTGAAGACACTTAGTCTGTAGCCTCATGCCTTACTATGCCCCTGGGTGTGTGGTTATATCTGCACAATGCACACCCCATTATGTCTTATTACTTATATTACTGCTTCAGCTGCACACAGTACACCAGGGTAGGGTATTCAAAGGTCTTTAGTGATTGCAGATTGGGTTAGTGACTCGCTAACAACACTTTGCTTCATGCCCCCAAAGCAGGGAAGAATTGCAAAATGCTATATTGGATGAATGGTCCAAACTGGATGGAATGGTTAGAGAGTTGCTAACCCATTTGTGACTGGCCCTAGTAAATGCCAGTGCACCTCTGCAAAGCAGCTGATATCACCTTGCATATAGGTGCACCAGCATGCTGGAAGGTTTGGAGAGGTGGTAAGTAGCTGTTAGTGTGCACTTATTAGTGCCTCCCCAGACCAGCTCCTAACAACAGTGCACCTAAAAGTGTCCCACCCATTGCCCCACTGGTAATAAACAGGTCCTCCCACCCCTAAACACCTTGCCAAGCATTCAAGCATTATCATTCTGGATCAGAATTCCACAGCATTCCGAGTCGCACCTGGAAATGAGCCCCAGCTCAGTGGGCTTTTCATGGTAACCAAATATTTAAAAAAAATTCCCTGGTGTTCAGAAGTGCCCCAACCCCTGAACACCCTGCCAAACATTCAAGTATATTCCCTTGTGTCCAGTAATGACCCCCAACCCCTGACACCCCTCTGAACAGTCAAACAATATTGCCCTGGTGTCCAGTTGTGCCCCCCCAACAACTCACAAAACATTCAAGTAATATTCTCTGTTGTCCAATGGTGCCCTCTGCCCTCCCCAAATCCTCCAGATACCTTAGACTGTTTCCCCTGGTGTCCAGCAGTCATCCCCACCCCTGGATTTGAATCCCCCCCAACCGACCCACTCTGTTCTCGGTGCATCCCCTGTAGATCTTACCCCTGACTCATCTATCCTGTTCCCAGTATATGCCCTCTTCCCCACCCCTAGGTGAGTGGCACAGATCCCCCCACTCAATTCTACAGCCTGTCACTGACTGACAGTTCATGACTGTGTGCCTACTGTAATCAGCTGATTACGGAGGGTATACAATCAAAATCTGTCAGTCACCGGCTGGCCATGGAGATAAGCGGAGGGTCTGTGCCAGTTGTCTGGGAGAGGTATGCCTGCTAGGGATAGGGTGGCTGGTAAGGGGGGGTTAAGCCTATGGGGTACTCCAGGAAGCGGGCAGATGGCTTGGGGGATTTGAACTTGTGGGTTGGGGAAGACTGCTGGAGACCAGGGAAACAGTCTATGGTATCTGCGGAGTGTTGGGGGCAGAAAGCACCACCTAACACCAGGAAATATTGCTTCAATGCTCAGGGGTTGGGGCATGACTGGACACCAGGGAATACTGCTTGAATGCTCAATGGGAGTTCAGGGGTGAGTGGCACTACTGGACACAGGGGATCATATCAATAACTAGCGTTGCAAACGCGCTACCAGAATAGACAAACTAGGCCGATAACAGCTCATTCTTGGTCACTACCCCTGAGTGGCACTGGGGGAATCACAATAGTGTGTGTCCTGAGCCTGTAATGAGGCCTTAATGAGATACAAATGACCCCACAGCACCCCACTAGTGCCATGGGGTCATTTACATATTTTCTTAGGGTGCCAAAATGGCAGCTTGCTCCAAAGGAGCAATTGCCATTAATGGTCCCTAACAGCTTGATTGCAATCGCAATCCATATAGCACCCCATTGGCCACTTACTTCCTGTGACCAGTAGGGGTCCAGGCTTTGTGATTACATTCTGTTTAGTGCCTAGTTGATATACTGGAACATGCTTTTAGTGCTCGCAAAGATCCATCGCATATTCCAGTATACCATTGTTTGATCCAGGCACTATTTTGTCCTTGAAGCAAACATTTAGTGGGCCCAACCCTGGACCTATGAATATCCCAGGCCTAAGTGTGCACAACTGCACTAAAAAGGTGGCACAACTACAGTATGTTAACCTATTCCACTTTTATTTCCCCAGATCAGCCTGAATATCAGCTGTGTGCCTATCAGATAAGTACCCATGTTATTTCTCTCTCTCTCTCCAGTTCCCTCCTGTTGGATCTCCAATTTATTTTGTCTCCTCAGCTTTCTTTTATCTTGCTTTTCAGGTTCCTACCACATTCCCAATGTGCTCAGGATTTCTTGACTCCATCAAAGATAACAAAAACATAAGACCATAAGAAGCTTACCAGCAGAAGAAAGCCTTTCTGTCTATCAGGGATTGATGGGGAACTATGGGCAGACTGGATGGTCTTTTCTGCTGTCATTGTCTATGTTTGTATGTTTCTGTCAAGTCTGCCCAATGCAGAGTCCATGCATCCTAAGTTACATGATATTCTGCCCTCCTCCCAAGACACTCTTACTCTTTCCTTAACTTTATCCCATCCTCACTTTAAACTGTCTGGTTTTTTTTTTTGTATGTGCTCACGACCTCTTCTGGTAGACTTTTGCATCCCTTCACCATTCTCTCCATGTAGCATTGCCTCCTGACCTCCTTCCAGAACCTGCATCCAGCCAGTTTGTAGCTGTTTCCCCTCATGCTTTTGTTTAAGCTGGTCCCATAAAGTTCACTGGGGTCTACTTGTTGATATGCTTTAGGTCTCTATCATGTCCCCTAGTTCTCTATTGTCCTTCAGTGAGTGCATACTGTACTCAGGTCCTCCAGCCTCTGTATGAATGCCCCGAAACATCTTTACGGCCTTCCTTCCCCCACCTTCAGCTGTTTTATGTGCTTTTTGTGGTAGGGGTAGGAACTGTATACATTACTCCAGGTGTGGCCACACCATGGACCTGTACAGAGGTAATACAGTATGACCCCCTTTCTCCTATAAACAGCCCTTCTCTTCTTTTAAGCTCAAGGCAGGTTACTAGGAGCACTTGAATGGATAGCCAGACCCTGAAAGTTGTGGGCTTCATCTAGGAGACAGGGAGTCTGAATGCTGTGCCTCCTGACTCAACCAGAAATGGGAAGCCTAGACGTGAATATTCATAGTCCTGCCCTTTCACCTTTACACTGTTAGAGGAAAAGGCTAGCTTACAGCTCAGTTTCAAGAGAGGCTTGATACATCCAAATCAAGAGAGGTCTGGGATGCCCATTGATTGCAGAGTTTGAATACAATTAGAGTAGAGGAAAGGGAGTCCCATCTCTCTTCACCCCTCCGAGTAGTTGGAGAACCTCTGGAGACCAGCAGTGGAGGGAAACCTAGAACAGGCCTACACCAAGGGGAAGAACCACCAACAAGTTGTATGGCACCAGGGCATAGTGGTGGACTTTCAAAGGAGATAATTTGGATCCTAGTGGACCTACTCACCAGACAGAAGCATGTGAGTGAGGAAGCAATATTTGAAGTGTTCCAGAGGAAAAAGGGTTCCTGAAAGTAACCAGTAATCTCTAGGTAAATGTATGGCATTGGTAGCAGCAATGGTTCTTCAGTATAAGGGGCTTGGCAAGAGTCAGGGTCAGTTAAGTTCCATGGAGTTCGGCTGGATAAGGGAGTCCATTGTTTTGGGTCACTAGGACAGTCTGTGTGATGTCAGAAGGGAGACACACATCACTGAACCGTCTGCATATTTAGGAGTAAACCATAGTCTGGTTGCTAATCTGTGGTTGCCACAAGCTACCCCGAGACATACACAGGCATAGCTGTCCCCTAGTGTAATGTCTCAGCCTGACTGGGGAGGGTGGCAGCACACATTCATTCATTCATTCATTCATATTTTATTTAGTATAGCACACTTTCTTATTTGGACTCAAGGCTCTTTACATAAATATTTCTAAAAACATTTAAAGTGCATAACATACAACAAATAATTCACACTTATTTACCAATTAAACCACTTGGACTAATTCAGAGAGAAAGCCTGTTTAAATAAAAATGTTTACAGCTTCTGTTTGAATGCATCCAATGTAGGGATGTCTTGCATCTAATGAGGGAAGGAGTTTGATAGGATTAGGAACACAGTGGTCTTCTGGGTGTCCATGACTAAGGGATTTCATATAGGAAACAGGGTTTCCAAAAAATCTGAAGAAGCAGTAGAGCACAATCCATTCGTGGGGCAATACGGTCGCAGTAGCAGTGACTACAGTATTTGTATAGACAATGCCAGAGTGAACAATAAAGTTATGGTAAATGTGAAGTGGTTGGGGAAGGTATGCCCTTCTAGGCTGTGTACCACCATTCAGCAATAAATTTGCAGCCTGCTTGACCCAAGCTCCCAGCATGGACAGTAGGTCTGTGAGCAGTCTCCTGTGTTTTGGTACCTCTGTGCATCTGTGTTCCTTACAGGAGGGAAAAATAAAAACAGAACTCAGCAAAAATACATAATTTACAAATGTCATTGTAATGGTAGTACCCCATGTTCAGATTATTGAAGGAGGAGGGAGGTGGTGTTGCCACTGTATTGCTCACTGGATAGACTCCACCTGGAATACTGTAGATGGTTTTGGAGGCTACACCTCAAAAAGGACATGGACTGGGTGGAGGCAGTTTAGAGGCAGGCAACTAAAATGGTGTAGGGCTGCACAAGAAGCACTCCAAGGAGAAACTAATGAATCTCAACATGTACACCCTGAACGAGAGGGGAAAAGAGAGAGAGAGATGTGACATAATATGAGGCCTACAAGTACCTCATAGGGGTGAACAGGTTTTAGGAGTGGAATATTTTCAAATGAATAAGAACACCAGGACCAGGGGGCATGGGAGGAACTGGGTTGGGGGGGGGGTTAAGAGAGATGTGAGTAAATACTTCTTTACTGAAAGGATGGTAGATGCCTGAAACAGACTGCCTGCAGAAGTGGTGGAGGTGAAAACAGTGGGGGTCTGCAAGCATGCATGAGATAAACATAGGAGTATATTAAAAAATAGTCAGGAAGGGTCACCAGAGTCTTACATCCATCAGGGCACCGGCATTACAGTGCCCGATCATTATGGCACCAACTGTTGATTCACCACCCTCCCAGAGGTCTGCCCCCAGAGTTAGTATATTTGGAAAGGGTGGGTGTAGGGCAGTCCCCAACATTGGGGTGTGTGGGGGGCACAGCCCCCTGCAAAAAAGAGAGGATGGCGACTTTCCGACTTGGCGCCCTAATGACCAGGCGCACTACCACCAGCAGTCTGAGGTGGTGGAACCTTGCCACAGATCAGTTAGGGTTTACAGAGCTGGATTAGGCAGGAAACATCTGGGCAGAATAGGTTGGACAAGCAGTCTTTTTCTGCTGACAAATTCTATGCTCGTTTCCAGAAGACTGATGTGCTAGCATGTGGGCTGTGTCTTCTTCAGCTTGCCAGAGAAAAGGTGGGAGGACATTGAACAAATCAAAGCATTAGGATTGCCCCACAGTTGAGGGCTGGGCCACCCCTTAGGTCTTTCCCAAGTGCAGGTCACCTTGTACCAGTGCAATGTTCAGCATCTAGTGGTTCATGTGATGATAGCCAGGGAGGTTGAGTTTCCAGAGCACCACCAAGAGGGTATTCCTTGCTGTTTGATTAACTTAAATACATTAACTTATCAAAGCCCCCCACTAGGTCCTGTTTATTCAAACAAAGTGTGGGCTTCTACACCTGTTCTGCTCCCAGGAGAGAACAGTAATTCTGTACCATCTGCCCAACTTAATCAGGACAGCCTTACCCCAAAGAAATGGGTGAACATTTGGTTTATTTAGAGAAAGCCTGTTTGTGTTGGAGCCCACTTTCTCCATGTACCCTGAGTCTCAGAGCTAATGGGATAAACTCTCATCACTCCACCCCCTCTGTTACTTGAGGGCTCCATAGTACTGACAGCCTTCATGTTGACTACAACAGATTACATGGACAGTGAAAAATCATGAGGAGGAAGACTGAGAATTCTACAAAGTAGTTTACCTTCTGCAGAGAGTAGCGGACCAACATTGCTGCAAGGGGGTTAGAGACTGCCATGTTGCTGAATTTGGGGAAATGGCAGAAGCTGTGGCACAGCATCAATATGGACAGTATACTGAGATGCCTTGACTTTACACCTATAAATGTTGGGCTATGCCCATAGTTAAGTAGGGGAAGAGCTCCTCCCCCACAACCTACTTAAATCATCAGGCGGTGCAGTGCCCTGCTTAGAGCGAGTCACACTCGGCGCTCGCTCCGTGCTGGTGCAGGTCCGTGGCTGTGCCACTTTCTTCTTGCTCCTGTCCCGCCCCCCATGTTCCCTTCCCCATTTGCTCCCTTTCCTCATGCCTCTCTCTGTCCCCTGTTTCCTTCTACTTTCTCAGTGTGTTGCTTGGGGGGTCTCTTCTTTGGATGCCTTGCCTCCCGGGCCATCGCTTATGCTCCGTCCTGCTCTCCCTGCTGCTGCCCGCTCCTTGCTGTCTGCTTTTCCTCCGCAGCCGTGGTAGTGTCTGTCCCTCCTTTCCAGCAGCCACACCTGCTGCAACACAGTTTAATTCAGCATTTTCAGGTCCTCATTTATTTTTCAGCGCCTTCTGGACTACGGCCTATGTCCCTCTCACACGGTATGACCGAGCACGGGCTCTGGTGCTGCTTGCTACCCATCTCGCTCCAGTCTCCACGTTTAGTGCTTCCTGGCTGCTTCTGGTTTCATCATTCCAGCTAACCCTACTCCGGACTCAGTATTCCTACAGCAGCGTGCTCTCATAGGGGAACCCATGCAACCTCTATAACCCCCACTAGGATCACCATACTTCCACCACACTCTATGGTCCGTTTCAGCATGCTCGCCCCAGGAGTATGCCATTTCTTGGGCCTTATGTTATGACTTCTTTAAACAACAGTTTATAGGACGTGCTATTCTACTCAGTTGTTGTGCACTTCCACTGGATATCAGATACTGCATATACCCTACAATGTCACACTGCATCGTGCCTGTAAAAATTGTGTGTATACTGCCATTACTAACTGCTGTCTCACTTGCTAGTAGAAAATGCTAGCGCCATACTTAGTACACTTAGCTCATTTCAGATATTGCTAAGTTCCTTACTTGTATTGCCAGGTGCTATACATCTATTTGTATTTCTTACTATTTGCATTGTGACTTATCGATTGGCCATGTATTTCTACATCTCACGACAAGCTTGTCCTGCGTAGCCTTCCCTGTGTCCTGGCAGTTCTTCACCTTGGACAAGCTGTCCCCCCCTTGGATACCCCCCTAGCCGTGTTTGTGGAAGGACTCGGAAGCAACGCTTCCCTCCTTGTCGCCAGCTCATGTCTGCATAGCATGCCGTAGCAACTCAATTCTAGTTCCTATGTTGTTCAAGCACTCCTGCTACTATCCTTTCACTCCAGTTTTTAACTTCGAATATTTCTGGTGCTGCAAGCTAATAGCTTGGCTCCTTGAGCCAGCTTCTCCCTAAGCTACTTTCAGATGACCATGGGATGGAATGGATTACAACTTCTTACATCTAGTTTCCATCAAGTTCAAGTTCAAGTTTATTGCAGGAAAACTCCATTGAGCAAGCTCATTCACAGGGAGGTCCTGTGACATAAACACTTAAAGTACAAACATAGATAGGTAATAACAGTATATACATGAAATGCACGTTACATGATACAGGCTGGATATAAATACAAGGGTACCACATAGGGTGACCGCAGGTGGTAAACATTAATATGAGACAGGGAAGTGACTTACAGGTTGCATACTGATACATGAAACATGATGACTGGTGTGTGCAATACATATATTTTGGCAGCTAGAACAAACAACAGACTACAACTGATATGGGGGGGAGGAGTGATTTGATAGAGTAGCAGTGGAGCATAAGCATAGATAAAGCCAGGAGTAGAAGGGGAAGGGAAAGCAGTTAATATGACAAAGCAATTATACCTTACCAGTGGATAAATATGGCACACATAGGGAAGGAAGAGACTTAATGACAGTTACAGGTGTCTTTTATTTTGGATGAACTTAGCGATTTGTAGAAGTTTATTGAAACTGTGCTAGTTAGTTTCAGTACGGTTTGTAATTGGTTCCAAATGGAGGGAAGGGCATATGCAATAGCACATTTACCAAAGGAGGTCTCATGCCCTTGGTATGTCAAGCATAATAAAGCAGATTTTTCTTAACGTAGTATGCACTATGTGAGATACCAATAAGGAAGAGAGATAGCTTGGCAATTTCTGCAGGAGCAGTTTAAGAGTCCATAGCCCAGCATGGAGCAGGTGTCTAGTGTAAGGGATGTCCAACCAACAGCTGCATATAAGTCACAGTGGTGTGAATGGTAAGGGGAGTTGGTAATGAACCATAACGCATGGTGATAAAGGATGTCCAGTTTACTTAGATTTGCAAAGTGGTGGAGGAATAGATTACATCGCCATAGTCGAGTAGGGGAGAAAAGTGGCCTGTATGCTTTTTCGAGTTTCATGGGGAAAAGGGCCTATTTCTGTAGAAGAAACCTAACCTTGCTTTTTAACCTTCTAGAGACATCTTCGACGTGGTCACTGAAAGATAATTTATTGTCGATCCAGATACCCAGATATTTAAATTTGGTTACAACTTCCAGAGGCTCGTTTAGCGTGGTGACAATGAAGTCTTGGGCAAGGGTATTGGGGGGCCCTGTGACAGCACTGCGGGAGAATATCATCGCTTTAGTCTTCTTAGCATTGAGCAGAAGCTTTGCCTTTATTAGATTATGCTCAAGTTGTGCGAGGTCCGCTTGAAGCACTCCCTTGACTTCAGATAACGATGAGCCAGAAGTATACAACACAGTATCATCTGCAAAAAAGTCCAGATTGGACATAGATATGTTAGCATCTAAGTCATTAATGTACAAAGAAAACAAGATAGGGCCTAAGATGGATCCTTGGGGGACTTCTCTTCCAACTGGCAAGGCAGCAGAAAAAAAGCCTTCTGCCTTTACTTTTTGGAATCTTCCAGTTAGGTAGCTAGAGAACCACTGGGTGGTATGGTATGTGGCACCCAACTTTGCAAGGCAATTGACTAATAGTTTGTGATCAACAGTATCAAAAGCTTTGCTGAGGTCCAAAAAGACTGTGCCAGTTACCTTCTTAGCATCTATAGCAGAGATCCAATCATTGATTACTTTTACTAGTGCAGTGATTGTGCTATAATTAGCCCGGAAGCCGGATTGAGATGGGTTAATGAGAGAGAAGGTTTCCAAGTGAGATTTTAACTGAATATGGATCAGTTTTTTGAGAACTTTAGAAAGGATAGGCAATATGGAGATAGGCCTATAGTTGTTTACATTGCACGGGTCACCAGATTTAAATAGAGGGAGGATATGTGCTGATTATCAGCAGAACGGCACAGTAGCAGATGTAATGGAAAGATTGAAGATGTGGAGAATTGGGGCAGTGAGATGGGCGTAGCCTGACCTTAGGAAAAAGGGTTCCAAGCCATCGTCTCCTGCACTTTTTTTGGTGTCTAAGTTAAGAAGAGAATCTTCTACTTCTTTATAAGTTATCTCGCGCAGTTGGAAGGGGCTGGGTGCAGGACTAGATGTAGGGGAGGGGTATGCTGGCTCACTGCAGCACCAGCATAAGGTGACGAGTCAAAAGCTAATCCAGCTGTGGCAAAGTGGGAGTTAAGTTCCTCCAGGATCAGGGACTCGTTTTCCACAATCTTGCCACTTACAACTATCTTTGTTGGGACAGAGGGAGCCATGGGCCATTCTTCTATAGCTTTGATAGTCTTCCATATTTTATGAGGGTTACCTTTAGCTTGTTCGAGAGTAGAAATATAATAGTTAGCTTTAGCAGAGCGAAGTTTTTCCACACAGTTATTCCTGGCTGTTCTAAAGGCATGCCAATCCGAAGATTCTTTGGAATGTCTAGCTTTAGCCCAGAGCTTATCTTGAGCTATAAGGGCTGCCTTGAGATCCGAGGTGAACCAGGGGTTGGAATTGTTCCGCACTTACTTTGATGAAAGGGCATGCTTATTTATTATTGTAGTGAGTTTGTCATTAAGGATGTAAGCTGCCTTGTTGACATCTTTGGCTAGGGTAGAGATCTTGCCATCTGATCATGCTCAGGTCAGATAGGAAGTTTACTGCACTGAATTTATGAAGGATCCTTTTTTATAAAGATGGGTTGCGCCGGGCCTTAATTTGAGATCTTATGCACAACAACAATTCCATGATCGTCATGTCGTGTGAAACACTGCCAAATTAGATATTTTGTGTGGATGGGTGGTTAGTACCACATCTAGAATGGAACTGTTGGCAGTATTTAGAGTGTTGTTCCTAGTGGGTTCACTGACTAATTGCCCAAGGCCTAGCTCGTCACAAAGGGATTTGAGGCCATGTGATTTAGGTGACAGCCAGTCCATATTTAGATCTCCTGGAAATATTGTTTCAGTTTTTGCATCTACGAACATGGATTTCAAAGATTAAGGACTTCATCACCACCAGACGGGGTCTATAGCCACCTAGGATAGTGATACATTCCGAGGAGGGGAGATGAAGGCTCAGCTAAACTAACTCAAATTCCTTGGCTAGAGATTTGCAACTAATATTGGTGACAGTACTTAGATTTGGCGAGATAACCACTAATCCCCCACCTCTAGACTCTCTATCTGCTCTAAATAAATTGTAGCCCTGCAGTGATATTTGTTGATCAGTGTTCGCTCTTTTTAACCACAACTCAGTAATTATGATAAGGTCAGGGTTAACGTGTGCAGCCCAGGCTTGTAGCTGTACAAGTTTTTTAGGCAGGTTTAAAATGTTGACCATCATCATTTTGAGACCTGTGGCCTCAGCAAAATCGATAGGCTAGGTAAGTTGTAGGGGGGGCCAGGGTTGAGCTCCACATTTCCTGAGCAGAGAAGAAGCAGAAGTATAACTTTCTTTAAGGAGCTTATAAGAATGGAGACTGCTTTTTTATTTCTTCGCGGCAACCCATATCGTGCTGTGCAAGAGGCGGCACCACTGTAATGACAGTTGATCGTGATCAATGTAAGTGCTTGAATAGACATAGGTGAGGACAGTAGCAAGGGGGTGTAGGCTAACCGGGGGAATAGGCTAAAAGAGGAGAGGAGAATGATATAGTGTCTGCATGGGAGACCGTTATAACATTAGGTATTGAT
Source organism: Neoceratodus forsteri (assembly GCA_016271365.2). Taxonomy (NCBI): domain Eukaryota; kingdom Metazoa; phylum Chordata; order Ceratodontiformes; family Ceratodontidae; genus Neoceratodus; species Neoceratodus forsteri. The sequence goes on along the minus strand of CM057453.1, from coordinate 1,334,939,491 downwards.
AAGGTACATTGGAGAACTGAATTGCATTGAGGTACTTCGAATTGCACTGTATTGCTGAGAACTCTGCACCTTAGGAGTAATAAAAACACAATAAGGAGAGCCGTGGTCCCAGATTGAGTGGTCTCGTGATTTGTATTAGTGCAATATTTTCTAGGCAAGTAATTTGCCCACCTAGGTACTCACTTAAAACCTAGATGAGAAAATACAGCAGAAAGGGGAACAAGGAGAGCAGGAGCAGTTTAGTTAGTGGCGGAGCTCACGAGATATTCACACAGGGCAGTCTTATTGGCCAAACTCAGATACCAATCATAGGTTGGCAGCAGTCGAAACTAGGCCAATGAAGCAGTAATATGATATAGGAGGCAGATCATGATGTATTTAAAGGAGGCCTGGGAGAGGGGCGGTGGGGTGGGAGAAAATTTCAGGTCAGAGCGAGAGCTGAGAAGTCAGAATTAAGAAGGGAACACTGTAACAGGCTATAGAGAAGGTGCCCCAATCAGAGCAAAGCAGGCAAGCGGGCGTACTAATCACAATCCCCCTATGGCAGTGCCGCACCAATCAAGGGTACCCAGGCGTGCTGGCTCTCTGTAGAGGATTCTGTCGGTATCCATCGGTATGACAGCGCAGCGTAGGTAATAATAGGGTGCTCAGCACCTATCTGACTTGAGTCTGAAGGGTGGATGGCAGACACTGAGGGCTTCCTGTTTTCAGCTGCAGAGCTGTCGCACAGGCAGTTTTAAGGAAGTTGTCAGCCTGTTGAGTGAAGCTTAGGGGAACCTCAACTACAACCACCCTTGTAACAGCACCAGGAAAGAAGTAGAATGATAATGCAGGCCATATTGCCTACGAATGAGTACAGTGATTTATGTAGAAGACCAAGAATCTCTCTAGTGGCAGGTCTGTATAACCTGCAATGGAAAACTAAAAAAAAAAAAAAAAAAAGGTAGTTAGACTTATCGCGCCAAGGCAGAGTGCTTGATGGGGGCTGCAGGAAGAGCAGTCAGACAGAAGAGTGTAAGCACTTTAAAACAGTAGTAGAAATTACAATCCAGCTAATACAGTTGAAAAACTTCTAATTACACAGTTGAAATGTGCTTAGTTCTATCGAAAATCTAACAAAGTGCCAGGTGTCTATAGCAGGGGAAAAGTCCTGGCCAATCAGAGTGGGTTTGCTGGAAGCACCCGTGTTCCGATTGGCTGCACAGTCCCGTACCTTCCAAGGAGCCGCAGGCGGGTGTCCTGGTCTTGGTCGGTGGCTGGCTGGGTGCCGGCCGACTGTGGGGAGCTGAAGCAGCCCTGTTCAAGAGCAGGCAGCTTCCAAGGAGCTGCAGGCGGGTGTCCTGGTCTTGGTCGGTGGCTGGCTGGGTGCCGCCCACCGTGGGGGAGCTGAAGCAGCCCTGTTCATGGGCAGGCAGCTTCCAAGGAGCTGCAGGCGGGTGTCCTGGTCTTGGTCGGTGGCTGGCTGGGTGCCGGCCGACCGTGGGGGAGCTGAAGCAGCCCTGTTCAAGAGCAGGCAGCTTCCAAGGAGCCACAGGCGGGTGTCCTGGTCTTGGTCAGTGGCTAGCTGGGTGCCGGCTGACCATGGGGGAGCTAAAGCAGCCCTGTTCAAGGGCAGGCAGCTTCCAAGGAGCCGCAGGCAGGTGTCCTGGTCTTGGTCGGTGGCTGGCTGGGTGCGCCGACCGTGGGGGAGCTGAAGCAGCTCTGTTCAAGGGCAGGCAGCTTCCAAGGAGCCGCAGGCAGGTGTCCTGGTCTTGGTCGGTGGCTGGCTGGGTGCCGGCCGACCGTGGGGGAGCTGAAGCAGCCCTGTTCAAGGGCAGGCAGCTTCCAAGGAGCCACAGGCGGGTGTCCTGGTCTTGGTCAGTGGCTAGCTGGGTGCCGGCCGACCGTGGGGAGCTGAAGCAGCCCTGTTCAAGGGCAAGCAGCTTCCAAGGAGCCGCAGGCAGGTGTCCTAGTCTTGGTCGGTGGCTGGCTGGGTGCCAGCCGACCGTGGGGGAGCTGAAGCAGCCCTGTTCAAGGGCAGGCAGCTTCCAAGGAGCCGCAGGCAGGTGTCCTGGTCTTGGTCGGTGGCTGGCTGGGTGCCGGCTGACCGTGGGGGAGCTGAAGCAGCCCTGTTCAAGGGCAGGCAGCTTCCAAGGAGCTGCAGGCAGGTGTCCTGGTCTTGGTCGGTGGCTGGCTGGGTGCCGGCCGACCGTGGGGGAGCTGAAGCAGCTCTGTTCAAGGGCAAGCAGCCTCCAAGGAGCTGCAGGCGGGTGTCCTTGTCTTGGTCCATGGCTGGCTGGGTGCCGGCCGACCGTGGGGGAGCTGAAGCAGCCCTGTTCAAGGGCAGGCAGCTTCCAAGGAGCCGCAGGCGGGTGTCCTGGTCTTGGTCGGTGGCTGGCTGGGTGGGTGCCGCCCCGTGGGAACTGAAGCAGCCCTGTTCAAGGGCAGGCAGCTTCCAAGGAGCTGCAGGCAGGTGTCCTGGTCTTAGTCGGTGGCTGGCTGGGTGCCGGCCGACCGTGGGGGAGCTGAAGCAGCCCTGTTCAAGGGCAGGCAGCTTCCAAGGAGCTGCAGGCAGGTGTCCTGGTCTTGGTCAGTGGCTGGCTGGGTTCCGGCCGACTGTGGGGGAGCTGAAGCAGCCCTGTTCAAGGGCAGGCAGCTTCCAAGGAGCTGCAGGCGGGTGTCCTGGTCTTGGTCAGTGGCTGGCTGGGTGCCGGCCAACCATGGGGGAGCTGAAGCAGCCCTGTTCAAGGGCCATTAGTGACTATAGTCTTGCTTCAGGCATGTTGCTATAATGCTCAGCCTATCCTCCTATGTTATTTCTACATTTAACTTGTATTGATATGACTTCGGCTCACCTTTAAGGTGCTGCCTGTTTATTATGTCTTTCCTGACCGGCACGTGGGTCCACCTTTGCTTCCATCATTGCTCCATACTTATGCAAGCTATGTTCCATTCAATATTTGGATACTCCTCTCCTTGCTACTTCAACTTCCAGGAGTTGCTACTACCATCTCCTCCAGGGCACTCTGCTGACCTTATTCCATATCTTCTTCATTGATCAAACCTTTGCCTCAATCATCAACTTTCTACAGATTCAGGATACTCATTGCCTCATCAAGTTGCCAACTCCTCCACCACAGTCTCTTCGCTGCAATCCCTACCATCCTCGATCTTCTGGATACGTCAGTCTATGACATCAATCTACTTTCATAAGTCTGCCTTACAATTACAGTGCTGCTTCACACTAACCTGACTCAGGATACTGCCATCGTTACAATACCATTTACACCTTATTCCTCTCTACTTCACTGCTTTTCTGCATTTGCATACCATTCGACTTTCAATCACATTATCTACCTCTGCTCTGCAACCTGCCTCACCACATGGGGCCGGAGGTTATCCATTGCATTTAGTATGACCTGTGCCTTCTGGGCCCGGAGGCCCTTTGTACCTATCTATTACTGCTTCATAATTGCCCGTTGCTACCACCTGCCTTCGCCTATCAGGCTGGGGGGTTTGCCTACTTCTCCTCTACACCTACCTCGCCCAGCTCGGGGCTTGGAACTTCACACATTCTTATACGCCTACCTGCTGCCGTGTCCGCCAGCCCAGGAACTCCTTTGCTACTATGGACTCACGTCTGGATGTTTCTACATTCATCATCTTTTCTAGGATGCTTTGCCCTGCATCTTCAGCCATATGGAACTACTTCGGCTTCACTCTTTCCAGGACAATTAGTTGAGCTTCTCCTGAAGACCTTCACTATCCTGATTCCTACTCTACCACTTCTGAGACCTGTGACAATGCTACTTCATTCGACTCAGCCTCTTCTGTTATCACCATCTAGGACTCACAAGCTTGACTATTCAGGACTCGTCGGATGTTCTTCACTGAGAGCTTCTAGCTGGGGTATCATTCTGGTTTGGATCGTACATGTTGACATTATTTGCAATCATCCCGGTCTGCGGAGCTCTGATTCCTTGCTAGTACCATTCTCATAGCCTTGCCTCTCCAGCTGATGGCTCAGCCACTCATATTACCTAGGCACTAGCCACCACATTCTATTCCTACCTGCAGGCCTCCATAGGTCTGGCAACATTTTCATGTTACCTGGTGCTAGCCGCCTCTCTACTTACCTCACCAGCTGATGGATTTGCTGCCCGTCTCACTGAGGGACTTACTGCCACGTTCTCTTCCTACCAGCAGGCCTTCATAGGTCTGGTTGTGTTTCCTGTTACCTGGAGCTAGCCGCCTCTCTCTTACCTCACCAGCTGACGGATAAGCTACACATCTCACCGAGGGCCTAGCTGCCAAGTCCTACTACTACCAGCAGACCTTCATAGGTCTGGATGTGCTTTCTGTTACCTGGAATTAGCTGCCTCTCTCTTACCTCACCAGCTGTCGGATAAGCTGTGCATCTCGCAGAGGAACTAACTGTGACGTCCTATTCCTTCCAGCTGACCTCCATAGGCCTGGCTGAATTTCTTGTTGTCGGAGCTAGCCCCCCACCTACTTACCTCTCCAGCTGATAGATAAGCTGTACATATTGTCGTGGGATTAGCTGCCACGTTCTCTTACTTATCAACTGCCTAACTTGGTGCATTTACTTGCTACTACCATTACAGCCTGCCCAGATTCTAGCTCAGCCCTTCAACCACTGCTTTCTACATCATCACCTATGCAAGTACTCTGCTCCTTCTAGATGGATGCTGAACCTTTGCTTCTTGGATCTCCTCTCCGAAGTCTTCCTTCCCTGCTGAAGTGCTTCATCACTTTCATCTCATCATTTCAACTCATATCGCTCTTGGATTCCACTCTGCTTCCTTCTGGCCTGCTCATGGATTCTCGGAATTGGAGTTTACTACTTGGATGCTTGCTCTATTCACCTGACATGTCACGGTTCCTTCATCTTCAGTTCTCAGTTTCTCTGGATTTAATTCTACTATTGGGGGGTTTGGATTAGCCAATTTAAATATTTAGAATTATTCTCCTTTAGTATGCCCAGAAGGACGGGCAGGTCAGTTGCCATGGGTCCTCAGAGGTTCCCCCCAAGAGGGGTTTTCCTCTCCTGCGTGGTACTGGTCACACTCTCCGGAGTTGTAGGAGGCGATCTCTGCTGCTCATATTCTTCGGTGTGTCTTCCTGTTCAACTCCATCAGTCAGATACAGCTCAATCGTCGATATCATAATTCTTTTTTTGGGGGGGGGTCTCATAATTCTGGACTAACCTTCCTCCCTACAGGTGGGATACAGAGAAAGGCCAAAACGATCATATCACAACAAGTGACTCATCAGTTCAAGCATCTAAGCACCTTGCATATATTATCCAGTTCACATGTACTATAATCACTGACTTGCTCATGTCTATGCTAAAGTACCTAAGCACGAATCATTTCATATTACTAGTACCCTGCAAGCCTATCCTAGTTACTGGTCTGGCCTCTGTATCCAAGCACAACCTACAGCATCCAGCTACAGTATGTAACACAAGCACTGAGCTCTGAACTACAGTTAATGGAGAAAAACAATGGTCCAAGCAGAAGATGCTGCTGGTCTCCCCATGTCCTCCAGAGCTGTTCAGACAGGTCCCCCTCTCTATCACATCTCTCACCACATCCTGTATCTGTAACCTATGTCAGAAAGAGGGGATCTGTAGAGCCTCACTGTTGGGGCAGTGGAGGTGATAAGGGTAGTCCTCGAGAGTTCGAAGCAATGAAAGTGGACCTGCAGCGTGCTCCTTGCAAGAGAGAAAAATAAACACAGAACTACAAAATAATATGTAATTTACAACTTTAATTATTATGATAAAACCCCATGTTCAGACCTAAAAACTAATTGAGGCTACTTTCAAAATATGACAGACTACAGTAATTATTTAGTTACTTGTTTAAAAGACAGAAATATTTGCTGATAGCTTGGAAAGAGAGCTGTGCACCTTGAATTTGTTTTTTATTGATTTGTTTTCCAATTTATTAAACCCAAGTCTGTACAGTGAATCTGTAGGCAATTTTTAGTAAAAAGCACACAACTTTATATCAATTCTATAAGAAATGTTTTGTTTAACCCTTGACTTCACAGTGTAACCCTTGATTCTGTACTTTTGCATTGAGTTCCTTGACCTATAAATTTTCATTTCCTATTGTGTGCGGAAGCTGACCAAACTTTGGTGTATATTATCATGTTCTTAACTTTTTAGGCAATGAAACCAGTAAGATCAAATACAGCAGAGGAAATAGGCTATTGTAAGACTTACATAGTACCCAGAGGGAGGCAGGAGTCCTCATTTCAATAGCTATCATGATATATGCAATCACTAACTGTGTCTGGGCCCAGGTGAATGCTCTGCACAGCAGTTTTGCAGACCAGGATGTAGCCAGTGCATTTAAATAAGAGTGCACTTTATAATCGGCTTCTACCATAACAGCCCAACACAGAAAACCAAAGATCTGTCCCAGGTGAAGTCCGTGCCACCAGGCTGAGAAAGCAAATGTAGCAAGCAGTGGCTGAACTGTCATTCGCTGAAATACAAGTCTCTTTAGCCATTGTGCAGTAGTCTTGTTCCATGTCCTGGCAAACTGAGATATTTTATTGGTTGTCTCAAGTGTCCATATGTGTGCATCTGTGAGGGTCATCTGGCAATGGAATCCCTGCTCATAGGAATTCTGTGTTCCAAATCCTGCTGCTGCAAGCAGTGATTCGCTGAGAATCCAGTGTGAATAATAATCAAGTCTGAACAGAAAAGCCATGCTCCACATCCTAGAAACATCAATCTGGTTATACTGAAATGAGTCAATTGAAGTGCTCATAATATTTCTCACAAATATCTTTAATATTTCTAACAAGAAGACAGAAAGGCACTTTTTAATTACAGGAGTCATGAGATTTGTGATTTGTGTCTTTGATGAGATGTCTAAATGAACTTTAAATATTTTAAAAGAGAAGAAGGGTCCTCCCAACAAGGCAGGAAAAAACAGCATGTAGCTCAGGCATGGCAGCAACGTATATAAGAAGAACCGCTGAGTAGATTTGCTCCTCTGCGTACTTCCTGTCTGAGTTTGCACCTTCCCCTCATGAATATCCAGTGCCAGTGATGTCACCCGTTGTGTAAGCAGCATGAGTGAGGAAATAGCAACAGAAAATCTGAAAGGCAGGCATAAAAAACATGAAAATGAAAGCCAATGATGCCATGTATTTTACTATCCTTATTTGTGACTTCACGGGGGATGATACTAGGAAGAGCCACTCAGCCATCCATGAAGCCTCCCTTTCATTTCAAACACATTTTCATATTCAAATACAAATACATCATCAGCAGGGATTTTTAGAGCTTCTGTGTTGCAGCAGCTGTGGCGTTCACACTCAATATCCATTTTTATGTAGCAGGCACAAAAGGAAAAGATCTGTCTGGCATTAGGTACTCTTCCGAGATTCTTTAATCTGTTTCACAGGAATGCATATGGAAGAGATATCCTTAATGAGAACTACTACATATAGAATAATAGAATCCATTAATAAAAAGGCTGTTTCTATCATGAGATTCTGAAGACATTATAAACCATGATAACAAAGCTCAAGTAGTCTTGTGATACCATCTAACCCCTGAGATGGAAATAGCCTGGCTATATGCAATCACTAACTGTGTCTGGGCCCAGGTGAATATCCTAGACAACAGTTTTACAGACCAAGATGTAAAAAAAAAACATTTTTTATAGTACATGCTTTTTTAAATTAAAAAAAAAATAAATAAATAAAATTGCTGATGACCCATACATGAGGTGCCCCAGACAATCCTGATGTTTATTACAATGACTTATTTGAGTGCCCCCCCCACGCATTTTAATTAGCTGTTTGGCTTGTTTGAAATAAAAATAAAAGCACTCAGCATCCAGCTGTGGAATATTCCACCCACCTGTTGTCCAAAACTACCATGGGGTGTGTTGAAAAATGTAATTACATGTCTCAGAGATCCACCACTGTGTGATACTCACTGTCTAATTAATTGTCCCATTTGAAGCAACTGAAGTTTTTCTCTACATCCAGTAAGATCAAAGATCACCAATCAGGCAACCTTGCCCTGCAGGGGACTGGACAGAATATGCAGTAAAGTTTGGAGCCAGAGTTGGGAGCTGCTAATGCACAAGGGACAGTCTTTCAATGAACATTGCCTCCAGAGCAAGCCTGCCTCTGAGGCAGACATTATGGACAGAGCTACCTCCCTAGCAGGGTTTTAACCTCTACAGCTAAAGAGCTGAGATTCACTGCTGCGCCAGCTTGTTGGTGTAGCGGAAAGGTCCATAGCCTGATAGACAAGAGACTGAGTTCAAATCCAGACAAGCTTCCAAAGTTTTCATTTGTCAGGATTTCACTAAAGTGGTGATCCATGGTGGTGTGGAGTTAAAATAGTTAATATATAGGAAAAGGGACTTACAGTAACTGTAAGAAAGAGTAAGTGCTTAAGAATTTTGCAATAGCTCTCTTATCGTCAGTTTTAGAAATTCAAATTGATAAACAAGAAATTTCAAAAACTGAAAGAGAATTTAAAAAGGGAGATGGAAGTCAAATTTACCTGTTCTGCCCCTTCAGTGAACTTTTCAAAAAGCTTCTGATGGGTGTTAAAAAGTTGGATCATGCTGGAATTCTTCTAATAGACATGTTTGTCCCTGAAAATTGGGATATTGGTGAAGTTACTTAAATTAATTGACTAAATGTGCACGCTCTTGTCTTTGAGGATCTCTTTGTTAATGAAAACAACTTGGAAAGAAATGCAAACTTTGTAAGCTGGAACATAGCAGGAATGAAGGGGAAATGGCTGATCATGGCTGGGTACAATTTTTAAAAACATTTGACATTATTCTTTTGCGAGAAACATGGGCTGAAGAAACAATAAATATAAATGGATATCAGGCTTGTTGCTCCCCAGCTATTAAAACAAAACATTTGGAAGATACACGGGAGGAATTGCAACCTATATTAAAATAGCTAGGGATATCCCAGAAGTGAATTCCTTCCAAATAAATTCAAATTATATTATTACTGTTATAAGATGGAAGAAGAAGAGGTTTATGATTATTAATGTGTGTATTCCCCCATTTAAACAAATTATAGAACATTTCAGTATTTGGAAGAATTTATCAAATGATATAGATGGGGTCTTTAAAAAATTCCTGTCCAATATTTTAATCATTACTGGCAACTTCAGTGTCAGAATCACAGATTATGACAATATTATACTGTTGGGACCACTTATGAACTTGAATGATTACAATACAAGAACCAGTCAGGATAAAAAAAAAATAATAAAAATCATATAGAAATGCAGAAACTCATAGGCTGGGATATTCAGACTGCGCCAGGCTGTGGTGCAAGCCTGGGCGCAGCACAACTGGGATGTGCCAGGGTGGTGAAAGAGAGATATTCAATGGTGCTGCGCCATGGCTCAGCACCGTTGAATATGGCATTGTGGCCACCCGCATTGTGCATGGCGCAGTGGCACTGCACCAGTGCAGGTGGCCAGAGAGGAGCAGGGGGATGCACTAGTGCAAGTGCCATTGCACTAGGTGCAGCAACCATGATATTCAGCGGTGGACATGCAAATGGGGCCATTATGCATGCAAGGCACAAATGGGGCCATTTGCATGTCATTATGGCCCCATTTGCATGCAGGTGTGCTGATCCCCTTTGACTTGGCACCTGGTGCCTTTTTTAGGCTGCAGCCATCAGGACTGATGCTCCCTGCCCCTCAGTGGCAAAACACCCCAACACCTGATCGTGAGCTATGTAGAAAAACACCATCCCTGGTGGTCCAGTGGACCGAATCCTGCCTGATCGCGGGCTCAGAATAATGAATTATATCCCTAGTGGACCGAATCCTGCCCGATCATGGACTCAGAATAAAGAATACTATCCCTGGTGGTCCAGTGGACCGCCTCCAGCCAGATCGAGGGCATAAGTATTAAATTAAAATCATCCAATGTCCCTGGTGATCCAGTGGACCGCTCCCACCCCGATTGTGGGCATAGGTATTAATATGTAAATGTCCAAACCATCCCTGGTGGTCCAGCGGTACCCCGTCCCCACCACCCACTGGGCCCCACCACCCTGCTCCCCCACTCAGCGGCGGGCAGCAGCTCCCCACAAGCTACTGACCACCCGCCGACTGATGTCGTCCAGTGCGGCTGTGCACCCATTGGTCCACAGCATGGGCCAATGGGCATGCAGACCGTACCATACTACACAGTCCAGATTTGTGAATGGATTCATTCACGTATCTGGACTGTGTAGTACGGTATAGTCTGCATGCCCATTGGCCTACGCTGTGGACCAATGGGCATACAGCCGTCCTGTACACAGTCAGTCGGCAGGTGGCTGGGTGGCTTGTGGTTGGGGAGCTGCCCCCCACTGCAGACCAGTGGGAAGTGGGATAGTGGGGCTCAGTGGACAGGGGGGATGGGGGTACCACTGGACCACCAGGGATGGTTTGGACATTTACATTTTAATGCCTGTTCCTGCGGTCAGTCTGGGAGTGGTCCACTGGATCGCCAGGGATATTGGACATTTATAATTTAATACTTATACCCGTGATCAGGCTGGAAGCAATCCGCTGGACCACCAGGGATATTGGACATCTTCAATTTAATACTTATGCCCGCGATCAGGCATGGGGGGAAGCTACCACAACAGATGGTGCCACCGGAGCTCGGGTGGTCACCCACAGCTGACAACTGCCATGTTGCACCCTGCACTACGGCAGCTCACCTGTGGGTGGCCAGCTGTTGCTCCTGTTTTTCTAGGCTCAACTGTGTGCGGCATAGGTAGGGGTTGTGCCTGCATCTGCTCAGAACATCTCGGCTGAATATCGGGATGTGCAGAGTATGCATGGGCACACCCCCACACTTGCACTTATATATGATACTGTTGTGCTCATGATCAGGATTTGTGCTACATGACTTAACTTTGAATATCACGCTGAGCGCAACCTTCTGAATATCCCACCCATAGAATCAAATTCATTATTGATCTTAAATGGAAGATTACCAGGGGATTTCGAGGAAAATACTACATATTTTGCACATAATGGTCAAAGTGTAATTTACTTTGTTCTTTGTGATCTGGACAATCTTAAGATATTTAAGAAACTATTTATAGAGATAAGATCTGAAAGTAATCAAGCCCCAATATAGTTATAGAGATGGATCAAACTGATAAATTAATTGAATCGAATTTCCCAGTTACACGTGCACAACAGGAAAAAACAGATTACTAAGAGCAAAATTGGATACAACAATGATAGCAGATACCTTAGTTCCTTATTCAACAACTGATTTACTATCTAATTCTTTACCTCCTCAAATATTGGAACAAAAGATAGAAGACATTAATGAAAAAAATCATAACCAAAATATATGCTAGAGATAAAATAGAACAAGTGAACATGATTCCTGGTTTGACATAGACTGCAAAAAAGAACTGAACAGACTAATCAGATCGATTAAAACTTTTCCAAATAAAATAAACGTTGAGCATCTAAACAAAGCAAGAAAACAATATAAAAAAATTCCTGCACACAAAAAGGATGGATGCTCAAAGCAAACATTGGAATGAAATGTTTACAGCTATGCAATCAAATTATCCAAGCAAGTTTTGGAAAGTGGTGGTGAAGGGGACACATGTTTATCAACCTTCTTTATCTGCATATATCCCCAAAGAATCATGGGTTACTTATTTCAAGTTTATTTTTACTTCTAACAACTGCTTGGAGGTGGTGCATATTTTTAATACAAATTAACTAGATAAAGAATATTGTCCATTATTTTTTTCAGAATTGGATAGTGAGACAACTATAAATAATTTTAAAAATAATAAGGCTCCCAGTCCTGATTTAATCCTACCCAAAATGTATAAAAATTATAGTTATTTTTGGATTCCAGTGCTAACATGTTTCTTTAACCTTTGCTTAAAACATAAATATATCCCTAAAGCTTGGACTAGAAACATTATCATTCCATTATACAAAAAAGGATCTGTCTATGACCCAAACCACTTCAGACCCATCAGTCTGCTTAACATATCCTCTAAAATCTTCTCTAGAATTATTCTTGATAAATTAACAGCATGGGTGGATGAAAAAAGTATAATTTCATCCCCCCAGGCTGGATTCAGAGATGATTTCTCAATTATTGATACCATTTTTGTTTTTTCTCACCTTATAGAAATTTATATTCACATAAGAAAGATGAGACTATATTTGCTATATGTAGACTTTTCTTTGCCTTTTGATTTGATAAATAGAAGGATACTATGGAACATTTTAATAGAAAAAAATATGTCCCCCTCGCTACTAATACTAATTCATCATTTATATACCCATACAACAACAGCAGTAAGATATAGTAACAATGGCAGTTTAACAGATTACTTTCAAACAGAGGGGTTAAACAGGGGTGCCTTTTGGCCATGGCCCTCTTTAATATCTATATTAATCCTTAGACTGCCAACAGAATTAGAATGTATAGGAATTTTGGACTGATATATCAGCCCATGGGCCAGTAAGGATTAACTCTGTATTTGAATATGAGAACTCAACCCAGTTAGATGCTCCACTAATTGATAAAATGAAGCTTTATTCTCTCGCTATACGCAATTACATAGTTTTATTCTCTTTATCAAAAACTGGTTTACAAAATAACATAGATATTTTTGTGCAAAAATGTAAAAATCTGGAACTCAAAATGAATGTTAAAAATAACCAAATGCATTATATTGGGATCCTCCAATAAATAAATTAACCTGCTCACACACCTGAAACTACTCTGCAACCCAAGTCTTTCTCTGTATGAAAATATGTATTGTCATCCCGGGTTGCCCCTGAAAAAAGGACCTTCGTGGTTCAGTGGGCCTACCCAGTCACCAAATTTTAAATAAAATAAAATAAGTTTAAAAAAAAAAACACAGATAACAATCAGCTTGGAGAAAGTTGAATTTGTAAAAGGCTACACATATCTGGGGTAAAAATGTCTGCCAAATCCAAGTAGAATAAACATTTAAAAGATCAAATTATTAAGGCAAAATCAATTGCCAAGGCATTATTGACATTTAACTTCAAAAATGGGGGTAAAATACTGTTTCACCCGCACTATTGGTGGGAGTTCCCAAGATAAATCATGTGATTATGTATGGGGCTGAAGTATGGGGGCCCGATGCACATAAAAACTTAGAAAATATAGAAACATAGAAGTTGATGGCAGATAAGGAATGCAAGGCCTATCCAGTCTGCTCATTTCTTTTTCTAGCTTATAAATGTGCCATTGGCCTTTGCTCTGTCAATGACCTATCTATTCATACTCATCTGTATTGCTCCCTTATGCCTATCCCATGCCAGTTTGAAGCCTTGCACTGTACTCATATCCACCACTTCCTGAGGTAGGCCATTCTGTGCATCCCCCACCCTTTCTGTGAAAAAGAACTTCCTCACATTACCCCTTAATTGGCCTCCCTCTAATCTCATGCTGTGTCCTCTTGTCCTGCTATTTTTCTTATATTGAAACATGTTAGACTCTTTCACCTTGTTAATGCCCTTAAGGTGTTTGAATGTTTCGATCATATCACCTCGCTCCCTCCTTTGCTCTAGGGTATACATATTGAGCTCTGTTAATCTGTCCTCATATGTTTTCTGATGCAGTCCCTGCACCATTTTGGCTGCCCTTCTCTGGACTGCCTCCAGTTGGTTAATGTCTTTGTGAAAGTGTGGCCTCCAGTACTGCATGCAGTACTCCAGATGGGGCCTAACTAGTATCTTGTAAAGAGAGATTATTACCTCCCTCTTCTGACTTGTGATACCCCTACTAACACACCCCAACATCCCCCTAGCCTTACCTATTGCTTTAGTGGTCTGCTTGGATAATTTCAGATCATCAGTGATGATGATGCCCAAGTCTCTTTCTTCCCTTGTGATTGCCAGCAACTCTCCTCCCAGCCTATAGGCGGCTTCAGGGGTTTCTCTTCCCTATGTGCATGATCTTGCACTTCTTTGCATTAAACCTCAGTTGCCACTCTTCCAACCATTTTGCTAGTTTATCCAGATCTCTTCTCATTCTGCCCACCCCATCTGGATCATCTACTCTGTTGCAGATCTTGGTGTCATCTGCAAACAGACAAACCTTACCCTCAAGTCCATCTGCAATGTCACTGATGAAGATATTGAAGAGGACTGGCCCCAGGACTGATCCCTGAGGTACCCCACTTGTGACTTGCATCTCTTCTGACTGTATGCCGTTTACCACCACTCTCTGTTTTCTGCATGTCAACCAGTTGACCAATGTCTGACCCACCCTGAGCCTACCCAGCTTATTAATCAATCTTCTATGTGAAACAGTATCAAAAGATTTTCTGAAGTTGTGGTAGGCAACATCAACTGCTCACCCTTGGTCCACCACTCTGGTTACCCAGTCAAATAAATCTACGAGATTAGTTTGACAGCACCTTCCTTTTGTAAACCCATGCTGTCTTGGATCCTGTGCTCCTGTGGATTCCAGGTGTTGTACTATCCTTTCCTTAAGGAGTGCCTCCATAATCTTGCCCACTACTGAGGTAAGACTGACTGGTCTGTAGTTCCCTGCCTCCTCCCTGCTACCACTCTTGTGAAGCGGGATCACATGAGCCCTTTCCTGTCTTCTGGGACCTCTCCTGTGCTCAGTGACTCACTAAACAGTTCTGATAATTACTCTGCTAGTTCCACCCTTAGCTCCTTTAGTACCCTGGGATGTATGCCATCAGGTCCCATTGCCTAGTCAACCCTGAGCTTATCAAGATCTTGAAGGACCCTTTCTTTTGTGAAGGGACTAGTGCCCACCTCCCTCCCCCCTGTGTCCATAGTGCTGAGCTGCGGGCCCTGTCCTACCTTCTCTACAGTAAATACTGAGCAAAAGTATCTATTTAGGATAGATGCTTTTACATGGTCCTCCTCCTCACATGCCTCCTTATCTCCTTTTATCTTAGCAATACCCCCTCTGGACTTTCTCCTTTCACTAATGGCAGTATAGCCTAGAGGTTAGAGGAACGAGGTGTGAACGTGCTTGAAACATCTAGCAGACCAGACCTGAGTTTGATTCTCACAACCTCCACTTGCATACTGTGTGACTCTGAGCAAGTTACTTAACCACCCAGTGCTCCCAGGTCACTCCTGAAAACAGGCACTTGTGCCTAGTGGGCCTTATCCGGTTACCAAAGACTAAAATAAAAAAAACAAACTAATGTATCTATCGAAAGTCTTGTCACCTTCTTTTACTGTTCATGCTAGTGTTTCCTCGCGTTTGGCCTTTGTCTGCCTTACTGCATTCCCTGCTTCCCTTAGGGAAGTTTGGTATGCCTCCCAATCTTCATCACGCTGTGTTCCCTTATATTTCCTGAAGGCCAGCCTTTTGGCTCTGACCTTTTGTGCTACTGTTTTTCAGAACCAAAGTGGTTTCCTTCTTCTTTTGCACTTCCTTTTCTCTGTAACACAATGGGATGTTGCTTCAAGTATTGCATCCTTAATGCTTGCCCACTTTGTCTGTACCCCTCACCTGCATTTTTTTTTGCCAGGGCTAGCTTAACTCTGTTGGCCATCTTATCAAAGTCAGCTCCTCTGAAGTCCCATATTTTTGCCTTGGAATGGGATGATTTAGTTCTAGTGGCCAAATTGAACCATACCATGTGATGGTCACTGGCCCCCAGGTGACCTTCTATCTGGAGACCTATGATCCTTTCCCTGTTAGTCAGTACTAGATCTAGGATAGCCCTGTCTCTTGTGGGTTGTTGTACCAGTTGTTTGAGGCCATCCTCCTGCAGGGAATCCACCATGTGTCTAGTTCTGGCAGATGTTCCTGCTGGTTTTGACCAATCTGTATCTGGCATGTTGAAGTCTCCCATTATCAGAACACACCCTTTAGCTGTCATGTTTTGTATATCTTTTAACAGTAATGTGTCTATGTCCTCCCCCTGGTCTGGAAGCCTGTAGACAACCCCAGTTTGTATGGCTGTCCCATTTTCTACTTCCAAGGTAACCCACAGTTCTTCTGGCTCCTTATGTGTATTCTGAATTTCTGTAGCTTTGATGTTTTTATTGACATACAGGGCTACTCCACCACCCCTCCTTTGCACCTCGGTCTCTTCTGAACAGTACATAGCCGGGTACTGAAGTCTCCCAAGTGTGGTTACTGGTAAACCATGTCTCACTAATTGCTGCTATGTCCAATTTAGCCTCTGTCATTATTGCCCGCAGGTCTGGGATCTTGTTTCCCAGATGCGAGCATTTGTGTACATGATTTTCCATTGGCCAGATTTCAGTGTGTTAGTTGTTGGGTGAGGTCTGGCATTTCCCCTGTGCGTCATATGGGGAGCCGGACCTTTTTCCTTACCTGGTGATGCAGATGAACTGCAAACATGCTGAACTTCTGTTTGACCACTAGCTAAGGGGAAGGGGTGTTCTTCCCATTTGACATATGGGGTGCTGCACCCCTCTCCCCATTTTCTAGCTTAAATATTCTGCAAAGACATCAAACTTCTGCCCCAATGCACTGACTCCCTCCTTAGTCAGATGCAGTCCATCAAATTTAAAGAATGTTTGCTCCCAAAACTGTTGCTAGTTTCCTACAAATTTGTGTCCTTTTTCCTGGCACCAGCCCTTGAGCCACATGTTTAGCTCCCCTATCATCCTTTCTCTGATCTTCCGTCCATCTGCACCCCTCTCCCAGACTGGTAGGATCTCAGAGAAGGAGGTGCTGGAGGAAATGGATGATAGTTTGTCACCCAACCTGGTCAGGTGTTCCTTGGTCTCCGCTACTGACTGGCTGGCAAGATCATTAGTCCCTATGTATACCAGGATGTCAGTGTTTTCTCCTGCTTCCAGGATAATTTTAGCAATGCAGTCAGTGTCTCTGCACGCTGATGTATCTGGGAGACATCTGACCATTACCCCTGGCTGGAGATATGTATCAACTCCCCGAATCATGGAGTCTCCTATGATCAGAAGTTTTTTGGATTTCCTTTTTGCTTTTTTTGTTTTGGTTCCTGTTTTGGGTGAGTTTTGTTGTGCTAGCTCCTGTGCTGCAGTGTCCTGCTCTGCAGTGTCCTGTGCCCCTTTGTTTGATTTTGGAGATAGAGGCAGATACCTGTTTGTAGTTTTTATATGGTTTGTGGAGGTAATATGTTGGAGAGCACTGAGTGATTGGGACACCCGATTTGCCCCTCCTAACCTCCTGCCAAATCCATTGTCATATTGTTATAAATCTCTCCTCAAGGTCCCTGGCTCCACCCCAAATGCCACGGTGAGGGCAGAACTTGGAATGATCAACATCACCTGCTTAAAAGAAATGAGATTAATAAACTATTGGTTAAAAATGATAAATAACCACACCAATAATCTGCCTAAGACATGTCTCACTGAAAAAAGTTGGGCAAATAAAGGAATAAGATCAAAATGGTTGTATTCCCTAAAAACATAATGCTTACAATAAATGTCCAACACTTATGGACTGATTATAACAGAAATACTAACAGTGCTATACAGGCAAAGAGTCAATTAAGAAAAAAAATAATTTTTAAAGCTAGGAATGAAGACATGGAAAAACTCCAAACACAAAATTGTGCTCCATAGTATAAAAATATTTAATAATAATGCCTATCACTCCTGAACAATGCAAAAATATAACATGGGCTAGGTTTGATTTAATCTCTTTCAAATATACTTATTCTAATCAAATAAATTTGAATGTCCAAGAAAAATCAATGCTGTGCTTATGTAGTAAGGGACATGTCGATTCTATTTCTCATATAATTATGAATTATCTACTATATGCGAAACGTCATAGTGACCACCTATTAAAAACATTAATAACATACTCAAACACACTTTATGATCCAATTTTTATTTTATTGCACCCTAGGACAACTGAAGAAGCCTCAATAATAGCGAATGTTATGGCTTCAGTGATACAAATTGAAAAAGGATGTTCAGATCCCAGAAAACTAAGTAGTTCTAACACAGCATCATTGTCAAGTCACCATGTAGGAACAAATCATTTGGCGAAAGAACAGACTATTTCTTTGTTTTCTTAACTACTATCTGCTCTAAATACAATAGGATACAATATAAATGCTTGAAGAAATTTTTGTTCCTCGCCTCTTTTATAACTGGTTGTATATACATGCTGTTTTTAACTGAGTGCTGTTTTGTAATGTCTTGTAAAGTTCATAATGTTAATAAAATTGTGATCAAACAATAAACAGAATTGAACTGAAGTAAAAAAAAGAGTAAGTGCAACAATAAAGTGCTGCCCTGCAGGCAACTTTTGTCGAAAGAATCCGTCCCTTGCTGTTGGTGCTGAACTCTGCTGAAATTGTAAGTAAACTGCATTTTTACAGTGTTTTCTGGGCATAAGTATTGTGCTTTTTGAAAAGTTTGCTGTTGGGTTGTTGGCTGGTGAGGTAGGCAGATGAAGAAGTGATTCTGAGGTGGTAAAAGGCAGGAGGAGGACTGCACTGAAGCTGAAGTCCTTGTGTATGGCTAGGGCACGTGACTGCAAACAGCCAATAAAGCACTTGCTGTTGGTACTTCAGTCCAGGTGAGTCTAGTGATCCTGGAGCATGAAGACCATGTAGCAAGATGACAGCATCTGCAGAAGCATCCACTGGGAGTCCACAAGTCCACATGGAACTCTCAAATATTTTGTCTTCTGGGATTAGGTCTTTCAATTCGGATTATTGGACATGCAGTAATTTTCTTGCAATTTTCATGCGTACTCATAATCCACTTACTTATTGGCGTGTATAATTTGAATTGTATCTATAAATGTAAGCCTGAATCTAGGGTCTGTGCAATCCAAGGTAGTTTTGACATCAGCAGGACCCCGCCTGTCTCTAGGATATAGGTAAAGGTCATCTAGTATAGGTGAAGGACACTTAGGGAAGAAGTGCAACTCACTGTCTGAGGCATAGCTGCCGGGAGGTTGTAGGTGACACTTCTGAAGGGAACAGGCAGTGTGTGGGACATGTGGGAAATCATAGTTAGAAGGGTGCACTTGGACCACAGTTGCTGCCTTGGCTGTGGAAAACTTCACATCCATATTGCCGAACTACAGACTACAATGGCAGAGATAAGCACCTCGAAAGCCAGGGGTGACTGAGCAGCAGAGTCGCTACATGTGCCATGTTCCCTGAGGACATCTCAGCCCAATAGAGGAGTTTGGACTGTAGTTGGGGGGCAGGGGGATGGGGAAGATGGACAAAAGGGGAGCCAGGATACTAGGCATCAGCTGTAATATACCACTGGAAACACAGGATCAACTTGAGCCTTGCACTGAGCAGTCCAGGGGTGATGCACCTGAGAGGAGCATCAGTACTGGGAGGGGAGCCAGAACTGAAGGGAGCCATGGGGGGGGGACATTAGAAGAAGAAGAAAAGGGGACAGTGATAGAAGACTTCATAGTGAAGGGACAGAGTGGATGGTTTGCTGCGCTGACTCAGAAATGAAGGTGATGCACAGTAGCCTGGGGCCCACAGCAGTCAGACCTAGATCAGAGCTGTGGAGGTCATCTGGAAGGTGGTAGGGAGGCTGGATTCAGTGGTGCATGTCACAAGCCCACTCCCATGGGGAGGAATTCCCTGTGTCACAGTGAATTCCTCTTGTGATGGGGGGTTAGCGATACCCTTCCTTGTGTCCTTTTAGCACGCTCACTGTCTCACAACTGAACATACTTCAGAGGATCTCAGGGTGCCTCTCTCCATGTAAGAAGGTACAAATATAGTCTCGAGTCTGTGTTCCTGGAATAGAAACCTCTCAGCAACTGCACACAAACCAGAAAAGTCACAGGCATGTATAGGCTTCTGGGGGCCCTATACACCCTATCATGTGCCTTTCCACTGAAATGCAGAGCTCAGTTCAGACCCCCACAGACTCCTCCTGAGACCCTTCATATTTTCTCCCCTCCTTTCATCACACAGAATCCCTAGTGGTTCTTTCCTTTGATGGTGTTTTGGCCCTTAAGCAATCACACAGGCGTGGTATAGTTTGAACAACTCTCCCCAAGGCAACACACACAAACAACACTGGCAGAATTATCTTAAAAGTAAGCCACAAGCTTTACTAATTAATTGATAAATGCAGTAAATGACATAAAGACAAATAATGTTAGACATTGGTTACAAGATATTGAAAATAAAATTGAAAATATACATAAAAACCTGCACCTTAAAACTCTGAGATTAAAGTCTACCTCAAGTCCTTAGCTGCTATATTTTAAAGTGCAAAGTCTTTACAATGGCAGCTGAAAATCTTGGGTTTTGGTAGTGCAGGAGAATTCTTGAAAGAAATGTCTCTGCTCTCCTAAGCAGGCAGGGTCCCCAAATGCAGAAAGGTTAAAAACCTCAGATGTAGTCTTTGCACCCTTGTTTTATGGGCTTCTCAAAGGGCAGGTCCTGAGGACAGTGGCTTGCCCTGGGATTGGCTAGCATTCTGTCTCTATAGCTATGCAACCAATCAGCTTTTAGTATTTTATTACAAAACAACAAATGTGCATTTCTGAATATGAGAGAAAAAAAAAGCTCAGAAGTCAGCTAGTCTAAACCACAATTCTAGGGGAAAATTCAGCCTCCCTACTTAGAAATGGCTGTAATTAAGTTATCCTCAGTATAGCCATTTACTTAAATGGTAGCTCATTCAGCTGTAATGAGATTATCTCAGGGCAGACTTGCAGAGACAAAAGAAATCCAGACTGAATGGCACCACAGGATGCTGAGGGCCATTTCAAATACAAATGGATGTGATTGCTTCCAGCTCTGCTTAATTATTCTTTTGTCACTTTTTAAATGATTTAATTAAACTCCAGTCCCTGGCTAGTAGCTGTCAGATTCTCTGACCAGTAACAACAGTTACAACATCATTCCCCAGGGCCTATGTCTTTGTACCCATGACCCCTTGCAACTTGACCTGGATTTTTCTGGCCTTCATTGCTATAGTATATACATAAAATGATATGAAATATGACCAAAACAATCAGGTATGGCTCTATAATGACACACTCTTCCCTCCTTAACAGAACCTGGGGGGGGGGGACATGCCCCATTTTAGTAAGGGTTTCCACCAGTTCTGTCCCTTATTCCAATTGAAGGAATAGACCATCTGCATTGGCATTAACAGACCCTGACCTATGTTTAATGTCCATGTCACAGGCCTGTAGTACAATGCTCAATTTAAGGAGTCTCCCATTCATCTTTCCTATTTGGTTTAGCCACACCAGGGGATTGTGATCTGTCTGTACCTTGAATGACCTTCCATAGGGGTCTAGCTTCTTAAGTGACCACACCATGGCAAGGCATTCTTTTTTCACAGTGGAGTACGTCTGCTCCCAGGGAAGTAGCTTCCTACTTAGGTAAACAATTGGGTGATCTTTCCCTGTCGGGATTACTGGCCGAGGATGGCACCAATCTCCCATCCAAGGCATCCATCTGCTGGGTCCCCTTTTACTTTCTTTGGTTGCTTTTTCTTTAACAAGCTAGACAGGGGAGCTGCCAGGTTGCTGTAATTTAGTATAAATTTTCTGTAGTATCCTGCAGTCCCCAGGAAGCTTCTGACTTGCTTCTGGGTCTCTGTCATGTGCCATGCCTCAATGGCCTCTACCTTGGCCTGGTTTGGATGTGGGTGTCAGCGTGGCTCAGTTGGTAGCACATCCGCCTCTGGACCAGAAGGTCATGGGTTCTCGTCCCACACCAGAACTGGACTTGCACCTAAAAATCACTGGCATCTGAGTGCAGTATTGGGGTTGCTGTACTGCTGGGGTGTGACTTCCTTCAGATGAGACGTTAAACCGAGGTCCCTTCTGCCCAGCCTGGTGTTGTCCTGGTGGGTGTCCAGGTGGAAGTAAAAGAACCCAGGGCACTCTTTGCAAAGGGCAGGGAGCATTCCCGGTGTCCTGGCCAACATTCCCTTTCCCATAAACCAGTTCATGCAATTATCCAGGCTGTGTGTGGGTGTTGATGTGTGATATGGCCACCACCACACATTCAGTCACTGCACTACCAGTCTAGCATTGCTTGTAAAGCACTTTGGGATACTGTGTATGAAAAGCACTATATAAATGCTGATTCTTCTTCTCTTCTTCTACATAACCCAAATATGATATCTCAACCATGGCCACCTGGCACTTTTTGGCCTTTACAGTGAGTTCAGCCTTCTGTATCCTGCTCAACACTTCCTTGATGGGACAGGTGTTTCTTCCAGATGGTACAGAAGATGGCAATATCTTCCAGATAAAGCCACTGCATACTCTTCAGTACCCAGTAACATCTGGTTGACTAACCTTTGGAATGTGGCAGGGGTGATCTTCATCCTAAAAGACATCACCTTCAATTTAAAGAGGCCTATTGGAATGATGAAGGCTGACCGTTTCGTAACTCTGGCAGTCAACTCCACCTGCCAGTACCCCTTTCTCAGGTCTATGGTGGTTAGGTAGGTCACCCCCCCCAACTTGTCAAACAACTCTTCTGTCTGGGGCAATGGGTGGGCGTCGGGCTTCATAACTGTGTTGAGTCCATGATAGTCCACATATAAGTGGGTAGACCCATCCAGCTTAGGGATGAGGACTACAGGCGAGGCTCAGGGACTGTGAGATTTCTGAACTGCCCCTAACTCCAGCATTTCCAACATCTCCCTTCTAATGTCCTTTAGGATGGCCTCAGACACTCGGTAAGCTGCCCATCATATACATGATTGCGTCCCCGTGTCCAGATCATTGGTCGCTAAGGGGGTTCATCCAGGCTTGACTGTAAATAAAGGGGCAAAGTCCTCTAAAAGTTCCCTCACTTCCGGGGTCTGTTTCAGGATCAACTGGGGGTGGCAGCTTGATTGTCACCACTGATGACTCCCACTTGCTTTTCTCTAACAAGTCCAGGAGGGGGTCTTCTTTGTCCATCCCTTCCCCAGGACTACAAACAGCAAATACCATGTCAGCCCTATTTACATATGGCTTCATCACACTGACATGGTACATGCAATGGGTATGTCTCCTGTCAGGCAGTTCTACAATATAGTTCACATCATTTGCCTTTCAGACTACCTTGTATGGTCCCACCCACTTGGTCTACCACTTGTCCTTCCAGACTGGAGTGAGGACCATTACCTCCTGGCCTGCACTGTAGGAGCAAGCTCTGGCTCCATGACCGTATCAGACTTTTACTTCTGCTGGGCAGCTGACAGGTTGACTTGGGCCTCTCTCTTAAGCTCCTTCAGCTTCTCCCTGAACTTAAGGACATATTCCACTATGGGAGTCCCCTGGTTGGTGTGCTTCCCTTCCCAGTCTTCCTGGATCAAGTCTAGGGGCCCACGCACCCTATGTCTGTATAAGAGTTCAAAGTGGGAGAATTCTATCAACTCTTGGGGCACCTCCCTGTATGCGAACAACAGGTGGGGAAGGCATTTCTCCCAGTCACTCCCATGCTGTTCAGCAAACACTTGCAGCATCATTTTTAGGGTACCATTAAAATGTTCCACAAGCTCATTGGCTTGTCGCTGATAAGGTCTCATGCATCTCTGCACCACCCCACCCTTCTCCCACAAACTCTTCATCAGGTCTGACATGAAGTCACCCCCTTGATCAGAGATAACCTCCTGCAGAAACCAAACATGGGAGAAAATCCCTAGCAAGGCATCTGCCACTTTGTCTGTCTTAACTGAGGAGACGGCGACTACCTCTGGGTATTGGGTGGTGTAATCAACCACCATCAGGATAAACTTTTTCCCAGAGGAGCTTGGGGTATTCAAGGGTCCCCAGTATCTATTCCTATCCTCTGGAATGTCTCCTTCACAATGGGCAAGAGAAGTAGGGAAGCTTTTATTTTACTACCTGCCTTCCCTATCTGTTGGCACTGGTGACAAGACCTGCAATATTCCTTCACCTGCTGGGTGAAGTTGGGCCAGTAGAAATTTTGGGCCAGTCACTGTGTGTGCAAGTGATGCCCAGATGTCTGGGCATGGGGATTACATGGGTGACCTTCAGCAACTGCTCATGATGCTCCTGGGATATGACAAGCTGCCTGCCCATCACTCTTTCCTCTGTCTTCACATCCTGTGTGTACAGCAGCCCACTGTCCCAAAATACCCTATGTCTCATGTCACCTTCCTGTTCCCTGTCAGATCCTGGATAAGCCCTCAACCTCGCCAAACTAGGGTCAGTCCTCTGAGCAGTTGCAAAATCTTCACATTTTCCCAAAGCATGGGACATGTCTCTCTCATTTCCTAAACTGGGGACCATAGCTCTATCATCAGGGCATTCAGAGTCACTGCCATCCCTAACCTTCTGACCATTGGTTACCCCTCCCTCCTCAGAGTAACCTTTTGTAGCTGTTTTGTGAACTGCTATGTGGGGAAGTCCTACCTCCCTTTCACTACTCTCCATGTCAGGAGACACAGGCTGGGAAACCAGCCTCCCATTGTTTTCCACAAGGGTTTCTAAGGAGTTCAGGGAACTACAAGCGGCCTTAGCCATCTGACTGCCGGTAACTGCACAAACCACCCCCTGCTGTACATTATTTCCTATAATCACATCCAGAGTGAGGTTGTCTGCCACTGTCACTTTTTGTATCCTCTCTCTTGTCTCACCCCAATCCAGGAGAACACTAGCGAGTCGAAGGGTTTTCTCCTCCCCAGTAAATCCCTTCAGTGTGACAAACTGATTAGTTATAAGCTGTTCAGGTTCAACCAAATCCCCTTTTACCAGGGTAAGAGATGCCCCTGTGTCCCTTAACCCATGGGTCTGCACCCAATTTACAGTAACCAGGTGTATGTCCTCCCTCATGTTCACAGTCATACTCTCAGGGATACAGAGTGCACCCACCTCCTTTTGAGTGACACTTTGTCTGCTTTGTTCCTTTTTAGGACACTGCCTAGCAAGGTGCCCTGGCTGCTTATAAAACCAACATTCGTCATTCTTTTTTTCCAAGACATCCCTTCCTGGTAACTTGGGGCTTCTCCCTTTCTGCAGAGACATTGAGGGATTTAGTTGCCTTAAGGCATGCTTTTCCCCTTTTGCCCTGCAGCACCGGCTCCCCCATTTCCTTTCAGAGCAGGTCTGCTCCTAGCACAGTGCTCTGAGAGTTCAGCAGCTTGCAGTGCTGTTTTTGGATCCCAGTCCTCCAGCCTGGTTTCCTGCTCTGCTGGGCAAGCCCAAAAGAACTATTCTAAAAGTATAACCTCCTCAATTTTCCCCACAGAGCTGCTTCTACCCCCTCCCACCAACGTTTTGAAAACTGCCATTGCTTTGTGGCTAGTTCTTCAAAGCTCATGTCAGGCCTTTTTCAGAGTTTACAGAATTTAACCCTGTAGGCCTCTGGAGTTACTTCATACTTTTTAAGTAAAGCAGTTTTAAGTTTCTCATAGTCTTTGCTATCCTGTATGTCCATTTGGCCTAGTGCCTCATGCCCTTTACCAGTAATCAGCGGGGATAGCTGGAAGCTCCAGGGCCTCCCTCAGTACTTTGGCCTGGATACAGACCTTTTTAAATGAATTCAAAAATGCATCCATAGCCTCCCCCTCTTTAAATTCAGCTATTAATTTGGAATTTAATTCATACCCCAGCCCTAGAATTTCAGGTTCACCCCTGCCACTTACCTCTTCTGGTGCTTGCCGTTGGAGTATTGGCCTCTCCAGTTCAAACTCTCTCTGGTGCTGCTATTCCTTGGTCTCTCTCTGGCACTGCCTTTCCTCATCCTCTCTCTGGCACTGCTTTTCCTGCATCTCCAGTTCAAACCTTCTTTGCTCAAATTCCCTTTGCTGGTGGGCTTCAAACTTTCTCTGTTTCAGCTCCAATTTCCTCAGCTCAAATTGTATCCTGATCCCTTCCAGCTCCAGTTCTGTGGTGGCTTTCCCCTGGTGCTGTGGCTCTGGGTTCCCTCTGGTCTCACTGCCCTCCTCCCTGGGACTAGACACTGCGATGGCCCTTGACACCCCCATGCCCAAGGTCTGGTCTCTTTCAATCACCAGCTGTGACTCGGTGCCCTGGGCTGCTGCCTGTTCATCAGCTGCCTCAAGGACTTCCATGAGGTACTTCTTACTGTGCCCCTCATACTGGACCCTTCTCTCCTGGCACAGCTGCTTTAGCTCTTCTACTGTGTAGTCACTGTACTTAGAAGTCATCTTTCTTCCCTACACTACCACTAGTCTGCCTTTTTCATGCAGCCAAAACAATTAATACAAAAGAGGGTGGGGAACTATATCCCATAACCAGTTTTCCCATTTCCCAGATTTCTGCCAATTTGTGTGAAGTTATTCAAACAGTTCACCAATCGCACCACTGCTCACCAAATTTGTCACAAGCCCACTCCCATGGGGTGGGATTCCCTGCATCACAGTGAATCCCTCTTGTGACAGGGGAGGGTCAGCAATACCCTACCTCTGTCCTTTTAGCATGCTCGCTGTCTCACAACTGAACATATGCCTTAGGATCCCAGAGTTCCCTCTTTCTGTGTGAGAGGGTACAAATACAGTCTATAATCTGTGTTCCTGGGATAGAAACCTCTTGGCCACTGCACATGAACCAGAGAAGCCACAGGCCTGCTAAGGCTTCGGAGGAGGTGGCCCTACTCAACCTATTATGTGTCTTTCCACTGAAATTCAGAGCTCGGTTCAAACCACCACAAACTCCTTCTGAGACCCTTCATATTTCCTCCCCTCCTTTCATCACACATAGTCTCTAGTGGTTCTTTCCTTTGGTAGTGTTTTGGCCCGTAAGCAATCACACAGATGTAGTATAGTTTGAACAACTCTCCCCAAAGCAACACATACAAATGACACTGGCAGAATTACCTTCAACATAAGCCAAAAGCTTTACAAATTAATTAATAAAAGCAGTAAATAACATAAAGACAAATAATGTTAGACATTGGTTATAGGATATTGAAAATAAAATGGAAAATAAGCATAAAACCTACACTTTAAAACTCTGAAATTAAAGTCTACCTCTGGTCCTTAGTTGCTGAATTTTAAAGTGCAAAATCTTTACAAAGGCAGCTGAAAATCTTGGTTCTTGATAGTGCAGAAGAATTCTTGAAGAAAATGTCTCTGCTCTCCTAAGCAGGCAGGGTCCCCAAATGCGAAAAGGCTAAAAGGATCTGACACAGTCTTTACACCCTTGTTTTATGGTCTTCTCAAAGGGCAGGTCCAGAGGACAGTGGATTGCCCTGTGATTGGCTAGCATTCCATCTCTTTGGTTATGCAGCTAGTCAGTTTTTAGTATTTTATTACAAAACAACAAATGCGCATTTCTGAATATGAGAAAAAAAAAGTTCAGAGGTCAGCTAGTCTAAACCAGAATTCTAGGAGAAACTCCAATCTCCCTCCTTAGAAATGGCTATAATTAAGCTATCCTTAGTACAGCCATTTATTTAAATGGTAACCCATTCAGCTGTAATGAGATTATTCCAGGGCAGACTTGCAAGACAAAAGAAACCCAGACCGAATGGCACCACAGGATGCTGAGGACCATTTCAAACACAAATGGATGTGCTTGCTTCTAGCTCTGCTTAATTATTGTTTTGTCTCCTTTTAAATGATTTAATTAAACTCCAGTCCCTGGCTAGCAGCTGACAGATTCTCTGCCCAGTAACAAGAGTTACAATATCATTACCCAGGACCCATGTCCTTGTACCCATAATCCCTTGCAACTTGACCTGTTTTTCTCATGGCCTTCCATGGTGTATTATATACACAAAATGATATGAAATATGACCAAATCAATAAGGTATGGCTCTATCATGCCAGAGTGCACAAAGGTACAAATGACCTGGCTAGGATGAGTGTAGAAAGGGTTCAGGACAGTTTCTGCACTTTAGGTAGATCCCTGAAGTAATGGGCAAATTTGGTAACCTTCTCAGAGGTTCGAATTTCTGCTGAAGTCCCGCAAGGGAGATAAATGACTGTTTAGTATATCTTAATCTATTCCATGTCCAAAGGGATGGTTCAGGGATGAGGAGCATCAGTACTGGGGGGACAGGGGGCACAGTGAGGTAATGGAGTCTCTTTAAGAGGGATGGGTTACACCCTAACAGGGAGGGCACCAGGGTGCTTGGTCAGAGGTTTGAAAACCACACTGAGCCTGAGATAAACTAGATAGTGGGAGAGACACAGTTGAGCCTAGGTACTCCTACACAAGCAAGAGAGGCCAAATGAACCTGCGCTGATACATGTGAATGAAATGTTGTGACTCTATCATCTGTGGAGCTTGTCCTTCCTTGAAGTGCATCCAGGTGGTGGCTGCTTTGGACCAACTAAAAGGCCACTACACCATGAATGTTCCTTATAATCAATTTAACCTGCTCCACTTCTTGTCTTGTGGCTCTTTGGCTGCCTGGTCATGTGTTAACAATTCTTAAGTCTTTACAAAAGCTGTTGAGCTCTGTTTGCTGGCTCAAACTTTACAAGTAGCAAGCAGAACTGAACAGCTTTTATAAAAAGCAGACTTAAGAATTGTTAAGATAACACATGGCCATAGCAGCTAAAGAGCAGCAAAATAAGACAAGCTGCAAGATTCATTTTGAAGAAATATCAACAAGCCATGGGTTGTGGTAATAAGATAATGGAAAGGAAATGTTACCCTAGAAGAAGATGGCAGACAATAGTTGGATTGTTAAATAAATAAACTGATTATAAGGAACATTTATGGTGTAGTGGCCTTTTGTTGGTCCAGAGCAGCACCCCCCCCCCAAACACACCTCTGCTGATACAGACAGGACTCAAACAGGGTATGGACAACAGAAGCTGGTGCTATAGTGTGTGAGCTCTGACCTTACTGCTGGCTAAGTGAGTTTCTGGTCTGCTGCCCCACCGTATTAGTGGGTGTTTGATTTTCTGCTATTATATCATGTCCCCCGCTGCTCAGTGTCCAGCTCCTTTTTGTTCCATCATGCCAATCCAATACCTTTAGACACCAACTGGCAAGAATGAACACAGCCACCACTGCTAATTGCTTGATTGCCATGAGTTTCCTATCATTATGTCTAGTCATCAGTCACTGCATCCTAACAATAATGTCACAACATGACTAGAAAAGGAGGAACTTAACACTGAGCACCACTGTAGCACTATCCACTGAATAAAAGCAATGCTTTTGTAGAAACTGCCATCACATGAAAGCCAAGTTTATATAGCTGCAGCACTCCTGATTCTCCTCTGCTCCTTTTCTGCTGCACTGTGTGGTCCATGAACAATAAACAGTTTACATAGCCCGCCCTCGCTGCTCTGCAGATCATGCAATGGAGGGGCTGTACATTCTGTGGGCCAGGTTTCCTCTAACTGACGTCGACAGTGACGCAGCACTGACACGCTCACTGCCTTTATCTCATCCACTGGTTGCATCCACTGGTTGCCATGCCTTCCAATATACAGGAAGGATGGGCACAAAAGTGCCTATTGTTTAAATTGGCATTCAACTGTAATGTGGTGAGCAGAACAAGGAGCAACTTGTCCCATTTTCATCTAATCCTGAAAATCAGTTTGTTCAAAAAACGAAGCAGCTAACTCTTGATCCTCAGTCTGCTTGTTCACCTTAGTCACATGCTGGCTGGTGTGTGGATACTTCCTTGTTCCAGCACAAAGGCTCATGGGATCACTGGAGAATGCTGGGAGATGCTTCACAGAGGATCAAGTGCAGAAGAGAGTTCACAGTGCAACTTAATACACTCAATCCGTTAGATGTCCCCACTCTTGTGTCATAGCCAAAAAGAGATCTGAAGGGCTCTTAACGCACTCTGGTAAGTGTCTACAAAGCAGACTTTGCAGCGGATCAGCCTGTATGTATGGTTTGATGCGCTGCAAAGATGGCAGTGTAAATGAGACTGAAGAAAGGCTCTGTGAAGCCTGAAAGCTGTGTAATGAAAATTTCTTGTTGGTTCAGCAAAAGATTTCACAGCACTTAGGGCTGTATTCATAAAAGGTGCAGAGGGGCTACATACCACTAATCCCGGTGCATAGACCCCATACACACATGCCCACACCTGCCCATGTCCACTGCACCTCCTGCCCAGCATCCATGAATACTATATACCTCCCCATGTACCCAGGTCCCTGGCAAAATGTGCAGTTCTATGTGGGGGCAGGCCAGGGGCTGGTATTGGGGGGGCATGGCTGCACTCCATGCCATTCATGAAGATGTAGAGTATGGTGCATGGGGGGTGACAGCTACGCCTTCTGGAGGCAGCTGTAAATGTTACGTGCCCCCCAAGTTGCCACCACATGTCATGGTGGGGATGGTGGGGGTCATCAGACCCCCCACTAAGGCTGCACCAGCCATTGGGGCACTCTGGGTGAGCTGGGTTGGACATTTTGGGGACACCCCCCATCGTGCTGTCGGCATGATATGCGCTGACCACCAACGTGGCACCCCACGAGTGCAAGGGATCCACCAAGGGACCTGAGTAGGGCAGCTGATTGGCTGCCTGCCCAGGTCCACATCTACACACCCAACCACCCCTCTTGAACCTGCATGCCAAGAGGCAGGGCCGCAGACAGGAGTTGTGCATTGGCCAGTGTCCGGGAATATGGCCAGCACGCACATCTCCCAAAGGTGCAGAGCTGATCCGGGGTGGGTATTGTGCCTTTCATGTGTACCCCCACCCAACTTAGTGAATGGGCATGTTAATTTGTTCACCTGTTTGTACAAGAACCAATACAGTTGCAAACAAATCTCTTGTCATGGTATAATTTTCCATGAGAGCTGAAGCAGCATTTAATTCCAACACCTGCATTCTAGACTCCAGGTTTAACAGTATATCTTTAGTCTTCAACAGCAACAGCCAGATGTGCTCCACATCATGACCAGGTGCTCCACAAACAAGGGTCAGGTACAACTTTCAGGACAGAAACAAGCACTCTTGCAAATCTGCTACAAATATATTTATTTCAGAAAGTGTAAGCACAAATGTAGGTGACCACACTGACAAGCACTTTTTGCAATGCATATATTTTGTAACAGGTTGCGGGAGTGCTTGTTTCTTTTTTGAAAATTCAATCTATAGTCTTCTCTAGTTATTTTTCTGAGTTTTAAATCCAATCTTTAGTGCCTTTTATTCAAGTTTGAAGAAAATCAGCCTCAGCTAAAAGGGAATCAAACTTGCAAATGAATCTTTCAACCCAGTCCAAGCTTTTGTTGACAGAATCTGAGAGGTTCCTGAGGACTGGATTATATTAAGTGGCTGTGTGGGCTGTTGCAGTAAGAATTTATCTCCTGGGTGGTCTCAGCATGTAACTGATGTAGGTAATGTGTCGTTGGCAAGTAAAGTATTTGTAGCAGTTTGAACTGCACATTGAATGTCAGGAGTAGCTTTACTTTGTTGATTAGTTGTAAGACTGCAAAAGTCTCAGTCAACCCATACTGAAGATGCTGATTTTCCAAAGATGGAGGATGTAACATCACATATTGCTGTTGTCTGGATTTGAGAACCATCAGGGTGGGCTGAGCTGGCAAGGAACCTCTGTCCTCACCACCATACCTATGCTCAAGATTTACTATGGAGTGCAAATCAAGAGGGCCTATCTTCAGCAAAATAAACTTTTCAGAAGATATGGATAACCTTTCTTTATATTTCTCAGCCATATTGTGGAAATTATGCAGACTTTTGCAGGAAATTTCAGCTAAAGAAATGCAAGTAAACACCAAAATAAACACAAAATACCCAAGGGCACGCAGAAGGTCCACACCATGCTGTCAGCTTGGTGGTTATTATAAACTCCTCCTTTGAGGTGGTAGTCCTTATTATTTGCTCCTCCAGCTCCTTATCCCCACCCTCGTAATGGTTTGGTGCCTCATAGGCCACACCAACTCAGTTTCCTCGCCATTTTGACAATTAGCTAAAACCATACTGCTCCCACCTTCCTCTCCCAGATTCTTGTCTTCTGTCACCTTTATACTGTTACTAATACTGCATGTGGTGCCACCCCCTTCCCATACTTCTGTCCTTTCTGAATAATTCATATTCCAGGATAGTCATAGTTTCGTGTAGCCCATGTTTCTGTGACTGGCACTCTATCTGTTTTGGTTTTCAGGACCCCTGCTTAGAGGTCCTCCATTTAGTTCCTGAGACTCCTGGTGTTAGTTAAAAAAAAAACACCTTTCACAAGCTAAGTTTGTCTTTCCACTGATGACTGGCTCCTCTGCCACTCTTCACCTTCTCCCTACTTCCTCTGTGTTTATGCTCCTTTCTTATCTGCCCTTTGTGACTGTTTTTACTTAGAGGAAAAAAAATACTCACCATTGTAATGCTTTTTTTTTTCCAAGGGATCCCTCACTATACTTAACAGCTGCAAATCACTCCCCTGGAAGGAGCTGCCCCAGAGCCTAGAATTTTATGCTAATTATGGAATCTTAGAATGAAATTCAAAGCTCTGCTGCATGGTCATGCTCACCTCTGCCCTCTAACGGCAAATGTATTTCTGAAACTAGGGTGAGTAGTGACCACTAAACTAGCTAAATGACAACTGAAAATGAATCAGAAGAATTTAGAGTCTTAGAAGACTCTTAAATGTGGCAGAACAGATTTAAAAACATTTACATCACTGAGTATCAATTGTAAGGTTCTGTACTTCTAGTGCTTGTCTCTTCCTTGGCCCTGGTCTGTCATCATGCTTTCATGTAGCACCTTGATGCCTCTGTCCTCCCTTTGATACTGGTCTATCTTCCCACTTTCTCCAGCCTTCTTTTCACAACTCTACACTGTACTCATCCAAAATCTACATGC
This sequence comes from Neoceratodus forsteri, assembly GCA_016271365.2. Taxonomy (NCBI): domain Eukaryota; kingdom Metazoa; phylum Chordata; order Ceratodontiformes; family Ceratodontidae; genus Neoceratodus; species Neoceratodus forsteri. Next base: position 1,334,906,758 of record CM057453.1, on the reverse strand, counting down.
AATCATACTATAAAAGTCCTAACTCCCCTTTCCCTCTCCCCATAAACCCCCACCATCGCATCAGTTCTACCGACCTATCCTTGGGACTTCACTTCTCACAATGTTTATCCTTCGCTTACATATTACATACCCCTCCTGGTACACCATCTGCCATTAGTTGGTGGTTCTCCAAGCCATTTTCATGGCTAGTACTAGTGGCTGCCCTTGGTAAATGAATAAACTGGTACTTCTATACAGAGAACATGGTTTATATACAGTTGCATGGTTCAATGGTGAACCTGCCCCCTTGTTTTTGAATCCTCCTCTGTTATGGCTTGCCTTGTTTCCTTATTACCGCACCATTGTGTTTGTGTTTATATACTTATTTACATGTATTTAAATGTTTTTATGATGAATGTTATCTAACCCTGTTCTAACCAGGTCCATCTTGCAAAAGAGCTCTGCTCAATGATGTTCGCCTGGATAAATAAAGATTTTGATTGATTGATTGATTTTAGTAATGCCCAAGCAAAATGAAAGGAACTGATTCTTGTGTGAACCTTTTCCAGGTTCTGGAAGGGGAGGTATAGGGATGGAGTTGTTAATCATAGTGAGGGATCCCTTGGAAGAAACATTACTGTGGTGAATTTAATTGCCAAACCTTAGACCACCCCTCTAGCTTTCAGTCACTCTGCATTTTTCTGATTCCCTCTTTGCTATCCACCCATCCACAGAGCTTAGTGTCATCTGCAAAGAGACCTAACCTGCCCTGGGTACCTTCTCCAATGTCGCTGATGAACATATTGAACAGGACCAGGCCCAAGACGGATCCCTGTGGCACCTCACTCATGGCCTCCATCTGTTCTAATTTGACCCTGTTGACCACAACCCTCTGCTGCCTAGCCTTTAGCCAGTTTCCTAACCAGTTAACTATATCCTTAGTCCCACCCAGATCCTCCGTCTTCTTCAGGAAGAGACTGTGGGGCATCAAGTCGAAAGCCTTACTGAAGTTGAAATAAAGTAAATCTATGGCTATCCAATTCCCCCTTCACCCAATTAAAGAAAACGATCAGGTTTGTTTGCCAGAACCTCTCTGCCACAAACCCATGCTGTTTACTATCTTGAAGACCATTGCTCTCCAGGTAGCCTACAAGGTCTTCTTTGGTCAGTGACTCCTTAAAGCAGCCGTGCAATAAAAAAAGTTAAGTTAGTCCAATAAGCTGATTTTCTGCTATGGTTATGAAAAATATTGACAGAACTGTTGGTTTGGGTTTTCTGGACACTTCTAATGCTGTGTACTGTACATTTGCATTTTTGTCTAGATTCTTACCCTCCTCAGGTACTCAGTATCATTTATATGCAAAAATGAGATGGCCATCTATTTTCTTGAGAAATAATTATTTTAAGACATTCATAAAATTCTTAAATGATAACAGAAACTGAAAATTTAACCACCAAAATAAACTGGAAGACATCTGGCATCGATTAGGAGGAAAAAAAGGTGGGGTTAAATTTTAGCCCATTTTCATTGCACTGCTGATTTAAGCTTCCCTACAATGGAGGTCAGACTGCCAGGTCTATAGTTCCCCTCATGTTCCATGTTCCTTTCCCCCCCCCCATGAAGTGGATGAACATCTGCCATCCTACAGTCCTTCAGAACTACCCTATCCTTAGTGAACAGTTGAGCAGTCCTACCACGGTTTCAGCCAGATCTGCTGTCAGTTCCCTGACTATCCTCAGATACAACCCGTCTGACCCCGGGGCTTCATCTACCTTTAGGGCCACCAGCCCTTTCTTGACCATGTTACTTGTAAATGTTGCTGCCTCTAAGTGATCTCCTTATCAGCTGCCTTGATGCCACTGTCAGGCAAGGGCTCGCCTTCCTCCCTGGTGAACACTAAGCAAAAATAATCACGAAGGATGGCAGCCTTTTGCCTCTTCTCTTCTATCATGCTAGCTCCCACAAAAAGCCTAATGATTCCCCCTCCTTTCTTTCTTTTTTCCCTAATACATCGGAAGAAATGTTTTTGTCTGCATTTGACTCCTTCTGCAATATGCAGCTCTGGGTCTCCTTCTGCTTCCCTAACCGCCCTCTTTGCCTTCTTATTTCTCAGTACGTTTTCTTCCTTTTCTTCCTCCACCTGGTTTTGTTCGTACATGTAAAAGGCCTTTTTCTTAGCCCCCACCATTTCCCTGACTTTTGCTGAGAACCATAATGGCCTCTTGAGTGTATTCCCTTTGGTTACCATTCTCATGCATAACCTAGATGCCTCAAGAATGGCAACCTTCATTACCCTCATCTCTCTTTCACCCTATCTAAATTGTTTAACCTGACTAACTTTTCCCTGACCAGTTCCCTCAGCCTGCTGAAGTCCACCCTGCTAAAATCAAGGACTTCAGTTCTCAATAGGAGCTTTCCAGTCTTAAGGGCCAGTTCAACCAAATGGAGTTATGGTCACTGTTCCCTAGTGGCTCCCCTGCTCTCACCACTCCTGCTTTACTGGTAGTAATTTTCAAGAAGTGGGCTTGGGCACTGCAGTCTAGATTGGCAGGAGGGAGAGCTTGGTGTAACCCCCCTGCAAATGGGGGTTCCCAAAAGACTTCCAGGAGCTTGCTTGAATGCTCCAAGCCTGAATGGTGTTTGGCGTTTAAGCCATTTATCAGTGAGTGTTTTTAGAACCTCTGGTACTGTCTCTTTAAGAGCTGTCTGCTTGCAGACATAATTAGTTTGTATGGGGGACTGTGTGTTTCTTTGATTGAGTACCACTCAAGCTGCTCAATTCACCCCATTTTGCAGTCACTAGGAGTGCAAAGGAACCTGTCTGAAAGATGTAACTGATTGCCAGAAATCATTTACAGTAATAATAAAATTACAGTTTGTCTAACCTGCTTTCTTTTGCAGTCAGAACTGTCTGCCTAGTTCCCCATTCTGGTTTTGAACTGCTGAACTGGACCAATCAGTGTGGGGTAAACTAGCTCTAAAATGATGCCTTGGACGAATCAGAACTTGGGACTCATAATCTGAGCCAGCCACAAGAGGATTGTATGGGCAGTGACTCTGGGAGATGTAGTTTAGACTTCAGTGCCTTTTGGACCAACAGCAGCAGTCTATTGTGAGTGACAGCCAATCCAGTCAAGAACTGGGAGGAACTCAAAGGAAGTGCCCGTTTTTGTCTGTTGGGAGTTTCAGTTTGAGATCTGAAAGTGAAGGGGAAAGAAACCCTGTGCTCCTTCAGTGCACAGTTTCAGTCAAAAACTGTGCAAGGCCCAGAGTTCGGTCTACAACTTGTGTAACTGTCTTGTTAGGACTGAATCTGTCCTGTGAAAAGAATCAAAGGATCTCTGAAGAGTAGAAACCAGGCTCACCCTGTAGAAGACTGAAGAAATTGTTGAATTACACTCGGTCTGTCAGGAACTGAATCTGCTGTGTGTTCTCCTGGTTATTGTGCAGTAATTGCGATTGGGATACAGATGCAGCCTGCCTGGTATAGTGCTTTCTTTTTTACCATATAAATGTGAGGAGTCTCTTGGAGATCAAAAGTAGCCCTGCTGACATTGAAGGACCATATCTTCTTTGGAGGTCGTGAGTACTAATTGAGTCGCTCCTGTTGAATTGCCACATTAAATCCAAATGGAATTACTGTACTGCTGACTGTTTAATTTTCCTTTTCTCTGTGTGAAAGGGCCCCTACCAGCTGCCACGGTTTGGACTAGCCACTAGGGCCTGGGTACCCAGGGACAGTAACTGGTAGGGATAGGCCTGTGCACAGAGCCATAGGTAGATAGTAAGTGATAAGCTAATTAACCTGATTTCCCTGTCCTTGTTATATCCCCTAAATAAATCAGAGCTGTTTGTTTCAACAAAGTTATACTGCCAGAGGTATTTGTCTATGTTAAAGTACTGTACTGTGATTGTTGCACTGTATCTTATTTTACAGGATGTCCCGTGCCTGAACCAGCCTTGGGGTAAGTGTATACTGTGAAGGTAATTCTGCTATATTGTGTGGGCCACTAGTGGGAAGAAAGGGGGGTTGCAGTGTCCCAGAGGGCTGTGACCAAGTAAGTTTAACTATTGCAAACCCTGACCTCTGGGTGGAGGCACCCGCCATTGGATCCAGGCCCCTCAACCTGTTAGTGGCAAATCAGGCAGGGGTAGTAGCCCCTGGGATAGCGCCATCTAGGGGTTACATTGGCATTGCAAGGTATCATGCAGGTAGATGGCACAACCTCCTCCACGCGTGCTACGTCTGTCCACATGGAAGACAGAGTATCCAGCAATGGAGAGCTCTGAATCAGGGGTATTTTTGGAGAGCCAGGTTTCAACCAGGAAAATGAAGTCAGGTTGATGCTGGGCAATCCATCCCTGCAGGGAGTCAAATTTTTTCTGCAAGCTACAGATCCTGATGCAGGCTAGGTACAGGCCATCAGTGGCAGGGTGGTTGGGGTAGTTGGTAAATGTAGGGCCAGGGTTGGGGTGTACGTAACCTGACACTAGCATTAGTAGTAGAAGGGGCCTAAGCAGAGAGAGCTGTAAATGCTTGAGGGAGTAGCGACCCCAAGTGATGTGGTGGGAGGGTTTAGAGCTTTTGACAGGGATTGGGAGAGAGAAACTGCATGGTGTGGCAAGCAGGGATAGGTGTGGGCAGTAGGAGGGGTGGAGGAGGGGTAGCAGGTTTGGGGTAGAGTGGGGAGACATAGGGGAGCAATGTGTAGGCAGAGGGTGGAAGGCCAGCATTTAAGATTGGGGTCCAAGAGAGGCATAGGGTGCAGAGGAGGGGGCCAGGACTACAGAGGGGAGAAACAAAGGGTATATGACCAAGGAGTAAGGGGTGAGGGTGGACTTGGGGAGAGGTGCAGCAGCAGTGGCAATAAAAGGAGAAAAGGACATAGGGCAGTAAAGGCAACAGACTTTCAGGGGTGCAGACGTAGTGCAGTGGCAGAGCCACCACCTATAGTGTAGAAGGTACAAGGTTCAAGACTGGGTGGGGGACTAGTAGGAAGGAGCAGAAAGATGGGGAAAAGTTTGGGGGGAGGTTGAGGCAGGTGAGTTTAGAAGATGGGCTAGAGTAGAGAGGTAGGGGGACAGGACTAAACCAGAGGGCTAACAGTGACTCCTAGTGGACAAAGATTATAAGGAGCTAATGAGAAAATAGTCAATTAGAGATTTGAGCATCCGAACATATGAACAAACACATGACATGGGAGAGGCAATATGTTAGGAGATACCCCTGGGTGGGAGGGTGGCTGGGTTGGGCGGGGCAGTCGACACACTGCATCAAAGGGCTAACACCCCTACACAATGCAGATGGCCAGAGAGGCTACAGATTGCCTTTGGGATTCTCAGTCCATGCTGTCCTCATGATATGAGCGTTTAGCCAGGCAGTGTGTGTAGTGGGGATGGGGGTCCCGAGGTCTAGGTAGAGGAGGAAACAAAGAAACTAGTTAATATGCAGCAAGAGATGGGATGGGGGAGTTGCTATGGAGCATAGCCACCTATTGTGCATACGCGCACTGTAGGAGCCTGAAATAGCAGTAACTAGACAGCCAAGTCCATAGGAAAGAGAAGGTCTTGGAGAGCTGTGATTATTTAAAGCTCCTCCAGCTCCACTGGTGTAGACCCGGAAGACACAGAGAAATTGTCCATAGCATAAAACAATCTGTTGATGTTGGAGGGCAGCAATAACCTTTGAACACCCCTTCACAATGCTGATGGCCAGGGAGACTGGAGATTACCTTTGGGATCCTTGGCCTGCGCTGTCCTCATGATGTGAGCATACAGCCAGACAGTGTGTGTAGTGGGGATGGGGGTTCCAATGCCTAGGTAGGGAGGTAACAAAGAAACTAGTTAATATGCAGCAGGAGATGGGATGGGGGAGTTGCTATGGACCACAGTCACATAGTGTGCATGCGCGGACTGCAGGAGCCTGAAACAGCCCCGGGGAATGGAATACAGAGAATGGAGCCATGGGACTGATGCAAAGATGCCACCACATGTGGCAGGCCTCTGGAAAGACCCAATCTACAGGCACAGGTAATTTAACAGAGCACAATGCAAATACCACAGGGAACTAGAATTAGCTATATGCAGAGCTAACACACCGCTATAAACTAACAGCAGGGAGGACAACAGAGCCACTTGAAATACACCACTTAATATACTATAACAATTTATAAGTTAAGTCTTAGCAAGCATGAAGTAGGCGGCCCTGTAGACTGCTAACAAGCCCCAACAGCTAGCAGTAATTAGACAGCTGAGTCCATAGCAAAGAGAAGATCCTGGGGAGCTGCAATCTCTTAAAGCTCCTCCAGCTCCACTGTCGTAGACCTGGGAGACACAGAGACATTGTCCACAGTAAAAAACAATCTGTTGATGTCAGAGGGCGGCAATAACCTTTAAACACCCATACAAAATGCTGATAACCAGGGAGGCTGGTTGATTACCTTTAGGATCCTCGGTCCGTGCTGTCCTCATGATGTGAGCATTTAGCCAGGCAGTGTGTGTAGTGGGAACGGGGTCCTGAGGCCTAGGTAGGGGAGGTAACAAAGAAACTAGTTAATATGCAGCGGGAGATGGGATGGGGGAATTGCTATGGAGCACAGCCACCTAGTGCACATGCGTGGACTGCGGGAGCCTGAAACAGCCCCGGGAATGGAATACAGAGAATGAAGCCAGGGGACTAACGCAAAGACAGCGTCACACACGGCGGGCCTCTGGAAAGCCCCGAGCTGCAGGCACAGGTAATTTAACAGAGCACAATGCAAATACCACGGGGAGCTAGAATTGACTACAGTATATGCTGAGCTAACACACCACTGTAAACTAACAGGAGAGAGGACAACAGAGCCACTTGAAACACATCACTTAATATACTTTGAATGTGGGGTACATAGCTTGGTGCTTGTGTATAGTTATGAGCTGACTGGTATATGCTTGGTGTTTATGACATGAGCTTTGGTACTTCTCCTCATCCCACCCTCTATAGGATACTGGGTAGGAAATAAGGCCCAGAGGAGAGGGTGAGACAGGAGTGCCGGAGAAGGAGGAGGAGGCAGGGGAGGATGGAGTGTGCTGCTGAATGCTCGAAGCAGAGTGAGAAGTGGCCTGAAGTTTAAATAGGGGAAGGGGAGGAGCTATCCCCCCCCCCCATTAAACTCCAGGCTATAGCCTTTCAATTCAATGTGGGGTACATAGCTTGGTGCTTGTGTATACTTATTAGCTGACTGGTATATGCTTGGTGTTTATGACATGAGCTTTGGGGCTTCTCTGCATCCCACCCTCTATAGGATACTGGGTAGGAAATAAGGCTCAAAAAAGAAATAGCAAAGTGACTACCTCCTCCAACTCTGGAGCATGTGAACAGTAACATGCAGAAGAGGAAAAACTCCCTTAGGGGGAACCTCCTAGGACCCATGGCTACTGACCTATCTATCCTCTGGGCATACTAACAGGAGAATATTCCTAAATGTGGCTTTGAATTAGGTATTGTTATGTCCAGGAGTTTGGTCTGATTTGCTGGTCGAAGTGTCCTGTTCGAGGTCAAGATGAGCAGGAAGTCACTGTTGCAGATGGAAGTTCAAGCAGATGGAATATCCAACTGGAACGATGTCCGGATGCTGTGACAATGGTTAATCCGATTCTGAGTTAAATGAGTGCTGTAGATCCATAGCACGGCAGCTGAGTAATAGAATAGTGCTCCATAATGGGTCTGATTGTTTTGGGATGGCAAGAACTTCTTGCAGATTGGCCAACGCTATATTGTGACATAATCCGAGACAGACAGGGCGATAGCCTTACTTGAGATGGCGGGACCACACGTTGTCCACCATAGTAGAAGTATGGAAACTGCAAGGTATGAAGGATGAGTCCCATGAGGCTGACTGAAATAACTTGACAACACCAGTAAGGCCCTTAGTGGCGCATGCGTGCATGGATGGCGGGACCCCGCGTGGTCCGCCATCATGCTGGAGATGTTGGGCATGCCACTAGAATGGATAAAATGATGGATTAACGGAAGAAATTAATGACTTGCTGATGGAAGAGACCCAGAGGTATGCTAGCTGAGAGAGTCCCATGTAAATCCAATGTATGTAGTAGCCTTGTGTGAGCAATGAAAAGACTCAGGTGACCAAACTGGGAAGGCGAGACCCCGAGGAGGGTTTGCCATAGTGCAAGTAGCGGTCCGTTTGTGTAGAGAGGATGAACCCGTTTGTGGGGCAAGTTGGACTGATGGGACGGTGAGACCCCCACGTGGGTTCACCAGTGCCATAGATCGATAATTCAAAGGTGAGAGGGTGAAGTCCACTGAAAACTGAATTATGATGTAGATGCAGTTGAGCAAGGAGAGCCCCACGAGGGCATGTTGAGATGGGATAGTAGGATGTGCATGATGTCCTGAATAGCTGAATTAAATGGTCCAAGATAAGTCCATAATAGCTGTCCTATTGTATAGTTCAAGTTAATGCGAGAGTCATGGAAGTAGGACTGGAAGACAAGGAATATGAAGAGGCTTTCAAAGGGCACAAGGAAGGCCATCGCCGTATCACTGAGAAGTGCATGCTAGGGATGGTGGGACCCCACGTGGTCCGCCATTGCCATACTACTGAGTAGTGCAGGATAGGGATGGCGAGACCCCATGTGGTTCGCCATTGCCATATCGTTGAATAGTGCATGATAGGGATGGCGGGACCCCACATGATTCACCATCGCCATATCACTGAGTAGTGCATGATAGGGATGGTGAGATCCCATGTGGTTCACCATCGCCGTATCACTGAGTAGTGCATGATAGGGATGGCGGGACCCCACGTGGTCTGCCATCGCCGTACCAATGAGTAGTGCATGACTGGGATGGCAAGACCCCACGTGATTCGCCATCACCATGGTATAGAATAGAGAATGTTCAGGTGGCAGGACTCCCACGTGGTCCACCTTCACTAGACCTTCAATAGTTCCAGTAGAGGACTTGACTCCCAGGTGCACAGGCCTGTAAAGACTAGAAGTGCCAGTAAGCTCCCTCATGGGGCATGCGTAGATCTGGATTGAGTAGAGCATGGAAGGGATGGAGGGACCCCATGTGGTCTGCCATGGCAGCAGTATGGCACTAAGAAGATATGGTGATGGAACCCCTCATGGTCCATCGGCACAGCATTAGTGAACAGATTTAAGTAGGTGGACAACATCCAGTGAGGTCTCATGCAGTCACTAGAATGAGGTTGAGCCATAAGGAATGTATCTTTGTTAGCACAGATGAATAGAATGAAGACTCCATGTGGTCACCAGCAGTGGTGGCAGTGTGTGGCATGTAAAAGGGATGGCAAGACCCCACTCCGTCTACCATTGCATTTCCTTGAGTAGAATAGGAGTAGAAAGGCGGACTCACATGGTTTCCATTGCAAGTACCAATAAGAAGTGCATGATAGGGATAGCGGAACCCCACATGGTCTGCCATCGTCATGGTATAGTGTAGAGAATATACGGGACAATGGGTAGAGTAATCTCAGAACGAGAGGATCCCCTGGTCCGCTATTGGATAGGAAGCATAGGCCATGTAGAAGGAGAGTGCACTAGAGGAAAATGAGGAAGATGGGCATAATGGACTTCGGATGATGGACAGGGGCATAAATATGGCACTAAGTATTTCCAGAAGAAGGCTGAAGCTGGGACGGGAATTAGGACACTGGAATCCTCGGCTGTAGCTGAGCTGGGCTTGCAAGGCAATTGGCAGCACGTAAAGCTGTGTTGTTGCCCCTTTAAATAACGTAGTAATCTAAGCAGTTGAGAAGAACCAGCTATACCTCTCTTAGTTAGTTATGTGGAATGGTAGTAAGGGTAGTAGCCAGCCAACAGAGGCATCAAGAAAACACAAAGGACTATACGTGGAAAAGAGAACGATGGCGATTTAGACAACACTTAAGGAATATTCGCAAACACATGCCACAGCAGAACAGAGCTCAGAGGGCACAGTGACAGGTTTGACTTCAGGCCAGGAGACAGTTACTTACTGATAGACAAATGTCATAAGTTACAGCAGGCAAAAGGCCTGGTGTGACTCTTGAAGAACTGAGGTTTTCAAAGTATTCATCTGATAAGCAGAAATCGAATGGAATCACCAGTCTGCATGCTATTAGGTGTAATTAGTTAATTGTGTTCATGAGCGATTTGTCTCCAAGTAATATAAATTGAACATTAAATGTAACTCAGGATCAGCAGTGAAATATTACACATGGTTAAGCTTAGCAAACAATCCCGAGTTGATGATAAAGAAACAAATCCGTACAAAGCATGGAGGAGTGGGCTTCCATCTCCGCAGCAACATGATTTAATTTTCTTAGCTATAACTGGCAGAGCTGTAACATCTGCACCATACCTTTAAACCCTTGGTCTAAAGTGTGATCACGGCTCAGGCAGAGAGAGAATTTGGCTTCTGAAAGTCATGCTTTACCAGGTGCTTGCTCAAACGTTCCCATGCCTAAAGTTGAATGTGGGGTGCAGAAGCGCTAATGGGTGGCCGGTCACCGAGACGGGAAAAGCAGCCCCCCACCAAAAAAAAAGAAGACAGACACAGCAACCGGCAAGCAAAGGACACCAGAAGAGTGGAGGACCAGCAGCCAGAAGGGTGAGCGGCGGCGAGTGACACGAACATGAACTCAGGTGGCAGCAAAAGGGGCGTGAGCGGCAGCAGGAGGGACAGAAAGGAAAGACCAGAGGTACCAGGAAATGGGAGGGGGGCACAAAAGATGGGAGCCCTGAGGTGGGGTGGACAAACCAGACATAGGCAAGGGAGGGCAGAGGGGAATGGGGAGGGCCAGAAACAGCAAGAACAGTGAGGAAAAAAAAACTGGGGAAGAAAGGAGACAGCAAGCAAGAGAGCACCACAGAAAAAATGCCAAGCCCCAATGGACGGCAATGAAGGAGGAGACGGGGTGGAGGGGGAGAGAAAACAGAAGAAGCCACACCAGCCAAGCCGTCCAGGTGCCCCAGTGCTGTTGAATGCTCGAAGCAGAGCGAGAGGTGGACGGAAGTTTAAATAGGGGGAGGGGGAGGAGTTATCCCCTCCATTGATATATTGATTATAGCCTTCCAAATAATTTACAAATTAAGTCTTAGCAAGCACGAAGTAGGCGACCCTGTAGACTGTGCTAACAAGCCCTGAGAGCTAGCAGTAACTAGACAGCTGAGTCCATAGGAAAGTGAAGGTCCTGGGGAGCTGTGATCTCTTAAAGCTCCTCCAGCTCCACTGCTGTAGACCTGGGAGACACAGAGAAATTGCCCACAGCATAAAACAATCTGTTGATGTAGGAGGGCAGCAATAACCTTTAAACACCCCTTCACAATGCTGATGGCCAGGGAGGCTGGAGATTACCTTTGGAGCCCTCAGTCTGTGCTGTTCCCGTGATGTGAGCATTTAGCCAGGCACTGTGTAGTGGGGATGGGGGTCCCAAGGTCTTTGGGATCCTTGGTCCGCGCTGTCCCTGTGATGTGAGCATTTAGCCAGGCAGTGTATGTAGTGGGGATGGGGGTCCTGAGGGCTTTGGGATCCTCAGTCCATGCTGTCCCCATGATATGAGCATTTAGCCAGGCAGTGCGTGTGGTGGGGATGGGGGTTCCAAGGCCTTTGGGATCCTCAGTCCGTGCTGTCCCCCGTGATGTGAGCATTTAGCCAGGCTGTGTGTGTAGTGGGGATGGGGGTCTGGAGGCCTTTTTGATCCTTGGTCCACACTGTCTCTGTGATGTGAGCATTTAGCCAGGCTGTGTGTGTAGTGCTGAAGGGAGTCCAGAATAAATTTGCCCCTGGTTGATGCTGCTGCTGGGAGGCTCCAGTCTATGTCTGGAATATTGAAGTCTCCAACCAGCACCACTTCCTCCTCATCTGCCATCCTTTGGATAGTTAGCATTAACTCCCTATCTGTCTCTTCCTCCTGGGCTGGTAGTCTGTAGACCTCTGTGTGGATGGCTGACCCCATTTTCCTTTCTAGCTTAATCCACAGTATCTCGGAGAGCACGTGATGCCGCTGACGAGCTAGCAGCTCCAAGAATCGGCTCCCGACCTACCTCCCGTTAGGGTCAATTTCTCACGTTAATTAACCGTGATCAACACAAAAACTCACCGTATTATTTCCGGATAACCTCCGGAACATCGTGGGAAGACGTGGAACCGGGCTGGGCATCTAAACAGCAAAAAAATCTCCTTTGAGTCTTGTGGCCTACTTCAATACCATGGAAGCAGAGATGCGTCAAGCGCCACCCCCGTATACTCAGCCACAAACGCTAGAAAAATCATCCAAAAGACCGAAAGGGCAGCTCGGAACCGCTGCTAAAATGGCTGCTTCTCTTTCTTCGGTCAATCAATCTATTCCAACCCCATTAACAGAGAAAAGGTTCTTGGAAGAACTCCAACCTTTTAAAACGGCATTACAAGATATCACTATGGAATTAAAATCCATGAGGGGGAGATCTCACAGAAGCGACTAGAGCTATCTCAGATGTGACGGCCTGTACCAAATCTCTGGAATCTTGGCAATCTAAAATAGAACCTGAAGTCACAACTTTAAGACAAAAGATTCAGCGTATGGACTCCAAATTGGAGGATCTGGAAGGCCGGAGTCGCCGAAATAATATTCTTATTTTCGGCCTTCCAGAGGATGCGGAGGGAGCGATGCCGATACTGTTTCTGCAAAAGCTGTTAAATAAGATCACCGGGCCTTCCCCTAACAACACTATGTATATTATTGAAAGGACACATCGTACACTAAGACCCAAGCCGCCCCCTGGTAAACCACCCAGACCGTTGATCTTGAAATTCTTGAATTATTTGGACAAAACCCATATCTTGGCCAAAACTCGAGAGCTTCACGAAGTAACATGGGAGGGTCAATCCTTGCGTTTCGCTCAAGATCTACCAGCCCCAACTAGACAGCAGAGGGCCGCATATCATCCCATGGTTACCAAGCTTATTGCGGCCAGTATTAAATTTAGAGTGCAGTATCCAGCGCGACTATCCGTATACACCAAGAACGCCTGGCACAGTTTCGACTCGTCGGAGCAGGCCCTCCAAGGGCTGCAGTTGCTGTTTCCTGATTTGTTTCATGCCCGATGAGAAGTAGTAATGGTTGTGATGTAGGCCAGACTCACAACGAAAGTCTAATGGTTAGAGTGCAGACTGCCTTTAATAATATGCCTGTTATAAAGGAATGACTCTGCTGCCACAGAAGATATATGTCTGATACATAGCTTTGATATCTCGGGGCTCCTTGTTTTTCCAATGACAATGTCTTTATTTGATAGATGGAAGAGACTCAGAGCCTAAGCCTTTATAATCAGGAGACCATTGAGAGAATAATCTGTTTTTGCTTACTCCCCTTTTTTTTTTTTTTTTTTCAGAGGATGCCAAGTTGGAGTGGCGGGGTGTTTGCTCTCTCTTTCCGCCTTTTTTTTTTTTTTATATAAGTTGCAGTGCAGCATACAGAGACAATAAGGAATTATTATAGTTCAGACGAACTGAGAAAAATGCCTTGTTTTTCTAGAAAGATGTTACATGTTTCAATTAGTAATAGGGTCTTTATTTAGGGCACTAGGCTGTAAGGATCTGAGAACTAGAGTTGATCGTTGAGATCGTAAGGACGGGGAGTGGGAGGAAGCTGGTAGTGGGTAGGACCTTGCCAGAGGATCATGAACCAGGTTACTGGGGCGGTAAACCCCACAGCTGGTTTTGATTCATTTCTTTTTAGAGTTCAGACATATGGGGGGTTTGGGGTATCAGAAAGGTGGACAAATGGGAGGGGAAGGGATAGAATATAAATGGGATAGAAAGGGTAAAAAGAGACCTCAGTACGCAAGGGGTCAGGTATATTCAACTTGGGAAAAGGTATGTATGCTTTTTCTCTCCAGAGAGTCTATTAGTAGAGAAGTTTTTCTGACTATGTCGTCAACTTAATGGTCTCATATAGGCTGTGTTCCTGGAGCGTAAGAGGCGCCTAGTCTCCCAAGAAAAGAATGAAAATACTGTTACATCTCAATAAATTGGAAACTGATGTGGCCTTCATACAAGAAACACACCTACCTTCTTCTCAGACCCTTCATCTCAGATGGACCTGGGTGGGTCAGGTGATAGGATGTGGTCCAGACACCCAGGGGGGGTTGCAATATTAATAGCACGCCGGATACCCTTTCACCTGTTAGACACTATCATAGACCTCTGGTACAGGTATATTTTAATTAAAGCTCTTCTTGGGCATACAGAAGTCGTATTGGGATCTATTTATGGACCCACAAGGGATGACTCTCAGTTTTTTGTGTCTCTCATGAATAACTTGATCCCCTGGGCATCTCTCCCCATAGTGTTAGGAGGCAACTGGAATCTAGTATATTGTAATACCCTTGATCGTTCGAGAGGATCAGGGACACCATTGTCACCGACACAGTTTTCACTTAAGGAACTGATGAAATCGGTGGGACTGATAGATCCTTGGAGAGCATTATTCCCCCAGTTACGGGATTATTCATTTTATTCTGTACCTCACAACTCTGCTTCACGAATCGATTATTTTTTGGTGGATACTGGTCACCTCCCTATGGTGGGGTCATGCAACTATCTCTCCAAGGTCATATCAGACCACCATCCCACATTACTTTGTTGGATGCCAGGACTTTCTTCAGCCAGGGAAAAGGTTTGGAAATGTAATAACCAGCTTTTGAAATCAGACCGATTGATTTCCCAGTTAAAAGTCTTTATCAATAACTTTTTCATGGATAATATCTCTTCCACAAAGAGACTGGACTATCTTTGGGAAGCCTTTAAATGTTCTATATGGGGAGAACTCATTCGACTGGCCACTATTAGGAAGAAAATTACTTCCCAAGTTACTTCTGATCTCCTTAACGAGATCAGAAGATTAGAAGAAACACTCTCGAATGACTCAGTCCCAGAAGAATTCCATAAGATAGAGATTCTAAGAGCCCAATACAACTCCATCTTAACAGAAAAGACCGAACAGCTGCTTCTGCGGTCTAAAATCCACTTTTTTGATCAAGGGGAAAAAGCAAGCAAATTGCTGGCTCTTTGCCTCAAAACACAAATTGTGGACAGAATAATTCCCTGTATTTGTAACAAACAAGGACAAATTACTACCTCTCCTAAACAGATTGTCCAGAGTTTTCAGGAATACTATAAGGAGCTATACTCGCAATCAATCATAGAATGCAATTTAACCAAGGTAGATCAGTTTTTGCAACCAATTTCACTTCCACAATTAGATTCAGATCAAGTGGAATTACTTAAGGCTCCAATATCAGCTGCCGAAATAAATTCCATCATAGAATCCCTTCCGCCAGACAAAGCCCCTGGCCCAGATGGATACACTTCAGAATTTTATAAAACCTTTAACAAACAATTAACGCCAATACTCCTAAATACATTCAATTATATATACAAACATGGGATAGCGGACCTTACCCTTACCGAAGCAATAATTGTAGTCATACCCAAACCAGGATGAGACTCATTACAAATTGCTAATTACCATCCAATATCTCTGATTAACACCGACATGAAAATATTGGCAAAGATACTTGCCAATAGGATGGCTAGGGTATGGCATGGACTCATAAGCAGGGAACAAGTGGGCTTTGTGGCAGGGAGGGTCCCCTCTGACCACATGCGCAAATTGGCTTACTTGATTTCTGCGTCCAGGGATTCTCAAATTCCATCTGTTTTGGTCTTCCTGGACGCAGAAAAAGCATTCAATAGAGTATCTTGGGACTATCTCTTTTACATTCTTCCTAAATTTGGTATTCCCGCGCAATACATCAATTGGATCAAAGTTCTTTATACAAACCCAACTGCACGGATGCTCTGCAACAGTCTCCTTTCACAACCAGTTAGTTTACGACAGGGCACCAGGCAGGGATGTCCTTTATCTCCCTTTTTATTTAATCTTTATCTTGAGCCACTAATAAGGTGTATAAATCTTTCCCACCTAGTTTTGGGCGTACATATAGGGCCACATCAATACACACTTTCGGTTTATGCAGACGATATTTTACTTCATGTATGATATCCTTCTTCGTCGATTACAGCCGTGCTCGAGATTGTAAAGGAATTCGGAGAATTTTCTAACTGTAAACTTAATATCTCCAAAACGGAAGTAATGCCCCTGAATGTTCATATGTTTTCAGCTGAAATCTCCCACTTAGGTCTCTGTTGGGTGAATGACAGAAGGAAATACTTAGGGATATATCTTTCCTGCTCAACATCCACAATGAAACTACATAATTTAGATAAGGTCTTGGCCCATATAAAACTCGATTTGGCCCACTGGGCCTTGCTCCCACTCTCTCTTTGGGGACAAATCAATGTGATAAAAATTAACGTTTTGCCCAGATTATTATTTCCCCTACAAAGGATAAATGCTTTTCTCCCGAAACAATGGTTTACGCAAGTCCACAGTATGATCTCTAAATTCATATGGGGAAACGCACCTATCAGAAGGGCCTTATTCAAATTGCAGCGTACCAAAAAGACAGGTGGATTGCAAATTCCAGATTTTCTCCTTTATTATTTTTCTATTACTAATGCGGTTCTCGCTCGCTGGTTAACAAGTGGACAGAGTGAGGGGTTAGCGCAATACTCCCCCTTATGGTTACAAAAAGAAAAATTTCTATGTTGGTCCGCAAAATGTGACCTTAAAGCTTTAGTTTACGTATCTATTAAGGATATTCCCAAGACTCTCCAGAATACCCTGATTAAAATCACACTTCAAATACACAATCAGATGTGTAGGGTATTCCAAATTTCATTAAAAATAGAGGTCTCACAACCTCTTTTATTTAATCCAAATTTTAAAATTGGCAAACATCCCATCACCACTCAATTCTTGCCATCGGGGAACAATATTAGAGTGGCTGATCTAATAAGGGAGCAAAAACTTATGTCTTTTCAACTAGCACGTCGTAACTTTGATTTGCCCACTTCTTTTTGTTTTAAATACTTACAACTGACACACGTGCTTACACAACACTTTGGTTCCAACCTATGGGAACAGAATATGGCTGGACCTCTCCTATCATCTATTCCCAACCTACCCTCTTCTCATTTAATTTCTCACTTCTATCAGATTCTAAAGAAGGAGTTTGAGGAACAGGAAGGCTCCCCATACTATATCTGGGACCAGATGTTACCACCGACGCCATCCCAACAGCGGTCATGGCCCACGATCTGGACCCATTTATATCAAGATATAAAATGGCCCAGATATCGTATCTTACAATTTTATGTGATACATAATTTGCATTATACGCCGATTAAACTACATAAAATGGGTAAACTTTCTTCTGACGTGTGTACGAAATGCAATAAACATCCGGGGACTCTGCTACATATAATGTGGGATTGTGAGAAATCACTACCATTATGGGAAGCAATTAAAAACAAAAACGATCCTCTTTTAGGACTTAATGAAGCTTTTAGACCTGATATATGTATATTGGGGGATTACGGGGATCTTCTAATGGGCAACCAACACAAACATATGGCTTTGATATCATTATGTGCTAAAAAGGTAATTTTAAGGCACTGGCTAGATCAATCTGTTCCCTTCCTTACAGAATGGCTTAAGGAGATATTGGTCACCCTCCAGGCCGAGAATATCACCGCTCAAATGCTCAAAAGACCACAATATTATCTGAAAGTCTGGGCGCCTCTCCACACACTGTTGACCACTATGTGAATGGGAATAGTGGAAAGGTAACTTCTGTGGAGAATATATCTCATTCTAATCATTTGGAAATTAGGCTCTCGAAGTTTTGGGAGAAGAACAAAAAGTAAGAGTTACAACATTAAGCCCTTGCGTACATAGGGCGGGGTTACAGGGGAAAAGGGATGGGAGGGAAAGATAGGTAGGGAGACTAGGTCAACTTAAATCAGTATATTTGTAATAAGGTAGAAATATAGTTGTAAGATCTAGATGATTATGACCTAGTATATTGGTTCTTATCTACTCATGTGTCTGTATCAATATTGTACTCTGTTGTGATTTGATATATCACTATGTTATCTTCTTGGAGAATATCTATGTAATGATCTTAGAATAATTTTCCTTCCAAATAAAGCACACTAAATGGAAAAAAAAAACCAACAGTGTCTCTCCCCCTCCTGGATCACTGTGGCCTTTATGCCATCTTTCACATAAAGTGCCACTCCTTCTCCCTTCCTGCCTGCCCTGTCTCTTCTGAATATGTTGTAGCCGGGTATGGCTATCTCCCAGTCATGGTTATCATTACACCAGGTCTCTGTGAAGGCCACAACGTCCAGGTCCAACTGCAGCATGGCAGCCTCCAGATCCTCCATCGTGTTGCTAAGGCTCCCAGCATTGGCACACATGGCTTTCCATGATGTGAACTCCCTGGACTGTTTAGCTGTTCTACTCAGTCTCCCTCCATGGCTGTCCTTTATCCCTGGTTCTCCCTGCTGTCTGCCCTTCTGTTGAATTTTGCCCCTTTTCTGCCTGACATTCATTTTAAAATACCACATGATTCTGAACAACATTTGCAGATTTGGATTAAGAGTTCCTGTGGGGACCCATCACTGCTTCTTGTGTGAAGGAATGAAAATGTTACCTTCTTTGCAGAGAATAGACTATCAAGCTGTTGTTTTTGCACTAAGGATCTATCAATGTACATTACCACAATGCTTATCCAAGAACTGTATTATACATCAGGGAACATATTTAACAAGGAACAATACAGATACTTTATTCTAGCCCAATTCTATAAAATTGGCCATAAGTAAGGGCTCCTTTACTTGGCATGCTCCTACCTTACTAAATGATTTTACAGCATTAATCAAAACTGCAAATAACCCAAAGTACTTTACGAAAATATTGAAAGCACATTATGACAAATGCAATTCCTGTTCTTGTAATGTTAACTAACTATGTACATCTGTTTACTGTCTGTGATGTCTATTGTTGTATTTTAAATGTCAGGCGTGACTGAAAAAGGGCTGTGCCCAGTTCACCTCCTGGTTAAAATTAAAAAAAAAATGAAATTCAATTCTTCCCCTCCCTACCCCACACAGGGACAACCTCAGAAAAGCCCATTGAGGTTGAATGTGCTGCCAGTCTGTACCCCAGTGTTTAAAAGTTCCCCATCACCATCTCTACAGACTGGTTTGCCAGATCATTGATACCCAGATTTACCAGCACTCCAACACAAACAGGATTATCTGTGCACTCCACTGAAACACTCTGTTTTAAAAAATAACAACAATTAGCAATGGCATGTATACAGACAAGCCAATAAGGAACTTCTTTCACTCTCGATCAAGCCCCAGTACTTTAACCATAGTTTTTGTCAGTGGTCCCCTGAAGAAGACTACAGTCAAAGTGCATGGGCTTGATCGAGAGTGACAGAAGTTCCCTATTGGCTTGTCTGTCTTTGTCCAAAATAAACTTTTGACATACTGCATACATGTCATTGCTAGTTGTTATTTTTTAAAACAGTGTTTTAGTGGAGTGCACAGATAGTCCTGTTTGTGTCTGAGTAGCAAGTTTGGAGTTGGTAGTCCCACATCTGAATACCGAGATTCTCTACCGCCCGAGCACACTTCTTTCCTTTTTTGTACCAGCATCCCCCCGTTTTGCCTGCTTCTTCTCTGCCATCCTCCCTATACTGTCTATATCCCAGATGGCTGATGCACCTGGAAGGCAGCAGGCCATCCCCTTCCCTTCCAGTCCCCCTCCCACCACCCTCTCAACACCCCTAATGATGGAGTCTCCAACTACCAGGCCTCTCGTGGTAAACTTGATCCTGCTGGCCCCTTGGTTGCCATCATGCTAATCTACCCCACATCACCAACTGACTCAGATTCTCCCCCCCAGCATAGTCAGGTACTTAAGCCTTTTCTAAGGGTGCAAAATGATTTGCCATCTGGATGGTGTCGCTCTGAACAACCTCTCTATGGCTAACCCTGCCTTCCTTCCCCACCTCCTACCCCACCACTCTACACCCCACTGGGCCTCTGGGGAACTGACAGGTGAAGGGGGTCTCCAGTTAAGCTGTTGACACAACTGAGATATTTCTACCCTTGCTGCCACCAGCTAACAATGGAGCTCCACCATGGTCCTGCTGATGGGGCAGTGCCCCCCCCCCTCCAGAGCATATCTTTAGAGAAGAGCACCCCACAGTCACAATAACTGACTGTCTCCAATCTGTACCCCACACTAATACCTTAGACAGCAACTTTAGTACTGAAACAGGCATCTAAATGAACTTACTGTGTATGGGTAAGGGCTATTGTGTATGAAAATCGATGGAAATGCAGTGCTGTTGTACCATTGATGTGACGTCAACATGTTGTACCATTTTGAGTATGTCACATTGATGGTACAACAGCATTGATGATGATTCTGCATGTGCAGATCTCGACTGTGCTGGACTCAGGGAAACGGCCGTTGCCAAGAGTGCTCACACAAAAGAAGAACTGCGTGGAGCAAATCCATTAGAGTAAGGGCAGCAGCCACTTTTTATTTAAAAAAATGTTTGTGAGGGCAAGGGGTATCATTTCATTTAAAAAATGTTTATGTGAAAGCGAGGGGGGAGACCGTGATAGAGTAGGACTTGTCCTTGCATTGGGGGGGGGGGACAGAAATTGTGAAACGAGCAGCTGTTGATTTTACTGTTGCCCCATACACTATACAAGATAATGGAAGGACAACAGTAAACAACAACAGATGTTCACTTCTCGAGGTTGTATGACAACTGAAAACCTCTCGAGCTTCGCTCTCAAGGTTTATATGGTTGTCATGACAACCTCTCGAAGGTGAACAACATTGTTGTTGTTCACTGTTGCCCATCCATTATCCTCTATGTAGTGCTCACCCAGACAGGTTGTAGCAATAGATTCAAGTTTAACACAGACTTCTACATTAAACTGGAAATATCAGTAACAGCAGTAAGTGCCATTACAAAACAGACTACTAATTTAACTATTAGTGCTCACCCAGCCAGGCCGGAAATCAGAAAGCATCAGCACACAGGTGGCAAAACAAAGATAAAAGTGTGAACTTTAAACTTTTTGCCCTGAACTCTCTCTTTAAAAACTGCAACCTGGGACTGGTCAGCTCATACTGGAGCCTGCCATTGCTGCAGAAGAGCCAGCCAGGGGTCATGAAGTGGGACAGTGTCCAACTCCCCCACTGATCACAGCTGATGGACCACAGAGCCCGAGCCCCAACTGAAGCCACTCCCCTGACCTGCCAACCAATCAGCACACAGCCAGCAGAATTCTGTTCTATAAATTCTGGCACTGTGGTGCAAGCAGGCCTCTGTGTAGTGGGCCAATGTGCTAAGGGCCACGGAATAAGGGCATCTACCCTAGGTGTCAGCCATGGCGACAGTCGTTGGCCAGAGACTGCACAACCGCCACCAGACCAGCACCTTGCTACATATCTGCATGTATCCTCCTAAAATCTACTGATCTGGTCCAGTAATTTAGGACTTTTACCGGTAGGACTCATCCGTGAGTACTCTGAACTGGGACAATATCAGTACACTACAAATAATGATCCTTGTATCTCTCTGCACTCCTGACTGGGTCATAGCTTAAAAGCTGTTTCTTGAATGTTTGCTTACCTTTGCTAACTGTTTCTTGCTGGAGGTTCACTGAAGCTAATGCCTGTTACCGTAGTTGTTTGTTACAATAAGCTGGGTGAATTGCTAACAGGGTTATAGCTGTAAATCTGTTCCTCAATAGTCTGCTTGGCTTTGCAATCTGTTTATATTTATTTATTTGAATTTTGATGACCAGGTGGCCCACTGAGACAAGAGAATCCCTTTTTCAGTGTCAACCTGGGGAATCTAAGCATTCCAAAAATGATAGACATTAAACGTAGTAGATGGATATTAAACATAGTACCAACAGTGGTACAAACAGTAGTAACATTAATAAGTAGAAATATTCAACAATTTGATGCAGTAAGTACATAAGATAGAGAAACTTCATACACTTTAGGGCATAAACAACTTTCAGACTCAGTTACACAGGGTTCAGAGAAATCTTGAGAGCATGACATTAATCCATTCCTGCTAGGCAGGGAGTTAAATACAGTTACACATGCCAGTGGCAAGGAATAGGTCCTTGTACTGTTTTTTAAACTGCGAGAGGAATGTGCAGGATAGAAGTCCTATTAGAAGATTGTTCCATTTATGTACAGCTGCATATGAGAAAGATCTCTTTCCAACTGCTAAATGAGTTTTAAGTATACTTAGTAATGGTTGGTGAGATGTTCTAAGGGACCTGGTGAATGGTTTCAGGGTCAGTAGGTTAGACAGACTTGGAGGGGAGAGGAGGTAACTTAATTTGAAGGTGGTACACAGCAAGGGGTAGTCCAACTTCACCTCAAAAGCTGGCCAATTTAAGGTACCGAGCACAGCACAGTGGTGAGTTCGGGCCATGGGTGAAGCGGCAAATCTGGCAATACAGCGATATGCTTGCCTAAGTCTGTTCAGAATAAATGGCTTCACTGTGGAAAACAAGGATGCACCGTAGAAGGGACCTGGGAGTAGGGTTGCAGTAGAGATGGTCTTTTTGGATTGGGAAGTGAAGTACGGGGCAGTACGGTATAGTAACCCTAGTTTCTGGTGAGTTGATTTTATAATTTTATCGGTATGGATCTCAAAGGATAGGTTTTCGTCTAAGGTGATGCCCAGGTATTTAAAGCTTTTGACACATTCCAGCATCAGACCCGCTGATGTTTTAACAGCCAAAGGTGGTTGGTTATCAAGTTTATAGGGGGTGTGGTGGAATAACATGGTTTGAGTCAACAGGTTGGCTTTAAACCAGGCCTCCAAAGCCTGAAAATCACTTTCAAGGTTGGCATTTATGACATTACTATCTTTAGCATATACAGTAATTGAACTTCTGCAGCCCACAGTTGAGTGGGAGTTTATTGACAAAAATGGAGAATAGGAGTGGTCCTAATATAAAGCCCTGTGGAACACCATTGGTTATGGGAGCAAGGGAGGACGTGGCACCAGACTGTTTTACACACTGGAGCCTGTTAGTTAAGTAATTGGCTAGCCAGGAGTGGGATGCAGGGTCAAGACCTAGTTGATGGAGTTTAGTGAGGAGAAGTTGGTGGTTGACAGGGTCTAAGGCTTTGGTCAGGTCCACAAAGGTTTATAGCAACTTGTTTCTTGATGCGGGTCAACTGAAGCTAACGCCTGGGATTATAGTCACTTTTTACAATAATCAGAATGAACTGCTAGCAGGGTTATAGCTGAAAACCTGTTTCTCAATAGTTTGCCTTATTTTACCTGTCTAATACTTTGCTTAGGAATAGGCCTGTTTATGTACCACGGTGAATGAAGTTTATGAACACTTCTTCTGTCCTGCCTCCCACCTACTGGCTTTGAAATTGGTGGTTAATAATTAGCTGTCTATTCCTCCTACCAACCTCCTGACACCCCACTCTGGCCATGACAAAGAAGGGCTTGCTGAGTGATGCCCTGTATATGCTACTAGTCCTGTGGCCCGGACTATGTTTTCATTCCAGCTGCTTCTCCCCATATATGGAGGCTCCACCACCTCCTCTGGATGCATGTCCCCAAGGTCTTGACCATTTATTTCTAACAATGTATGGGCTCTACAGTAAGGGCACTTGCTATAAACTCACTAGCTAGCTACAGTCCATAGAACTTAGCCTAACAGAAATAGCTGTATAAGGGCTTTGCTAGCCCTTCTGTTACTTTTACCTGGGGATATTGAAATATATCTTGGTCCTTGTCTTCCCTTTAAGATAACCTCCCCCTTTAGACATAAGGTGATCCAAAACTCGCAGCCTTTGGCTTGTACATATGTACAATGCTAGCAGGTATTCAGCTGCTCAACTCACTTGCAGCAGTCCAGTTCAGCTCACTAGCAGCGCCATACTTCATGTGGCACTGCTTAGCCTTTTCCTGCCCTCCCTCCCCAACCACCTTCTCACCATAAGCTGGTCTACCTTTTATTGGGCCATGTGTGAAACAATCAGTCACCTTTTGCACCCCTCCCAAAACACTGACTTGGTTGTTCACATTCCCTCCTCCAGAATACTAGTGGGCCCTTCCTGTACAGCCATCTCAATGGTACCCCCCCTCTAGTGGGCTCCAGGCACAAAACCACAACCTGAGAATTTAGATGAAACCCCACCCATCCGTGTGCACCTAAATTTCTGCTAGTATCACTCCCAGTGAAAGATGTCTGCCCAAGGATCTAGGATTATTCCTTTAATCTTCATGTCTCCCGTGCAGGATAAGCTATATTGCATAGCACTAGGGTAAATCAGAGCCGTTCAGGGAGAGCTGGGTGCTCTAGTGACAAAAACTTGCATCATAAAAGAACAGTCACTGCACTCACCCTTAATAAAATGCCCTCTATGGGTAGAGTTCATTTAGAGCAGCCAAATAGGGGTCACATGTTCCAAACTCAACCTCATTGGTCATAAACTACTCCCATTGTCTCAACTGTGCTTACTAAAGTGCAATACAAGTGTAGCTTATTTAATCTAAACACATACAAAAAAACACCTAAAGTGTAAAAATTCTAAAAATGTTATCTATAAAAGAACTCTACCCCTAGAGGGCATTACCTTTCATAAAGCCAATTCCAGTGAAACGTCAGGTGTTTTTGCGGCTGCTCTCCCACGGTGGCTGTATGTATTCTTTTGCACTTGCACTTGCATAGAGCACTTTAATGTGGAATAAATGTTAAATGAACTTTGAGAAACATCCTACTTGTGACTCCAGAACATTTTATTAAGGGTGAGTGCCGTGACTGTTTTTTTCTGATTGCATAGCACTACTCCTTTTTCTTTACCTGCCAGATATGCATAAGAATGATATAAGGGTGTCAGTACATGGATGCCTGCCCAAGTAAAGAACTTGATATGGAAGCCTGCCTATTCTATTCACATCTGCCTCCCCCTGCATGGAGCAACGGTATACCATGCACCATATTATCACGGAACTAGACTAACTCCAACTGAGCTGCCCCCTGAAAGGAAACATAGAAACATAGAAAGTGATGGCAGAAGAAGACCAAGGGTCCATCTAGTCTGCCCGTGAGTTCCCAAGAACTTTTTAGGCCCCAGGACCTAACTCTTCCATTATTTAATGTCCCCTACTGCTCCCACTGTTTTTATTTGAGCTCTTGCCCTATCCCACCCAAGCTTGAATGATGTCACAGTCTTTGCTTCCACCACTTCAGTGGGCAGCCTATTCCATGGTTCCACTACCCTTTCCATAAAATAGTGTTTCATGTGCTCCCTCCTGAAGCTTCCTCCCCCTCATCTTCCACTCGTGTCCTCTGATACTGGAGTTGTCTACCCTGATGAACAGATCTGAGAAGGGCACCTTGTTTATTCCTCTCAGAAACATGTATGTCTCTATCATGACCCCTCTCTCCCTCCTAGTCTCTAGAGAGAGCATGTTCAAAGTTTCTAAACACCATTCATAGGAGAGGCCCTGGATCATCTTGGTTGCAATTCTCTGGATGGCTTCCAGCTTGTTCCTATCCTTCTTAAGAAGTGGACTCCAAAACTGGACACAGTACTCCAGATGCGGCCTTACCAGGGACCTGTATGGTGGTAGAATCACTTCCTAGCTCCTGCTGTCAGTACCTCGCCCTATGCACCCTAGCATTCTCCCCAATCCCTGCAAACTTGACTTGCCTTGTTGTAAGCTGTGTTGCATTGGCTGGCCTGTTTGAGGGTATTGGAAATGATGACTCCTAGGTCCCTTTCTTCCTGTGAGATACAGAGCTGAACCCCGTTATGCCAGTATGTTGTCCTTGGATTCTCTTTACCTAGATGCATCATTTTGCTCTTTTTTGTATTGAACCCTAGCCACTAGATTTTGAACCAACTTTCCAGCCTCTGCAGGTCATTCTGAAGGTCCCTAACTGCCTCTCACCATCCACCCTTCCACCTAGCTTGGTATTGTCTGCAAATAGGGCAATTTTGCCCTGGATACCTATGCCGATGTCACTCATAAATGCATTAAACAGGACTGGCCCCATCACTGAGCCATGGGGAACTCCACGGGTTACTTCCCCGTCCTTTGACTTCTCCCCATTGACTACTACCATCTGTTTTCTATCCTTAAGCCTATTTCCTACCCACTGATTATGCTTTTGGCTATGCCCAGGTCCTCCAGTTTTTTCAGTAGGTGGTTGTGTGGCACCGAGTCAAAAGCCTTACTTAAGTCAAAGTGGAGTAGGTACACTGGGTGGCCCTTGTCCAGTTTTCTAGTCTCCAGTCAAAAAATGTAATCAGGTTCCTCTGGCATGACCTACCTGCCATGAATTCATACTGCCTGTCATCCTGAAGACCGTACTTCTCTAGGTACTCTACTAGGACCTGCTTTTTTTAAGGTTTCCATTAGCTTACCTACTACCAAAGCAAAGCTAATCTCTCAGTAGTTGCCAGCCTCATCCCAGCTCCCTCCCTCCCTTGTGAAGAGGTTCCACGTCTGCAGTTCTCCAGTCTCTAGGCACTACTCCTGACTGAAGTGAGCTGTTGAACAAATGTGCCAAGAAATCTGCCAATTCTCCTGCCAGTTCCGTCAGCACTCTCGGGTGTATTCCATCTGACACTGGTAACTTGTCCTCATAGCCTCTGGCGCTGTCAGATGTGATTGATGATGCTTACAATCGTGGGACGACCCTCCCGTCAGCTGCCTTGATGCCACTGTCTGGCATAGGGCTGTTGTGTTCCTTTGTGAATACTGAACAGAAAAAGTTATTTAGAACAGTGTCCTTCTGTTTATCCTCCTTCACAATTCTGTTTCCATTTTTAAGTTTAATTATCCCTCCCCTTTTCTTCCTTTTTCCTGTATATAATGAAAAAAGTGTTTATTTCCAGTTTTAATCCCCTCCTCTAGTTGAAGTTCAGCTGAGGCCTTAGCTGTTCTCACCATACGTTTGGCTTTTTTATTCTTCTGTGTGTAAACTTCCCATTCGCTGTCTCCCTGGGTTCTTTTAAAGTTGTTGAACACCTCGCTTTTGGTCCTGATAGCTGCCCTAACCTGGTTTGTGAACCATATGGGTTTGTATGCTTGTTCTTTTTCGTCACTGTCCATGCGCACATTTTGATAGTTTCCGATATGACATTTCTGACCCACCCCCATATGACTTCTGCCTGAGAATGCTCATTGATCTTTGTTGGTTTGCCACTGACTAGTTTCCTAATGGAGTCAAAATTAGCGTCCCTAAAGTTTAAGACTTCTATCCTGGAATGAGATTTTTCTACCCCTAGGGCCAATTCAAACCACACTGTGTTGTGGTCACTGCTAACCAGTGGCTCCCCAATCCCTGCAACCTTGACTACTTCCAAATTTGTGAGGAACATACCTAGGATGGTGTCCAGTCTAGTTGGAGCAGACTTGTTGAGTTAGTAGGCAGTCTTGTAGGGCCTAGACCACCTTTTGACTTATAGAAGTACCTGCCACTGGGACGCCCCAGTGCACATCTGACAGGTTCAGGTCACCAACCACCAACCACCACTACATCCCCCTTCTGTGTTACATACCCCTCTAAAGTGTTTCACATTATGTATACCTGGAACACCCGCCTATCACTACTCACCAACCTCTATGCCTCACTTGGCCAAAACAGGGCCAGGCCGAGCCCAAACCTGGCCTTCTCCCAGCCCAGCCATAACATTTTAATAACTATGCTCCTACTTTTGTCTGGGAATGTCAATCCAACCCAGGACCCATCTATAGTGATAAGGCATACACTCCTCACAAAACTAAGCTTAGATTGGAAATCTGCTCCCTAAGGTGTTCCTGCTTGAAGCCTGGGCAAAACAGATAAAACCCGATATTATATCCATCAACGAATCCTGGTTGAACCCTAAAATATCTGATGATACTATCTCCCTTGATGGCTATAATGTTTATTGCCAGGATCGAGTTGGCAAGAGGGCAGGGGATGTCTCACATATATTTGCACCTCGCTCCAGGCACAGAAAGGGGCACTTGTGTACCCTTAACCCGACTGCGAATGTCTAGCTGTAAGAATTTTCATGATGGAGATCAAAAAAGTCATCTACCTGCTGACAGTCTACATCCTACTGGGGAAACAACAGACGGGCCTCAGCTTGCTCGTTAACTGCCACTCCCAAGCATGCCCCAATGGGGAAACAATAGTAGAAGAGGACTTCAGCATCAGCTGGTCATCTAACACAACCACCACTCACAAGGACCTAACTGCAAGCCTATATCTGACTCAGGTAGTTAAGGGCTACACAAAGGTGAATTATAGGACAGGCACCAAAACATTAATTGAGTGGGTACTCACCAGCCATCCTGACAGGTTGTTTAGGGTTCAAGTGCTATCAGATGTTATAAGTGACCACTCACCACTACTGTGTGAGTGTACTGCATATTTACAGAAATCTCTTCTTAGAATAATCAACAGCAGTGTTCTATGCAAGCAACTCATCGATGACTTCCAGGAGTATGTAGCCAGAACTGACTGGACCCCCCTGGACAATTGTTCAGAAGTTAATCTAGCCCTAGAATACTTCACAATGCACTTTACTGCAGCCTGTGATAAATTTGCCCCTTACAAGATGCATAAAATCAATGGCTCCACTGCAGACTGGATCACGCCTGCCCTTCTCACCCTCATGTGTACTCGGGACAATCTATGGAATAAGGAAAAAGACACTGGGGCTCCTGCTGATCTAAACAAATATAAGGAAGCCTGAAACAAGTGCACCAGGGCAATAAGAGTAGCAAGGGCGGATTTCTACAAAGGACAGTTTAAAGACAGCCATGGTAATAGCCAGAAATTCTGGGCTACCTTAAAAGAGCTAATGGGAAAGAGTAATAAGGCCTCACCAACTATGCTAACCACTCCCTGAGATGTGGTTTCCTACCCAGTAGACATAGATGAAGCTTTCAATAAAGCCTTCACTGATCTAAGCTCAGTGCTCCTGGCCAATCAGACCCACCCACAAATAGCCGAGGAGGTCCACAAGGACACCAGACCAACCATCCCTACATTTTACTTTAGGCGTGTCACTTTAAAGCAAACCATAAAACACATTAAGCGAGCACTAGCTAAAACCAGGATCAGGTGTGATGTGGTTCATATGAAGCTATTAGCTATAGCTCTGAATTAAGTAGTTTCCCGCCCCCCAAAATAACATTTTCACCCTCTCGCTGAAGTTCTCCCAATTTCCACAGTTTGGAAGAAAGCCACAGTTACACCTGTCTTTCAAGACAGGGGACAGCTCAAATGTCACTAACTATAGACCTATCTCAATTCTGCCCTCTCTGTCTAAGGTACTAGAAAGGATGGTGTCAGATCAGCTCACGGAGTATTTGAACAAGTATAACCTAATGTGCACGGAACAACATGGCTTCAGAAAGCAGCACAGTACAGTCATGGCTCTTACTGAGTACACCAACTCTCTCCACGAGGCACTGGACAAACAGCAAGTAGTTGGTGCAGTCTACATAGACCTAACAAAAGCATTCAATCTCGTGGACCACCCATTACTAATCACAAAGCTACACTCTCTTGGCCTCTCTAAGGAAACTGTCATAGTTCAGGTGTTACCGCAAGTGTTATCTCAAGTGAGAGGAGTGACACAGTAGGGGTCCACAGGGGTTAATCTTGGACCCTCTACTATTCAGTCTGTTTGTCAACAGCCTGCATAAAGTGAGTACTAGGGCAAAGATGCTGCTATGTGTGAATGATGTTGTGGTATACTACAGCAGTCCTCTGCACAATAACTTTACTCAACAACTCCAGCACAGCTCTGAGGTCCTAGAAACTTGGTTCAAGTACAATTAACTTGTTCTTAACTATAAACAAACTAAAACTATGCTCTTCACAGGGACACACAGTAAGAATAGGTCAACTAGACTCAACTTACACAATGCACTAGGCACCCCACTGGAGCAAGTAAAAACCTTTAGATACCTGGGGTCATAGTAGGTAACACCCTATCATTCAAAGAGCATGTGGACAACGTTGTACAGATTGGAAATAGAACACTGGGAGCACTCTTCAGACAAAGGCTGAATCTAACTGAGGAAGGAAGGAAGGAAGGCATAAGATATGGAAACCAAAATTGGTGCGCAGAGCTGCTGCAGAGAACAAAGAACAAGAAAGTGGCTACCTAGCTAGGAGCCAGGTGTAAACAGTTAAAAAGTATAGATGAACTGAGGGTTTGGTAAATGTATGCAACACAGCAAAATATTAGCCTGAATAACACAAACATAGGAATGAGGATGAAGCCTGAGGACACTAGAAAGCCCAAAAAGAAAAACAAATGAAGAAACACAAGGCACAGGAAAATGGAGTGCAGGTAAAACAAGCAACAAAGAGAAGCACTAGCTGCATTCAGAGACAAAAGCAAATACTAACCTAGAAAAGCAAGAGAAACACAAACAGGCAGAAAGTCCAGCACAAACCAAGCAGAAAATCCAAACACATGAAGAGGAGAGACAAATATGGCTGAAGGGGTTGGGGGAGGCAGAGCCCCGGTAGAGCCACCGGCTGCAATGAAAAAGTGCTTCTGAGTGAGGCTAGAAGGAACTGACGTGTAGCTCAGGAAGGGGGCATAGCTGGTTGCTCCTGCCCACTGAACTGCAGGCATAGCCCAATTGTCATCTGGGGTTTTTTTGCAAGTACAGTACTTGCAAACCACTCTGTGCCTTCCAAACTGCAAATACAAATCTGCAGTCTTGTTTGGATCTAAACTACATATGTGAGCCTCTCTATCATTTGAATGTGGTCCACTTTTCAACCCATGCCTTGACTATTGAAATATTATGTTTTAACCATCTACAGGTCATAGAAACAGAGAAAGTTACAGGAGGAAAGGCCTGTCAGCCCATCACTTAACACATCACTTTTAGCTGCTGTGAGGAGTATAAGAAAGAGATATTTCACTTTTCTTTTTCAGAGTTGGAAGCACCTCATTTAAATGAATATTGTCCCATGTCTTCGCCTGTCATAAGCCAAAAATGTCCCTTATGATCCTTGTTACCTGTTTCCAGTACCCTTGTAATGCTGGACACATCAAGAAGACATAGATGTGAGTCGCCATCTGTTTGTTACACCATCTCCAACATGCTGCAGTCCCTGAAGATGCGCTTTTAACCTGCTGACAAGGTGTAATAAAAAATCTAGACATCAATTTCCAGGAGAATCCTCACTTTTATTGATATTCAGTAGTAGTCTTTTCCATGTGTCTTGGAAAATTATTCTTCTGTTTTCAATGTCCCATTTCTTTTCCAAAGCTGGATCATATTTATCAGAATTTATGAAACTTACAAATAGCTGATATTAAATGTTGAGAATGTCCACCTTCTGCATATGTAGGATAAGATCTGTGAGAACACAGTTATCAGTGTCCACCTTTACCTGTTATTTTGGATTATATGTACAAATATACTTGCAGGTATCAATGAAATTCAGTGTGTGTTAGGAATCATGTGATGCTCTAGAGTTGACAGCCTGTTCCTGAGCACTGCTCCGTTACTCTGAATAATATTTCTTAACAATTTGTATTAATCTTTGCTACTTACTGGCAGAGATGAATATCTTCTCTCCTCTTACTACTCCAGCTACCGTTTGGTACTAATTATGGTGGATAAAAGTATTATTTCAGATGATTCTTCGGTGGTGCATCACACTCCACCTGCAACCCCTGAGAAATACAACGCAGCAAAATGACTGAAGGTTGAGGTTGGCCTGGAAACTTCTCCCACAGCAGATACAGCTCTGCTTACTATTGTTGTATTTCTTCAAGACATGGTGCCAATAAGAGATTCTATTATGGATCTTACCAATGATATGCAAGCTATACAACCGGCAATTACAGAGCTTACATGGCGAGTTAGTGATTTGGAAGCCCGGATTAGCTCTACTGAGGACTGGAGGAGGCGAAACAGATCCTTCCATTGCTGCTTTGAGGAAACAACTCACAAAGTTAGAGGTATGAATGGAAGATCAAGAGGGCCAGTCTAGACATAACAATTTGGTTACTTTGGGGCTACCGGAGAAAGCAGAGGGGAAATAAGTTTTAGACTTTATTCAGAGTGTGTGAATTTGTTACTGGTCCATCCCCAAATGGCCCACAGTACATTATTGAACAGGCTCATCAAGTCCTTAGATCTATGCCTAATGCTGGTGACTCTCCTTGCCCCCATAATATTTCGGCTGCTAAATTACTTGGACAAATTGCATATTTTGCAGGTGGTTCGGAGCAAGAAGTCTCTGCTTTGGGAGGGCACACCTATATCTATCTTCCCAGATCTGCCCTATGAAACTCACAAAAGATGTGCTGAATATCGTCTGAATATTAATAAATAACTGCTGCTGGAATCTGATTCAAGATGTTGTATCCTGCACGCTTGCAAGTCAGCCAGGATAGACTGAAATTCATGTTCTAATCTGCAGAACAAGCTAAGGGTGAATTAGTCCGGTTATTCTCTGACCTCTTCAAGACTGCTATCTGAACTCTTAATGGACCTTTATCTTAACTGGCTGTCTCTTTTCTGGAGTGACACTTCTAACAGGCTAAGCCTATTTTGGTGGCTACCTGGATTTCTTTTCTTGTGGTAGACTGCTCTGTTTAATAGATCACAGACTTTCATTTCTTTGGCACAGGAATGATCGGAGTCAAGATATGGACGTTTTTTAATTTTTTGAGCGAAGCCTTCATTCTCATTTTTTGTACTGTGTCCTCTTTTTAGTCACATAGACTGGTGGACACTAATATTTATGACACTGATGTGTGCAAGATATATGTTCAGTATCATGTCGAGGGTCTCAGAAGTTGAGATGTTGTCTTTATTCTAGCACTGTAATTATTTGCTTTTCTTTCTTAGGACAAAGCTCCCACTTCAGCTGTTATTGTTTTTTTCTTCTCTTTCCCCCATTGACCTATTATTTTTTTCTCTTTTCTTTTGACTATTGCAGTGCCTTGTGCTGTTAACAAGGTTTATTAAATGGGTGGCTAATATACTATAATGAAGGGTTATTATCTTTCCTTTCCTTTTTGTTTTTATTCCTTGTATATATCGGTTTTGTGGGAGGTTATCTTTATATTTTTTCAACGTATATTATTGAGCTAGTCAACTTGTGTTCACACTTTTGTTTTACTTACTGGTGTTATTATTTCTCTTTCTGTTGATATTTAATGTTTTGCTTCCACCCAATGGACATTGTGGGAACTACAGAACAAATTGCAGAGAAGCGCACATCAGCCCCTCAAAGCTGCTCCAGCACATAACAACTATTGACAAAAAACAATAAAGCTGGGCACACACCAAGGCTGAGAATAATAAAAGGATCTTGTATTTTATGGCAGACACACCGAGCTAACATCCCTATGTATCAACCCAGTCACATGGGTCTTCCTCAGGGAGTCAACTACTATTGAGGTTTAGTGCGGATGATAAATAGTTGTTTGAGAACTCCCCCTTTAGTAGTTAACTTTAAGTAGGATTTCTTTTTTGCAGTGGACTGGATTTTCTTTTTCAAATTTTTTTTTTTTTTTGCACAGGGCCAATCCCAGTCATGATATGGACATTTTCATCTTTTTGAGCGGAGTTTTTATTCTCATTTTTTTTACTGTGTTCTCTTTTTAATTCCATAGATTGATGGAAATTAGTTTTTAAGAATTACTGATTTGTGTAAGATGCATCTTTAGCATCATGTTGTGGGTCTTAGTAGTTGAGATGTTTTCTTTATTCTAGAACTGTAATTATTTGCTTTTCTTTTTAGGTCAGAGCTCTCATTTTGGCTGCTATTGTTTTTTATTTTCTCTCCCCCATTGACCTATTATTTTTGCCTTTTGACTATTATAATGCCTAGTGCTGCAAACAAGGTTTATTAAATGGGTGGCTAATATACTATAACGAAGGGCTATGATCTTCCTTTTTCTTTTTTATTTCTTGTATATATTGGTTTTGTGGGAGGCCATCTTTATCTTTTCAATGTATATTACCAAGCTGGTCAGTTTGCGTTCCCATTTTCTTTTACTTATTGGTTTTATTATTTCTTTTTCTGCTGATATTTCATTCTTTGCTGCCACCCAATGGACATTGTGGGGAATTATTATTGAGGTTTATTGTGGTTGATTAATGCAAGGATGGTAAAGGTCCAACAAGATTTTTCTGTCAGGGAGTTGTCCTGTCAGAACACCTGTGCTACCCAGCTCATTGCACTTAGTGTTTCTGCCATGTAAGTCCCTTTTCCCATATAGATTTTCT
The DNA here is from genome assembly GCA_016271365.2 of Neoceratodus forsteri. NCBI lineage: Eukaryota > Metazoa > Chordata > Ceratodontiformes > Ceratodontidae > Neoceratodus > Neoceratodus forsteri. The sequence goes on along the minus strand of CM057453.1, from coordinate 1,334,872,506 downwards.
ATTCTAGCACCACACCACCATGGATCACCACTCAAGTGAAATTCTGAGAAAAGTAAAGTGAGAGGATATTGTCTGGATTCAATCCCCCAGCCTCTTGTTTATGAGACTGTAGACCTTTCCACTACACATAAAAGGTGACACAGCAATGAAGGTGAGCTCTGTAGCTGTACCGGTTAAAACCATGCCAGGAGGTTTCTGACAGGGCAATTTCCTGACAGGACAATCTCACTCCTGAGAGGAGAATGTCATTCCTGACAGGAAGATTTTCTGACAGGAAAATCTCCTTCCTAAGAGGAGAATTTCCTGACAGGATACTCTTGTGGCACCTTTGTCATCCTACCTTGAGCAATAGTTGTTGGCGAGCTCCTTCTATTTTTTGTTTAAGATGCATATAATTATACAACGGTTGGGAGAGGAGGAAGGTGAGGGGGTTCACTTTGCCTCCCATTTTCTCATCATACTTTCTTTTTTTCAGAGTTTTTATTTATGTTACTTTATTCTTTGTACTGCTTAGGGTCTTTTTCTATGAGAGGCATATTGTTTTGAGTGTTTTTTTATTGAAACTATTGTTGGTATTGAAAGTTTGGGAGTTACTTTATTTGTAGCTTGAATTATTTCCCTCCCTGAATTGAGGGATTAGTCCTGTTGGATTGAGTCTAGTTGGGGGGATTATTGTCTTGGTGATCATTTTTTTATATTAATTTTTCTTTTTTACATAATATGGCTGTCTAGTTATGTGAATTCTCCCCTGCACTTTATAGACTGGTTTTTTTTCCTTTGTTGTTAGTTTTTGGGAGGAGTGGGATCCAGCTCGTATATGGAGTGTAGGTTGGGATGGATCACGGGCCAGGCAGGGTTGCTGTGGATATCTCATGGAGGGGGGTATGGGTTAGTACTGTATTTGTATTTGTTAGGTTTTTCTTTTTGTATTTGCTGTTTTTTTGTGTGTATTGGGTAACTTTGGGGTAGGACTCTTTTATGGGCAGTTGTATTTATATTTTGGGTGGGGTAGGGAAACTACTCATTATGATTTTCTGTTACTTCTGTTTTATTCACCCTCCATATTTTTTAATTAATCTGCTACTGTGTGTGCTTTGTAAGTATGTGTGAGTTAGAACATTAAGAGCACTCAGAAGGTTAATAAAAGATACTAAGCTTTGAAACATCTGAGACAGTTGCAAGCTGACATCACTTTTTTACAAGAATCCCATTTGCCTAAGAAAGATGTTTCTTTTTTTGGAGGGCATGAGTTGGACATGTATACGGATCTGGTGATAGCACCAAATGAAATGGTGTGTGTTTCCTAGATGCCCAGTGTTTGCCCTTGCTTCTGTTTTCAGAGACTGGAGATGAGGAGGGTTGTTATATTTTTTACAGGCTAGACTAGGACAGTAGGAGGTGCTGTTGGGTTCAGTCTATGGTCCTTTTACTGATTCCCCTCAATTTGTTACGTACTTAGTGAATCTTTTAGTTTCATTTACCCATATTCCAATAGTAATAGGGGATGATTAGAACTTGGTATTTCATAGGAATCATAGGAAGGAAATATGAGTTCAAGAGGTGAACCTATTTGGAACTCGCCACCATTTTACAGGTGGAAATAATATTTTTGATTACCCATCTACTTATCCAGTTCATTTTTAAATGTTAGCATAGTATCACTCATTACTATTTCTGGTGGTAGACTATTCCATGAACAGGTTACTCTCGATGTAAACCAAGAGTTTCATTTTCTAGTTTTATTTGTGTCAGCTTTTAATTTATACTTATGAGATCTTGTATTAGTGGTGTTTCAATCGGAGTTAAAAAGATCTACATTGGTGAGGAAAGGACACTCTCCTGTGCAGCACAGCCTTCGAGATCTGGTAGATTATAATGGATTAGTAGATCCCTGGAGGTTACTTCATCCCTCTGAAAGATCTTATACCTTTTATCCCCCCCCCCCCATCATTCTTTTTCCTTGAATTGATTTTTTTTTGTTATCCCAAGAACAGATTTCTGGGGTGGATCAGTGTGATATTAGGGAAATGGTTATTTCTAACCACTCACCAGTGTCCTTAATCTATGGAATCTTGGGCAGTACTCCAAGGGACTTTATGTGGTGTTTAAATGTGCAGTTGTTACAGGACAAAGAGACTGCAGACATTTTGTGACAGTTTATTACAAATGTTATTAGTGAGAATGTTGATTCTGGGGTATCTTTAGATATGGTGTGGGGTGCTGTTAAAGCACCTTTTTGTGGCAAATGTATCCACCTGGCTACTAACAAGACAAAAGCTCTTTAAAAAGAACTTAGTGATTTATTACAAAATATTTGAGATATAGAATCTACTTTGTCTTCTAATACTTCAGAATCAACATGGTTGCATCTTAACACTCTTCATCACAAGTATTTAATTTTGTTAAATGAGAGGGCAGAGTTGACCATTAGATATATTAAATGCTGTTACTTAGAACAGGGAGCAAGGGCCGGTAAGTTGTTAGCACTGCGCCTTCACCAACAGGAAACTTCTCAGATTGTGTCTAGCTTCTATAAACCTGGAACAAATGTCTTACTCACTAATCACTGGGACATAGTTGAATCTTTTAGGGAATTTTTCGTGGAGATTTATTCTGTTTCACCGGAAGTATCTACTGAGCAAGACACGATTTCCCAATATCTTAAGGGAGTGACTCTTCCCCAACTGTCACAAGAGCAGAGTAAATCACTAGGGGATCCTATAACAGCAGAGGAGGTGCCGCTGGCTATGTATTCTCTTGCTCCAGATCACGCACCTGGTTCTGATGGTTTTTCAGCAATTTTTATTCCACTTTTTCTGATGAACTTGTCCATATTTTAGTTAAAGTTTTTAACTATCTTTTTGATCATGGGCTCTCTGATTATTCTCTTACTTGTGCCTGTATCATTCTTTTGCTTAAACCTGGAAGGGATTTTCCTGCAAATTATAGACATACTTCTCTTATTAACACTGATTTTAAAATGTTTGCTAAAATTCTAGTTATGCGATTGGAGTTCAGATGTGAAGTACTCATCAGCCCTAAACAAGTAGGGTTTATGAAAGGCAGACTTTCTAGTGAGTATACCCATAAATTGTTTAATCTTATGGCGCCATCTGGTGAGACCAGGGATCCTGCTACCCTGGTCTAGCTAGATGCTGAAAAAGTATTTGATAGAGTATCATGGCCTTATCTTTTCGAGGTTCTTCAGGCTTATAATATCCCCTTAAATTTTGTTAAATAGCTCAAAGTGCTTTATAGTCAGCCATCTGCTGTCATTTGGTGTAACAGTGTTCTTTTTCACCCCTTATCAATCACTGCTGGCACCCGGTAGAAGTGTCCTCTCTCTCCCTTTTTGTTTAATTTATTCCTGGAACTTTTGTTACCAAGGATGAAAGATAACCCACATATTTGGGGTATAGTGGTGGAGGAGAATGAGTACACGTTATCTGTATATGCGGATGACATACTGTTACACCTTTCCAATCCAATGCAGTCCATCCCTGCTGAGTTAAATGAAATTAAATTATTTGCATCCATTTTGGCGTATAAACTAAATGTGGGGAAACCAAGGTGTTGCCTTTGAATATGTTTGTTGATAAAACTTTAGTTTGTTTTGTCTCTTGGATGACAGTGGGAATCTAAAGCTCTACCATATCTGGGAATTCAGATCCTGTGTCACCTTATGACCTTATCAAAATTGAATTTGGATCCCCTGTTGCATAAAACAAAATGTGATTTAAAATGTTGGGATGGGCTCCCTCTTTCTCTGTGGGCTGGGCTAGTGTGCTGAAATTGAATATTCTTCCCCGCATACTATACTCTTTAGGGATGCTCAGTGTTCTTTTGCCATGGAAATGGTTCCAGCTCCTTCGTTCGATACATTCTGCATTTCTTTGGAAGAGCGGTGCCATCAGAAGGACATATTTTAAGTAGATGTTCTCTATAGCAAATGGAAGTTCACACTTACCCAATTTCTTCACTTATTATTTGGCCTTGCGTGGTACTAAGTATTTTTGATGGGGGGGATCTTCACAGGGAATACCAAAAACCTATGTTCCACTTTGTCTTTGGAGCAGGCTCTCTGTGCTAGGGAAACAACTAGCGATACAGGCACTGTTGTACAGTATATACCACCTAAGTTGCTTCCACCTAAATTAAAAACCACCCCTATGTATTGGTCACTGCGTGCTCATGCTCAGTTGTGCTGATACTATGGGTTTCAGCCTAAACACTATGTTGTGCAGCCACTTTTTTACAATCCTAATATTAAAATCACATGGTGACCTATTCTGCCTTCTTTTTTGCCAGTAAACCCTTCACTATTGGTCCGTGATTTGCTTTCCAACAATCACCTTTTCTTTGCGATAAATGTAACATAGCACCCTACTATTTTTTTTTTTAAATATTTGCAATTATCTGGCATACAGAAATAGATTAGATGCCGTATTGGTCCTTGTAAGAACGGATCCAGAAGCAAATGGTTTGATACCTTTTATTGGACCCACAAAGATGTTACAAAAAGAAAATAATGTCTAAACTTTCGGCACAACCAAGTCCAACCTCGGAGACTTATGACCATAAGTCTATGAGGAAGGACTTGACTGGTCCGAAAGCTTAGACATTGTTTTCTTTTTGTAACATCTTTGTTGGTCCAATAAAAGGTATCAAACCATTTGCTTCTGGATATGCAATTATCTGGGGTATTAACAGCTGGTGTGGGGGCCTCACCATGGACAGCTGTGCCGGCTTTTCAATTTAAGATATGTATTTTAACAGCTGATACGCAGCATGCTGTGGCAAAGTTATATAATTTGTACCAGTCATTAGATCCTTGCAAACCCACTGGGGTTACTTATTACTGACAGAATTCTCTTTCTTTGGTTTGGGACACATTGGAGTGGTCACAGGATTGGAAAGATTTTTTTTTAAATTGATAAAACAAGATAGATATAGGCAAATGAAATTGAAAATGTTATATAATCTTAACTTTACTGCTATTAAATTATGGAGACTGGGATGTCAAGAACACAGTCAATGTCTCAGATGTAACAAGACAGAAGGCTTCCTTTTGCATATATTTTGGCAGTGCGAGAAGGTTGAACCATTCTGGGAGACTACCAGAACTCGACTGGACCCTTTATTTGACTTGGCCACCTTTTTTACTCCTGAAGTTTGTTTAGTGGGGAAAGTATAAAATATTTCCTTTTCTTTTCAACAGTATTATATTGCACTTATTGCCACTGCTGCTAAAATGGTAATTTTGCGTCATTGGTTAGATGATCAGGTTCCATCTTGGGCTGAATGGCATAAAGAACTCCTCCGTGCCCCTACATCTGAACTACATGTTGCAAGTGTACAAAATAGGAAAGAGTCCTTTATTGCAAAATGGGGACCTTTATTTACTTGGGCCTCAACAATTTAGTGCTCATAATAATATCAGTTGTATTTTCATTCTTCCTTTTTCTGACTCATCTTAATTGGTGGTTATTATGGTTTATTTTACTTTCTGGTGTCTGAATTTCTCCTAATCGAATGAGTAGCTGGGAGCAGGGGGATTTGTGGATTAGATCTTTATTTCGCTGTTTAGTATATTTTGTAATTTAATGTATTATTTGGTTTATATATTGATATGTTTTATTGTATTATGTTGCCTTTCTTTTTTGGTTGTATATGTTTTTGTATTTTTTGCGGAAAATTAATAAAGTATAATTTAAAAAAAAATCTGTGTGTTGAAGATCATTTGCAGATCTGTTAAAGTTTTTACTGTGTCAGTAGAAAACTCATAGCTGCTCCACTCTGTTCTCTGTCCATGGTGCTCAATCCCATCAATAGTACAGGTAAACAAAAAGGAGATAACACTCACCCCGTGATAAGAAATGAATTGCACTCACCAGTATTTAGGGCAGACCTCATCTATTGAGGAAGCCAGCCCATTGGTGCAGTGGTAGCAGTACCACTCACAGTGGCGACCGAAGTTCCAAAGCTAACCCGGGTCAACGGGGGTCAGCTAGGAGAGGAGGATGAAGCATCCTGGAGGATGCGCTGCTCCTCCATGGAGGGAGGACTGCTTGCTCCTCTATAACATTGCCACTTGGGTGACTGAAGGTGCCAATGCTGCCGAGACATGATGGGTGGGTGGGCACCTCCTGACAGAGTACATCTGCACACTTGTGTGCAGACATCTGCCTGGTTCTAGCCCATGAGGTGCCAGGCAAGAGGACTAATGGGGAAGATAAAACTTCCCTGGCCTGCAGCAGCATAATGCTACCTCTATCTTTGCAGGCCCCTCACCACTCACTGGGCTCCCAACCACAAGCCTGCTCTAACTTCTCCTGGGCTTGGGAAACCTGGAAGGCTCTGCCATAGGGGGTAAACCATCACGCACTTATCTGGTCAGAAGGTAAGTCCAGGGGACAGCAGGTGACGGGGCTGGGAGAGAGCATGGCCAAAGTCAGCCAGGCAGGGAAGAAGAAAGTACAGCAAATAAAAAAAGACATCCTTTATTGAAAGAACAGTGAACACACAAAAGCTTCTTAAGTTAAAGCACACTGCTCAGCGTGGCCGCCAGGAGCACCACAGGATAACCTAACATTTCACTATTTTGCTTTGTCAAAGGTAACACCATCCAAAACTGTCCTAAAATAGGTTTACTAAAGATTGTTATATCATTAACAGACAGCAGATGGCACCAAAATAATGCAGCAAATTCATAGTGTACCCAAGGTTACTTAAAGGCTCGTGGACCTAAAGACCATTAATCTAAGTTGTAAAATTGGAAAACTGAAGATCCGTCAGTGAGTGCTTTGTAAAAGGCAATAATACATCAATTAGAAATAAACACCAATGTAAAAATTCATGTACTTGTTACATATCCTACAAGACATAAACTCAGAGGCCCAGATATTCAAACTGTGCCCAAAAAATGCACAACAGCAGAAGAAGTGCAAGTCCACTGCGCCCATGCACAGGAAGCGCGATATTCAAAAACTGCACAGGTCAAGATGCGCCTGCGGTACACAACTGAATATTTGCCACCTGCACCATAGCGCAACCAGGGATGTGCAGTGGCGCAGTTCAGATGCGCTATAGCGCAACCAGGGATGCTCAGTGGAGCAGTTCAGATGTGCCATAGCACAACCAGGGATGCTCAGTGGAGCAGGGCAGCAGTGCAACAGCACAACCAGGGATGCGCAGGGACAGGATGCAGGGGCCCACCACCCATGCCACAGATGGGCAGAGGAGCACACAGCAGAACAGACATCGCCCCCCACACCCCATGCACTGCACAACTGATGGAGAGCTGGAATAACCACCGGCCCACGGATACCAGCAACAAACCCACAGCCGGGGCATGGTGCCCCAGCACACCCCCTGGCAAGCTGTGACCGGCACACAAGGAGGGTCGACCACCCCGTGCCACACCATCCCACCAATGCAGAGCACACCCTGCACCGTGATCCCAGACATCCTGCCCAGGAGCAGTGTCCACCAGTGCAGGACACCCCATGCATGCCACCACCCCCACTGTGACAATGCAAACCTGTGCACCACAAAATCATGCAAGGCAGCCCCACCACGAGCACCCATCAGCGGGTGGCAGCATACAGTGATGCAACGACTGCATACACAGTGCCACCATGCACGTCCCCCCCTGAGGTACAGCTGAGAGAATGACCATGCGTCGGCACACGAGGTACCCCACACGGACAGGGCATGCCCCGGACCCCACCACCAGTGGTACATCACCCTGCACACCTTCCCAAGGACACACCCCGACCCAGCACTGGCCACAACAGCCAGTGCAGACACCCACAGTGGTGCATGGAAGCATGCCACACAGGATACAACACAGTGCATGGATAAACACCCACCATACCAAGGGCACTCCAGCACAGGGACACAGTGGCGGGGCAACCAAGCCCCAGCGTGTGGCCCGCAGGCTTGATATGCACACCGCAGCCAGCACCCCTCCATGGCACAGGAGTGCCACCCACCCTTCGCAGGCACCATAGAGCTGTACGCCACCAGCATGTGCCCGGAGCACAAGTGACAGACAGTGGTGTACATCCCCTGTGACACACACAAGTGACAGCATGGAGGTGGAACAACAACAGCAGAGGCCACAGTGTCACCCGAGGCAGACATGCACCACACCAGTGACAGGAGGCAACCCGGCATTGTGCCGGGACACTGACATGCCAGCGGACCGTGCAGGTCACAGACATGCAAGGGTGTCAGCTGCATAGGCCATGGACAGTCTGACAGGTGCACCATGGACACACAGCATGCACCATGGACCACTGCACACAGTCATCCAGTGCACAGAGAACAACACACAAACCACAGACAGTGACTGATAGCTACTCCCACACCATAGTCACTTCCCCACGGACACACACACGCACATGACTGCACCACCCCTGACACCATGCAAACCACTGCAGGTGAGCACCTATAGCCTGCTGCAAATCAGAGACCACCACAGTAGGCATAACAAAGCAAATGTATTGTAAAAGATCAAACAAAACATACATCTACTAAGGTTCATACTATACTAAGGTTGAATGAAGGAGCTAGTAGGCCAAAGCCCATAATGTTCCTATGCTAGGCCATAGAATAGAATGTTAAGTCATACCCAGACATAATTAGCGTGTCGAGACGATGTTTGAAAATCTCTTTAGTATTACTAGTAGCTACACCGGATGGGAGTCGATTCCAAGGCCCAATAATTCTTACAGTGAAAAAATACTTACGATTATTATGTTTGAAGGATTTACCAGTTAACTGAAGGATATGACCTCTAGTATTATGTACTGATTTTTTGAAAGAAAAACCTAATTCAGACATGATATAAGGGTCATGGACAGTGGCGTCATGCCCATAGGGCCTGGGGGGGCATGTGCCCCTCCAATATTGTGGTGCAATGTAGGAAAAAAATTCTGATTTTGTATTTTATTAATATGTGTAGCAGGGCTGAAAAACAACGCTTTTATAAAGCGTTTGCTGTGGGGGTTCCAGATCGATCTGTCTGGGTCTGGGGCAGGGCCGTCAGCGACTTTCAAAAAATGCACTGTCTCTTGCCATCTTGCGTTGCTTGCTGGCGCTTGGGGCTGTGAATAGACACAATCACCATGAAGAAATATCGATCGACGATCGCGCAGCCTCCAATCGGAAAGTGATGAGGATGTAGGCAAGTGTACTGCACGGCAAACTGGTGCATTTTCTGGCACTATATCAGATCAGACACATCAGTGACTCACAGCGTCTGAGAGACTCAGCAAAGAGTGGTCTATGAGGTGGTGACCTGGCCAGGAAATTAAAGAAAATCTCGAGTCCAGTCCCCTGACTCGCATGATCTCAACCTGTGATGTGACCTTCGGCTCGGCTCATTGGCTGGCTAGCTAGCTACCCCACTTCTGGATTGCCTCGCTTGCAGTTTTTACTTGGGCTGGGATGTGCTTGCTGCCGGGCTGGCTCTGGGCTGTTTGCCTTAAATTGCTTGGGTGGAAGAGGATCAGTAGTGGGATGGGAGTCGAGAAAAACCACTGTGGCGGCCCGGCAGGCATCCATTATATACAGACTCAGTCGGACATCTCTGTGATTGTGGAGCCAAGTCACTGAGCCACAGCAGCACAGAATCAGATTGGCATCACATCGGGCCAGCCAGCGACGAGGACCAGGGCCACACATCTTCATTGAAGCCTGGTAAGAATCTCTGGAGAATTGTCTGGAGGAGGATAGTTAGAACTGGTAGTAACAGGGTCTAAGAATAAAGGAAGGAAAAAAAATATAAAGAGAACTTAACAGTAGACTAGTAATAAACTGCATGGAGGACAGGACATCTCTTGTGTGTGTCTTACAATTTGAGTTTTCATTTCACCTCAGATAAGTGAATGAAGTCAATTTTAAACATATTTAGAATGCATTCTGTTTTGCAAACAATGAAATGTTTATATCATGAGCTAAACTGACAGGAACTCAGAAAAATACTCTGCTTCTGCCTGCAGCAACATACATAAAAAAATATATGTTCCTGAAAAATTTCAGTTACTGTGCAGCAAAAGACTATTGCTGCACATTGATTGACTATAATAGTGACTATAGAGATTTTAAAATGTTTGCTTTGTTTTGCATATTGTATGCAGAGGTAACTGGGTTTCTCTAGTTTGAAAGGTAATTATTAATTCCATGAAGAAGGCTTACTTTTTTCATTTTTTATTTTCAAGATCCCCCCCACCAAGTGTGAATATGCTCATGAAAGACGCTAGACTGACTGCAAAGAAAACTGATGCTCTCTGTTTATCCACATGACAGATTCAGCTTGGGCAATCACAGTGCAAGCTTCCATATACTGCCTGTCCATGGGAGTGACCCTTCTTTGTCTGCTCTTTGTTTTTTTTTTTGTTTTGTTGTGTTTTTTATTTTATCCAGGAGAGAGACACTAATCTGAAAGCTTGTTCACAGGTGTGACCTGGGAGCACAAGGAAGTTAAGTGACTTGCTCAGGGTCACTCAGATGCAAGTGGGGACTGTGGGATTCAAACCCAGGTCTCAAGGTTTGCAGCTCAGAGCCTTAGAAACATAGAAACATAGAAGCTTACGGCAAATAAGGACCACAAGGCCCATCCAGTTTGCCCATGGGAGTGACCTGTCCCTCTCTCCCTCACCACAAAAGGCTTTGGTTTTACTATATGTAATCCATGCATTAGATATTCTGTGGTAAACCCTTACTGTTGCCAGTGCTGCACTGTCATCGACAGGCAGGTATGCCATCCATGTGGTTTTGACTTTGTTTGTTGTTCCATTTACTTGAGGGGGGCTACTGAATTATGGATGAGACATCCACCTTAAACCACTGTGCTATACTGCTGAGGCAGCGGTCTCATCGGCACTTTGGTACCCCCCCTTAAAGTGAACTGAACAACAAACAAAGTGAAAAACACATGGATGGCATGCCTGCCTGCCAATGACAGTGCTGCATGGCCAAGGGCAAGTGTTCACCACAGCATATCTAATGCATTGATTGTGTAACTATCACCCTGTTGCCTCTAGATGCAGTGGAAATATTACTGTCCCTCACTCCCTCCCAAAAAAGGCTTTGTGTTTTACTATATGTAATCCATGCATTAGATATTCTGTGGTAAACCCTTACTGTTGCCAGTGCAGCACTGTCATCGACAGGCAGGTATGCCATCCATGTGGTTTTGACTTTGTTTGTTGTTCCATTCTCTTGAGGGGGTGCTACTGAATTAGGGATGAGATATCCACCTTAGCCATTAGTTTAAGAATCCTGCCGCAGGGATCGGAAACTAATGGCTGTGGCAGAGGTCTCATTGGCACTTCATTAGTCCCCTGTGCCTCTGGTCTGCAGATCCGGGGTGTGTGTGTGTGTGTGTGTATGGGGGGGCTGCCAAAGTGACCTCAGCTCTGCCACTAGTTTTTCAGATCCCTGCCTGCACTCTGCCAATCAGGTATTGCCCAGTTTTTCTCTGCAATCCACCCCTGATGATCTCTGGATATCTCCCCCTCCTAATGTGCCACGTTATCTAAATTGATAAATTAAAGTTTGACACCATCATTGCTCTAACCTATATCAATATTATAACATTTACCTTGTTGGGGAACCGATTTCTGGACTGCTAAAAGTCACCAAAATGCACCATTTGACTTCAAATCTTTAAGATTTTCTCGGGGTGCACACCCTGGACCCCCCTAGAGAGGGTGGGATTTTGTGCCCCTCCAGAATTTCCGACTGCATGACGCTCTTGGTCATGGATGATGTTATATAGAAGGAGAAGGTCACCTCGATACTCCTAATAGTAAGAGGCAATAGTTTCAATGTATCCAACCTAGACTCGTAAGATAAAAATTCAAGTCCATAAATATTTTTAGTATATTTACGCTGTACCCTTTCAAGAGAATAATTATCTGATTTTTTGAAAGGACACCACAATTGTGAGGCATATTCAAGATGAGGTTGAACATAGGACCTGAATAAGGGTAACAACACCTCCTGATCACGAGATCTAATTTTGTGCAAAATAGACCATACAATTTTATTAGATGTATTAATAACTGAATGCATATGCTTAGAATAGGTTAAATTATCTTAAATTGTTATGCCTAAATCCTTCTCATCAACAGTGGTACACAGTGGTAACTCATCCAGAGTATGCTGGAAATTTAAATTATTAGAACCCAAATGCATATCTATTTACAAAAGGTTGGGGGGAGGGCCACAGACAAGGTGGGGGTGGATAAGGGGCAGGGGTGAACAAATGGTAGACGGAAGGAGGGGTGTGAGGGTGGGTCCAGGTGGGTAGGGGAAATCATGGGCATTAGAATGATCAGCGGTAGCCCCACTCCCTGCTCTGGCTGTGCCTCCTGCCATGCCGCCGTCGGACTCCCAGACGGTCTAGTCTCTCGAGAATCTCCAGGGAGGCCCTGGCAACCTGCAGTATCTCCTGCAGTGTCTCTCATATCGCGTGCAACTGCCATCCACCTAGGACAAGGGAGCAGAGTCAATAGGTGTGAATGCACAGCCCCCTGCAGCCCACCCACTGTGCATGGCATACGGCGTGGGACATGCACCTGTGATGGTGTGTGACCACCCACAGTGATTGTGTCCACAAGACCTGCCCACCCAGGTGCACACAGCCATGCAGACCAGTGCACACACCCACCAGCCAAGTCCCGCACAGCACCACCGTGGCTGTACAATGACAAGGCTATGCAGTGCGAAGGTAGTGGCACAGCCATGTACCCGGTGCACGCATGGACCACCATTGATGCACTCCCAGACATGCAGTGCCACTGGACAGTGCTGACTGTACTAAGTTGCGTGCATGGCAGTGGTGTCAATGGATGGTGGCCATGCCCCGCTGCCCACCCTGTTACACAGCAAGCAAAAATAATCATGGATGTAAGGCACTCACCATCATCAGGCTGGTCCCTGTGCTGGTCTGGTCCAGCCGCCCTTACCGCATACTGTGGTTCAAGGCACAGCCTCCCCTCCCTGGCACGCCGGTGCTCCTCTGGGCTTAGGGTGCAAACATGGAGAGAGGAACATTAGTACAATCCAGTAGCAAAGTCCCCCCGCCCACGTGTGTGTGCAATCCCACACAGCCATGCCCATCTGCCCCCACCCCTATACCACCACCATGGCCTACACTGGACGCCCCCCCCCATGTGCGGGACACATGCCACCGTGATACCCGTATGGACGTTATCAGTGTATGGATGGTGCACCTACCTGGCCGTGGCACTGCGCCCTTCCTGGTGCATGCCCGCAGGTGGGCAAGCCTGTCTGGGTCCTGATGCTGCAGGTCCCCATCGCGGTGTCTGCACTGCTCCACCATGCGCTCCATGCCCGTGGCCTCCTCCAGGGCCACCGCCACCTCCTCCCACACGGCACTCCTGGCCCTGTCCAGGGGTGCCTCCCCAAATAGAGCAGCAGCATGGGGCTCCACCAAGTGCACTAGATTGGCCAGTTCGATCTGGCTCCATATCTGTGCCCGTCTCCGTGCCATCCTGCAATCATTCAGTATCAAAATGGCACTCTGGAGCACACGTCTGCCATGTGCAGATGCTGTGTGGTACAACGCTGCCATTCCCCATCGTGCTGTCACCGAACAGCGTGATAGAGGTGCACCCATGTGGACGTATGGTGCCTAGGGGCAAAGGTCGGCACAGGGTCAGGGGTCTCTCGCGCACGGACCTCCACAGCGCGATTGGTACTCACCACGTGTAGCGTGGTAGAGCACCTGTGTGGCACTTCCTGTAGCGGCCTACCGTGCTGTGGCCCCACTGCACCTACGGCGCCCCAGTGCCAGAGCGCCATACAAGTGAACAGCGCAGTAGCGCCACTGGCACAATGGTGGCTGTGCCCTGCTTTGCCTCCCATGCACAGCACATCAGCCGCACGGCAGGTGTCGGCGTCAGCACCCCGGGCATGCGCTGTTCAGTGTCCACTGCGCATGTCACAGAACTGCGCCCTTGTCTGAGCATGTTCAACACAATTGCGCAAGGCTCAACAGCGCGATATTCAGCTGGCATATGCAAATCAGCTAATCAGCTATTCAATGGCTCAGATACCGCATTAGCATCCACTTAAAATTGAGCCTTGCCTCATTTGCATGCGTTGCACTATATAAATGCGACATTGGGCTGCAGAGGCCATAGTCTGGTATTGCAGTCTATTGTGGTGAGTTGCATGCTGTTTGGGAGTGTGGACTGTGGTGTGTGGGACATGCATGGGACTGCACAGTCACAGGTAACACCTGTCATTCCCACAGGATTAAGAATGAGCGATTGTGAGGTGTCAGAAGAGGAACAGAGATATTGGAGGAAGAGGAGGCCAAACTTCACTAAGGCAGAAACAGATGCCCTGTTTGAGGCCTACCTTGACCAGGAGCCACTGCTCAGCGGACAGCGGGGAACACCACAGGCCCATGGTGCTGCGTGGGGAGAAGTGGCGCGTGCCGTCAGCCTGCATGGCAGCCACCAGCAGTCCATGCAGGAGTGCAAGAAGAAGGTGGGCATGGACAGGTGGAGGATTAAGGATAAGGTGGCTGCCATCAGGGCAGCACGGGCTGCAACCGGTGGGGGACAGCTGGCCATGCAATGCCTGACCCCACAAGAAGAGCGGGTTGCTGGCAGCATGCGGAGTTGTGCCATTGAGAGTGTTCCAGGTGGTGGATTCCAGACAGGTGGTAGCCCATCACTGCATGGTAGGTCCTGATCTGTCATGGGGGGGGGGATGACACAGGGTAGGGCAGATGCATTAATGCTACTGTGTTCCCTTACAGCTCCTGAGCATCTACATGGGTCAACGGTGGTGGGCTCATCCACTGAGGGCGATACCATGGACACAGAGGAGGGCCCATCCACCTCCACAGGTGTCCGAGGGTCAGGGTGACAGTGGGCCCGCCTGGCTGTCCGGACTGATGTTGATGGAGCAGGTGCGGAGGAGGCCCTGCCCATGTCCCAGCATGCCAGCGTCCATGGATGCCAGCATGCTGAGACTCGGACTGGTGCCAGATCCGTCACTGATGATGATGGAGCTCACATCATGGACAGTGATACGTGTAGGCTGCAGGATGGCCACACAGCAGGTTACAGCACGAGCATAGCCATGGGTGGTGCCACCGTGGAGGCCTGCATGACATCACAGTCCCAGCCTGTGCCTGTCTGCACCAGTAGGGCAGCACTGGTGTGTGTCCAGGACAGTGGGGCTGTTGCGGCCGCTGCGGCGGCACTGTTGAGCCCTGGAGAGTGGCAGCCGGAGGGGCAGTGTCAGCAGTCGACCAATGGCCATGGGGGTACAGTGTCGGGGGCGGCATCAGTGCACCATCTGTGGACATGCCCAGGCATGGCCCTGGTGTGCAGCGCCCACCCTCAAGGGGTGCTGCCCATCAGGGCCACAAACCCCGTGAGGGACAGCATGCCGATCAGACGGACGACCTCTTAGATGAGCACACCCATATACTCCAAGATTCAGTTGATCAGCAGTTGCGGCTTGTGATGGCGGTGGATGCACTCAGTGCAGCCCTGCGCCAGGCAGAGGAGTGGTGCAGCAGGGACACTGGTCTGCTCCTGGCAGGGATGGACCAGCTGCAGGAGGATGTGACCGCCGCCATTGACAGGCAGACACAGGTGTTCACAGCTGTCATGGCCACAGTGGGCACACAGTTATTTGCCCATACGTCGCAGACACCACGCAGTGCAATGTCCACCCCCCGTTCCCGGTGTCGTGCGACACCCTCCTTGTCGACACCAGGTTCAGCTGTGGGCATCCCGAGCATGCCTGGCGCAGGCATGTTCGGTGTGCTGTAGACCCCTGCATGAGCACAGTCGCGTTCACACAGCGGAACCCCTGGGGGACCGTCGGTGCCACCCCATGAGGCCATTGGTCAGCCTGTCACTGCTGGTGGGTCTCGGCGGGGCCACCCACACATCCATGGCGGCCGTGGCACTGTGGCGCGTGACTGACCTGTCTCCCACCAAGGCTACTGTCTGACACTGCCCTGTGTGCAGTGTGTTGTTCAACGTGCAATGCACGGGTGGGGTACCCAGCCCTGCACACACACACATGTTCCATCTGCACACCCTCCCAGCTGCTGTCCACTGTGGCATGTGCATGATAATGCCTGCATTGCACTGTCCACCACTGTGCAATGATGACCAGCATCTGACACACGCACAATGACAGGCACTGGGCGTGGTGGTCTGTGGACGTGTGTGTGGCTAGGGGTGGTGGTTGGGGTCGGCGTGCCTCCTACCCTTTGTGCATGTCTTGTGGGGGGGTGTGTGTGTGTGTGTGTGTGTGTGAGTGTGTGAGTGTGACTGCGTGCCATGTTAGACCTTGCCCATCCCTGACGGCGTGTGCAGTTCCATGTTCAGCCAATTCCCTTTACGACATGCACCCCTGGGGTTTGTCCATGTGTGTTTGTGGGCTGTGCCCTTGCCATTGGTGGTTGCACATGGCCCCATGACTTACCTGGGTTGGTTGAAGTGCTCCTCTGTGATGGTATCCCAGTGCAGCTGCGCCATCCAGATCAGTCGGGGGTCCTTTCGACCAAGGGGGGGCTGCCCATCACCATCTTCACCAGCATCCTCATCATCCCCATCACTGTCCCCCTCTTTGACCTGTACTGCTATCCCACAGTCATTGGCTATGTTGTGCAGGATGCAACAGGCCAGGAATAGCCCACAGGCCTTTGAGGGGCTGTACTGTAGGGCACCGCCGGACGTGTCCAGGCAACGGAAACATGCCTTCAGCATCCCAAACACCCGCTCGATGACATTGTGTGTGGTGGCATGTGCCTCATTGTAGCATTGCTGCGATGGGGTCGTGAGCCGCCGGTATGGTGTGAGCAGCCAGGGACGGAGTGGGTATCCACTGTCAGCTGTGTGTAGAGGGTGGACATTAGTTTGGTGATCAGCATCGCCCTGCCATGGGTCATCTAGGCCAGTAACCATGTCACCTCTGGCTATGCCCCTCCCAAGATCCATGTCATCCTGCGTGATTTGTATACTCACCCACTAGGTGGCCAGTGGGGATGTCTCCACTCTCAAACCTGTGGCACAGTGCAGACTGGTGCCAGATGAAGGCATCATGTGCTCCCCCAGGGTGCATGGCACATACATTGGTTATGCGCCCCCTGGCATCGCACACCACCTGGCAGTTGATGCTTGCATACCCCTTCCGATTTATGTATGCGGCCTCTTCAGGGCCAGGTGGCGTGTGGATGGCCACATGGGTGCAGTCTATGGCCCCGAGCATGCCAGGTATATGTGCTACCCTGTGGAACTCCTGTATGTTTGCTGTGCACTCTGCCAGTGTGCTGGGAAATGGATGTACTCCGCAGCATGTGGCAGCAGTGCACTGAGGAATTGGGTGAGTAGGCGTGACGCAGCCGACTGGGTTATGTCTGTCGTGTCCCCTGTTGCTCTCTGGAAGGTACCCGTGGTGAGCAGGCACATGACAGCTGTCACTTTGGTCTCCACTGACAGAGCATGGCTCTGTCGTGTGGGTGCCTGCATCACATCACTGCACAGCTCACAAAGCCACCTCAGGATCGCCCGGTTCAGGTGGTACCGGCCCACAATCTCAGTGTCAGTGTACAGCTCGGAGCTAGTGCGGGCTTGGTACTGCCTGTTGGGGGCATACCTCCGACGGGCCCTTCCACGACCGTGCCCCCCTGCTGCCTGCCTTCTCACACCCCTCATTACTGCCTCCATCTGAATGGGAGCACTGGCCATGTTCCTGGCTTATGTTACCCCCCCGGCAACTGTTTTACCGTTCCCCCACTGTCCTTACTGCTACTCCCCCTGCACCAGGAACACCTCCCAGTATTGGACATACTGCCCACTGTCCGTGCCCTCAGTCCTGTGTGGCACTTCCCCCTTTTGTCCTGCGCAGTGGCACAGGCTCCTCACTCCTTCCCTGTTCCTGGTGGTTCCAGGTGCTCTGTCCTGCTCCTTCCCTGTCCTGCTCACAGTTACTGTGTGCCTGCTTGCAGTTCTCCCACATGTGGCTTTCCTGTAGCATTCTTGCGCCTTTCTCTTGTTCCTTTTTTTTTTTAATCATTTCCGCTGTTGCGCAACTTCCGTTTGCTCCCCTATTGCACATAGCACATGCTGTTGAATATTGCACTGCACCATTTATTCATGGTTCCTCCTTCAGTTGCATGCATTCATTACCATTAGCTCTTGCACATTTGATTTAGCATCTGCCTCCCTTTAGACTTTTCGCACAATGGCGCGTTTTTCGGACTTGCGCTGGCGCAACCCTTTTGAATATCTGGGCCAAAGTGTTTAAAAAGGAACACAAAAATGTTCCCATACCATTTACAAACTACAAAGCTGGTGGGTGGTCACTTATCATGCAAAAGGTCAACATTATATTTTTTAAAGCATCCATGATAAACTTTATTAATTCTTTGACCTATTTTACACTCTGTTCTCCCTTGTTCCACTGACTATGAAACAGTGCTACTGTAACTTCAGACACTCTCATAGTTTATTTATTTATTTTTATTCATGAGAAACAGATACACCCTTGAGTCAGGGACTCATTTACAATGCTTTCCAATGGATCATTTCCAAGTGTGTCCTGGGAGCTTAGGGCGGTTAAGTGACTCGCTCAGGGTCACACAGTATGCAACTGGAGGCTGTGGGAATCAAACCCACATCTGCTGGATGCACTAAGCTCCTTCACAGCTCGAACCTCTAAACTATGCTGCCATATAGCTATTATTCTTGTATTCTGACTTGGGAAAATATATATTGCCTCTGAGAGCACATAAAGCTACACTATTGTACAAAACCCAGTGCAGAAGATCCATTTTATTTATAGGAACGGTCTGATGCACAACTGGTCATTCAAACCCAGAAACTCCAATGCATCCAAAGTGTAAATCCAATATTATTCCTTTCTTTTGTAAACCTACTTAAAAACAGGCAGTTTTGGATGGCGTCACCACAGACGAAGCAAAATACAGTAATGAAATGTTAAGCCATCCTGTGGGGGCTCCTGGCAGCCTTGCAGAGCACTGTATTTTTACTTAAGAATCTGTTGTATGTTCACTTGTCTTTCAGTAAAGGAGATCTGCCCTAAATACTGGTGTGTGCAATTAATTTCTTATCTTGGGATGAGTGCTGTCTCCTTTTTGTTTATCTATACTATTGTGGGGTCTTGAGTACTGTGGGCAGAGGGGAGCGGCTCTGAGTTTTCTACTGGCCTTGTTTCTGGAGTTTCACTCCTGTCTGCCCGGTTTGCACATTTTTGCTAATTGAAGTAATAATGTAACTCAGTCTGAAGTTGCTGCCAATTATGAATCGTGGCACTGTTTCATAGTCACTGGCACAAGGAAGAACTGAATTTTAAATAGGTCAAAGAATTATAGTAGTAAATTTATCATGGAAAACTTAAAAAATAGAATTCTTTCCTTTTACATGATCAGTGACCTCCCACCAGCTCTGTAGTTTGTAAACAGTAACATCTAAGGGAATATTTTTGTGTTCCTTTTAAACACTTTAGGTTTATGTCTTGCAATATATGTAACAAGTATATGAATTTTTACATTTTGTCCCCCTATTTGATGTATTCATTGCCTTTTATAGAGCACTGATTTGATCTTTGATTTTCCATCTCAGATTGGTGGTATTGAAGTCCACTGTCCTTTAGACTTGCGTATACTGTGAATTTGCTGCATTACTTTGGTGCCATCTACTGTCTGTACAGGAGTGCAATCTAATTTTTGTTTACCAGTTTTTACTATGTCACCTTCAGCAAATTGAATCCAAGAGAAAATCCCATCTCAGGCATCTTTTATACATTGGATCTATTGAAGCAGGTTTAAAAGCATGACTCCTATGGATCCCACTTTATCAAGAGTTTGGGCCCAAGTGAGAAGCGTTGAAGCGCTTTCTTTCAGATAATCTACTATAGCTGAGATCCATCCAGGGATTTTTGAGTTCCTGGATAAGTGACCCATATGTTGAATCATACAGGAAAACCTAGAGTGAGAAGTTATATAAAGTTATCATCTCTATTCAGTATATTTCCAAATGCTGTGATACATGACATTATTCTAGAGTAATACCCGACAGACCTGTGCTGCCCCACAGTTAAATTGCAGATAAGGCAGTGACATGCCAGCACCATTTTTGGGAGCTGCAAAGTACTGTATTTAACCTTGGGCAATCTTCCATTCCACACAAAGTGGGATACATGTTTATCACATAGTTTAAAAGTCGTCAACGGGATGGGAATTGGAAGAATCAGAAAGAGGCAGAGATAACGAAGCATACATTCATCTGCATTGTCTGTGTTATGCCGATGAATGAAAATGGTAAAGAATTCCATCAATCAGTCTTTCCTGACTGCTTCAAACTGGGATCCATAGTTCAAATGGAAAAGACTGGCCAGGTTTTTTGGGTGCTTCACGCTAAGATATTACGAGTAAGTCACTTGCCACATTACCGGACTCTTGCTGAAAGCCTCAGGAAGGTTTATGGTTCTGAGGCATTACTTCAGCATTACTATGTCTGACCTTATGTACTAACAAATATCCGAATTCATTGGGGAATTCTAATGTAGTTATCAAAGAGTGATCTGGGTTCAACATGTAAAATAGGACATTGTTCTCATAAAGTGAATCTTATTTTCCACACCATTTGCCAGAATGTCCTTTATACCAGGGTGATTATGGATCATTTGCAGTAGTGACTCTATATACAGAGCATAGAGCAGGGGGACCTAGGACACCCCTGGGGGGTCCTCTAAGAGAAAACAATCTGATTCAACAGGTGGCCATTTGCTCTGATATATGTCATGGATGCCACGTTAACACTTGCACAAGTTTAATCACATAGCTCAGAAATCTGAACTGGGACAGAGTCTCAAACAGGAAGGTCAAAGAGACCTTGTTGAATGCCTTTTTGACATCAGCTCCAATAAGATATTTAGGTATTTTCTATTGTGAAAGAGTAGGCATGCCATGCAGAGTGTGTCTGATGTTATCTTGCATTTGTTACTGTATAAAAAGCCCATATGGTCCAACCTTACAGTTGAAGGAATCAGTGGTTCAAGGCATTTCATCAGAATGGATGCAAATAACTTACAGTCCATATAGTATTCAGTATAGAAATCGGACAATATGATTCGGGGTTTACCAGTTGTGATGCTTGGCCAGCTGGTTATGATTGCTGTATGATATTTGTAATATAAAAATATAGTAGGTGATTGTCTCACATAAGACAGCCTATTCTTATGGGTGCCCCCCCCCACCAGGTTTCAGTGAAGTTACAGTCACAAGTGACCTGATACCAGGAGGTAATTAAAAGACCAGAGAGACTTAATTAAAAGTCTCCTGTTTTTCTATCTTAATTAGAACTGACCCAGCTGCCAGGATATAGGACTCGTAAAGTTTTATGATTCCTATAGTAAGAACATTTTATACCAGCATGGTGCTAAAAGTTGTAAAACCCTTTGATATGCCTTGGGAATAGGAACTGCTCAAGATCAAAGAGAAAACGTTTAATTAAGGAGTCATATTTAGGAATTGGAATTTTTGCTGATGTCACCTTATTTAAAATACCCCGATAGGACATCAAGTTTGTATTTTTTTCTATTCTAAAAGGGAAGAGCTAGATGACTCACCAAGGGGTTGGGGAGATGGAGTTGAAATGTATCCTTGTAACTGGGGAATATGTCATATCTTTTTGGGCTCTTAAGAAACACAGTTCTCTAACTGTCAAGGCACTTTTAGAGGTAATACATTAGATAGAAAAAGTCTAAATGTATTGTGGTAGGAGTTTTTGTTTTGTACTTTGCCCATGTTCTTTTAAGTGATTGTATGCTCTTTGATATATTGTTCTGTGTTAACATTTTTTATATTTTTATCATCTTGTAGTAAAGTTTCTTTTCTTTTCAAAAGACAGCCTGGGGTGTCTTGTCAGTTCTTTTTGCAAGTGACATATAGAGGGTTAAGACTGACAAAAACTGTTCAAAAGCTTGATGGTATTACCAAACTGGGAAAAGGTAAGAATATATCGAAGGTCTTTTATAGAGTTTTAAGGGTTCATTTTGGGAAGCCTGGCTTGGTGCCCCTGGTGAAAGATTGTACCGTAATCCCCCGAAGAGGGTACGTATCTCAGCCTGTACATTTGGTATGCTAGCATAAGGTTCACAGTTTGAATCCCCCCAGAACTTGAGACTAAAGGTGATTCGGACCCAAAAGCAGACAGGAGGGTTACCCTGTCTGTTACCCGTTCACATTACTGCACTCAGAGGTTGGCACTGTGGGAGCAGAGGGTCTGACCTGCTGAGTGTGTTTGTAACACTGGTTCCTTACCCTCTTTGTGATATACCGAAATAATTGCCTGGACCCAAGAAGGTAGTGCAACCAGATGCTCAATAGTCCAGGTAAATGTTCTCTGCAGGGGCCCAAGTATGGTTTCTTTAAGACACCTGTAAAATTCTTAGGTTAAACCACCTATTCCAGGACATGTATTGGTTTTTAACCTTTTAATGGACTCTATGATTTCTTTAGTGGAAGTAGGCGATACTGTACCAGTATTTGGGTATTCTCCACAGTTATGCATCTAAGTTCAGCTGACTAAGAAACTCTCATATATTATCTCTCTCAGGGTTGGTTGTTTCAATATATGGAATTTTATAATATTTAGTAAAGGTATCTGCTACTGTATGTGTTCCATTCTTATGAGAGAAGTAGGCTTAACATGGTCTGTAAACAAGGGGGATAAGACATTTTATAGGTACAGCAGTCAAAGAAGAAAAAATGAGGGATGGTGAGGCTCAAAGGTAAGAAGGGAGAGTGTAAGGAGGGGGATCTGGACAAGGCTGAAATACTGAACAAATACTTCTGCTCAGTATTCACTAAGGAGGGGGAGAGTCAAGGACCACAGTTGGGTTGCAGAGGCAATGGAGGGGGAGAAGTGGACACCAGTCCATTCACAGTGGAGAGAGTTCTGGAAGAACTCACAAAGGTGAAGATGGATAAGGCCATGAGGCCAGATGGCATCCACCTGAGGATATTAAAGAAGCTGTGAAGGGAACTAGCAGTGCCTCTGGCAGCTCTGTTCACAGAGCCACTCAACACGGGTGTCATTCCAGAGGACTGGAGGAGGGCACATGTAGTCCCACTGCACAAAAGCGGCAGTAGGGAGGAAGCAGGGAACTACAGGCCAGTCAGCCTCACCTCAGTGGTGGGAAAGATCATGGAGACACTGCTGAAAGAAAGGATAATGGCACATATGTAATCCAGCGGTGCTCAGGATCTGAGGTATCATGGATTCACAGCAGGAAGGTCATGTCAAACAGATCTAATAGATTTTTTTGATTGTATGACTAGGGAAATAAATCAGAGAGGGTTGGTAGACATTGCCTACATAGATTTCAGCAAAGTCTTCAACACCGTTCCCACATAGAAGGCTGATTAACAAGATGGGTAGTCTGCGCATGGGAGACAAGGTGGTGAACTGGGTTAGGAACTGGTTAACAGACAGGAAACAGAGGATGGTAGTAAATGGGGTACAATCTGGGGAGAGAGGGGTGACCAGCGGGGTATCACAAGCATGAGTACTAGAACCAGTCCCGTTCAATGTCTTCATTAGTGACATTACAGAGGGGCTAGAAGGAAAGGTCTGCCTGTTTGCAGATGACACCAAGATCTGCAACAGGGAGAATACTCCAGAAGGGGTGCAGAAAATGAAGAGGGACCTGGAGAATCTTGAAAGATGGTTGGAAATGTGGCAGCTGATGTTCAAAGCAAAGAAGTACAAAATAATACACCTGACTAGAGCTACAGGTTGGGGGTAAGGAGCTGACTGTCACTAAAGAGGAAGGGGACCTAGTGGTTATCATCTCTGATGACCTTAAGGTATAAAAGCAGTGCACAAAGGCATCAGGGAGGGCCAGCGGCATGCTGGGGTGCATAGACAGGGGTATTACTAGCAGGAGGTGGTGATGCCATTGTATAAAACATTGGTAAGGCCTCATCTGGAGTACTGCGTGCAGTTCTGGAGGCCACACATGCACAAGGGCATAGTTAAGGTGGAGACTATCCAGAGAAGGGCAACAAAGATGGTGCAGGGCTTGCACCACAAAACATATGAGGAGAGACTAATGGACCTCAATATGTACTCACTGGAGGAGAGAAGACAGTGGGGGGACATGATTAAAACTTTCAAGTACCTCAAGGGCATAAACAAGGAGCAGGTGGGGGACCTTTTCCAGTGTAGAAAAAGTACTAGAACAAGGGGGCACAATAATGAAATTGGAAGAGGGTAGATTAAGAGGTAATGTGAGGATGTTTTTCTACACAGAAAGGGTAGTCGATGCTTGGAATAGTCTGCCACAGGAGTTAGTGGGGGCAAGCAGAGTGGAGGGGTTAAGCATGCCTGCGACTGGCACAAGGGAAGCTTAAGAGGGAAGGGAGTGATGAAAAGCCATTGATCACATAGGGTCAGTGGCCACATACAATGTATAGGGCCTACGGGCAGACTGGATGGGCCTAGCGGTCCTTATCTGCCGACAATTTCTACGTTTCTATGAGAAACGTATTCAGTTGTGAATCACTCAGAATCACATTTGTTTTTCTGGCTTTCTTCCATCAAAGCCTGAGAGCTAGTAACTTAGCTACTTTAACTCCTCATCATCATACTTCTGTTTTAAACCTTTGAGTGCCTGTTGGGTCTTCATTGTCCAAATGTTTCTGTACATGTTTCTCAGGTTCTTTTATTTCCTGTAACTGTAGCTGAGAGCCTTCTTCTTCATGTCACTGGTCCAACTGCTTGAGCTGTCCTGTCTGCTACTTGATGCTGTCTCACTCATGTTTCTCTGCCACATATTGTATCATTTTAATGGCTGTGGGCAGAGCCTATAGCCATATTGCTTTAGCTTCAAAACAGGTTTCCACGGAACACATATTTTTAGTAGTTTTCAGTGTATCCTTCCATAACACTGCAAATCCCTATGGCAGTTAAAACATACTCCCTTCTTTCTTTTTAGAATGATGGACACAGAACTCCAAGCTGCTTTTCTCTGAGAGCAAATGTGCACACCTTCCAAACAAATCTAAATATCTTTAAAACTATTCAAGGTGCACAAAAACAAGCATGTGAAAGTTGTTGAGGGCAAAAAGACCTTTCACATGATGGTAGTTACTAATCTGACTATATTTTGTAAAATGTGGTATTCCAAACAACCTCATTTTTTTGTCTCTGAGTGAACACAGAAGAAGGCATGCCAAACAAATATAAATATCTTGGAAAGTATATAAGCTACCAATATAGAACCAACATGAAAGTTGTTCAGGACAGAATTACCTTTCAAATGAGGGTAGTCACTAATCTAAATTCTTTAGATTTTTTTTAAATATGCCATCCGAAAGGTGAAAATTGTGAAGAAAAATGAAAATTCAGATAATCAGATGGCCATAGTTTAAAATATATAATTAGTGCAGCTTAATGAATAGGCTCCTTGGAAAGGTATTTTTGCCATGAACAACTTTTATTCTGATGGTTTATGTATAATGCGTATACTTTTAGACATATTTACATTTGCTTGGCATAACTCCTATGAAAAATGAAAACTGAGGTAATTAGATGGCCATAATTTAAAAAATATAATTAATGCAGCATAATGAATAGGCTCATTTAAAAGGTCTTTTTGTCCTGAACAATTTTCATACTGGTTAAACTTTTAGAGATATTTACATTTGTTTAGCATAACTCCTACTTCACTTCTGAACAGCCTCAGTTTTGTAAATTACTTCACCATTTAAGTCAAATTCTAAACCAGACCACCTTGTTCATCTCTTGTCATGCCTAATTTAAAGCGGACAGGAACTGATTACTTATGTACAACTGTTTGAAATATCTCTATTTTCATAAATTACACTTATACCTCTAAAGGATCACTATTTAACTGTGCCTGAATAAAAGCTGAAGCTGTCAGTTGTGTTTTGTATTGTTTTCTTTGTATGGACAACATTCTGTGCAGTTCCTTTCATGGAACCAAGAATTTGGAGTTTTGACTATGTCACTGCATGGTTTCAGAACCGTGGGCACTGTACTGATAAGTTCCTGCTAACATTTCTGAAACCATGAAGCCACAGAAAAACTTGTTGCCATATTGGTCCTTGTAACACAAGATCCACAGAAACAGATGATTTGATACATTTTATTGGACCAACAGAGTTGTTACAAAAGAACACAGGTGCTTTTAACTTTTGGATTACACAGAATCCTTCATCAGAAAACACTGGCAGTTGTTTTAGAAAAACATACTTTCTCAAAATCCAGATCATACAAAAAAACAAAACAAACAAATAAACAGGTGAAAAGTTGTTAAGGACCCCATTGGTTAAAACTGCATTCAAAAAAACAACATACCCAGACAAAAACAGCAAAAGTTATATCAACAGAAAGCTATCCCAGGGTTAAATGACACTGACTTGAAAGTTCACTCTCTGAGAAAAATTATAAACCGAATGAAGCTTCATTTTAAAACCCTATGTGTGTGTGTCTGTGCTAACATTAGTAAATGGCAATGCTTAAAAAATACAAGGAAAATAAGTTTAAAGAGCAGCTGACAACTTCAAGAGAACTTCAACAAAACATAATATTTAGATAAAGTTCAGCTTGTATTTCACATTAGTTCTTTATTCCTCCTCCCCATTATTTATTGCTGAGGTCAATTGCATGAGAACAGGATTTTTGCTCCTGAAGAGTTCATCTATTTCTGTTGCTGTCTTCCTGCCTGAGGTCATAATGCACTGCATGTGACATCACAGTTACTCTCATGGCAACAGATTGTGATGTCACAACAGAGCATTATGACTTGAAGTAGGGAGTAAGCTATTGAGGCAGATTAATTTTAAAGTAACTGTAAGGGATAAAAATCATGTATGCATGCACATTTTCTCAGTAATAAGTAATTGGGAGAAGAAATCTAAAGTATGTATGGAATACAAGCAGAATTTATCTACTTATAATGTTTTTCAAAGTTTTATTTCAGGCGTCAGTAGCTCTTTCAGCAATACACAGTAAATGTTAAATGTCTTATACATATGAAAATATCTATGTGTTAAGTAAAAAATAGGTTAGAAGACAACCTGCCCTAGTGTAACTTAAGCATTCACCAGCTGTTTCACACAGTGGTGTCAATCAAATGTTACACAATGTACTGTTCAGATACATTTTCCTTAAGCTCTGTGTATAATAAGTCCATATTACTCATGAATAGTCAAACTTATAATGTCTAAAACATGATATATCTGCAATTCTGTAGCAAGTGACTAGTGTATGTGTAAATTCAAAACCCAAACCTAACACAGACCCCCTTGTAATTGAGATACTGTTATCCTAATATGTCCATGTATCAACATGTGTCCAAATGTACCTAATCTGCTGTTGTATTAAATAACAGTTCTATAAATCTAAAACCAAAACAAAACACAACTGACAGCTTCAGCTTTTATGCTTTTATTCAGGCACAGTTAAATAGGGATCCTTTAGAGATATGAATATAATTTATGAAAATGGAGTCATTTCAAACACCTGCACATAAGTAATCAATTCCTGTCCCCTTTAACTCATTCAGACCAACTGTGTGTTTAGAACATTGGAGACAGAACTCCAAACTGCTTTTCGTTGAGAATCTTCCCAAGGCACTGTGCAGAATTCTTAGCAAATGCGCACACATTACAAACGAATCTAAATATCTTTAAAACTATTCCAGATGGACAAAAACAACCAGTCTGAAAGTTGTTCAGGACAAAAAATGTTTCAAATGAGGGTAGTCACTAATCTGAATTCCTTATAGTTTGTAAAATATGGTCATCTTATTATCTGTATTTCCATTTTTATTTTTACAAAATTCACATTTCTGATGGCAATTAAAAAAAAACTATAAATAATTTAGATTGGTGACTACCCTAATTTGAAAAGCTTTTTTGTCCTGAACACAAAAATGTAAAATAATGCACTTAGGGCACAGAAATCCAAGGGCAGAGTACAAAATGGGTGGAGTGGTATTGACAACATTAGGAAAGTACGCATTCAAAAAAAAAAACTTTTGCATACAGTTGATTACTGTTTAACAATATTATGCATCTAAGGCTGCCACTGTACATCTGATGAAAATCCAAAATCACGTTCCTCACTTGAAGCAAAAAGGGGTGGGGGTGGAGGTTATAACTGACTCCTTGTTTTTGTGTTAAAGGGGTCAGTTTTTTTTATAGCAAAAACAAGGAAAGGGACATTTCTAAAATGTGCAAACAAGCATGGGGACCACTTTTTTTCAGAGCATGCCACCACCGGCAGCTACCAGTTCAGGACTGCTACTACCCCCCACCTAATACAATCAGGGGAAAACCAGAAGTAGTCTACCAGCATTGAGATCAACATGGTTAAGGCACATTTACCAGAAATTACTACTTAGAAAAGAATGAGAAAGTGACTGTGATGATGAGCAAATCCCAGACCAGATCTCTAGTTTAATAGTCTCTTCTGAGTTTGATTTTTATGGCTGTGTGGGCCAAGCTCCACAGATGTTATGCCATCATCAAATTTGTATAAGAGCACCATGGAAGCACGTAACTGGACAGCTGTCTGATGTTCTGCCACAGTTGTCCAGCACAGTTTCCAGTGTTTCTGTTTATGCAGCCCTTCCCCGCTGTGTGCCGCATAAACATACCCATTTCCTGGCACACTACCTTTCTTTTCCGCAACTGCGGAAGTGATGGCCATCATGTGCAACATGGTGGTGCTGACTTAAAGTGTGCATGCACAAGTATCGTGCATATGTATGTAACCCCCACACCACCTTTGGCTAGCTGGCAGCCCTTTTAAAAGAACTACTGCCAACTACATGGCATACAATTTTCTTTAGGCAGAACTACACTCTTTGTACCACCCCTAGCATTGGAGTGTATACCAGGCTCATTATCTAGAGGACAGGGGGTAGGGTACATACTAAAATGAACAGTAACTGGGATTTTACGGTATGGCTTTATTTATAGATGTTACTTAAAGCAAGGATGGTCCCCTAAAGGTTTGTCATTGCAATACAGGCACACTCTCTTTTGCAAGGCAGTTTGCTAGGCAGTACTATTTTCCACAAAAACATCTCTATCTCTCTTCCAAAGTGTATATCTGTGGGATGTGTCACACACTTTAAACATTTTCCACACATTTCCATTTCCAAAGTATCTGTGGGATGTGCCACACACTTTAAAATCCTCCTGGTGCATGGTTTTTGCCCAGAGAACAGTGATGCCCATCCACGAGCCACTTAGCCCTGCCTGAAACTCCAGATGGCATTTCTCCCACCCTTTTCCCCAAACAGCCTCTGCCATTCCTTCAGGGTTACACCAGTGAGTCTCCATTCCCCAATGAATTTTAAAGACTCCCAACTTTAACTTTAAATTCAGCACAGTTGCAGTAGAAGGAGTCCTGACTAATGTGATCTAGCCTTATCTAGGGCACACACACAACTTAGACAACTCCCACAGAGAACAGTCTCAAATTCTGTACCCACAGATTAGTTGTTCCTTCCTCCCAGTCATGGAAAGAACCAAACGCACCTTTCTTTCTCTGGCAGCTGTCCGATTCTACTAATTGTTCATCCTTAAGGCAGCTGTGAACTTCAGGAACTTCAGGGGATTGCCCCTTGTATCCACAAGAATTGCATTCCCTCACACTCCCCATGGAGTGAAACTAAAGACTCCTGAAGGAAAACTGAAGATTTTACCAAACTAGGGTGAGAAATACCAGGGCTCCCTTTAACAGAGCCCCAATGGCAGACCTCCTGCCACTCTGACTGCCACACTTGAACTTACTGATGAACATTCTAAGCTCCCAGAGAGCAGCTGGCTCTAAAATGGTTATGCTGTTGTGAGAATTCTAAATGACATACTCATCCTTCTCTCAGGCTAGCTGAGTAAACAATGATGTCATTATGCAGAAAGCCCCTAATGAGCTCCCCACCAGCTGCCATTCCCTACCTGCCTAAGTCCAGCACTAATGGGATTCTAGTAACCCGAGGGGACTGGTATGTTACACGTAGTTATGTCAGCATCACCATGTTGTGCAAGGCTGACTCCAGAGCAAGCTGCACATGTGCGAGTATAATGCATGCACAGTACTGTAATTGCTGCAGTATTACAGCTGACTCCGGTGCAGAGAGAGCATCGTATATCCTTCTCACCACTCTTGCTGCTCCTAAAAGCTCTCCGCAGCCATATTGGCTCTGACTACAGCTTGTTATCATAGTTTTCAGAGGGTCCAATATAATTACTGATGTAGTGTCCTGGTTATCATTATTTGTCATATTTTGAGAGGTGTGCTTCTTTTTGGTTAATAAGCTCTGGCTGTCATTTCCTAACACAAGTTAACACTTTAGATCTCTGAATCAAACTGTTAAAGGGAAACTGTACTAAACCTGTAAGTAACTGTTTTATGTAGAAATTACTTTTTCATGTACTGGATACCATTCTGTTAATGTTCAGTCCATATTGGCCTTTTAGTAAAATCACTGGGTGTTTTTAGCTTTCCCACTGATACTGAGTACCATTTTAGAACTGTATGATGTAGTGGTTTATCTCCTATTGAACCCATAGTTTCATATTATAAATCATGACTTTTTTTTTGGCCATTCAGAATTGTTTATTTCTAAACATTCCAGGTACTGTTATGAATGTTAATACCACCGCTGAGACCACACTTACGGTTACAAGAGCGGTCTCATGTGCATTCTTTGGGTATGAGCACTGCAAAGTGAAGGTCAGTGGTTCTAATAGATACCCTAAGAATGTGAGACCACTCCTACAACTGTAAGAGGGGTCTCAGTGGTGGTAATAACATATTTTTGAGTGGTCTCATTCGATACAATATTAACTTACCAGAATGTCCCAGTTCCAGGCAGCTGCGCATAAGACTCTCTTCACAGAATAAGAGTGTCTCATGCACAGAGGAAAGGAGTGCGCTAATTAGTCCAGAGCACTTTCTGGATCAATAATAACTAGACTTGGCAGTTTTTTGATTTTATTATTTTATCATTTTGATGGAAAGTATTGCTTTTTATTTTTTCTCCTCCCCTCCCCCCGAGTTCTATTTAAATTTTCACAGTTGCATGAAATTATTTGTTTTTAAGCATTTATTTTGATTTGTATTGATTTAATTTTCACAGTTGCAGTTAACAACAGTAAACATTCAGGATTTACAAACTGATAAAAACCACAAATTGCTATCTTCACATGTCAAAATAGCAACAGAACTTACTTTGCCTATCTGTAAATTTAGATTTATCGATGGAATAATTTTTTGTCAGTTTGTGAGTGTGCAGTGAAATCAATATTTTTTTTACTTTTACCGATTTAAATCTAATACTGCCAAGTCAAATAATAATCATAAAAGGATGTATCATGCACATAGTTATAAAAGAAAAATGAAAAAATTAAAATTCCTCACCTTGAGGCAACCATCACAGAGGTGAATGTGGATCTAGTGGCCATAGCAGAATAATGGTGCACCGACAAGCACAGCTGGCATGTGGCCATTCCAGACTACACCAAGTTTCGGAAGGATAGGGCAGGGAGGAAAGAGGAAGGCATTGTTTTGTGTGTGAAGGAGGGTATAAAGGCCATAGAGATAAAAGGAAGCTAGAGGGATGAGAAAGGGCAGGAGGCTCTTTGGGTTTCCTTGGAGACTGGATCCGGGGCCTTTATATGCATAGGGGCAGTGTAGAGACCATCAACACAGGGAAAGGAGTTAAACAGGGTTTGGGGTTGGGCCAATGGCAGAATATCAAACCAGGGAAGGTACTGATCGTGGGGAACTTTAATCTGCTGGATGTAGGCTGAGGCATTGCAGGTACAACTAGAAGCAGGGCCATCCTGGACTCCCTGTAGGGGGCATTTCATAGGCAGCTGGTTAGAGAACCCACTAGACATGGGGCATTGCTGGATCTGGTACTTACTAACAAGGACAGCATTACAGACACCACAATGGATAATGCCCTGGGTACTAGCAAAACATCATGCAGTGTGGTTTGTAGTATGAATTAGGCAAGAGGAGAAGAACCACAGTAAGACAAGGGTCCTGGACTCCCAGAGAGCAGATTTAAAAAAAAAGTGGGAGACTGCCTTAGGAAATACCTTGAAGGGGGAAGGACAGAAGGAGTGAAGTTACAATGGAAAAGGATAAAGGAGGTAATAACCAAAGCAACGGCAAGCTGTCTGAAGGAAACAAGAAAGGATAAGAGCAGAAGAAGGCCATTATGGTTCTCAAAGGAGGTGGCTAAAGTGGTATGAGAGAAGGAAAAACAGCTTTTAAGAAATACAAGGAGACCCAAGGAGAGGGGCAGGGTGGTATATCTAGATAAATAAAGGGAGGAGAGTGAGGGCAGCAAAAGCTCAAACAGAATACAGGATCACCCAAGAGGGCCAAAAAAGGATAAGATTTTCTTCAGGTACATGAGCAAAAAAAAGGCAAGGGGAGACAGTGAAGATCAGGAGAGTGGGGGAGAGAGAATGTGCAGAAAGAGATGAAGAAGCTGCAATTCTAAACAACTACTTCTGCTCAGTCTTCACAGTGGAGGGAGAAGGGGATGGATCAACACATTTATAAACAGGCAGCAAGGGGAGGGGGGAGTAAACACACATCCATTTTCAGAAAAGAGGGGACTGGAAACCCTAAAAGTAAATGAGGCAATAGAACCAGATGGGATCCACCCAAAGGTACAAAAAGAACTGAACACAGTGCTAGTGGCCACACGGGCAACACCATTCAGCAACTCACTGGAGACGAGGGTAACTCCAGAGGACTGGAGGAGGGCTAATATGACCCCTCTGCAGAAGATCAGCAGCAGAGAAGAGGTTAGCAATTACAGAGCAGTCAGTCTCACACCAGTGGTGGGGAAATTAATGGAAACCCTGCTGAAGGAGAGACTGATGGAGTACCTGGAGATGGGCTGCTGGACCTCCGGCAGCACAGCTTCACAGTGGGGATGGCATGTCAAACAAATCTAATAGAGTTCTTGTACTGGGTAACTAGTGAGTCGGAGCAAGGCAGGGCAGTGGATGTGGCCTGTCTGAACTTCAGTAAGGCCTTTAACACTGTACCACACAGGAAGCTGATTAAGAAACTTAGCAACCTGGGGGTGGGACAGAAGGTGGTAAACTGGGTATCAAACTGGTTGAAAAATAGGAGACAGAAGGTGGTGGTAAATATCAGTCAGTGGAGGGACAGGAGAGTGACCAGTGGAGTACAATAGGGTTTGGTACTGGGACATGTTCTCTTCAGTGTCTTCATAAGTGACATTGCTGAGGAACTGATGTGTCTCTTTGTGGATGACACAAAAATCTGCATCAGAGTGGACACCCAGTAGGGGCTGGAGACAATGCAGAGGGATCTGGAGAAACCAGAGGAGTGATCTGGGGGTGGCAGTTGGGTTTTAATGCCAAAACGTTTACAAAGTCATGCACCTGGGGCAGGGAAGCCCAGTGGCTGTGTATGGGGGTTATTGACAGTCACCGAGCAAGACAGGGACCTTGGGGAAGTCATATCTGATGATATCAAGGTGCCAGTGCAGTGTTATAAGGCAGTAGGCAAGGCTAGCCAGATACTGGGGTACAAAGTGAGGGGGATTTCTAGCAGGAGAAAGGATGTGGTGTTGTCACTGTATCGCTCACTGGTGAGACCCCACCTGGAGAGCAGTGTCCAATTCTGGAGGCCACACCTTCACAAGGACATTGACAGGGTGGAAGTGGTCCAAAGAAGAGCCACCAAAATGGTGTGGGGACTGCATGAGCAACTATACAAGGCAACTAGGCAAGAAGCTCAGCATGTACTCCTGGAGGAAAGGGGGGTGAGAGGGATATGACTGAGACCTATAAGTACCTCATGGGAGTAAACAAGGTGCAGGAGGGGAGTCTCTTTCAAAGGAGGAGTACCAGAATACTGGGGAAGGTTATGAGGCTGGGGGAATTTAAGAGGGATGTAAGGAAATACTTCTTCAATGAAAGGATGGTAGATAACTGGAATGGCCTACCAGAGGAGGTGGTGGCGATGAAGACAGTGGGGGGCTTCAAGCATGCATGGTACAGGCACATGGGCATAATAGGTAGAGGAAAGGGAGAAGGGAGGGTCTCCTGTGACCAAATAGGGTCCAGGGCATAGTATAGGCAGGGCAAATAGGACAGACTAGGTGGGCCTATTGGTCCTTTTCTGCCAACACATTCTATGTTTTATGTAAAATCCTGAAGTTCTAAGTTCAGTTTTCACAGTCCATTTCCCACAAAGGGGATTCTCTAATATTCTGCAAAATAATAATTTTGATTTTAAATAAAAATTATTATAATTTTTTTTAAACAAAGGTGTTTAACATGATTTATGATATGTTTATATGCAAAATTTCTGTGTCTCTTACGGTTGTAAGAGTTTCTTCTCAAGCCCTTTGTGTGCCAGAATTGCTCAGCATCGCCTCGCAGTCCTCTCACTGAAGAAGCTCAAGAATGCTTTCTTATAACCATAGGAGACACAGTAACTGTACATATAAACGTATAGCAGAACACCGATGCATTGAGTCGACAGTGTAAGTCTTTAATGAGAATATAAGCTACATTGTACAGTTCTGGAATTGTCTTTAGCAGCTTGGTGTAAAACCAAAACACTGACTAAATTTACTGAAAGGACAATAAAGATGGAACAATACCAACGTGTGAACCAGTACTAGAAGTACAGTACTGCTTCTACAGTAAATATGGGTTTGCAGATTCAAGGAATTTTTCATGTATGGCCGGTTACATTCATGGAAATTAACTTTACTATGCACCATTTCTGATTCAGTCTCACTAGAGTGGGATTTCAATAGTACCGTCATAGTAACCACTTGGTCCATGACTTAGTCAGGGAGACTGCCAAAAAATACAACTGAATAACCTTCTTTAACAGATATTAACATATTATGTTGCCAACAGGGGAGCCCACTTCCCATCGGCATTATATAACCCTCCCATTATTTGTTGTCTGCCGACGAGGTGCCCAATCCCCGTCGGCATAATGTCACCCCCTTTTGTTGTGTCTGACGGGGTGCCCAATCCCCATCAGCATAATGTAACACTCCCCCCTTTTATGGTCCATGACTTAGTCAGGAAGGCTGCCATAAAATACAACTGAATAACCTTCTTTAACAATCCCCGTCGGCTTCGGTGCCCCAAGGTTTATGTTGCCGACAGGGGGCCCCACTTCCGTCAGCATTATGTAACCCCCACTTTTGTTGTCTGCCAACGGGGTGCCCAATCCCCTCGGCAGCATGTCCCCCCCACCATGTTTGTTTGACGACAGGGTTCCAATCCCATCAGCTTCAGTGCCCCAAGGTTTATATTGCCGACAGGGAGCCCACTTTCCATCGGCATTATGTAACCCCCACTTTTGTTGTCTGCTGACAAGGTGCCCAATCCCGTCAGCATAATGTCACCCCTTTTGTTGTGTGCTGATGGGGTGCCCAATCCCCATTGGCTACAGCTGCACCCCAAGAAAAGACTCCGTTGGCATGCTGGGAGCCCATCCTAGTGTGCCGTATGCCCCTGTAAAATCAAAACGGTTCCGCTATGTCTTTTTTTTTTTAACCTGTAAAGGAAAGCGGTCCTCGGCGGTCTCCTCCCCTCCCACAACCCGCGCCTACCCACTGCACTCCTTCCTGCCTACACCCCTCACCCCATACTAACTTCTGGAGTCTGCGCGATGATCTTCGGTGGACCAGGAACACGTCTGAACTCTTCAAAGCCGACTGCGAACTGAGGAAATGCCGGTAAGCTGTATAATGGAATAAATAGGGGTTTTTTTTCAACTTTGATGAATATCTCAGGCATTTTTTTGGACTTTGGCACCAAATTTTCAACATGGGGTTTTGGGAACCCCTCCTCATGAATTCTGCCACTGTCATGGCGTTATTCTGCCCCAAAAGGTGATTTTGCTGTTATTGCACGGACTCCCCTTTCGGGACCAATTAATGAAATGACAGTGCCAGTGTTCATGAGGTGGGCCGTCAAAAAGCCTATACTGCAAATTTGGTGGAAAATTAAAAAAAATGACTGGTTTACGAGCGCGCGTTGCGCAGTTGCTACGCATGCTCATAACTTTGTGAATTTGCAATATCTTCATGCCAGATTTTCAGCATTGGCATTTTTTCAAACCTGCTTGTGAACAGTACAGCTGTCATTTTCCACATCCTGGCTGCAATGTGTTTTCGCACTTCCAGCGCAGAATAGTGTGGTTGCTGTGGGAAATCAGTGTTCAGGAAGATTAAGAAAATGACAGTGGCACTGTTCATGAGCAGAGGTCCTAAAATGCCTATGTTGAAAATTTGGTGATGATACTCGGTAAAATGACTGTGTTATGAGCGTGCGTTGCACAGTTTGCACACACGCTCATAACTTCACGAATTAATAATATTTTCACTCCAGATTTTCAACATTGCCATTCTTCTGCACCTCCTTATGAACAGTATAGCTGTCATTTTTCACATCCTGGCCGAAATGTGTTTTTGCAGTTCCAGAGCAGAATAGCGTGGTTGCTGCGGGAAATCCATGTTCGGGACACATTATGAAATTGACAGTGACACTGTTCATTAGCAGAGGTGCTAAAATGCCTATGTTGAAAATTTGGTGATGAAAGTCCATAAAATGAGTGCATTATGAATGTGCATTGCACAGTTTCCATGCACGCTCGTACCTTCGCAACTTTGCAATATTTTCACTCCAGATTTTCAGCATTGCCATTTTGCCACACCTCCTTATGAACAGTGCAGCTGTCATTATTCACATCCTGGCTGAAATGTGTTTTCACTCTTCCAGCATACAATAGTGCGGTCGCTGTGGGAAATCAGTGTTCGGGACGTATTCAGAAAATCACACTGACACTGTTCATGAGCAGAGGTTCTAAAATATCTATGTTGAAAATTTTGTGATGAAACTCCACGCACACTTGTAAGTTTGCAAATTAGTAATATTTTCACGCCATATTTTCAACACTGGCATTTATTCACACCTCCTTATGAACAGTACAGCTGTAATTTTTCACATACTGGCTGAAATGTGTTTCCGCGCGTCCGGTGCAGAATACTGCAGTTGCTGTCGGAAATCAGTGTTTGGGACAGATTAGGATCAAGTGACTGGGGGGGGCAGTGACTGAGCTCAACTAAGCTCTGTCAGGACTGCTGCGGATTTCTTTGTGGGTGGGAAAAGGCGACAGTGCAGGCAGGAGCCCAGTACAAAAGGGCAGCCTGCAGCGCCGGGAGACACAGAACAAGCGAGTGAGGGAGGGGGAGTGAGTGAGCTCAATGGAGCTCTGTTGGGACTGCTGCAGATTTCTTTGTGGGCAGGAAAAGGCAGCAATGCATGCAGGGACTGAGTACAAAAGGCAGCCTGCAGTGGTGGGAGAAACAGAACGAACACGTGAGAGAGGGGGGAGCGAGCCTCAACAGAGCTCTATTGTGACTACTGCAGATTTCTTTGTGGGCAGAAAGGGTGGCACGCAGGCAGGAGCCCAGTACAAAAGGGCAGCCTGCAGCGCTGGGAGAAACAGAATGAGTGAGTGGGGGGGGGGAGTGAGAGAGCTCAATGGAGGACTATTGTGACTGCTGTGGATTTCTTTGTGGGCAGGAAAAGGTGGCAACGCAGGCAGGAGCCCAGTACAGAAGGGCAGCCTGCACCACCAGCAGAAACAGAACAAGCGAGTGAGACAGGGGGAGTGAGTGAGGCCAATGGAGCTCTGTCGGGACTGCTGCAGATTTCTTTGTGGGCAGAAAAAGATGCCGACAGAGGCAGGAGCCCAGGACAAAAGGGCAGCCTGCAGCGCCAGGAGAAACAGAATGAGCGAGTGAGACAGAGGGAGTGAGCAACCTCAACGGAGCTCTGTCGGGATAGCTGCGGATTTCTTTGTGGGCAGGAAAAGATGCCAATGCAGGCAGGAGCTCAGTACAAAAGAGGAGCCTGCAGTGCCAGGAGAAACAGAACAAGCAAGTGAGAGAGGGGGAGTGAGCAAGCTCAACGGAGGTGTATCGTGACTGCTGCGAATTTCTTTGTGGACTGGAAAAGGTGGCAATGCAGGTAGCAGCCCAGTACAAAAGGCCAGCCTGCAGCGCCAGCAAAAACAGAATGAGCGAGTGAGAGAGGGGGAGTGAGCGAGCTCAACGAAGCTGTGTTGGGACTGCTGCAGATGTCTTTGTGGAAAGAAAAAGCCACCAACACAGGCAAGAACCCAGTACAAAAGGGCAGCCTGTAGCACTGGGAGAAACAGAACGAGCGAGTGAGAGAGGGGGAGTGAGAGAGCTCAATGGAGGACTATTGTGACTGCTGTGGAGTTCTTTGTGGGCAGGAAAAGGTGGCAATGCAGGCAGGAGCCCAGTACAAAAGGCCAGCCTGCAGCCCCGGCAGAAATGAAATGAGTGAGTGAGAGATGAGGAGTGAGCTACCTCAACAGACCTGTGTCAGGACTGCTGCAGATTTCTTTGTGGGCAGAAAAAGCCACCAACAGAGGCAGAAGCCCAGTACAAAAGGGCAGCCTGCAGCACTGACAGAAATGGAACAAGTGAGTGAGAGAGGGGGAGTGACCAACCTCAACAGAGCTTTGTCGGGACAGCTGCAGATTTCTTTGTGGGCAACAAAATGTGCCAATGCAGGCAGAAGCCCAGTACAAAACAGCAGCCTGCAGCACCAGGAGAAGCAGAATGAGTGAGTGAGACAGGCGGAGAGAGCAACCTCAACAGAGCTCTGTCGGGACAGCTGCAGATTTCTTTGTGGGCAGAAAAAGGTGCAAACACAGGCAGAAGCCCAGTACAAAAGAGCAGCCAGCAGCACTGGGAGAAACACAACGAGCGAGTGAGAGAGGGGGAGTGAGCGAGCTCAACAGACTTTCATCGTGACTGCTGCAGATTGCTTGTGGGCAGAAAAAGGTGGCAACGCAGGCAGGAGCCCAGTACAAAGGCCAGCCTGCAGTGCTGGCAGAAATGGAACGAGTGAGAGAAGGGGAGTGAGCAAGCTCTACGGAGCTGTGTCAGGACTGCTGCAGATTTCTTTGTGGGCAGAAAAAGCCACCAACAGAGGCGGGAACCCAGTACAAAAGGGCAGCCTGCAGCACCAGCTGAAACAGAATGAGCAAGTGAGACAGGGGGAGTGACCCACCTCAACAGAGCTCTGTTGGGACAGCAGCAGATTTCATTGTGGGCAGAAAAATGTGCCAATGCAGGCAGGAGCCCAGTACAAAACAGCAGCCTGCAGCACCGGGAGAAACAGAACGAGCGAGTGACACACGGGCAGTAAGCGAGCTCAACAGACCAATGCAATCAACATTTGGCATTGACAAATGCTAGTTTCCCCTGGTGTAAGAGTAAGAAAAGGGAGTTGAGGAAGAGGTGATCATAAACCCGATGAAAATCAGCCCGGTAGTGGAAATAAAAAGTGGGGGAAGGGGGATCAGCGGCGGAGCCAGGTTTGGGAGCATTTGGGAGCCGAGGGGGCCATTCAGTCAATCACTGGCTCCACAATGGGCACTAAACAGTGAATAAAGATGGTGGTGGGGCACCACTACTCACACTGGGGCAGCCAGGAGGGGTGACCGACCCCCCCCCAGCCCCCCCCAGCTCCACCACTGGGGGGGATGAAATCCCACTCCCTTGCATTGGAAGGAAAAGTGTGTGTGTGTGTGTGTGTGTGTGTGCAGTGATTACTCACACAGTTTTAATCTCTTGTGGTCTTGTACGTATGTAGAGGACTGAACAGAGACTTCATTGTTAGCACCACACTACTGCAGTACAGGTGACAGTAAATGCTTTCACTTGAATCCTGATTCTTTATCCAAACTGCAGAGTAGAAATCTAGTAATTAAGCAAAATACGTATGTTACTTGTACACAAAACTACAAACCAAGTAAATGAGGTAAAGAAACTATTTATAGTGAATAAACGGCATCAAAAAACTTTTAAAAGCACTTGCACCTCAGCAAGAGACGGACAGCCAGACCAACATCCCCAGCGTTCTGCCTCCACATCTACGTGCTAGACATTTGAATTGAATTCTGTGAAGCCAAATGGTTTGAATGAGATCTTAGATTTTGCACAATTTTTATAAATATTCCTGTATTCGATCATATAGTTCACCTCTCTGACCGACTGTTAGAATGTTTTCTTTCATGTTTTGTTTTGATATTTGATGTTTTTTTTTTTTTTTTGCATCGGCTTATCTTTTTTGTATTTTACTAAGACAGCTTTGTATGTAAGAGGGAGGGGGTCAGGCAGGATTATTTCACTCAAGTTTGCTTAATCTGATCAAGGCTTCAGTTATCTCCATTTTGGGAGTATCTGACTCTCACAAATAAGGCACAAACTTTCTAAATAAAGGGGGAGGAAGTCATTGACTTCCAAATGTAAAAAAATGAATTGGATGACTTCCAAAACTTAAGGCACAAAAGCTAAGAAATTATGGATTTTTTCTAGAAGAAATTGTATTTTACCACTAATATTTGTATTAACAACCATAAATTGATCATTCCTAGAATATTGGTTTTAAAATTCTAGGATCTGGAATGTATTTTGACTTCCAAAAAATTGGAATGACTTCCAGATTTTGACCATGGAAGTATCTGACTTCCACTGAAAATAAATTAACTGAACCCCCGGATCTGATTCATAGTTCTGGATCACCTTGTTATGATTGAATAAGGCTAGAGGTCTGTTAGCTACATTTCTTATTCTACTTGTTGTTGAAATGGTTATTATTACACTTTGTCCTGCTTGCTTTTTTTGTGTGATCTCAGCCTGAAACGACTTTAATAAAGTTTATTAAATTTGGAAAAAAAGACAGCTTTGTATATATTAAAAGTCTTTTGAACTGTGCTACTTTGAAGAGATCGATTCTGTTGGAGGTCAAATCCATTGTTAGAGGTCACAAACAACTGTGAGACAGAGCTGTCTGCCAGCACTTGATCAATTTAATCATTTGCTGAAAGGTCTCAGCTAAGCTTTGAAAGATTTGTTTCTCATGAATAATTTATTGGAATTTGATTACTAAATGTAGCTGCTTTTTTCAATCCATCTACATTGTTTAGATGTTCTGAGTATTTGACCAATCATCTGTATAAATTATTAAAATGATACATTGTTTAATAGCCCCAGTTCATTTTGTGAGAGTTGATAAGTGTCATGCTGCTCTTAAATGCAAGTACTTTTTTTTTTAATGTGTTGTCCTGCACATTCCCTTTGAACTTATTTTGCACCTCTTTTATATCATGTTATTTGGCTAGCTGATTTAGTTGTAAGATTTTGTTACTGTTTAAGAGTAACTGGAAGTTTTGAAAAACGTGCACAATTTTTACTGATAGCTGTATAAATACATGCCATGTCTTGACCACTACTGCCCCCTGCTGAAACCTCAAGCAAAGCAAGCAAGCACATTTTATTCTTAAAACACCGTTCCAGAAGACCATGGTATTGCACATAAACAGAACTAAAACATAATAACCATAAAGCATGTAATCAAAATCAGTTATAAAATCAACAGGAGTTAAGCTTCAAGAAAGGCAACATTAAAAAGGTAGGTCTTCAAGGCAGATTTAAAGGCCTCAGCAGACGGGCATTCTCTAGTCCAGCGAGGCAGAGTTCCACGGGGTCGGTGCTACAAAAGCAAAAGACCTAGCTCCAGAAACAGTCAGATGGACCCTGGGTATCTCTAGCAATCCCTCATCAGCGGAACGGAGTGGACGAAGGGGGTGGTAGGGGCAAAGGAGATCTTGCAAATACTGTGGTCCCTGTTTGTGTAGGGCATTATAGGTCAGCAAACTGACCTTGAAAGTGATCCTCCATTGCATTGGCAGCCAGTGCAGTCAGCAAAGCACAGGTGTGACATGGCAAGAGCTTGACAAGCCAGTCAACAACCTGGCAGCCGTATTCTGCACCAGCTGCAGGCGGTGAAGGTCAACCCCCAGCAGCCCTAGGTATAGGGCATTGCAGTAATCAAAGCGTGAGGTCACAAAGGTGTGACCAGAGTCAGAAGATCATCAGGTGGGACTAGGTGCTTTATCCAAGCGATGTTCCTCAGATGGTAAAATGAGGTCTTGATGACGGTCGACACCTGATATTTAAGTGTCAGTTCATCATCCAGCACAACGCCCTGATTCCACATCCGGTCAGAGGTCACCAGCTGGTTACTTCCAAGCCAAAACCCAGAGGCTTGCCCAGCTTGTGACCCCACTGCCCGACAACCTGGGTCCACAACCAACACCTTAGTCTTATCTGGGTTTAACCTGAGCCAGTTGGTGCTCATCCACTCTTGAATCTCAGAGAGGCAGTTATTAAAGACCGAGACAGTGTCATTTTGTTCGGGTACAAAGGACATGTACAGCTGAGTATCATCTGCATAGCAGTGAAAACTCAGTCTGTACCACCTTATAATGTCTCCCAACGGCATCATATGCACCACGAACAACATGGGCGAAAGTACAGAATCCTACGGTACTCCACATGGTAAGGCATGAGGGGCCAAGGAAAAAAACACTGGACTCCACTCTCTGCGTCCTGCCACTGAGAAAGGATCTAAACCATGTGAGGACTGTACCAGCCAGTCCACAGAGTAATTGCAGGTTCTTGAGCAACACCTCATGGTCCACTGTGTCAAATGCTGCAGAGAGATCAAGGAGGACTAGAATGGAATGACTCCTCCAATCTCTCACTATCAGGAGATCATTAAGTACCCGAACCAATGCCATCTCAGTAGTATGCCTTTTTCTGAAACCAGACTGGAGAGGATCATAGATATCGTGGGAGGTAAGATGCTCTTTGAGCTGCAACGTGACTGCCTTCTCAATAACCTTGCCCACAAAAGGCAGGTTAAAGACAGGCCTATAGTTTGCGAGACAGTCGGGTCGAGAGAAGATTTATTCAGGAGGGGGCATACCACTGCCTCCTTCAGGGTGTCTGGAAACACCCCGGTCTCTAACGAACACCTAACAATCTCAGCCAGGACCGATCCAATGACCTCTACACACTCCACCAAGAGGCACTTTGGACCTGGGTCCAAACTACAGTGAGTCGGTCACAAGCCCTGGATAATCTTCACAACATCCACGATCAACAACTGGTCAAAGTCAGACCAGCCAGACTGGGTGATTGTAATCTCCCACCAATCATTGCTCTGCCCATTTCAGTGAGCTGTACCGATGTCCGATCTGATGTTGGTGATCTTGTCTGCGAAAAATCAAGTGAACT
The DNA here is from genome assembly GCA_016271365.2 of Neoceratodus forsteri. Classification (NCBI taxonomy): domain Eukaryota; kingdom Metazoa; phylum Chordata; order Ceratodontiformes; family Ceratodontidae; genus Neoceratodus; species Neoceratodus forsteri. The sequence continues at coordinate 1,334,829,213 of CM057453.1, read as the reverse complement.
CATCATGCTTCTTCTGTGAAAAAGCTCCCTGATTCTGGAGACAGGCTGGATTGTACAGCCCGTCCACATTACGGAAGAGCTTAGCTGGTCGATTTCGCACAGCCGCAATCTCCCTGGACAGGAACTCTGCCTTCTTACGGGACACCACATATTGATAGTCCTTATAATGGGACATCAATTTAAGTTTGTCATCAATCAAGCTGAATTTCCTCCAGCATCTTTCTAACTTTCTCCCCACTCTCCTCAACTCCCTTAAAGTCCCATCAGTCCCATCAAATCAGGGAGACTGAGGGAGAAGAGTGATGGGGCAAACCTGGACAGAAGCTATGGAATCCAGGGCGGTCACCAGAGCCTTATTATAGGCTAGCAGTAGGACCTCTGGATCCCTGCTAACACTCAGACTCCCCGATAGGTCCAATACAGCCATAAGACTATCAGGGGTCAATCCCCATATAGGGCAGCATCAGACCATCTCCATTGGGGTGGGCCTATTGGGGGAGAGGCTGTGAAACTGAACCCAATAGTGTGGTGTTCCAACCATCCAGTGGGTTCCACCACCACATTGGAGATGTCCATCCCCAGCAGAAACACCAGGTCCAGCGAATGACCTTGTGTGTGGGTCGCAGAGGTAATCACCCATGTAAAGCCCAATGATAACATCAGTTGGAGGAAGTCCTGTCCAAAATGTGAGAGTTCATCATTGACCCAGGCATTGAAGTCACCCAGGACCAACCACCTGGGTGACTCCAACACCATCACGGTGATAAAGTCCGCAACTTCCTGTAGGAAATTCTTCTCACTCCCAGGTGGACAGTATACAAGAAGTATCCTACAAACCACACCTGCACCCATGATTCATTCAAAGGATCCAGTGGTTCCAACTGGCATATCTACAAGGCCCAGTTCCGACTTAAAACATATAGCAACCCCCCCCCCGCACTTATGATCCAACCTTGGGCAGTGTATCACTGAGTACCCTCCTGGAACAGCTGACTCCAGAATGGGATCCACATTCTCATCCAGCCAGGTCTCAGTGATGCATGTCAGGTCAGATGTTCCAACAACATCAGCAATAACCGCTGTCTTGTTTCTAATTGACCTGGCATTGCTTAACACTCCCCAAGTCGGATGAGCAGCCGAGGTCGACCACGTTACTTGCCCACATAAAGTGGAGCACTTGAGAATTAGGAACCAGGCAGGGTGGACCCCTTTCCTGGGCCCATTTCACCCCAGGGCGCCTCCTTGACCCCACAACCCCAATTCATCCATCCCAATCCCTTCCCCCACCAAGCCACCGACCCCCACCTCCATGTCGCCCCCGCACTATACCAAAGGCATGGCAGTGCCTATAAACCTCTCCTGGAAGTGAGGGGCACTCAAAAGGATGTTGGACCCGCAGCTCGGCGGAGGAGTAGAGCCCACCTGCTCAAGCCCTCTGCCAACACATCCCACCAATACCTAAAAATCAACAGTTACGCTTTATCAGACACTCACACAATCAACCACATGTAACCCCTAGATGGCGCTATCCCAGGGGCTACTACCCCTGCCTGATTTGCCACTAACAGGTTGAGGGGCCTGGATCCAATGGCGGGTGCCTCCACCCAGAGGTCAGGGTTTGCAATAGTTAAACTAACTTGGTCACAGCCCTCTGGGACACTGCAACCCCTTTCTTCCCACTAGTGGCCCACACAATATATCAGAATTACCTTCACAGTATACACTTACCCCCAGGTCTGGTTCCGCACTGGGACCTCCTGTGAAATGAGATACAGTGCAACAATCACAGTACAGTACTTTAACATAGACAAATACCTCAGGCAGTATAACTTTGCTGAAACAAAGCAGCTCTGATTTATTTAGGGGATATAACAAGGACAGGGAAATCAGGTTAATTAGCTTATCACTCTAATAATCTACCTATGGCTCTGTGCACAGGCCTATCCCTATCAGTTACTGTCCCTGGGTACCCAAGCCCTAGTGGCTAGTCCAAACCGTGGCAGCTGGTAGGGGCCCTTTCACACAGAGAAAAGGAGAATTAAACAGTCAGCAGTACAGTAATTCCATTTGGATTTAATGTGGCAATTCAACAGGAGCAACCCTGAATTAGTACTCACGACCTCCAAATAAGATAGGGTCCTTCAATGTCAGCAGAGGCTCACTTGAGGTACACAAACCTCTTCACACATCCATATAAAGAAAGCACTATACCAGGCAGGCTGCATCTGTATCCCGATCGCAATTACTGCACAATACCGGAGAACACACAGCAGATTCAGTTCCTGACAGACCGAGTGCAATTTTCAGCAATTCTTCCAGTCTTCTACAGGGTGAGCCTGGTTTCTACCTTCAGAGATCCTTTGATTCTTTTCACAGGACGGATTCAGTCCTAACAAGCTGTTACACAAGCTGCAGACCGGAACTCTGGGCCTTACACGTTTTTGACTAAAACTGCACACTGAAAAGCACAGGGCTCCTTCCTTCTTCACTGCCAAAGCTCAACTGAAGCTCAACCGACAAAACTGGGCACTTCCTTTGAGTTCCTCCCAGTTCTTGACTGGATTGGCTGTCACTCACAATAGACTGCTGCTGTTGGTCCAAAAAGGCACTGAAGTCTAAACTACATCTCCCAGAGTCACTGCCCATACAATCCTCTTGTGGCTGGCTCAGATTATGAGTCCAAGTTCTGATTCGTCCAAGGCACCATTTTAGAGCTAGCTTACCCCACACTGATTGGTCCAGTTCAGCAGTTCAAAACTAGAATGGGGAACTAGCAGACACAGTTCTGACTGCAAAAGCAGGTTAGACAAACTGTAATTTCATTATTACTCTAAATAATTTCTGGCAAACAGTTACATCTTTCAGATAGGTTCCTTTGCACTCCTAGTGACTGCAAAATGAAGTGAATTGGCAGCAGCTCAAGTGGTACTCAGAGAAGCACACAGTCCCCATACAACTAATTATGTCTGCAAGCAGACAGCTCTTAAAGAGACAGTACCAGAGGCTCCAAAAACACTCACTGATAAATGGCTTAAATGCCAAACACCATTCAGGCTTGGAGCATTCAAGCAAGCTCCTGGAAGTCTTTTGGGAACCCCCATTTGCAGGGGCATTACACACACATTCACTCACACTCTCTTAAAAAGTTCTCTAACTCAACAAAAGACTACCCCAATTATCTCTCTAACATAACCCAGATCCTAAAACCCACACAAATAATAAGCCCATCTCCCAAAAACAACAACAGCGCACTAAATTTTTCTGATTTATTAGAAGTATAATTATATTGTCCACTATAATCAAAGTTTTGTCCTTAGAACTGTCCAACAGATCATACCATTATCCCATAATAACTTGCAATAGGGAGGGGGAGCTCTTACCTACCCCCTCACCCACAAAAACTGTCCAAAATGCAGTGGCCCTCTCACTGCCACTCTATTATATAAAAGAGTTATAAATCAGCAAAGAGGCACTCTCACTGCCTCCTCCTCAGGTTTTGTGTCAATTCAAAGTACCAACCAGTTCAAAGAAATTTGAGGGAGAGCTTGCCACAGTTTACTAGGTGCTAAAGATTTTCTTACTGGGCCATTCCAGAGAAAATGGATCCTCCAAAATTAACACAGCCAGCCTCTGGTCTCCCCCAAGGCAGATGCCTGAAACTAGAGAACCCTCCCCCACTTAAATCACCAGAGACACCCGACCTTAGACGGGTGGCCCACGGTGACTCCTGGGGACAAGTCTAATGCCCACCCTCTGGTCAGCACTCCCAGTCCCCACGGGGTGTCCCCAGACCTGACACCCACCTCAGGGTCAGCCATCCAGGCTAACCAGTCCACCAGATGATAGCAGTGATCCTTCTTGGTTAAAAAAGGCTCAGCTTCTGCATAATCCACAAAAAGCAGTCCAATAATCCTATCGGACTCTCTGCTTTTTCCACTCCCACTTGCTCCTCCATCACACCAAGCACTCCTTGACTCCACTCAGGAATCTCCCAGCCATTCCGAAGATTACCAGGCAGCATCTCTCAGATAGCTACCTCCACAGTGGCCCAGCTCCAACAGTTCTCCAAGCAGTCCACTCACAATTTTTTTTTAAAAAGTCAGTTTAGAAATCTAGTAATGTTGCACACCAAGGCAAAATGGGGGTGACAATGGTAAATGGGGAAGCAGAGCCAACTAGTCTGTACATCGATTAGGTGACTTTAGGTACAATGGCAGCTGCTGTGCAAGTTTACCACAATTACAGCTCACATTCTGGAATAAATAGAGTATAAACCTGCTGGCAATACTCTCCCATGTCACGCATGAATCAGTGAACTGGGTCATCAGCATCAGACACCCGTTACCCCCTCAGAACACTCCCCATTTTTACCAAGCAGATTTCCTCAACCCGTCCTCTAGAAGACCCCCCCCCCCAACATGCTGTATACAACTGCCAGTGTCAGTGGCTCAGCAGATAGCACACTCACCTCTGAAGCCAGGAGATCAGAAGGCTGTGGGTTCTATCTCCACACCAGGCACTTTGGTTAAATCCCAATACTGACACTGCAATGCAGCATGAGGGGGGTGCTGCACTTCTGAGGTGCTGTCTTGCAGATGAGACATTAAACATAGGTCCCATCTGCCTGTTCAGGTGGATGTTAAAGATCCCTTAGCACTTCTCGAAAAGAGTAGGGGAATTTCTCTGGTGTCCTGGCCAAATTTCCCCCATTCACTAAAAATACCACCAACAGCTTAATCCGGTTCAAGGTCCGTTGGTATTCATCTGTATGGGTTGTGCCTGAAAGTAGGCTAGAGTTTATCCAGTGCACTTACCTGGTCAACAAAAACTAAATAAATATAAATAAAAAGACACACATCAAACTCAGAACTTCTGAATACCGCTGGACTCCCTGGAACACTCAGTGTTAGACACTAGCACACCCAGGATTGGCCAGCCCGCTGGCACAGCTGTAGCACTGCCACTCATGATGCTGGCGACCTGAGTTTGGCAATAAGCTTAAGTCATCAGGGGACAGACAGGGGTGGAGGGTCAAGCCCCCCAGAAGATGCTCTCCTCCTCTTGGGAGGGAGGCTAGCTTGCTCTGCTGCTATAGTGCCACCTGGATGACTGTGAGTGGCAGTGCAGTCAGGAGCAGCTTCATGGGCGGGAAGGATGTCAGCTGATGTCACACTTCACATGGTCATGCTTGCATGCTTGTGCACTAGTGCTGCTGACATCCTGTGGGTACGGAACAGTAAAGCAGGGAAAATCCTCGACCAGGCAAGATAATATCCAGTCTGTCCCAGGCCAATGTCCCTCCTTCACAATCTCGATCCGCACCATGGCAGAGAAAGGAGGGCTCCGCTGACCCTGCCATGGGGGTAAGCCATGGGGGAAGTTTGGAGTGATGGGTAAGTCTGGGAAGAAGCCAGGTGACTGCACTGACAATTCAGTAGGAAGGGGGCCTGGTCGGTGACAACAGGGGATATTAACAGATCAACAAAAAAACAAACAGATGCATATAATTTTTGCAGCTCAGGCAGAAGATTCAAGAAGAGGATTATTGAAAAAGTGTCTCAGAGCTGAGCACAATGCCATAAAAGTTCCAGTAGGCTCAGTCACAGTGGGCCAGTGTCAAAGATGATCCCCAGCAGTGGAGGGAAGGGGAAACAAATCAAAATGCTGCCCAGCATAGCAGTGTGTTGAGACTCCTATGCTGCATTACCTAAACATTCATCTTGCCCGTCTCTTAGCAGGTTTCTGAGTTTTCAGAGTTGCTGGGTGATGTCAGAATCCCTACAAGAAAGTCTCCTTACCTTAATAATGTTGTAGCGGATGCTTCCCTGGGGTCTGAGTGTGTTGGTTGGGCTGTTCCCATTCCAGATGCTTAATCAGAGTCCACAATGTCTCCTGCTCCAGAGGGACCTGCACCTGTATATTCTTAGCCTAAAGGGCCTTTGCTGCCTCCAGTGGTGTATGGAAAAGTTGTTCACATCTTCAAACAAGCATTTGTCAATGCTGAATGCTGCTTGCTTGTGTGTGCTGTTTAGGCATTTGGAAGTGATAGTTCCATGCCTTCCTCCCAAGACATCCACTGTGTCTTTCCGTTCAGTATTCAGAGAAGAGTGGAAGGGGCAAGGGCCACAGCAGTACAGCAGTTGCCAAGGGGGTGAAGAGGTAGACAACAGTCCATTCAAAGGCAAAAGAGTCCTGCAGGAGCTCACTAAATTGAAGGTGGACAAAGCGATGGAACCAGATGGCATACGCCCAAGGATATTAACAGAACTGCGAAGGGAGATAGCAGTACCTCTGGCAGCCATGTTCACTGAGTCATTCAACATGAGTGAACTGGAGGAAGGCACATGTGGTCCCTCTACACAAGTCCGGCAGCAGGGAGGAGGCAGGGAACAATAGGCCATTCAGCCTCACCTCAGTAGTGGGGAAGATCATGGAGACATTGCTTAAAGAAAGGATAGTGGGGTATCTAGATGCCATCGGAGCCCAGGACCATAGACAACATGGATTCACAGTGGGGACATCATGTCAGATAAATCTGGTTGATTTCTTTGACTGGGTGACAAAGGAAGTGAATCAGGGTGGGGCAGTGGACAACGCTTACCTTGATTTCAGCAAAGCCTTTGACAACATCCCATATAGGAGGCTGATAAACTACCTGGGTAGGCTGGGCATGGGGGAAAGGGTGGTAAACTGGGTTAGAAACTGGCTAACAGACAGGAGGCAGAGAGTGGTGATAAATGGTGTGCAGTCTAGGGAGAGGGGGCGACCACTGGGGTGCTGCAGGGATCGGTCCTGGGGCCAGTTCTGCTCAATGTCTTCATTAGTAATACCACAGAACGTCTGAAGGGAATTTTTTCACCAAATTTTCAAAATAGCCATTTTAAGATCTCTGCTCATGAACAGTGTCACTGTGATTTTCTTAATCTGTCCCAAACATTGATTGCACACACCGAATGCGCCATTGTGCACTACATGCACGGAAACATATTTTGGGCGATATGTGAAAAATGACAGCTGTACTGCTCATAAGGAGGTGAGGTAAAATGGCAATGTTGAAAATCTGGAGTGCAAATATTAAAAATGTCGAACTTATGAGCGTGCGTAGGAACTGCGCAACGCACACTCGTAAAACAGTCATTTTTAGGAAATGTTTCACCAAATTTTCAAAATAGCCATTTTAAGACCTCTGCTCATGAACAGTGTCACTGTGATTTTCTTAATGTGTCCCATACATTGATTTCGCACACCGACTGCGCCATTGTGCGCTACATGGGCAGAAACACGTTTTGGGTGAGATGTGAAAAATGACAGCTGTACTGCTCATAAGGAGGTGTAGTAAAATGGTCATGTGGAAAATCTGGGTGAAAATATTAAAGAGATTTGCGAACTATGACGTCTTGTAGGAACTGCTAGCATGCATTCAGTAAAACAATCATTTTACAATTTTTCAGCAAGTTTTCAATATAGCCATTTAAGACCTCTGCTCATGAACAGTGTCACTGTGATTTTCTTAATGTGTCCCATACATTGATTTAGCACACCGACTGCGCCATTGTGCACTACATGGGCGGAAACACATTTTGGGCAAGATGTGAAAAATGACAGCTGTACTGCTCATAAGGAGGTGTGGTAAAATGGCAATGTTGAAAATCTGGAGTGCAAATATTAAAAATTTTCGAACTTATGAGCATGCGTAGGAACTGCGCAACGCACGCTCGTAAAACAGTCATTTTTAGGAAATGTTTCACCAAATTTTCAAAATAGCCATTTAAGACCTCTGCTCATGAACAGTGTCACTGTGATTTTCTTAATGTGTCCCATACATTGATTTCGCACACCAACTGCGCCATTGTGTGCTACATGGGCGGAAACATGTTTTGGGCGAGATGTGAAAAATGACAGCTGTACTGCTCATAAGGAGGTGTGGTAAAATGGTCATGTGGAAAATCTGGAGTGAAAATATTGAAAATTAGCGAACTTACAGCGTCGCGTAGGAACTGCAAGCACGCTCATAAAAGTCATTTTAGAATTTATTTCAGCAAATTTTCAACATAGCCATTTTAAGATCTCTGCTCATGAACAATGTCACTGTGATTTTCTTAATGTGTCCCATACATTAATTTGCACACCGACTACGCCATTGTGTGCTACATGGAAACATGTTTTAGGCGAGATGTGAAAATGACAGCTGTACTGCTTATAAGGAGGTGTGGTAAAATGGCAATGTTGAAAATCTGGAGTGCAAATATTAAAAATTTGCGAACTTCTGGCGTGCGTGGGAACTGTGCAACGCCGCGCTAAGTAAACAGTCATTTAGAATTTTTCACCAAATTTTCAGCATAGACTTTTGAGCCCACCTTATGAACACTGGCAGTGTCGTTTAGTTAATCAGTCCCGAAAGGTGATTTCAAGCAGTGACTGTGAAATCACCCTTTGGGCCCGATTAACACCATGTCAGTGCAAGAATTCATGAGGAGGGGTCCCAAAAACCCCATGTTGAAAATTTGGGCCCAAAATTCCAAAAGATGCCCAAGATATGCAACAAAGTTGAAAAATCCCTATCTATCCCATTATACAGCTTACTGGCATTTCCTCAGTTCGCGGTCAGCTTTGAAGAGTGCAGACGTGTTCCCGGTCCACCGAAGATCATCGTGCCGAGCTCTGGAAGTAAGTATGGGGTGAGGGGGGGTGTGGGAAGGCAGGGTGCGCAGTGGGTGGATGCAGGTTGTGGGAGGGGGACAGGGAGAAGCGCCAAGGGACAGTTTTTTTATTTACAGGGTTTTTATTTTTTAATAAGACTACAAGGGACAGAAGACTATGAGGGACATTTGCCATGCTGGGGTGGGCTCCCAGCATGGCAGCTGGAAGGCTGTTGGGGAGGCTGGAGCCGACGGGGGATTGAGGCACCTGTCGGCCATAACATCTTTGCGCTGGTGGGCCCCAGCGTGCGCACCTGGATGCTTTGGGGGGGACGGCAGCCGACGGGGAATTGGGCTCTGTCGGCCATAAACATTTTGCCACACTGGGTGGGCTCCCAGCGTGGCACCTGGATGCTTTTTTGGGGTGGAGCCGACAGGGGATTGGACACCCCAGTTGGCCGTACAGTGTGGGGGGGGAGGGGGGAAGGCACATGAGCACGCAGTGTGCGTGCCTGTGCGTGTGTGTGTGTGGAGGGGGGAGCTCTGCTCACTAAAGCGGAGCTCTCCCTTTCAACTGTATGACCACTGCATTTTCAACTGCTGTCATAGACAGCTGCAGCAGTGATTGGAGAACTGGGGCTGCACCTGCAAACACAATGACTGTATTCGAAGACGGGTGCCACACCTCCGACAACTCGGATGATGGCACTATGTTTCTTGCACATGCGTGCAAGCAACATGGAAATACACAGAGTTTTGCAAGGACTGATTTCCTCTCCTTCAAAGTTCACTTGATTCTACCATAGGCTGGATGTTGCTGATAGATGTTCAGTTAATAATCATTATCAAAATGAATTTTCTGCTCCTGATAATCAAGTCCTTCTTTTGCCAGACCTTATGCAGAATACCCTTTCCGCAGTAGCAATTAAATTGTACAATCAGGGAGCACAGTCTTGCCTTTGGGTTTGTGGGCTTGAGACCAAGGAATGGTGTGCCTGCTCTATGCAGTGGGAGTAGTTGGTAGGGAAGTCCAGTAACCTGGGAAAAGTCCCTCCAAGAATTCCATCAGTGACAGTTTCCCCACTTACTCCCCCTAAGACTCCATGGATCTGCAAGATGTCCCTCCAGCTGTGACTTTCACCGTCTATGCCCTTTTCTTCCAGGTGGGACTGGTGTGGCAACACTTGCAGCAGAATCCTTCTGGAATTGTCCAAATGTTTCTTCAGGTCTGTCCTGACCTGTGCTGCTCCACCTTGACTACTTTTTTTCTCCACTCTGTGTTTTACTTCCAGTAGAGTTTTGTCATTGTGATGAAAATGCAGGATTTCTTCCACTATCTGTATCAGCAGGGTTACAGAGTCAGAATCTGAGTCTGCATCTTTCCTGCTGTGAGGACACTGCACAACTCTCCTCAGTCTCAGATCAGTCAGCCTCCTCCTAAAGTTTAAAAGCATTGTTCCTCAGATCCTTCTTACCCTAATCTACTAGCTCAGTGCTTCGATTCAAGAAATATACCATTCTCAAGTTCTGGTGGGTTACATTCTACGGACATGGGCAGAACTCAGTGGTCAAGCTGCCATTCAGGTAGATGACATGAAGACCAAAAATATCTCTTGAGCTAATCAATTAATTGTAGAAACTAACCTAACATATAAAGCAGAACTGAGCATACTGAGCACCAGGGCATTTCAGACAATCGCTTCTGGCCATAATCAGAAACATTTTAAACTCAACACTTATCAACACATGAAGATGTATTACCAGACTATGTAAACAAACTCCACTTCCAACAGTAGAACTCTGAAAACACTTTGTTGATAGATTGTATGAGAATTAAGTAATCCATTCATCTAACTCTCCGATATCTGGTCCTGTATGAAGTGGTAAGGATTCCTCTACAGAGAGCCATAGAAAGAGGGATGTTTTGATCTGACTCCTGCACACCAAAGAAAGATAAAGCCTATTTAAGGAATGATGAATCTTAACATGCAATATGTGCCCATACAATGCTTTCATGTACAGTATACATACATACATAGTAAAATAACATAGTAATTCAAGGTTCAACAAGTCTGCTCTCAACCCCTGCTTCGTAAGCAGGGACCAACAAGTATGCCGTATACAAACAAGTACCAATTAATAAAGATTTCCCATCCATCCTACTACCCAATGTAACCTGTGATTCCCTTGGTTTGAGAACAATTTGGCCAAGTTTAACTAGAAGTCTTATACTATCTTCATGTTCACTGTCTTTGCTTGTAGACTGTTCCATAGGTTCACAACCCTCTGGGAAAAGAAGTGTATTTTAATGTCACCCATGAATGTACTGCCTTTGAGCTATAGGGTGTGTCCCCTCATCCTGCTGGTGGGCACCAGTCAAACGTCTCCTTCTCTTTGACCTTGTCGATGCCCTTCCATATGCAGAAGACTCAGATCATGTCTCACCACCACCACCATCACCATCATCACTACCACTACAGCCTCCTTTTCTCCAGGGTGAACATGTTATCGACCTCCAGACTTACAGCTTTTCCTTTTTTTGAAGCTCAAAGCTTATTAACATTTCAAAAATCCATTACATACAATCAGCAAAGAATTGTTGACAGCATTCACATAAGCAAGTTTATCTGAAAGTACTAACTTTTCAATGTCCTTTTGTTTCATAGATCATCCTGGACAGTAGGGGCATTTCTTATCATCCTGTTGCTTCTGTATACTCTAAGCTGGACATGTGTCTGCATTATAATACAAAAATATAACTATAACTACAAACTTAATAAAACAACTCACCTTGGCAAACTTATTTTATGTCATATTTATCTACTGAGCTATCTCGGCCTATGTTTCCCAAAACTTTCCTTCTAAGTATCTGGTGTTATATTCTTCATCCCCACCCCCCCTTCTCCATAATGTTACAGGGGACAGGGGATTCCGGAGTTTAGTCTTTGGTCTGCCTGTCTGTTCCATGTTACCCTCTAGCATGTCATATAATTTCTATAGCTTACATTTAATAACAAATGTCTCACTGTAAGATATAAATCAGCCATGATACTTTCCACTTCATAGGTGGAGTGAATCCTGGACAGCCAAGTGTCTATTGCTTGAGGTTCAGCCGACAACCAGTTAACTGTAATCCCTTTGACAGTTAATAAAATTGCAGAGCCCTCACTGTATGATTTCCTCATAGCATTTGTCCTTTGCACGTACACACACTGGCCTGCCATATTCAAAAGACTTGCACGTCACAAAATGGAAATGCGTGGCGCATCCTAGAAAATGAACAACAGTGCGATATTCAAAAGCATGAAATGCATCATGTAGATTTGATTGCCTGATTGTGCACAAATAATGTATGCCACACAGAAAAAGGGGGTGGATATGCTGCATATGCATATATTCAGAGGAAATGCAAGGTGCAGGTGCCTCCCAGCCCACATTTGGGCCGCTCACAATGAGGTTTAAAAGGGGCAGCCCTAAATCAGCCAAACACCCAGAGGCAGGCTGCTGCACTTGCTGTTGTGAGGAGGATGAGGGAAGAGCAAGGTGGACGAGGAAGAGCCCATAGGCAGAATGCTCTACAGAGTCAGTACTGGCCCCACGTCACATCTGAACAACTAAATGACACAGACATCATGGGCCGGTGCCAGCTCAACAGGGCTGTTCTGAGAGAGCTCTGTGAGCTGCTCCGTGATGAGCTCCAGGCACCCAGGCACAGAAGTCATGCAAGGACAGTGATGACCAAGGTCACAGCACCACTGGCATCACCCAGTCAGCCACCTCTCATCTCCTCACACAGTTCCTAAACACTCCGCTGCCCCATACAGATTGGAAAGCAACAAGGCAGCACTTTTACAGGGTTGCATGCCTTCCAGCAGTGCTAGGTGCCATTGACTGCACCCATGTGGCCATCAGAGCACCACCTGGTGGTGACAAAGACATCTATGTAAACAGGAAGGGGTATCACTTCATCAACTGCCACAGGGTGCATCACAAATGTGGTTGCCCGGTACCCTGGGAGTATACACGATGCATTCATCTGGCACCAGTCATCCCTGTGCCATCTGTCTGAGTCCAGGGACATACCTAGTGGCCAACTTGTGGGTGAGTGCAACCACAGCCACAAACACGGTGTCCACATGGTATCACGGTGCAGTGATGGCAGACGTACAGGTGTCAGCACAGAAAGAAGGAGAGTTGCAATGGCAGACATCTATGTGACACATGGGAGGGAGGGTTGGGCCCCTTAAAAGGACTGACACCAAACAGACGTGTAAAGCTGGCATGGGAGGGATAAAATGTAATGGTGAGCAACAGGCACAAGATACAGGTGTGGTGCCAGCCAGTAAGGGTCTGTAATATTGTGGGAATGTAAGTGCAAGATGACACACTGGATGGTATCAGTGCTGTGTGGAACACACATCCCGAGGATGTGCCTTGACCCACATCCTGAACAGCATGCAGGTTGCAGTGGAAGTGACAGTAAAAATACAACAGCAGGGAAAGGGCCAGAAACGGGAGGGCAACAATGTGCGACAGTGACAATGTGGGTGGGAAATGTGCAGACGAAACTGACCATATGTGACAGGTTTGTGTGGAGACCCCAAATGTAATGATAGTAGATGGTGTACTAACATATCACCTTCCTTTACACAGGAGACAGCGCACACCCCCTTCGGCCATGGATGCTCATCCCAATACCATGGCCCACATCTGAAGCAGAAGAAAGGTATAATGATGCACACACGGCTACTAGAGACATCACAGAGTATGTGTTCAGCATGCTGAAGATGCACTTCAGATACCTGGACAGGTCCGAGGGTGCCCTACAGTACAGCCCAGACAAGGCCTGTGGCATATTCCTGGCCTGTTTTGTTTTTTTTCGGCTGAAGGCTCAGGTCCCCAACTCCACCTACCGCTCCCCCATCTCCAGGCTTTCCCTCTGGATGGGGCTACTGGGCAGGAGACCCCTCCTAAGGAACGTGGGTCGTGAAGCCCCCCAGGGTGGGGTCACAGGAGTGGGACACCCCCCCAGTGGACAACGGTCTGAGTGGGGAGCGACGGCAGAATGGGGCCATCATTTGCAGCCGAGAGTTTTCAGCAATTTTTCTCCCTGGGGCAGGGATGTGCAATGATGCCAGCATCCACCCCCCTGAAACATATGGTGCCGGCCGTAAGGGACCCCCAGCCTCTATCAGGGGTCCTCATTGCACTGGACACTCTTCCCCCTTCCCCCCGGACAGGGAGAGCAGTCTGTAGGATGCTTGATCCTTCTCCCCCCACCCGGCCCTCTGACTCCCGGGTCCATCCCTGAACCAGGGATGTCTGCACCGCAGACGGACGCCTTGCGCTGAGCCAACGAGAGAGCCATATATTCCTGGCCTGTTGTATACTACACAAAATGTCCATAGACCATGGAATAGTTGTCCAGGGCCTGGAGGGCAACTGTGCAGAAGATGTGAAGCCACCAGATGAGGGTGAGCATTAACGGCACAACAGGAGGGACCCAAGATTGGCCCTGAGGAGATGGCGGCATAGGGACACCATTGTACAGGAACATTTTGGAGCCTAAAGGTGAGTATAGCCTGCAAGTGCGACATTGCTGTTATACACACAGGCACTGTGTATGTGAGTGCACATTGGGCCTCACGGTGATGGTGAATACATACTGGGTAATCCAGTGTGATGTGCACACAGATATGAAGAAGTGGCATACATTCATGTCCACAACTGAGACAACATTGGCAAGGATACATAGAGGTACTGATAGCAGCTTGGCATCGGTCAGAGACAGACCATTGGTACCTATTCACAATGGTAAGCCACAGGTGCACTCATCACACCCATGCCAGTCCCACGACACCAGGAGCCACATCCATGTCCCAGATGCCATCCATACACTGTGACAATGACACAGGGGTTGTGAGGTGGGTCAGTGTGGTATACAGGGTGTGGACATTACACAACCATAGGCAATACAGGGCAAAGGTAGCCCCACCTGTGGCCTGGAGGCATCATGGGCATGCCACAAATACATTGCACCTTTCAGGAGTTGTGTGTGCAGCCACCATGGACATGAACATGGCCTAGTCCCAATGATGCAGGCATACCCACGGGGGACATCAGGGCTGCCTGTTGCAAGGCTTCCACCTCTGAGGGGGTAGAAACACATGTCTGTGCATGGCTATGTGTTGGGATGGGTGTGGAGAAATGAACACTATGGCAAGGTGTGGGGGAATGTGCAAGGCAAGAGGATGAGGTGTGAGGGGAAAAGTGGTTGTTGCGTGGTGTTCTGGGGGTGCTGGAGTTGCTGGGAGGTGTGCTGCGGGTGGTATGGCCACCACGTGCAGCCTGGGCTGTAGTGTTTTCCCATATTGCTGCCGCAATATCGGATAACCCTGCAGTAATGTCCTCACAGAACACACAAATAGCCCCCATAAGTTCCGCATGGCAGACAGAAGCCCACTCCTCATGGAGGTGCATCTGTGCCCCCAACCCCTGCACAGTGCCATGGAGTGCCTCCTTGATCTCTACGGCGGACCTCAGTAGCCACGTATGGTGGAACAGCTGGTTGTCTGGTGCAAAGGGTTTGGGGCTGGAGTGAGGCTGCCGATCCGGGAGAGGCCTGGCATATGACTGCCACAGCATGTGGCGGCCCCACACCTTGTCGCTGGAGTTATGAGGATGATGCATGTGCAGTTATTGTGCATGACGGCTGTCTGATCCTGCACCTGGTCAGGCTGTGGCTTGTCACCAGTTCCCTGTTGCTAGGCAATAGTGCCCATCTACTGCACCTATGCAGGCTGCAACAAGTTACCTTTTATCTGCCAGTGGCCTACTGCAATTGTTGGCCCACCTGCTGCACAGGGGTAGGCCCTGGATGGCTGCTGGTGGCATGTGTAACGTGGGAGAACAATCTGGAGCACATGGGAGGTAGTGTGGGGGATGACACTGTCAATCATAGTTCTGTCATCTTCAGTGTCACTGGCAAGCACCTCTGCAACAGTGAGGAGGGAATAAGCAGAAAGGGAGACAGTCTCATCATCATCACCATCCAACTCCCCCTATGTGTGCAGGGCCACGTCAGAGGGTCCCACACCAGCAGTGCCTGTTGCCACAGGTATGTCATAATGCTGTGCAGCGTGCAGTGCCTGTGGATCACCACCTGTTCCTAGATAGATAGAAAGATAGATAAATAGATATTTTATTTATAAAAGCACCCATCTCCAGAAACTGTGCGCTCTGTATAAAACAATAATAGTACAATTATTAAAATCATACATAAAAAATATGTATATAAAATTTCAGCTGGGAGCATACATTTAATGTAGCTATCCCATTAAAACCACATAATTAGTCAATAAACTCTTGCTGGAACAGATATGTTTTCAGGCCCTTCTTAAAAGCTTCTACCGAGGGAACCTCCCTCATATAAACAGGCAAGGATCTCCACAGGGTAGGTGCAGCCACTGAGAACGTCCTGTCCCCAGAGTGCCACAACCTAGCCCTGAGAACACCAAGGAGGCCTCCCCAGCAGAACAGAGTGCCCAGGGCAGACGATAGGGGACAAGAAGATCTTGCAGATAGACAGCTCCCCTTTTGTGCAGGGTCTTGTGGGCAAGGCCCCAATTTTTCCGTGATTCTGTGGCTGCAGAGATTTCCATGGAATTTAGTGTAAACCTTGGAAAAAACACAGAATATTATTTTGTGGTTTATATGAACTGCGGCATATTATGCCATGGTTTACATGAACTGCAGAATATTATTCCGTGGTTTACATGAACTGCAGAATATTATTCAGCGGTTTACGTGAACTGCAGAATATTATTCCATGGTTTACATGAACTGCAAAATATTATGCCTCGGTTTACATGACTGCAGAATATCATTCCGCAGTTTATACTGAAAAGTCAGTGTTTAGTCAGCACACCAGTACAGCGGTACCACTACCGCTCCCAACTCTGATGTCCAGGGTTCAGGAACAAACCTGGAAAGTTGGAGGGCTGGCCTGGGGGGGGGGGAGGTCGAGCATCCAATGGACTACTTTCCTCTGGGAAGGGGGGGGGAATCACCGGTATTCACTTAACCCCTTGTGGTAACCTGGGGTATGACAGCCAGGACTGACTACATTTGGCAGGTGTGTCAGACGTTCGGCGTGTTGTCCCAATATTATTGCACGACATGCCTCCTGGGGAGAAACTTGGAAAATGGAGGTTCTGCCATCGCATGATGACATCCACCCCCAGATTGCAGACCCCGCACCACAAACCGAGGTCTCGCTTTCATTCTACCATTCAGTCTCCATCAAGAAGGTGCCCCTCCCGCCCCGCCTCGCATAATCTGCATGTGTGAGTAAGGGAAGTCCAGGGGTGTGTGTCGGGGCTGAACATGTGTAGATCAGACCAATGGGAGCCAGTGGGTGAGAAGATAAAGCATGATAAAGAAATAAATAAATAAAAAGACTAGTGCGTATAAACTGTGAGTAAAACAAATCTACAGTTTACATTAACTCTGACCAAGGAAAATTATTCCAGGGATCATATAAACTGCGGTTATTCCATGGATCATATAAACCCCGGAAAACTATTCTGTGGTTTATAATAAATTCTACAGAATGCTTTTTGGAATTCTGTGGAATTTAAAAACAAAAATCTGAAAAGCATTTTGGAACAGCCCCTGCTCATTAGTTTGTCTACTAGGGCTTTACTTTTAAAATCATAATAGGTAAATCCTCCTCCATCCATCTCAGCCCCACCACCCTCCCTAGCCCGCCCTGAGAACCTCTTTGAGTCCCTTTATCTGAAGTAGAAATATGTTTATCAGGCCCCACACTGTGCAGCAATACTCATCCTTTTAATTTCACCGGCAGGCCCAAATTCTGGTTTCTTGCACCGGAAGTGCTTAGAGCACAGCCGCACAAAGCACTACTAGAATGAGAAAGTGGCATTATGGCTTAGTGGTAAAATTAGAAGGATGAGGATCACTGTGCAGTGTGGTAGTCACTAAAAACATTACTCATTCAAATGTGGCGGCCCTGGGGACTCTCAGGCAGGGGTGGGGGCTAAGGTGGATGGGGTGGATTTTACTCTAATACTATGAACTCAGGAGTTAATTGACAACCTTCTCTAGTTTGTGGGACCAAGCTCAAAAACTGAAATTTTCACCTACCTGGGTGCTTGGGGGTTGCTGACTACTACTGAAGCCTCCAACTGCCGCTGCAGAATTCCACAGAAATATGAAACTAGTGCCACAGAAGTTCTGTGGCAACAGGGGAGCTTGCTGCAGAATTTAGACCCAAACTGCCACAGAAAAATTGGGGCCTTGCTTGTAGATCAGGAGCCCTATCTTGAAGACAATCCTCCACCTGACTGGCAGCCAGTGCAGTTTGCGAAGGACCGGAGTGATATGATCACACCTTTTCATCCCCGTCAATAGTCTTGCTGCCGCATTCTGTACCAGCTGCAGGCTGCGGAGGTTGCCTCCAGATAACCTTAGGTACAGGGCATTACAGTAGTCCAACCTGGAAGTGACAAAAGTATGTACCAGCAATGTCAGGTCCTCAGGCAGTATCAGGGTTCGGATTTGGGCAATATTCCTAAGATGAAAAAAAATCCACTCCTGACCACGGCCTACACCTGCGCACCAAGCATCAGACCGTCATCTAGAATCATGCCCAAATCCTTCACCTGTCTAGATGGAACAAGTGGAACACCCCGCACTAGGCCAGGGAGTAACCCCACCCCACTCTGCCCTGACGTCTTGGATCCACATCTAGCACCTCAGTCTTGTCTGGGTTAAGCTTAAGCCAGTTTTGAGTCATCCACGTCAGGATTTCCTCGAGGCAGCTGTTAAATACAGATGTCGACACCTGGGTATCAGGCGCACAAGACAGGTACAGCTGGGTATCATCTGCATAGCAGTGAAAACCCAACTCGTACCACCTGCTAATGTCCCCCAACGGTAGCATATACACCGTGACCAACAAGGGCAACAAGACCGAACCCTGCAGAACCCCACCGCATAGAGGCTTCAGGTTAGATGAGACTAATCCCATTGTCACCCTTTGCACTCTGTATGACCTGAACCAGTTGATGACATTACCGGACAGGCCACACCAGAACTGCAGTTGGTCAAGTAGCAACTCATGGTCCACGGTGTCAAATGCCACAGAGAGGTCCAGGAGGACCAAGATGGTACAGTCTCTCCTGTTTCTCACAATCAGGAGATCATTTAGCACCCTCACCAGGACGGTCTCCTTACTATGCCCCTCACAGAACCCAGACTGGAAAGACTCATAGATGGAGGAAGAGGCAAGATGTCTCTTAAGCTGAATGGCCACTACCTCCTCAATAACCTTCCCTAAGAATGGGAAGTTAGAGACCGGCTTGTAATTGATGAGACAGTCCGAGTCCAAAGAGGGTTTCTTCAAAAAAGGGGTCTAACCAAGGCCTCTTTCAAGGCCAGTGGGAAGACTCCACTCCTCAAGGAACTCCAGACAACCTCAGCAACCACAGGTCCAATCAGATCGAGACATCCAACCAAAAGTCAGGTCGGGCCTGGGTCTAGATCACACTGTGTTGTCCGCAGCTTCAAGATTATCCCCACCACCTCCTCTACCCCAACCAACTCAAACTCATCTCAGACAGGAGGAGTGTTCCGGCACAACTCAGGTCAGACCTTGCAGCCCTTTTCGATGCCGTGGTGCTGTGGAAACAAATGGATAGACCACAGTTAGGGATGCATATCCATGCATACACTACTGTAACATACACAGATAGGTGCACATGCATGTACCAGGATTGTGAATGGAACCAGACACAGGCATGACATAGTGAGCAGCCAATTGTGCATTCCACAGCATATATGTACACCTAGTATATGCTGTGGAACACACAAACATAAAGTGGAAATGGCTGGTTGGCCACACTGTGCTACACAACATGGTTATCCTGAAACACACATACATAGAACACTATGCCATATACTGGTCTGTTGTGTTTGGCACAGACATGCTCCACCCCCTCTATAGTGCAGATGTAAAGTGGCACATGTTCATGTCTATTCTAGTGGGGGCAACACCTGCCTACAGATGCTGAAAACATGCTGAGCAGTACCACTGTACATCATGCTGCCCAGGGAATGGTGCCGTTGAATGCCGGGCACACCATGGGTGACTGTGGACAGGCCACAGGATCTGTGCATTGCACCTGTGTCTCCCCTGGACATGGCACAATGTGGTGACAGGCACATACATGACCAACACTGACATAGTTGACCAATATGCCATGCAGGCCCATGGGCACTGTGCTAGTGTGCTGTCACATACAAACTCTATAGCTAGCTATCCTGATGTGCATATGTAGTTACGCACACCTTCAGATGTGGCTGTACAGTACAGTGTGTTGTAGGTGCCAATTGCACATGTTACGCTATGTAGCATGAACTGTGCTGCTGGCAGGCACCCCATGTACTCCACAGCTGTCAGCAGTCTATGTCCTGTACACACATTCCTGTCCTGCATCCCACCCCTGACTCCCACGATACCTGTACATATGGGCCATGGACCGCACCATTCCCTATCAATGTAACTGTTGCAGTTTGGCACATAGAGTATATGTTCAGTACAGTGCTATACAAATTTACATGGGTGTATCACATCCCATGTGATAGTACGGCTGTCAGACATACCCTGTTGCCATTGTGGGAGGGCTGGGGCACATTACCACTACTGGTGTTTCCCGTTATACATGTCCCTCTTGTGTGGCTTGCATACATGACCAATGCATGTCCAGAGTTGCTCAGGTTTTGACTGACCATCCTGCCCACATAGTGTACATGTATGTCAATGTGAGTGTTTTACAATCCCACCACCATGCACAGTAGCTGTGCTATAGACGTGTGGTTATGACCAATGGGTACACCCCCACTAGGCAGATACGGCCACATGTATGACACAGTGGGCCTCACATGTACACATGGCATCCTGGTGCTGCATAGCTGATGGAGGCATGTGGGTTTTGTCACTGCGGCTGTTCCATTCCAATGCACACACCCTTAGTAGGAAACACAGATGGCACATGTATGCCGCATGCTGGCCCTTCTGGTCAGCATGGCCATGCCGCAGTGTGTGATCTTAACAATGTACTCTGTGGACATTATGTGTCATGATGTCACAACCCATTCCTATGCCTGTGTTGTCCATATGTGTACATGCATGTGTCCGCCCATGTGCCATAGGCCACAAACCAGGACCAGGTAAATCGTCTAACCGTGTCTTGGCATAACAGTGAACAATATTCCCCCTGCAGAACCCCACATGTCCCTGTGCATCACAGTCCTCCGTGTGGCCTTACATGTTGGGTTATAGAAGGTGAATGTTACAGCAGATAAGGACGGTGTGGCCCACCTAGTCTGCCCCTTTTCCCTACCTAATGCAATACTGCAGACCCTAGTTGATCTGCAGCTTACCCTCTCTTCCCTGCTGTGAGAGTACTCTTAGGTCTATCCCATGCATTCTTGAATTCCTCTACCATTTTTACCCCCACCACCTCCACAGGGAGGCTATTCCAAGCATCCGCTACTCTTTCTGTGAAAAAGTACTTCTTCACATTACCCCTAAGCCTTCCCCCCCCTCTAGCTTCATATCATGCCTCTGTGTTCTTGTACACCTTCTTTTTTGAATGATGCTACCGTTCTGTACCTTGTTTACACCCCTGAAGTACTTGAATGTCTCGATCATATCCCCCTCTCTCTCCTCTCCCCAAGGGAATACATACTGAGGTCCTGTAGTCTTTCCTCATATGACTTTTGGTGCAGACGTGCACCATTTTTGTTGTCCATCTCTTGAGTGGCTCTATTTTGTTTATGTGTTTCCGGAGATGCGGTCTCCAAAACTGGACACAGTACTCCAGATGAGGTCTCACTTGTGATCTGTACTGTAGCATAACCACCTCCTTTTTTCTGCTGCTGACACCTCTCCCTATGCACCTTAGCATCCCACTGGCTCTCCCAGCAGCTTTCTCACATTGTTTGGTTACCTTTAGGTCATCAGATATGATTACCCCAGGTCCCTTTCTTGATTGGTTATGTAGGCATGTATTTGTGCACAGCACAGTGTGTGGTAATGGGTACACGTTGTGCATTTCCATGATACAGTGTGGCAGTTGACAAGTCACAGCAACAGGGTATGCAGGTGCCATGATGACGTATGTGTCATACAGGTGTCCACTGTGTGTTGAGCATCCAATACTATGACCATCATGGCACCATTGACAATGCATCCATATATCCATCCTGTTATCTGTGCTGTAGGTCAGGGGTCACAGTGGTAACAGGCACATGACTACAGTGATGTGTCCTGCCCTGACATGATAAGGTGGACCGGCATAGATATACACTTGTAGGTGCCTGTCATGGACATGGTGACCGTCAGGTGCATTGGGACATATGGTCGACCCTCTCGCCACAGCTATGCAGTCCTGTGTCTGACCATGGCACACTAGTGGTTGGCAATACACCGCCTTGGTCGGCACACAGCCAAGACAGTGACCCCCATCCAGTGTTTTCCTGCTGCTGTGGCCTCCCATTAGTGTCACATGTCCATCTACATCTGTACTACACGTATGAGACACGCATGGCCTTGTCCATGTGCTTACCCGTGTATCCATTACAGCCCACACAGGAAAACCCACTGGAACTGTTGTCCATTCTGTGAGTTGGTCACTCGTGGTGCACAATAGGGGTGCATCCCCAGCCTGGCTGACAGCTCTGTCACCCATCATTATGGGTCATGGCCACAGGATGCTGCCTGCTGCCAGGCTGGGCATCCTTTTTCTTTGCTCTCATTAGCACTGGATAATTTCACCTCCAAAATACACCTAAAATGCTCTTAATCGCATTTTTTTTACATTTTTGGAAAATCCTTTAAGATTATTTAGTAGTTACTGCCCAGACATTGCCTGGTGAGTGCAAATCTTATTGTTTTATTTAAGCTTGTTAGTGTGCAATGTTAGTGCTGTGAGGTAGGGCTTTTAATGCCAGGCAGGGACTTTAGTGAGACAGCATAGGAGCTAGTGTTTTTATTTTTTAGGATCCATTATGCTTTTTATCCAGAGAACTTTATCTTATATATACTGCCGTTCTTTTGCCTGCGACCACAAGTTCTCGGTCAGAAAGAAAGACTTGCTCTGACCAGGAGAAGTTGCCAGTTGGGGAACCACAAACAGAGGAACAGTTGCTGGAGGGAGCAAATCTGGCCGGAAAATCAACCAGCATTCCAGCATGTCTGCAGAGCATCTGTGCAGTGGTTAGAGAAGCGGAGGCAGAGGATTTTGCAGGATGGAGTCAGCACACTTCTGGATTGTGGGCTGGGAGCTCATACTGTTGTTTTCCCCTGCCAGACTGAGCTGCGAGCTATGAGGACAGTGAAGCAGCCACTGGGGTGTAGGATCTGTGGTGGCTCTGTTAAACCAAGCTATGAGATGAATGAAGCTGTTGCTGAGGATCGAGGATCAAGACTGTGGTGGTGTTTCCAACTAGTGAGCGACTGCAGGACTGATATCAGACTTGGTGGTTGACCTCCTTTCCTCCTCAAAACTCTTAGTATTTGTGACATTCTTCCTTGGACAATTGAGTGGTGAGAGCACTCATTGTTTCTGGCTGATTTGTCCCCTCCCCCCCACCTCCTGTGAGTATTGATGCCTATTTCCAGCAAAGAGTGAGTAGTGAAAGTGCTCTTCTGATTTTAGCGTCAATTTCCTTATCAGAAATGATGACAGCAAAACTAAAATCTGGTGACTTTGTGGCCTGAACTTGGACCTTGTGTAGTGGCCTATACTGTCATTTAGAGAGTGGTGAGATCCCTGCTCTATTTGGCTTCACCATAGACATAGAAACATAGAAGTTGATAACAGATAAGGACAGTTTAGCCCACCCAGTCTGCCCATTTCCCTATCAGTTATCGAAATCAAGGACCCTAAATGACCCTTGATTTATCCCTTCCTTCCTGCTGCATAGAAACATAGAAACATAGGGCCCAAATCTCAAAGATGGCTTAGATTGGCGCAAGCTGTGTTGGACAGCAGCAGCTTGCACCGAAGCCCCTTGCGCAAGGGACACTGCACCAGATTCTAGTACAGGAGGGGTCCCAGCACCTAAGTCCCCACACTTGTGACAATCCCTCCTATGCGGCAAACACCTAGTGAATGGGAAGGGTCTGCCACAGGCCTTCTGTGATGAATGCAAGCACCCACCTCCATCCCCGAAGTCGGCAGTGTCAATGCAGGAAGGTATACAGCCCCTTCCCATGTACTGTTGCCCTCCCCACTCCCCGATTGCGGCCCATTATGATATCATGCAATAATGCCCTCAAACCTGGTGGTCTAGTGGTCCCCCCCTCCCTAATCTCAGTAGCGCCTGTTATTATTATATGCATTAATTCCCCCAAACCTGGTGGTCTAGTGGTCCCACCTCCCCAATCCAGATAGCACCCATTATTATTATATACATTAATGCCCCCAAATCTGGTGGTCCAGTTGTGGCCTTCCCCGATCCCCAATGCCGCTGTTGTTTATGTCAATATTTATTTAGTTTTTGTTGACCGGGTAAGTGCACTAGACAAATTCTGCCTATTTTCAGGCATGATCCGGGGAAGGGGGATACAGATGAATGCCAACTGACCTTGAACCAGATTAAGCTGTAGGTGGTATTTTTAGTGAATGACATGCCCCTTCCCTCGATCGCGATAGTAATAATAGAAATGAAGACCCCCTGTCCCTGGCGATCAAGTGGACCCCCGACCCCACCCAGCAGGCAGTGACCACCACCAAGCTCCCCCCAACCCGCGACAGAGTTGGCATCGGCACATCCCTCTTCTCACCTCTGCGGCCGGTGCCAACTGAACTGTCATTTGCCTATTGTAATGTATATGTATGCACATTGTGTGTCCTTCTGGAGATGTGGTCTCCAGAATGGGACAGAGTACGCCAGCTGTGGTCTCACCAGTGATCTGTACAGTGGCATAACCACCTCCTTTTTTCTGCTGGTGATACCGCTCCCTATCCACCCCAGCATCCAGCTGGCCTTCCCCACAACCTTTTCACATTGCTTGGTCGCCTTTAGGTCATGCAAAATGATTATCCCCAAGTCCCATTCCTGCTTGGAAGTACCAACCCCATTCTGTATTCCTGCCCCAAATGCATGATTTTACACTTCTTTGCATTGAATCCAGGCTGCCACACCCTTGACCACTCCTCTAACGTGCTAATGTCTCATTTTGTCCACCCCCTCTGGAGTGTCTACCCTGTTACAATTCTTTGTGTCATCTGCAAACAGGATACTTTTCCTTCCAAACCCTCTGTGATGTCACATATAGAGAGCTGGCCCCAGTACTGATCCCTGTGGCACCCCCACTGGTTACCTCCCTCTCCCCAGATTGTGCTCCATTTATGATCACTCTCTGTGTCCTGCCACTCAGCCAATTTCTAATCCAGTTGACCACTTTTGTGCCCAGTCCCAGACTGTCCAGCTTATGTAGCAACCTTCTATGTGGAACGGTGTCAAAGGCCTTGCTGAAATCCAGGTAGGCCACATCCACTGCCCCACCCTGATCTACCTCTGTGGTGACCAGTCAAAGAAATTGATTAGATTTGTTTGACAAGACCTTCCTGTTGTAAACTTGTGCTGCCTTGGGTCCTGTGCTCTGCTATATTCAAGAAATAACATAATCCTTTTCTTTTAGCAGTGACTCCATTACTTTTCCCACCACTGAGGTCAAGCTGACTGGCCTATAGTTGCCTGCTTCCTCTCTGCTTCCACTTTTGTGGAGAGGGACCACATTTGCCCTTCTCCAGTCCTCTGTGACCTCCCCTGTCTCCAATGATATGGTGAATAAGGTGGTTAGTTGTTCTGCCAGTATCTCCCAGAGTTCCCTGAATATTCTGGGGTGAATGCCATCTGGCCCCATCGCTTTATCCGTTTTTAGTTTCCCGAGTTCTTCTCACACTCTTTCTACCGCAAAAGGACTGGTGTCCCCCACGTTTCCCTCAATATCTTTATTACTTAATTGTGGAATGTCACCTTCCCCTTCTTTGGTGAAAACTGAGAAGAAGTATTCGTTGAGTATTTCTGTTTTTTTCTGTATCTTCCTCAGCACACCCTCCTCCCTCCTTTTTTATTCTGACAATCCCGTTCCTAGTCTTTCTTCTGTCCCTAACGTATCTGTAGAAGGTCTTGTCACCTTTCTTTATGTCCCGGGCTATTTTTTCCTCTGTTTGCTCTTTCACACACCTGACTACCATCCCCACCTCCCTCTGCTTCTCTATGTACTTTTGCCTGTCTTCCCCATTTGTGTTTCTTTGTATTTCCTGAAGGCTATTTGTTTAGCCTTAACTTTCCCAGCTACTTCCCTTGAGAACCACAGTGGTCTCTTCTTTCTCTTGTTCTTTTTATTGTAATCTCTTAGTTGCTTCAGCTATGGCCTCTTTAAGAAACGCCCACTGCTGTTCCATGACCTCCCCTTTGCCCTCTTTTGCCAGGACTTCCTTCAGACATTCCTTCATTTTGACAAAGTCGGTCTGCCTGAAACCTAAGATCTTTAATTTTGTGTGGCTTGCCTCCACCACTATGGTCATATTAAACCAGACTGTTTTATCGTCACTGGACCCCATGTGGCTACCCACCTTAACATCAGTGACCCTGTCTCCATTTGTGAGCACCAGGTCCAGTATAGCCCCTCTCGGACTGGTTCAACCACAAGCTGTTTGAGGTGTACCCCCTGAAGGGCAGTCAGGATGTTTCTGCTTCTGGCTGTGCTTGCAGTCTGGGTGCTCCAATCTATATCTGGCAGATTGAAGTCACCTAGCATCAGTAGTTCGCCTTTGGCTGCCATTTTATGTATGGCTTCCACTAGTATTTCATCTGCCTCCTCCCCCTGTGTTGGAGGCCTGTAGATCACTCCTCTCTGTATGGCTGTTCCATATCCAGTCTCCAAGGTGACCCACAGTGCCTCTGTCCCCTCCTGTAACTCCTGAACCTCATCCACCAGTCACCATCCTGAGACTCTGTGCTGATTTGGCCTTGGACTTTGTTCATATTACTTATATAGACTGTTTTTGGACTCAGTTGTCCTCTGGACTCAAAAAACTATTTTGGATTCTCCTGCTTTTTTGTTTATTTATTTTAATTTATTTGTATTTTGGGTTGGTTGGGGTGGGTGTGGGTTAGTTAGTGTTTGATAGTGGCTGAGTGTGAATAGGAAAGATTTTTTGTTAGCCGACCCGGTGGCGCTGAGGGTTGAGGTGCTGGAAGCCACACCTTTCACCACGCCGGCGACCCGGGTTCGGGAGCGAGCTCGAGCCGTTGGGGGTTGGCTGGGGGGAGACAGGCTGAAGCGCCCAATGACAGCTCGCCTTCTCCGGGGAAGGGAGGGTTCTACAGCCCGGCAAGCGGCGACTCCTGGCAGAGGCTGGGAGCGCAACAGCAAGCTGGTGTCTTGGGGGCATGATTGGTCGGGTGTAGGTCACCGACCAATCAGCCCCAGGGACTACTCCTTCGAGGAAGGAGGGGGAGGGACGTTGCCAATGTTGGCACTTGCGCCTTGATGTATGGGCCAGCAACGTCGCTCAGAAAATGTGGAAACACCCCCATTGGAGCCGGGAAGACGGAGCGCCGAGCTGGGTCTCGATATGCTGGTGCCTGCCTGCAGTCTCAGGACCCTGACAGTAGCAAGATTCAGGGGTCTGCCCCTACCCTGACCCCGCCCGGGGTTATCCGAGGCACGATGGAGGGACCAGGGACTGTCAGGTAAGGCACCGGTAGGGACAGGCTTGATGGGTGACTCCCGATGGAGCGGCTCCAGTGGGACGGCATGAGGGGATAAAAAGAAATTTTGAAAAAAAAGGAAAGATTTTTTGTACTGTAAGGTATGAATGTGTAGGGATGCATGTGTAGGGATAGGTTTTTGAAATTTGTTTTGGTTGTGTTTTATGTTATCTCCTAGGCTGCTACATGGTTTTATTGTTTTTATATTTTAGCTTTAATAGGGTTTTGATTAGTGGTTAGTGCTGGGAGACCTGCTGAAGATATAGACCCTTCTGTATTGCCTATGCAGCATCCCTGCTGCACAACCTCCACCCCTTTACTGAGCTCCCTATTCCAGCAGTAGCAGTAAGATGCTGCTGGGAGGTCAATATCACTAGGGAGCGAGAAGGATGGCAGCGGGGTGCAGCAGGCACAGTAGAGGTAAACAAGATCAGGGTGGTTAGGAGCAGGAGATGCCCTGGGGCTAAATGGAGCTAGGAGAGAGAGGCCCGACATGTTTAATACCCATTCCCAGGGTTCCCACAGGACCAAGTGGGCAGGTAACTGGTGTGCCTACAGTCTCCACCAGTCCCTGTTGGGCTGTGCTATACAATTCCAGATCGATGAGGAACAAGACCACAATTATGGCGGACTTGATTTCATCTGTAGATCTGGTTTGCATTATGGAGACCTGGCTGGGAGATGACGCCGGGCCAGTTTTGGAGCTGGCTATCCCCACCAGGTACTCTGTGATGCACTGCCTGAGGAGGGAATACAGGGGTGGGGGTCCACCCATCTACTTTAGATCTAGCCTGAACTTTGCCATGCACCCAGTGTGTTCTACCTCGTCCTTTGAACATGTGGCAGTGTGTGGGGCCCAGGTGTAGGTAGCAGAATTCTCCTTGTTTATGGTCCCCCAGGTTGGGGGGGGGGGATTTCCTGCAGGAGGTCACGGATGTCGTCATTGACAGGGTATTGGAGTCACCCAGATGGTTAATTCTGAGAGACTTCAATGCCTGGATCAACGACGAATCCTCACATCTTGGATGCGACCTCCTTCATGTGATGACATCACTGTGCCTGACACAAGCTGTTGTTTCTGCGACCCATCACCATGGCCACAATTTGGACTTGGTGTTCTCATCTAAGCTTGAGGTCATGAACCTCAAGACTGATCAGGTCACTTGGTCTGATCATTGCATGGTACAGTTCTCATTTGGGGCCCCCCCCCCGATAGTCCCTCCCCTGTTGAGATGGTCAGCTATCACCCTTTGAGTGGATTGTCCCCAGAGGGACTCTTGGAGGTAGTAGATTTATCTGGTGTGATTACTGCATGTGTGATTGGCCTGGGTGAAATGGTGACTGCCTATCATAAGGCCATCTCTGAAGCACTGGATGCCATTGCACCGATCCGTACATGACCCAGATCTTCTCGCTTGAGACCCCCATAGTTTGATGGGGCTCTCGTGGAGATGAAGATCAAGGGTCAGAAGTTGGAGCGTTGCTGGCAGATGACCTGTCCCAAGAAGGACAAACTGGCCTTAAAAGCTCACTATCATGAGTATTAGGGGGCAATCACCCGTACGAAGGCAGAGTTCCTATCCAAGAAGATTGCCGCAGGGAGGAACAGATCAGCTTAGCTTTTTCAGACTGTGGACAGACTACTTCATCTGGTCTGTCTGCAGCCGAAAAAAACATTTTTAATCACATTGTGTGATGAGTTTTCTCAGTTCTTCTCTGACAGGGTGTTCTCTATCCAGTTCACAATCTCTCCAGTGGGGCAGGGTTTGCCCTGCGGTGGTTGGCCTGGTGGGAGCATGGGCAGTCCTACATCTGGGAGGAGTTTAAGCCAGTGGAGGTGGCTGAGGTTGTTGTGATCTCAAAGCTGCAGCCGGCTTTTAGTGAAATGGACCAGGCCCCGACCCGTCTCCTCATGGGATGCGAGACCGTTGGTCCAGTGTTCACCAGGATAATCCAGAGCTCGCTTTCAGAGGGGATCTTCCCTGATGCCTTGAAGGAGGCGCATTTGAGGTTCCTCCTGAAGAAATCATCACTCGACCCTGATGTCCTGGTGAATTATCAATCTATCTCCAACCTCCCAATTTTAGGGAAGGTTGTCGAGAAAATAGTGGCACTACAGCTCAAGGTGCACCTCATGGCCTATGACATTTATGAGCCATTCCAGTCCAGTTTCAGGGCTAGGCATAGCACCAAAACAGCATTGGTCAGGATGCAAAATTACGTCCTCAGGGCGAGAGAGAGGAGACTGCTCAAGTCTCATTCTCCTCAATCTCTCCTCAGCATTTGGCACCGTGAACCCCATTGTGCTTCTGGATAACCTTAGAGAATACTTTGGCTTTGCTGGTACTGTCATCAACTGGTTTAAGTCCTGTCTCTCAGGCAGGAAGCAATGGGCGGTGATGGGGAATTTATCCTCCTCCCGGAAGTTCCTGCCATGTGGAGTTCCTCAAGGGCCAATCCTGTTGCCAGTGCTGTTCGCAGTAAACATGCTACCCCTGGGAGAGCTCATTAGACAGTACAGTCTGGGTTTTCACTGTTATGTATGTAACCCACCTACAAATGGGGGTTCCCAAAAAGTTCCTTGAGCTTGCCTAAATGCTCACTTCCAGGCTGGTGTCCTGCATTTTAGCAGTTTAAATGTGATTAGCCGAGCCTGTATAGCCTCTGTGTACTGTCTCTTTAAGAGCTGCCTGATTGCAGCTTAAGTAATCTGAGATGGAGCTCTGTTGAAAGATGTAACTATTTACTGAAAATCATTTAGAGTGATAATGATAATGTAGTTTGTCTAACCTGCTTTCTTTGTAGCAAGGACTGTTTTTTTTGTCTCCACTATCTTGGTCCTGGACTGCAAATTGGGCCAAACAGTACTGGTGGGACCTAAAATGTAGCCAGACTACAGGAGCTGTCTGAATTCAAAATCTGTAGGAATTGTAGTTTTGAACTTTGTGCGTCTTTTTTGCAACTGAAGGGGGAGCTCTTGCTTTGACTGAGAGCCAAATCAGCCAACCAAACCTTTTGAATCTTGAGGAAGTCCCAGGCTGCTTGCAGTTTTCAGTTAGATCTAAGCTGGAAGCTGAACAAGGAGGAGCTGAAGTGATTCTAAGCAGCAATCCTCAGTGAATTTGCATGGGAGAACTCTGAAAAGGCTAAGTTCTTGGCCTGCATATCGGTATGCTGCTCCTGAGAGGGAGAGAAGAGAATTATTTTGGACTAAATCCAAGTTTGTGTGACTAAAGTAAGCTACTGAAGTGGGCCAGGCTCAACCTGAAGAAGACCGAAGATTTTGCTTAATGTGATCGGACTGTCAGGAGTTCCAGCTACACCTACGCTCCCGGTATGCTCAGAGACTTTGCGATTGTGACTAGGGAGCGCTTTGTCTGGTACAGTAGAATTCCCATACATGTAAATGTGCTATGAGCTGCTAGTGGGTTGTGAGTTTGTTCCCCACTGTGTGAACTGTGTTCTGCGTGCTGGAAGCTGTATCCAGCCCAAAATGGATTGCATCTGAATTTGTCTCCATGCGGTCTGGGCCTTGCCAGTCTGGCCCAGCCAGACTACCCACTGCACAGAGAAGCCATCAACGAGAGACCTGCCTGGGGATCAGCCCCCTGCTCCACGCTTGAAGAGACGAGGCCTCTGCAACTCGTGTGGACCCTGCTTCTCCTGGCATTCCAGATCAACCACCTGCCATTTCGATTTTTGTCCAATCTGTGTCCAGTCTTGGGTGTCGTGAGTAAATACCAGGGTAGCTCTCTGCAACAACAGCTTAATCTGAGTGTGTCATCTGATTGTCTTGTTGTTTCGTTTCCTTTATGAACTGAGCCCTCTGACTCCGGATTACAAATATTGTGTACTGTGCATGTTGTATTTTCCATCACAGGGCCCCAACCAGCTGCGACCCCGGCCAACCCCGGCAACAGTCCTGGCTAGCCCATCTCTTCTCCACCTGGGTACCCAGAGGTGTGACTGTGTGGGGGGACTCAAAGCACATGCATAACTGCTTGATTGATATAACCTTTAAGCTAATTAACCTGATTTTGCTCCTCCCTTGTTCAAGTCCCCTGAATAAATCAGATCTAACGTTTTCTGCATGTAATCTGACTGTGGTTCCAGTTTGTGCTCAAAGTACTGTACTGTTGCTATTTGCTATGCACAACCTTGTTTTACAGGGGGTCCCCAGGGTCGAGACAGAGGAACCAGCCATGGTGGTAAGTGCAAACAGTGTGGGTACTTGTGTGGTGTACCAGGGGGTATTGTGAAAGTGATTATTGTACAGTGTTCAGGCCACTAGAGAGGAAAGAGGGGGGTTACAGTGTCCCGGAGGGCTGTGCCCAGGTTAGCTTGACCACTACCAACCCTGACCTCTAGGTGGAGGCACCCGTTTCAGAACTCAGGCCCCTTAACCTGCTACTAGCCAAGCAGGCAGGGGTAGTAGCCCTTGGGATAGCGCCACCTAGGGGTTACATCTTGGAGGCACACCGCTGGGATTTTGTGTCTTCTAGTGGCCAAATTTGTGAATTGCTGTTAAAAATAAATGGCTTCCCCAACAGAAGTGGCTATACACTAGTTGGTGGGGTGGTGTACTGGGCAGGAGATCTACCTCCAAAAATGCTATACTTATCCTGGATATTCCCCTGGGTACCAATAAGGACACTGTAGAGGGAGTACTTTCCAAGGTTGAATGTTAACAAAACCCTGTGGTGGGTCGACAGGCTAATCTACTCACCCAAAGTTTCATGGCGTTAGCAGAGTGTAAGGACCCAGTAGACAGTTCCAAAGTGCCACGGACTATCACCCCCGAAGGAGCCCTCACTGCCTGGAGAGTGATAACTAAAGACAGTAAAGACCCTGGGGAGAATGAGCCACCCCCCCACTATCTGAGACTTTTGAGGAGAAATTTGCTAAGTTGTTGCTGGAGGAAGGGAAAACTGTGGAGGACTTAAAGAAACTACTCCTGCCACCTGGGGGTGTTCCTCCCCCAACACCCCTTCCCGCTCCAGCACCCACTATTGCCCCTCCTTCTGTGCCCATGCCAATGCTGGCTCCTATGTCTGTACCTGTCATTAGTCACGACTCTTACCGAAGGTTGAGAATGTTCTCCAGCACCCTCCCAACCCCCCAAGGGGAGGATGATTGGGAGACCTGAATAGATTGTGTTGCCTCTTTGGTACCTGAATGGCAGTGTGCAGAGGCTGAGAAATGGAAAAGGATCATAGAAAGTTTGAGGGGTTCGGCCCTAGAGGCCATTAAATTTCTGAGGTCCACAAACCCTGATGCATCTGCCCAGAAGTACCTATCTGCACTTGAAGGCAATTTTGGGAGCATCGAGTCAGAGGAGAACTTGATATGGAAATTTCAAGGTACAAAAGAATGACCAGGGGAAAGTTTGTCTGCATATGTTACTCATCTGGAAAGAGCACTGCAGAAGGCTTACCGAAAAGGTGGGGCAGCCGCCAGTGACTTAAACCATGTGAGGTTGGGGCACATACTGCATCATGCAAAGCATTCTAAATTGCAGCTCCTTCAATTAAGGCTCCCAGGTAGAAGGGGTAACCCACCGGAATATTGCGACTTGATAAAAGAACTCCGGGAGGTTGAAGATGAAGAGGGGGATTGTAATTCTAGGGTGACCGCAACCCAAGTGATCACGGCATCGGAAGGCCCTTCCGAAGTGGGGACCAATGAGGGTGTGCTGCCATGGGATGAACTGCTGAGGGAGTTCAGGGAAACAAAAAACAGTCTCTTTATGAAGGCCGCTCCTGAAAGTACAGGCACCTACCCTTATCCAACTGCATCTGCTATGGGGTTGGGGGTGTCTACCCAGGCATCTCCTGCTGACAGCAGCTCGAAACTCGATGTCTTGACTATGGAAGTAAGAGAATTGACGAGATGTCTCCAAATGCTCACCACACAGCAGACAGAGATGGCACCAAGTTTTCAGTTGGTAGTGCCACCGCCCCAGCTCCCAGTGTGATGCCTCAGCCACCCCAAATCCCAGAAAACACATTTTGCCATAATTGTGGGAAGGATGGGCACATGAAGAGAAAATGCCGGTCCACAAAAGACGTAGATAAAGTTGTATACAGGCTTCGAGGAGAGCTTCGGAGAATGAATCAGCGGTCGAGGAGTGCCCTAAATGACCGCAGTGAGGGTTCAAGAAGTAGTAACTCAAATCCCTATGTGGCTAAATCATCTGTCCAGACCCCTGCTGCTGTCCCTCCAGACTTGTCCAATATAGTGGGCCCTTCAATGGAGACTACCGTGGCTGTGAATAGTATTCCTACTCGGCCTGTCCTGGACAGTGGGTCGCAAGTGACCTTTGTATTTAAGGACTGGTGTGACAAACACTTATCTGCTGTGCCCTTACAATCCCTGGAAGGCCTACATGTGAGGGGGCTGAGCGACAAGTCTTATCCCTACCTAGGATATGTCCGCCTCTTTGTAATTTCCTGCAGCTGTAACTGGTGTAGAGGAGCAAGTCGAGACACTGGCCTTAGTGTGTCCACCTACTGGACTGTATGATGGGGTTCCCCTGTTATTTGAGACCAACACCCATATGTTTGGGAGACTGGCACAACTCTGTCATGAGAAACAAGGGCGATGGACTGGGAGGGCCCTAAGAATTTCCGCTCTGATCAAGAGGGCCTATGATTTGCAACAAAACCCCAAGGGAGTGGACTAGGATGAACCAGTAGGGGCCGTGTGGAAGAAGGATCCCGATTCAATGATACTGGTCCCTAATGCCCAGTGTACCGTTCAAGGGGAGGTCCGCCTCCGCAAAGATGTCAAGAACAAAATGCTGATGTTGGACGTGCCAGGCGATGGAAAATTGCCTGAAGGATTATTGGTTAAGTCCAGCATCTTGTCAGCTCATGCTCATGGTTATGCATGATGAGTGATGGTCCAGATTCATAACGTATCAGATTGGGAGATCCTGGTGAACAGAGGATGCACTCTAGCTATGGTACACTGCTCAGACACTGCAGTATTGCCCAGCAACAAGCCCCCTGGCAAGACAGACAGGGTGACTCCCGACTTGTTTGATTTTGGTGACTCCCCATTGCCAGCTGAATGGAAGACTAGAATTAGCCAGAAACTTGCCCAGAGAGATCAAGTGTTTTCGTTGAAGGAATGGGACGTGGGATGTGTCCAGGGTGCGGAGCATCACATATGCCTGCACAATGAATGGCCATTTTGAGAGAGGTCTCGATGCCTAGCCCTGCAGACATAGACGATGTGAGAAGACACTTGCAGGAAATGCTCGCAGCTGGTGTGATACAAGAATCCAGGAGCCCATATGCTTCTCCCATTGTGGTTGTGCATAAGAAGAATGGAGCACTACAAATGTGTGTGGATTATCGGACCCTCAACAGGTGGACCATCCCTGATCAATACACCATGCCTCGTATACAAGATGTTCTGGATTGTTTGAAGGGGAGCAAATGGTTCTCGGTGTTGGATCTTCGCAGTGGATATTACCAGATTCCGATGGCTCCGGAAGACCATGAGAAGGCAGCCTTCATCTGTCCTTTGGGGTTCTACGAATTCTTGAGAATGCCACAGGGGATATCGGGTGCCCCAGCCACCTTCCAGCGACTAATGGAATGAGCGGTGGGAGACATGAATTTGCTGGAATGCCTGGTGTACTTGGACAATGTCATTGTATTTGGGAGCTCCCTAGAGGGACATGAGAGTCGACTGTTCAAAGTACTAGACCAACTGGAAGATTTTGGCCTCAAGCTGTCCATTAACAAGTGCCAGTTTTTCCAAACCTCTGTGAAGTATGTGGGGCACATAGTGTCTACAGAGGGGATAGAGACTGATCCTAGTAAAGCTGAAGCCTTGGCTACTTGGCCCCAGCCCTACAATTTGAAAGAACTACAATATTTCCTGGGATTCTGTGGCTACTACCACCGGTTCATAAAGGACTGATGGTATAAGTCTTTCTGGTAACATGCCAGAACTTGAGGAACACTATGAGAGTGCTGACAACCCCCCCTTCAGTGCCAGAGTGTCTTCAAAATAAGCCAAGTGTGGTACAAACGTACAAACAGAGACTACAGAGCAAGGGGCTGACAGTGCTCCCAGCTTGGACATTCCCCTTTATGCAGAGGTACCCCTCAAAAGTGATGAAAGCTCCAAGACCATTGCTCAAAGTACAGAGACGGTGGTTGTTCACCTCAGAAAGACTGACCGAGCTGTCAAGCCAGTGGTGCACTTCAGTTACGATTCCCCCGGGAGGCCAGTGAATTTGCCTCTCAATGTAGTCCACAAAGGTGTTCATGTCTCTCAGAGCTCACTGCCCAAATTGAGCTTGATGGCCCATTTCAGGTTACTTGTTTTGCCCTCTCACCATGGTGCCCCTGCCCCATCCAGCCCCAAGTTAGCTGATAGGGAAGGGCCCCCTCTTGCATTGTTTAGAGTACAATAAGTTATTACATGATTCTGTATAGTAATGTTCAATTTACCTGTGTGAAATATGCATAATGTATTGTCAGAATGGAAATGATATAGTGGAGTACATTGAAATGTATAGTAAAGTGACAAGTTATGCCAATTGATGAATCAGATAGTACTTGTATAGCATGCTAATGGTATAAATATCTTGTATATGTTGCATTTTCAATGTTATGATGGTACAGACTTGACGCAGATGCCAAGTTTTGCCAGGCAGGGAAGGGTGTAACCCCCCCCACACACACAAATGGGGGTTCCCAAAAAGTCTTCCTTGAGCTTGCCTAAATGCTCACTGCCAGGCTGGTGTCCTGCATTTTAGTAGTTTAAATGTGATTAGCAGAGCCTGTATAGCCTCTGTGTACTGTCTCTTTTAGAACTGCCTGACTGCAGCTTAAGTAATCTGAGATGGAGCTCTGTTGAAAGATGTAACTATTTACTGAAAATCATTTAGAGTGATCATGATAATGTAGTTTGTCTAACCTGCTTTCTTTGTAGCAAGGACTGTTTTGTTTGTCTCCATTATCTTGGTCCTGGACTGCAAATTGGACCAAACAGTACTGGTGGGACCTAAAATGTAGCCGGACTACAGGAGCTGTCTGAATTCAAAATCTGTAGGAATTGTAGTTTTGAACTTTTTGCGCCTTTTTTGCAACTGAAGGGGGAGCTCATGCTTTGACTGACAGCCAAATCAGCCAAGAAACCTTTTGGATCTTGGGGAAGTCCCGAGCTGCTTGCAGTTTTCAGTTAGAACTAAGCTGGAAGCTGAAACAAGAAGGAGCTGAAGTGATTCTGAGCAGCAATCCTGAGTGGGATTGGGAGTGGGAGCATGGGAGAACTCTGAAAAGGCTAAGTTCTTGGCCTGCATGTCGGTGTGCTGCTCCTGAGAGGGAGAGAAGAGAATTATTTTGGACTAAATCCAAATCTGTGTGACTAAAGTAAGCTACTGAAGTGGGCCAGGCTCAACCTGAAGAAGACCAAAGATTTTGCTGAATGCGATCGACCTGTCAGGAGTTCCAGCTACCCCTAAGCTCCCGGTGTGTGCAGAGACTTTGCAATTGTGACCGGGGAGTGCTTTGCCTGGTACAGTAAAATTCCCGTACATGTAAATTTGCTATGAGCTGCTAGTGGGTTGTAAGTTAGTTCCCCACTGTGTGAACTGTGTTCTGCTTGCTGGAAGCTGTATCCAGCCCAAAACGGACTGCATCCGAATTTGTCTCCATGCGGTCTGGGGCTTGCCAGACTGGCCCAGCCAGACTACCCACTGCACAGAGAAGCCATCGACGAGAGACCTGCCTGGGGATCAGCCCCCTGCTCCACACCTGAACAGGGACGATGCCTCTGTGACTCGTGTGGGCCCTGCTTCTTCTGGCATTCCAGATCAACCACCTGCCGTTTCGATTTTCGTCCAGCCTGTGTCCAGTCTTGGGTATCGTGAATAAATACCAGGGTAGCTCTCTGCAACAACAGCTTAACCTGAGTGTGTCATTTGATTGTCTTGTTGTTTTGTTTCCTTTTCGAACTGAGCCCTCTGGCTCCGGATTACAAATATTGTGTACTGTGCATGTTGTGTTTTCCATCACAGGGCCCCAACCAGCTGCGACATCGGCCAACCCCGGGCAACAGTCCTGGCTAGCCGCATCTCTTCTCCACCTGGGTACCCAGAGGTGTGACTGTGTGGGGGGACTCAAAGCATGCATAACTGCTTGATTGATATAACCTTTAAGCTAATTAACCTGATTTTGCTCCTCCCTTGTTCAAGTCCCCTGAATAAATCAGATCTAACATTTTCTGCATGTAATCTGACTGTGGTTTCAGTTTGTGCTCAAAGTACTGTACTGTTGCTATTTGCTGTGCATAACCTTGTTTTACAGGGGTCCCCAGGGTTAAGCCAGAGGAACCAGCCATGGTGGTAAGTGCAAACAGTGTGGGTACTTGTGTGGTGTACCAGGGGTATTGTGAAAGTGATTATTGTACAGTGTTCAGGCCACTAGAGGGGAAAGAGGGGGGTTACAGTGTCCTGGAGGGCTGTGCCCAGGTTAGCTTGACCACTACCAACCCTGACCTCCGGGTAGAGGCACCCGTTTCAGAACTCAGGCCCCTTAACCTGCTACTAGCCAAGCAGGCAGGGGTAGTAGCCCTTGGGATAGCGCCACCTAGGGGTTACATGTAGATGATACCCAGCTGTACATGTCTTTTGCCCCTGAAACAAATGATGCTGTGGAAGTGTTAAACAGCTGCCTGGCTGAAATTCAGGACTGGATGGCCTCCAACTTACTGAGTCTAAATCCTGACAAGATGGAGGTCCTGATGATTGAGCCTGATCGCGGGCATGATGGGAGTGCCTCCAGAGTGACAACAGTATTGGTCCTGGGAACTACACCATTGCTTGCTTCCCCTAGAGTGGGAAGTCTGGGTGTCTTCCTGGATGACAGACTGACACTTCATGCTCTGGTATCCTCTGTTGTCCAAAGTGTTTTTTACCACTTAAGGAATGTCGCCCAGATTAAATCCCTAGTTCCGCCCAAGGATCTGCCATCACTAGTGCACACCTTTGTTACTTCCAGGCTTGACTACTGTAATGCTCTGTACTTCTGGGTCTGTGAAGGGATCCTCTGCTGGCTGCAGCTGGTGCAGAACACAGTGGCCAGGTTACTGATGGGCCTGTCTATTTAATGTCATGTGACCCTGGTCCTGTGAGATCTGCACTGGCTGCCCATCAGGTGGAGGACCATCTTCAAGGTGGGCTTGCTCACCTATAAGGCCCTGTACAGATAGAGCCCTGGATACCTGACGGATCTCCTTACCCCTGCCACTCTGGTCCACTCCCTCTACTTCTCCACCAGGGGCCTCCTTGCGGTTCTGAGGGCCAGGCTGAAATCTTCCAGTGATCGAGCTTTCGAGGTTGCCAGCCTGACCCTCTGGAACTTGTTTCCTAGCTCTGTAATGGAGGCCCCATTGGTGGAGGCATTCAAGAGGGGTCTCAAAACTCATCTTTTTAAACAGGCCTTTCTGGACTAACCACAGTATTAGTAAGCTCATATTTATTAATTATTTGTAAGTGTTTATATATGTTTGAATTTTAAACTTTCTGTATAACCCTTTAGAGCTTTTATTCTATTGTTACTGTTTACCCTGCCTGTTTTTAATTTTGTAAGGTGCCCAGAGCCTCTGGGATTGGGTGCCATATAAATAAACTTTATCTTACCTTACCTTACGTATTGTACATACTGTACAAGGCCCACACTCAAGGGATGGAGGAAGGGTGTTGCATACATTACATGGTACACCCACTGACTATATGTATATTGTACTTTCAATGTACTGTCTGTGTATTGTGGTGGTATTTGAGGGTGGGGCCAGTGTACATCCCTATATCATGACTATATGTATGTACACTGTATGCCGTCCGCTGTTGAGGGTGCATGCATTCTCTTGTAGGTGTACAGTACACATCCACATTGCAGCATCACATTTGGGTGAACTGTGGGGGACATTTGTGGTAATGCATGGCTCAGATTGTGCCTATAGTTGTCTTTGTTGGGTGGTCATGTGACTCCCACATGGACCATGCTGATTGGTGGCCTGCGGCATGTACACATCCAGGCGACCCTCCCATCTGGCCCTTGGGATGGTAGTGGCATACTGTGGCTTGAGTTTGTGCCGCGTACAGCTTCAGAAGTCTCTGCATAGTCCAGAGTGCACAACTCCTGAACAGACTGCCACTTGCACTGTTATCACCACACACCCATGCACTTGTCGTACCCTGTTCTGCATGTCCCCCAGGTATGTTGTCATATTAATGCATATGCCCCTGCACAGCTATCCCAGCTCCCCTTTGGTGTCCACCATATGTACATGGTATCCTGCTGTCGTACAGTGGACATGTCCACCACACCCCCCAGATATTGCCCTCACATTGTATTGAATCACATTGTTCTGGTGCTGGGCCCTTATATTCAGGTGGTTAGTTGTTTATGTATCATGGTATGTTACTGAGTTGTGCCCAGATGTGATACCCCTGGATAATGGTATGCACACAGCCACCTCCTGTGAGTGCAACATTGTGTAGCCATGCCCAGTGCAGCATCTGCCACACCCATGGCAGTGGTAGGTGGGCATGGCCGTCTTGCATCTGCCAATGGGGGATGTGTTGCCACAGCACTCACATTTGGTCATGTGTTCCGTGTGCTTGTGGCCAAGGCTGTATATCGCTGTTGACCTTGTGCTGCCATTGGTTGATGCCTGGCAGCCTCTCCATATGGCCTACAACTCTGTGTGAATGTGCTTCCTGGCTGTCACGCACATCAAGAGTTATGTGCACCTCCTGTTCCCCTGTTACACACCTGCACATGCAACCATCTGTTTATATATCCTCAGATATTGTGCAGGTGGTGTTTGTGTTGTGCAGTCATGCATGCTGCCACTGCCTTTAGGCTGTGCATTTTCCACTGCCATACACAGTGTGTGTAGGCCTGTCCTGTCAGCCTGATGTGCCAGATGTACGCAGTGACAGGTGTCAGCCCCACTGTGCAGTGTCTGTGGTGGGCATATGGATATGTACCATGGCCATGTGCAGATACCTCTTCCCCATGTGGTCTGTGCATACTTGTGGCCCTGTGCTGCACTACACATGTTTCTATTGCAGTGGTCATCATTGAATCCTGCATCCATTCGCTGGCAAGGCTAGTGACTGGGAATATTCACTGGACCCACACACATTTCCAATGGCCAAGTGGATGTACCTAATGAATCATTGCCTTGTCCACTACAGGTCTGCAGGGCTAGCTAATGTGCGATCTTACTGGCCCGGTCCTAATTCTACCAGAATTTGGCTGGTGGGTCAGTGCCAGCCTCCATCCCTGTATTGTCATCTGTGCAGCTGTCCCCAGGACAGCCTGACTTTGGATGTCTTTGTATTTGTGGGTTGGGGGGTGGTTTTGTTTGCACACATGCATCCATGCTGCATCCCATCTATCCTTGCTTGCATTAGAGAGCCACTGTGGCCAGTCATGGCCACCTGGTAGGGGCTGCTGTCACCCCTCTCCCATAGGCATGGTACCAATGGCTGTCCTGCACCCTCACTTGCCATTGGACGATGTACCATAGATGCAGCTGATGTACAATCACCACACAGCCGTGTACTTCTCCACACCATGGCACTGTGCATTGTGGCCTACACATCCTGCATCAGCCTAGTATGCTGTCACAGCCACAACATGTGTCTAGTGCCTCCTTGCACACATGTCCACTGCACATATGTGGCCACTGTTGCATGCAGTACTGTGACACAGTCTGTGGGTAGCATGCCACACATGCACGGCTACACATCGCACCCATTGTTATGGGCCTGCGGTTGAGGGGGGCTATCGGTACATACCCATCACCCCACTGGAACCTCTGCTGTACTGAGTTGTGGTTTTCTTCTGTTAGGTTGTGTCCAGCCAGGAGGTAGTCATCAAAGAAGGAGGGTACGTAGGGAATTCATGCGACTGCTGCGGGCCATCCGCAGCCAGCAGAGCACACTACTCTAAACTGTGCACCTCCTGTTATAGGTACAATGCCAGATCGCAAGGACACTTGATGTAGCTCTGCATCACCAGCAAGCCCTACCTCCGCCCCCTGCTGCTCTGTGATGGGCACCAGGCAACATAGTTTTAGGCCCCACCCTTTTCACCCCACACTCCCACTTCTCTCCACATCCCATATTTGTACATAGTTCCTTCCCTTCCATCCTTCTCCACTCCCATCCCCAACCCATTACCTATCCCTTTGTATAGTTGTTGATGTTAGTTTTATTGTTGTTGTTCTTGATGTTGCTGTTGGTGTTCTTGTTCTTGTTGTATTTTTCTACATTTTATAATGATGTTCATTTTGTCTCTGTACTGTATATATTTAAATACATATTTTTTCATTATTCACGTAGCTGTGTTCAGTGTGTTCTTTCCTGGTGGTTTTCCCCTGTGCCCCCCCCCCATCCACATGTTCTCATGCAGGGGGAGTTTACTAAGATTCATACTAAGATCTAGTAGAA
This sequence comes from Neoceratodus forsteri, assembly GCA_016271365.2. Lineage (NCBI taxonomy): Eukaryota > Metazoa > Chordata > Ceratodontiformes > Ceratodontidae > Neoceratodus > Neoceratodus forsteri. Next base: position 1,334,787,270 of record CM057453.1, on the reverse strand, counting down.
GCAAAAGGCTATAAAGCCCAATAGAGCTTCCTGATTTACATATTGGTGGGATATTCAGAGGGTTGCGCTGGCACAGCACAGTTGAGCCATCAGCACTAATCGCCGATGCGATATTCAAAGTGGGATTGAGCCTGGCACAAATCCTGATCGTCCAGGCGCATCAGTAATATATAGTGCAGTTAGGGGGCATGCCATGCATACTCTGCATCCCGATATTCAGCCGAATGTACTGAGCCAGCCATCACGCCTTCCTGCGCTGTACACAGGTGAGCCAAAAAGGAGCAACAGCTGGCCACCCACAGGTGAGCTGCCATATTGCAGGGCGCAACACGGCAGCTGCCACCTGTGGGTGGCCACCCGAGCTCAGGCTGCACCTTCGTGGCGGCGCCCCCCCCAAGCCCGATCGCGGGCATACGTAGATAAAGGATTGTCCTATATCCCTGGTGGTCCAGTGGACCGCTTGCAGCCTGGTCGCGGGCATAAGTGTGTTTAAAACCTTTAACACTATCCTTGGTGGTCCAGTGGACTTCTCACAGCCCAATCGTGGGCGTCAGTACAAAATAATGCCACACCAACCCAACCCTGGTGGTCTAGGCGGTACCCCCCCCCACCCGCCCATTGGCCCCACCGCGCTCCCCCACCCGGTCAGTGGCGGCGGCAGCTCCCCACCACTTGCCGCCCACCGCCTGCCAGCTGACACTGTATGGTAGGGCTGTGCACCCCATTGGTCCACAGCATGAAAATGGGCGTGCAGCCGTGCCATTCACAGTCCAGATAAGTGAATGGATCCATTCACATATCTGGACTGTATAGTATGGCTACGAGCTGCATGCCCATTGGCTCATGTTGTGGACAATGGGTGTACAGCCCTACTGTAGGTGGCCGCAGCACGGGTGGCAAGCGGGTGGGGAGCTGCCGCCCACCGCTGACCTGGGGAGCGGGCGGTGGGCTCAGTGGGCAGGTGGGAGGGTACTGCTAGACCACCAGGTTGGGTTGATGTGGCATTATTATGTACTGACGCCCACGATCGGGCTGTGAGCGGTCCACTGGACCACCCGGGATAGTGTTAAAGGTTTTAAACACACTTATGCCCGTGATCAGGCTGCAAGCGGTCCACTGGACCACCAGGGATAGTGTTAAAGGTTTTAAACACACTTATGCCCACAATCGGGCTGCGAGCAGTCCACTGGACCACCAGGGATAGTGATAAAGGTTTTAAACACACTTATGCCTGCGATCGGGCTGCGAGCGGTCAACTGGACCACCAGGGTTATAGTACATTTATATTATTCTACATATGCCCGTGATGGGGCTGAAAGCGGTCCACTGGACCACCAGGGATATAGGACGATTATATTATTCTGCATATGCTCGCGATCAGGCAGTGGGGCACTTTGCCGTTATGTGCAGGGGGTGTCGGTCCCCGACAGCTGCAGCCTGGCAGGGCGCCAGGCGCAAGTTGCCGGGGATCAGCGCACCTGCATGCAAATGGGGCCATAATGACAGCAAATGGCCCCATTTGTGCCTTGCATGCATTACGGCCCCATTTGCATGTGCACTTTTGAATATCGCGGTTGTTGCGCCTAGCGCAACGGAACTTGCGCTAGTGCATCCCCCTGCTCCACTCTGGCCACTTGCGCTGGCGCAGTGCCACTGTGCCATGCGCACTGCGGGTGGCCAGGGTGCAATTTTCAATGATGCTGTGCCATGGCGCAGCTCCGTTGAATATCACCCTGTCAACGCCCCTGCGCAGCCAAGTTGCGCTGCACCCAGGCTTGTGCCACAGCCTGGCGCAGTCTGAATATCTGGGCCATAGTATTTAAGTTGGTTTGTTGATCTCACAAATTCATCCAGCCTATTTTTAAAAGTAGTCTTATTTTTACTGATAATGATATCTAAAGGTAGCATATTTCAGGGTCTAACAACTCTTTGAGAAAAATAGTATGCCCTTTTTTGATTTGCATTTATTTCTAGTGATTTGTAATGGATGTCCTATGGCATTTTTAAGTATCTGTTTGAAATCCAAACCACATTCTGTTAGGTGGTTTTGATCTTGGATAATATCCCATGTAAATAGGATATCGCCTCTAAGTCACTGCTCTTCTAAAGAAAACAAATTAAATTTACATAATCTCTCTTCATAGGAAAGCGATTTGTTTAATACTACGGATTTTGTTATTCTTCTTTGTATTTTCTCGATTCTGGCAATATCTTTCCATTTATAAAGGCACCATAATTGGGATACGAAATCAAAGATGGGTCTTACATATGCTCTATACGGTGGTATTAAGATATCTGGTTTTCTAGAAGAGATGTTATGACGAGTCGCCCACCAAATTTTATTCGCTTTACTAATAATGTTAGTGATATGTACATCGAAGGTAAGGCCTAAATCAACCGTGATCCCTAGATCTTTTTTGCAGGGTTTATTGCTTAACAGGCTATTGTAAAGATAGTATTTATGCTTTAGATTATTTGTACCATTTTATTTGGCCTTCACATCCCCAACCGCTGCCTGTACCCTACAGGGGAGCTCAACTGTGTGTTTCAGTGTGTCCACCCACACAGGTTGCACGATGGGTGTGTGTAACATCCATCCGGCATGTTCATCCTGCCAGTTCACTGTGTTAGCCCCGGCCACACACTGTTTGGATAACAATGCCTGCAGCATGCACCCCTACTTAACCACGTCCATGTGCCCTGCAATGCCGTCAGCCATGCCACGCCATTAACTCCATGTGGTTTTGGTTGTGTCCTGGTTGCATAATTGCCCCAATGTCACACTGGCATTTTTGCTGCAATGTCCATCGTAATCCACCATCTCCATTCTCCATGGGTCATGGCCACTGTTATGCTACTCTGTCTGTAACGGTGTGGGTGTACCATGGGTTATGTGCATAGTTGTACACATGGATGTGCGTGTCTATACAGTATGCAGGGCTAGCCCCTTGCGGTCCTTGCATCAGGCCCTTTTGGCTCATGTGGTGGGTCACCAGGCCTCCCCCTTCCCTGGGCTGACACACTGTTGCGCCAGCCAGGTTCTCTCATGCACACGTGCAGTGCACCACAGACACTGTTTCTGTATCTGTCCCATGCCACTTTGTGCGCAGTTCCACCATATTCAAACATGGCTTGCTGCACTGCTCATCTCCTACTGTGCGATCATACATACTCGGGATATTCAGACATGTTTGCATGGTCGCATTTGCTAGCACAATTTCTGAATATCCCATTATTTTTTGCTGGCGCATTTAAATGCATGGCACAGTCGCTTGCATGGTGCACCCTGCTGCTTTGGAATATTGGCCCCCTCCCCCCACACACACACACCAAAGACCTTGCAGTCAAAGCACCGGGGCTTTGTTCTGAAATTTTGCACTATGTAATGCAGCTCACAATGCAATAAAGTACACTGCGTCTTTAGCCTTTTTTCTTGGTTTAAGTTACTCAAATGCTGTATTTTTGTTAGCTTTTATCTTTAACACTCCTGATCATTTTGGTGGCCCTGCATCTCAATGCTCTTTTTATGTTGACTCGCGTGTGCGTGCCAGTGAACATACTGCAGTAGTAGCAGATTTGGAGGTGCAGTCACTGTGGGTGAGTGCAGGGCAAGCATCAGTAGGTGCGTCCCTCATTCCCCAATAAGGCAGCTGCAGGCGCTGACACTAGCAAAATGTAAACTGGCCACCAGATCTAAGAAAAGGTCCGCTGCAATGAGAGCCAAGCTCGTCATGCAGCAGCATGCCTTTCCTGGTGAAGCAGTTTAATAAACATGGCGACACTGACTTCCACGGCGCCCAGAGTGCCCCAACCCACTTCATTTTGCCAATGGGGGGCCCACTCCCCATGACTGTTACCTCCATTTTAAAGTGTGCCGAGGGGATGTGCCCCCAAACAGTCTTTCTTTGCCAATGGGGCCCCAATCCCCATCGGCTTCTGTCCCCCTTCCCATTTATTTTGCGATGAAGGGACCCTCCCCCATCTCGCATAATGACCCCTTCGCTTTTGTTGTGTGCCGAGGGTGCCCAATCCTCCTCGGCTCTTGTCCGCCCCCTTCAGTATGTACCAACGGGGGTGCCCAATCCCCCATCGGCTACAGCACCCCCCAAAAAACAGTCAAGTGGCACACTGGGAGCCCACCCCAGCATGCCAAATGCCCCTGTAAAACAAAAACCATCCCACAACGTTTTGTTTTTTTTAAGCCTGCAAACCAGAAACCGGTCCCTCATCGACTCCGGTGGCCTTCCCCCAACCTTCGCCCACCCTCTGTGCACCCTGCCTCCCCACACCCCCCTCACCCCATACTTACCTCCGGAGCATGGCGCGACGATCTTCGGTGGATCGGGAACACGTCTGCAGTCTTCAAAGCCGACCGCGAACTGAAGAAATACCGGTAAGCTGTATAATGGCATAAATAGGTTTTTTCAACTTTGGTGCATACATTGGGTATTTTTGGGAATTTTGGCACCAAATTTTCAACATGGGGTTATTGGGATCCCTCCTCATGAATTCAGTCACGGTCATGGTGTTATACGGTCCCGAAAGGTGATTTTGTGGTCACTGTGTGAAATCACCTTTCGGGATGGAGTAACAAAGCGACAGTGCCACTGTTCATGAGGGGGCTCTCAAAATGCCTATGTTAGCAAATCTGGTGGAAAAATCACAAAATGTCTGTTTTAGACGTGCGTATGCAGTTTCCACGCATACTCGTGAATCTCGTGAGATTTGTAATATTTTCACTCCAGATTTTCAAAATTAGCATTTTCCATACCTCCTTATGAGCAGTTCAGCTGTCATTTCAATACCCTGGCGAAATGTGTTTTGCCGTCCAGCGCAGAATAGCGGCGTGCTGTGAAATCATTTTTTGGGACAGTTTGAGAAAATGACAGTGATACTGTTCATGAGCAGCAGTCCTAAAATGCCTATGTTGAAAATCTGGTGACAAAAGTCCATAAAATGACTGTGTCACTAGCGTTTTTCCATGCACCCTTGTAACTTTGCAAATTTGCAATATTTTCATGCCAGATTTTCAGCACTGGCATTATGAACAGTACAGCTGTCATTTTTCACATCCTGCCCAAATTGTGTTTTCACACCTGTGACGCACAATGGCATGGTCACTGTGGAAAATCAACTTTTGGGACAGATTAACAAAATCACAGTGCCACTGTTCATGAGGGGAGGTCCCAAAATGCCTATGTTGAAAATGTGGTTAAAAAAATCCCAAAAATAATTGGTTTACGGACGTGTGTTGTGCAGTTTCTATGCCTATATTTTCACTCCAGATTTTCAACATTGCCATTTTTTCACACGTCCTCATGAACAATACAGTTGTCATTTTTCACATCCTGCCCAAAATGTGTTTTCATGCTTGTGTCGCCAAATGACATAATCGCTGTGCAAAAACCACCTTTCGGTTTACAAACTGATAGTGCCGCTCTTCATGAGGTGGGGTCACAAAAAGCTCATGTTGAAAATTTGGAGGGAAAATACCAACAAACGCCTATGGTGTTAGGGTTTCCAACTGTAACATCCCACCCTGTAGAGACTGACAGGCATTCAGAGGTGTGACTTGGGATCACTGGCTGTAATGCTCATGCCATTCCACCCCAACCCCCCACCCTGCAGCCAGTGACAGGCATTGAGGTGTGCCTTGGAGTGTTCGGCCCTAAAGTTCACCACATTCTCCTACACTGCACCCATCTCAGCATATTTTCTTATGGAATGGGGTAAGTATAAGGCCCAAAGACCCCAAAGCATACCACGACACTTGTCACTGTCTACAGGGTAGGGTGAGGTTAAATGGCATGAGCGTTATAGCTGATGACCCAAAGGCACACCCCAATGCCTGTCAGTCTCTGCAGGGTGGGGGTGGGGTTGGCGTCAATTCAATACTTCGCTGCCATTCCTATTATACATCTCTAACTCCTGCACTACCAATGCCATCAAGACAGCATTTGGCATTGACAAATGCTTGTTTTATTACAGAGTCCAGAATTGCGTATAGTACTTCATGAGGGACATAAGCAGGGTCTTATAAAATGGGAAGATTACTTCCCCTGCTCTGCCAGTCAACCCGCTTTTGATGGACCCCAGCACTCATCTAGCCTTCCTGCCATCAGTCGCACCCTGCTCGTCATGCTTCAGCCACTTGTTTATTATGTTACCCAGGTCTTTTACTCCTCCACAGCACAAGAGGAGCCCCAACTATTGTGTAGGTCCATTCTTGGTTTCTCCTCCTCAAGTGAAGCACCTAGCATTTGGCTACATCTAATCTAAGACTAGAAATGAATGACCAATCACCCAGAAGGCTTAATAAAAATCTACTGAATTTAGTTTGGCTAAAGTAAGAAATCCTTGAGCCTATATCAGCAGAGGCTGATCTTCACTTAAAATGAAAGTTCATTACCTGAAGGAGATGACTTCATTCATATAGTATTCTTTATAGTGAAACCACATGTGGCACAGAGACTGCCAGCACATCTGGGTGAGGAAACTCCATCTGAAAACTGACTCAGGGCTGAGTAGGTGCATAAGAACTGACGACAAAAAGGCAGGGATGAGAACTAGAGGACAGTATGGTCCCATTGCAATAACCGCCAGTGCCAGTCCTCCAAGTAGAAGGAAAAAGTAGCTGGAAAATAATAAGCAAAGCAAGATAGTTGAGCACAGGTGGTGTTATTTCTAATGTTCATTGACACAGAGCCTAAGTTCCCTTAATATGCAGTTTCTCCAAAGCAATGCCATGGTTTTCTGTATCAACAATTTAT